>OX465443.1:11099853-12409656 GCA_950005045.1 Agrotis exclamationis
ATTAGTCATAACACGAAGAGTTCAAACATAGAACAATAGAAAGTTTTGTTGCAGAAGTTTTACTATCAGATCAAACGGCTAATTGCCAGTCTTCTTTTTAAAATACTTAAAAAAAGCGTGTATAATGGTAGCCATACATACTGCCTATCGTCCAATCGGCATGACGCTGCCGATTGGATCAGTTAGAATTGACCGTGCGTGGGCGTGGAATCCATCAAATTGGCATGACATTTAAATTTTATAGGCTTGATCATGCCGATTTGATCATGCCGATTTGATCATGCCGATTTGATCATGCCGATTTGATCATGCCGATTTGATCCTTCCGATTGGATCAAATTGGTCATGCCGATTGGACGATAGGCAGTACGGTGTATGGTGTATATATGGACGAACTGCCAATTTGATCCAATCGGCAGCGTCATGCCGATTGGACGATAGGCAGTATGGTGTATGGCTACTTTAATGATGCTTATATACCTAGTACAGACTGCCCTGTGCTGTGGAAGTCAGATAGGCAGTCGCTTCATGTAAAATACTGTTATTTAGCATTAATCATTTAGACTGAAAGTCAACACCAACATACAAACAAGGATAGACAAATGATGATGATGATGGTACTAATTTGTATGATGATGAATCATACTAATATGAACAAGACGTAGGTCGCAGGTCACATGTGCCCTTATTCGTAGTAAAGTTGCCTGGAAGCTGTTTTCTATGAGATGCAACAAGAACTGAAGCAGTACCTAACAGTAACAATAAATAAGTAATCCATGTGACACAGACACCACATCACATAAAAAATAAATGGCAATTGATCTTAGTTATAAGCACTTATATCGACTTTGAAATGACCCACCGTAAGCCTATTTTCTTAAAGACATTCAAATACTTAGGTACAATTAGATCCACATTCGCATCTTTGTTATTTTGTCGGATTCAAACTATTTATTGTCAAAATGGGTCACAATTATTCAACTTTATCGATTGTACAAATTAAAGTTTTATTGGCATACAATTTGGTTTTGGCGGTTCTTCGGCGCCTATGATACCACTGCCAACAGAAGCTAGAAGCCACATAGCCACATTCATCATCCATAAC
Organism: Agrotis exclamationis; assembly: GCA_950005045.1. Taxonomy (NCBI): domain Eukaryota; kingdom Metazoa; phylum Arthropoda; class Insecta; order Lepidoptera; family Noctuidae; genus Agrotis; species Agrotis exclamationis. The sequence continues at coordinate 11,100,959 of OX465443.1, forward strand.
CTATTTTCAAGTAAAAAACCAAGTAGTTCTACTGTATCTATGTACCCAATAATTCTTGATTACTCGTTCCGTCGGCTTAACGGTATTCTATCAATAAGCGCCCACTAAGTCTGTGCTAACTTTCCCTGGTTTCAGAGCTATGCTTAGTGTTAGACCGACTATGAAGTCTTGATCCTTGATCATACTTACCCGTATGACGTCACTGTTTTGGTATTTGGGCAACATGTTGGTGTGACGTCATTGACTAAGATAACTGGAACGGTGATGAATGAATGCCAACTGAGTGTTTAAGAAATTAATTAATTCAAAGATTGATTAATCATTAAAATCATTTTTCTGGCATTATTTGCAGGGGTAATACCTACCTATGTAATAAAAACAGTACGCCAGTAAATTGATGTGTATTGTTATGTAATTCCCTGACGGTAAATTTGTTTCTTCATCATAATATTCTGGTAAGAAAACACTTTTTTACTAAAATATATTTCAATATTCCTAGTAGGCATCTGTTTCGTATGTCATAAAAAAACCTGCCTTTAAAAGCAGGTTTTTAATCAAAGCCTTTCAAAGATTATGTTTTCTCGTTGCCAAATTCTGTGTCAACTCGCTAACTGGGAGACAAATTATGATTATTGTTTTCACGTAACTAATGAGCTAATCAATAGTAACTTTGTTGGAATAGAAAGTATTCAAATTCTCTACTACTACTACTACTATACTACTGCCAGCATACATCATCCCACTGCTGGGCAAAGGCCTCTCCTCATGACTTCCACTTTTCACAATCCAGGGCCAAAGTCGACCACTGGTCATTGGTTCTGTCAAGTTCGTCCCGCCATCTTTACGAGGTCTGCCGCGACGCCTTCTGGCTGTGTCAGGGCTCCACAAAGTGGTTATTTTGGCCCACAGCTCATTGGGCATGCGGCCGACGTGGCCAGCCTAAGCCCATTTCAGTGCAGTGGCCTTTTGACCAACGTGTAATTCGTCAAATTCTCTGTTTATAAGAATACAGTCTTTTTTGTTTGTTGACTCTAGTCTAGGTGACTGAGACAAAGTTGATGGTGGAGTGATCTTACCCAGAAGAAGCCTGTTGACTGCTTTCAATAGATGATGCTTTGAGGAGCACAGACGCAGGCAGTAAGTTAAAATGAAAAGAGACGTGCAGTTTCATGATAAAGTAATAAATAATAATAATATTCCACAACTATCACACAACGCCATCTAGTCCCAAGCTAAGCAGAGCTTGTGTTATGGGTACTAGACAACTGATAAACATACTTATATATTTCTAAATACATACTTATTATAGATAAATTACACCCAGACACAGAACAAATGATCGTGCTCATCACACAAACATTTGTCCTGGGTGGGAATCGACCGACCTCCGGCATAGCAGTCAGGGTCACTAACAACTAGACCAACAGGCCTGTCAAAAGTGGAAAAAGAGGCCTTTGACAAGGAGCAGGGCAAAACACGCTAACAAAAAAAAAAACAACACGCGCCAAGTATCAAGTGCACACCGTCCCAGTACATCAAGTGCATCGAGTGCTAGGTCGGTGCAGCTTTCACTGCAGCCGCGGCAACCTACTGCGACTGCGATAACATTCATCTTAAACAAACTTCGAGAATTTTCTTTCACGACGTATCTGACTACCTTCTCCGTGGTTTCAGCTTCCTGAAGCTTCCATCGAACACTGCATGTTTTAGGTACGTGACAGGTTTTCGGTCATTGTACGAGACGTATGCACTTAGAGTGCACCACATTGTATGACCCCAAATACTTTCTAACAATCCAAACTCTGGGCTGCTACTAAACAAAAACCACCAATACCACTTTTTGTCTTATCCAGGAATCGAACCCAGGAGGGGACTCAGCAGTCCCAGTCGGGCTGTATGGTTATACATAATAGGTACATATCCATCAAGCTAAGATTAATTACATTAAAATATGAGATAGTTGCTGTTACTAACGTAAACCGGAATAAACGGTATCCTTTGTGTTATTCCTGCCCACAACCTATCACTGAGCCAAATTTCATTAAATTCCATTATTCCGTTCTGACGTGTATGAATACTAACATTCATCTATCAATCCAAACATCTGAACTTTCGCATTTACTTACTAGGTACCTTATCTTTAGCAACTCCACTGGTTTACATACTATTCTGTTTAGTTTACGATAAAAAGTAATTTGCAATTTCTGAACGATTGCTCTAAGTTCAAGAACTGGTTTATACAATGCTGCACTAATACCTCTTCGTGTTAGCGATAAATCTCATTATGTTGTCTTACAAAGATTTATTGCTACCTTAACCCCAGCTCGTTCAACAACTTATTTATTTCAAGTAGACAAGTTCAATGTCAACGAGGCAAGTAACGTTATCTATCGGTAGTTACTGGGAACTAATTTTCAAGCTCTATGGTCTACAAAAACCATCGATTCAAAAAAAAATTCATCGACTTCTGCATGAATTATTATTTAACGTAAAACTTTTTGAATAAGAAAAAATTGTTAATTTACTTAAAAATAAAAAAAAAAACTACTTTTCTTTCCGAAGACAATGACTTTGTTCTTAATTTCTTTGACTGTTGTGCTACCAATTTTCGTATAAATGTTAAATGATTACTTAAATTATATAAAAAAACATTATAATTTTAAAGCTAGATGAGGCCGGCACAGAGAAGAAACAGCCGAAACAAACTCAGAGGTCGTGTAGTGAGTGTGATGTAGCAAACAGTTCATGGATTTGCGATAGCAGCAATCGTGTTTGATTTGTTGTTATTTATAAGAATTTCCTCCATTTCTCTAGGATTCCAAAATGAAATCCCACCCTGATGATCATGCATATCTATACATACTTATAATAAATCTGTAGAAGGGTCAATTCTGTACATTGAAAATATTGAAAAAATAAATAGCGGGGGGTGTTGCTGGATCGATACCAAACCCAAATATGTGATTAAAAAAATTTTGTCTGTCTGTCTGTCTGTCTGTATGTGCAGGCATCACGTGAAAACTAACGGTTCGATTTCAATGAAACTTGGTATAATTATACCTTATTATCCTGGGCATAAAATAGGATACTTTTTATCCTGGAAAAATACGTAGAAAAAAAAAATCTGTAACAAACCTTATTATGGAACCACTGGCGACACCTATTATCAAAGTAGAACATTACGCCACGCCTTCCTCCATTGATTTCTAAAAAGGTTCCACCACTCACCACTAGATGGCGTTGTGCCTATGACGCGCATTTTTGAAGTTACTCAAAATGGAGAAATGAACCATCCACGCGAAGACCAACATCCGCGCGGACGGAGTCGCGGGCGGAAGCTAGTTGGGAATAAATACCCTTTCAAACACCACAGTCATTTGCATTTCAATACATACGTATGAATGAAACTAACAGCATCATAGCCAAAAATCTTCATAGCTGTTCCAAAAGCCAGGCCCAATAAGCGTATAACACCACACCCAATTAGCAACAACGAAACGGTAAGAACCGCATCGCCATCCAATTAAGATGATTACATATTCATTAGCTTCCAGATAATTACAATATAACCTACACTGCAGTTCCGTAATAGTTTCCTAGCATTACGGCCGTGAAATAAGCTAAAAAAAGAGATTAATTTCCTTCATTTAATAAAAGAATTTTTCCGGCCATGTAATATTACCGTATAAGTTTATAAAAGCAACTTTCCGTACGCGTAACTGGCATTGGCTTTGCGTGCGTAAACGCAACTCTAACACAACAGTAATCCACTCACACGCAGACCATCCGATGTACAATAATCTTGTCTCTACTCTCACGCACACCATTGCGAAACTGCGTACGAAAGAATTGCATTGCTGTCCGTATACACACAGGGCCATTTTCCTCTATAAAATATGACACACAGATACACAGTGTTTCTCTGTGTTCGTATCTGTGTGTCTGTTTGTTTGTGTGGGTAAAGAAAGGTGTATTGCTAGGTGAAATGGGCACAGACATCTTAATGTTTGACGGCTCAGTTAAAACGGAACAAGCAATTAAAATATAACGATTATTTACACGTTTTTGTGCATTTTTTTTTGTTATTTTTTCAGTTTCAGTTCAATACTCAGTTATTATTTTTAGGTGGAGACACAGTAACACTATATCTAGTAATTTTCTTTCAGACACATGTTATAGGGAGCGATCTCACTAATCGTTTTTGTCCTCAAACACAGAAAAAGAAAAGGCCAACTTGAAATGGATCTAGTTTAAATATATCGAAAAGAAAATAAATCAATCCATTGCTCCCGTAACTGTTTAAGCACTGACACGGCTAGAAGACGACGCTGTAGATCTTGTCGAAGATGGCGGGACGACCTGGGCAACCGCCCAGTAGTCGACTTTGGCGCTAGACCGAAGCTACTGGAAGTCGTGGGGAGAAACCTTTGCCCAGCAATGGGATGAGAGAGGCGAGCAGTATTACTCTCGTAGTCTACCTCGACAGTAAGTTGAATAGCATACTTTTTAGAGATCGAACATTTCAGATAGACGAAGTTAAACAAGTGCTCTGGAGACAGTGGAAGAAGTTCGTTGGACCTAGATAAGAGTGGACGCAGGGGACAGCTTTTAAGTATCTCCTCTACTTGTGTTAAAAGGAAGAGGCGAGACGCGTGAGGGATAGGACAACGTCCACCTCACAACCCAGCCGCCTCGCGAGACACCTATACAACAACGGACGTCGCGGGACGATTTCCGGCCACTGTAGGCGCGGTCGGCGAGTATTGGCGACTCACTGTCCGATAATGAACCATGCCCCGGTCGACGGCGCGTCGTGTTCCACGCGCACCTCAAAGAGCTGTCAGCAATATGACGGGCCCCCTTAGAGGGCCAAAGCCTGCTGGGGTCGGGTAACATTGGCCCTGGAACGTAAAGGGCTATTGAAGGACACCGTGGATTTTAGTTAGTAAAAGTTTGACAGTCCCTCCCGTCCTGCCCTTGGTGGGAGAACTTATTTGATGACTCTACCACGTAAAAAAATATCATAATAGGAAGAGATAGAAAAACGAAGATATTCCATCTTCATCAGGTCTTATAAATACCTACTTACCGTTAATACCGTCATCAATTTATGACTTCCTACAAACACTCCTGCGCAATAACAAGCGTCTTAAATGATATAAAATGTTAATTCATATGCTTGTTAAGCTGTTACTCAATATTACCGTATTTAACGGTGCCCTGACATTTGAGTGAGTGTGCCACTTTTGGATGCTCAGAATGTAACTGCCTATAATATGGAGAATGATTTGGATAGTAGAATAACACCTGTCTTTGCTCCATTGCAGAATATAGGTAGGCCTCTCTAACGGGGCCCTTTATTGCAGGAGAGTCCCTAACGGGGCTCGATAAATAAGACGCAATATCTATTAGGGTTGCGGGAATGTCTTAAAAGGTTGGCCGTAGACCTGGAATAGGAAGGGGTTTTTGAAGGAACAGGATGTTTTTTAGATAGTAAGACGGTGGAACCCACCCCTAAAAAAAAACTAGGACCTCATCTTTTAACCCTAGAAAGATAACCTACGTCGAATCGACGTATTCCAGTAAAAACGTTATAATTTTTTGGAATATTGCGCCTCTGCACTGACCGTTTCCGCCAACTCAGATCGGGCCCAGAGCTAGCGAAAGACGTTCCTATCATTCATTCAGGTAAGTGTACTGTCTACTTTGCTCCATATTTACTTGCCAATGGTGTCGCAACTGACACAATGGGCGATATTTTTACTAAAGACGATCTTTTGAAGACAAGCTTTGTAAGGATTTCAGGGCTAGAAAGAATACTGTAGGTATTCTGCGGTGATTATGTAGATAATTGTGAAGATTCTCTCACAGTAATTCATTCTTCGATCTTCAACAGGCCTACAATCTACATAACATTATAGTAAAATGTAAACTAGTAACAAGAATAGCTATCTAATTGGTTGTTGTTGTGGAAAGAGGTCAATGTTCCATAGTGGGCGTTGATTGGTATTGGCAGTGACCAGATATTGTTATCTCTGCATTATGCAATGAGTTTCTAGACTTGGTTGTGGTTGTTTCGAAAGCTTAGTAAATTGTGGGACATTGTGGTGACAGAAAATTATTGGTAATAAAGAATCATTTTAAGTGTTAAATAATGAATAAGTATGAAAAAAAAACGTATGTAAGAATCGTACAGAATAGATTAAATCTCTGTGATCTGGGACTTTTAGCACTTCTTAATTCTATCGTAAACGTCCACAAGTCTTTCAAATCAGATCCAACCTAGTAGGTAGTCAGGGTTTGAAATTGTGATTAGATTATTCAGAAAGTGCATGCATAAACTGAGGTCGACTTTTCACCATAACTGACGTAAAGTAAATGGAACTTTGACGTTAACTCAATGGAAAAAATTGATCTACTTACATTAGAGGCGCTGCTTCAATTGTACATCCAATAAACGCATTAAATAAGTACCTTCTTCAAGTAAGCTGTAAATTAAATACAGAAATCTTGTAATTAGGCCTTTGACCGAGAAAAAAACGACATCTCATCTCAGACATTGCTCCAATTAGATTCGTCCCTAGCCTAATCCACCTCACAGCGAACAAGAAAGGCCAAACTAATCAACACTAAACCAGATCACAAGCTAACAACTCCACAAAGAGTTGACACTGAATCTTTCTCATTAGCAATTAAAATGGCGTCATTATCAGCTAATTAGAACAACGCAATTGGACACGGCGTTGCGTCAGATTTAAGGGCATCTTGTCACGCTTTTCTAGTTCAGTGAAAGGGCCTGGAGACTTCCATGGTGTGATTGAGGGCACAAAGAAAAGTTTCGATTTTGAATAGCTGGGGATTTTGAAGGTCTGTGTTGAGACGTGGCCGTGAATCTGAGATGGGTGTTACGTTAAATGTGGAGTAGTGATTGCACCCATCTTTCTAATTGAATGTCATGAAGATTTCTAGTAGGTAAGGTTCAGATTTCTAGAAAAGTATGTTTATTTGGTTTGGTCATGTTGAGAGATTTAATAAAAAGTTTACTAGCAAAAAGTATTTACAAGGTAGATCTGAGTGGCAATACCGGGAGAGGACGTTCTACAGAAAGGTCATGCAGGACTCTGGGATCTAGTGGTAGCAATCGGCATGCTTGTATGACCAGATGTATAAATGTTGACGAGAAGCGTAGTACCTACCTATTAGGATATTCAAGGATCGCAGCAGGTAGGCAGTACTCTGTAGTAACTGCCTAGATCTAGATCAGAAAAACAGTTGATATTTTCTTAGCTATTGTCTAGCTATTTTTCATAATTATAAAGTTCCTAAGCTCTAAATAAACCAGGGTCTGGACAAGTGGCAGTCACTTGCAAAAACCAAAGACAACAGGATTGATCTAAGTCCTTAGTAGCTGGGGTGCTAAGACAGGAAACCTCCACGTGCGCCCGTGGACTGGAGTTCCCTCTCATACGTCCGGGTAGGAAGACCAGTTTTTCGGGCCGGTATACCCTGGGATGCGGGCAAAAACTTTTTCTTAGGCACTGTGTGCCTCTCTTTGCCCGTATGCGAATAGCCTGTCGGGTGGACGCTCCAACGCGTGTCTCTCTGAATAGCAGAGGGCACAGCGGCGGAGCGGGTTTGCGGACGGTGAGTAATGGGTAAGCTCGCCGTCCGACCAAGGACCAAGCCCGGGTCGGTGGCGCGTCGTGTTTCACGCGTCACCGACGGGGCCCCCTTATGGGGCCAAATGACAGCTGGGGTCGCGGATTTTTCTTAATTCATGATACCGTGGCCCCGGAACGCAAAGGGCATCCGAAGGAACACGGGTGGATTTTAGTCAGTAAGAGTCTGACAGTCCCTACCGCCCCACCCAGGGCGGGAGGACTCATTTGATGATTATTTGCCACCCAAAAAAAAAGGCCTTAGTAGCTACAATATTATCTATACTATGAGCACTGATAAAGTCACTTTGAGTGCCCTGATGAAAGACAATGAAATGAGACCACCTAAGAGCCAAACAATGTACCAGCAGACAATCTAACAGCCTAAGAAACTAAGCTAGGTAGTGTAAATCTCTAAAACAAAACACTTAACAAACAATTACCGCAAACCGGACTCGAACCAACGCCCATTCACAGATACAAACGTTGCACAAGCAAACAATTCTTACATAAAGACTTGACCCAGAACTTGGGAGAAAGGTCTAGTACAGCCCCCCTTCCCCCTACCACCTTCCCCCGTCCCGAGTGCACCTACAAAGCATTTTGCATCTCAATTTTATGACACTGCGCAACGAGAACTAGTATGGTTATAGAGCTGTTATACTGCTATGTAAACTGTTTGATGGGTATCAAGTTTATACTTATGTGGATGACTCAATGGGACGACTATTTTGGCACATTATGGTATACTATGTTTTATGACTGATAGTTTTGCTCAGGTGTAGCGATAATCTTCGAAGGGTTGCTTAAAAGCCCTTCAAAATAGGTATGCGAAGATCGATTAGGACGATAACGGACTTCATCGGAAATGGATGAATCTTTGTCAAGCAGTTGATGAATCTTAACCAGAAACAGGATCAACCAAAATTCACACAGGTAAAAATTAAAATATTTGCTTGATGGACACTTGGGGCTTATGAACAATTTTTATTGGTGACTGACTAATTTGTGACTGAGTACCTAAATTGGGCAACCATTGAATTAAGTAGTGTTGGGTTACTATGACGTCTTAGAGCAGAGTGGGAAAGACACAGAGATATACTGATCATCTAACTATCTCGTTCCTACAGCGGAAGACGTCATGGTACGCCACCTGTACTGTTATTTGTTAGGATTTTTACACAAACAGCCTTCATATATCCCACAAGACATACCAAAATAATCCCTGTCACAGTTCCCCCACTCGCACTGCTTGTGAAAGCTGAACTAGGGCCAGCTTTCGCTTCATGGGCCGGTAGCCCTGCACGCGCCGACCGCGTGCGCAAGCGCAACCGCCGCCATGTTGGCCCTGCTGCAATTAGATGGCGGTTTTACTGTAAACGATCGTTTTGTTTGGTGAGTTGAGTGTTTAGAAAATTAATGGGTAGATAAATGTAGTGATGAGATGAGGCTGCGAGGTCAGCTAGAATTAATCGAAATAGGAGGTAGATACTTAAACTAGGATTTAAAAAAAAAGGAGTACCTACCTAATTAAATGATGTCGCGGCCGTGGCGTCTTACAGGAGAGAATGGAAGATGTCTATGGCTCCTACACCAATTAGAATTTAGAATGGTACACTTATGGGCAGGAAAATGATAAAATAATAATGGTACCTACTGTTTATCAGACAGACATCAAATTGCTCTCCACCATTTTGTCGTCGAGGTGTTTTCGAAATAATGCTCAAATTCATCAGTTTACATTTTTTTTTCTCACAACACAAATTGAAATTATTAGAAATACAGAAATCAATATTACTGCTCACCACTCCCACCGTTTAAGGGTTGAGGTTTTATAACTTGGATATAGTGCCATCTATCAAATTGTGTGGATATTAGAAGCCAACAGACCTTTTCACTGGAAAAGTTTGCTGAGTTCGCCATCTATGAAGGGAGATGAAAACTATTTGCAATGTTGCTAATTCTATAATTAAAAAATATAATAGTACTATTCACAATAATAGCTTGCGGCTTATTTTGCGAAGAATTATCTACTGTTTAGATGCAAAAAATAATTTTCTAAAGGTTAATAAACTTTGCAATCTATGTAAATTCGCAAGCTTTCTTTTGGCAATCGGAAAATGCAGTAGTCTAATTTTTTAGTCTTACCACACAAACCAGGTCAAGGAAGTGCAGCAGAAAAACTATTCGCCAATTTTTTTGTTATTTTTATGAAATGCAATTATGTGTATTGTTTCTTTATTATTTAGTTGAAATAACAGTGAGATAATGTAGCGCAGATATCGTAATGATTGGAGGCAGTGCGAGTGGTTACTATAGGACAGAAGAAAAGTAGGTGGTGTGTGACAGCTAAAGAATACCGCATAGAAGATTTTAGCTCAAAAATGGTTAATTTTGCCAGTATTCGATCATTTAATTACACAGTATGACTGTTAATCGCATAAGGGTTGCATTTATGTGGGTTTCCTTTGCGATTTATGTTGAAAATAATCGTCATAACATTTGACCCAGTTACAGTGCCGTGTGCGTTGACCTATGGATGTGAATGCGGACTAAAGCACGATGTTATTTTTAGGATACAGCTTTGCAGATAATTAAATATTTATAGATGCCGTTGGTTATATCCAATTGTGTAATTAATAACAGACGAAAATACCTGTGACCTTTTACACTTTGAATACTGGTGAGTTTTCTTTGTTTTAACTAATTTTTGAAATTCGAATAATGTTCTCATATTTTATATTGCACTACACAGCTTTTAAATCTAATTTAAAACGAATTTAATGTTGTGTTAATTTGTTATGTTATCAGCTGTAATTCCAATAAGTTACAGATATTATATCAATGTATTATTAATGTTTTTAAAATAACTTTATTGACACACTCACATGTACCAAAGGTGTTCTACTGTTTTGTAATTCAAATTTTCTATTTGTAAGGTGCTTTCAAAAGAAAAATTCCACATTGTATGTTGCAATCAATACAGTATTTTTAACCTGAATACTATTTCAGGTCCAACAGTTGTTCAAATAAACATTATGGATGGAAGTTTAATAACTCCTGGACGAATAAAACAAAGTATGGACATACAGATATCGAAAACACTATATAGATACAACTTCCTTTGAAGGGATCAATTTAATCATAGAGTTTTTATTTATAAACATATTCCAATTCCTCTTTGATTGAATAAAATTATTATATTGAGAAGACGATTCAGGTTGTGATTTCATAATATAAAACACAACTGATGCAGATAAGAAAAATTATAACAATAAAAAATATTAGCAAGCATATCATCTTTGTAGCTAAATTGACAGGCTGTATGTTGTGTACCAGTTGTCAAAAATTACCGCCAAAAATGGATTCCAAATTCAAATCCCAGTAGATTTTCCTATTATAACCTACAATGGTTACTTAATGTTACATTAATAAAAACAAGACAATATGGTGTTTATTTGACTGAATCGCAATAAGGGTGGGATTGGGTGTAACGCCCTAAGGCCGTGGTGACACTCGGCAGTGATGAAGAAGCAAAATGTTCGCACTCTATCATTGATTGTGTGCACATTTACGTATTTACTGGTTGGTGCCGCTGTTTTTGACGCATTAGAGTCTACAACTGAGAGGAACAGATTTGAAGTATTGCAAGGTTGGTAAACAGAAGAACTATTTTTATGTTTTTTAATCTATTTAAATTAACTATCACATGTTGCATATTGGACTGTTGAACCTGAAAACTCATGGCCTACTCCAACTTTAAGTTTGGTAAAATATGCCAATGCTACAGTATGCCATATGATTCCATTTCAGTCTTTTAATTTCATGAGCTTTCAAATTCAACCTTTCAAAAAGGGCTAAAACAAATCTTAGATTTATTAAAAGTTAATTGGTTGGATATTGATAAGCCAACCCGGTTGATACCAGCCCACTTCCTCTCACAGAAAGGTGACTTGTGTCCCAGCAGTGGGCACATTACAGTTATGCAAATCAGTGAAACCGGTTTTCTTTCATGATATTTTTTTTTCACTAAATCAAATCTTAAGTTGAGACATTGACTTAGTTAAATATAACTTGAATTCTCACATTACCAACTCGTCTCAAATTGATACAAAAAATATTTTATTACGTTTTCACTTAGACTCACCTGCATTTTCACTGCAAAAGAAAATCTTAGCAATATCTTTTCTTCGTAGGTATCATCAGTATAATCATAGTTCTCTTGGCAGTAATAAGACATTTTTCATAATTTGTATCCTCCCTTTCCATATTTAAAATATTGTGGATGTCTTTCTTTTTTTTCTTGTTACAAAGAGACTTTGACAAGCAGTTCTAAAATTAAACTGTTTGGCTTCTGGTAACCTAGGCAACCAAGGCTATTAAAGAACTCACATGAGTACTTTTTATAAACCTTTTAAATTAATACAGGAGACTAGTGTGGGGCAACGGGCAATGTTTATTTAAAAAGAAAAACAAAAAAAAACAGTTTGTTGTAAAATCATTCAATCCTATGTCTAGTATTTTGATTGTCTTTATATCAGTCAGCCACAGAACCCATTATTTTTTAGGTTTTTTTTTTCCTTTCCTTTTTAGTTACTGTTTAATGGAACAAATCTTGTGGCTAAATACTCCAATATTCCATGGAGACCTATAATTCTGCTGACACGGCACGTTTGGCGTAGTGGCTGAGCAATTGGACTGCTGCGCTGTGTGTCGCGGGTTCGATCCCCGCACGGAACAAATATATGTGATGTATGATCTGCAACTAAGGGTGCTCCCACATTTGTCGACGCGGAATCGGCTTAAGCCGGTCGAAAAAACCTTTGCATTTTCCGAGCCGAACCGATGCGAATGGTATTAGTAGTAACACCCTTATTCCGCGTCGATAAATGTGAGAGCACCCTAATTGTTCCGGGTCTATGTGAGTTTCTATGTTTGTAAACGCACCCATGATACATGAGAAATTCCTAAAGAGGGGAAAAATTAAAAAAAAAAATGACAGAAATGTCCTGTTCCTGTATCTAATGTCATTTTGTTACGAAAGTCTATGGTGGTATATCACAGACCCAGAATTTTGTATTACAGGTTATAGGTTCGAACCCACCCAGGTGTATTACTTTGTGTAATTTATTTCATGACCATTCCTCTCAAAATGGTGAAAAAATACATCATGACGAAAACTGCCGTCTACCAACCCGCAGTAGGCCCGCGTGGTAGATTTTAGCCCACTGTTTCTCACATGAGTAGGCCAGTGTCCCATTAGTGGACACAGAATAGTCTGATTATACTTCTATGTATCCAGTCCACATTGCCACGTCTGCTGATAATGGACTCACCAGCAACAAACATTCAATGAACTCTACTCCACACTTCCACAGCTATCGAGGGCATGATAATAAGGAAGTACAACATAACAGAGGAGGACTTTCGTGTTATGGAGACAGTAGTACTGAAGTCGGAGCCTCACAAGGCTGGTCAACAGTGGAAGTTCACAGGAGCATTCTACTATGCCACCACTGTGCTCACTACAATTGGTAAGTCATATTTTTGAAGGTACTCGTAAACTTGATGTGTTATAGGTAATTTTATGTTAAAAGTAAACTTGTAGGGGAACAGTGTATAAGACGGGGACGTTAATAATCGCGAGGTATAATGGGCACATACACTCTTTAGGCATAAGTACTTAACACAACACTAACGTAGAGCAAGCGCCATCAGGACGTCATTTGCAAGCGGCCAGACGGAAATAGCGTCCTGTTGGCGCTTGTGCTACGTTAGTTTTGTGTTAAGTTTGCCTCAGGTGTGTGATTTCCCATCATACCTCGTGTCCCCGTCTTATACACTGTTCCCCTATGCTTTATGAATAGAATAGAATAGAATAATATTTATTGTAAAACATGAGTAAGCATCAAAACAATAAGTATGTGCAAGGTCTTAAAATAACAAATCGATCTGCATGTTTTGCCAATTATGGCGTACAATAATAGCGCAATATTTTTGGTTTAGAGCAAACCAAAAAAATAGAATTTGATTCTACACAAATTTAAAATAACTTAATGCTAAAGACATTTTATTATAATACATAATTGGGGTTTAACAAATTGCTAATGAGAAGAGAAAAAAAGAAGAAATATTACCATTTAATTAATTTCTGTCATTTAAAAATTCCGATATGCTATAATAGCATTTAGCTATAAGATATTTTTTTAAATGTACTTTAAACAAAGCAGTAGGCATTTGCTTGATAGGTTTTGGGATTTTATTGTATATAACAGGTGCTAAACAAAAAAAACTTATTTGCATCAATGCTGTGGTTGTTCTTGGTACGCACAGTCTATTGTTGTCTCGTCTATTACGAATAGAGACGTCTGATATTTTCTTAAATAAATTAGGATTGGTCCTTACAAAATTGGCTATTTCATAGATATAAAGTGAAGGCAGACTCAAGATGCTATATTTAATAAAATACTGTTTGCAGCTATCAGTCGTTTTCAAACCAAACATTGCCCTAATGCATCTTTTTTGTGATTTGAAAATTATTTCTTTATTCGTGGAGTTTCCCCAAAAAATTACCCCAAACCGCAATATAGACCCGACAATACCATGGTAGGCAGTTAAGAGCGCATTCGTACTTATAATAGGTTTTAGTTTATGGAGGGCATAAGCAGAAGAACGTATTTTTTTATTTAATTCTTCTGTGTGTGCTTTCCAGTTCAAACGCTTGTCAATGGTCACTCCTAAAAATTTTGCAATGTCTACCTTTTTTATAACAGTTGATTTGTGTTGAACATTAATATTTGGTGCTTCTAAACGCTGACTAAAGAACATAATTTTTGTTTTTTCGAGATTAATTTTTAGATTATTGTTGTCTAACCAGTTTACTATCGAATTGATGGTATTATTAATTTCCTGCTCATATCTATCTTTATTTATGCAATTAATAGTGACTGTACTGTCATCGGCAAACAATGATACTGGATAATTAGTTACTAATGGCAAATCATTTATATAGATTATAAATAACAATGGTCCCAAAACGCTCCCTTGCGGAACTCCATATTTAACTGTACGTTTTTTTGATGCATATGTTTCTTCTTTTTTAGTGTTAATGTTTATTTTAGAAATTTCTGTATATTGTTTACGATTTTTAAGATAAGATTCTATGAGATTTAATATATTGCCTCTAATGCCATATGTTTCCAATTTACGCAGGAGAATATCGTGATTAACATAATCGAAGGCCTGGGTCATGTCGCAGAAAATGGAACATACCGGTGTTCTTTTATCCACATTACCCATGACGTTATTTAAAAAATCAAAAATTGCCATGTTTATTGTTTTATTCTTACGGAAACCTTTCTGGTCTTTTGTAAGAATATTGAATTTTTCCAAAAAGTTATAAAGGAGAATGGGCAAAAATGTATGAAGCCTGGTACTCGACCCAATAGCCATAATAAATACATCATTGGAAAGGTCTTTTTACAAGGATTAATGATAACCGAGTCGCTTGTCTCCATTTGTTGTCGGAACGGAGTTATTTTGTGTTAAGTATTTAATACATTTTTTTTTGATTATTTTTCGTTTCTGTTTGATTTTAGTTAAGTTGTCTTGCATAAAATCATATGTGTTGATTAATAGGTACTAAAACTTTTTGAAAAAAGGAACCGACTTCAAAACCATACACGGAAAAGCGTAAAATAACTTTTCTTTCGGAAGTCGGTGGCTTTGTTTTTCATTTTATCGATTTTTGCCACCGACTTCCGAAAGAAAAGTTATTTAACGCTTTTTCGTGTTTGGTTTTGAAGTCGTTACCTTATTTTTCAAATAGTTTTATTTTACTCTTTTTTAGTTCAGATATTCAACAAGAATATTCGTATAATCGGTGCCTTTGAAAATCTACAATCCAAGTAAGTAAACACGGATCCATGCGAGCAATGTCACGGGATATCCATTAGTGTTATATACTAAAACCTTCTCCGGAATGTAATGAACATTTTTATGACAACCGAATCAAAATCGGTTCAGCCAAACGCGAGATAATCGCGGACAAACATACATACATACAAAGATCAGGTCGAAATGAAAACCTATTTTTTTAAGTTGTTTAAAAAATATCCATGCGGGCAACGTCACGGGGCAACTACACAAAATATCCATTATTGTTATATAAATACTTAAACGTTCTCCAGAATGTAATGAACACTTTCCTGAAAACCGCATCAAAATCTGAACGGATTTTGATGAGGTTTTCAGGAAAGTGTTCAGCCACGCGCGAGATAATCGCCGACAAACACACATACAGGTTGAACTGAGAACCTACTTTTTTTTTAAGTCGGCTAATAACTGCGAAGATCGCCCGGAGGACACAGTAGAGCATACGGTGCAAGACTGCCCCGCTTGGGCAGAGCACCGACGTGTCCTCACGGCGGCGATAGGTGAGACCTCTCGCGCCCGGCATTGACTTCTGCGAAGCAGCCATGCTCGCGAAGGAGGAGGCGGGCCGCGTGAGGGAGAGGACAATGTCCTCCCTCCGCCCCACCCGCGGTGGTGGACGCCCACGGCGACGGACGTCGCAAGACGATTTCCGGCCACCGTAGGCGCGGGCATGCGGGCGGCGAGTAAAGGGCAACTCGCTGCCAACCATGGACCATGCCCGGGTCGACGGCGCGTTGTGTTCCACGCGCGCCTCAAAGAGCGTCAGCATAATGGCGGGGCCCCCTCTCTAGAGGGCCAAAGCCTGCCAGGGTCGCGGGACTTATCTCATTACCGTGACCCCGGAACATAAAGGACTATTGAAGGACACCGTGGATTTTAGTCACTACAAGTCTGACAGTAGGGGTGGGAGGACTCATTTGATGATTTTACCACGCTAAAAAAAAAGTCGGCTAATAACCGCATCAAAATTGGTTCAGCTAAACGCGAGATAATCACGGACAATCATACATACATAAAAACATACAGGTCGAACTGAGAAGCTACTTTTTTTTGAAGTCGGTTAATAATGAATAAACACTCTGGAATAAAGAAAAAGAAAAGTAAGAAACGTTATTTTTTTTAAACATTAATATTAACCGTCTTCAAAAAAACAAATAGGTTCTCATATCGACCTGTATGTATGTATGTTTGTCCATCACGATCTCTCATTTGATTATCTCGTGTTGTTTATTCCGGAGAAGGTTTTAGTATTTAACAATAATAGATATTCCGTGACGTTGCCCGCATGGACCCATGTCGGACCTGATGTCTTTGAAAATCTACAATCCAAGTACGCAAGTACTTGGATTTTAGATTTTCAAAGACGCCGTTAAACGAAGATTTTTGATGAATATTTGAACTAAAAAAGGTATTACATAAGGGTAAACACGAAAAGGCGTCAAAATATTTTTTCTTTCGGAAGTAGAAAGAAAAGTTATTTAATGCTTTTTCGTGTTTGTTTTTGAAGTCGGTTCCTTTTCTCTTCTCCATCATTCATTATGTTGCTCATGATGTTTTAATCGGTCTTAGTGGCAGCGTATGGTCACAAAACATCGATTATATAGCCATTGTAACACACAGCGGAAAAGAACGAATTGGAACGGCTAGGTATTTTGAACATTTTGCCAGCGGAGTGCATTGCCTTTTTTTATCGTGTTAAAATCATCAAATGAGGCCTCCCTGCACCCAGGCCAGCGCGGGAGGGACTGTCAGACTCGTACTGACTAAAATCCACGGTGTCCTTTAGTAGCCCTTTACGTTCCGGGGTCTCGGTAATTCGTTAGTCGTTATATATGAATAGTTACACACTATATTTCTCGTTTTAAATAATGTTATTTTACATTGTTATTTTTCGTATTTTCAACCATGATGGGTACTAATGCATTATTATGATATCAACTAACTTTGAGGGCTTCCCGTGGTTTTCGGACAAGGATTTGGGACAAGTCGTCATAGTAAATATTTTTCCTGATTAAAAGATCTGTCCAATGACACCACAATGATTGCTATTGGATCAAGTACCAAAAACTAACTTTGAGGGCTTCCCGTGGTTTTCGGACAAGGATTTGGGACAAGTCGTCATAGTAAATATTTTTCCTGACTAAAAGATCTATCCAATGACACCACAATGATTGCTATTGGATCAAGTACCAAAATGCTCATTGTTCTTTGATTGTATAAGTATTTTTCAAAAACTTTCGAAAATATAGGGATAAGTGCAATAGGTCTGTAACAGTTCATATTTTGCTTGTTGTCTTTTTTGAAGATGGGTTTAATGATGCTAGTTTTTAAACTTTCCGGGTATAATCCAGAGGTTATGCACATGTTAATGATATGGCTTAGGTGGTCGCAGATATGATAAGCGACGAACTTTAGAATTTTAGTAGAGATCCCATCATATCCAACACTTTTAGTATTTTTAAGTGATCTTATAATTTGCAGTATGTCATGTGGAGTACTTGGTGCCATGAACATAGATTGATTTGATTTGGAAATATTTACAGTTACATCCTTACCAGCGCCTGGTATTGGTTTTATCTTTTCTATGAAAAAGTTATTAAAAGCATTTGCAATCTCTTGTGGCTTGGTTATGGTTGTATGGTTTGTTTCTATGGAAGTGATGTTATCCTTTGGCAAATTGAGTTTCGACCTATTTATAATCGCCCACGTAGCTTTGGATTTGTTAGTAGATGATTTTATTTTATAACAATTTTGTGCACGTTGCGTTAAATTAATTATATTTTTATATGTTTTTGAGTATTGTTTAAATTTTATTTTATTTAGTTATGTATTTTGGTATAATAGGCACAAGATTTTTTTTAAAGGCGTTTTTCATTTCGTATTACCAATTCAAAGGAGTACTGTTCATCACGCTGGCGCGCTGGTAAATACAAAAATATACGAAACTTAAAATTATAAGGACGTGAAAGCGAGCGTCGCATCTGATTGGGCCCTCACAGAGGACCAAATACCTGTAGGGGTCGCGGGTCTGTCCAAACGGGAAGCCGTGTCCGTGGAACATAAAGGGCTGTTGAAGGAACACAACGGTTTTTAGTCAGTACGAATCTGACAATACCTTCCGCTCCACTCAAGGACTTATTTGATGATTTTACCACCAAAAAAAAAAGCGAGTGTAGCGAGTTCGAACATATTAAAAATTCCTGGAATAAGTCAGGTTGCTAATGAATAATCTTAGGCTTCAATGATGCTCACGGGAACTTGGGGCCTCTAAAGAAAGCGGGGCCGGGGCCTGGGCCCCGGGGTCGTGGAACTGTCGTCTGTGACCCTGGAAACTGAAAACGTAGGGTAGGTTTTTAGTCAGTATAATTCTGACGGTCCCTTCTGTTCCACCTAGAGCGAGACGCATATACTTTTCGAGACGCTTATATTTTTCCACCCCGAAAAAAGGGTCCTGAGTAGTCCCCATTAGAAAAGACGACCTTGGTAGTACATTCTCATTTAACCAAAAATGTTTAACTCCTTTTAAATAGGGTGTGACCCTATTGCCATAATTGCACAAGTCCATGGCTACTACTGAGCCCTTGTGAAAGCACCCAAAAACACTTTACCCGTACTGGGAACCAAACATGATGATGATGCCATCTAGCCGATTTAGGCCACAGCGACTGCAATCGATGACTTTTTTAGAGAGTTTTGATATGCCCTTTCATGTGCTCTCCAGTGACTCGCATATCCAACTTTTGCCGTAAAACTCCGAGCACAAAGTGGACATGTAAGAACACCATTGATGACATTGTAAGTTATATTTGCAGGTGGTCTAGCTTTTAGGTCTTCACGCTTCTTGTCCAATTGTAACCTTCTTGTCTCTTCAAAGGTGTAAACCTGCTCCTGTACATAGCGTCTCCACTCAGGCCGATTTTGTGCCTGGTTCTCCCATGTTGAAGGGTCAATTTGGCACTTCTTAAAGTGTCTATTCAGAATATCCTTGAAACGTAGCAACTGACCACCGCGTTTCCGTTTCCCTTCTTGGAGTTCCGAATAGAAGATACGTTTCGCAAGTCTATCATCGTGCATTCTATGTACATCATGCCCACCACCTCAACTGACGCCTCATTAAGTAAGCCTCTATGCCGAGGACGTTAGCTCGCCTTAAAACAATCGTATTTCTTCGAACCAAACATAGTACGCCAATAGATTTACAAATTGATGTAAGAATATCAGCTTGCATTATTAAATTGCACTCAGGTGAGGTACTTAAAATTCTAGAAGGCTACTGAAATGTATCATTGTTGAAACAATACATTGTTTATGCATTCTGTATAACTTTTTATTAATTTTAATATTTTATCTCAAGTCGAGGAGATCCTGGCTAGTGATGGGCAGAGGATAAATACTCAGAGGATAAATACTCGAGTATTTATCCGAAATGGATAAATACTCGTATTTATCCGTTTTTATCGGATATTTACTCAAAATGGTGGATATTTATATTTATTGCGTATTGGGTGTTATTTTTTCATTCAAAATGACTAGTAATGTCAATAAGGCTTTCCAAAACACAACAATATAACATTATTATTAGTTCTAATGTCAAGACAAAGCAGCGCGCAAGCATCGTGGCTCTCACTGCGCCCTATCCCGCTATCTTTTTGTCCAGTTTGTCTCTTTTGTTTGTCTTGCTCTCTATCCCCCCGCGCCGCATGTCCTAGCAGTGCATAGATTTTCGTCATAACCAAGTAAAATTAGTGATTAGTCAAATATGAGCGAAACTCTGAAGAAAATTAGAGAAAGAACTCCAAGACCGATCCCTGTGGAATACCGCACGACACCTCTCGCCGGTTCCATTCTCCCCGGTGACCGGGGTAGATCACGGCTCTGTCCGTCAGGTAGTCCTCGACTATACGACGGAGGTAGGTCGGCACCCGGTGATACCGGAGTGCCTCCCTGATGTAACTCCAGTGCAGGGTGTTGAAGGCGTTGGTGATGTCCAAAGACACTGCCACGACGACCCTGCCCCGGGCCACTGCATCCCCCGTCGTGAGGGCTCTCAAACGCATGATGGCATCCACCGTCGAGCGCCCCCTGCGGAAGCCAAACTGGCTCTCCGCAAGGTCCGGACCCACCCGATTCAGGTGCCCGACGAGACGGTTTGCAATTACTCTTTCAAAGAGCTTGCCCACCTCGTCGAGCAGCACGATGGGCCGGAATGTGGACGGAGAGTCCGCAGGGCGCCCGGGCTTCTGGATCAGGACCAGTTTCCCTGTCTTCCAGCAAAGCGGGAACTGGCCCCTCTCCAGGCACGCGCTGAAGAGCCCCCCCAGTCGAGGCCCGAGAGTCCCGGAGGCCACGACCCAGGCTTTTCCTGGCAGGCCGTCGGGTCCTGGGGCGATATTTTTGGCCTTGAGCCGTAGCACCGCCACTCTCAGGTCTACCTCGGTCACCTCCGGAGCGTCGTAAACGTCGTCGTCGCTGTGGTCCGCGTTTGCGCCAGCTTCACCGTCAGATTCCGTCGGAGACGGAGCCATAGGCGAAGGAGTATGCTTCCCTCGCGATGGGAACAGGGCGCTCACCACTTCCTCCACGAACTGAGGCCGGAGACTCTGCGTCAACGGGGGAGCTCAGGGGCGGAGCTTCTGTCTCGCCCACTTGTAGGGCCGGCCCCATGGGTCCCCGTTCAGAGACTCCAGCAGCTCCTTGCGGGCCAATTCCTTAGCCCGCCAGATCTCGTCGCGGAGGACGGTCTTCGCTGCCCTGTAGCCTTCGCGCAGCTCCGCCTCTACAGTCGCCGCATCCGGAGGTCGGGTGCGGCGCCTGCGGAACCTGGTGTACCGGCGTCGCGCGGCAACGCACGCCTCGCGCATCGCTGCCAGCTCGTCCTTGCCGGACCCGGGGCATGGCCACGTCGCAGATATCTGTCATGGCCTCCCGGAACCACTCCGCCTCGTCGTTGATGTCGGCAGGCCTGACCGGTGGTGACACCCAGGCCTGCACGATCGAGGCTTCCAGGAATAGCTCCCGGTCCAGCTGCTTCAGCGCCCATCGCGGACCACTTGGGTTCCGTTCACTTAGGACTGGCGCGTCTGAGGTCTGGGCGGAGACGTCAAACCGGATATACCGGTGATCGGAATAGGTCTCCACCTCCTCCACAACGCGCCAGCCGGTGACGCGCGGCGACAGGTCTGAGGTGGCGAACGTAACGTCCACCACCTACTCGCCCGCCCATCGCACGCACCTGGGGACAGAACCCCGCGGTTCTCGATGACCAGGCCCTGCGCCAGGGCCCAGTGCTCGAGCCTTCTGCCCCGCACAACGTCCGTAAACCGGGAACCCCAGGACACATTTTTGGCGTTGAAGTCCCCGAGGACGAGCGCGGGGAAGTTTGTCAGTACTTAACGAAAATTTTCGTTATTGAGTTTACAGTAATTTTGTTTTTATTAAAGCGATTAATATACCTTGGTTAAAGAAGTTGGTCTTGAAGTGCAGCGACGTGCTGCAATGTACTTTTCCGCACGGGAGACCACTGACGCTGATTTCCTACCGCAACGTGACCGTGATAAGATATCTAGATTATTCAAACCCCAGAGCGACGTCTGGGAGGATCTTTTATCCGAATGGCAAAATAGGTGGGATAATTCTGTCAAGGGGCGGCACCTCCACCAGTTCTTCCCATCCGTTCGTGAGCGGCTGGCTAGGACGTGGCTGGAGGTGGATCACTGTGTCGCCCAATTTCTAACGGGACATGGTAACTTTAAAAGTAAATTGTTTTCCTTTAAGCTTGTTCCCTCGCCTTTTTGTCAATGTTCGTCACCTGACTGTGAATATGAACAATCAGCACATCATATTCTTTGGGAGTGTATTCTCTGGCAGAACGAACGCAATATTATGTTGGATACTATTCAGACTACATCTGGAGTCGTTTATTATACGGACCTTGTGGAAACTCGAACAAACTTCCGTGCGTTCAAGCGTTTTTGCCATACCTATTATTGGAATCAAATTTAGCAGCTCACAATTTAGGACCCATTAATATTAGTAGTCATTTTTACCCGTGGTGCAAGGCAACTGGGCTTCTCCCAGTTGTAATTGTCCCTTTGTGCCTATTGGCCTTGTTTTGTTCTGTCTCCTGCTTGCATGGAGGGAAGTGGAAACATACTTTTTCCTACTCCTCCACTATTCTTTTCTGATTAATTTCGTGCAGGATCCAAGACAGGTAAATTCATTCTCCGGGACACGTCGAGCTTCATTGTCTCGGCGCTTTTCTGGTGGTTGCCACTGTTGATTCTGGCTCTCAGGAGTTGCAGTGGTTTGGGAATAGTGTGGTGGGTTTGTCCCAAAAAAAAAAAAAAAAAAAAATACCTTGGTTAAAATCTATATTTTCAGATTTTCATTTATTCCCATCCTTTTGTTCATAAAACAAATAAAAACCCGTGAAATAACGGAAATAAAACTGTAAATAGTTTTTATCCACTGTTTTGAGTAAATACTCGAGAAGAAACGGATATTTATTGAGTATTTATCCATTTTGAGTATTTATCCGGATAAAAACCCATCACTAATCCTGGCCAGTTGTGTGTAAATTATAACAATCAATCTTCAAGATTAAACTGCATTCTCCAAGGCTCAGCCTCGAATGCCTAGTTTAGTTTGTGGATGGATGATGAGATTCCTCCGTGCTCCAGCGTTCCTGCTTACCATTCATAGATTTCACAGTCATAACAAATATTCAGTGACTCTAAAGTTCAACAACCAATTTTACCAAGAAGTATCGTATTTCCTAAGTATCGGATATTAACCCATTCCCTGTCCCATGAATCACATGTGGTTCAGGACTATTGTTTAGGTATTGTGTCTGCTGCGCGAACAGTGAAACTGTTAAGGTCGGATAAATCGAATAAGATACTGGTATTCAGTCAGTGGGTCATCATAGGGGTTTTCAACTGTATCAGGTTAGACTGGGCAGCCTCAACATATTTGGGAAAAGGATAGGCAAATGATGTTCACAACACTCAACACAATCTCTTTGCACTGCACAACTTGATTCCACCTGGCCCTTTCCATCATCGGACTACAAGACGTACGGCAATGCGCCATCGATATATGGTGGAGATCCAATAGTTTTATTGTGCGCACAGCTAAGGAGTGGAATTCCCTGAATCTGTATTTCCCGACAGCTACAACCTTGGGGTCTTCAAAGGTGAACAGGTTACTTCTAGGCATGCGTGCTTTACCGTCGACCACATCTTCGGTTACCGTCAGGCGAGATAATGGTCAAACGCGAACCTGTAACTTAATTTCTTCTTCAATTTTTCTTCCTTTCAACAGGCTATGGTCACTCAACGCCGGCGACGATTGGCGGCAAGCTGTTCACGATGTTCTACGCGATAGTCGGTATTCCGCTGGGACTCATCATGTTCCAGAGCATCGGTGAAAGGGTCAACAGGCTCAGTAGGTGAGTCATCATTTCACAGAGAGACAGTGCCGTAACTAGCCTTTTATGCTAGCGTATTATGACGTCTTAAAACCAGGCTTGTTCCAGGGAATGAAAGAGATAGAGCTGTACAAGTCGCCTAGCGCCACTGGAACAAGCCTAGTTTTAAGACGTCATATACGGCCCCTGGTGGCCAAACATGGACGTCTTAAAGCGTGAGTGTTTTCGCTCAAGGAACGAGATTGGGCGCTAGATGACTTGTATAGCTCTGTCTCTTTCCTACAGCCTAACTACTTACGCTTTAAGACGTCATGGTAGGCCACCTGACCGTTAAATGCCGGGTCGCCCGGAGGACACGGTGGATTATACGGAGCAGGACTGCCCCGCTTGGGCAAAGCACTGCCGTGTCCTTGCGGAGGCGATAGGCGGTGACCTCTCGCGCCAAGCATTGGTCGAGGCCATGCTGCGGGGCGAGACGGAATGGGTAGCGGTCACCTCCTTCTCTAAAGCAGTCATGCTAGCGAAGTGGCGTAACTAGCCTTTTATGCGCCCAGTGCGAGCTTCTTTAACTTGCGCCCGTATCTATCTAATTTTGGTACTAGTCTGGCCATTTCTGCTCCGCTCCGCTTGTGCCTGAAGGGCTTTGGCACACCCCTGTATTTTCGGCACTGCCGCGAGACGACCTTTCTGCTGGACATAGACCATGTAGAGCTTTTAGTATTTAGCAGACTCCTGGAACCCAGGTTTTAGGGTTTAGGAGCCTAATAATAGCACTTCTACGGAAGAAAACTCAGGACATGGCAGATTTACCCGGAAACTGTTACTGATAGTATTTTTTTTACTCTGAAAATAACTCTATTTCTCCCAACTTTTTTCCTAATGTTATGCTATATGATTTCTAATAAGTTTGGCAGACACACTGACCTGGTACCGAGCTTAAAAAAATAAAATAAACTCGATCATTTTGTTGAAAATCTTTTAAAGAACAGATTGGGGTAGGTCTGTACTCTGGTACAATTTTGTAACTATGATTTGGCAGTTTATTCCACTTGTTAATGTATCACAAATTACCAAATGTGTTGTTTGCTCAAAGCATTTAAAACATCGTTTTTAGGGTTCCGTAGCCAAATGGCAAAAACGGAACCCTTATAGATTCGTCATGTCTGTCTGTCTGTCTGTCTGTCTGTCCGTGTATGTCACAGCCACTTTTTGTCGAAAGTATAAGAGCTATCCTGTTGAAACTTGGTAGAAAGATGTATTATATGAACCGCATTAGGATTTTCACACAAAAATCAAAACAAAACAAATTTTGGGGGTGCCCCCCATACTTAGAATTGAAACTCAAAAAAAAATTTTTCACCAAACCCATACGTGTGGGGTATCTACGAATAGGTCTTTAAAAATGATATTGAGATTACTAACATCATTTTTTTCTAAACTGAACAGTTTGCGCGAGAGACACTTCCAAAGTGGTAAAAAGTGTGTCCCCCCCCCCGTAACTTCTAAAATAAGAGAATGATAAAACTAAAAAAAATATATAATGTAGACCTCAACCAAAACTACCAACGAAAATTGGTTTGGATGAGATACAGTTAGCAGTTTTTGAGATATAGTACATTTTCAAAAACCGCAAATATAACTTTGCCATTCATACAAATACTATGAAAAACAAAGTTATTTTTATTGTTTGTGTATATTACTTACTAATCTCAATATAATTATATCTCTAATCTATGCTTGCTGCTACGGAACCCTTCATGGGCGAGTCCAACTCGCACTTGGCCGGTTTTTTGTGTCATGGAACTGTCAAAACAGACTACCGTGGAACGTAAAGGGCAGTTGAAAGATCACGGTGGATTTTAGTCAGTACAAGTCTGACGGTTCCTTCAGCTCCATCTAGGATTATGTGACCCCTTCGATGATTTCATCACCTCAAAAAAAAAAAAGAATTGTTTGAATAACATAGAGACAGAATGATTTTCAGATTTTCCAACTGCAACTACTTCTGCTCCTTGTTGATTTTCTCAAAGTTAAATCTTCAAATCATCAATTGTGTCTTTTTGTTCCAGCGTGATAATAAAGTCAATAAAACGCGCGTTAAACTGCAAGCAGACGAGTGCGTCGGAAGTGGACCTCATCTGCGTGGTGACCACACTGTCGTCGTTGACCATCGCCGGTGGAGCGGCCGCCTTCTCCAAGTTCGAGGGCTGGAGCTACTTCGATAGCGTCTATTATTGTTTTATCACCTTGACTACTATTGGTAAGTTCTAACAATACTTTCTCCAAAAATAGGTCCATGTGGTGCTCAATGCCTGCCGGGGACTATCGAGCTACCGTGACCCCGGAACGTAAAGGGCTATTGAAGGACACCGTGGATTCTAGTCAGTACGAGTCTGCCAGTCCCCCCTGCCCTTCCCTGTGTCGGAGGATAGATTTGATGATTTTACCACGCTCAAAAAAAAATAGGGTACTCAATGGTGCTTGAATTTAGAAGTAACATTTACGGCAAACTTGTTTTTTGACTTTATTTAGTGATGCTAAGCCGCGTTAGGCCACTAGCTCGCCTGATGATAAGCAATGATTTGATCGACGGTGAAGGAAGAACAAGACTCCAAGGATGTAGCTATCAGGGAAAATAGACTCTGGCAGGGAATCCTATTCCTTACCAGTGCGCAGAATAAAAGCATTGCGAAAGGGCTTTGTACATAAGGGTGGTGTATCCACCATGTAGCGATGGCGAATTGCCGTAAGTCTTAAAGTCTGATGGTGGAATAGGGGCAGGTGAAATGAAATTGTGCAGTTTCATTGCACAAACCGAAGTGTAACCCATAAAAAACCGACAAGCTGGCAACTCAGCGTCGTTATCAAGGCTCTAGAGTCGACCAGAGGGTCGGCGGTCATTACGAATGTGAACGTTAAATGGTAACCTTGATTCAAGCCAGAAATCCTTTTTATTTTCTTCAATAGGCTATAGGTTCTTGAAGTTGTGCTGATTTCACTGCAATGTCAAAGTATGTGTGATAGCCAGACACCACTATCATTTGTGTGTCTTATTCATATCGTACCCTTATTGCAAAAACCGATTATCTGCATCAAAATTCGAGCGACAATGGGTTTTACCTGTAGCTTCGTCGTGACTTGAGGAGTCGATTTCTATAATTAACAAAAATCGCTTTAAAAATGCAGATAATCGGTTTTTGAAATAAGGGTACGATATAATCTAATCGGGATACTTTGGAAACTCGTTCATTTATTGCTGCCTGTAAAGTCTATGTAAAGGCCCCACCTAATGTCATTATGTGTTAACTCAAACGTTGCTAAGAATTTCGAAATATAACAACGAAATCTTTGCCCCAGGTTTCGGCGACATGGTAGCCCTTCAAAAAGACAACGCACTAAACAAGAAGCCTTCATACGTAATGTTCGCACTGATCTTCATCCTTTTCGGACTGGCCATAGTTGCGGCGTGTCTCAACTTGTTGGTGTTAAGGTTCGTCACCATGAACACTGAGGACGAGAAGAGGGACCAGGCTCAAGCTGAACAGGTACTTATTGGAGTTTTAAAAGGGTTGATTTTTCTTTAGCAAGGTGTCGCAACCTGAAAGGAGATCGAGAACTGGTTGAACAGGTACTTATTGTTCGTCAATGTAAAAAATAAATATTTCGTTGTATAATTAGTTGTCAATGTAAAAAAAAAATTGACCCGTATTTTTTATTTTGTAACATAAGCCAAAATTGACGAAGATACGACGCTTCTATAATTTACAATACGTCACTTCTACACTAGTAAGCAATTTAGGTATGCAATCACTTTTATACGTTTCTATACGTATCTTATTTATATTTTTTATATTTGCTTCCTCTTCATTTAATTTGTATCATCTTATATCGTATCTGACCGTGACATCACTTTGGGCCCTATCCGAAAACCCGCGCTGTGACATTTTAATAAATGTCGCAGCACATGCTGAGATAGGAGCCTTTTTGGCCTCGCACAGGACTATTCATGTTATTTTTGTTACGTTTATCTTTTTTTATATATATATATCTTTTTTTATATGTATAATTTCGTTTATCCTTTGTGTTTCTTTTTCTTATGTATACTTATTGTATCTCTGTATAATTACTGTTGTTCTGTCCTGTGTGCGTTTATAAATCTTTTTCTTTCTTTCTTTACTTGGAATTGATCCGGGATATCTTTTAAAGCTCTTAAATAATGGTGTGATTTGAATTTGATATCAATTTAAAATTAGCTTACTACATAGTTAAGTTAACCTTTAAAATGATACTATTTTTATTATTGTTAACTAGTTAATAAGCACTCAAGATCGGGTGGAATGATGCGTTTTAAATTCAAATCACTTATTTCAAGTAGGCCAGTAAAGCCGCGTACAGATTTGCGAAATGTATCATGCAATGTAAAGCTGGGTACTCACTTAGCAGTGTTGCATGTAACGTATCAGATACGGTATCAAGTGAGTACGTAGGCACGAGCCCGTTGCGAACCGCTCGCTGTGAGTTCGCATTGATACCGCCACTCGGCGGGCCATACAAACACAAAGGCGGCTCGCAGTGTGCTCGGACGAGCCGTACCCACTTGCAGGTTGATAAAGTATCTGATACGTTACATGCAACACTGCTAAGTGAGTACCCAGCTTAATGCTGGGTACTCACTTAGCAGTGAAAGGAGCATTTCATAAGTGTGGACTCAGGACGCGCACGTGGCGCGCACGAATCATGCATGATGTGCTCGCATCAGTCTGTTCCCAGCATGCGCGCCGAACATAGCTCAGTCTGTCGAGAACACGCGAAGAGAATGGATTGTGATGACCAGCTGGCTACATTGATTGTTGGTGCTTCATTGATTGTCATCAATCACGTGATAAAAAGACGCCGAAGACCTCGACGTTAGTGGCGCACAGAGTTGTATAATCAGAGAGCTGGTGCACAGTTGATGGCTGACATGAGATTAACCGGACAGTATTTTCTTCCATGTTCGGTTCGTGCGCGTTCCGCCGTACAGACACACGCAACCCGTCCACACTCACGTTCGGCGAAAAAACCGACAAATCGCGCACAAGTTGTAATGCGTTCGCGCGCGTAGCGTGCGCGGTTCGTGCGCGCAAGGCGTCCACACTATGGGAATTCTGTTACATTGCATGATACGTTGCGACAATGTGGACGGCAAATTCTTTCATTGCATGTTACATTGCGTAAGTCTGTACCCACACTTTTGAATCGTCAAAAGACAAAAAAATACAAATTCTGTAAAATTAGTTATGGCGCTACAGTCCCAGTTACAAGACATAAAAACTGTCAAAGTACTGTAGATGCCCCTCAGATGCCCATTCCAAAGCGTAGATCTCATAGAGAAGAATGGGCAAGAAACTCCATGGACACTCTTTTTCAATCGCCAAAACTATTACAAAATTTTATCTTCGTCAATATTTATCGCCTATGTTTAAAAACAAGTTTTAAACATTCCCTTTTTGTTTTTTTTCCAGGCGCAGCAAGTGGCAGTTCGTCTTGAAGGTGACGTGATCACAGCAGACGGAGCTGTACTACGAGGAGTGTCGCGAGGAACGCGCCTCCCTGCTGACCCGAGGCAGATCACTGCTGGTATGTATTGTAGCTTTTTTTTTTTGGAGTAGAACTGTTGGGGCGTCAGCTCTGGTCTGCGTGTGCTCTTCAGGTTGGTGATGATGATGTGTGAAATGATGTGGTCGAGACTATTTATGTTTGATTTAATTAATATTTAATTTACTTCGATTTAAATTACAATATTATAATGTTGGAATTAGGTGCGCGTACAATTATTATGGTAGCGAGATCAGAATAGAATAAAGTGACCCGGAGGGCCCGCTCTGGAGGGAAAAACTTACTCGACGGTTTTTGAAAAATGCTGCTCGGTGATTGGCCGACTCGTACCCGCCCATGCATGGACGTAGTATGTGACAGCACACAGGTCCGACGTGGATTTATGAAGTCCGTAGTCTGAACAAGAACATCATTTAGAGTCATCACGCCTGGGTGGAGCTATTTATCACCCGGGTTGTGGAGGTCAGCTAGGCTCCATGTAAAATACTGATATTCAGCTGCACCCGGTTAGACTGGAAGGTTAGACAACTGGCTAATAACTAGACAGTATTCTAGTGCTTTAACCAGTAGAGTCTCAATCAACTAGCAATTTAAGTCTATATTTGACTATCGATTTATGTATAAGGTGGTGGGGCCACTGGACAAACGTCTTTGAACTCACAAAGTTTAAAACTATTGTTATTTTTTTAATTCCAGGTGACACGTCGTTAGTACCACTGTACATAGATGAAGAATATGCGCCCAGCGTTTGTAGCTGTTCCTGTAACTGCTTTGGACCAAATAAGTAAGTTTTTTTTTTATTTTATCACTTTATCGGTGTATCTAATTTGTATAGATAGATATAATACACTTTATTATACGTCAAAATTATTACAAAGCTCTTTTATAATATTGCTAATTCTATGGTTACAAAGGCGGTTTTATCGCTTATAGCGATATCTTCCAACTAACAGCTTTCTATCTAAAGTTAAACTGTGGACAGACGGACGGACAAACATGCATAAACTAAAAGGGTTTTTTTGTAGAATACGGAACCCTAATGACGATTACCAGCGCCGACTATCGTTTTGCTACGCTATATCAAGGAAAGACCAGTTTACTTAGTAACCTTACCTTAGTAAAAATAACCTAAAACAATCTCTTCTCTTTTCAGATCAATACCATACCGCGACCCACTATCACCGGTACCACCAACCAACATCAGACAAATCAAATCAAAGAACTACCGCGAGCTAGGCAACATACCGCGCTACATAGAGAAATCATCCTCTAAGAACCGCTCGCAGTCCCTGCGACTCAACTCCGCCTCAGGGTACCTCTACATGAACGCAAAGACCAACGACTTCCAATTAGAAGCCGAAGACTTCCGAGAAATGGTCAAGAAGAGACGCGAACAGCTCCGAAGAGGCATGATGATGTACGAAATGAGGTGTAATAACAACGAACAGTACCTGCATCCTTATAGGCACAGCCTGAGTACTAGACTAGAACTAGAAACTAGCCCTCATAGCTCCTCGCTTTACTCAATGAATATGAGGTCAGAAAATAGAAGCAACGATCCCTTAGTTGACGACTATGACTCGGAAAAATCAAGCTACGCGAGAAAGAAGTTAATGAAGAATATAGCCCGTAACACCAGTAACAAAAGAGTCGAAAATTACTTTTACGACGACGCGGTCTTACATTTCGATGACGAATACGCCTTTGATGGCTCAATACTCTTCCCGAAACGGAGAAAATCTTTAGAACGTAACTGGGAAGACTATAACTGCGTTATGCCAAGGACCCATGGACCCGACCAGGTGTCCAACGATGGTAGTTACGGCTACTACCTCCCTGATGATGAAGAGCAAGACCAGTACTTCGTAAACGATACCCTCACGTTCCAACTGCCTCCACACCGGGCCAGCATATAGTGAAGTGTTGTGATGTGCCAACAAGACTTGTGCCAAGGTAGGTTAGTGTTAGTCTACTAAATAAATGGGCCAATTAAGTAAATAAACTATAAATTAATAGTAATTTTACAATTTTCGCGGTAGCATCCGAGTTTGAAAGTTTTAGCTTTTACACATAGTTATAGTTGTCGCGACTTTTTATTATAATTCTATGATATGAGCTTGGCTTCTTTGTAGATATTGTAATATAGTGTTTTTAAGGCTTGTGCGGTGAGCGCTTGTGCGTTTTATTGTGCACTACGTCGGTAAAAATATTAAACATTATAATGTAGCCTACAATTTTTCCCAGTGCTGGGACTCTGGCCTCCTCTCTGTGAGAGGGAGTGGGCCATCATTCACCATGAAGGCCCAATGTGGTTTGGTACCGTAGAGGCCCAGAATGGGTAGGTAAAAATATTGTATAGTAACATTCCAAGCCCAGAATTCTATTGGGATAGATAGTACATTTGTATTAAAGAAATTGTAGATTTTCTCTATAACATAAGTACTAGAAAATAATCTCTAAAGTCACATTCCCTTGTCAGGTAAATAAAACAAGACTGCAATAGAGATGAATGTTCTAATATCTGACCAATCATGTAACTTTGGTAAATGTGTAAGGTAATCAGTATTATAGTTAGATATTCGTGATTGTAGGCTCAAATAATCACGGCTGTTTTTAAACCTTTTGGAAAACTTCACCCCATCAGTTAAATCCAATCAGTAAAAAGAACGTCAGGTATAATAAATATGTATGTATAAAAAAACCGACCAAAACGAAAGACGAATGGGTTTCGGAACCTCCTACCGGGACGCATTCCTTTTTAGTACCCGAAATAAACGGATAATGTCTTGAATAATCAAATAGGCGTATAAATTGAGGACATGGCTCTGTACACAGACGTCTTATAATTTTAATTAAATGTGTATCTCAATCCCAATTTGTAACGGCCGTTTCTGATTCACACCTCTTAAGGTGGTTGCACACACGTCTCACGCGCCGCTGTTTATGACATTATGATGGCATCGTTCGGATACTTACAGCATTTTCCGTTCTCATATGATTTCATACAACGAATTCTAAAATATGGGGCGTACGGCGCGTGTGGTGCTAACAAATGTGCGATCAACTTTAAAGACTGATTGGCAAACATGAACTCTGATTAGTTAAAGACAAACAGGATCAAGTTTGGGAATTTCTCCTGTATTGTGGGTGCGTTTGTTTAAAAACATCGAAACTCACATACCTACACCACCCAGACTCGAAACAATTACTTTCAGATCATTGAAATATTTGTTCTGTGCGAAGATAGAACCCACGACACGCTGCGTACCAGTCGATAGAACCCACGACACGCTGCGTACCAGTCGATCGCTTAGCTACTGCGCCAACCGTTAAAAATTAAATGGGATTGAGGTTTATTAAATTTGGCGTTAAATTGACTGTCAGGTCATTGTGATTCTATCAACTAGCTAGTACAATTTACAAAACAGTTAAAAACCGACGTAGTGCAAGCGAAAATTAATTTGATTTCAATTTCGGAGTGAATTTGAAGTAGACACTGTTGCAAGTCACAATACAATGAAAATTATCGAGCTTATTGATACAAAACTGGCTAACAATACTGATGATAAATTGCACAATGTTTATGTACAAACTTTGTCTGGAGTTAGTGTCCTGTCTTGTGATGAAATTATCCCAAAGAAATAAAAGTGCAATCTAGCCGATGATTTTTTCAGAATGCGAAATTTGACTGCATACCTAAAAGGTACCTGCGTGTTTCTGGATAAGTTTCAAAAAGCTTTACCAACTCAGGCATCGCAGCCACAATTTCAAACAAACAAATTTTTTCTTTACTATCTGCGACACAGGCGTTATATTTATATCTTGTTGATGGCAGGTCAATTAAAATGATTTAACCAATGATATTATAAGTAAAAAAGGTGTAGATACGTTATACGCGCTCAAAAACAGACGCGCTCAAATGTGGTTGATTCACAAACCTTGACCTCAGTCCGACGTTGCCAGCGACGTGTGTGATGAGATATTGTACAAATTATACAAGCAAGACTTCTAAAAGTCAAAGAATCACTTATCATTCGTAAATATATTATTTATCTTAATATTTTCACAAATAAAACATTACGTTTCTATAATATGGCGTCGTAAAAGAAAGAGTGCGAGTGAGATAAAAGAGAGAGCGTCACCATCTAGCTGTCACTTTTTTTCATATTGGTTTTATCAAGCTATCCTTTTTACTTGTAGTGAAATGTAATGTGTGTGAATAAAAAGTGTGTATGTGTGCTGCCTCTCTGCGCGGTACGCTTTTTTCTGTTGTTTTGTACGTGTATAACATCTATGACTTATAATATCATTGGATTTAACTGTTTCATCCTCATCGCTGGCAATCTAAAAAGTGAAGGCCGGCAGCATTGCCATGGTGGATAGCAATGACTCTTTGACCCAGCTCTCTCTCCTTTGGCAAATCTATTTCTACTCATATCAGTCCCTTTTTGGGTGTACTGACTCAGTGGCACAAATATGGTACCCACCACCCAGCCACTGATTGACTATTATCTACTTTGCGAAAGTGCAACTGCCATTTTGAATTCATTACTCACTTTTTTCATCGTGGTAAAATCATCAAGAGTCCTCTCACCCTGGGTGGAGCGGAAGGGCTGTCAGACTCGTACTGACTAAAATACACGATATTCCTTCAATAGCCCTTTACCTCCCAGGGTCACGGTAACCTGATAGGACAGTCCCGCGACATCATGATGTCACATGAAATATTATTTGATTAAAAAAAAAACAACGTGGTAAAGAGGTTTGTCACAAGATGGGACATTTCTTCAAGCATTGATATTATACATATTAGCAAAATATGTTTTGCATGTAGGCTATGTCTCGTCATGATATTACAATGACCACAAATTATGACAATGGTCCTGAAACAAAGCGATTATTTATATAAGAGAATCGCAACAATTTTTAAAGTATGTGCTAGTCAAATTTTTTATTTAATATAAAAAAACCATGACGATTTTAAGTCATTTCCTTATAAAATATATATTATGGTGAAATTCAAAAATTATTAATATCTATATTCCGAATAAGTATTACGTATTGTCGCTATGAGCCATTGATATATTGATTTTGTTAAAAATATGGTTTAAATTTTAATCTCTCTTAAAGACAACATTGTACAGTAAAACTGATGTAATGCCAAAATAAAAAATGAATCATTCCATTAATTGTAAGAGAAAATGATTTGAATGTATTATTTTATCAATCTCAAAGATTTTAAGATGAAGGGATATTGTTAAAACCTCCGAAATAACTGGGAAAAAATGATAAGAATTTATGATTTCAAAAATCGGTTTATATACTAAAATTTTGTGTGAAACATGATCGATCCATCCCATAGTGGAAATAAAAAGAGATATTAAAATTAAAAATGTTATGATTTTATCATAATAGGCAAGGCGAAAGATTTTGAAATCCTCTTCCGTAATGCAGATAACCATCTACTGTTTACAACAAAACCTTTATTTCGGTAAAAAACTTAAGATTTTGGAAGTTTAAAGCCATTTTTATAATCATTTTTAAATATTGCGCGAAAACAGCTCGCCGTGTCATGGCGTCGTGTGTGACGTCATACTTACGTAAACGTCAAATTTGTTTACGCGCAGCTAGACAGCAAAGTAAACAAACACTGCGTATTTTTTGTGTTAAAAATGAATTCTAAAGTTTATAAGTGGTGTGCAGTGCCTCAGTGCAAAAATACATCAATAATGACACCCAACAAGGTGTTTGTACATGTCCCATGCAAGAAAATAATAAGAGATAAATGGTTAAAGCTTGCACGGCGAAACCCGAACGATGTAAAGACAAATTCGCCACTTTATTTCTGTGAAGATCACTTTGATGTGAGTATGTTATCATGTATTGATAGATTTTTAACTTATTAGAATGTTTGTTTGACGTGAAATAGTTGAAAGTAGAGGCTATGGAATAACTAGTCATTTATTGAGGTTATGTTATTGTTAGTCTTGGTTATCATTCTTATTATCAATTTTAATTGTTAACTTTGCATTTTTCAGTTGCCAAATGACATGGAAAATTTTATGGAATACCATGTGATGGGGTCGGTATCGCAAGTACGTATGAAACCAGGATGTATGCCCACAAAATTTACTTGCCAACCAGGCAGGAAAACACACACATCTAACACAACGGAGCGACCCTATATAGCTAAAAAACGAAGGATGATGATTGTTGAAGAGATTCTTGGAGAGTGTGAAAAGCAATTTGAAGAAAGTACTATAGTTGAAGAGCCATCAAGTTCAAAAGAAATTGCATCTTGTAGTTCAGGTATAGTTTACTAACTTATTTATTAGAATGTTAATTCAGTATTAATGCATACATTGTTTGTGTACTTAGGCCCGTATTACAGATTATCTTATACTAGCAAACCCGGCGAACTCCGTTTCGCCACCAGATGGCTTCGTTTTATGTAACATTTCGTTTGGTGATTAAAAGAAGAAAAAAAAATATTTTTCCTGAATTTTCTATAATTGCTATAAACCTCACGGAGCCCGAGACCTTTCCAACGAATGCAAAACCGTGGAAATCGGTTCGTGCGTTCTGGAGTTATAGCGTCAGGAAGGAAACCCGACTTATTTTTATATAGGTAGTAGACATCTAGCGGTCGCCCGCGGCTCCGCCCGCGTGGATGTCGGTTTTCGCGACAAAAAGTAGCCTATGTGTTATTCTGATTTATATAACCTATAGCGGTCCCCCGCGGCTCCGCCTGCGTTGATGTCGATTACCGTTACAAAAAGCCTAAGTTTGATCCCATGTGTTCAACTACCCTAAGGCGAGCTCAGCGAGCCCATTACACCCCGTCCGCAAGCGGTTGGATATGCCCCGCGATATCCAACGCCCTGGGCGTCGTCAACGGTGGCTGGGGCGAGAGGTGGAGGATGTCCTTTCCCTCACGCGTTCTGACTGCTCCCCATTCCTCTCGCCTGCCGCCGTATCCCTGAGATAGTTCCCGAAACAACCGTGCCCGGGAGGACTTGCGTCAGGTTGAAGGTGATGACGCCTAGCGCCTCTCCAACCACTCCTCAAAGAGGGATCTTTGAAAGATGTTATATAACAATGTTGTATAACATGTTATATGTTACATAGTCTGTACGCACCTTTAGGTGTTGAATTTTGGAACTAATTTAGTACGTACTTCATTTTGCCATAGCAAAAAGACAAAATAGTAGGAAGTCTATGGGCCTAGGCTGTATGGGCTTCAGCCCTTTGCCTTTTCCGTTTTAAGCAAAGAAAGATACCAAAAAAAAAACTATGGGCCTGTTGCCTACCAACCAATGCTGTTGATTAAATAAGTCAGAAAAATCTTGTTAGAGCCCACGATAAATCAATTTTAGTATGATTCCCAGATGATGTTTACTTACATAATAATTATATAGAAGTATTTGTAATAGGAGTAATGTAGATGAATATGTTTGTAAAAACGTCCACAGGATACTCTCCTGTTTCTGTCGTGAGGTGTCTCAACAACAAACTTGGTAGTGTCGACGAATGGATTAACACATCAAGCGACCGTTGAGTACGAATAATAATTGTGTCATGCCCAGCCCGTAATTTTTTTTTGCGGTAATATTTTAAAACTGTGATAGGTATCTCCTAAGATATTCATTGAAATCAAATGATGTCAAGGGCATTACGTTCAAAATTAAATGCTTGTGATGATTAACGAATTTATTTGGATAAGGATAAATATCATGTTAATGAAAATACCTTCGCAAATAATGCATTATATTAAAACAAATTTGATTTCCATAAAAAAGGTTATAGTGACTTAACCATTAAAGATAGATATATCCTCTCGCGGACTTTATTTTAGGACTTTTTATGAGGAATAATTCCGTAATATATATTTTTTGCGTAACTCTAACCGTTTACGCAGCGCACGCAACAGAAGGAATACATTTTCCCGATTTTGAAACATTTTTCATTGCTGCTCCGCTCCTATTAGTAATAGCGTGATGTTATATAGCCTATGTTACTCGCAGATAATGTAGCTTTCTAATGGTGAAAGAATTTTTAAAATCGGTCCAGTAGTTTTTGAGTTTATCCATTACAAACAAACAAACAAACAAACAAACAAACAAACAAAAATACAAAGTTTTCCTCTTTATAATATTAGTGTAGATAGCGGTGTTTTAGTATAGACTGTATGGGTTTTTTACTGCACTTAGGGCTCATCACAAAACAACAAAGAAAATATAATTTTTACTTCTCCATTAATTGAGATCAAAAAGACATAGGGTGACATGGTAAACAGTGAACCACTAAAAGTTTAAGCATTTATAAAACCAATGTACGTGAATTTAATTAAGAGCTATTGACATTAGACGAAAGGAAATTTATTAAACTTGTGTTTGGCATATCAATTTCAGTTCCAATTGTTATAGTTTATTGGTAATATTGTTTTTTTTTAAAGATGGCGAATAGTTCACTGTGTACCAGTATAAGTACACTGTGAACCGGGGGGTGCGTCGACAGTGGACCAATGAGTACACAGTGAACCATGACATTAATTACATCCCTTTATCGCATTATTTTAAAATATTTATTGTTAGAAATGGCGTTAAATGAAACTGTATTAATGTAAAATTAAATAATTTGTATTCGTCAGCAACGATCACAGGTAACCATCAGTCTAAAAAAGAACTAGTAGGTACTATTTTAACTTAAAATCTAATTAGGAACATTGTTATTATTCTACATAACAATTAACAGTTAATTTGTATTCGACAGCAACAATCACAGTTAACAATCAGTCCAAAAAAGAACTAGTACTAATTTAACTTAAAAATCTAATTAGGAACATTATTATTATTCTACATAACAATTAACAGTCTTTTAATAACATTTTACTGAATAGTTTACGCTTCTTAGAACAGTTTGCATCATGACCGCCAATTTTTCGGTTTTCTGTTTTAGTTCGACCCATTCTGAAACAAAAAGATCACTTGATTATTTGTTTTTTACAATCACAGTTGAAAAGTATAAGCACAAATTGTATCGGACATAATTAACAAAGTGGTTGGTACACAGTGAATCACTGTTCACTGTGTACCTTACGATTTTGAGCCACTGTGTACAAACACCACTTTTTAACCTATAAGGTGACATAACTATTAAATAAACCAAATTCAAGGGATACTTATACATCTAAATTATTAAGGAATACTTGCTTTACACACGAAAATAATGCAATCTAATGTAACTAAATACACAACGATTCTAGAAAGAAAATAAATGAAAACACGTGTACTTACTTTTTTTGGCGCCAAGGACAAAATCATGCACTGTGCGACCGTTACGGGCGGGAGCGCGATGTCGACTGGGGAGTGCGAGAGGTGGTAAAAGACAAGTTGTTTCACGTTTGCAGCACGGTTTGGCAACGTCGCGTTTTTGGGATATGAGTGCTGGTGCACTGTGTACTACTGGGCCACTGTTTACCACTTGACCCTACATATTTTCTGACATACAGATGCTATTGTTTTTTCTTCTAGTTCAGTAATAAAGAGGTTTTTAATACTTAAACAAGCGGCATCCCTTTGTACAAATCTCAAGAAATGATCTATGTTTGAGATTCATTCTGTGATACTGGCTATAAAACTACATAGATTTTTTTGTAACCTTGTAATTTTCTATTTGTGTTTTTTTTTGTAACCTTGTAATTTTCTAATTTGTGTTCATAATTATTATAACATTGCACTTCAATAACAAAACATTTGTTTTACAGTTCAGCAGATTGTTGAAGAAGTTCCCCAATTACCACCAAGAATGTTGCATAAAGCAATTCAAGTACACATATGTAAAACATTTAGAAGTAAAACTAACCAAACAAAAGTTAATTTGGTAAATCAGATGACATCACCATTGAAGCCGTATCTACATTCTGTTTCTACATCACCATTTAAAATCAAGCATGATGTTAATAGTAACCCATCAAGACCAAGTATAAATGTTTTGAGTAAAATAGTCAAACAAATAGAACGATCAGACAGTGATACTTCTTACACTCCCTCTGATGAGCCGTCATCATCCATAAAATCTCTTCAAATGGAGTTTACATCTGACTGTACCGAGATGCTAGAGGATGACAAAAGGACAGAAGATTTAAACGCTATTGAGTGCACTTTGAAGAAAATTAAAAAGAGCCCCCGTTCTTATATTGGCATTCCTTTAAATTGTTATTATTTAGTTAACTTTATTCAAGAACAGACAGGCATACCGTTTAACCATATTTTACTCTGTCTAAAAAAAATTAGGTTAAACAATTCATTCCGTGAACTTGCTGATGACTTCGGCATTGATAGATCTTATCCAAGCAAAATTTTCTTTAAAAATATACCTCTTATAGCAAGTGTAATGCGTCCTTTTATTGTATCACTAGATAAGGAGTTGATAAAAAAGATGTTACCTATGGCTTTTAGGCATAAATATCATAAGGTGAGTTGTATAATAGATTGTTTGGAAATCGAAGTACAAAAGCCTTCAAAGGCCATAAATCAAGCTCTTTCCTGGTCTGATTACAAGAAAGCCAACACAATTAAGTACCTCATATCTTGTACCCCTAATGGTTTAATCAATTATATTTCATATGGTTATGGAGGCCGAATAACAGACACATGCATTGTGGAAACTTCAGATTTCTCAAAATGTTTGCAACCTAATATGTGCGTTATGGCAGATAGAGGATTTAAACATGTGGAAGTGTATTTACGTAAAATGGGTGTGCTATTAGTACGGCCTCCAAGTGTTGTATCTGGAGCCAAGTTAACAAAAGCTGAAGCCAAAGAAACTAAACAAATAGCTAGCTTACGTATTCATGTTGAGCGGGTAATACGTCGATTACGTGAATTCAACATGTTAAAACCACATGCATGTCTTAACTTAAGTTTGGTTAAAGTTCTGGATGATGTAATAACTATAGCCTGTGGTTTAATTAATATACAAGATTCTCTTATTAAATAAAACAATGATTAAATTTCTGCATTTTTATTTCCTATTCTACACTTTTATATAACAATGGATATACATGGGATTTCCAAAATTTTATAATACTTTCAAGTAAACTTGACAAATATTCATCATCTAAGTTTATGCATATAATTTCTACATTTTTATTAATTGAAAAATTGGGATCTGCAACACAAAAGTAACATTTTTTTAGTCCACTTAGGTACATTTGCATTTGTATTTGGGCAAAGCATTTCTTGCTGGGTTTTCCATTTTTTATATAATTTACATAAGTTTTATTGCTTATAGGGCATTTTATCTCCACAATGCTATCTTGACATAACCCATCAGGAGAACCTGCTAGCATTGGGTATTTTTGAGAAATGAAGAGACCACAATTCTTGATATTTTTCCCTAGTTTCTTGCTAACAATTTCTCTTACCTCATTTTCTAAATATCTACCCCGTTTCATGGCTGGTGTATCTGGTATCTTACCCCCCATGATAATAGAAATCAGAGTCCCATCATTGGTCTGGCACCGACTCACTTCATAAGCTTTAGAAGCTGTTACTCTGCCATACCTGAGTTCGTACCAAAGGTTATTTTTGAACTGGTCCCTGGTTTCAGCTTCAATTTTATTAATAAGGTCAACTGTCAAATTGACTTTACTTAAAAATAAGTCACAACATTCTGTTTTATATTTAAAGACCAGTTGGTGCATTGAGACACTAAATAATTCATCACCATTATAATCATGTTGGTACTTTAGGAGCTCGCAGTTACTAAGATTTCTCTTTTTTCCTTCCTCTAAAAATTTTTCAAGGACTGTGTAGTTAGAAGGCAACATAGGGCTACCTTTAGATAAATCTTTGGCAGATATAAATTTCAAGGTAGTGCCAACTCTTGACAGCTTTGATTTCTGCCAGTAGCATTGGACTTCTGTGCATGAAGGTTCTTCACTTCGTCTATGGACCCACATAAGTAGTGCTATGGCATGTTTGCACCCACCCTGGGCAGCAACACAATCATGACATTGAATTGATGTTACTTTTTCTTCATCTTCATCAACTATCAATGTAACAGCATATAGTTTTGCATGGACTTTATGCTCGGGGCAAATCTTGCATTTGACTGTGCAAATGTTTCCTTCCCGTTTTAGTTGCACATAACTAATTGCATCATCTCCATATGAAGGTCTTGAAGACCTGAAATAATAGAAATTAATTAGAACAAATACATACATACTGTCAAATCAAACATGTTTATTTTTTTATGTAGACTTATTTAGAAGTCAAAAATTTTGTGTGTCAACCTAAGTCTAAAACTACCATCACTTCTCATATTTAGGTGTTTCAAAGTTATACAATTTTTCTCGTTTGGTTTAGCAAACATACCTATACTGTAAGGGAGCTAACCTCAAAAACAAAGACAAGTTTAATGTAAAAATAACCTATAAAAGTAAAACGAAATAAACTTCTACGAGTTTAAAACGAGTCGAGATTGCTACTTAGTCATATTTGTATCTAGTGTTAAAGATAAATACAAATAAAATATACTTACAAAGAGGTTTTCACGTTTCTAAATTCGGAAGAGCAAAATTCTTTATTTGTTGCAAGGAACTCGCCCAACATCAATAAATCGATCCTGGGCAAATTTGCACTGTTTGCCTTAACAAAGCCTGGTTCCATTGTTATAGATAGATTCGTGTTGTAAAGTCGATAAATCACAAAAACAAATAGGTATATATCAATCGTAACGCGCAATCATTATGTAAGGTAATCAAAACACAGTGAAGCTTACATAAGTATGACGTCATGCGCTGTGATTGGTGTTTCAGTCAAAATGGCCGATTGCAGTATTTTACTCTTTTATTTTATTGAAAATCTTATTAATCTAAATTTTTTAAATAAAACTAAATCAGTTTTTTAAATCCTTTGAATGTGTATTTTCCTCTAAAGTCATTAAATCTTTGATAATGTCATACTGTCGACACGCCTATTAAAAATTGCTAAAAAGCCACATAAATGTGTACTAAATTGTTAAAAATTTTGTGATGAAAAATAATCGTTATCTGTTGAAAAATAAGTGTATGAATGTGTTATAATAATATCAGGAATATTATTATTATTCAATTTTGTATGAAGAAAAAAAATGTGTCTGAAATGTCGTATATTATGTCTTGTAATTCATTGGATTTTTTTTATAACTAACTACCTGATTAAAGGTCGGTAGTTCGAAATAAAACTTGCATGCGTCTTCCAGTGCGATTTTGGAATTCGAACTATTTTGGTTTTCAAAAAAAGAACTCCAATGCTTCCATAATAAATTAATTCTTGTTTTAGTCTGCTCATGCAAGCGGCAAAAGGCCGTTGTTTTAAACTTATTTATTAATAAATATCGTACTGAATATAAAGTGAGTAATTTGTAAAATATGTAGTCGAAAATGTGAGTATGTATAAGGAATGTCTAGTCAAAATAATTTTAGTACCTAATTTTTATTTTATTATTTTACATGAACATGTAATAAACCGTTTAAGCGTGTTTTAGAAGAAAATATCACTTTTCTTGACTGATTTTTATAATTTTAAGACCCTTTGAAAGCTGCCAACTTTTTTTTTAATAACCTTAGTCAGTATTTTATTTGCTGTGATAATTTTACCTCTAGTATTATTATAATTAAATTATTAGGTTAATAAACCTCTTTAAAAAGCCAAAGATATTATGTCTTCAAAAGATTTACGAACAGTATTATTTGAAAAAATATTTATCAATAAAATAATCATTGACAAAAATGTTGTTGTCGTTCGAAACGATTATTTCCAATTTTATGTCTAGACTTTTATGACGAAATATCTATAAAAAAAATAAACAGTAAAAATTGCTGAACAAATATTATGTATATAGTCAATAATTATGTCGACTTATTTTAGGTGTTAAGTAAAAACTATGATCTAAACATGACTGTACTAAACTTTATGCCAAACGTACTCGAAACAAACGACTATTTTTAATTTAAATGGGTTGTGCACACTGTTTACGAAATCAAGCTATTTCTTAATATATTTTGCTATTGTTCCCACTAAAGAGGCCTTTGTGTTGTCTTCTTTAAATTTTTGTTAGTAACCCACGATTTACCATAAATTGCAAAGCATTGCATTTTTCACTGTCTGAACTATTACCTATCGAAATTGTCTAATATCCAAAATGAATTAACGAAATCTGAAGAGTATCAAGTGAATACATCCATGTGTGTAAATTGATTTTAGATTTTATTGCTATGAGAACAATGTTGATAATAGTTTGAGAGTGCAAAATCCTCTGCGGTGGCGCTCCATCTTATGTGCGTTCTAAAGGTATCGGTGAACTTTTGCGATCATAAGTATCTTTTTCTTTGAATAACTTAGATCCTTTTATTATGTTCTGAATCGCCTAAGAAAATGCACAAATGACGGTTGGTTTTAACTAGAAAACTTTTTTAATCTTGCCCCGTATACTATGTATTTCCCTGCTTCGTGGGTGGATTTATGAATATTGAAAATTAAGAGCACAAACAGGCAATACAAATATTGTTATTTGCCAGACTAACCTGCGATACGTCGCGAAACAGCCAATCGCTGAGAAAAAAATGTCTTAGCGAGCTTGCTGAAGCGATGCGACGCAATTTGACCGATTTCAACTACAACTGAAAATCGTCCTTACCACTATGACATATGACATAAAACGTGCGTTGATCAACGGGTAGATGAAAAACAAAACAGCCTCGCCACGACTACGTAAGTCAGTCGAATTGCATCATTATATCGTAGTAGTAAGGACGATTTTCAAGAATTTGCAAATCATACGGATCATCATGACACACACACAAGCTCGCTTACTCTAA
This sequence comes from Agrotis exclamationis, assembly GCA_950005045.1. Lineage (NCBI taxonomy): Eukaryota > Metazoa > Arthropoda > Insecta > Lepidoptera > Noctuidae > Agrotis > Agrotis exclamationis. Next base: position 11,145,444 of record OX465443.1, read on the forward strand.
CCTCAGATTGTCCACATAAGTTATGCTCTGCCTTTCAATGTATAAATGCATGTTAATGTGTGTGTGTGGAAAAAAACGTTTCAGTCAAGTTGGAAACGTTCGTATTATTTTACACATAAGGACGAAATTAGTCTAAAAATTAAGCATGAACTGAGACAGTGTCTTCGCATGAAGTGTGATTGCCGAAAAAAGTTGTAATACCCTCTGATATGTTTCAAGTGCGGTTGATTGTAAACTAATATAAACTAATGTACTATAAAATGTTAAATGGACACGCGAATGATTACGCTGTCCGTTTTAAGTAATTTTAAACTGAAAAATGTAATATAAATCGGATTTCAATAAAAAATACATACGAATTTTTGGTGTGTTCTTATTACATCTAGCCCGAATTCTCTCATACTAATTTGACTACTCTCTAGCAAGGAAGAGACAAAACAATCCTGCAAGCAATACCTGTTTTTAACCGACTTCCAAAAGGAGGAGGTTATCGATTCGGACGTTTAATATATATTTTTATGTTAATGTTTATGTTTGTTCGCGCATAACTCCGTCGTTTCCCAACTGATTTGAAAAATTCTGTTGGAAATCGGACTAGCGGTTTTTGAAAAGTCAACAAAAACCTAAAAATTTATCAAAATTTTCACCGATTACTCCGAGATTTCTGGTCCGATTTCGATGATTCTTTTTTTGTTCGATGCATTATACCTCCCATTTGGTCCCATAAAATTTTCTTTTTGTTTGGTTCAGTAGTTTTTTATTTTTAGCTCATTGTGTACATGGCGATGTTATTATCGGTGTTACAGATTACAAAATTCTAGTGCACATGTAAGAAAATTATGTATTTGACAATTGACAATAATTTGGGTTGAATATTTAACTACTAAAAAGTATAAAAAAAAACTTTTTCAAAATAAAATGTTACGGTCAGCACAGACCGAGACGTGACGCTGCGCGTACATATCAATAGAGCTATTCAAAATCTAACTCTATTTCCTACACGAAAAGATACACCTGTCACAACCCAGCGCGGCGCAGCGTGGCGCCGCGCTGCATTTTATTGGCGACTCAAAATCTAACTTTATTCACTACGTGATAAGATACACATTTGCGGTATCGTTGCGTCACGTCGCGTCGCTTCGCGTCTCGGTCTGAACTGACCCTTACCGTTGTTACCGACTTCAAAAACAACCACAAAAAAGTTTAAAATAGCTTTTCTTTCGAAACTCGGTGGCAAAAAAGTCAAAATAAAAAACAGTCACCGACTTTCGAAAGAAAATTTATTTTGTAGGTTATTTTAAACTTTTTTGTGGTTGTTTTTGAAGTCACTTACATTTTTTTATATTGTCAGCCTATTGCCGTCCACTGCTGAACGTAAGCCTCCCCCAAAGAGCGCCAACCATCCCGGTCCTGGGCAGCCCGCATCCATCCACTGCCAGCCACCTTCCTTAAATCATCGACCCATCTTGCAGCAGGGCGTCCTACACTGCGTTTGCCCATTCGCGGTCTCCACTCTAGCACATGTTTGCTCCATCTGCCGTCTGTCCGCCTACAGACGTGGCCGGCCCACTTCCACTTCAGCATGCTGATTCTAAGCGCAATGTCGGTTACTTTGGTTCTCTGGCGAATGACTTCGTTACGAATTCTATCCACCAGAGAAACCCCGAGCATTGCTCTCTCCATTGCACGCTGAGCAACCTTAAATTTGTGGACCAGGCCGATGGTAAGTGTCCACGTTTCGGCTCCGTAAGTCATTACGGGTAGGACACACTGGTTGTAAACCCTGGTTTTAAGGGATTGTGGGATCGATGATTCAAAGATATGACGCAGCTTCCCGAATGCCGCCCAGCCCAAGCGTATTCTTCTAGCTGCCTCCTTCTCAAAGTTGTGCCGGCCCAGTTGTACAGTTTGGCCTAGATAAATGTACTCTTGCACAACCTCGAGGGGAGCACCATTCACGATTACAGGTCTCGGGGTGACATGACCATTAAACATGAGTTTGGTTTTGTCCAGATTCATTCCGAGACTCACACGCCTTGAAGAATCGCTCAGGCTGTTCAGCATTTCTTCCAGCTCCTGCAGAGACTCTGCTATGATGACAATGTCATCCGCAAATCGGAGGTGTGAGATGTACTGACCGTTGATATTTACACCCCGTCCTTTCCAATCAAGCGTCTTGAAAACGTCCTCCAACGCGTTTGTAAACAGTTTCGGAGAGATGACGTCTCCCTGTCTTACCCCTCGACGCAGTTGGATTGGTTTTGTGCTCTGTTCCTGTACTTGGACGGTCATTGTTGCGGCCTTATACAGACATCTCATCACCTCAACGTAGCGACAGTCGATGAGGCATCTCTGCATAGACTCCAGAACAGCCCAGGTCTCGACAGTATCGAAGGCCTTCTCGTAGTCCACATACGCTAGACACAGAGGCTGGTTATACTCCTCGGTCTTTTGAATCACTTGCCTAAGGGTGTGTATGTGGTCCACGGTGCTGTAGCCTTTTCGAAACCCGGCCTGCTCCGGTGGCTGAAAGTCATCGAACTTTTGGGCGAGACGATTTAAAATAACCCTCGAGAACAGCTTATAGATATGGCTCAGGAGTGAGATGGGGCGGTAGTTCTTAAGGAGCGTTTTATCGCCCTTTTTGAAAAATAATACTACCACACTCCTATGCCATGCCTCCGGTGTTATGCCAGTGTGGATGACGGTATTAAAGAGCTTTACAAGCTCTATCAAGATAGGTTTTCCTCCTGCTTTGAGCAGCTCTATGGTTATTCCGTCATCCCCCGGAGCCTTGTTGTGGTGAAGCTGCCCGAGAGCCATTCCAACCTCACCCATGTCAATGTCGGGAAGCTCGTCTGTGAGATGGCGTGTCAGTTTGGCCCGTCGATCATCCGCGCGGTGGAGCTGGGGTGGGCAAGTTTTTTGAGCATATAAGTCTCCGTAGAACTTTTCGACTTCAGCGAGAATCTCTGGCTTTGAGGTGACGGTGGTGCCCTGTGACGTTCTGAGCTTTGTCAGGTGACAGCGGGAGGTATTGGGCTTGGCAAATACCTTCGAGCCTTTATTCCGAGCTATAGCTTGTTCTATAATTCGGGTATTTGCACTCCGAGTATCGCGTCTGATCTGCTTTTTGACCTCCCTGTTAAGTACCTGACTCTCAGTTGGTGTGGCATTTGTGAGTTCTCGTCGTTTCCTCATCAATTCCAGAGTCTCGTTGGTAAGTGCCGACTTACGTCCATTTCTCATCGGTCGAAAATGTTTATAGCCCACCTCGCGGACGACACGCAGCAGGTTTTCGGTGACGTCGTTTATGTCCTCTGTGGTTTCCAACATGGCGAATCGGTTTCGTAGTTCCAACTGGAAGCTTTCACAACCAGTCTCGACCTGGGGTAGCGTTGGTCTGATAGTCGACTTCATTAAGCGCACTCTTTCGACTTTAACATTTATATTCAGAGTGCCTCTGACCAGTCGGTGATCGCTTCCGGTATTAACCCTGTTGATCACAGAGACATCTCTAAATATATGACGCTTATTAGACATAACGAAGTCGATCTCATTCTTCGTCACGTTATCGGGGCTTCGCCAGGTCCACTTCCTTTGAGGCTTCTTCTGGAAAAAAGAATTCATCAGAAAAAGCTCTTGAGCCTCGAGGAAGTTTACCAGCATACGCCCCCGGTGATTTCTGTGCCCATAGCCGAATGGACCTACTCTCGACTCGCCACTCTCTTGTACTCCCACTTTTGCGTTGAAGTCACCCATAACAACAGTGTAGAACGTTTTGGTACGAGACATAACTTTTACTACGTCTTCGTACATGGCCTCGACTTCATCGTCAGGGTATGCGGACGTAGGGGCATACACTTGTATGATTTTTAATAAGTATCTTTCTGATACTTTCAGTACAAGGTATGCCACCCTTGCCGACATACTGCCACATTCCACAATGCTGCTCCTGAGTGACTTGTGGACCATAAAACCGACGCCACCTTGAGATGGTTGGTGTCCTTCTCGAAAGTAGAGCAAGTGGCCACTATCGAGGGTTATCGTCTCCTCCCCCTGTCTTCGGATCTCCGACAGTCCCACGATGTGCCAGTTAATGTGACTTAGCTCTACTTCCAATTCGGCAACGTGCTCGTCCAACCGCAGAGAGCGTCCGTTGTACGTCGCCAGGTAAAAATTGCGTTTAGGGTACCCTGCCGTCGCCCGGGGATTCTTAGCACCCCCCGTCGCACCGTTACCGTGGCCGGTACCATGGCCAGGAATAGTGCAGCTACCGGGAACTGGGGGCCTTAAATCATTGCACTTCATATTTGGGGGGATTTGCCGTAGTCACCACGCTTGGCAGGCGGATTGGTGACCGCAGATGCTGAAATGCTTTTGCTGATGGTGCTGCTGCCCACCATCAGGTCAAGCATTTTGGGGCATTTCAGCAAACGACATGGTTATACCGCCATGTACCGGTTGCCAGAGCCAGGGTAGGTGAGGCAGCTGGAGTGGCCTCAAATTCTGGCTAATATCCGTTAGTCGCCTTCTACGACACCCACAGGAGGAGATGGGGTGGCCTATTCTACCGCCCGGAACCACACGGGGCCCTACCGCCCGGAACCACACGGGGCACATTTTTTTAATAAGTTTATTTAAAAATTTGAAAGTGACGCCCTCTATTTTTGTAAACGCGTACTTGCTTTAACAAAGGGCTCTCTGCAACTTCCAACCCCCTTTGAAAAGGAAGCCCGATATTTGCCATGTAGTCCGTCTTGTTACCGCTAGGTGGCAGCCCAAATAAAATGTGGTCTCTTTGTTGTTGGTTGATTGGTACGATTTTTTATTTTTACACTCACCAATTAGATTGATGTTTTATTGAGAAAAAATTATTACCTATCCATACAAAATCTGGTTTTAGTCTCTTATGTAGGGTATCAAATTATTGCTAAGATTTGTTGCCTTCAGTTTTTAGAGGATAGTTCTAGTTTTTGTCGTTCATTCAGATGAGTTTTACCAGCAATTCAGTCGTTCTGTAAAAGTAAAACAAATTGAAAGGTACCTACTACGAGCAGTACTCACTTACAAAATGTTATCACCATCACCATAATATTGTTTTGCTTAGTAGGGCCCTTATGTGGTCTATATTTCACACAAAATATAATATCACAACGAAGATTCGGTAGCGAAGAACTCGAATCTTTTGTCATCACATTGGGAGTAGAGACTACCGTAACTAATATTATGTCTCTAATAACCAGGGTTGCAGGACAGTCATCAGGTAACCGGCGCGGAGTGCGTGACTCTGGAACGTAAAGGGCTATTGAAGGATCACCGTGCATCTAAGAGTTTCATGCTTAGATGGTAGTACCTAGTTCGACAGTAGCGACCATCTCAACTTGCAGTTCCTTTTAAGGTCTTCTGTAGTGCTGGGGTCAAAGGTGAAACGCTCATGTCGAAAGGATGAGTGAAAGGCGATTAACTAAAGGAATTTATAAGGCAGAGGTGAGTGGAAACGAAACACCGGGAGGGGACGATCTAGGTAGACTTACACTGACCTTATTCGTGAAGTGCTTCAGAAAGGCCGGGTGCGTAGTACTAGCAATCGGCGTGCGTGTATGACCAGATGGATGAATGTGGATGACGCGGGAGGAGTATGTAAGGATCGTAGGTGGTGCCGCACTCTGTAGTTTTTGCCAAACCCAGTGGGACGCGGGCATGCGGGCGACGAGTAAAGGGCAACTCGCTGCCCGACCATGGACCATGCCCGGGTCGACGGCGCGTTGTGTTCCACGCGCGCCTCAAAGAGCGTCAGCATAATGACGGGGCCCCCTCACTAGAGGGCCAAAGCCTGCCGGGGTCGCGGGACTTATCTCATTACCGTGACCCCGAAACATTAAGGGCTATTGAAGGACACCGTGGATTTTAGTCAGTACGTCTGACAGTCCCTCTCGCCCTGCCCGGGGTGGGAGGACTCATTTGATGATTTTAACACGCAAAAAAAAAACCCAGTGGGAAGAAGGCGTGAGTTTATGGATCCAGGGCTGGAGTGCCTATAGGGTCTTTTTCAATGGTCTCTCATCTTGTTAAATGTGTTGTTTTCAGCCGTGTGCCTCAGTGAATTTTTATATATCACCGCAATTATTCAATTATCAATTTAATTAAACTAATTGCAGTGACTTATACTCGTAGAAATCACCATCTCCATCTTCATCATTTCAGCCGTACCTGCTGGAAGACTAACCTAACTGTGTAGGAGCATAGATACACATATGTGGATATATCACAGACAATTATTTCATGTATACCTACCCTCGAATCACCATCTTAAAACTCCATAAAACCCTTAAAATTTTAATTAAAAAAACAAAAACGGTAACTTTAATAAAATAAAACAAAAACACTTCACAAATTCATTTTGAATAGCGGATTTAATAAATGCTTAAGTGGGAGAGCAGTGTTATTTCTCTTTAAGACTGGCCAAAGAGAATACTAGAAGAAAAATGGGCGCACCCCTCGCCACCCCTTCCAAGGAGGTATTACTTTGAATAAAGAAAAGTTAAAATTTTCTTAAAACACCCCCTCCGGGGTGTTGCCTATCTATCTTCGTTTAAGTATTGGCAAAAATTACCCCCCCTGTTGCTGTCTCTTTTGCACAACAGCCGTGTCATTGGTTCATTTTTTAAGGGTAGCTTGGTAAATGAGTTCTTGTTTTATAAGACTTAAATTGATCGAAGTCTTAAGTCTTTTCCTATGGAGGGTCAAACGCCTGCCGGGGTCACGAGACTGTTTAAACAGGTAACGGTGGCCTTGGAACGTAAAGGGCTATTGAAGAAACACCGTGGATTTTAGTCAGTGCAAGTCTGACAGTCCTTTCCGCTACAACCAGGGTGGGAGGACTCATAATATGATGATTTTAAAAGTAGCGTTAGAAAGTAGCGTCAATCCAGTCTGCAGTTGGCTGTGCTTAGGTCTCTATCATTCCTAATCCATGCGATAGGATAATCGCAGTGGTGGACGCCCACGGCGATGGACGTCACAAGACGATCTCCGGCCACCGTAGGCGCGGGCATGCGGGCGGCGAGTAAAGGGCAACTCGCTGTCCGACCATGGACCATGCCCGGGTCGACGGCGCGTTGTGTTCCACGCGCGCCTCAAAGAACGTCAGCATGATGGATGACGGGGCCCCCCACTCTAGAGGGCCAAAGCCTGCTGGGTTCGCGGGACTTATCTCATTACCGTGACCCCGGAACATAAAGGGCTATTGAAGGACACCGTGGATTTTAGTCAGTACTTACAAGTCTGACATTCCCTCCCGCCCTGCCCGGGGTCTCCCACACTCATTTGATGATTTTACCACGCTAAAAAAAATGCGATAGGATAATGTGTACCTAAACTTAGCAGGAGTAGGCAATTTAGGTCAAACTTTTTTGTGTCAATGTTGACATTGAGTCGATTTAGTTTATCACTTTTTTAGTACCTACCGACTTAACCCGGCTTGCTTTAAATATCCTGAAAAATGATAAGCTGAAATACTTGTATAAGTATTTATGATGTTGCATCACAAGTTGGTAGAACTTCTGTTGTAATTATAATCATTATATTGAACCACCATTATATTATTATTATTATATAATTTTATTCCACCTCGAATGCAATAACGAACTTACCCCACTTTTTTTTTAATTCAATTTTGAAAGGGTTTTGTTGCACATGCGGTTATGCCACCCTGGTTAGGTTTACAAAGTTTGTTTAGGTTTAACATACCCCACTTGTATTGAAATGTAGGTACTATAATTGTCACATTATCTGCACTTTGTAAGCTAACAATAAAAAATAATCTCAAAAAATATCTAGTTAATTATAGTTTAGGTACAAATAGTAAATACAATGTAAGCAATAGAGAAACAGGATCAATAACCCTTCTATAATAATTATCTAATCGTGTTAAACTTGTCAATCTGTTTAACACGTTAACCGTAATTATTAATTTTAATATGTTATTGTAAGGGCACGCGTCAACAGGTGGTTAACTTATGTATTTTTGTACGGTTTGCAAATAAAGTTTCATTTCATTTTATATTTATTTTGTTAATAACTTGTTTGCTATTTAATATTGATAGTTTCTTTATAAATTCATTGAGTTTTACAAATATTTTTGTATGTTGAATCGATTTACAGATCTATAAAATTTATATCTCTTCCTAGTACCTACTTAGGTACAAAAATCGTAATGAATGTTCAAAAATTATTTTTAAAATTCTATTCATGATGACCCAGTGCTGGCCAAAGGTCTATCCTATATCTTTCCAGGAGTTCTTTAAAAAATCCGAAACCTCCAATGTTTTTTCCCTTATAAGATTAATTTATTTCCAACACAAAAAATAGAAAAGATCGTCTTATTATAGGTCAATCTTTTATAAAACGATATTTATGAAGACGATAAATCTCACCCTTTCATTACCGTTTTCTTTTAAACGAGTCAGCTATTGAATTACAGAGCGTTTTAATTAAAGAAATCTTTCACAAAGTTTATCTGAAAGATGTAATTATAGAGCAGAAGATTTTATAGGAAAAACGTTTTTAGGTACCTAACTTAGATGAAACCTAATTTTTTTCATAGTTTCATCTCTTTTAAGCTGATGAGGAAAGAAAAATCCAGCAGCGTACTTATCCAAAAGACGTGGGTTCAAATCCCACTGATTTGAACCCACGTCTTTTGGATAAGTACTCCAGACGCCTTACCAATTAGGCTACTGCAACTTACACTCAGAAGCTAAATCTTCTATTCCCTCGTTTGAACGTTATACGAAAATGTAAATCCCACTCATTTCTGATTTTTTATTACCTTTGAAATCATCTTTACCATGCGCGTCGCATGCGTTAATGCGTTTAAAAATAACTAATCTCGTTTAAGGATTGATCGATGGAAAAGTAGTGATTAACATTACACAAAGTCTTGCCTTTTTCCCATGGGGTGCGCAGAGACTTGAGAATTTTCTCATCCACTTTCATACACGCTGGCTGGTGACGAGTACAACGCACTTGAACTTTTTGAAGAATGGGAGTTCTTCTATTGCGTCCAAAAATGCCACACATACCTACATATCTTTCTTTTAAAATTATAAATACTTTTTTAGTAAGTAGTGATGATTTTAATCAGAATTATTTATTCCACACATACTCGTACATTACTTACAGTTTTATAACATGAACATAAGCACACCTGTCCAATTGTATATGTTATAAATTATTGAGGCCTGACTACAAAATCTAAGCATGGTAAATCCACCATGTTTTTTCTGTATTTTAGGATCGTCTATAATCAACCAAAATATGTTTTCAAAATCACACATCCTTTTTGTCTGTCCCTACAACTCCGAAACTAAACTTTAACACGATTTAAGTTGTTCAAAAGTGAGAACTTGGCGGGCCAACGCAACACTTTTACCTCACTTTCACCATTCTTGCGTGCAATCTCCTTATATCTTAACAGTTTTAACACTTTTAGTGATCTTTTGAGACTTAAAAGTTTTGGGGAAAGTGAAAAAAGTTGGTGTTTTCGTCACGAACGTTTTTCATCGTAGGCTTTCGTGTTAGGAATTCATTTTCATGTCTCATATAGAAAGACTAGCCTGCCGGGGTCGCGGGACAGTCTTATCAGGTAACCGTGACCCTGGAACGTAAAGGGCTATTGAAGGAACACCGTGGATTTTAGATAGTACGCGTCTGACAGTAATGGACGGGACGACTCGTTTGATGATCATACCACAATAAAAAAAAAATAGAAAGACTAAAAGATGGAACACAAATAACGAGTTATTTCTAGGAAAATATAAACTTTGTCTTGGTAAAATCTATCAGAAGATTCACCGTTGATTGTTCGATAACAACGTTTAATTTGATGTGTTTTCCGTACACATCGTTTTACATAAAATGCCTATCCAACCCAACGCAATACCTACAAATTGTTCATTGTTGTGATGATAAGTCTTTTTTAACTATTAGTTAATTATAGTGCTTTCACAAAGAAGCAGGTTTTTTAAACTGACAGGTGATTAGTCGATCACTACCGACCTGTCCTGCAGGTAAAATTGTAAAAGCACACACATAAGCTACCGAAAGTCTTTATCAACAATTGATAAAGACTTTCTAGGTCGCGGCCGTCTTGTTATCATACTGCCCCTCTTATCACCAATTTTGAAGATCCTGCTCTAAATATCTACTTGCAAAACAAGATTCTCAAATACACGCTTCATTTCTCTGAATAAATTCTAAGTAGGTACATTTTCCTCCTTCAAAAACCGGAATTTTCCTTTTCGCTAAAGAAAACATTTACAATAAACAAAGAAAAACAAACCCAACCGTCTAGGCTTCAGCATAAAAGATCTGTATACATCGCACAAACGTCTCAAAGAACAAAGGAGGAAGGTCGGACATTTGTCGGTTCAAAATAATTTTATTTTAGCAAAATTGAAACTGGCTCGGCCGTTTTCTTGAACAAATTTTAATATCTGAGGAAGATACGGCTAGGGCTATATTTATATTTTTCCTCCACCCCGTTTCTTTTGGCGATTATTATTCTGTATTCCAATGGGCTCGGCGGGTGGGGGGCCACCCCTTAGACTCTTTCCTTTTGCTTCTTAAGTCCATCTTGAGACAGGGCAGAGAAAACTGTGGGGTGGTGTTGTATTTTTTTCTTTTCTTTTTTAATGTTAGCGGACGGCTACTAGGCTACAGTGATATTCTCCATAGCCTAAGTGTCTAAACACACTATGCCGAAGTTACGCGACCGAAGTTCGGCGGCTGATTTCACGTTCCGACGTATTTGGCTGATATGACACACCATAAGTGCCGAACTTACGCGGCAGAAAATAGGCGCGGGTGGCGCGGGCGTCTCCCTGCTGCTCCCCGCCCCGGATCTTCGTCGGTAATCGAACCGAACTTCGGTCGCGTGTGTCGGTGTGGTCACAGAATAAGTTGCCGCTGAACTTACGCCCGACCGAAGTTACGCTGTACGCTATGACGCGACGTAATTTCGGCTTAGTGTGTCGTCAGTAATTCAAATAGCATTGCAGGCGTAATTGTGCTGAACTTCGGTCGCGTAACTTCGGCATAGTGTGTTTAGACACTGACGTCGCGGCCTCTGGGACATACAGTTTACCATTCATATAGTTACTGACGGAGACACTATCCAATCGTGTAGCGAGAGTGGTGAGCGATCGCGCTGCTTGATTAAACGATTTCAAAGCCGTCTCGTCGAACAGCACATCATAGAGTACAGCGTTGAGATCTCTTATAGAGAATAACATAGCTGAAATGGAATTGGGCGCGTCACGACAGCTGCATGCAAGATGATCCCTATATGACCACAATGGGTGTCGGGAAATGGTTGACCCCGAGTTCGGTCCAGAAAACGGAGGTGAGTCCACTCAGACGCATACCACGAGGACTGGTTCGTCGTTACCCGGGGATGTTCATGGAAGGAATTGGGGGAAGCCTTTGCTCAGCAAATAGGTAGAATACTCTTTATCATGCACAACATTCAAATTACGGATATTTACAGATATATCTTAAACATAGGGTGATAAATTGGCGGTTAAATCGCTAAAAGCACAGTACAAGAAAAAAACAAGGAAGAAAAGTTGCCACTTCGTTTTTACATTATTTTCTCAAGTTTTTTTAGAGGATTAACAACTTAGAGCGAATCGCGTAGAGGCGTAGGCGCTAGTGCAACGGCGTAGGCCGTAGAAGTGCTACGAACAAGATAACAAAATTGGACAAAAAAAATAGTACCTATCTAGGTCATTTAAAAGGGGTTTTGTTGTCGAATATGTTAATTTATTGCAATAATTATATTTATTAAATTATTGTTAACTGTAGAAATAACGGTGTCCTAAGATGTTATGTATTGAAATCATTTGTTCAAAATGTCTATATTGTTTTTGTCTTAGGGAAGCAGACAATTTAAAACAACGAACTTATGCAACTTTCAATTAGATAACGGCACAGTTTTTTTTTTGCTTCGAATCATAGTAAACTTTGGTGTGAAATGTGATAAAAAAATAATAAAAAAATTACAAACCTCTCCACCGCACTCAAATTCTCTGCTTCTGTCACTTACCCCTTTTACTGGAAAAACCGTGGCACCTACCCGGAAGGGGTTCGATATTTAAATATAAGAAGAACACCCCCTTTTTTCAAGGGAGAACCCTCCCCACCCCTTGGATTTATGGATCTGGCCCGGAGTGGGCTCCTAATTACTTATCTTTGAGAATACAAATCAATCGCAAAACGAAAAAGCCTTTTGCTATGGATCTTCTAAAATGTAGCACTTAAATATTACTTAAGTGTAACTTAGAGGTTGCTATGTTAGCTATGATGTTGAGACAAGATTAACGATTTGTTAAGTTAACCATTAAGTGGGTTGGTTAACCGATGTGTTGAGTGGTTTTGAAGAATGGTGTGTGGAAATGTTGGGGGTTAGGTGTTTTATTTTTGATGAATGCTCTTTTGAAAGTTAGACGAATTAATATTCGTGCTGTTCAAACCACTTATCTCTTAAGTAAAAATGTATGTTAATCGATAAATATTACTTAAATATAGCAACGCCTTTATAAATGCCTCACCGTTTTTGCAATGAAGGAATTTGCATTATAGGTATATCTACCTACGATAAATATTATTTCTTCGTTGATCGTGAAAAATGAAGTCTGTTTTTTTACTTTCCTTAGCTTGGTCTGTCCTACTGCTGAGCAAAGGCCTCCCCCAATTCCTTCCAGGAACTCTTTTCCTGGAAGTTGACGAAATTGAAGGTTTTCGTTCTGACGTTATTTGTAAAAAAATGCCCATAATTCAGCCACAAGAACTCCGCTGACAGATACAGCCATAAAATCATCATGTTCGCAAGTACAGGACCATCATATGCAGCGCTAGTTGGTGCGCCATTGTTGGAAACGTGTTGCATGCACACATGAGATCCGGGTCGTCCATGAACCCCTATCTGAATACAATGTCACTGTTTGATTGTAGATTTTATTCAATAAACGAAACTAATTTCGTTGCCGGACGATAACATAGCGTTTCTAATAAGTAGGCAGTATCTTTCTCAAATAGCCATAAAAAAGTCTACTAAAGATTTCATGCTTGAATTTTTGTAATTTCTCGATGGAGCACTACGACGCTGATCGGTCGATCGGGTAATTAATATAATAAAAGTAAAAGTGATTTATTTCTGACAATGAATATAAGCCCATTCATTGTTAGTAATAAGTTAGTATAATTATCGCGGTTTGTGTCGGTTCCTCTATTCGCCGATCATTTAGATCTGGATCTCTTCAAAGCTGGAGTGAATCAGTTTCTATTGGCAATAAGCTCATCCTAAACCAAATCATTATTTTACTTTAGGCGGGTTGCGTTTTGGGTCGTGGGACTGTCTCATCAGATAACTGTGGCCCCGGAACATAAAGGCCTATTGAAGGACACCGTGGATTTTAATCAGTACAAGTCTGACAGTCCCAGTCCAGGTGGGACTCATTTATGATTTTACCACATAAAAAAGGTGGTGTGCTGCCAAAAGTAAGTTCGTAAAAAATGTTTGTTGCAAACAGAGATACACATAGACATAGACGGATAGAAGTGGCATAAGTAAAGGTAGGTACCTACTTTCTCTTGGTGAGAATAAGCTGAACCCGAGATTGATTCCTAGTAAGTAGGTACTTATATGTATAGTGTAGTGGTGTGCGATTGGAGAGGCATAAGTCTAACAGTGGACTGCATCAGGCTGATGATGATGATGAAGTAGTTAATATTATTGACTTAATTCTGTTTTTGTGAAGGCCAAAAGTTTGAAACTTTGTGTGTCAAAAATATTCACAAGTTTAAACTCTTCGATTTTTATTCCCAATAATTTTATTTCAATGGCAATCAACAAATAAAACTAGTTTGGAAAGACATAAATTATTTTTTGTATGCTGAAAGTGCTAAAGAACTCTAGGTTTTGTTTTTGGTGAACTTGAAAGAGAAATTGCTATTTATAATAGTTCAGAGAGGCCATACCATGACTTTCCACGCTTTTTAAACGGGAACTTGACGTTAATTTGATGAAAATATTAGTAGGGGAACAGTGTATAAGACGGGGACACGAGGTATGATGGGAAATCACACACCTAAGGCAAACATAACACAAAATTAACGTAGCACAAGCGCTAACAGGACGCCATTTCCGTCTGGCCGCTTGCAAATGACGTCCTGATGGCGCTTGCTCTACGTTAGTGTTGTGTTAAGTATGCCTAAACAGTGTATGTCCCCATCATACCTCGCGATTATTAACGTCCCCGTCTTATACACTGTTGCCTTACCTCGTTCTTACAGTGGCGCTTTTTCAATTTTCCATACGCAGTCAAACTTTAAGTTCGCTGTAAATAAAACATAGAAATCTTGTGACAAAGCCTCTGATATCAGTTAACAAATATGGAACTTACATAACTAATTATGAAACCTTTAAGACTGATAAATTGTTAATGTCAATTTTACATGAGATTCTGGATGTCTCTAAAGTGTTTGCCTATAGATTGCAACTTCCTCGTTTTTTCGGAACAACGGGGGTTTGAACAACTAGGGTCTATAATCGCGAGCTACATGCTACATGTCAATTGTAAGATACAACGTTCTTGAACCGAACGCAACACTCGATCTTGAACTTTAAGCCAGCAGCGTTGCGTCCAGGCCGCCATTGATTCTGTGTACCTGAAAAAAAATAATGATTCAAAGTTATTCTCTTGCTTCATGAGTAGTTAGCAGGTTTATTAATAGTAGTAGTTAGTTAGTACTACGTTCAGCTATAGAAACCACCCTTCCGTTCTTGAAACCAATGAATATTTTATTTTTAGTACTTTGGTACCGTCAACAAGTTTAACTGATAACTAACAAGGTTAGCCTCGAGATGGACGGGATATCAGTTTTCGGGCTATCATTATTATACAACTTCTATGGTATAATTTTCTTTAATTTCTTGGATATGTACTAACCTAATGATTATGTGCTAATTTAGTTTGATTTCATAGACCCATAAAAATGTTGTTGTCAAAGCTAGTCAAAATTTTTACTACCCTACTTCTTATGAAGCTTTCTACATTACTTCCACTTTTGTTCACGTTTTTTGACGTGAATTAAACAGTAACTTTGACGTTAATTTTATAGAAAAAAAAGGTCCTTGTTCGTACAATAGAGACGGTTTTTCATTTTTCGTACAACAAACGCTTCGAGTACGCTGTAAGTAAAATACGGAAATCTTGTGCTAAGGCCTCTAAGGTCGAATACATGTAGGTAAGAAGCCGCTTGAAAGCATGCGAACGATAAATACGAAAATTATTTTCGCAACTTTCCCAACAAAACATTTTTAAACTAAAGCAACGATATTTTATACAAAAATACAATGGCGACTTGAATAAAACAGCATCTTTTGTAAAATAACACGGCGGCCCGGGGGGTGTAGCGGGGTGCGAGGGCGGCGAGGGGGGGAGCGGCCATCGCGAACCACTTTTCTTTCTCTCGCCAAAGCCATTTTGAAAGGAGCGGCGGAATAGTGTGGATGAGACTTTCTTTGTGAACAATTGTAACAAAATATCTCGTAAAAATCGAGTTTCACTTATTACCATCATCATTCTTAACGATTTCCATGGTATTTGTTGTCAAAAAAGCATGTCTTCTTCCATAGTTCTCTTTATAGAATCATACAACCTGTATGCCTGATGAAACTTTCTATGCATCTTCTAAGGAAGCCGTATGATATAAGTAACCAAAACGATGTGCAACCTAATTTTTACTTGTAAGAGTTTCTATCTAATATATTTTATATTTTTGATGACGAATTTACGTAAAATTTAGACTGAAGAGGTTCCAAAATTATTGAATGCTCACTTTGTAATAAATATAATTAAAAAAAATGAGGCTTATGGTCTTGGATATACGTTCTCTCTATTGAATATTAATTAAATGTACCAAATGTGAGCAATTAATGTTAAAGTCCGGACGCGAAGCAGGAGGAATTACGTACTCCTATATACTTTAACCTGTCACTACCCGTCTCTGTCACTCCCGCGTAAATATAATAAGTCTCGCTTGCACAGATGGCGGCCATTGCATCTGTCCAAGCGAGACTCATTATATTTACGCGGGAGTGACAGAGACAGGTAATAATAGGTCAATGTAGTACTTACGAAATTCCTCCTGCTTTCCGAGCGGACTTTTCACAGTAGCAGAAATCAAACAGTTAAAAAGAGAAAAAAAAAAACACTCAAAGAAGTCTTATCCACATTAACCCACCACCGTCTACAGAAGTCGGGGGCGATGCGATGTTTTTTCACTCGTTTTATATTAAAATCGGGAGAGCCAAGGAAATTGTCAGTCAGATAGGAAATTGCGAGTCCTTTCGAGTCGTGCCCGAGTCGTCTACGATTCGTGACCGGACGCCTTTATAACTACTGAAGCTTTACCGATTGTAATGACTATTGTATTTATTGACACATATAAAATTTTAGTTTGTCTTGAAAGGACATGCCTACTACGTACTAGAAACTTCAAGATTTCGTTTTGAAGCGGGCTGTCCGTTGTAAATCTTTTACTCTCTCAGGTCTTCAGAAACCAGAGAATCCAACAAGGTGTCTTATCAAATTAATGATATTATAGTGTTGTCCAGCAACTGGACTGTGAAATTTTGATAATCAGTCACTCTAAGTATCATACTGAGTGTGTTTAAGACTGGAAGAGAGTACATTGCAAAAGATTTATGCATAAAATATTTATGTTCATGAATCATACTTCTAAGTCTTCTTTGTTTATTTGTCTTTTAAACATTAATGTTGTTTTTCAAATAAGAGTCGAACAATTAATTATTAACTTTTTTATTGTTCTGAAACTTTTAACACTTATTTAGCTTCCTTTTCATTGCAAAAAGATGTTGTAGACTATCTTCATGATTGAATGGACGTGAACCTACTCAATGTGTACTTTTTTATGTTAATACCATTGTTAACATTTGATTGACTTGTTATTGCTCAACGCGAAACGGAATTGAACGGGCCTACCCACACATCGAATACGGGAAAACACGTATGGTTGTGACACTCATGACAGATAATTTGTTAAACGATATTAGGAGTTTTTTTTTTCGTTACCATCCCAGTATTTATAATTACTTGAATGTAACATACTGGATTTTAAACAAAGGTACCTATATGCACAATTTTATGCTAAAAATCTATGATTGATTACTAATATCAGCCACTCTTCACTGGTTCAAATAATGTCTACTGTAATAACAGGTTGTGTACGCTAAGTTAAATAAAGACAATATTAGTATGACGAAAAATAGCCTACATCTGTAGCCTGAGCACGAGTTTTCAGTATTTGAGACGTAAAGTAAACTGGAACTTTGACAACTTCAAATTGACAATTTTCAAGGAAAAAATTAGTTCCTTATTCGTATACCAGCGGCGCTGTTCCATTTTTCCATACAAGAAACGCTGTAAATACTGGAAAAACGCTGTAAAGTAAAAGAGTGAAAACTCGTGCTAAGGGTACTGCTTGTAGAAAAAAATCGGAGAGCCTTTTTTCTTTTAAATAATTATGCTATTTAAAAAGGAAGGTTCTAATTTCAAATTCTTATTTGAAAATCGAACCATTTACCAAATAGGCTCCCTTGTGTACTTTATCTTTCATTAAAAAAAATATCCACCAATAAATTTTTACCTCTCAACATTACCTACCTACACACATCAAAAGTGTCTAGGGATCAAGCATTTTTATGCGGATTTCTTGAGATTGAGATGTGGCTTTGTAATAAATTTATGATTTTATAAATTTATATGGATCCTTTTTGGTGCATTTCATAATTTGAATCAGGAACTGTGAATCAAATTCGAGTAAAAGATGAAAATCAGCTGTCAATATTTTCTCTATAAAAACATACAACGCATTGAAGACATTATTAGTGCTACTGTTTCCCTACTACTGATTAAAACCAACGTTATTATGGAGCGGCGACGTCATTTAAGCAGGGAAGAAATGCTCAGAGCCGTGGGAATGATAGAAGCTGGTTCCCGGCAACGTACTGTGGCTTTAGCTCTGAATACAAGTCAGAGTGTTATCAGTCGACTTTGGACACGTTACCGAAGCACTGGTACCGTGGCTGAGCGCCATGGAGGACGGTATCGCTGCACCACACGGAGACAAGACCGATACATTCAAATCTTAACTCGAAGAGCTCCAACAATAACCGCCATGATGTTAGCCGTGAGGCTTCATCACTCTTCAGGGAACTTAATTAGCGACCAAACAGTCAGAAACCGCTTGCATGAAGTGAACCTTCATTCCCGAAGACCGCTACGGGTACCACCTATAGCAATGCACAATCGTAGGATTCGATATCAATGGGCTCTTGAACACAGAAATTGGGCAGAAGAACAATGGCGTTTCGTGTGCTTTTCTGATGAGTCTCGTTTCGGTATGAGACCGGATACAAGACGTATACGACACTGGAGAACCCCTGGACGCCAACAGCGATTAAAATCCTGCCAGGAAGTCCATCCTTATAGTGGTGGAACCATCATGGTATGTGCGGGTATTTGGATCGGCGGAAGAACTGAGTTGATTTGGATCAGAGGCAACCTCAACGCTCAAATTTATGCTGAGACGATTGTATCAGACGTCATCGTTCCTCTACAAGTGCAAATCGGTCCCTTATTTCAGTTAATGCATGATAATGCACGACCGCACACCGCAAGAGTTGTAAGACAGACTCTCGCCGCAGCTAACATCAATGTCCTGCCCTGGCCTGCTCAGTCGCCAGACTTGAATCCGATTGAGCATGCATGGGATATGCTACAGAGAAGAGCTCTGCCGAATATGGAGGGTATCCAGTCGCAAGAAGACCTTTTTTTGTTGTTGCAACGAACATGGGCGGCCATTCCACAGCGTGATTTGGATGAACTCATTTTGAGTATGCCAAACCGATGTTCTTGTGTTGTTAGTGTTCGCGGTAGAAACACGGATTATTAATTGTTTAAGTTACCCAATAAAATTTTAAAGAAAACTGTTATTTCAGTCTTTTTTTCGAACTTTTGTGTTAGTGGTTCAAATGTCAAAAATCCCTTTATTAGGAAAATGGCAAATTTCTTTATTAATGCAAAGGTGACTTGGTTTATCGTTACTGTGACAAACGAAAACACTTTATTTGATGAATCCTTAAAGAAAATTTTAATTAATATCAATCAGGAGAAAAGTTATTGCAAAAATATATGTTGATCCCTAGACACTTTTGATGTGTGTATATACAATAGATTCTTCGCTTCTTTCTCGACCAGCCTTCAAGATCTCTGCGAAAACCTGAAGATTCCCTTCTTTATTCTGGTTTCTTTAGTTCAGGAGAGGGGTGGCAGGTCTAGTTATGATGGTGGAGTATTTATTTTATTCCGGAGCGTCATTTTTGCCACGACTCCCCTTTAGAGGATCGTTTTTGTAGGGCGTCCGGCGATGGAGTTGGTGCTCTTTAGTGGCTCTGGAAAATAAATCATTTGTTTTGTTAGATAACTTAAAAATGAGTTCAAAATTATTTAGATGATAGAAGTTGGTGTTGGGTCTATTATTAAAACTAGTAGGCCTTATTTTATTACAAAATAAAAAATAGAAAAACTGGTCCAAGTGAGATCTTTTATAAGAACGATGAAGGATAGTACTTGATGTTTTTACAAAAAAAAAATCTAGTCAAGCAAGTGTTATGTTCTGTAAAAACAGCTACGTTTCTTTACAACAGTATTAATACTATTACATATTTTAGTTCATTTAAAGAAGTAAGATCTTTATAACAATATTGCTACTGCTCGCTTGCGTGTATAATTACCTATTTCTTATTCTTATAACTGGAAATAAACATGGCATAGAAGTTCATTTTAAAAAGTATCAAACACATCGATATGAGAAGGTAACTGTTTAGTTGAGTAGCAACACATAAAATAAATTACAAAAAAAAATCTTGTTGTGACAAAACGTTTTTTTCAAAAGCTGCGACGGTCACAATTCAGCGAGCGTCCAGCCTTGCTATCTTTTTGCGAGACTTTACTTTCTTCAAATAATTGTATAGATAACGCGGGACAAAGAAACGAACGCCCCTCGGACCCCCAAACCCCCCGGGGGTAGAAGGGGGACATTTTTACTGTGTACCCCCTTTGATCAAGTAACATTTTGACGAAGCGTTGTTTTAATTATTTTGAGAAAAATTGAGCTTAGTATAAAATGGGTTTTCTTTAAAGTCGAATTTGGCACAGCAAACTTAAGGTTCCTTTTCCCTAATTATTGTTTCTGCAATGTTTTGTTCTTTGTACCTATGTAATAAATGAATAGCCTTGACCGTGACTTAATAACTTAGTTGATAATACAGTTACGCATACATATGGCACAGTAGCTGAACGATTGACAACTGCGCTGCGTGTCGCGGTTTCGATTCCCTCACTGAACAAATATTTGTATGACCTACAAGTGCTTGTTCCGGGTATAGGTGTTTGTGAATGTGAGTTTCTATGTTTGTATACGCACCCACGATACAGGAAGAAATATAAACCGTCTTACTACAAAAACGTTAAATATCACTTGAACACTTGTCTAAAAAAACGTCAACCCTAAAACGGCATTTAACGTTGATATGTGGCGTTTTGCAGTTACACTTTTTATAGACAAGTGTTCAACTGAAATTAACTTTTTGTAGTAAGACGGTTAGCGTGAGGTACTCGTAACGTTAAAAAAAAAACGATTTTGTCACATGAAACTATGTATACTTAAGCAGAAACTACATACAGAACTCCTCATCGTCCAGCTTCGTCCTTCATCAATAATATTTGGTTATGTGCCATTACATTTTTACGTAGGATAGATACCTACTACATACATGAAGTAGGTATGCCATTTCCCCTGGCAAGTTTGATCCTCAGAATGGACAGTCTTATCGAGGAACTGTCTAATCAGAACCCCGTGGCTCTGGAACGCGAAAGGCCACTGAAGGACCAATGTGGATTTTTTGGCAGTAAGAGTCATGACAATCCCTAAGGTTTGAGTTCAATGTCGTAATAAGTTGAGGGGTATTCGGAAAATTGCTTCCATCGTACTCATATTTTTACCGTAAGTACAAATAACTTCTGCCCTGGGATCTGGAGGTGACTGCCCTCCAGCGCGTCTATGAGTGGCGCGTGGAGGCGCGGTCTCAGGGCAGTATGAAGGGGACGACTGTCGCAACCGACGGCCGGGCACGCCGCAATCCCGGCGGTAAGACCCCTCTTTCAAGACTGGCTGGATAGAAGTCACGGCGTCCTGACCTACCGCATGACGCAGGTCCTCACCGGACACGGAAGTTTCGGGAGGTACCTGTGTCTGAGGAGAAAGGAGGAAACGCCTGGGTGTCACCACTGTGAAGATCGCCCGGAGGACACAGTAGAGCATACGGTGCAAGACTGCCCCGCTTGGGCAGAGCACCGACCTGTCTTCACGGCGGCGATAGGCGGAGAGCTCTCGCGCCCGGCATTGGTCGAGGCCATGCTGCGGGGCGAGACGGAGTGGGAAGCGGTCGCCTCGAAGCGAGCTCGTGGCTAAATAATTACAGCCGCACAGGCCGATCTTTCGGGTTAAGACGCGCTTGCAGAGGTTGGTCTGTGGATTGGTAACCATCTGTCATAGCGAGTTTCCTCCGTGCCTCGGAAAACACGTAAAGCCGTTGGTACCTGCTGTCATTTGTAGATCTTCGACAGTCTTACCATGATATTACCCAGTTACTGGGTTGTGGAGGTCCGATAGGCAGTCGCTTCATGTAAAATACTGATTTTCAGCTGCATTCGGTTTGACTGGAAGCCGACCCCAAAATAGTTGGAAAAAGGCTAGGCTAATGATGAGACAAATTACTTTTGTTCGAGAGTAAAACAATTTCATAAGAAATAAGCCAATTCTTAGTGTCTAAACACACTATGCCGAAGTTACGCGACCGAAGTTCGGCGGCTGATTTCACGTTCCGACGTATTTGGCTGATATGACACACCATAAGTGCCGAACTTACGCGGCAGAAATTCGGCGCGGGCGGCTCCCTGCTGCTCCCCGACCCCGGATCTTCGTCGGTATTCGAACCGAACTTCGATCGCGTATAATGTGTGGTCACAGAATAAGTTGCCGCTGAACTTACGCCCGACCGAAGTTACACTGTACGCTTTGACGCGACGTAATTTCGGCATAGTGTGTCGTTAGTAATTCAAATAGCATTGCAGGCGTAATTGTGCCGAACTTCGGTGGCGTAACTTCGGCATAGTGTGTTTAGACACTTAGATATGAGCCTAATTGGCTTAACTAGGTATGTCAACGATACAGCTGCCTGTCGTAGTGTCGTAGTTATAGCACATAATCATAGTCTATTTTATTGTTTGTCATTATATTAAATCTTATGCTGACTTGTAATACAACAATTCTAACTAAAATCTTGTTAGTTAGAACTTGCAAATAAGAAATTACATAGTTTTGTTTTTTGTCTATTAGTATATGTATCTACATACTGTGTGGTATATGATGATAACATAATAGATAGAAAATGGTTACTGGTACTCAACAAAATTCGTTAAACGTATGGTTGTCAAGCATTTGAGTCTTCAAAAAGTGCATAGGTATAATGCATAATATTGTAAACTCTTCCTAAGTTCTTATATTGTATTCCATTCATTTATTTCTCAAACATTTAAAAACGCACAGCCCGACTTTAATATAAAACGTCTTATAGTTTTAAGTTTTAATTATTCAGCACCAGGGAGAGTCTACAAAACACTGTCATTACCATTCCAATAAGGCCATTTCATCCCTTCTTGATGGAAGTCAGATCAACCCCATCTTTTTTTGCGGGAAAGAGATGGCTAAACACGAAAGTAGAAAGAACAAGCGAGACGCAAAGCTGACCGCTCCGCGAATTTTAATTTTCTTACTATTTGAATCTTAATTTTTCGCGGGGCGATTTTCGTTCTCTGTCTTACTCAAGAGGGGTGATATTTCCGTCTTTTTCTTGTTTTTTTTTGTTGTCTAGGGGGGTAGGGGGGCGTCTTATCTTATTGTAGGTGGTTATGTTAATTTGTTTCTTTGACTTGAGGTAATCGGTCTGTTTTTTATTACTTTTCTTGGCAAGGAAGATTTGTTTTCAGTTGTGAAAACAAGGTTTGTTTGTTTTTTGAGTAGGAAAAGAATATAGGTTTGTTATTGTTTGTGGAACTTTGTTTTTTGGAGAACTAAGTTTGAATGTTAAATTATAAATATTATCATGTTCAGCCCGTAAACTGAACTACATAATAGCTTCATTATAAATGCTCTACGTAGACATGTTTAAACTCACAACTTCCCGTAACGTCACCTGCTACAATCTTTTCGTATCATCCACATTCATACATGCGGTCATATACAAAATTATTATTAGTCAATGCGAAACCTGGATATAGTTTGTTCAGAATCTGTAACTGATTCGATTTTAATATTTTTTACACCATGTTATATTTTTTTCAAAAATATTTCAATTTTGATTTTATTACCAGTTAATTACAATACAATACGGTTAGGTACCTATTGCCAAACTATTATCACGAGTGTATAACGCAGGAGACGCGGTTTACGCGGGTGTACCGCGAAATTTTGAACGGACGACCAGGTAAATACAAGTTTATAACTTTGTGATTTTTTATGATAAGGTTTTAAAATTTTGTACAAAGATTCTTTACACAAAAATACTAGACAGGTGTATCGGCTTTCGCATAAACAAAAAGTAATGTTGTATGCACTTTCATTGCGAGTACCCTGACCATTCGAAAGAACTCGAATACTCAGAATAAAGGTTAATATTTATTTGCTATCCAACTCAATTAAAGGTAATAGATAGTACTTTGCTCGTTACATTAAGATATTCCTTCGGGTATTATGAAAACAGATGGGAATTTGAGAACAGAGACAAGCAACCCACATTTATTTTACAAAATATTTTTTATGTTGAGGAAAATATGAATTACTAACTTTCGCTAGCGGTTTCGCCTACGTGTTACTCGAAAATGAACCTAGAAGAACATATTATTACGGGTAGAAACGGTATCCAGTCTATAACGTATCTTTACTATTCTATTCATCCAAACTTTAGTGTTTATAATATTGGTATACAACGTGTAACACAAAATGCGCAAGACCTTTCGTGGGGTAACTCAGTCCATGTAACTGAACAATTTTTGTTCTAAGACTTTTGGAAAATCGCAAAAAAAAAAAGTTTTTTCATACAAAATGAGAAATTGATCGGGCCCATCTCTATGAAAAAAAAAAATTTTTTTTTGCGTATTTCCAAGTCTTAGAACAAACATTGTTCAGTAACATTGGCTGAGTTACCCCACGAGAGGTCTTGCGCATTTTGTGTTACACGTTGTATAATAAGTACGGATGTACTTACATAATGACCTACTTGTTGAATTGAAATTTAATAAGTACTTTTTGAATTGTATGGCTTGTGCTTTTTGTTTTTTTTTACGTGGTAAAAGGCCAAAGAAAAGATGGATGGATTGTCTAAGGAATGATATGAAAGAAAACCGGCCAAGTGCGAGTTGGACTCGCCCATGAAGGGTTCCGTAGTAGCAAGCATAGATTAGGGATATAATTATATTGAGATTAGTAAGTAATAATCGCAAACAATAAAAATAACTTTGTTTTTCATAGTGTTTGTATGAATGGCAAAGTTATATTTGCGGTTTTTGAAAATATACTATATCTCAAAAACTGCTAACTGTATATCATCCAAACCAATTTTCGTTGGAAGTTTTTGTTGCGGTCTACATTATATATTTTTTTCAGTTTTGTCATTCTCTTATTTTAGAAGTTACAGGGACACACATTTTACCACTTTGGAAATGTCTCTCGTGCAAACTGTTCAGTTTAGAAAAAATGATATTAGTAACCTCAATATCATTTTCGAAGACCTATCCATAGATACCCCACACGTATGGGTTAGGTGAAAAAAAACAATTTTGAGTTTCAATTCTATGTATGGGGGGCACCCCCAAAATTTGTTTTGTTTTTATTTTTGTGTGAAAATCCTAAGTGGCTGTGACATACGGACGGACAGACAGACAGACAGACAGACATGACGAATCTATAAGGGTTCCGTTTTTGCCATTTGGCTACGGAACCCTAAAAAGGAGTAAATGATACTGTGACGTCTGATAGGGGAGAATGGAAGAAGAAAACGTGTTGCGCCGACCACAAGTAGAATGGGATAAGGGCAGGAAGAAGAAGAAGAAGACGTGGTAAAATCAAAATCCACGGTGTCCTCCAGTAGCCCTTTATGTACCGGGGTCTCGGTATACGTGTGTCCCGCGACCCCGGCAGGCTTTGGCTCTTGGAGCAGCTCATCCGAGGAGTTACTGAGGCCTGAGTTGATGATGATGATGATGATGATATGTGTCGATTGTTTTACGCTGGGCAAGACGATGATTCTTTACAGAACTGCTGTTTTAATTACTTACGACTCGTCTTTGGTTATTTTTAACTCGTCTGCTTTTAACGTAGGTACACTGTACGGAAAATTACGTGTGTTACGGTAGTGAATGTCAACGGCGACATTAAGAAGTGCAACGGGTTTCACTACCCCCGATTTTCTCTTCGCAAGCAGTGGAGCACTTGCGGTTACACTAAAGTACCTGCCAAGACTGATAAGTATGTAAATTCTTTTTTTATTTATCTTCGTTGTATTTGCTCTTTACTCTAGTTTAGTTCAGAAGTGACAAAGATAAAGCCTATGATAGTTTTTTTTTTCGTGGTAAAATCATCAAATGAGTCCTCCTACCCAGGGCGGGGCCGGAGGGACTCTCAGACTTATACTGACTAAAATCCACGGTGATCTTTCAATAGTCCTTTACGTTTCAGGGTCACAGTTACCTGATGAGACAGTCCCGCGACAAGTCTACGATGTTACGAGCATATTTGAAGAGATTCGGGTCTTAGCGTTCGAGGACACAGACGCAGAAGTGAGTTCCAGTCGTTTGCTGTGCACATTATGAAGGAAGATTGCTTGTTATGTGTTGAAACTTGAAACTGATTAACACATAGTCAGCTTCACAAGGCAGTTTTAACTTTTTTACGAAATATTTATTAGTCTAACTTAAATAACCATAACAATTTCGATCATGAAAATAGACGATCGCTTTATACGAGTAGTTCTTGTTCAATTTTTTTTTTTAAAAACCTTGCCCCGCACTAGGAATTTCTCCTAGTGTGGGGCAAGGTTTTATCCCATACATACACAAACGCCCAGTCCCGGAAAAACTACTTGTATATAGGTCATACAAATATTTGTACCGTGTGGGGATCGAACCCGCTATACGCTGCGTAGCAGTCCAATCGCTCAACCACTGCGCTTTTTGTTTCTTTCTTTTTAGAGACGCTCAGCTTGTCAACAAGGTGTGTACCTATATTATAAATAACTAATTAGAAAAGAGTTGAAACTGTAATAGGTCTAATAGATCCTTGCCTATAACTCACCTACATCTATACCGTCCCACTCAAAGTCCAGCCTTATAAAAGTATAGCCAGGCTGTGTTTAAATTGTCTTAATTTTTCATCTCGCTACGCCCGGGGCCGGCCGTCGCCCCCCTTCATAATTGTTTTTAATTTAAGCCCGGAATGAGAAACGCTACAAGTCTTGTTAGTACGAGAAAAATAATGTACGTTTTGACAGGTACGGTGTTTAGAATTAAGAGTAATTGAGGGTAGGTGGAGAATTTATGTGACTTAAGTTTTAGGAATGTTTTTGGGACGGTAAGTTCTAAAAAAGTTTGTGTTTCTATAGTAAAATATAAACATGTTATTAATTCCTTGTTTAAGTACTATAACGTATTTATGAATACTAAAAAAAAAAACAATGATGAAAGTCAAGCTTAAAGTGAAATTAATTATAATAAAATAACAATGAATTAATAAGATACACAACATTACTGCGATAGTAAATCAAAAAATGCTGAAATTATACCATGCAGTAGGTAACTCAAATAAAATTAGTCCCGAATGGGCGCCAATACAAAAAATATCCAACTACCCTCTAATTTTTTTTCGAAATTCACAAGATAACAAAATCTTCCATACAGTTTTCAAGAATAAAAAACACATACAAATAAGATCCCGTCACCGTCTGCGCCCTCTGGCGTGATTCCAGAAGACTATTGCTGTCTCCATCCGTTTCCGAAGTAACCCCAGAAAATATGTTGCCATGCCATGTTATTAATGCGGTCTTTGACTTTCTATGTGCATTTATTTTATTGTTTATGGTAAAGATTTAATGTATTGGTTATGGTTGCCAATAATAATATTCTTGGAGATAAATCTTACTATTCTTGTACTCATAAATGCAATACTATGCCTGAATAAGATTATGGATTGGTTATACTGTTATGATTTAACAATTAAAATAAAAATGTTTATGAAATACGATGAAAGAAACAAAATGTCTTAAGCCCTGGACATAGTGTAGGTGGTTTTGAATGAATTCATTATTTATAACCTGTAAAAAGAATTCAACATAAGTATTATTTTCAGTCATCTAGTAATACTAAACTGTGACTTTTTGTTGGAAATTTCGCCGCAGGATCGTTTTTCCGGAATAAAAGTATAATATATGAAGTTTAGGGGAACAGTGTATAAGACGGGGACGTTAATAATCGCGAGGTATAATGGGGACATACACTTTTTAGGCATACTTAACACAACACTAATGTAGAGCAAGCGCCATCAGGACGACATTTGCAAGCGGCCAGACGCAAATGGCGTCCTGTTGGCGCTTGTGCTACGTTAGTTTTGTGTTTGCCATAAGTGTGTGATTTCCCATCATACCTCGTGTCCCCGTCTTATACACTGTTACCCTATAAAGTCAAATCCATCCATCCGAACATCAACTTAAGTTCACTAGCTTTTGCATTAAAAAATACCGTCAATAAGGGTCTGCTTGGACTAAAACAGAACATCACTAATGCCACCAAACTTTTAAGATGAAAAATTCAAGCATCACAAAAACAGAAAATTCAACCCTTTTTGTAAAACATTTTTATATAATTATCTACATAAACGTTGCGCGGGGCTGTTCGTCAGTTACCTAAGGGTGGCTATTGCGAAGTTTAAGAGACGACTTTTTACAAGGGGTAGGCACCCCATTTTATTTTTTATCGTTGCCCGAATTATTACTTGCATGGCTGCGAGAAAGTACGGCGCTATAACATTTATAAAGAACAACTCTGAATATTATTGAAAATACCTTTATTACCGACTTCAAAAAAAAAGGAGGTTATCAATTCGACCCGTATGTTTGTAATATTTCCAGAACTGCCTAGTTTTCGTATATGTTGGTCTATATCAGCGTCTGAACAAATGTGCCAAATTTCAAAAGTATAATGTATTGAATTATAAGTATGTATGTTTTGAATTAAAAATACCTTATTTTTTATATAAGTCCTGATTTTTTTTTTAATAGTAGTTTTTGCGTTTGACCACGCAAACGCTTGATGGTTTAAGGCGAAGATGTGGTCGACAGTGAAGCACGCTTGCCTAGAAGTAACCTGGTGGCCTACCATGAACTGTTAACGCGATCCAGTTTAGGCTGTGGGAAAGAGATGGCGCTAGACGACTTGTAAAGCTCTGTCTCTTTCGCACAGCCTAACCTGGATCGCGTTAAGAGCTCGTGGTAAGGCCTCTGTTCACTTTTGACTTTATTACATAAAACGTGTAATAATTGACAATTCGATTGCAGCTGTTTTGCAGCATCAGTTTTGCATCTCCGTTGCACTGTTAAAAAATAAAGATAAAATTCTGATACCAAATAATATATAAAATAAAGAGAATTTTTAAAAGTCTCTGATGTATGAATCAGAATATCTAATTAGAAAATTTCGTTGAACAAGAAACTTGTATCTAATAATAGCGCATCGAAATTCAACTGAACAGTGAACTTTACTTGATTAAAAATATATGGAAATAAAAAGATCGCATCAAAAGAATTAAAAAAATCATGTCTTTGACTTACGAAACGATGTTTAAAAAAAAGATATTAAGCACAACCAAACAAATAATCACAATTTTATTCCTGAGAAATAAAAATATCTTCTCGAACAAAGAAAACACGAAACTTTCTTCCTCCCATACTTAAACAGCCTCCCCGGCTAGGTGGCAACAAAACTTAGTCCTCGGACCCCCAAATGGGGAGAAAAATAAATCTAAATTGGTCCAATCCTTTGAAATCCCCCACTTTTTCTGCTTTACCGTTACCAAGAATAATTGTCGCGAAGTAACTTAAGAAAGTTTTCTCTTGTTACACAATTTTGTTTCTTAAATTTATAAAATTAGGATTGATTTTCCTCTGAGAGGAGAGTGGGGCATAAAAATGGAAATATGTCTTTATAATTTAAGTTAGTTGGGAGTAATTTATGTTGTTTTGTTTATTTTGATCTAATAGGCATCTTATTTCGAAATTTTTCATTTGAAATTGTTCGCCTTAAATTTTGATTTACGGCCTGGATTAATGTTGAAACTGAAAGAATATTTAATGATTTATCCTTTCTTCAAAGTCAAAGAAAATATTTAATTGCTTCTCTTAATATTCTGTCATCGAACTTACAAAATAACGTTTTTTATTTATGATAAATAGGTACTAGGTACTGTAACTAGTCTCGAGACCGTCTTAAAAAGGCACCGCGACCCTGGAAAGCAAAGGACATGTAAAGAAACAGGGTGGTTCTTAGTCAGTAAGTTTTATAGACCCTTCCTTTTCACAGTTGATTATTTTGACACCCAAAAAAGAAAAGAAAAGGTATTGTACGAGTATGCAACATTATTTTTAGTATATGCCAAACCTGAATACGGTTTGTTCAGAATCAGTGACTGATTCGATTCCAATATTTTTTACACCATGTTATATTTTTTTTTCAAAAATATTTTAACTTTTTATTACCAGTTAATTACAATACAATCACCGTACGGTTAGGTATACCTATTGTCAAACTACGCGAGTGTATAACACAGGATACGCGGTTTACGCGGGTGTACCGCGAAATGAGTATGTTTTTGAACGGACAATCAGGTAATATACAAGCTTATAACTTTGTGATTTTTCATGATACGGTTTTAAAATTTTGTACATAGATACTTTACACAAAAATACGAGCATTATACAGTTGTATCGGGTTTCGCATAAACAAAAAATAAGGTTGTATAATTTGTACTTTTTAACCGACTTCAAAAAGGAGGAGGTTATCAATTCGACGGTATGTTTTTTTTGTTTTTTTTTTTTTTTTTTTTTTGTATATTTGTTACGCGATTACTCCGCCAATTGTGGACCGATTTTTAAAATTCTTTTTTTGTTCGAAAGGAGGTACTTCTGAGGTGGTCCCATAGTCACCAAGTTGGGATCTGATGATTGGATCCTGGAGAAATCGAGGGCAACCCTCGAATTTTATAGGCTGACACACCGTTTTTCGCAAATTTTATGAAGTAATTTAAGTACTTGCGTATGGCAATCATAATTTCATGTAGCTGAGCTGATGATGGAAGGTAGAACTCCTTAATAGTAAGGAGTAGGCATCGACTGATTTAGTTTGAGTTCGCATATCTCTGGAACTACAAGTCCGATTTAAGTAATTCTTTTTTTGTTGTACTAGGTATCATTTAACTTAGGGAATATTGCAAGTTTCATCAAAATCGGTTCAGTAGTTTTTGGGATAGGGAATTTTATTAGCTTATTGTGTACATGAGCGATGTTATTACCGGTGTTATGGATTACAAAATTCTAGTGCACATGTTGTATTTGATAAGAATTCGGGTTGAATATTTAAACTAAAAAGAGTAAAATAAAAACTTTTTCAAAAAAAAATGTAACCGCCTTCAAAAACAACCATAAAAAAACGGTAAAAAAATCTACAAAATAAATTTTCTTTCGGAAGTCGGTGGCAAAAAAAAAACAATGAAATAAAGAAAACAAAGACACCGACTTCCGAAAGAAAATTTATTTTGTAGATTTTTTTACCGTTTTTTTATGGTTGTTTTTGAAGGCGGTTACATTTTTTTTTGAAAAAGTTTTTTTCCTTGCCTTTTCTTTATCGATTTTCTGTCTTTTTAAATTAACTCCAAAGATACAGGTTCACTAAATACTTTTCCGATAATAACTTCTTAACGATTTAACCAAATTATACTTAAAACTTAGTTTAAATTTACCCCGGTGGAGGGTAGATGAACGTGAAAAATTGCTCCAATTCCAAAGTTTCAGGCGCTCTCCTGAACGGAAGTGACGTAATAGGCGGCTTCCGGAACTACAGGACGTACCATCGGAAGCTGCTCATATAGACTGTTAAAGTCTTAATATTATTAAATACTTCATGACCGGTATAGAAATATTATAATTAATCTGTTTTGTAAATAACGGGGTATCCTAACTTAGGTATATCATAAAAGTGAAAGGTTGGATGATTGGATGTTTGTTTGTTGTTCACTCACGTCAGAATGGCTGAACGAATCAGGATGAAATTTGATGCAGAGATGGGTAATAGTCCGGAATACATAAAGGATAGGCACGCGGTATTTCCCGCGTGAAGTCAGTAAATATTCCACGAGAATATCATACAGCGATAAAAAGTATCCTTATATTTTATTTCAGTTTATTAACTATCTGAGTACTACCAAACATACAGACCCGTTCAGTATTTTTTGCATGAAATATTAAAATAAACCGTACGCGCAAACTTTCGCATTTCTCTACGTAGCGTGGTGCGTGGATTCGAACCCCACACGTTACAGATCATTTTGTATGACCCACAAGTAGTTTGTTCCAGGCTTGAGTGTTTGATTATATGAGTTCCTTTGTTTGTAAACACACTCCGATACAGGAGAAATTCCTAGTGTGGGCCAACGTATTATTTCGTAATAGATATAAATATGTATAAGGCGTTATAAAAAATGGTTTGTGTTCCTATGAAACCTTTGCACTCTGTATCTTGAGCCAGCACGATAAATAAGTAAGTCATCATCATCAGCCTATAAATGTTCCCACTGCTGGGACACAGGCCTCCTCTCTGAGAGAGGGAGTGGGCCATAATCCACCACGCGGGCCCAGTGCGAGTTGGTGGATGTCACATGTCTTTTTGTAGGACATGCTGGTTTCCTCGCGATGTTTTCATTCACCGTTTTGAGATCAGTGCTGATGAAATAAATTACACAAAGTAATGCGCCTGGCTGGATTCGAACCCACGACCTACAACTCGTAAGTCGGGGCCGATACCACTGGGCCACCACTGCTCAAAGTAAGTGAAGGTGCTAAAACCAAATCCATCGTTAAAAAGCACTCCAAAACTCACATAGAAATTCCAAAACGAAAGTTGAAAAATAAACCTTAAGTTCCGGGTTCATCCATTAGCTATTGAAAGGTGGTTTTTCTCCAAGTTTTTGCAGCATCCCGGTTCAGTCAAAGTTGGACTGTTAATATTCGCACCTCGAACTAGTCAGTAACTTTGCGACGATGAAAAATTCGATGCGAGAGGCTTGGTGGCATTGTGAGCGGGGATTAAGGGAATTGTTAAAAAATCTGAGAGCCAATATAGCATGTGAATGTAAAGTATATATACTTCGGTACTCAATTGTTTCGAGTTGACGTTTATTTGATGTATAAAACTAGTTCCTAGTTCTAGTTCTCAAGACAAACTTTTTAATTTTCCACACAATTACGTCGTAAGGGTTCCCACAGATTAACACGATACGAAGCGTTGCGTCGTGGAAATCTACGACACGACGTCGTAACGTGTTCATGCACGATACGATGTTGTGACTCACGATGCAATCCTGCGCAGTTGTTATTCGAAATTCAAAGATGACGGATGGTATTGAAATCGATCATTTAATTACCCTATTAGTCGAGCAGCGTCCCGTACTATGGAACAGAATGCGTCTAGAGCGGTCCATTTTTCGGAATGAACTAAAACACCACCCATCGACGCTATCTACGCTATCGATACGACGCCGCATCGTTGTACGACGCTACGTCGTTTCGTGTTTATGTGTGGGAGCCCTAACTGTCGTCGTCGTACTTCAAGTAGGTAAGTAAACCTACGTAGTATGGTCAAATACGTATAATCCATGTTCACCACGGGACCACATCCATGGTTAGCACAACGGATATTACTTTTTTGACTATAGAAAAAAAAAATCAAAAACTAAAGTTTTTGATAATTTTTTTTTTCTATAGTCAAAATGTCACTTTCCGCTTTCAGTGGGAACAAAACCGTTGCCCGTTCGCAAATTAAAAAGTTGCCGAACACTTTCGCTCGCAAACTTTCAACTATTCCATCCGCCATTTTGGTTTTAAACGTTTAACTTTTAATTTTCACTCTTTGATGCTAGGATTTGGCTTTCGTCATATATTTTTTGTTAAAAATCACTCAACCATTCATACACCATTTTGTTTTCTTATCTTCCATTAGGAAGGTACTCGTATACTGTAATTTATATTCAGGAAATCATTATTTTGTCAATAATAAAATAACCTATTTAAATAAATTATTTCTTAGAAAAGGAGATTCGCAAACGAAAATTACTTCTATTTGAATTGCCCCCAATATTTTGAATGAGTTTTAACGAATCTGTCTTTACCCTTGTGAATGAAATTATATTTTGATTGAGTATTTTCTTATGGCAAAAAATAAATGAGTTTCATGTTTGTAGGTAAGTCCGTTTTTGTTTTCATCAATAGATCTTAGATTACATATCTGCCTTCGCCGAAAATTGTTGCTTAGTTACGTAAATAATTTAATTTTTGCTGTAAGTAAGTAACTTTTAGTCATGGAACCAAAGTGTTGCTAAGTTGTGAGTAGGAAAAAAATATGATTTACTTTCACAGTTTTTAGTTGAATTAATTTATAGTATTGGCTTAAAAAGTTCAAGAAATAAATGAATCTTTCACACTATCAAACATTTCTCATTTCTTCAAAAGGAGTTTTTCTTTATGAATAGACTGGCAAGATCTTTATTGTTTCTATTCTCAATGCAAAGTTTGGTTCTGTTACTTCTCACTGGAATATCAGACTAATCCTACTTATATAATTTTGTACAGATGTCAGCACATCAAACTACCTCAATCTGTCAAATTTCTTTATTAGATTTTCAACCTTATCACTATAGTGGAAGGTAAATAATTCGATTGGTAAAATTTGACAGATTCGGGTAGGTTGACCTGCTGGCATCTGTACCTCTGTATAATATTATGCATGCATGACTCATAAAAATAAAATAAACTGTAAAAAATTCGTTCATCACCTTTTTAAATAATCTCAAAACTCATTTCACTTCTTGCCAACAATAGTAACCATAATCATTAAGTTGGTACGTAAGTACTTCGATTGCACCATTAAAATCCCCTTCTTAACAAAAATCTACCGTCGAAATCTCTCCCGAGCAGTTGTTCCTAGATCTCTTCTTATTTCCATTTCACTCATTACGTGGAGATAAAATTTAAATTGCAAAACTCACCCCCTTTTCGAAAAAAGGGATAGTGGGCGTCAAAAAAGTACCGAAGTAGGAAAGAGGGTGGGCACCCCATGAAATTAATATTTTTCGCCAACCCTGTTCTTGTTATCGAAGATTTTAGATTTATGTTGATTAATGTTTGTGTAGAGATTTTCTTTCTGTTTGACGTCTTGGAAGGTAGATAAAGAAAGAAGGGTTATGTGGGGAAAGATTGTACCTAAAAGATATGGAGTTGAAAGCTGTCTAGACACTGTTGATGAGAAAAGTGTTAGGTGAAATTAGTACCAACTTTTTGTGAATAAATAAAAAGAGTCGTATTTCAAGAACTTATAGTAATCACTAATTTAAAATGTGTTGAAAACTATTTTGTTTCTTTTTAGTTGTATCTATTAACAAGTTTTTTTTTTATAAGTTCATTGAAATAAATAAATCAATATACACCGTGAGTTTTTAGTCGTCTTACAACGGCAGCCGAGTTCATGTATCCAATGAGTAGAATACGTTCATAATAAAAAATAGCCTATTTAAGAGATTTGAAAAATTTCAAAAATAAATTTTAATTCGTTATTATGACGCAAAGCGTAGTTAGAAACACCCTTGTCTCATAGAAAATGGAGATGGAATGATCTGCCCGACTATTGCGCTGGGTAGGTATACTCTACAGCTTGATACGTAAACATTTTTACAGGGTGTTTCATATTTCTAATGTCATACCAGTGTGTCATACCTATTTATTAATAATAAAAATTATTATTAACAACTAAAAAACAAACTCGCCTAGGCATATTTTACGTCGGATACATTAAGTGGACCACTTTTGTAAGACGACTAAAAAGTCACGGTGTATCTTCGATCATATAAAACAACTAGATACACAATCAGCGACAAAAAACGTCCTCACCAAAAGAATGACCAAATCAGAGATCGGTCATCCTTTTGGTTTAGTACTGTTCTAACGCTCGGAACGTAAAGATGCCTCTGTGCTCGTTTAAAAAGTGCAAAAATCACTCTTCCAGGACCGAAAAAAAAGGATGTAATTTCATTTTTTCAGTAAGTACTAACATTACCAATATATAATAACTATCAATGTACTGTATATACTGATATTTCGTTAAGAAATCGCCGTAAAACATTTATTTTAAAATTGACGAAATTATCAGCCGGGTTTATAAAGCACCTAAATTGAAAAGAGTTTTACTAAACGTACAGTTCGTAGTGTCGCATGGCTACTTGATTTAGTCGGGTAACATGTGTTGATTCGAGTCGCGGTCGTAGAATTTAATAAGTTTTTATGACCGTTCTAAATCCAACTTTAACTCATTTGAATAAGGTTTAATTTCTTTTGGTATAATATGTTGGCCAGTTATGTTTCTTTCCCTTTTCTTTCTCTTTCTATTTTACGACCTACGCGTACGTGAGGACAGTTTTTAGTTCGTTTTTGTACGGGATTGTGTATCTAGTTGTTATTAATGATCGAAGCGGTGTATATAAAAAAAATCAATGCCACTTTTCGTTGTAATTTTATAACTCAAGAACGGGCTCACTTATCCAAATGTTTAGGCTTTGTTCGGACTATTTAGTAAGTAGATAGATGGTTTATGTGAAGTTTGCACAAAGTCGGTCGAGCGGTTCTTCATTTATCAAATTTTTTGTAACAAATGAATAGGCCACCCGTGCGAAGCCGGGACGGGCCGCTAGTAATATTATGAAATTAGCTGCAAATTAATAAAGATACTGAGCAATACTTTGTTGGGTAACCTAAATTGGTATTTATTTTTATTTATGTTTAATCTTTACCTATTTTACCATTGATATATCGTTTCTCGTACACTTCGTAACAATATTAGCGTTGATAAATAATATGAAAATATTTTTAGTCAAAGCCAAAATAAAATAAACATTGTCTTGTTTTTCCCATTTTTTGAGTTACCTTTGTTACTATAGGGGCATTAAAAAATGGTCGATATTAAACTTTATGACCTTATTTCAAATCCAACTCAATTAAAAACCACTCGATATCCGCAATCTACAATTAGGAATCCTCAAACCAACCCAGAAAACCTTCAAAAACATTTCTTTTTACCCGCCAAACAACGGCACAAGTGGCTCAAGTCTTCCAGCGTCAGAGAGATATCTCCAGAATGTTTTTAACAAACAAATGGGTCCCATTAAAGAGA
Source organism: Agrotis exclamationis (assembly GCA_950005045.1). Taxonomy (NCBI): domain Eukaryota; kingdom Metazoa; phylum Arthropoda; class Insecta; order Lepidoptera; family Noctuidae; genus Agrotis; species Agrotis exclamationis. The sequence goes on from OX465443.1 coordinate 11,182,190, forward strand.
AAATTGGCTTTGAAAAGTTTTGCTCAGGGCGTCGAACGGCTTGACAACTTGAAAAATTTGCGCAAAACTCCTCGACGTAAATGTCAATGATAGTGTTTTGTTTTTGATCGTCACTACCAGTCACTATACTATCTAGTAGATAGGAAAACGATTTGGACTTAGGGCTGATTTTTCAATAGTCAGATAACTTTTATCTGAGGAATAAAAATAGCGGTTTGACATATTTTCGATAGATAAGCTGTCAAACCGCCATTTTTATTCCTCATATTAAAGTTATCTGACTATTGAAAAATCAGCCCTTAATATACAGAAAGTTACCTAACAGATTAAGTGCAATACACAGTACCACAATATATACAAGCTCTGCTTAGCTTGTACTGGACAGTTTTTCCCATAATTATTAAAAGTGGTGAAAAAAAGTTGAGTAAAAATTTTGGGAGTACAACCTTCTGTACATTTTTTTCCCGACGCATGTCTGTTCCCTAATAGCAAGGTTGTTCCAGTTAGTATTAGAAGACGAGGTTTTGTTTTACTTTCAGGTAAAATAAATAGGAATATAGAAAGATAATAATAGATAGGAATAATTATTTTATTTGGAGAGGTTTCTTATGATTGTTTCTTAATGACCGAAAGCGAATCTTAGAAAACAAATTCTTCAAAAAATAAAAAGTGACGAATTGTTTTTTTTAAGTATCCAAATCCAAATAGCGGTTTTATTGACAATATCAAAAATCGACCGTTGCACTCTGACCTCGCGACCAACCCTGCCGCCGGTCGGGGGTATCGCTTCACCACTTCATGAACTATTTACCTACTCTTACCGATACGAGACTGATCTTCAACTCGTGGCGACGCGATAAAAGTATCGCTTCCACTTGCCAGCTATAGACAAAAAAAGCATAAAACACCGATTTCTAAAGCACTCCTTTTATATTAATATTCGTAACTCTAAGACGGCAGCCATCATTAAAATTTTCTCTAAAACTCCCGTCCCCTAATTAAAAAATCGTGTCGAAGGGCAAATAAAATCAATTCCACCCCCTTTTTCGCCCCGCGAAGAGTTCAGAGGAGTTTTTCTTACCCCTTTCCCGTTTTATGTCGTAATTATATTTATATAATGAGTAAAAAGTTTTGATGGACTTATCCCGAAGCATTATTGTAAAACTTTTTGGAAAATTCTCTTCAAAATTTTGTTTTATTTTGTAAGAGCAAGACGAGCGTATTTATATTTGGAAAGTTCTTAGAAGTCCTTAAAGGATAAAAATAGGTTATGACAATAATAAAATTTGCTTCAACTACAACACGATAGAACTAGTTTAATGACAATTTTATGTAGAGTAAATAAAAAAAATAAAATAAAAAAAAACCTAATTATTGGCTTTTAAACAATGTAAATAATTTTCAAACTCCATTTCAACATAAATCTACATTATTACCATTTTACGCAAAAAAAGAAATAAAAGAATATCTACAGTTTTTCACAGTGAACGCTTTTCAAATTTATTTTTTAAGAAGCACCGGCCATATTGAAGCCGACCCCACTCCCCCAAGACGCCCACGACAGAAAAACCTTTAGAATTGAACAAAAATGTCCGCGCCAATGAGGGGTTGCTTTTAAAAATATAATCAATAGCGAAGCGGGGGAGGGTTAGAAAAAAAACTGTGAAAAGAATATTAGCTTTAGAAGAGGGTTTATGATTGAAGATTTGGCAGTGGTGCGGGTAAATTGATTTATTTAGAACGAGAAGTTTTTTAAATGGTCTATTGTTTTAATTTTGATATTCTTTTGTTTGAGAATAAATGATTGCGGATTCGAACACTTTTTATTTATTTGCGGCACTTTTTATTTATGATCTACAATAAAGACTGATTGATTGATTGGTTAAACTTTGTTCAAAAATCACTATTTTTTAACGATTAATAAGCTTGAGAAGCGTTCGTAAACCTTTTTAGCAACGAGTGACCTACCAATTATAGAATACGATTGAAAAACTTGAACTTACCATTGAAAACTGTTTCGTTATCGGCTACCCTCCATTTTCAGTCGACCTGTATTCACATACTCAGCACGCATGCTCATTTGTAAGCATTGAAGAGGTATAGTACAGGTTCGAATCCCGCGTAGACGTGACATATTCACAGTGGACACTGAATTTATCAAAATCAACTTTTGAACCCCAAAATGCGTCTTCGGGGTCAAAATTACCTTTAAATTTTAATTATTTATCTCCAAACTAATACTTTCTAAGCTACACCTCACGAACATGGTCAAAATACAACTGAACTTAACCCTATGAACGCGATGGGGTCAAAAAAGTTGTCTTACCGGTTATCTTGCCCCGGGGACAAAGGACAAAGGATGGAAAGGGTGCCAACTGGACATAAAAGAATCACCTTTTGCTAAAAAAGGGAACGGACGCGGTACTAATAATAGCGGAATGTACCCATTATAATATTTTGGACCTATTTAAGTATCCAATGGGTCGGCTATTGTGATTTTTGCGGAACTGACCTGACCGGTTTTTGGTAGTGATGTGGTGTGGTTATTGTTGGTGATGGGTTTAGAGATTTGGATGTCGATAGTTTTCCGGATGTCGATTATCGAATTGAATGTGTTTTTAATACCGTTCATATTGTGATTTTTAAACAAAATGTGTTTCGTTACGGGAGAAGAATTGGGCTGAGAATTTGTTTTACTTGAAATTACACGCTGAAAATTTAATAAAGCAAACATGGTTTTTATATGTAGAATATATTATTAACTAAGTAATTTTTGCATTGCTGATCTTCTCATCGTAGGAGGTGTATTAAAAGTAAATACGTTGACATGTTATGCATTCCTAAAATGACTAACATTCTAATTTGTTCTAATAAAAAATATAAGATACTCGTAATTAGTCCAACTTCTAGAATCATCTTACCAAATCTATCGACACAACCATATCGATAGACCAGACAACATGTCCAACGGTCCACATAAAAAAAAATCAACAATCAAAAAGCGAAGAATTGTCCAGGGGTACAATGTGCCTGATTTGCATTCTCACCGGACCGGTTCTCACGACGGCAGCGGAAGGGTTGCAGCCGGCCATAGCGTATGTCTTCATTTCACACCTCATGGCTTAGCCAATTTAAAAACCGTTTGGATTTTTTATTTTTATCTTGTGGTATTTTTTAAATGATTGCGGTTTTAAAGTTTTCTCATTTTTCTTTAAGACAAAAATACAAAGGATTAGCGTATGCTGATGAATTTTGTATAATTCAAAGTACCATATAGCTTATACACCGTGTTCCGGACGATATACATAAACTTCGACCAGATGTTCAAACCACGGAAGTAAACATTTTTCATTATGGACACATTAATAAATTCTTATTTTTTGTTAATTTTCATACAAACTAAATACCTAAAATACGATTATTAATTCCAGTCAGTAAAATGACATTTCTAGTGTCGCAGATTTGTTTCATTTTGTATGTATCAGTGACAGTTGCACTTGTCATTTTACTGACTCGAATTAATAATCAAACTTTAGACGTAAATAACCCGATATGCATGCCTCTTTATCCGAATTGGCAACGTCATTCATAACATTTGGCGGGCTGAAACAAATGAAATGCAAATAGTATTTGATAGATTTCAAATTAAGATACTTTCTCACTGCATAGCTCAATTAAATTTCATTAAATGAAATTACAAATATCTTTGTAACGAAGCCTTTTTAAGTACTACTTCCTTTGTTGGATTTGATTTGTAAAAGCCATAGAAGTATTTGCTAAAGTTTATGGATAACGTGAAGAACACGGTGTATACGTATTATAAGTTAGGAAAACTTGCTTTAAACTCCTATTTTGTGGTTTAATTAAAATATTATGAATTACATTGAATTTCAGTTTGATTAACTGAAAAATGTCGCTGTTTTTTATTTGACCTCTGAGAAAATGAGTTTCACTCATGTATCTGTTGGTATGCCTATGAAGCCTATTAAAATTATATAAAAGCTCATAGGTTTCGAAACCAAAGTAACATAGCGGAAAATTCGTTGTAGAACAATAACAACACATTTATATGTAGTACTTTGCTATAACATTGCTTTGAGTAAAGAATATGTTATTGACTGAAATAAAGGCCTTTCAAATGAAAACTATTAGCGGAGCATAATTTATGTGGCTGGGCTAAGGCAGCGTAGTCTTCCTGTAGAGAGATGCTCTCGACACGCGACTTGGCGTCTGCAACGACGTTGTCGGCGCCGCTGATAAATATGTTGGATGTCGGTGGTGAACGCCAGCTTTCTTTTACATCCTTACTTTTAAAAACTAGTAGATAATTGCTACGCGAGCGTAGCGCTACGAGCTACGTAGACGCTTGCTACGGTCTCGGACTGACAGTGAATTTTACCTACATTTCGGAAATGCGATATTATTCCTCAAAAATTAATTGTCTAGTAGGTATACCTACCAACTGTGAATTAAAACAGTCTTCTCTGAGTTTTCCTGCCTAGAATAGTCGAGTACCTACGAAACAAAAACCTCATCTAGTTTTAAAAGGTTCATTATATTGTCACACTCTAATTTATTTCACAAACATTTAAACTCACAAACACAGACACTCAGACCCGAAACAACCATTTGTAGATCATAGGAATATTATTCCGTGCGGGAATTGAACCCGCAACACGAAGCACACCAACCACCACCAAACAACATCATATCAGTTGACATAAAAAATCTATAGAGCATAGAGTATACTGTATGTATGTTAATCATTGTGTATACTTACTATAGCTGACAAATGCTAAGTCAAGCTACACGATAACTGACAAATGCTTGCACTGACTGGACAGGCCCACTCAAATCTGTGTGGTTCTTTCTTCAAAAGACCATTTCAGACACCTGTATGGTCCTCGTATGGCTTAAACAGTATAATGTCTGGACTTTAAAAGAGACAGCGACCTCTGAGTTTGTTTCGGATGCTTCTTCTCAGAGTAGTCAGGTACGAAATACCGGCCATATTTAGCTTTAAAAATATTGTAACATCATCAAATTAGTCCTCCCACAAAGGGTAGGGCAGGAGGTACTGTCAGACTTGTAATGACTAAAATCCACGGTGTCCTTCAATAGCCCTTTACGTTCCGGAGCCACGGTTGCTAGCTGTTTAGTCCCGCGACCCCTGCAGGCATAATTTGATGTGTAAAAGTGTTTTTTACAACCAACTAGCAAAATAAATATCATTTATATGTACACATTTCCTCATTGACCACACTGATGTATAGCCTAGTATAATATCTGTCTGGACATAGCATGGACATCTTGACCCAGTTCTATGGTCAGTGTGACGTCACAATGTCTTAGAAACGTCAATCTTAGCACACAATGAACAAGATGGGATGTGCTGATCAGTTTGTTATTAACTTGTGTTGCGTAACTGTTTTGTGATTTAGATATGAAGGTACGGATATTAAGCCGTGTAAAATTATGATCAGTTAGTATACTATTGTTCCTTTTTTAAAGTAAGACAGATCATTTCAATCAAATTGACCAAAAACAAGCTTTTATTGCTTTTTGATAAAAATACTATCTAAAGACACAATACTCTTTAAGAGGAATCAAACGAGTCCAAACTTGATGGGGTTGTGTCATTTTATGACAGAGTTCCTATGACCACTTTCCAGCTCCATCTTCAAATCAGCTCCACGTCATCATAACATTGCATTGTCACGTGACATGCTTCCATTGTCACGCGATATACATGCGTTCAAAATTTCAGCTCAGTCATAAATCGGGAAGTGAGTCTAATTTATTTAGGAAGATTTGATTAGTGACACAACGGGACAAGTTATAGTAAGTAAAAGCTTGTAAAACAGAAAAGTACGCGTTTAGCTTCCGAACAACTGGACCAAGTTGTTTTTTTTTTGGGAAATTATCCTGCTGGAATTCATCCTCATCTGTGCGGAGCCGGGCGAATCGCAGGTTAAGAATAATATTGCTATATCAGTTATAAGTAGGTAGATTATGGCACCAAACTTTAATCTATCTATATTTTCAAGTCTTCAGAGATACCCTTCGTCTTCAAAATACTGAAATTCAATCTGCATTCGGTTAGCATGGAAGCCGATCTCAATAAAGAAAAGGCTACGCAGAAGATGTTGTTTTTTCATCATGGTCAAATCATGAAATGATTCAGATGATGAGGGCGAGACAATAGGGAGTGTCAGCCTCATACTGACAAAAATCCACGGTGTCCTTCGATAGCCCTTAAAATATGTAGGTATTTATAGTGTGATAAAGTGCTTGGGTACGAGTTTCCGGAGAAGACGTTTGTCCCAGCACAGGTCAACGTCGAAGTCTTCGAGGGTCCTGGTCTACGAGCTGTGACCAGCTCACAGCATTCCAGGGTCACGGTTTCCTGATCAGACAGTCCCGCGATAGACGATGATGATGAAACATACCTACATAAGTCTTACCTTTGCCAAAAAACGGCTTGTCGGAAGATCGATTCAAATAGCAATAAAGAGCTATTTAATAACAACTTTCGTCTCCACGTCTTTTGTTCCAAACGTTTCTCATGTTACTCAAAACCCCGGTAGACAACCAAGATGAGCAGCTGATCAATTCAAAACTACCCACTGGTCCACATTACCAATTTTTTCTACCATCTTGCCCATTGTCCTACATTCTACAAGACAAACATTATTGTAAGTTCCCCTTCAAAGCGTGATATTATGCAATTAATTTAAATAACAATACCCCGGGGTCTGATTGACCTGCTGTTTTTTTCTTAAGAGCAATTTAGGGTTGTCTTTGAAGGGTTATGGACAATGTGGACATCTTGGGAGATAAAAGGTAACGGTTTTAATGTCCGTGTGTGATTATCAATTTTGTCGAGTATAATAATTAGGGAATGGTTTCGAATATCATTTTTTTTAATAATAAGATAAGATAATTATGTGTATGAAACGGGGTTTGATGTTAATGTTTAAGTCATCCCCACATAATATAAACTTCACGGAATAAAGTCTCAAAACTGATGGTGAATTATTAGAAATAGCAACAAAGTTTCGTTGTGGAAAGTTCCTGTAGGCAAAGACAGTAACAGTCTTTTCCGCAAAGTTTAAAATGCTATAAAAGCTTATTTAATTATATTACATTTAAATTAAAAGTCAATTTTAACTAATCAGAATTTCGAGGTGTGATTCAACAGTCATTTCCATAAATTATTTAAAATTATACTTATGACTGCAAATTACATAAAGTGACATCTAGTGTCGAATAGCCGAATTAATTAGCACCATCTAGTATGTGATAGCGTTAATTTTTAACGCCATCTGTTGGTCAATGTCCAGCACTACAAAGCGACATCTGTGGCAAAATTGAGGAACTAAAAGTTTAGTGAGCGCCTCTGGCGGCGAGTAGTGTAATCATCTTTTTACCTAATCATGAAACAGCTAAAACGCCGCAATAGTAACTTTCACAAAATTTTTATTTTGTTAAATAAAGTAACTGAAAAGTGAGCGTAAATTTTAATGGCAAAAGAACACTATCAAAAAGCATTATTTTTCTGCTACTCGCTACTAGATGGCGGTACAAGTCTTCCAGACACCCCAGTTTGTAAGTCACCCTTCGTTCGAACACAAGGGTGTCTTGTGGTATTCATTCTGAAGCATTACTCGTGTTCAAATAATTTTTGACGATAACGTTTTCTACGTTATTGACAATGAGAAAAACTGAATTGAAAATGATATTCTAGAGTAGATATTTTGCTTTAAAAACAGGCAAATATTTTTTTTCTGGCACCGTTTTTTTTTTTTTTTTTTAGCGTGGCAAAATCATCAAATGAGTCCTCCCGTCCTGGGTGGGGCGGGAGGGACTGTCAGACTCTTACTGACTAAAATCCACCCGTGTTCCGTCGGATGCCCTTTACGTTCCGGGGCCACGGTATCCTGGATTAAGAAAAATCCGCGACCCCGGCAGGCATTTGGCCCCATAAGGGGCCCCGTCGGTGACGCGTGAAACACGACGCGCCACCGACCCGGGCTTGGTCCTTGGTCGGACGGCGAGCATACCCACCACTCACCGTCCGCAAGCCCGCTCCGCCGCTGTGCCCTCTGCTGTTCAGAGGGACACGCGTTGGAGCGTCCACCCGACAGGCTATTCGCATACGGGCAAAGAAACCCCTTAGGCACAGTGCCTAAGGAGAGCTTTTGCCCGCATCCCAGGGTGCACCGGCCCGAAAAACTGGTCTTCCCCCCGGACGTATCCGAGAGGGAACTCCAGTCCACGGGCGCACGTGGAGGTTTCCTGTCTTAGCACCCCTTTTCTGGCACCTAATAAAAAATTACGTTATGACGAATAACATGGGCGCTACTTTATTTTCAAACTATTGAGCGAGAAACAATAAAAAGGAATAAATTGGACAGTAATTGTTTTGGATTATATTCAAGGGTTTCTTACCATAATACCTGAATGAGCTTGGGAGATGAAAGAAGTGGTGCAACTTCACTTATTTAAAAAACGAACTTTACTTTTAACCCAAGATTTACTAAGAACATAATAAGAAATATTTGAGAATTCGTATTTTTCTTTTAATCTACATTTTTTTTCAAGACGTCACGTAGAACGGGCACGCCGCAATCGCGGCGGTAAGACCCCTCTTTGAGGAGTGGCTGGATAGGAGTCACGGCGTCCTGACCTACCGCATGACGCAGGTCCTCACCGGACACGGAAGTTTCGGGAGGTACCTGTGTCTGAGGAAAAAGGAGGAAACGCCTGGGTGTCACCACTGCGAAGATCGCCCGGAGGACACAGTAGAGCATACGGTGCAAGACTGCCTCGCTTGGGCAGAGCACCGACGTGTCCTCACGGCGGCGATAAGGCGGAGATCTCTCGCGCCCAGCATTGGTCGAGGCCATGCTGCGGGGCGAGACGGAGTGGGAAGGGGTCGCCTCCTTCTGCGAAGCAGTCATGCTCGCGAAGGAGGAGGCGGGCCGCGTGAGAGAGAGGACAATGTCCTCCCTCCGACCCACCCGCGGTGCTGGACGCCCACGGCGACGGACGTCGCAAGACGATCTCCGGCCACCTAGGCGCGGGCATGCGGGCGGCGAGTAAAGGGCAACTCGCTGCCCGACCATGGACCATGCCCGGGTCGACGGCGCGTTGTGTTCCACGCGCGCCTCGAGCGTCAGCATAATGACGGGGCCCCCTCTCTAGAGGGCCAAAGCCTGCCGGGGTCGCGGGACTTATCTCATTACCGTGACCCCGGAACGTAAAGGGCTATTGAAGGACATCGTGGATTTTAGTCAGTACAAGTCTGACAGTCCCTCTCGCCCTGCCCGGGGTGGGACTCATTTGATGACTTTACCACGCAAAAAAAAAAGCCTTCACGTAGAAGCTTTTATTTTTTTATTTATCGTGGTGAAATCATCAAATGAGTCCTCCTACCCTACTGTCAGACTTGTACTGACTAAAATCTACGGTGTTCTTACAATAGCCCTTTACGTTCCAGGGTCACGGTTACCTGATGAGACAGTCTCCGACCCCAGCAAGCTTTGGCGCTCTAAGGGGGACCCCGTCAGATTGCCTGTGTGTCTTGCCACAAAAATATAACACATGGATTCATCCATTCATGGATTCATCCACGTAGCGTCCACAGTCATTATCTATGACTATATTCATATGTTCATAGATAATGGTAGTCATTATCTATGACTATATTCATATGTTCATAGATAATGGCTGTGCACTATGTTAGGTTATTCTACAGACTTCTTAAACCTGACAAACATATTTTCTTTTAAGCTATTGTCAAACTGACAGACGAACCGAATCCGTGGCGTAGCGTTTTTGTTTGTAATGTATGGAATTGTTTGAAGCCTGTCACATAGACTGTCGGATCGCTTTCGCTTTTTTATATGACAGGATTCGGTTCGGTTCGCTTATTCGCTATCGCCTGTCTGTTTGACAAAGGCCTTAAGGCAAGTCGGAGGAAAAATCAGGATTGCAAAAAAATCAATGAGCTTTTAAGAAAGTTCTGTCTGTCTATAATAAATCGTTTTGTGAATAAGAATTTGTCTTAAAACCCTTTTAAAAACCGCTCTAATTAACATGTGGGTCAAGCACAAAAATCAAAAACGAAAAATTTACGAGCAAGTGTCTTCATAAAATAAAGCATAAACCTGTAGCTTGAAAAGTACTTCCTGAAAAATTCCCACGCTTAACGACGATAAAAAATAAATGAAAAAGGAACAAACAACTCCACCTCATAAAGTCAAGCTACAGATTAACCAACAAATTGCTTGACAAATTACACTTTTTTTACGTAAAAAAGTGCCGACACGCCACCGTTTAAACACTGAATTAATCACCTCAATAACCCACCGGATTTCCGGGCAAAAAAAATCTGTTAACATCCCACAGTTGCCCGGGCAAAAAATGGCCGAACACTTAAAAAGTCATTTATATTCCCGTCTCATGTCGGAAAAAAGAAGTAAAATATGCCCCTGAGGGAGAAGGGTTAAGGGGAGAATCTGATATGGTTATTTTCCGGTTAGGTAATTTCGGTTTTTCCGTTGTTTCAGTATGTTGGGGGTTAGAGATCTTCTTCTGAAACGTTTAGTTAATTCGGTGTGGTAGTATTATACTTGTTTTTGTTTTTTAAATAAACGGTAAAAATAAAATATTCCTTTGAAAGTAAAGACATGTTGCCAAGATAAATAGTTTATTTTATGAAAGGAAATCACAGACAGCATAGTGAGCAGAAGCGGTTAGTCCCAATGTAAGAACGTCGCAATGAAGTAGATATACCTAATTTATGGAATATGGGACAGGTAAAGCAGTGGTGGCCCAGTGGTAACGGCCTCGACTTACGAGTTGTAGTTCGTAGGTTCGAACCCCGTCAGGCGCATTACTTTGTGTAATTTATTTCAACACCACTGCTCTCAAAACGGTGAAGGAAAACATCGTGAGGAAACCGGCATGTCCTAGAACCAAAAATTCGAAGACATGTGACATCTACCAATCCGCACTGGGCCCGCGTGGTAGATTACGGCCCACTCCCTCTCACAGAGAGGAGGCCTGTGTCCCAGCAGTGGGAACATTTATAGGCTGATGATGATGATGGGACAGGTAAAATAAAAGAGACACTACAGATAGATGGATTTAATTATTTCGTAATAGTTGAGCCCCAAAGATGGACCCTATAAGGAACAAAAAAGGTATGATGAAGACTAATATTCTATCTTAAAAACTCGACTTTAAAACAGGTTATTTCGATCTACACTGAATCATAATAATAATTACCCTGCCTTCTCGCCCCAATTCATTTGGAATCAGTGCAGCAAATCTTCTTCAATATTTCTTCTATTACTCGCTAACAAGCTAAGCTAGATAGTCATAATAAAACATCACGCAGAGGTGTAGAGGTGTACACACATAAATAATAATAATGACAATTCTCCAGTTAAGTTTTTAAATCCAATTTAATAGGAGGCGAGTCTAAAGTCATCAACCAGGCACCAATCAGAAATTCCTTACGGAATACCCAAAGACAGTGTCCGATCAGGGAATCGAATACAGAACCTCTTGCGAATACTAGATCAAAATTTGACGATTGCTACTAAAATACATTCAGTCCAAAAATATGTCTCCACACTACTTTGAGCATCCACAACCATCTTCTCCCATTTCGATCCTTAATCCTTGAAAGCAGCCGTTCCTATCCCGGGTCCCGTCCGGTACCGGACTCCCGGTGTTGTCCGGTGTCCGGGACAACAAGTTACTTAGCCGGCCGCGTCCGTGTGGCTGGCTAGTACCCGGACTGTCCCGAGGGTGTATTAGGTTAAGGGTACACTGGGCGCGAGTGTGTTTTTGTTTCAGTTTCTCTGTGGGTACCTAAATGATTAAGGAGTGTGATTTTGTTGTTAAAAAAATGTCTGTTGTTACATTTTTTGGGATTATAAATGCGAGATTTGTGCGCCGAAACATCCTAAAAATATTCATTGCTAGAACAAATTTTTCTCATTCAAAAAATCTCGGCACTAAAGATTCCTCCAAAGTCGTATTGTAAAATTAAGACCTTGCTTAAGAAACTGCAGTGCACTTGCACTTTATTTAGCATTTCAATAGTTTATTTGAAGTGTAGTCCCATTTAACGGTATCGTCCTACCCTTTGTTAGACACCAATAAGTCTATTTTTCTAATTAGATTTTTCAAAAGGTAATCAAAGACCTCTTGTGATGCACTTAGTGTATTGGCACATTGTATTGACTTAATATTTTATTTTTATTTTATGGTATCTAATTCATTTCCTTTCCGTCAGTTATGTTTATCTTTCCGTATCGGTAGCAGTCTAAATTAAATCAACCCAACATTTTAATAAAATATCACCTAGCATCATCAGTGAAAGCATTTAAAAAACAAGAATCTCTCATAGTACCACCACCCTTAACAGCCTCGTTAACATTCATTGGCGTTTAAGTATTTTACTTTTTTCCGAGTTTTTTTTTTTATTTTTTCGCTCGTTTACACGCTCCGAGGGACGTTTTACACGACACCGATGATTTTTATTATTCAATGTCGGAGGTTTATTTGCGTGTTTATGGTGATGCAGTCCCGGAATGGTAATGAAGACTTTTGAAATAAAAATGGAGATATTTTTTTTTTAATCTGATATGAATGTAATGGAGTCGTTTTCGGGTTTTGTGGTGTCATGTTTTTCGTATTTTTGTGAATGTTGGATCTAGATTTACTGGCGTGATTAATATTAATGTTTTGGTGATTTAAATATTTGTTGTAAGAACTAACCTAGAAGAAATTAAAAAGAAGCTACTCCAAGAAAAGTCCCCAGATAGAATACAGGAGAGATTCTTATTGTGGGGCAAAATTAAAAAAGAAAGAAGAAAAAATATATATTCTGCCAGAAGTTAATACTGCAGGGCATTCCACAGTTATTAAACAATATTTTTATCATTATTAATCATCACCCACTGCTACAGGTCTTCTCCACCTTCTTATGCTCAACTAGTCTTCCAGTCCTTGAACACTCATAAATCATTACTGCACATTGGATATCATTCCAACTAGACTCAGAGAGAAACGTTTTCAAACGGATAGAACTACGGTAACATTCTAGTTTGATTTTTTTTTCAATTTAGAGTCTCGCAATAAACTCACTAATTTGTAATGTAATATCAATGACAGCAAGGATTTCCATAAATTAAATTGATTCTCTTTTTCGGATCTTTCCATAAATAAGTTTTCCGCTTTACATACATTAATTTCTTCTTTTTTATGAACGCTTTCAAGTTTTCACAAAAGTTTTTTTGCCTACATCGTGTGTGACTGTGTTGGCACCCATTGAATGTAACATTCTCTGTACCATTTATCCTGCTTGAGTCGACTGTGTAGTATCAAGGTGCTATAACAATTCCTATAGCGAAAAATATCTGAAGAACGGATTGAAAAGACTGTAAGTAACTAGAAGTAAATAGAAGAAAGTCTGAAAAACGGTCTCATGACGGATTCGAACAACACCATCTTTTGATGAAACGCACTTGACTAAAATAATCTATTTGGATAGAAGAAACTGACTGTTTGACTTGACTCATCGATCAAATCACAGGCAAAACCGTTGGATCAAGGATCATGAAAGCACAAAATTTTGTTCCTTATATGACGTAGATCTGCATTTAGAACGCATTTTATGAAATCCACTCCCTAAGGGGGTCAACAATGATTTATTTATCAAACAAGTCTAATATATAAAAATCAATGCCACTTTTCGTTGTAATGTTATAACTCAAGAACGGGCTCACCTATCCAAACCAAATGTTTAGGCTTTGTTCGAACTATTTAGTAGATGCTTTATGTGAAGTTTGCACAAAATCGGATGAGCGGTTCTTAATATACCCGTGCGAAGCTGGGACGGGCCACTAGTTGATAATAAAAATGTGTTACAAGGTTTTTGGAAATTCTAACCCAAAAAACAAATACACGCGTGCGAAGTCGCGTTTGGAGTGCTAGTTATAATTATAATTATGTGGATGGATGGAGAGAAAGAAGATGATAAAAGAAAATTATGTATAGATTGTGAGAGAAGTGAATTTTAAAGAAAAATAATTTAATAAAACCGTAGAAAGTTACACCCGCAACTAACGTGGGCATAATGTAAACCGCCTTCGCTATTTACTTAATCTCACAAATATCTGTTACATAAGAACTTTCCTTATATACACAAAGTTAACATTATATTAATCTCGCGAGTATAAGTAGCTATCTTAGAGCTTCTGCGGGGAGGTTGCGGGGCAGATGCGGGGAAACTGCGGGCCGGCCGAGATCGTAATCAATTTAATTGGAAATTTCCTTTGATTAAACGCAAAGACGTTGTTAGAAGTTGACCTAATAAAACAGGTAGGGTCAGCAGATTTGTGTTTGTTTAACGGCAATTGATGTATATTTTTATGTATAGTGATTTTCAAGGAAACAACGCAAAATACGGGGAAGTAACTGTTGCTGAGAACCCAGAAACAGTGTGGTTCTTTCATCAAAATACTGTTATGTCCGATAATACAGAATGGACGCAATTTCCCATGCTGTTTTTTTTTCAGCCTCAATAAAGTCTTGTATGTTTCTCTACACTGGAATTATTAAGTATACCAATGACTAGCATGGAGAACGAATTCGTAAGATCGAACTAGATTGGCAAGTGTGAGTTCGAATTATAAATGCTGAGTTTGATTAATTGCTATGATTTTGTGGGAATACATCGATGCTAAGTCTCAATGCAATCGAAAAACATCTTTAATAATTATGTTTTTTTTTCCTTAGATCGTGTTCCATTGATGCTAAAATATTTCCATCCATCATTTTCAATTTTCACAATGAACTAGCTGTACCTACTACACAGTAAACCGACTAATTTGTGACTAAAATGTAATTTTCTTCCAAGCAACTTCAAATATGTAATACCAAAAACCTACTAACCAAACTAAAATCACCCCCAAAAACTATCAACAACCCCTAACTGATTTTGCCAACGCTACCAAATCCGTATATCTTAAAATTTCGACCCAGTGAATCTTGTGGCGGCCCAAGATTATGGCAATAAAATTTATGTATCGCCCGCGCGAGCAACTTGCTTGCTTTGCCAACCGTACCCCGCTTTGTTGTACTCGTAATGAATTCTTGGGTTCTTGGTTATGTTAAAAATGTTATATTGGATGTTAGTTTGGATATTGATGGCGAACGGCTAAGTTTAGTACGAAGTGAATCGTTTGGATTGTACTACAAGTCTGGGCAGCGTAAGTAGATTGAATTTTCCACTGAAACTTGCCCTAAAGGCATTCCTATAATAGGCTATTTGACTAAAAAATTCTAATTAGTCCGTCAGTTAGATTATCAAATAATATTTGACCCGTATTTTTTCTTTTTTTACGCAAACCAAAATTGACGGAGATATGATGCTTTTAAAATTGCCATTACGTCACAATTCAGTACATTTTTTACTGAATTCTGACGTCACGAGCCCCCACTCTCGAGTCTTGATGTGTTACATCTTGGTAAATATTCATTGATTTTACATAAGAAAAAACATGTGTCCGTTATTTTTCAAAACTCTAAATAACGGACTAATTAGATTTATAATTTATTGATACTGTCAAATAGCCTTTCTTTTTATCGCTGAATGACGTAAAATTAAATCCTGCTTGAGATATTTTGAAGATTCTAAAGAACGAACATTTTAAACGCGAACTTATCATTAAATAAAAAAAAAAACGACCCGTTGCACATTTTTTTATTTAGTTAAAAATTGTATACTTAGTTAAATGAAAACCATAAATTATAGTAGAAATACATTTGTGTCACTGTCTGTTATTATTATTTTATCTGTGTAATAATTGGTGTAATGTTTAGATTCATTTTAATTGTGTTCACTTCTTGTCAGCTATGAAAAATATATAAAATAAGTTTAGTTGTTCTTATTAGAATTAATTGTTTAAACCTTATCTTGTTTATTATAAGATTTTTAACATTAGTGTAAGTTATTAATTGAAAAATATTCATTAAAATAGGATAATTGTTGTTACAGCTAATATAATAGCGTACGGCCTACCTGTTAGGTAAAGCTTTTTCTTAATTAACGTTTAGATAAAAGTTCACCTATGCTTCGAAACTCATTTTTGATTTCAGAGGAAGCTCTCTTCCCCCTGCATCAGTTTAAAAACTGCCACGGAGGAGGTGGTGGGACGAAGTCGATACGTTCCGCGACTGAGGTGCGTCCTCCGTCGACTTCGAGAGAAGTAAAAGAGTGGATGGAGGTTTTTGCCCAGGAGACAGAGCGGACTAAAAAAAAATAGTGAGTTTCGGGCTCGACCACAACTTCGAACTTAAACCAGACAGATCTAGATCATTATTACAATTCCAAGAAATTCTTTGAACTTTGATAAGAAACCTCAGCGTATATCAAGATCAACATACATTTTACACCTAATAAATAAACGTCAAAGCAGAGTACCTAATATACGTAATTACCGTCGTTTGTGGAGCACATAGAGACAAGACGATAGAGTATATAATAAATATGTAGAGAAGCGCGAACACGAGGCGACGTAAAATTTGTGGGGGCGCTATGTCGAGCGCGACGGGTAGCGTTGGAAGTGCACATTTTGATTTTAATGTTTTTTAGTAAGTGCCTACCTGTTTTATTTTCAAGAATTACTCGATTACCTTAAAAGAACCGAATACTAATAGGGTTTCACAAACCTGTCTCACATTTAAGTCACTCAGCTTGGCAACCGCAGACTTATGGCGGCCAGCATTTTCGTTCCATAAATTATGTCGAATCGCATTCCATTCGCATCAATTGGTAAACATTCATGACATGTGTCTAGCCGAATAAACTCCATCAGCATAAACAAATTGAAACCGAAAAAGAACAGTAATTGCTTCGGCTCGGTTTTATTGTTCGACAAATGCTTATGTGTATTTAAAAAAAAAGATGTGGTCGACGATGAAGCACGCTTGTCTAGAAGTAACCTGTTCACTCTTGACTTGAAGACCACAAGGTTATAGCTGTCGGGAAATACAGATGCAGGGAATTCCACTCCTTAGCTGTGAGCACAATAAAGGTATTGGCCAAACGCTTTTTGCGTTTAGCATCCCAATGCTGAATCGCAAAGCAAAATGCCGAAAAGCATCCAAATGCCTAGGTAGGTCTTTTCCAAACTTCTCCTATCATGGCAGTTTTTCTTCCGGCTACTTTAATAAAGTCAGTCAGTCAATAAAGTGGTAGTCAAGTGGTATCGACCCCGACTTACGAGTTGTAAGTTCGAATCCAGCCAGGAGCATTACTTTGTGTGAGTTTTGGCATCACCATTGCTCTTAAAACGGTGAAGGAAAACATTGTAAGGAAACCAGCATGTCCTAAAACTAAAAATTCAAAGACATATGACAACTACCAATCCGCACTGGGCCCGCGTGGTGGATTATGGCCCACTCACAGAGAGGACGCCTGTGTCCCAGCAGTGGTATCATTATATCGATTATATTCGATTTGCGAGCTTCAACTGTAAGAACATCAAGCGGTCAGTGGATAGTGTACGGGAGTTGTGTGGTACTTGTGACCTAATTGCACTGCAAGAAACATGGTTACTGCCGGACGACATAACTTATCTAGGCACGATCGACGCCGGCTTCGGATACACAGGTACGTCGGCGGTGGACACGTCCGCCGGCATACTGCGCGGGAGGCCATATGGCGGTGTCGCCTTGTTATGGAGAAGTAGTGTTTTCCAACAAGTGTCAGTGGTGCAGTGTCATAACGCTCGTATTAGCGCATTAAAAGTGGTAACAAGGGATCGACCTGTTCTTGTGTTTAGCATTTATATGCCTACTAACTGTGCGGATAACCTGTCGGATTTTACGGATTGTTTAAGTGCGGTAAGTGCTATTATAGACGAACACAATATTCAATCGGTTTTTATGTTAGGTGACTATAATGCAGACCTACATGAGTTATTTTATAATGAGCTTATTAATATTTGTGATGAACAATTTTGGTCATGTATTGATGTTGACCTTCTCGGTGTAGATTCGGGCACATATACGTTTATTAGTGATGCTCACGGTACGTGTAGCTGGCTAGATCATTGTTTAGTTACGCAGTCAGCTAAACGATCTGTCACTAATGTTTATGTCAATTATGATACACTGTGGTCTGATCATTTTCCTATCATAATTGAATGTGACCTACATTTACTTACACCTAAATTACCTAATAAAATGCCAGTAAGCGATAGTGCTGTATCGTGGGGTAATAGGAATAATGAACAGATTGCGAATTATACCACAGAGTGTCATAAACGTTTAGGGTTAATTGATTTTCCTACCGAATGTCTGAACTGTGCGGATTTTTACTGTAATGATCCCTGTCATAAACGTATTCTTGATGTGATGTACTCTGACATTGTGGCTGCCCTTCGTGGCGCGTCCTTGGCGGGTCGAGGGGCGGCTAGGAAGAGGGGGAGGGGGGCACGCATAGTGGGTTGGAATAAACACGTCAGCGAGGCTCACCGAAGGGCTCGAATGGCGTTTATGCAATGGGTGTCTTGCGGTAGACCTAAATCTGGCTTAATGTACAATGAGATGTGTGCTAGCAGAAAAGATTTCAAGTCACGATTAAAATGGTGTCAAGATCATAAAGACCAGATTAAAATGGATGATCTTGCTAAAAAGCACTCTAATGGTGATTTTCGAGGTTTTTGGAAGAACACTAATAAAGTGAATGCCAGACCTGGTCTGCCGGTGAGCGTCGAGGGAGTGAGTGATTGTGAGGGCATTGCTGAAATCTTTAAGCGTCAATTTTCTGTACAGTCACCTTTGGGACCGGCGTGTGAGGTGCTCAATGGTGAGATGCCTAAAGGAAAAGTAGGGGTCAGATTTACAGCCAAAGATGTGGCCGTAACCATTAGACATATGACTAAAGGCAAAAGTCCAGGTCATGATTCTTTATCCATTGAGCACCTGTGTCATGCGGGTCCTCATGTAAACAGAGTATTAGCAATGTTCTACTCGCTGTGCGTGAGCCACTCTTACCTTCCACCGGATTTTATGAAAACTGTGGTTGTGCCTGTAGTTAAAGATAAAACCGGTGACATAGCTGATAAAAGCAACTACAGGCCCATTTCTCTAGCTACAGTTATAGCGAAGGTGTTTGACGGTTTGCTTAATACACAGTTAAGTAAATATATATCTTTGCACGATAACCAGTTCGGATTTAGACCACATTTATCAACGGAAAGTGCCATACTGTGTCTTAAGCAGACCGTCAGATACTACACTGATCGTAAAACCCCGGTATATGCATGCTTCCTCGACTTGTCCAGGGCTTTTGATTTGGTGGCGTATGACCTGTTGTGGGAAAAACTTGAGAGTACCGACCTACCACAAGAACTGGTTGCTATCTTAAAATACTGGTATACGAATCAGGTCAACAGCGTCAGGTGGGCGGGGGCAATGTCGGAGCCATATCGCTTGGAATGCGGTGTTAGACAGGGCGGACTGACCTCTCCAACGCTATTCAACCTCTACATGGATGCGCTGATCGTCGCGCTGAGCAGACAGCATGTCGGCTGCCATATAGATGACACATGTGTCAATAACCTAAGCTATGCGGACGACATGGTTCTGCTGAGTGCGTCGATCTGTGGCCTGAGGAGGCTGATAGCAACATGTGAGGATTACGCTATTAAACATGGACTGATATATAATGTCAAGAAAAGTCAGTACATGGTCTTTGAGGCTGGCGGTGCCAAATGCCCGGACGAGATTCCATATGTACGTCTCAACAGTGTACCCTTAAACAGGGTACATCAGTTTAAATATCTAGGGCATATTGTCACGGCTGACCTCAGGGATCATGCTGATATGGAACGGGAACGAAGGGCTGTATCGAGGAGGGCAAATATGTTGGCCCGCAGGTTCGCGCGGTGCTCGGATGATGTAAAGATAACTCTTTTCCGATCGTATTGCACGTCCATGTACACATGCAGCCTGTGGGCTAATTACACGCAGAAACGATACAGTACCCTTCGTGTCCAATTTAATAACGCTTTCAGGGCGGTTTTGGGGCTGCCGCGCTACTGCAGCGCTTCAGGTATGTTCGCGTTGGCACGCACAGATTGTTTCTATGCGACCATGCGGAAGCGCTGCGCATCACTAGTGCGTAGAGTGCGGGCCAGCTCCAACACCGTTCTGAAAATGATAGCGAATAGACTGGACTGTCCTTATGTGCGACACTGCTGTGACAGACAAATTACATATAGTGTCGCATATAAGAGACTAATCAAATTTTAAATATTATTTTAATTTTGTAGAGATTTTTAATTTAATTTCTGATTGTATCATTTCAAAATCTATCACTATAATGTTTATTTTAATTTGGATTTTAAATTGTAATTTTTCTATGTCTATTTTAATTTAATGTTGATGTAATGTACCCTATGGGCCTCGGTGCCTGACAATAAAGATATTATATTATAGGCTGATGATGATGATGACATTAATAAATGATAAATCTTTATTCATCAAAACCTTTGTAGGATGTTGTACATAATGACAGCTTACAAAATCGTTTATAGTATACCTACTAAGATTATAAAATATTCTTCTGTCCACCTAGTCGACTGTCTAAGTAACGTCTATTTGCACATCTGCTTTTTATGGGTGATATCATCAAATGAGCTCTACCGCTCTGGGTGGAGCAAAAAGGGCTGTCAGATTCGTACTGACTAAAATCAACCGTGTTCGTTCAATTGGCTTTTACATATGTCAGGGTCAGCGATTACCTGTTTAGACAATCCTGCGCAGCTGCGGTAGATAGACCTATGTCGATGAAAATTATAAGTATTATGAATTTAAAATATATACTTAGAAAAATGTTTAGGACACCACACCACTACTAGTAATTCCGCGTGTTATAGTAGTATGTATAAAAATACTAGTAATTCCCAGTGTTATACTAGTATAAATTATAAAATAATATAATTATAATATATAAACTAGTAATACCCAGTGTTCTCATCCCCTCTGCTCGGCTCCTATTGGTCATAGCGTAATGTTATATAGGCTATAGTCTTCCTTGACAAACGGACTATCCAACACAAATATATTTTTTCCAATTCGAACCAGTAGTTCCTAAGATTAGCGCGTTCAATTAAACAAACTCTTCAGCTTTATACTTTTAGTACGGATTTCCTATGACAAGACTGATACTTCTGCTGGATAACCATTAATAGTCAAATTGCTGTTCGATACAGGCAAAGGCATCTAGACCGCTTCCTATAACTATAAAACTAACATATAAACATCCTTGCAAAAGTTCTTAACTACTGCACTCACCAACTCCCCTCTAAAATTTTGCAAATACCCCACATTACAGCAACAACGTTCGCGTCTTGGTACAGCATATAAGTCGATCGCGGGGTGGTTTTTACATTCACCCCACAAGAGTACCCACCCCACCGCGGATCTCCTCACACCACCCTCTACATCCACACTAAATTCACCCGTACACCTTCAGAAATAGGTCAGGATATTGCGTGTATATTTTAGAGCAAGTTTCCCCAACGTACACCCTACCGTCTTAATATTAATATCATCTTGGGAGTCTCCACATATGATGAAGTTTTATGTTGTATAGCGTAAGATTATGTAGGTTTACTGTCTATGTGTGATACCGTATATTCATGGAGAATTACTGTCTTATCTTGTGAATTATTCATTTAAATTAATGGTGGGTACCTGAATATTCTTCTCACGTTTCGACAGAAACTATGTAAGGGTAGTGTAGAGAGAATGAAAGTTATACAGAAGAAAAATGCTAGAAGTGTGATGATCATACTTCTAGGACTATTCTTGCTGTACTTTCCTATCAATGGGGATCACACGCTCGGATCGAAATATACAGTTATTGTGATGTCTGTCTTGCTTTGTCAGTTTGTTGTCATTTTAATTTATTATTGTTTCTGCTTGATTTCTCCAACTTTCATATTTAACATTTCAGGGTGTTTTGGACATAACCACATTAATATTTAAATGAATTTATTTGTAAGTTAAAACGGTAGACTTTTTCGAATTTTGAGTAGGTAAACTGGAACTTTGACGTTAATTTGATGGACAAAATTAGTCCTTCGTACGTACACTATAGGTGCATTTTTATATTGTCCATTTTAACGCAATAAATACTTCTAGTATGTTGTACCTAAATAAAATCTTGTGATAAGGCCTCAAATGCATAAACGTAAATAAATGTGTAAGAACTGTAGTATTTAGTAATCTATAGTTTCGGCCTGGTCCCAAGGAAATAAGGTCGTATTTCATCGATCCGTTTTCTAATTTATTTTTTGTCATGACCTCTGTACTGAGATGGGGCCCATTGGCCTTGTAAAGGACTTATTTCACACTAGCGGCCCGTCTAGGCTGGGCACGGATGGACTTAATATCTTTTCTAGAAATAAATATATGCCTACGATACTCCGGGTGAATGTAGCTTTCTAATGTTGAAAACAATTTTGAAATCGGCACAATAGTTTTTTAATTTATTAACTACAAATAAACACACTCACAAAAATACAATCCTTTCCTCTTTATAATATAACATTAGTGTAGATTACTTTTTGGTAGTTATATTAAAAAAAGATTATTTTTCGCACCTATTAAAGCCTCCTGCAGACACACGCGATTAATCGCGCTGCGACAACGAGCCAAGCTAATTTCCACTCTAAAAATACTGCGAATGAACCGCGACATGTTGCCCCGCGCGATTAATCGCTGATTAATCTTGGCTCGTTGTCGCAGCGCGATTAATCGCGTGTGTCTGGAGGAGGCTTTATGTCATTGTGTTGGTCTGTATTGATTCAAATAAAAATGTTTATTTCTTTCTTTTTTTTCTATCGAGCGAATAACGAAGCGATAACTCGCTCATAAAAATACCAACATGTAAGTACCTAATTAAATCAAAAAGGCTGAACGTTTACATTAATAATAAATTCAAAAAGTATGTTTCTAGGAAAACGGGACCCGGAAGAGTGTCCCTCTGTTGAAATGGGTAGGAAATATACCATTTAGGGGTGTGAGAGAGAGTAATAGAAAGTTCTGATAATTCTGATGTTATTTTAAGATCTGCTTTGGTATACCCGGTGACCGGGGTAGATGGCGGCTCTGTCCGTCAAGTAGTCCTCGACTATGCGACGGAGGTAGGTCAGCACCCGGTGATACCGGAGTGCCTCCCTGATGCAACTCCAGGGCAAGGTGTTGAAGGCATTGGTAATGTCCAAGGACACCGCCATGGGGATTTATTTCAGGGAATAATGTCAGAAGATGTGATTATACACAGGCATAAGTTCAGAGGCATAAAGAAGGTAAGGTAGGGTGTGTAAATTTTTGTTTAAACGTTTTTTTTTGGTAAATTTTTTGATTAAAAAATAGGGTAGGAAAAATGCAAAAGTGTCATTCATTTGAATGGGGGGAGAATTTTTATGTTCCCCAAGTTTTGAGTCGAAAAATATATTGAACTAGAACGCCCGTCCGCGTCTTCGACCGCAAGGCCTGAGAATTTCCAAAAATATTGAAACACGTGTATATATCAATTATTTAGTTGATAAGTCTATAACATTCGAAGTTTGAAGTACTACATAAATTGGACAAAATTTAGATTCATTTTCATACAAACTTTCATCTCATTTTTCATTCCAGGAGATGAATTAGTGCATACTTACGTCATTTAAGGAATGTTTATACAAAATATTAAACTTTTAGACCGAGCAGTTTCAGCTTTGTTCAGCGTTTTAGTAAGCCAATAAGATTCTCCTTTCTAACAACCTTATTTAAGATGTTTCTAAATATTCGTAATTTTTTTTCATCGTGATAAAACCATCAAATGAGTCCTCCCGCCCAGGGCATGACGGAAGGAGAGACTGTCGGTCTCGTACTGACTAAAATCTACGGTGCTCCTTCAATAGTCCTTTACGTTCCAGGGTCACGGGTACCTGATGAGACAGTCCCGCGACCCCTGCAAGCAACCATAATATTCGTACTTAAGCTCAACTTTTTCTTGCTAAATATGAAACTTACATAACTTGCCATCAAACCAATGCGTTATTAATTTTCCTTTCATCAGTACGAAATTAATTACCAGGATTGAAAGCCGTGCGCTGTAATAATGTTTAGTTACATAACATATTCTGTTATTAGTAAAACTAATTAGTTGCGAATCCATAACACTTATTCAAAGATTTCAGATAAACAATAAATTAATTGAAAGAAAAAGAGGTACCTAGAGTCTATGGAATTTCTTGACCGTTTTTTTTTCCATGGAGATCTAAGTTTTGCATTAGAAAACTACATGTATACTTTCACAGTTATTAATACAGGGTTTGTAGCTATTATATTTTTATGTTCTACAACTTATAAGTGCCAGTTTTTTCAAAATCGATCTGAAGAGAATTATAAAACTAATTTAGGTACTATCGTATTACGTAACACACGTGAAAAGACTAAAAATAATAAAAAACAAACTAAAATTAATCAAAAATCAGCTACATCCGTGGGGACTGACTTATCATGCAAAACTCATACGCAATAACAAAAACCGACCTTTTCTCCCAAAATCCTGCCAAATTAAAACTAAATCGCGCGACCCGAATTCAAATTTCGAACACCCCCCCGCACACAACTACAGAAACAAAAACACCAATGAACGAACGGTGCGCATTTAAATTTGGAACGAAACTATAAAAGCGCAGGTATCGTCAACCCACGGTAAGAATTCTATTTTGCAAAAATATAGCGATAGTTATAGTACGTCCCTACCCCGCTTGCTCGAAGGAGGGGGCGGGAGCAGGAAATGGGGTTGAAGTAGCGGGGTGTTTCTGCGTCGGGCGGGGTGTCTCCTAAAAACGGTTAAGTAGCTCCCCCTACCCTCTATAACTATTTTATGCGGTCCCCTTAGAAAGACAGCGGAGATGGGGCCCCGCGATACGGTATAGGCGTAGTTAGGATGGGGGAAGTGAAATTTTAATATGTCTAGTCGGTTAAGAATTCATGGCGGATTTATAATTAAATGCCTAATTAGGGTATTGCGTTGTTTTCATAATATGAGTCGCGTATGAATTTTAACTTGTACGGTAATCTGGGTTTTTGTTTTCATGGGATGCCATGGATGGCGGGGGAGGCTGTGTTCAATTATTTATAAAAGTATGCAATTAGTGTGATTGCTGCAGTTAATGATAGTTATTATTAAAACATATAGTAAACAAAATAACAAGAGTCTTACAATTTTATAAATTATTGGATATGCTCAATTAACTAGTTAAAAAAAAAAAAGGTTAAGATAAAATAAAAAAAAATGTAATTGCAAACTTACTTTCCATATTACTTTTGAGTTTCATGATGGGTACAGCACAAACTTTGGATAAAACTTTTCACTTGTTTTATCACCGCATATTTTATTCCATTGTTTTAGTCTATTACGTCAAAATCTTAATTAAATTAATCTTATATTAATCAACTATATTAACTGCCTATTATCACACTGAACACTACAATCACTCAAAAAAAAACATAAACTGAACTAAGGTTTTTGCGCAACCAAAGCTCTAACATTCTCAACTATCAAAGAACTACTGATAGTTCACCAGTACTAACCAAAAACCACTCCCTCAAACTTAAAGACTTTCTAATTTTTATTACAGCTATAAAAAGTTTTTTTTTCGAATGCCCAAAATTCACCTGTGGCACCCCATTTTTCCCATAAAACAGGTTGCAAGAACTTGATGGCGTCAGGTTCTTAAGAAATAACAATGTGATGATTCCGAAAGATGACCGATCTAGAAAAACTGGTTCAAGTTTCTATCACGTGGGAATTTTGATAATATAAAAAGCGAATTCGTTTAAAGTTAGTTGTACTATTTTATTGGGGTGTGATGAGAGAAAAAGAAAGTTTTTATTGTTTGGTTAAAATGTGATACTTAAGAGAAGAGCTCTAATGTAAGTTGAAATTGGTTTTTAGTTATTTCAAAATGTACTTTTTACTTACATACAGAGTGATCTTTTTTTCTGTAGAAAAGAATATAAAAAGTCTGTCTTGATTAAAATCCTTTCATAAATCAATAAGAAAAAAAAACGGATTAGGTATGTATTAAATTAAGTACTAATCAAATAAAGTTCTTAACATCACTTATATTGACGTAGGAAAACTTTTAGCTTACCTACGTTGCGTTGATCTAAAAAACGTAACCGTGAAAAAACAGTTTTAGAACACAAAATATTACTCTAAACGTCATGTCAGTAGAATACTATCGACAAATTAAAAGAAAAATTCTAAAGCTGTTTAACAAGAAAATTCCAGATTCCACCCTTCAACTTTAAATATTTTCTCATAAACTCTTACCATTCCCATGACCCTAAAATCCAGTTAACTGGAACTCAATACAATTTTAACCCGAATCGTGATAAACTAAAATCTACTGAATCAAACTGGTATAAAATAAACTAGATTGATATCTCTATTGAATCAAGACAGGTTGGTCAAGAAGTATTGAAAAGCTACAGTTTTGTGCACAAATTCTCACAGGGCTATCGCAAGTCCCTAGTTTTTTTCAAAACCTGTCGTAACTATAAAGGGATGGTCAGATACACAAATAAAAATTAAGATACGAATTGAAAAAAACTGGTTTTTGTTAAAGGGTAGAGAGCTGTCTTGGACGTTTCTTTGTTTTTTTTTTTGTTAAAAAGTCCTTTTTTGCATCACGAACAATTTAAAAAACACAATCAAGATAAAGCAATGATACATAAATTGTGAATTTGTGGTTTCTACATGAATTTGGTTAGAGTGTAAGTAGTTTTTTTTTTTTCAAGCAGATTTATCAAATGTAATGTTCGAACATAGTGTTTTCAAAAATATTATAATTATGTGATATGAAAATTGATGTTATCAAAATCAGACAAAAAAAAAATTCTTCAAAATTACAGCGAAAACGAGCCGCATGTTTACAACTCCTGCCCGGCTGCTTATACTCATGTAAAAAGCCAACGTCTAAGGCGCACGGAACGGCGAAGGGTGGGGGAGGGGGGAAGCACCGCGGCTCATGTATACACCTGCGACTTATGTCTGTGTGCGTGTACCCGCTGTAAATGTGAGCTTATATTTTCATTTCAATAGTTTTTGCATTGCATCGGTGGGTGTAAGTCGCGAGTGTGTGCGTTAATACCGTATTGATTCAGCCTTTACAGCGGAGTTAGCAAGTTTATGATCTTCAAGATGCGTATTTTAGATATAAAACTTTCCAACCCACTGGATAAAATATACCCTTACCTAGTTAGTTTAAGTGGTTATAAATATCTGTTGTCTAACTTTGTACTTTACATTCCGATGAAATATTTAGAGAATTTAGCGTAAAGTTGGTTATTTAATTGGAAATCTACTACGGTCTAGTACTGACCATCTGTTTTATTTACAGGTTAGATTTGTATGGGAATAGATATCTGCATCCGACGTTGAAGGAATAGATTCGATGATGTAATATTACGATAGCAATTTTGTGGATGCTATTTGAATTGATAGTAATTTGTGACTATAATATATAATGAAAAGTAAATTAAAGCAGATTAGGTTAAGACGCTTCTTTTTTTAACCGACTTCAAAAAGGAGGAGGTTATCAATTCAACGGTATGTTTTTTTGTTTTTGTATATTGGTTACGCGATTACTCCGCCAATTGTGGACCGATTTTTAAAATTCTTTTTTTGTTCGAAAGGAGGTACTTCTGAGGTGGTCCCATAGTCACCAAGTTGGGATCTGATGATTGGATCCTGGAGAAATCGAGGGCAACCCACGAATTTTATAGGCCGACACACCGTTTTTCGCAAATTTTATGAAGTAATTTAAGTACTTGCGTATGGTAATCATAATTTCATGTAGCTGAGCTGATGATGGAAGGTAGAACTCCTTAATAGTAAGGAGTAGACATCGACTGATTTAGTTTGAGTTCGCATATCTCTGGAACTTTAAGTCCGATTTAAGTAATTCTTTTTTTGTTGTACTAGGTATCATTTAACTTAAGGAATATTGTTTCATCAAAATCGGTTCAGTAGTTTTTGAGATAGGGAATTTTATTAGTGCACATGTTGTATTTGACAAAAATTCGGGTTGAATATTTAAACTAAAAAGAGTAAAATAAAAACTTTTTCAAAAAAAAATGTAACCGCCTTCAAAAACAACCATAAAAACGTTAAAAAAACCTACAAAATAACTTTTCTTTCGGAAGTCGGTGGCAAAAAAAACACAATGAAATAAAGAAAACAAAGACACCGACTTCCGAAAGAAAAGTTATTTTGTAGGTTTTTTTTAACGTTTTTATGGTTGTTTTTGTTGCAAATAAAGAAGGTACAGTAATTGTAATTAATAATTTTCGTTCTTCTAGAATTTACTGCTAATGTGGAGTCAGCTAAAAATAGCCAACATCCTCCTAATTAAGACAAAGCCTTTAGTTAATAATAGAACTTCTCGTGTTATTAGGCTACCAACCAATACAATACGTGAATTAAGTTCAAAATTATATTCTAAAAAATCAGAAAAGTAATTTATAATCTAGGACATCGATCTAAAAACATTACAAATGATCCGCTTGATGCGACAGAGACATTGAAGTAAAAAGAGGGGTGTTCGATAGGCTAATAGCTGTATACATCTTCTTGTGAAGACTTTATTGAAATTGTAAAACATGTAAATCATTACAAGTAACCAAACTGAACTAATTAGCAAAAAAAGTTCCGAAGCCAAAAATCAATAACAAAAAGAAGACCATTTCGATTGCGCTTTGGCAATGTGCATTAATAAAAACTCAGAATTTATCATCCTTTTTATTTTCTCCCAAACCATCTTTGATACAAACAATACACATAAGTGAACCCAATGCACAAACACTATTACTCTTTCGTTAACCAAATAGACTCACGCTATCAAAAATCAACCCAAACAACCCTCCGTACAAATCCAGGAAAATGTTGACGACCTCTCACCGCACACCGGCGGAGTTTGAAAAAGCGAGCGTCTAAGGAGGCGAGGGGCGCGGGGGGTGGCACTTATATTTTAAGATGGCTTCCGAGCGAGCACGAATATCGACGCGCGTCCCTCCGCCCGCGCTTCCCACCCCGCGCACTTACGCCGCGCTATTTCGCTAGCACACTGATTTGTGGTATAGTGTGCGCTTGCCTTTATGTTGTTACATTTTTTAATAGGGCACCCCGAAATGTATGAAAATAGCAGGTACTACTAAGTTCGCTCGTCTTGATATTGAAAGAACCGATTTCTAAAGGAGAATGAGCAGCCGACTATGGCACTTGTTTGCTCTCCTTTTTGACACTTATAGTAGTGATAATTGGACACAAGTAAGGGTTATTGACATACATGAAAACAAAGTTAAATACAGATTGATATTTTGTGGGTTTTTTCCAAAAAACATTACTTACTCAGGATTTTATTTGAGGTTATTAGGCGTCAAAACAATATTATGTACAGTACAACATATATTTAAAAGATTAACCATATCATCCTTTGCCTCTCTTATTTGGTGGATGCAATAATAACAAAACACTATTCACACAGCACGACAGATTGTTTATTATCCAGTATAAATCAACGTACACGTATAAATTCACTATAACAGCGCACTATACAGAAGAGTCCAATTTGCTCGATGTATATCAACGTGAAGGTATTTAAAACTCTACTCGACACGAATATAAGTTTACTAGCAGAGAAAAGCAAGAAATAGTAGTTCGCCGGTAATAACAAAATCAAAACAAAACAAACACGAAATTCATGAGTTTGACTTTGACAATTGACATTTCATGGAATAGTGTTGTGACACATCAATCAATTACGACATCTTAACATAATCGATTATATCTTTACATTTATTATAAAACCTTAACATGTGTTATCATAAAATAAATCATATTAGAGTTAATAGAAATGCAATAATAATAGCTTTTAAGGTGGTCTTTAGGGACACTAGTAGATTTTTTAATTGTTTTACGGCTTTGTTCTTTGTTTAATCGATCGATTCTGGTAACGTAGCCCTTCACTATACCGGAACAAAAATATAATAGTAATTACTAATAATATTGAAAATAAAAACCCTACAAATGTTTTAAGTGAATATATGCTAAAACAAATTAAAAATAATAACATTATTTATAGATTTGCTTAAGTGACCATACGCTTCAAAAAGCGAAACCATGAACGCTCATTCTCCTTTAATGTTTTGAAGCTATTACTTTATCTGTCCATTAGATACTTTTGTTTAACTTTTTCCTAATTTAAATGACCTTAGGGCCTATACACACCATGTTTTTTAAACGTCAACGTTAACGCAGCGTTTAAAAAACCGGCCAAGTGCGAGTTGGACTCGCCCATGAAGGGTTCCGTAGTAGCAAGCATAGATTAGGGATATAATTATATTGAGATTAGTAAGTAATATACACAAGCAATAAAAATAACTTTGTTTTTCATAGTGTTTGTATGAATGGCAAAGTTATATTTGCGGTTTTTGAAAATGTACTATATCTCAAAAACTGCTAACTGTATCTCATCCAAACCAATTTTCGTTGAAAGTTTTTGTTGTGGTCTACATTACAATTTTTTGTTTTATCAATCTCTTATTTTAGAAGTTACAGGGGGGGACACATTTTACCACTTTGGAAGCGTCTCTCGTGCAAACTGTTCGGTTTAGATAAAAATGATATTAGTAACCTCAATATATTTTTAAAGACCTATCCATAGATACCCCAAACGTATGAGTTTGGCGAAAAAAAGAAATTTCGTTTCAATTCTAAGTATGGGGGGCACCCCCAAAATTTGTTTTGTTTTTATTTTTGTGTAAAATTCCTAATGCGGTTCACATAATACATCTACCTACCAAGTTTCAACAGGATAGCTTTTATACTTTCGACAAAAAGTGGCTGTGACATACGGACGGACAGACCTGACAGACAGACAGACACGACGAATCTATAAGGGTTCCGTTTTTGCCATTTGGCTACGGAACCCTAAAAACGTGGTGTGAATAGGCCCTTACTAGTGACCTGACTATTTTCAGAAAGCTTAGTTAATTTTTTGTAAATATGTATGGATGATTGTTACTTTTTGTCACAAATACCTACTATTAAACGAATTTGTAGTAGTGATGGGCAGAGGATAAATACTCAGAGGATAAATACTCGAGTATTTATCCGAAATGGATAAATACTCGTATTTATCCGTTTTTATCTGATATTTACTCAAAATGGTGGATATTTATATTTATTGCGTATTGGGTGTTTTTTTTTTTCATTCAAAATGACTAGTAATGTCAATAAGGCTTTCCAAAACACAACAATATAACATTATTATTAGTTCTAATGTCAAGACAAAGCAGCGCGCAAGCATCGTGGCTCTCACTGCGCCCTATCCCGCTCTCTTTTTGTCCCGTTTCTTTTGTCTCTTTTGTTTGTCTTGCTCTCTATCCCCCCGCGCTGCATGTCCTAGCAGTAGAGATGGGTAACTAGCCGAAATTTCAATAGCTTAGCTAACCGGCTATTTGTGGTGTAATAGCCAGCTAGCTAGCCAGCTATTTGGCTACTTGGCTATTGAAACTTGGCGCAACGAAGCGGCGCCGGTGTAGCTAGGTAGGACTTAAATAACGCAACATCAACTGCCCGATCTGAATTCGATCCTAAATTAAAAAGAAATGATTTCCTCTCTGAGGTCACAATAACCAAAATACTAATAATTATTTTAAACCTGACGGTAACTAACCAGCTTTCTAATCATCGTATTTCATAAGTTCGTTCATTAAACGAACGAAATTATTAAGTATAATGCTCTTTCTTTGTCTAATCTATTTTGTGAATATTGTGAGAAAAAAATCGACGATATCAATGAAGATCGTACACGCGTAGCGCAGTGAGCGCGCACACAGCTATCGGCTATTTTGGCTACTCTAGCTACCCAGCTACCGAATACCGGGACGGCTATAAAACGTAGCAGTTAGCTATACTCCGTGGCGGCTACGCAGCTACGAGCGGCTACGCGGTTACGAGCGGCTACGCGGTTACGAGCGGCTACGCGGCTATATCATAACCTGTCAGTTATCTAGCCAACCAGTAGCCGATAGCTAGCTATTGTGTTGACGGATATCATAGCCGTGGCTATTTTGCTTATAGCCGGTATTTGGCTAGTTATGGCTATAGCTACCCATCGCTACCTAGCAGTGCATAGATTTTCGTCATAAAGAGCACACGCGCGTGTTTGTTTAACTACAACAAATTGATACTTACGAGTGTGAATTATAGGAAACGTAAACAGGATGCATAAACATTTAATAAAATGCTTCAAGTGCCTGGAAATAATTCGAACAGAAATGAAAGAAACTAACTCGCCTTCTAAACGAGTGCCGTTGCAAAAAAATTCAGAAAATGTACCACCAGTGGTGATCAGTCTTGTGATTGTACGAACGAAGCACCAAGTAAAATTAGTGATAACTCAAATATGAGCGAAACTCTGAAGAAGATTAGAGAAAGAACGCCAAGACCGATCCCTGTGGAACACCGCACGACACCTCTCGCCGGTTCCATTTTCCCCGGTGACCGGGGTAGTTGACGGCTCTGTCCGTCAGGTAGTCCTTGACTATACGACGGAGGTAGGTCGGCATCCGGTGATACCGGAGTGCCTCCCTGATGCAACTCCAGGGCAGGGTGTTGAAGGCGTTGGTGATGTCCAAAGACACCGCCACGACGACCCTGCCCCGGGCCACTACATCCCCCGTCGTGAGGGCTCTCAAGCGCATGATGGCATCCACCATCGAGCGCCCCCTGCGGAAGCCAAACTGGCTCTCCGCAAGGTCCGGACCCACCCGATTCAGGTGCCCGACGAGGCGGTTTGCAATTACTCTTTCAAAGAGCTTGCTCACCTCGTCGAGCAGCACGATGGGCCGGAATGCGGACGGAGAGTCCGCAGGGCGCCCGGACTTCTGGATCAGGACCAGTTTCCCCATCTTCCAGCGAAGCGGGAACTGGCCCCTCTCCAGGCACGCGCTGAATAGCCCCCCCAGTCGAGGCCCGACAGTCTCGGAGGCCACGACCCAGGCTTTTCCTGGCAGGCCGTCGGGTCCTGGGGCGATATTTTTGGCCTTGAGCCGTAGCACCGCCACTCTCAGGTCTACCTCGGTCACCTCCGGAGCGTCGTAGACGTCGTCGTCGCTGTGGTCCGCGTTTGCGCCAGCTTCACCGTCAGGTTCCGTCGGAGACGGAGCCATAGGCGGGGGAGTATGCTTCCCTCGCGATGGGAACAGGGCGCTCACCACTTCCTCCACGAACTGAGGCCGGAGACTCCGCATCAACGGGGGAGCCCAGGGGCGAGGGGGGGGAGCTTCTGTCTCGCCCACTTGTAGGGCCGGCCCCATGGGTCCCCGTTCAGAGACTCCAGCATCTCCTTGCGGGCCAATTCCTTGGCCCGCCAGATCGCGTCACGGAGAACGGTCTTCGCTGCCCTGTAGCCTTCGCGCAGCTCCGCCTCTACAGTCGCCGCATCCGGAGGTAGGGTGCGGCGCCTGCGGAACCTGGTGTACCGGCGTCGCGATGCAACGCACGCCTCGCGCAGCGCTGCCAGCTCGTTCGACCACCAGTACAGCTGACGCCGGGCGCGTCCTTGCCGGACCCGGGGCATGGCCACGTCGCAGATATCCCACATGGCCTCCCGGAACCACTTCGCCTAGTCGTTGATGTCGGCAGGCCTGTCCGGTGGTGACATCCAGGCCTGCACGATCGAGGCTTCCAGGAATAGCTCCCGGTCCAGCTGCTTCAGCGCCCATCGCGGACCACTAGGGTTCCGTCCAC
This sequence comes from Agrotis exclamationis, assembly GCA_950005045.1. Taxonomy (NCBI): domain Eukaryota; kingdom Metazoa; phylum Arthropoda; class Insecta; order Lepidoptera; family Noctuidae; genus Agrotis; species Agrotis exclamationis. The sequence continues at coordinate 11,216,115 of OX465443.1, forward strand.
TTGGGACCGGCGCGTCTGAGGTCTGGGCGGAGACGACAAACCGGATATACCGGTGATCGGAATAGGTCTCCACCTCCTCCACAACGCGCCAGCCGGTGACGCGCGGCGACAGGTCTGAGGTGGCGAACGTAACGTCCATCACCGACTCTCCCGTCCACCGCACGCACGTGGGGACAGAACCCCGGTTCTCGATGACCAGGCCCTGCGCCAGGGCCCAGTGCTCGAGCCTTCTGCCCCGCACAACGTCCGTAAACCGGGTACCCCAGGCCACATTTTTGGAACAGGAACTTTGTCCGTACTTAACGAAAATTTTCGATATTGAGTATTACAGTCATTTTGTTTTAATTAAAGCGATTAATATACCTTGGTTCAAATCTATATTTTCAGATTTTAATTTATTCCCACTCTTTTATTCATAAAACAAATAAAAACCCGTGAAATAACGGAATTAAAACTGTAAATAGTTTTTATCCACTGTTTTGAGTAAATACTCGAGAAGAAACGGATATTTATTGAGTATTTATCCATTTTGAGTATTTATCCGGATAAAAACCCATCACTAATTTGTAGGTACACAAAATAGTTTATAACCTCGGATATGTAGAATCATTTTTGTCCCGGTAGTAAGTACAGTTCGATTCAAACTTAATGGCGGTTCGGAAGTTAGCTGCGAGTGCAGTTGCGCGCAGGTACAGTCAAGTTGACAACAAACATACACCGCGTCGCGCGAGTGCGAGTGAGACAGAGGGTGCGCGGGATGTACCCCGCCCGTCTACACCCCGCTGATACCCAAAATTGTGTTTTGCGCAACGGAACGCACGATGTTCCGAGCCGCCATTAAGTTTGAATCGTATACTGTACCAGTGTGATAATTACCGAGAAAAACGCGAACAACGCCGCGGGCATGAGCTAGTAATATTATTACGAAAGCTTTGGAAGGATGGATGGATATATGGTACGCAGTCACGTCAGAACGGTTGAAAGAATTTTGATAAAATCTGGCTCACAAATCAAAACGGTGAAGGAAAACATCGTGAGGAAACCGGCATGTCCTAGAACCAAAAATTCGAAGACATGACATGTCACATTGTGACATCTACCAACCCGCACTGGGCCCGCGTGGTAGATGACGGCCTGCTCCGTCTCACAGAGAGGAGGCTTATGTCCCAGCAGTGGGAACATTTAAAGGCTGATGATGATACCCTTACCGAACGACGACTGTGGCTTGAACACTGAACGCCCAACCACACGCGCAAGCTTCACTACAGTTCTAACTGCGCAGGCCGCGCTGTGGGGTTTGCGCGAGATACAGTTTTATTACCAACCACACGCACGGTGTTCCGTGTGCAAACGGGCTTGCGCCGGCAAAACTGTGGTGAAGCTTGTGTGTGTGGTAGGCCCATTAGCCATAGAGTACATTTGCCATTAGTGTGGACGTATCTCGGCCGAGGAAAGCACGCGCGCTGCCGCGGGTGATCGACCGAGTGCCCGAGTCATCCAGTGTCGGCTTTTGTTTTGCTTGCGTATTGTTTCGTGCCTCGGTCGAGAAACAATTGCGCGTCCAAACAGAGCAAGCGCTTCGCGAGGCATTTAACGCGCGAAGAAAATGCCTTGCGAGGCTGCTCGCTCTGTGTGGACGCACCTTTTAAAGATTTCGCTCGATTTCTCCGTATATGCAAAATTTCAGGATGATCGGTTCAGTGATTTGGACCTAAAAAGGTAACAAACTTATGTACTTAAGTTAGAGATGCAATATTGTATGCTTTCATTACTATCCCGAAGAAAGTAGAAAAACAAAAATTAAAAAAAAAACAACGGAATTGGAATGAATTTAATTAAAATCATGGAATAAAGTTTAATACTACAATAAATTCTAAGACCCGTTTGATCTCTTTTGCCCCAACATTGTTGCAGCAAAAGAGATCAAACTATCCTCTTCTTTCTGGTGGATATTTTATACATATAGAAACTTGGTTCCACGCAATATCAATCCGGAGAATGGTCAACCCTCGCGTCTAACAGCGCCCCTCTGTACTCTCTGCAACGCACAGTTTGGGAACCTCTGGATTATAGTGTCGAGAATTTCAACAGGGTAGATCAGGTGGCCTACCATGACGCAAGCGTAGTTCCCGTGAGGGAACGAGGTTTATTGTCCCACTGCTGGGCAAAGGTCTCCCCCATAACCTTCCACTCTTCCCTTAGTGCGACTTTCTCCGGCCAATCCGTCATGAATGCGTCCAGATCGTCACGCCAGCGTTTTCTAGGCCTCCCTCGGCAACGACGACAGTTTAGCAGGGCAAAAAGATAATGGCATAAGATTAAGAACGAAAACGAAATGAAACGAAAAAAAAACAAAGTTGTTTTAATTTTTTATTGAAACTTAATTAATAACAATATTACATGGCAAATAACCTTAATTAAAATTTAATGCAGTACTAAAATAAGAGGGCTAAAAATAATCGAAGGTAAAAATTATTAAAATTAAGTATTACTAATAAAATTATAAGTTACTCAAAATCAATAGACAGTGAAGCAGCAGAATTTCCTATGAAGTTGAAATTTATTTTATGCTTTTGACGTTTGACACTGCACTCATGAGCTTCTTTTTGGAAACAGGGTCTGACTGTTTTCTGCCACCATATAACCTTGACTCGAGGAGACGAGTAATTTCGCGATACTCATCACAAGATACAGGCATTAGGTTACCTTCAATCACGACTCTGACCAAACCCATAGGAGTTCTGTTTAGAGACTTTTGCATTCGTAAAACATTAAGCAATTTAGTAACACTATTATATGTAAGGTTGTTGTAAGCAAGATTCAGATAACACATTTTATTATTACCTAAACAATACAGAATGCCATCTTTGGATTCAGTATTGTGTGGTGAGAAATGGTCGTCAAACGTTCCCAACTTAATATCAGCCAAACGTTCAGCTTTATCTTGCAATATTTGACCATCAGCATCAGCTGTTTCCATAAATGAATGTGTGAAATGTTGCATGGATGGACTCTCCAATTTACCTTTCTTCACAGCCTTCTTTCTGAGTCTATCTTCTTTAGCATTTTGGAGCTCTACGATCAATTGGTTAACTAAATCTTTCTTCTTTTTTATGAATGCCACATATCTCATTCTACTGCTAAATGCTTCTTGGGAATCCAAAGGAAATTTTTGTAATGTATCAAGTATAGTGATACCTCCTTCGTCTGATAACATATTGCCAGCTAAGTTTAAGTAACTGAGTTGCCTGTTTGTTCGCAACATATCTGCTATATACTTCGCTCCAACATCTGTTATTCCATTTGATGTTAAGTTTAAAGCAGATAATACTTTCGATGCGGGTTGCGGGTGAGCTAATTGATCCGTGATCGTTTGAACTACGATGTCGTTAATGGAACATTTCGCCAAAGAGAGATGTTTTAGGTTGCTGTTTGATAGCAATATGTGATAGTTAGCCTCAGCAAGAAATGCACCATCTAGACACAATTCTGTTATATTAGAATTAGGTAAAAACTTGGATATTTCATACAAAATTTCCATGGTTAAGCCGCTGTTGATGGTAATCGAAATCAAGTGTTTTTGGTACAGAATAGAGAGTGCGACCACTTTCATAACTTGCTGTGGTATAGTCCTGTTCTTGAGAAACTTCAGCTCCACTAAATTGTTACAGCTGTCGTAGAATGTTTCTACGAAAATTGCATTTTCGTTATTGATCAGAGTTTCTGATGAACTTTCTTTGTCAGTCTTTACTTGGTCATCTGAATCAAAGTCTATTCGCATTGTGCTCTGCTTCATCCTCGATTGCTTGAATTTGTGTTGTGATTTCTTTGGTACAGCTGCAGCACTGATGTATACTTCTGTAAAATAATGATTTTATTATTCAGGACAGATTTAAACATTTGCATCTCTGTTTACAAGCTTTCATTACGCGTATGCACGGAACGGGTGCCCGTGATCAAAATGTCCTGACTCCCTACCACATGTGCTCGAGCTTTTTATCGTTTTACTTTTTACTTTCGACCCGCCCCGGCTTCACTCTGGACCAATTTATTTACTAAAATCTTTCTCGAGAACCACTCTTTCCATTGATGAAACCACCATGAAAATCGGTGAAGTAGTTTTTGAATTTATAGTTATTTTTTTATTTAATATGGGTTTGCACTTGGCTCCAGTCTAGGTCAGAGGTGACAGAGATGAAATTGAAGTAGTTAGCTTACCCAGAAGATGCCTGTTCACTCTTACTGTTAAGAATTTCAGGAACACAGGCGTATGTAGTGAATTCCGGGTACGCCACGATCGCGGCGTTAAGACTCCTCTTTGAAGAGTGGCTGGAGAGGTGCCACGGCGTCCTCACCTTCCGCTTAACACAGGTCCTCACGGACATGGAAGTTTCGGGAGGGTCCTGTGTCTGATTGGGAGGGAAGAAACGCCTGGGTGTCACCACTGCGAAGATAGCCCGGAGGAAACGGTGGAGCACACGGTGCAGGGCTGGCCCGCTTGGGCAGAGTACCACCGTGTCCTCATGGAGGCGATAGGGGGTGACCTCTCGCGCCCTGCACTGTTCGAGGTTATGCTGCGAGGCGAGACGGAATGGGGAGTGATCGCCTCCTCCTGCGAAGCATTCATGCTAACGAAGAAGGAGGCGGGACGCGTGAGGGAAAGGACAGCGTCCACCTCACGACCCCGCTGCCACGGGGTTTTCCGGCCACCGCAGGGGCGGCCGAAGTAATGAGTGAGTCGCTGTCCAATCATGGACCATGCCCGGGTTGACGGCGCGTCGTATTCCACGCGCGCCTCTAAGAGCTTAACATGTGTTATTCACACATGCCCGTGCATGCACGAAACTATTTGTAATTGAAAGAAATTGCTACTTACTCTGGCTACTTCTGGTTACGATGACATCTATATCAATAGAGTATTGTTTGCAAGCCCATGGCACAAAAATATCAAAGTCGGTAACTTTAGGTCGATCATCTTTGTTTAAATCCTCATAGTTGAGAGAAGGATCAACTTGATTATCACCCATTTAGAAATATTCGTACAAAAAACAGTTTTAAAAGAGTGGAAAAATATGACAATAATATTCTGTCAAAAAAACAATGTTTTTTTTGTTCTTTTTGTGACTTATATAGTTCTATATGAGAAAAGTCAGGAGCATGTTTCAAAAAGGTTTGATTATTGATGCGGTGATGACTTCCGAAAGACACGGCGCAGCATTAGCTAGCAGAGCTCCCAGCATTGGCATCACAGCACCAACCATGACCATGGACTTCATTGCTGGTGGAACTAGTGGGAATGATCCATCTAATTGATGTGATCTGCGGGAGCGATCTCTTCCTCCCGACACTTTACAGCTATCATAATTGTTTGGAAGCGAGACAGCTCAGCAAGGCGGCGTTTCCTTTAGTAAGAATGTTATGCTCATGAAATCTTCTTCATGAGCGTTACATAGTGAAGAGGGAAGTTCACAATCTCTCTCAATTCCCGCAGTAGACGCACTGAATTCCAAGTCATTTGTCTGTACAGCGTCCCTTTCATACAAAATGTATAGAAGCGTCGCGACCCAAAACATACAGAAGAGTCGGGTCGCTGGCGCAACGCTGTACATCTGCGCTTGCTGCGACGCTCTGCGACGCGTCCTCGTCTTGCGTCTCTTCTGTGTGGCCTGCGCTTGATCTGCCTTCTCCGTAAGATGTAGCTAGCGTGCAGCTGACATGGAAAACTATTACAGACGTGACGGTGACGTATCCTGTGCGCGCCAGTTGAGAATAACGTGGGCTTTTCCCTCACCGAGAGGAGGCCTGTGCCAGCAGTGGGACCACTATCGGGTTATATGTATAATCGTGAATATTTAGAAACTTTTAATAAGACGTCTCGACTCGGTGCGGTGCCCTCATGATCATCATCATATTATTATCAGCTGTAAAATGACTTCCAATAAGACCGGCTGGATGCAGCTTGCATCCATCGTGATCCTGTGTGCTTTTTATAAGATTGGCTGTATACCTTGTAAGTGGAAGTCGTCTTCATTCGAGCACCTTGCGGCCCCATCGGCCATAGGTGCTACATGCAGTGCGGTGAAATACTTGCAAACACTTCATACATAGTCGGTGTGGGCAGCGGCTATGAGACGACGACTCGTGGATCAAAGTAGGTATTTACGAAGAAAAGAAACACAGACATCAAATAAATTAATGTAATCTTTTATTTAAATATTGACCTAAATGCTAAACTATCACAATAATACCTATCTAAAATAATGCTAATCTAAAATTAAAGGTAAAATTAAAATACAATTATGAGCTAAGTCTAAAAAATAAACAACCCATTTTGAAAACCACCTCCAGAGTATAGAAATTCAAATATAAAAAGGTTGGTAAAAATGGGTCCACTATTGGGTAGAAAACGGTGAAAATTATATGACAGAAGCTCCTTTTTAACCGACTTCAAAAATGGAGGAGGCAGAAGTCGGTTTAAAACGGCAGTAGAGGTAAATCAGGTAGAGGTAGATAAACGCATATTTATTTCAAATTGATTGGATTGTGAGGCAGCTGATGTGGCGTTGTTGATTAAAATAATAAACATTTTTTAAAACAAACCCTAAATAGTAACTTAAATATTAGTTTTATTTAATTCTAGATGCAGTTGACTTATATTTCGACGTTTTGTTTGTTTTGCTGAAACTACTTGTTCGTGTACTCATGTGAAGAAGTTGATCAATGTCTGCAAATGCTGAACAAGCTACAGGCAACAAATTACCTTCAATTACCACTTTGATCAAACCTCTAGGAGTTCTCTGAAGACTCCCCTGCGTTAATAAAACTTCACGTATTTTTTTGACACTAACATAAGTAAGGTTGTTGTAAGCAAGGTTCAAATAACACAAGGTGTTATTGCCAAAGCAATGGATTACTCCATCTAGTGATTCAGTATTGTATGGAGAGAAAGGGTCTATAAACAATCCCAAGCTAGTTTCTGCCAATCGTTCAGCTTTCTTATATATTACTGTTCGGGCATCTTCTTCGTTATCTATCATTTTTTGTCGCTGACCAGAAGGAACACGGTGAGGTGTATAAGCCTCCAATCTATTCTTCTTAAGACTTTTCTTTTTTGCGGGGTTATCGTCTTCAACCGTTTGGAGCTTAATAATCATATTTTCAATGAATTCATTTTTCTTTTTCAAGTATTTCATATATCTAGTCCTACTTTCTAGTAATTCCTGGGAACCTAAAGGAAATTTTTGCAATGTATCAAGTATACTGATACCGCCTTCGTCTGATAACATATTGCCAGCTAAGTTTAAGTAACTGAGTTGCCTGTTTGTTCGCAACATATCTGCTATATACTTCGCACCAACATCTGTTATTCTATTTGATGTTAAGTTTAAAGCAGAGAGTATTTTCGATGCGGGTTGTGGGTGAGCTAATTGATCCGTGATCGTTTGCAAAATGGCGTCATTAATAGAACATCTCGCCAAAGAGAGATGTTTTAAGTTACTGTTTGACAACAATATGTGATAGGTAGCTTTAGCAAGAAATGCACCATCAAGACACAATTCTGTTATATTAGAATTGGGCAAAAACTTGGATATTTCATACAAAGTTCCCATGTTCAAACCGCTGTTGATGGTAATCGAAAACAAGTGTTTTTGGTACGGAATAGAGAGTGCGACCACTTTCATAACTTGCTGTGGTATAGTCTTGTTCTTGAGAAACTTCAGCTCCACTAAATTGTTCTTGCTGTCATACAATGTTTCTACGAAAACTGAATTTTCCGAACTGATCATAGTAAATAATGAACTTGCTTTCTCAGGTTTTACTTGATCATCTGACTCTATTTCTGTTGGCATTATGTTCTGTTTTAGTTTTGATTGCTTTCTGTGATATGGTTTCTTTTGTGAAACTGCAGCACTCACGTATTCTTCTGTAAAATAATTATTTCATTATTCAGGACAGAATTAAACATTTGGGTTGCGTGCTTTCATTTTGCAGATGCACGGAACTGGTGCCTGTGATCAAAATGTCCTTAAGTATAGTGCGATCCAATTAAGAAGTTCCCTCGTCACCCGGTCAATCGGAACAGTTTTCTTATATCCGTACTTTTGAAGTGTCAGTTAACCAGACACTGAGCTTCTTAGTTGGAACGCATTATACCCGCCACATGTATGTACATTCTCGAGCTGTTTATTTCATTTTATTTTTTACTAGCTGTTCTCCGCGGTGACACCCACTGCTCGGGTCCCATAGGTTGTGGCTTGATGGTATACAGCCTAAAGCCTTCCTCGATGAATGGACTATTTATTATCCAGCAAAAACATATTTTTTCACCCTATTCCTCAGATTAGCGCGTTCAACCAAATGATAATGATCATCATCATCATCATAAGTATAGATTTTAGATAGGTTTGCTCTTAACTTCAGTCTAGGACAGAGGTGAAAGAGACAAAGTTGAAGTATAGAGCTTATCCAGAAGAAGCCTGTTCACTTTTACTTTGAAGAGTTTCGGGAACACAGACGCAGGTACTGAATTCTACTAAAAAAGCTTGAGAGCTGTGCGAATTAAGAAGGAAAATCGGAAGCGCTTATTTAGCCCCCAAGTATACAAGGTGACGAATGTCGCCGGTACCTTACGACTTTGGTATACAGGCGACTATCGCAATACTAATCCATAGAGGGTCATACACAGGCAAACAGGCATGCGTCAATGGATACCAAAGTTGTAAGATAATAGAGACTTGTGTTGCCTTGTGTACGAAAGTGGTTAGAATTGTGGTTGCCCAAACGACCTGCCCAGACGACCTGCGAAGCGCAGCTGGCAGAGACTGGATGAGGAAAGCTCAAGACAGGACTCAGTGGCGCACAATGGAAGAGGCCTATGTCCAGCAGTGGACGAATACAGGCTGATGTTGTTGAAGATGCACTCGCGTGTGTTTAAGTGGTCTTAACATTCAAATAGATACTGTGATGCTCGTGTATCAATCAAACGTGTCAGAAACGGTTTTCTAAAAAGTACCTGCACGAGTTCTGCCCATTACTTTATTGAAGGAAATAGCTACTTACTCTGGGCCCCTCTGGTAACGATGACATTCAAGCTTATGGAGTATTGTTTGCAAGCCCATGGCAAAAAAATATCAAATTCGGTAACTCTAGGTCGATCATCCTTGTTTGAATCCTCATAGTTGGCAGAATCAACGTGACTCTCACCCATTTAGAAATATTTGTACAAAAAACAGTTTTAATAGAGACGGAAAATAATGATTATTTGATCTGTCAAAAAGAAGAATGTTTTTTTTTTGTTCAATTAGTGATTTTATATCGTTTTTTATAGGAGTAAAGTAAAAAGAAGCATGTTTCAAAAAGTTTTAATTTCTAGAATGTTTGTTGAGTCGGAGCTTAAAACACAATGTGTCTGATCTTTACAAACTGAAAGGGGAGGTAGCTTACTCAGTTCCATCAACAAAAGTATCCTACATATCGTGTTGGAAACCAACCCCTACTGAATAGTAGCCATTTTTGTTTTTTGGTAGCTTTTTAATCAATTTATTCAAAGCCAAAATTAATAAAAGATCGAATTAAAAAAACAAATGATGAGCAGGTACTATGTCGTATCATTAAGGGTTTTATTTTAACCGTTTTGAAGACGTGCTTCGGTAGGACGCACGGTGACGCAGAATACTTTCTAGACATTGCATAGCTTGGGAAAGTATCTATGTTGTATACGTCAGGATCAGACGCCGGACTCCCCCTTTGACACAGAGTCTCCGGCCTCAGGACGTGGAGACCGCCCTGTTCCATTCGCGAGGGCAACATACTCCAAGCCAAGGTGGCACATCGACATAGTGGCACTCCAAGCCAAGACGGGAGATGTTGTATTCCGGGGCAGGGACGGCGTGGCGGTGTCACTTGACATCACTTAAGCCTTCAACGCCCTGCCCTGGAGTAGCATAAGAAAGGCATTCCGGTACCACTGGTTACGACCTTCCTCCGTCGCGTAGTCGAGGCCTATTCGACGGACAGGGCCGTCATCCACTCCGGTCACCGGGGAAAGTGGAACTAGCGAGCCATGTCATGTGGTATCCCACAAGGATCGGTTTTGGGGCCATTCCTGTATAATATTGGGTGGATATCTCCCTGACATGTCGCTACGTTGATGACACGCTGTCCTGACGCAGGGAGATTTTAAGAAAAAATCGTGTAAGGAACGAACGGAACCGTAAAAAAAAAACAGAAAGTAATTGCAGCATTTATTTGAAAGTAAATAGTAATAATTATGATAAAAAAGGTTATCTTAAAATACAAGTACTCTAAAAAATATTACAGGTAAAAAAGAAACATAAAATGATAAAGTAACCCATCCAAATAATAAATCTTGAAACACTGAAGCAGCGATATTGTTCAGCTAGAATAAACTAAAAAAATATAAAAGAAACTGCAAAATTTAGTTTTATTTTGATTTCATGCTTTTGTTATTCACATTTTTAGGAGCGGCCACAGACGGTTTTCTGATATCAATCAACCTTGTCCCAAGGAAACGATTAATCTCGTCATATTCTTTACAATGAACAGGCATTGGGTTACCTTCAATAATGACTCTTAGTAAACCCTTAGGATTTCTATTAAGAGACACTTGCATTTGTAAAACTTCATGTAATTTCTTGACACTATCGTACGTTAAGTTGTTGTAAGCTAGATTCAAACAGCACAAAGTATTATTGCCCAAACAATGCAGTACGCCATCTTTTGATTCAGTGTTGTCTGGAGAGAAATGATCGTTAAACAATCCCATCGTACTTTCATCTTTCTCTTGTATCATTTCTTTATCTGTTTCTTTATCTTTCTGCGATAGACATTTCTGGGACGGACTCACGAGTTTATCTTTCTTAACACTTTTCTTGTTATTGATTCTGTCTTTTCTAATACTTTGGAGTCTATTAGCTAAATCATTTCTCTGTTTTAGGAATGCCACATATCTGACTCTAAAGTCATACGCTTCTTGGGTTTCCAAAGGAAATTTTTGCAATGTGTTCAATATGCTAATACCTCCTTCATCTGATAGCAAATTGCCCGCTAAGTTCAAGTAGCTGAGTTGTCTGTTTGTTCGCAACATTTCTGCTACATACTTCGCACCAACATCGGTAATTCTGTTTGAGGATAAATTAAGAGCAGATAATACTTTCGACGCAATATGTGGGCCTACTAAATGATTCGTAATCGTTTTTAGAACGGTATCATCAATAAAGCATTTTGCCAAAGAGAGATGTTTTAATTTTTCGTGCGTTAACAATACGTAATAGTTAGCTTCCCTGACAAATGTACCGTCAAAGCATAATTCTGTTATAGTAGAATTGGGTAAAAATTTGGCTATTTCATGTAAAGTTTCCTTGTCCAAGCCACTGTTGATGGTAATCGAAGTCAAGAATTTTTGGAACGGTACGGACATTGCGACTATTTTGATGACTCTTCGTGGTATTGCATTGTTTTTCAGAAACTTCAGCTGCACTAGATTTCCATTGCTGTCGTATAATGTATCCACAATAAATACATTTTCCTGGCTGAACTTTCTTTGTCATTTCTTTCATGATCACGTGAACCATGTTCTGATTGCATTATAGTTCGTATTACTTTTGACTGTTTTACAATGCGACTTGATTTCTTCCGCAAAACTGCAGCATTCACGTATATTTCTGTAAAAGAATAGTATATTTTGCAACTAGTGAATAAAGAGCGGATTTAAAGCGAGGGCCATTATATGAATCACGAGCAAGCGAAGGATTTTAATGACTGAATCACGACCGTAGGGAGTGATTCATGATGATTGAATCACGAGCGGAGCGAGTGATTCAAATATTTAAATCCTGAGCGACGCGAGTGATTCAGGCCCTCGATTTAAATCCGTTTTATTCAAGAGTTGCAAACGATACTTTATACCATGACTACGAGAAAAAGAAAGATTTGAGCGATAACATATATGTAACGAAAAAAAAAGTTTTTTTATTATTAATACTGCTCCACACACACGTGGGTGCGTTTCCAAACATCTAAATTCACAATACACAAACACCCACACCCGAAACAAATAATTGTAGATCATAGTACGAATATTTGCTCCGTGCGGGAATCGAACCCGCTTCACGTAACGAAGTAGTCCAATCGCTCAGTCAACAAATTAACATTAAAATCGGAACAATGACTTAAATTAAGAGTAATATTTTCCTAATAACACGGGGGTCGACCGCATCAAAGTGTTCTAAATTCAAACAACAAAACAGTGAGTAAAAGAGCTTTTTATTCACTGTTTTCAGTGAGTAAAAGTAACTTTTTAGAGTAGGAATGGTATAAAATATATTGAGTGCTGTTTTTTTATTATCATCTTATACTTTCATTCTATTGTCACGAGCATGTACTGTCCTATTGTTATACCTTATTTCAAAAGTCGCAGGCATTTCGCGCTATGTTTGTCGCTGTCCATCCAGTATTTTACAGACGCCCAGCACATCAAGCTACCACAAACTCAAATTTCTGCAATAGATTTTCAACTTTATCTCAAAGAAAGAAGGTTTACGTTCGATTGGCAAAATTTGACAAACTCGGGTAGGTTGAAATGCTGGTGTCTGTACGCCAGGGTCATTAGGGTGTCCGGTAAAACTCGAGGGATCCAAGGAGCGGAAGCTCAAAAACGAAATAAGCTTAAAATCGAACCGTACCCAGACCTTTACAGCTCGTACATGTCGGGCGCAGTGTGTAAGGTGCCTACGCACGTAGGTCTCTGCTTCTATGTAGGGAACGACTGTCGTAACCGAAGTTCGGGCACGCCCTAACCGTGGCGGTAAGACGAGAGAGGCGTCACGGCATCCCCATCTTCCGCTTGACGCAGGTCTCCACCGGACATGGGTATTTCGGGAGATTCCTGTGTAAGATTGGGCCGGCAGAAACACCAGGGTATTATCACGAAGACACGGTGAAGCATATACGGTGGACATCTACCCACTTCGGCAGAACACAACCGAGTCATCGCGGAGGCGATAGGCGGCGGCGACCTCTTGCGCCCGGCTTTACGGGCGAAACGGAATGGGAAGTGGTCGCCTCCTTCTACGAAGCAGATATGCTAGCAAGAGAGCAGGTGGAACGCATGAGGCATCGGTCTCCACCTCATGACTCAGCCGCCGCACAGTGGGGCAAGAACCCACAAAACATGGCAGAAATTCAAAAAATGAAAAGCAACTTAGGAGTACCCACTTGATACAATCATGTTACTAACATATTAACGCACTATTTGACATTTTTCGATTTTTTTAATGTACCCCCTTTGTCACAATAATATGTTTTATTGACCACTTGTGAACGGACGCGCTGCGGGTGGAAAAGTTGTGTGCGCTTTAAAAGTGTTTCCTTCAGTAATTACAAAACAAAGATTTAATTTTATTATGGAACCGTCAACTTCAGGTAATGATAGTTAGATAAAATTAGTTGTTGTAATATATACGTATATAAGTTTATATTATCCTGGAGGCCTGTGTCCCAGCAGTGGGAACATTATAGGCTGATGATGATGATGATGAAGTTTATATAGGCATAGTACTTTAGCATACTTTTTTCATGGAACTTCCTTATACAATCGTTATTTTGTTTATGAGTTAAGCTAAGTTCACCAATAGTTGTTTTATCATGACATAGGGTAGTGTCTATGTATTCAGAAACACGAATAAAATTCTGCTACTTTTTGCTACTTTTGTTATTATGACGATTTACGTCACCGACTAAAAAATGTTCATAATTTCCGCTACGGATTATTTAGGAACGAGTTTTTATTATTTATAACGAGGAGAGAAATAATGAATATTGTGAAGTCTTCTAGATAATCTATCCTAGAAAATCTGTTAAAATTTTTAGTAAAAGAAATGAATAAGATGATAAAATGTGATAAAAATAATTAAAAAGAGGAATTAAAGTAAAGCAGATCCATGTTCCAGCATAGGTAGAAATATAGGAGAAAAACTTGAAATGCTCACTAATGTTTTAATTTATCAGTAAATAGTATATATTTAATCTTTACTCAGCAAAAGATGCTCTTACAGCTTTAGTTTATTTGATGCCACTTTTTAGGGGGTCCTGCCCCACTGTGCGCCGTGGCTTACGCCCACGGCAAAGTTCTTCGCGAGGCTATTTCCGGTCACTGCATGACCCGGGCATGCGGCAATCTGACGGGTGCCCCATAAAAGTTGCCAAAGCCTCAGGGTCGCGGGACTGTCTAAACATTTATCCATGACCCTAGAACGAAAAAGGCTATTAAAAGAACAACGTGGTTTTTAGTCAGTATAAGTCTGACAATTCCTTTACTCCATCCAGGGTGGAAGAACTCTTTGGATGATTTACCACGTTAAAAAAGGCCTTATGTTGTCTGATGAAGTTGGTCAACTTACCCTGGACACTTTTGATGACGACAACCTTCTTTTCAATGGAATATTGTTTGCAAGCCCATGGTAGAAATTGATCAAAGTCGGTTACTTTGGGTTGGTCACCTTGGCTCGGATCTTCGAAGCTGATAACGTTTCCCAGATGATTATCGCCCATTTAGAATTAGAACCAGAAAAATAATTCAAAAATAAAATAAAAAATATCAAAATGATAAAAAGAATAATAAGTATAAAATGTCAATTGTGTCAAAAACAAGACAACAGCTTTTTGGTTTAGAAGAATAGTTTTTTTTTGTGATTATTTTAATGGTCTTCTCAATAGAGCAATTCAAAAAGGTTTTACGCACATTACGTTATGAGCTGCTGATTTTAGAGAATATTCGCTGGGTGCGAAGTACTAGGTGGGGGTAGTAATATTCGATTGCAGCGCTCATGGTGGTGAAAAGTAGAATTAATGTAGGATTATCTCAGAATACATTCAGCTTTGCCAACTGTTAAAAACGCGCTAATCTCGGGAACGTCTGGTTCGAATTGAATAATTATTTTTGTGTTGGATAGTCCACTTATCGAGGAAGGCTTTGGCTATATAGCATCACGCTATGATCAATAGGAGCAGAGCAGCAATGAAAAATGTTGCAAAATCGGGAAAATCGTATTAAGAGCTTTCATTGCGTGCGCTGTTAACGTTGTTTAAGGTTGTTGGTGAGCAGTCGAAATACAGCGGCTCAGTCTCACAGTATACTGTATCATCGGCGTACACACATGTGCTTTTTGTACTGTTTCTATTAAATAAAATAACGTTAGTATTCCTTCTCCAAACTCATTTTATTTCGCTCCATCCACTGCCGATAATAACTATAAATTCAGCTCTGCAATCTGTACCTACATATTTTTTTATAATCGCAATATATCGCCGCTGCGCGCCGTCGTGCCAATACAAAGACCTACAGTTGTTTATTTTAACACTTGAGAATGTAGCCTTGCGTCTAGGTATACATAATCCTGGTATATGTATGGCTTAAGATAATACGATAACCCTTTGGTAAGATTCAGACCAGTGACTGCCAGGACCAACAGCATAACATGCTTTCCAAGTGTCAGAAAGAACTTGATAATAGATGGTCAATTGGTCACCTATCAACAGAATGATCTAGACAAGCACGGCTTTTCTTTTTATCAGCTAGTTCTTTCCCACTCCTGGGCAAAGGCCTTCTTCCACTCCTTCCAGTTTTCGCGATACCAAGCGTCCTCATTCCAGTTTGGACGGAATCTGTCCAGTTCGCCGTCGTCTCCTTTTTTATAGTGGTAAAATCACCAAATGAGTCCTCCTATCCAGGGCGGGGCGGGAGGGATCGTCAGACTTGTATTGACTAAAATCTACGGTGAAACTTCAATAGCCCTTCACGGCACGGCACGGTAATTCGTTAGTCCCGCGACCGTGGCAAGCACAGCTTAACGTTGAACATAGACCCGTGAGGCTGTTTTTAGCCACGAGCTCCTCAAGTATTAAAACCTTCGCAATATCTTCAGTCTTCAATAAGGTGTTTTCGCTCGCACACAGTTGGAAATTATATGTAATTATGTAAATAAGTAAACGGTGAAGTAGCGAGTTATCACGGGGCGTGCCACCCCTGCCCCCACGCTCTGCCACCCCCCGCGAAAACTAGCAGCGATATAATAACTTCGTGTGGCTGGTTTGTAGTGTGGAGATGGATCTTTTTTTCTTTTTCCCACGTTTTTATACACTCACTTTTCTTGTTTGTTTGTTTGTTTGTTTGTTTGTTTGTCGTTCCGGTTGGACTTTTGCAACTCAATTTTGAGGCACTTCCCGATAAGCTAGCAGGCTGAAATTTTGTACACGCTTTGAGTTCTGATGACAATACATGACAAGCTAAGAAACGTCATAACAAATCCAATATGGCGGCTTCCCCAAGATGGTGGACTGGCTGTTTGAAACCCACCTTCATGATATAGGTATCAAATGAAAGGGTTTGCTGTCAGGAATACGAAAAAAATAGTCACGTGACTTAAATCCAATATGGCGGACGTCCAAGATGGCAGACAGGCTATTTGAAATGCACCCCTATGATATGGATATCAAATAAAAGGGTTTGCTATCAGGAGTACGAAAAAAATAGTCACGTGACTTAAATCCAATATGGCGGACGTACAAGATGGTAGACTGGCTATTTGAAATCCACCCCCTTGATATGGGTATCAAATGAAAGGGTTTGCTGTCAGGAATACAAAAAAAATAGTCATGTGACTTAAATCCAATATGGCGGACGTCCAAGATGGCGGACAGGCTTTGAGGCACTTCCAGATAAGCTAGCAGGCTGAAATTTTCAGGGTAGCTTCAAACCCGATGAACAATGATAAAAATAATAAAATAATTAATAGATTTAAAAAATCTAAAAACCCACGTTTTTAAATGTCCTAAAAATAAGAAAATAACCCCACGGGGCTGAGAGAGGGGCCACTCAAAACGTGGGGGCGTATATTTGCAAGTTACACCCACGATCTATACACGCCATGTAAATATATCCGATAAATAATCCATTAAATAATATACGCCCCACGTTTTGAGTGGCCCCTCTCTCAGCCCCGTGGGGTTATTTTCTTATTTTTAGGACATTTAAAAACGTGGGTTTTTAGATTTTTTAAATCTATTTTTTAACCTACTTCATAAAATTACTTTTTTAAAGTCGGTTTTTTTAACCCGTATGTTAGTATGTGTGTCTGTCCGCAATTATCTCGCGATTGGCTTATGGAATTGTGATTTTCAGAAAAGCGTCCGTTTTATTCTGCAGAAGATTTTAGTACCTATACAATATCAATGGAAAACCGTTGACATCGTCCGCATGGATCTCTTATTGCTTACTCGGATTTTTTTACGATTTATTCGGATTAATTACTCGGTGCATTTTCAAATACACTTATTATTTAAAGGCTCCTTTTCCCATTTTAGTGAATACCTATCTAAACTAAAAATATTGATATGAAAAACTTTTTTAATAAAGGAACCGACTTCAAAAAATAAACTGGTAAACGATTTTTCTTTCGGAAGTCGGTTGCTTTGTTTTCTTTGCCAATTTTTTATTTAAATGAAATAAAAAACAAGGTCACCGACTTCCGAAATTACTTACTTGTGTTTGACTTGTTTGTGTTTGTTTTTGAAGCCGTTTGTTTTTTGATGCGTCTTTATTTATTTATTTATATATAAGGTATACAAACAGCAAAACATACAAATGCAGTCATTGAAAACAAAAAATTAAACTCATGGTATACGCATCATTTGCCATGAAAGTGCAACAAAGTAACAATTGCGAAAATATAATAGACTGGTTAAATTATAATTTTAATTTTTCTTAAACTAAATGACCACTGAGATGAAATTTGATAGCAAAAAAATTTATACAGAAAGAAATTGACAAAGAAATTACTAAGTAGGTTGATTAATGCGTTCCCGTATCTCCGAGACTAATCGTCTCGTATTAGTGTGTTTAACCACTCATGCAACAGAATCTTATTCTCTAAGTATGCCGTCTTGTATGCTAGTCAGTGTATGTTTCAGGGCATGCTCTATTCATTGTTGATATTCGCCTTTTACGTCATCGTTCTTCTGCCCTTATCATTCATAATATATCAGTTAATTTAGGGTCAGCGAATGTCTTCTTGCTCTATGACTTATCATCTCAGTAGATAGTTCTCTAGCCATCGTACCATCGATTCTTTGGAATAAATCGCCTTGCTACCTGTAAAAATAAAACATCGAGAAATCGAGAGCCGCTTCCATACTAACCCGCCGACGCTACGCGAGCTCTAAGAAGTGTTTCAAAGGCAGCCATCTTGGAACTCATCTCCTTACGCGAGATAATGTATTAAAATATGTACATACCGACATGTATAGCTCAGTATACATGTATAGTCGTGTATACATGCGGCTTGAGAGCGCGTAATATGTTGCTATGTGTGTATAACAACGTGACACTTGATATGTACCTTATTTACATATTGTATAAGTATTTATGAGACGGTATTCGACGGTTTTATTGGCAGTGTTATTAATATTTTGAGACTGTATTAACTAGTTTTATGTTCGAACAATTTTTTTAATGAATTTATGCACATACAGAACTTTGAAGGAAATGATATACAGATAAAATGGGTCAAAGTTACTACTGCTTATTTCAATATAAAATCTTGTTTGTAACAATGCATAAATCTTTTTTTACGTATTTAAAAAATAAGCCTCTTAAGACAACGGTGGCATTATACAACATTGTCTTACGCTAAGACTAAAGCTAAGCACGCGTTAAGATTAAAAATCGTTGCGAAAAACTATCGTAAAATAAAACTCAGAAATACATTAAACGCCGCGCACTGCGGAAATAAATTCTTTGTTATATCACGAACTAAATAGTTTGCGATTTTATTCGAAATATAAAAATTGAAACGATTATTTCTCGTAGAGCGCGCTTAACCATAATTGGGTTAAAAACGAATCATTAGGATTGTCCACTTTATCAAAATCAATCAAAACAAAGCGTTTGTTTCAATTAGGCCATTACAGGCACTTTTGAATTGTCAAAAGACATAAAATAAAACTGTGAAAGTACCGTAGGTGCTCATTCCAAAGCGTAGATCTCTATGGAGAATAATGAGCAAGAAACTCCATGGACACTCTTTTTAAATCGCCACAAATATTACAGAACTTTTGTTACATCACGTCACAAATTCAGCTTCGGAGCCCCATAGGGACAAACGCCTGCCGGGGTCGCGGAACTGTCTTAGAAAGACACCGTGGCTTTGCAAGGTAAAGGGCAACCGAACGAACAGGGGTGGATTTTTAATCAATAAGGATCTGATTGCTTCCCTTTACATGGGATCTTAGCCCTACGTGTATGAAATCGTCCACCGACCTAAAATATCTCTAGGCGAGTTTTTTTTTTTTCATCCTTAATAATATTTTTTATTATTAATAAATAGGTACACTAGAAATGTGAAATACTCTGTTAAAATGTTTACGTATCAAGCTGTAGAGTATAGGTACCTACCCAGTGCAATAGTCGGGCAGATCATTCCATCTCCATTTTCTATGAGACAAGGGTGTTTCTAACTACGCCTTGCGTCATAATAACGAATTAAAATTATACTTTTAAATTTTTCAAATCTCTTAAATACCTATTTTTTATTATAAACGTGTTCTATTCATTGGATATATGAACTGGGCTGCCGTTGTAAGACGACTAAAAAGTCACGGTGTATAATAACTTCCCATTGCGGGGACACAAGCCTCCTCTGTTTATGGAAGTGAGCCATAACGCGGGCCCAGTACGGGTTGGTGGATGTCACAGTCATGTCTTCGAATTTTTTGTTCTAGGACATGCCGGTTTCCTCACAAAATCGCCATTAAAATAAATGATTGATTTTATTTATAACTCGAAAAAAACAGCTGTAAGGCAACAATGCCATCACTATGTTATATAACAGCCCCGGAACGTAAAGGGCTATTGAAGGACAACGTGGATTTTAGTCAGTACGAGTCTGACAGTCCGTCCCGCCCTGCCCTGGGTGGGAGACCTCATTTGATGATTATACCACGTTAAAAAAAAAGTTATGTAACAGCAATATACTCGTACTTACATTATCTAATACAGAAAAGCTACTATAGCATAATTATATTATAGTCATCTCTAACCAACCATTACCCACAAATATGCCACAGTTCTTGCACCAAAACTCTTGCATTCAAACGCGACGCAGCGAGTCTTAAGAACCGAACGTCGTCGTCGGTTCGTTCGTTCGTTCTCAATCTAACTTTGTTCTGGTTCTCGCTCCTTGGGTAGGGTTGCCAGTAACCAGAATCTAATACATGCATACATAAACCCACACTTTTTCCTCATGGTGATGATAGTAGGCAGTTTGTAGGCAGAAACCACAGTGCCACCAGTTACGACATTCGTCATTATGCTGACCTCTTTGAGGCGCGCGTGAAACACAACGCGCTGTCGACCCGGGTAAGGTCCATGGTCGGGCAGCGAGTCGTCCATTACTCGCCGCCCGCATGCCCGCACCTACGGTGGCCGGAGATTATCTGCCGACGTCCGTCGCCGTGGGCTACTACCATTGCGGCTGGGGTGGAGGTAGGACGCTGCCCTCTCCCTCACGCGGCCCGCCTCCTCCTTCGCGAGCATGACTGCTTCGCAGAAGGAGGCGACCGCATCCCACTCCGTCTCGCCCCGCAGCATGGCCTCGACCAATGCCTGAGAAGAATGGCTTGAGAGGTCTCCGCCTATTGCCGTCGTGAGTATACGGCGGTGCACTGCCCAAGCGGGGCAGTCCTGCACCGTATGCTCCACCGTGTCCTCCGGGCGATCCTCGCAGTGGTGACACCCCTGCGTTTCTTCCCTCCTTATCCGACATAGGTACCTCCCGAAATTTCCGTGTCCGGTGTGGACATGCGTTATGCGGTAGGTCAGGACACCGTGACGCCTATCCAGCCACTCCTCAAAGAAGGTCTTACCGCCGCGATTGCAGCGTACACAAAAGAATACCTACTTCAATTTTCAAATTTGAGCACGTTTTTCAACCTTTATAGTCTCAAACCTGGGCAGCTTTCACGAAATTATCTTCCTCTCTTTTACTTTGTGCATTTTTCTCCGGTCAATGTCATAGGAAACACATCTAAAGGCCGCTGTACAAATAGGGCCAAAGCAGTGGGCCAGCATGTTGGGCCAAAATAATGAATTCCAAATGTCGCTGTTTACACACTGGGCCAAGGCAGTGGGCCAGCATGTTGGGCCATAATAATTAATTCCAAATGGATTCCATATAACTGGTTCATTTCAGTACATTTCTATAATTTGTAAAGTTTCATTGCCAGGCCATCTTAACTCGGAAACGTAGGTACACTCACGCGACACGACTGTCTCTGCTGACGAATAACAAAAAACTGAATAAGACGCCAACGTGTGAACACTGTTTGCGAAGCACGCCAAGATCCTTTGATTGGTGCACGAAAAACCGACAACATTCGGTTGGCCGGCCACAGCCGCCAACTACCAACATACCGCTAAGTAGGTCAGTACATGCATGGTGCAATACGCTGGCCTAATGCCTTGGCTCAATGTGTACAACTGTACAGGGGCCATAATGGCCATCATCATAAAGGGATTTAAAGAACAGATTTCAATAGAGTGACTCGAAATCGAACTTTACTTACTACACGAAAAACAATTCCAGTATCGTCGCGTCACGTCGCACTGACCCTAGTTATGTCGTCCTAACCTTATAGTTATGTCGCATATCGGACACGCAACACGTAGGAGTGCAATGGCGGTGGGGAGTCACCTGGAAGCGCTAGCGCAAGTCTCTTTACGATAAAAACGACACTATGCGACATAATCATGTCATGCCATGTCTAAAAACTAGTCTCTCTAATTCTCTGGAATGTCAAACATCATATTTGCTGAGTTGCAAAGGCAGTAGATCCATGTAAAATGTTGGCTGTTCTGGTAAGATCTGAGTCCTGAAAATTGTTGGACTTAAGATTTGAAAAAAAAAATACCTGCCCAACTTCCACTCTCAATTTTTTTCCCGACTTGTGAACTCACAGTATGACCTTATTGTAACCGATAACGACAACTGGTGTCAACGAAGCATTGCAGCACTCAAAATTTTTTGGAGCGTCAATGTTCCAAGATATACATAGTGTGTGTCGACACTGGAAGCCTAGCGCGACGGCGGCGGCGGGCGCGGTGGCGGGTGCGGCGGTGGGCGCGATCTGTGTCCACACTGCCGAACAAGCGTTTCGGCGACTTGAGGTGTTGCAAACCGGTGGTACAAAGTAGATTCTATAAATCTTGTTTAAAGAAATTCATTTTAAAATGTTTAATAGGTTGTGTAGGATTGTATACAACTAAATTATCAACCATTCTACATGATTCAAGTCAAGTACAGTAAAAATAATTT
The DNA here is from genome assembly GCA_950005045.1 of Agrotis exclamationis. NCBI lineage: Eukaryota > Metazoa > Arthropoda > Insecta > Lepidoptera > Noctuidae > Agrotis > Agrotis exclamationis. Next base: position 11,238,503 of record OX465443.1, read on the forward strand.
AAATATTTACAAATACCTTCTACGGTAGTATTTTAGTGCATGTCCTGATCACTAGATGGCGCTGACTATAAGACCGAAATGGTTTGCTACATCTGCCAACCGCCCGTTATATCTGTTGTTGCCTAGCAACGCCTAGGCTCGCAAAATCGCTTGTACACATCGCGCTAGGCGCCCGCCTGTCACTTCAGTGTGGCCATGAGCGGCGTTTTCATACGTTCAATATTATCGCGCCCGCCGCCGCCACCGCGCTAGGCTCGCAGTGTGATTATCGAACTTTTAAGACCACACGTATAATTAAATGATTGCTATTAGCTATCAAAGCTCGTATATGCAATCCCCTCAGGCAAAAAAAAGCTGTATTTTCTGACTACTCTTGCAACCCTACCTATTCGAAATTCAAAACGGAGCGTGGGGTGGTGGGGTTTCATAAGTAAGTACGTGTTTCTAAGTTCCCGATTATATTGTCGGTTGGCGAGTGCCTGATTTATTTGTGTTGCCAGTAATTCGAAATATATTTCCCTTGTTGTGGGGTGAGGCTTGCAACTCTTAGTATTCAGGGTAATTTATTGATGTTACTGGTTGGTTAAGATGTTTTGATTTTGATAAGAGGTTTGTGGTGTGTGTTCTAAATATTTCTTCGTATTAAAACTTTCAGGAAACTATTTAAGACGCGGACTGACTACGATTTTAATCGCTTATGACCGCGTAAACTATTGTCACCACTATGGAGCGTCAATAAGATTGAAAATTGAAAAAATGACATTTGTGTTGAAATGTGACGTAAGCTGCGAATGGGCATTTATTTTACTGCTTTTCTTTAGATTATTTAAAATATAGACATAAAATTAAATAATGGTTTGGTTAAAGTTTTAAAAAAATGGAAAACCTACTAAATTCTTAAAAAAAAAAAACTGTTGTTATCGCTGGAAATACAGAGATCTTCGACGTCAAAGTTTATTTTTGTGCTACAACTTCCCAATTTTGAGGTATTCCACGAAGCACACCCAAAAGAAGCACACCCAGACGAAGCCCACCTAAAGTATTCCACTTAGCCCACCCGTAGGTGGGCTTCTAAATAAAAATTTAAATAAATTAATTTCCTATTCCACGAAGCACACCTACGAATATCGCATCGCATAGTGCGGGGACTAAGAAATAAAAATGTCGATAGGAGAAAATATTTATTATTTAAAAGGCAAATCTTTCAGTTTCATTATAATAATGTGACACAATATTTGTCGTTTTTATGTAATCTTACGATCGGAAATCACAGATTGTTTCATAATTTTATTTCCAAAAAAAAAAACTATTTTTCTATTATGTTCCTTTTTTACCGAGTTCAAAAAAAAGGAGGTCTTCAATTCGACCCGTATGTATGTAATATAACCAGAACTGTCTAGTTTTCATATATGTTAGTCTACATCAGCGTCTGAATGAACAAATGTGCTAAATTTCAAAAGTGTATGTATGTATGTTTTTATGTTTGTGTTCGCATATCTCTGGAACTACAAGTCCGATTTAAGTAATTCATTTTTTGTTGTACTAGCTATTGTCCAACTTAGGGTACACTGCAAGTTTCATCAAAACCAGTTCAGTAGTTTTTGACATAGGGAATTTTTTGCCTACTTGGATTGTAGATTTTCAAAGTTGATTGTATGTTTGGTCGCGATTATCTCGCGTTTGGCTGAACCGATTTTGATGCGGTTTTCACAAAAGTATTTGTTACATTCTAGGGAAAGTTTTAGTATATAACAGTAATGGATATCTCGTGAAGTTGCACGCATAGATCTGTTTTTTTGTTCTAAAGACGCCCGATTATACGAAGATTCTTGTTGAATACCTATCTGCACTAAAAAGGATAAAATAAAAACTTTTTTAAAAAAGAGCCGACTTCAAATCAAACACAAAAAGTATAAAATATCTTTTCTTTCGAAAGTCGGTGGCTTCGTTTTTTATTTCATTGACTATTGTTAAGTGTAAGTTTTTATTGTAATCATGAAACAATCTGTGATTTTTATGTTAAAGTAGAGTATTTTTATTTTATTATTCACGAAACAGGTAGCTATAACAAAACTTCAACATAGATATCTATGGAAAACTATATTTACAATGTTTTTTGATATTTGTCCAAGTTTTTATTGTAATTATGAAACAATCTGTGATTTTTTATGTTAAAGTAGAGTATTTTTATTACTCACTAAACATGTAGCTATAAGAAAACTTCAACATAGATCTTCATGGAAAACTATATTTACAATGTTTTTGATATTTTTCCAAGTTTTTATTGCATAAGTATGAAACAATCTGTGATTTTATTAAGAACAAACAAGTGCGAGTTGGACTCGCCCATGAAGGGTTCCGTAGTAGCAAGCATAGATTAGGGATATAATTATATTGAGATTAGTACGTAATATACACAAACAATAAAATATAACTTTGTTTTTCATAGTGTTTGTATGACTGGCATATTATTATATTTGCGGTTTTTGAAAATGTACTATATCTCAAAAACTGCTAACTGTATCTCATCCAAACCAATTTTCGTTGGAAGGTTTTGTTGAGGTCTACATTATATACTTTTTTTTAGTTTTATCATTCTCTTATTTTAGAAGTTACACATTTTACCACTTCGGAAGTGTCTCTCGTGCAAACTGTTCAGTTTAGAAAAAAATGATATTAGCAACCTCAATATCATTTTTAAAGACCTATCCATGGATACCACACACGTATGGATTTGGTAAAAAAAAATGTTTGATTTTCAATTCTAAGTATGGGGGGCACCCCAAAATTTGTTTTGTTTTTATTTTTGTGTGAAAATCCTAATGCGGTTCACATAATACATCTACCTACCAAGTTTCAACAGTATAGCTCTTATACTTTCGACAAAAAGTGGCTGTGACATATGGACGGACAGACAGACAGACATGACGAATCTATAAGGGTTCCGTTTTTTGCCATTTGGCTACGGAACCCTAATAAGGAACATAATAGAAAAATATTTTTTTTGTTTTTTGGAAATATAATTATGAAATAATCTGTGATTTCCAATCGTAAGATTACAAAAACGACAAATATTTTGTCACATTATTATAATGAAACTTAAAGATGCTACGTCTTTTAAATAGTAAATATTTTCCCCTATCGACATTTTTATTTCTTAGTCCCCGCATTATGCGGTATTCGTAGGTGTGCTTCGTGGAATAGGAAATTAATTAATTTAAATTTTTATTTAGAAGCCCACCTACGGGTGGGCTTAGTGGAATACTTTAGGTGGGCTTCGTCTGGGTGTGCTTCTTTTGGGTGTGCTTCGTGGAATACCTCCCAATTTTTATTGGGAATATCAAACTCTTATTTATTATTCTGTTCGGTTTAAATTCTTCTTTGTACCCTTCTCTGTTCACTGTATTTTTCGCGTTGCTTATTTTTATTACATTACGTCATACTCGACGTTCTAAGAAACCAATTTTTGGGAATACTGAGATAACACCGCGCCTTAAGAATGCACTATAATGTTACACAAAAACTTCGTGGTGAAAACAGTGTGGGTGTAGTGATGGGTTTTTATCCGGATAAATACTCAAAATGGATAAATACTCAATAAATTTCCATTTTTACTCGAGTTTTTATCCAAAACAGTGGATAAATACTACTTACAGTGTAAGTTACATTGTTCATCGTAAATTTTGTTATTTTACAAGAAAAATGATTGGAATACATGAAAATCTGTAAATATAGATTTGTAACGTACTTTTTTAATCACTTTAATAATTACTATTACTATAAGCGTTGAAAAAAGCACTAAATATTACCGTTTTTTTCCAATAAAAACTTTAAATAAAACATACTTTTCCGTTTCTAATTAATTATACAGTAGAACTGACGAGACGCGCGACCGCAATTTGTCTGATCAAATCTAACAGAGTCTAACTGAGTGTAACCGTCAGACTGACTCCGATTCTGATTGAGTCTGACTCCGAGTCTGAGTCTGACCGAGCCTAATTCCGAGTATGACTGAGTCTTACCGAGTCTTACGGAGACTTAACGAGCATGACTCAGAGTCCGACCGAGTCTTGCGGAGTCGTAGCGAGTATGATTTCGAGTCTGACCGAGTGTGACTGAGTCCGACCGATTCATACTGAGTCTTAGCGAGAATGATTTCTGTCTTATCGAGTCTTACGGAGTCTTAATGAGTATGATTCCGAGTCTGACTGAGACTTACCGAGTCTGACCGAGTCCGACCGTGTCTTATAGAGTCTTACGGAGTCTTAATGAGTGTGATTCCGAGTCTGACCGAGTCTTACCGAGTCTGACCGATTCTTACTGAGTCTGACCGAGTGTTACGGAGTCTTAACGAGTATGATTCCGAGTCTGACCGAGTTGTACCAAGTCTGACTCCGAGTCTGCCTAAGTCTGACCGATTCTTACTGAGTTTTACCGACTCTGACCGAGTCTTATCGAGTCCGACCGTGTCTTATTGAATCTTACGGAGTCTTAATGAGTGTGAATCCGAGTCTTACCGAGTCCGACCGATTCTTACTGAGTCTTACCTAGTCTGACCGTGTCTAATCGAGTCTTGCGGAGTCTTAACGAGTATGATTCCAAGTCTGACCGAGTCCTACCAAGACTGACCGAATCTGATTCCGAGTCTGACCGATTCTTACTGAGTCTTAAAGAGTCTGACCGAGTCCTACTGAGTCTGACCATGTATGACTGAATCTGACTGAGTCTAACCGAGTCTTACCGAACCTTAGAATCTTACCGAGTCTGACCGAGTCTTACCGAGTATGACTGAGTCTAAACAAGTCTTACTGAGTCTAACCGTATTCGACACCGAGTCTTACTCTGAGATTTGATCTATTGTTTTATATTAAACGGTTTACCTATTAAAAAATATGACAACAAAACTTGTTTCCAACCCTACCTAACATAGGGCTTTGGCCTTGTTGACGTCATCTCAAGGCCTTATTGCCGGATCTGTGGCAGGACCAGTTCAACCCCTGCCCTGCAGTTACCAGTAGTGACTAGTCACGGTACGTCCTCCCCACGTCGTTAAGAAGAAAGAAAAAATATTTATTTTACAGTCAAACATGTCATTGGCGTAGCAGACAACGCTGATACCATGGAGGATGGAGGAGTCGTCCAGACTTGTACTGACTAAAATTCACGGTTTTTCTTCAATAACCATTTACGTTTCAAAGTCACTGTTACCTGTTTAGACAGTCTCGCGACCCCGAAAGGCATTTGGCCAACCATGGGGGCCTCGCCAGTCAGTCAAATCACTCACATGCACATTTGACAGAAGCCAAACAGGATATCTACAGATTCAAGATACGCAAACAAGATAAACTGCATATAAAATGAGGCCGAGTTAGGCTGCAGTGGGAAACACATTGCTTCTCCTTGACTGGAGAGACTTCTGAGACCTAATAATACAATAATGACATTTTTGGAAAGCCCAATTAACAATACTTGCCATTGAATTTGTAAAAATAACCATTCTATTCGCAAAAAATATAAATATCCATCATTTTGAGTAAATATCCGATAAAAACGGGAAAAAACGAGTATTTATCCGTTTTGGATAAATACTCGAGTATTTATCTTTTGAGTATTTATCCTCCGCCCATCACTATGTGGGTGTGAGCTATCGCATCATAATGTAAGTACTATAAAACAGTCTCTTGATATTGTCTAAGGGCCTGTTTACACATTGCGGCGGCTTTTATTCTACTTGCCGACATCGCCTTTATATCGTTGACGTTAGCTATTAGGCACTATCAGAGCGATAAGTAAGTAAAATCATTAAATAAGTCCTCCTGCCCTGAGTGGATCAGCTTTTTTGTGGTATAAAGTCATCAAATAAGTAAAGAATTTTTACTCATTTGATGATTTTATACCAAAAAAAGCTATAAGGCATAAAATAATAGGGTCCTTTAAACATTCTTATTTATTGTAATTTTTTCAATATTCTGACGTAGTATTTTAAAGAAAAACTTAACGTTTTTCGATTGGAACATTAAAAACCACATGTAAAGCGAGTTTTAGGTGAAAAGTTAGAGCGGGTGCTATATTATACAAAATTGCCAGAGTAAAAACTAAATTACAATAACGTTACCCGTTACTGCCGTTTGCAGCCCGCTACCGCGCACTACCGAGTACTTTTTTCAATAGTTCTACTTAATTATGTGTATCCTAATGAATAAGTACAGCATCTAATAAGATACTGTTTAGTACAATCAACACAGACTCTCTCACTAGAAGATAACAAACTAACACCTCGAGAATCTTATGCAAATATCACACGGTCCCCACGTAAAACTTTGCGCCATAAAATTAATTAATTCCACTGTATATCCATGTTATATAAGCGAAATTTTGAGTGCTCCGTCTTCGAAGTGTCTCAGGTGGCGAGTACCCCACACCCCATCCCACTTTGGGGTACAACCCACCCCGCGAAGCGTCTATTTTCGCGGGGAATAAGTAACTGTGGCGTTATGTTACATAGCTATTGATTTTCTTAGCGGCTTTTAAGGCGGTGGCTTTGTTAGAGCGGAGATGTGGAAGGTATGGGGAATAGTTTCATGTTAGGTGGGTTTTTGTACCTTTAAGTTCTTTGACTAGAGAGAGCGATGGCGTATTTGCTTTAGTGGAGTCAAAGATTTATTTGAAAGTAATTATATGGCCTGCGACTTCCAGACGTCATTCAGTGTTACTTATGAAAGTTGATTGAAGGTATAGTTTAATAAACATTTTTGTTTTAGGTGTTTTAATTTTTATTTCTGGCCCGCTAATAATATAAACCGTACATCAAATCATGACTTACAATTTATTTATTTACTTACTTATACTTTACGTAGTAGTACATAAGGCGGACTTAATGCCGCAAATCATTATCAACCTGGTAGGTATTTAATGGTATTTTTTGAAAATTAGGAAATAATGTTTACGTAATTTGTTTATTTAAAGTCAAAAAAGCGAGTGACTTTGCAACATAACCACACATTAGCTGAAAGGACGCATACGATGTGAAGAGGTTCGCTGGCACAAATTTCATACAAAGAGCTTGATGGCATGAAGAATGGTAGAGAGATCCAAGATGGTGGAACGAGAATGAAGAAGTTGTTGTTTTTCTGATTCCGTCTATTGATAAAAGGTGGTTCCTTCTGTAAAAGCTATAAGAACATTTTTCTAACACTTTTGAAATAATGCTCTGAGAATATTAAAGAAAAGCCACATGTGCTCAGTAATTTCAACTTCATCTTCTGAAAACTACTGCAATGAAACTTTAGATAATATTAATGTGTTGTCTTTACTTAAATCATCCTGGCGTAAAACGTCTGTGAAAATTTTATAGAATCGGTAAAAGATTTAACACATAGCAAGTATATATTATTATGTCTTTACTATGCGACAAAGTTAAGAACGAAAAGGTCAATGACCTACTTCATCAGTCAATTCAAGAAAATAATGTTTAACAGAAAAATACTTTGTGCAAATAATTTTTTAATAGGTAGGTATTGTTACTTTCTTATTATATAGTGTTGTTTTGTTATGATTATCAAAAACGTGCAAGACGTCACAAAATTTCGCCAAAACCGTTTCATTTCTACCGTCGTGGTCGCATAGTAATATATTCTAAAACGTCTTTACTCAGCACATAACACACACATAGACAAACACCAAAGAAGCTTTACTTACCCATAATATAGAGAGCATTATAATAATTTTAATGGAATCTTGTTAATCCCACCACGGGGTGGGTGGTGTGCCGCGCGCCCCACTACCACCCACCCCCACCGTGCGTATAAAATTACATAAACAGAGCAGAAACTATAACATTATATCTAAGACGTTTCAATTTAATTGAAATTTTAATTAAATTAGTCTTTGCGTCTTAGAGGAGTTCAATTTTGTAATTAATTCGTGGTTTATTTGGGATTCGTGTTTTGGTTGCTTAATGCCGAGGTTGATTAGGATTTTAAAAGATGTTTATGATTTTAATCTGACAAAAATGTTTAGTCATTGATATGAAGATAAAAAAGACTGTTGAGATGATAATTTTATTGATGGAGAAATCGATGGCCAATTAAATAAATAAGTGAAGAGATATAACAACTCGTAGGTCCAAAAGTACCCAATAATCTTGAGAGTACGGACGCCAAATGGATTGCGATAAGGTCAGGAGAATAATAATGATGATTTTAGTATCATCATCATCTCAGCCATAGGACGTCCACTGCTGAACATAGGCTTCCCCTTTAGATCTCCACATATACCGGTTGGAAGCGACCTGCATCCAGCGTCTTCCGGCGACCTTTATAAGGTCGTCTGTCCACCTCGCTGGTGGACGTCCTACGCTGCGCTTGCTAGTCCGCGGTCTCCACTCTAGCACTTTTCGACCCCATCGGCCATCTGCTCTGCGAGCAATATGGCCTGCCCATTGCCACTTCAGCTTGCTAATCCGGTGGGCTATATCGGTGACTTTAGTTCGTCTACGGATCTCCTCATTTCGGATTCGATCACGTAGAGAAACACCGAGCATAGCCTTCTCCATAGCTCGCTGAGCGACTTTGAGCTTTGAGATGATTTTAGTATAATCATTGTAAATAAAAAAAATCGAGTAAAGCATTGCCTTGGAACAATGCAGTTAGAATTTCAATGTATATTATACAACTAGTTTTCTACAATTTTGAAAGATTTTATTGCTACGAACTTTACACTATTTTTAAAAGACCTAGTCTATCGGTGGACATAGTTTAGTAGCTGTTGTCATTCTATATTTTCTACTGCATACTCTACGACCCAACCTACAAGGTTTCAGCCACTTCAACATCACAAACCCTTTAAAATTGTTTCCGTAACTTTTACGTCTTTAAACACCAATAAAACAGTACCCAATCAAACCAAAAATAACTGGCATACAATCAAAGTGGGTCTTATTACCCGATTAGCCATAAAAGGGCCAAACTCGACCCATAGCTGGCTAATAAGAGTCGACGTTACGACGTATGTGCGTGTTAGGAATTTCATAAAGGCACTCAGTGCCGGAAGACAATGCTAGTGGTGGGGTGTGATTGTCAAAGTTTTCTTGGTATGATATCTTATGTAACAGGTGTAACAGAGAGGTATCCAACCTCTTCTGTTCCTTCAACCTCTTTACTTTAACTTTTTATTGTTTTAATATTTTTTTTTTTAAATTCATGTTTCGAATTTTCAATGTGTCACTGCGTCGCCTTCAATTCTTTTCAATCAGAACTTCAATTTTTGCCACGGCTCCGACAGCATGTGCTGTGTGTAACTTTATTTTCTCATTTTACAATAAATTATTTATCACCCCGTTGTGTTTTTCAAGTGCTACACAACCAGTACTACAGCTCCAAATTACTTGAGCAAATACGGCTCCAGCAACCTTTCCAGCTTCCTCTCGGAGGACGATGTGTGTGATGTATCGGTGGACATAAACCCTGGACCCATAGCCGGCCTTGCCTTCGTGGCCGCTGACTTCGACGGCATCCTTGGTAGCAGCATCTCGGTGGTCGGCGTGAGACCCCTACTCTACCCCTAAAGGTGGCCTAACGCTACACAGGGCTTTATTATGCGTAATATTCTATGGCATACGATTCAAGAGGCATATTTCCAGCAGTGGGCTGCTGTATATAGCAGCTGATATGATCCTAATGATGATGAATATTTGATGTAAATTGTTTGTTTTTGGGTTACAAATCAGCAAATGAGTCTTCCCTCGCTGGGTAGACCAAAAGACACTGATAGATTCTTACTGAATAAAAACCCGCCAGCATGCGTAAAAGAATAAAGTCCATTATACACCGTGTTCTTCACGTTATCCATAAACTTTAGCAAATACTTCTATGGCTTTTACAAATCAAATCCAACAAAGGAAGTAGTACTTAAAAATGCTTCGTTACAAAGATATTTGTAATTTCATTTAATGAAATTTAATTGAGCTATGCAGTGAGAAAGTATCTTAATTTGAAATCTATCAAATACTATTTGCATTTCATTTGTTTCAGCCCGCCAAATGTTATGAATGACGTTGCCAATTCGGATAAAGAGGCATGCATATCGGGTTATTTACGTCTAGGTATTTAGTTTGTATGAAAATTAACAAAAAATAAAAAATAAGAATTTATTAATGTGTCCATAATGAAAAATGCTTACTTCCGTGGTTTGAACATCTGGTCGAAGTTTATGTATATCGTCCGGAACACGGTGTATATAAAAATCTAAATTTAATCTTTTCCAGAAATTTTTCAAAGAAGCTAAGTATTATGGTGATTCGATTACATTATAAATTACTAGTGGCCCGTCCCAGCTTCGCACGGGTATATTAAGAACCGCTCGTCCGATTTTGTGCAAACTTCACATAAAGCATCTACTAAATAGTTCGAACAAAGCCTAAACATTTGGTTTGGATAGGTGAGCCCGTTCTTGAGTTATAACATTACAACGAAAAGTGGCATTGTTTTTTATATATTAGATTATTTCCGCACCTGATTCCATAACTAATAATAACGATTAATTATCAAAGTACTTACATAAAGCCTCCTGCAGACACACGCGATTAATCGCGCGGGGCGACATCTCGCGGTCCATTCGCAGTATTTTTAGAGTGGAAATTAGCTTGGCTCGTTGTCGCAGCGCGATTAATCGCGTGTGTCTGCAGGAGGCTTAAAGTGACGTTCAGTCGATACGCCTATATAATATTTAAAAAAAAACTAGTTTCTACGCAAAACAGGAGGTTTCAAGAAGCATAGACGTTCCAATAAATGTATAATTCTCAATCCTTGACACCGTACCCGAGCACAATATAAATTATTGAACAAAGCTCACAAGTTTGAGAAACTCAGCGTAAGTGGAAAGATGAGGCGGCATTCGCGAGGGAACGTCCCTCCGAACGTAATTACCTCCCGCGTAAGTACACACCAGTTGTTTTGTTAAACCTCTTCAATATTTATAAGACGTTGATGAAGGAATATCTAAGGATCCGACCTTTCGTTGGGATTGAGACATGCTAATAATAGGGAACAGTTATAACTGGGGAAGCCGACGAATTTCAATTTACCTTCTTATGATTTTCTGCAATTTGCAAGTTCGATAGTATGTACAAAAAATAACAACTCAAGTAAAATATTGTCTCTATCATCATTCTGTAGTTTCATAGTTGACATTTTGTTAACGGGTTCATGTAAAGTATTTAAAAATAATTAATTTTGTTACAAAGAATGCTCTTTTTTCGGGTTGATAACATCATCAAATGAATTTCGCCGCCCTTTGTGGAGCGGAAGATACTGACTCTTACTGATTAAAAACCTCTTTCGTTTTCCTCTCCATTCATCTTTTATTCAGTCTGCTTCTATCTCGCCATTCGTCAATATTAATGTTCATCAAATCAATCACAAACATCAATCATAAAAAATATCATGCTAAGATAAACGTGTTTCATTCTGCTTTTCTTTCACTGACTGACCCTTTTAGATCTACTCTTACATACTTTTTCCATTTTAATTTCAGACAGAAATTAAAGAAGATGTAAAAATAAAATTTCAAAATTTTAAATTAATTTATGAAGTTCGATCATTTAAAAGTGTTTTTATCAAACGTGACTGATTTTTATCTGAATATCCGCATTCGCATTCTCATTCGCGAATATTCTAATTGAATCACATAGGTAAGGCACCCGCTGACAATGGCACCTGAGCTACTGACACCTTATCTATTCCACATAAGGCTCCTGTCAAAATTTTTCGCACCTGGCAGATGCCCATACCTCTTATTACTACTATTACTTGATGAAAATCAGTTTCACCTAAGGGCCAAATAAAGGGGCGAAAAATATCTCTTTACACCGAACTTCTCGAACCTATTTTATGCGCTATAATTGCTGCAGCTAGCAAACACAAACTCGTTCTTTTCTCCCTTGGGAGTTGGCAGAAATAACAGAAGGTTATGAATGTCTGGATCCTTCTATATTCCTTTTGTTGCATGCGTGTTGCTAGATAGAATATTATTTACATTATATCATAAGCTTGATAAATACTAAACTTCATACTGATTATATAAATTAGGAAATAATTTATACCACATTTATTCATTCGTTTTTTTTACATTTTATCCCTCGATTTATCTTTTAGGTACGTTGTATTTTTTACTTTTTTATTTTCCAGAAAGTTTTTTTGTGTTATTGAACTGGACAGAATTAAAATATAAGAATGGATATTTTGTTTTCAACTGGAAAACCGACTACTACATGGTTTTCTAGCAGTCACTTGCCAGTTACTTTCCATAGGATATGCGTTGTCCGAGCCAACTACATACGAGTATATTCGGCGTTATTTGAGTGCTCGTCTAAGTGAAATAAAATATTTACATTTTCCTATTAGAAAAAGAAGGAAAATATGATTTATTTGTCACAGAAATAGGAAGTATGTACGTGCATACAAAAAGATAAGACTTATAAAAAATAAGAATTTTAAAAATCGAGAAACCGATGGACGTAGGTATTTACAAAAGAAATTCTTACTCCTTTTTTTAAGGCGTTTGAAAATAATGCCTATCAAAATAAATTATCAAAAAAATATTGTGGTACCGAAGACAAAATAAAAATTACAATAGCCTACCTATTGTAATTTCTTATTGCACTACCCAAATCGAAATCTACGTAGAGTTACCTACAGCCGAAAAATCCACCCTCCACATTGAAAATCGAAAATTCGAAACAAAATAACAGTATTTTCGTGGAACCAGACGGGCACCCTTTTCATTTGGCGGGCCTGGCTGTCCATTAATTACGATTGCCCAATAGTTTGAACAACTAATTCTTATGATAAATTGGACAGTTCGTTCAAAAATTGTTTCGAAATTGTTGGGTGATTTCAGTCGGTTTTGTGTTTACTTTTTGTTTTTTAAATCTTATTTGTGTGTGTGTGTGTGAGGGGGTGTGTGTGTGTGTATGTTTGTAATGAATTAACTCAAAAGCAGCCGTGTCGTTTAAAAAAAATCACCATTATAAAGCTACATTCACCCTGAGTTGCATACCTAGGCTATAATACTGTCCACCCGTGCGAAGCTGGGACGGGGCGCTAGTAGTATAATAAAAACGATACAAATAATGCATAATTGCTAATTTGATCATAACTGTTATGATTTATTTCTATGCAAGTACTTTCATCTTCCTTTTTTTGTTAAAGTAAAAAAAAATATGAATATGAATTGTCCTAAAAATAAAATAAAGTCGAAAAGTAAAATGACGCTATCTACAAAGACAACACAATTGAAAAAGTCAAATTCAAAATAAAAGAAAATGGAATATCATTTTTCTGTAATTCAAAATAAACGATAAGTAGGCTCCATCTGCATCGTTTCAAAAATGTGGCAGTAAGCTCATAGGTTCTTTTTTTCTTGTATATGTAGAAAAGATTTTACACAAAATTTAATACTAGGTACTCCGATTTCCATACAAAACTAAAGTTAGGTGTGAAATCATTTTTTTTAAGTTACACATTCAAAAGCCTTTTAAAAATTTAAATGTATTATAAATTCAGAAAATGTTCTTTTCCAAATAAAATACAATACCTACCAATTTTATAAATTTAACAAATACAAATCAAATATAATATTTTTTTCTTTTTATCTATTCAAAAACCGGTTTTACCCTTTACTTTCTTTAACAACAAGAGTTATCTTTCTTTAAAAAGATAGCTCGTTTTCTAGGAATGGGAATTAAAAACCCTTTGAAAAGATATAAAAGTATTTTGTGGAGTGATTCAACCTGTTTCGATCAAGTTTTGTGACCGGCAGGTCGTGGGTACGATTCTCGGGTTGTAAAAGAAATGTTCTGACGGTAAATAGACTTCTTGTATTGAATTTGTATGGGATTCAAACCAGGTTTTTTCTATAGCATGTCTATTTTTTTCTACTCTGACTTTTTCGTGAGAATATAATTTTTCTTTGATGTCTCAAATCAGTTTCGTTCAATTGAGATTAAATTAATTTAAAACTGACTAATAAATTATCGCTATTGTAACGCCACCATTGTTATTCTCGTAGAAAATTTTAGTAAGAATATTTTTTTTTATACCAGATAACATAACTTGCTAAATATATTTATGTGTACTGAAACGATAGTATTTTACATAACCTAGGTTTATTTAGTCAAGGAATCTGAAAGGTTGATTCGATAGCAAAAAATGCCAGACAACACCAGTTTAAAATAAAACGATTTTTTTAAAGAAATTGGAAGATTTACATCAAAGAAGTGAGCCATTAATTTCCTTCACAATAAACTCACATCCCGCATCTTAAAACAGCTACCTGAACATTATATTCACCCTTTTAAACATCCCCGCGCAACTAAGGAGTTCTACCCTTACATCCCTTAAACTTAACAATACCGATACCTCAGAAAATTATTTACCAAACTACCCTCCGAACAAAACGGCCCGCATCACGCCTTCAAAACGAAGGAAATTATTCAAGACTGATAAGAAGTACGGAGACGTCAGTTAGAGTAATGTTTCCGCTTTTCCCGCCCCTCCTCTTCCTTAGGGCGAGGGGAGAAAGGGCTTATCGTACAAAAGGTATCGAGTCCCAACTCCCCTCTTTATAGAATTTTCGGGCTTTCCACTTCTGCGGGGTGTAGGGGGGCTTTCCCCCCTTTTTGCGACGTACATTTTCATTTCCTTCATCTTTCTCCGCTTTCGAGGTGGAATGGGCCGGACTTGGGACGGTAGATTTTATTTTCTGCTTGGCACGTGTACCTGAAATAAAAAAATAATATACTATATTTAGTCTGTCTTATAAGTGTAGCTCTGAAAAGGCTGTCAGACAATATCGCAAGAAGTATTAATTTTCTCATAAAATACAGTTTGGAATAACTGCCAGTACTATTGGTTTTCTTTGGAATGGCCTTTGAAATACCGAGGTCAGTACAAAGGTACCTACTGATTAAGAATGGCATAGTCATGATGAGATTTATTGCCTGACGAAAATCATCATCTCACTCATATATTAATTAGGGTCGACTATTGGCTTAAAGTGAAAAAAAAAAATGGATATTTAGTAGCTACACGGACTTTGGTTGGTTAAATAAAATTGTTAAATGTCTATCTTAAACCTGATGATAACGAAAAATGTACAAATATATTTAGGCTTTAGTTGTTGCGCTTACACTCAAACCTCAATTATTTTCACTAAAACACAAAAATAATACACATATTTCACTAGTAAAATTATACAGAAAATGCAAACGATGCTCATTTGAAATATTTTCGAGGCGTGCACGAATAAAATTATGCAAACTACTGTTTTTATATTCAACATTGCATGCAGAAGTTTGCTAACTATTTTGTAGTTTTATAAAACTGGTGAGTTTACTTTCTGATTTTATGGAATACGTTGGAATGAATACATACTTTTGGTGAAAAACAAATGGATTCGATAGGATAAGTAAGAGACCTTACACAAATTATAAAAAGCTTA
This sequence comes from Agrotis exclamationis, assembly GCA_950005045.1. NCBI lineage: Eukaryota > Metazoa > Arthropoda > Insecta > Lepidoptera > Noctuidae > Agrotis > Agrotis exclamationis. Next base: position 11,254,001 of record OX465443.1, read on the forward strand.
ATATGAACTTAATGTTTCTAACAACGGGTGTTGAGTTGATTTTTAACCGACTTCTAAAAAAGGAGGTTACTCAATTCGACCATATACAGGGTTATTTGAAAAACACCAACAACCTCTTAAGAGGTCTTTCCACTCATTATAATGAACAACTTTTACTATGGGACCAACCCTGAAATCAAGAAAAAAAAAATCTGCTGTTCCGTACGTTATGTTCGCATAACTCGTCAAAATGTAGGGAACACCTGTTTTTTTTTTTCACGGTTTAGGGTTTGGTCCAATAGTAAAAGTTGTTCATTATAATGAGTGGAATGGAGGTTGTTGGTGTTTTTCAAATAACCCTGTATATGCTTTTTTTTCAATGTTTGTTCGCTCAGAACTTCGTCAATTATGAACTGATTTTGATGATTCTAAGGACATATTTAAAGGGTAAAATAACATACCAAACAACTTTTCTTTCGGTAGTCGTCGGCAAAAAACTTAATGAAATAAACAAGCAAAGCCACCGACTTCCGAAAGAAAAGTTGTTGGTAGGTTATTTTACCCTTTTTCGTGGTCGTTTTTGAAGTCGGTTAAATTTTTTTTTAAAGTTTTTTATTCAGTATGAGGACCTGTTGTACAAATTGTTTATAAGGTTAAATAGGTATATCCTTGACAGTTAGTACAGCCAGAAAGCGAAGTCTATACCAGTTTTACCAATAGTTTATGTGAATTCCACAATTATAGCAATCATTCATGTCAAGTAGGTCCTAGTTCCAGCTGAATCCGGTTAGACAAAACAGATCATTTTATGTACACGTCAATATTTTCCAACAGACGTCATAAGTTCACCAATGCAAAAAAAAATCGAATGAATATTCGCAGGTTTCCTCCCAAAAATGTATTCCCAAATCCGTCCCTGCACTCAATTCCCCGTCTTACACCAGCAACCTTAGACGCCCCCTCTCACCCCCTTTTCATCCCCCCTTCCACCCGCGCACTTCGTTAGCGAACTTCCATACTTTGTAATATGCAAATGTTGCTTCTAAGGGGATGCGGCGACGACGCCGCGTCGTCTTAAAATGAATTAATTACGCAGGTGACTGCGACGTAGGTATAGGTATTGATTTTAATAGGGGTAATTAGCTGAGGGACGTAGGTTACGTAGATAGCTAGGTTTTGAGTAAGTGAAGAAAAATACAAATAAGTAGTTGTGTATTTATTTATGTGTATTGGATTGTTGTATGTATTATTAAAAATATTATATGTTCTTACACACCACTGTATCTTCTACCTCAAATTCTCCTCTCTCAGGTCTGCTGGAAGAAATTTCATTTAGAAATAAGCAGTGCCTTTGTACTTTTATTATCTGTGTGTGCACATAAATAAATAAATACGTATGAATTTTAAACCTCATTGTGTTTTTTTTCGTACGTCTTCTAGTATTATAAAGCTGAAAGAGTTTGTTTGTTCGTTTAATTGAGTCAGTAAGACTCTTGTCGTGACCTGAGGTCTCGCCTTTTATTTGGTCAAAGATGTATGCTTCTGAGCACTGTTCCCGTTGACAGTTAGTAGTAAGTACTTTTTGGCACCCCTTGAATATTTTCTCTTTTTTTATTTGCAATTAGTTCTACCTTTATCACTTCCTTATTATAGTTTCTATTTATAATTGTTGTAGGTTAAAATAATTATGAAAAACATAATCTGTCGTACCACAAAAACTTATAAACGTCTGTTGAACACTTCGTCTAAAAAATGTCAGATTATGACGTTGAAATAAGGACCGTTTCGCAGTCACACTTTTTTAGACAAGTGTTCAACAGATGTTTAAGTTTTTGTAGTAAGGCTGTATATGTGTATATCTTTCTAAGAGTAGTTCTATTTATTTAAATAGACAAAGTTGTCAAACTTTATTTTTATCTTCCAGCTTATAATAACCATGTAGGTTTATATTATAAAGCTTGTATTTCTGCGGCCACAGAACAGTTATTCTACCAGTGTAGTATAGGCAATACCGGAACTGTCATTTTCAGCCGTATCGCTTCTTGAGTTACAACGAAGATTTCTGACTGCTTTGGTAAAATTAAATTATGAATGACACAACTAGCACTGTTAATTTCTTAAACTATGAGTATTAATAAAATTAATTAATATAATAAATGCGATACCTACTCGTAGTTCGGATTTTTTCACACAACTATTTTTGTCATAAAGTAGGTAAGAAAGTAATAATATAAATTACTTTTTCATTTAGAATAATGTTGTTAATGTAGAAAAAACGCAATGATTTTGTTAAAGAAGGTAAAGCTAGGTCTGACTGAAATTACGCTTTAAATATATAAATTTCGGTCTCGACTTACCTACAAGGTGTAAGGTCGAGGGTTCGAACCCCGCCTGGCGCATTAGGTAGTACTTTGTGTAATTTATTTCATCACCACTGCTATCAAAACGGTGAAGAAACTTCGTGAGGAAACCGGCATGTCCTAGAACCAAAAATGCGAAGACATGTGACATCTACCAACCCGCACTGGGCCCGCGTGGTGTTTTATAGCCCACTTCCTCTCACTGAGAGGAGGACTATGTCCCAGCGGTGGGAATATTATTAGGCTGAAGATGATGATTAAAATTCTTTTTTTCAATAACGAATCGTGTTATCCCATACAGAATTCAACTATAAAATTCACTACTTATTAACACTCAACAACAAAATATCCTTATTCATAAACACATAATTTATATAAAATATTTCCGATCACGTTATTCCGCCCTAGCTACGCCGCCCGCCTTAGCTTCACCGCCCGCCCGTCGCACCGCCCGCCGTCGGCACGTGCAAATACCTACGTTTTACGTAACACAGCCTTAGGGGAATGCACTTTACAGGTTTTACAGGAAATCGCATGTTACCTACTGAAAAATATGTGGTTTATGTAGAAGAATTTAATGTATTTTTGGTATATTAATTTGGTTAGAGAAGATTGTTGTAACTTACTAGCTTTTCCTCGTGGAGGTATTGGTCATTGCGAGATGTTATGTAGCAGGGGTGGCCAAACGGTCGATCGCGACTACTAGTCCAGTCAATCGTGGCAAGGCAAAAAATATAAATAAATAGACCAGACTGCGCAACGTAATTACCAACTACTGCAGCATAATCTTGTATAATTTTTCAATCTCACATGTGATATAAAAAGGAACTCTCCTAAGACTGGTCAATAAATAAAAAAATGCTACATGATTGTGTACTAAATTATGCTGTTTCATCTAAGATTTCAAGAAATATGTAATAGGTAGATCGCACAGGGTTTCATTAGTACACAGTAGATCATATGTCTAATCAAGTTGGCCACCCCTATTATATAGCCAATAACCTTCCTCGATAAATGGAATATTTAACACAAAAAGATTTTTTCAATTCGAAATAGCACTTTCTGGTATTTTCACGTTCAAACAAATAAACACTTCAGCTTTAAATTTTACTGTTATAGGTATGGATTTAAAACCGTTCGTACTTAACTACTCTGAGAAAAAGGAGTCGAAACAAACTCAGTGGTCTACAGTCCTTTAGAGAGATCGAACATTAAGAGTGTTATCGGTAAAAAATGACAATTTACATAATATCGGGGTTTTTTAAAGTTAAATTACTACAAATTGGCATGAAATTATTAAAAACTAATTTTAGTACCGCATTAAGCATTATATTTATATTGTAGGTATTTGTATAGAACTGGCCGACAAAGCTCGGCGCTGCGTAATTTATTAGTAACTTTGAAATTTTACATTGTCGATAAAATAACTTTATGTAAGTTTTTTTTACTGATTTTTGTTTGCCTGAACTCCAGTCCAAACAGTGTATTTTTTAAAAGTTATTTCAGCCTTAATATTGAATAAAAATAATGTTTTATTTTGTCAAATTTAGGTTGAAAAAAATTCTTTTTTCAAGTACGTCATGAATTAAAATTACTTTTTTATTCTATACAATAACAATAACGGTATCTTTCCTTTTTCCGCGTATTTTTTTCAGGTTTCTACGACTCATTGTTGATTCATAATTTCATTCCGAAATTCAGTCTTCCCGTATAATTTCAGAAATATGAGTTCAGAATAAGCTTTCATTTTGATATTTAATAATGTTTTTCAATTTTTAATCTATACAAATATAATATAAAGATATGCTTAATGCGGTACTAAAATTAGTTTTTAATTATTTCGTGCCGATTTGTAATAATTTAACTTTAAAAAACCCCAATTTTATGTAAATTGACTTTTGTTACCGATAACACTCTTAAGTATAGTATATTGGTAATTGTGAAATTCCAAAGATGAGTTACTGAAAATGCATATTGATTTAGTTTCATTTTGTAAAGGCGCAGGTTTCAGAAAAACTAATTGTTTAAACTCACAAACTAACGTTACATGCGTGTACTCACATTATCCTTTAAAACAGCTGAGAAGTACGGCCAAGGCCAGTCCCACACTTGGGCAAGTATCCCACAAACACGATAGCCTTCGTCCACTACAATTAAATGGCCCTGACAATACGCATGGCATTACTATGAAAAGTCGAACTGGGAGTACGAGTAATGAGTGAGATCGGGGAGTCCATGAAAAGTAGTTAAAATTAAATAGTATAAAAGTTACCAGTAACAACGGATAACGAGGTATACTCAGCGTTATCAAAGTATATCTAAAAAGGGTATATACTAAGTTTATTTTTGTATTAGGAAAATGGGAAATAAGGATCATAGAAACATTGCTGGAAGTGAAAATTAGTTAAATTATTTTAACACTCATTTACATTTCCCGTATACAGATTTGCTCTGAAAAATACTTTCATTCAAGGTGTAATTGAATTACCAAAACCTAAATATAATCTTGATCGTTTTGTGTGTAATTTATATAATTAAAAAAACAAAGAAAATGACATACGAATGTGGTGTTCCCATATAATCATTTCTCAAAAATATAAGTAGGCATATATTTAAGCCAAATAAATAAATAAAATACTTCATTATCTGTTATTTATTTTCTTTCAGAATTTTTAATTCGAAGAGAAGCCAACGTTTTTACTTTGTGTTCAAATATTTTGTCAATCAAAATCAAATGCGGCATAATATAATAAAAATTAGAACACTAATCGTCGTACCACAAAAAACTTTTAAACGTCTGTTGAACTCATGTCTAAAAAATGTCAGATTATGTCGTTGAAATAAGGTCCGTTTTGCAAGTGTTACAAGAGTTCAACTGATGTTTAAGTTTTTGTAGTAAGGCTGCTTATGTTTATAATTGAATTCTCCAATTCTACACTCACAATAATATTCCTGAAACCCTGACCTATTCTATAATAATATTATTATAATATCTAAAATTATTCGTGTCAGTAAATTAGTAGGGGTAACGTCCTCACTGACCAGGGCTATTTCTGTCCGTTACCGAGATTTGATTGACGTACACTCACTGTACTCCCTTCTCGACGGCAATATCAACTAGTATTTGGGATGTTAAATTGTAAATATGTGGTTTGATTGTTTTATTATAAATTACTTGTACTATACAGGGTATTTTTTATGTAGAGCGGTATTTTCTGTGTGGTTTTGGTCTTTTAGTTCATCAACGTGGAGTGGAATGGACTTGACTGGCTCAAAAACCAAACTTTTTTCAGTTTCCATCTCCGCCTCAGGGCCGCAGTGCCCTTTTAAGACAGTCCTGCTATCCCGGGAGGAGTACCAGAAAAACTTGTATAATTTCGGGGAAACAAGACCTACCTATCACGTACATACGAGTACTTCACCAGCGCGTTTTCATTCGTTTCAAATTAAATGTATTTAAAGATGAACAGTAGATCAACGCTTCTAAAAATCACAAAACGTCACTTGGTCGGTATAATTTTACAGGCGTTATGACGTCACAAGCTCCCACTCTCGAATTTCGAAACGTTTTATCTTTGTCAATAATCATTGATTTAAAGAAACAAAAAACCGGCAGGTGCGAGTTAGACTCACCCATGAAGGGTTCCGTAGTAGCAAGCATAGATTAGGGACATAATTATATTGAGATTAGTAAGTAATATACACAAACAATAAAAATAACTTTGTTTTTCATAGTGTTTGTATGAATGACAAAGTTGTATTTGCGGTTTTTGAAAATGTACTATATCTCAAAAACTGCTAACTATATTTCATCCAAACCAATTTTCGTTGGAAGTTTTTGTTAAGGTCTATATTATATATTTTTTTTTAGTTTTATCATTCCCTTATTTTAGAAGTTACAGGGGGGGGGGACACACATTTTACCACTTTGGAAGTGTCTCTCGCGCAAACTGTTCGGTTTAGAAAAAAATTATCGTCGCCCTAATTCGTTAACCTGCTAAGTCCATTTTTGGCAAAATTGACTTTTTGATGCAGTTCGAAAATTCAGCCTAATATCTACCGTAGCATTTAAGAAATAACAGCGATATCAGCCTAAAAAGGTGACAAATGCTATGCCCGAAAAACTGCTTTCTTATCACTAGCCAATCTCCACAACGCAAACCTGCTAAATCCTGTTGAGGCCTCAGTTTTGCACTGACAACGTTCCCAAACTCACGTACCGTTTGGGAAAATTGATTATTTTATTTTATTGTTGTAATAATTAATTGATTGTGATACAGAAGCAGTAGTAAAACAATATTTAATAGCTGTCATTAATAATAATAAAATACTTAGGAGTACAACACATACTACAAGACAGACAACACATTATAATAACGTATATTAAAACTATTACTGATAGTTTATGAAGAGTTTAGCATTTTTTTATCGTGGTAAAATCATCAAATGAGTCCTCCCACCCAAGGCAGGGAAGGAGGGACTGTCAGACTTGTACTGACTAAAATCCACAGTGTCCTTCAATAGCCTTTAGATTCCGGGGTCACGGTATTCGTAAGTCCCGCGACCCCGGCAGGCTTTGGTCCTCTAAGGGGGTCCAAAGCCGTCATTGTGCTGACACTCTTTGAGGCGCGCGTGGAACACAACTCGCCGTCGTCCCGAACATGGTCCATGGTCGGACAGCGAGTCGTCCATTACTCGGCGCCCGGATGCCCGCACCTACGGTGGCCGGAAATCGTCTTGCGACGTCCGACGCCGTGGGCTAGGCTGACCACTGCGGCTAGGCTGTGAGGTGGACGCTGTACTCTCCCTTACGCTTCTCGCCTCCTCCTTCGCTAGCATGACTGCTTCGCAGAAGGAGCTGACTGCTTCCCATTCCGTCTCGCCCCGCAGCATTGCCTCGACCAATGCCGGGCGCGAGATGTTGCTGCCTATCGCCGTCGTGAGGACGCGGCGCGGCGGTGTTCTGCCCAAGCGGGGCAGTCCTGCACCGTATGCTCCACTGTGTCCTCCGGGCGATCGCGCAGTGGTGACACCCAGGCCTTTCTTCCTTCCCTATCCGACACAGGTACCTGCCGAAACTTCCGTGTCCGATGAGGACCTGCGTCAGGCAGTAGGTCAGGACGCCGTGACGCCTATCCAGCCTCCTCAAGGAGGGGTCTTACCGCTGCGATTGCAGCGTGCCTGGACCTTGGTTGCAACAGTCGCTCCCTCCATACTGCCCTGAGATCGCGCCGGAGCTCTTCCCTCCGCGCTTCGAGAAGTCGAAGCAGCGGGGGTTCGCCCCAGCGATGCGCCTCCAAACGCCACTCATAGACGCGCTGGAGAGCCGTCGCCTACAGATCCCAGGGCAGTAATCCGGCAAGGAGGTTGGCCGATTCGCCGGTGATCGTGCGGTATCCTCGGATCATCCGTACAGCCATAAACCTCTGGCAGGAGGCGTTTGGCCCGCTGAGACTGGGCAGGAGTCGCCTGAGGGCGGCTGCTGCCCGGTTCAGCTTTGGGGCCAAATACAGGAAGTGCTCCCTGAAGTTCCACTGGCTGTCGAGGACGAGTCCCAAGTACTTCATCGTTCTCCCGAAGCCGATGCGAACCCCTCCCACCGATGAAGAGTTCAGCTTAGATATTTTAATCCTGTTTCCTATTAAAGAAGACTGATTGTTAAATTTTTAATAATTAATATTTTGATTACTGATTGAATTCGTTTAACTGCACAGTTAAAATAATTATCTATACACCATTAATACCATTAATTTACCATACTAAAAAGTTAAAAAAACTGCTAAGTCCTCAACCAAATTGAAACTTCACTTCGAAAAACTGCTTAATTATTGTTTTCCTTAATTTTGTAAAATGTGTTTAGGTTTTGTTAGATATTATGTTTTTAAAATATCAAGAAAAAATATATACGCCAACGGGATTTTCAAAATTTTGATTGCTAAACTAATAAAGATATTATTCAGTTTTTTCTTCGTCCTGTAAACTTTGCAAAAACGTATTTAGCAGGTTAACGAATTAGGCCGACGTTATATTAGTAACCTATATCATTTTTAAAGCCCTATCCATAGATACCCCACACGTATGGGTTTGGTGAAAAAAAAATTGTTGAGTTTCAATTCTAAGTATAGGGGGTACCCCCAAAATTTGTTTTGTTTTTATTTTTGTGTAAAAATCCTAATGCGGTTCACATAATACATCTACTTACCAAGTTTCAGCAGGATAGCTTTCATACTTTCGAAGAAAAGTGGCTGTGACATACGGACGGACAGACAGACAGACATGACGAATCTATAAGGGTTCCGTTTTTGCCATTTGGCTACGGAACCCTAAAAATACCTGTTAATTATTTATAAAGAGTACGTACGTACAGACCATGTTACATGTTATATTAACCTGTGTTTTATAACACGTCCACACTATGTAACCACACTAATCCACACTATGTATAACATTCAGTGTCCACATTATCTGAAACATGTTGTATAGCACCTTTACTAAACAGATATAAATATTTATGCAATAAACTTCCTTATTCGCACACACGACCACCTCATCTAATCTAGGACAGGTACAGACAGCTTATATGCAACACACAGTCTGACCTAATCTGACCTACAGAGAAGCTACCTGCTAATACCAGAATATTATCTCAATGGGCAATACTGACCTTGACATCCGGGCATCGATCCGGGCATGCATCGATTGTATGCCCGGTAATTGAGTTTAGTGACCGAGTGGTTCCTTATTCGAATTACTAATTGGACATTGATTTTAGTCGGTAGTATGTCTACCCTGATATACATGTTTGGGTGTTGTGTATGCATGAATGAGCGTCGTGGTAGACATGTTGATTTGTAGGTTATTGCATTATGTTTTTCAGCTTAAACAAGGAATTGGTATAGTAGAGTATTCGAAGCCATTAAGATCTAGATTTTTTAAATAAATCAGGTACAATGCCTGATTTTGAATTATTTCAAAAACAAAACATTGCCCCACACGACAATTATTGAGCACGAGAAATATTTGTTCTGTGCGGCAATCAAACCCACAACACGCAGTAGTCCATCGCAAAACCACTACTAACACCATAATTAATGTTTTATTAGCCAATTACTCCAAGAAACACCTCATGAATCAAATGAATTCTATTTTATCTGCAAACAGTCGCTACTATATTTCAGAATTATGTTTTTTTATTCTCAAGAATCGTCTTTATGTTTTGAAATGCATTTATTTTTTGAAATTTCTTTATTTTCTCTCCTGCTATTATTGTACGGGAGTTACAATTGTTGCGTGTACAGTTACGCTGTCAACTCGTACGGGGAAGAGCGTCGAAAATATCCGTTTCTTTTTTGTATTTTCTTATTTTCATATGGAAACCCATATGGAGACCCATATGCGACATAATTAAGAAAAAGATAAAGAAGAAGAGATACAGACGAACATACGCCATTGCAATTCGGTTTTCAATTTAATTATCATTACGACTTGACAACGTAACTGTACACGCAACAATTGTTTACAACTACCCCCGTACAATAATAGACGTCCGGTCAGGTCCTTGACCTTGTGTTTAGACCTCTGATGTCCGACTTGACATACATACCTATGTATATTATATACTACATAGTATACGCTAAATTAATTTAGTTGTCTGGGTATTGCTCTGGTATTACTTATTATAAGAGAAGTGGTGAGAAGAGTAGCGAAGAGCAGTGGTGGCCCAGTGGTATCGGCCTCGACTTACGAGTTGTAGGTCGTGGGTTCAAACCTAGCCAGGCATATTACTTTGTGCAATTTATTTCATCACTGCTCTCAAAACGGTGAAGGAAAACATCGTGAGGAAATGGGCATGTCCTAGAACCATAAATTCGAAGACATGTGACATCTACCAACTCGTACTGGGTGTGTGTGGTGGATTATGGAACATTCCCTCTCACAGGGTGGAGGCCTGTGTCCCAGCAGTGGGAACATTATAGGCTGATGATGATTGCTAATAAATTATAAATCCGTGTCAAGACGATCTTTCAGCAAACCTCAATATTTTGTAAAGATATAGCTGAAGAATTTGTGTGATTGTTTGGTTGATTCAACGCGCTATTTTCATGAACTACTGGTCCGAATTGAAAAATTATTTATGTGTTTGAAAGTCAATTTATTGAGGGAGGCTATAGGCTATATAATATCACGCTATAAAAACCGAGCAGTGGGAGTGAAAACGCGGGAAAAAGCTAGTAAAATATTGTTTAAGATTGACGTCACTGCCGAAGCAGGTATTTCTATAAAATAAAATTAAAATAAAAGCTTTTTATCATTTAAAACTTTTAAAACCGAACTATCTTTTTCTTAATTATTATGTTGCAGACTCAGTTTAGACATAAACAAAAATGACAGGCATTTGTTTTTTGTGTGTAAAAAATTCTAATTTAGAATTTACTCATGTGATTTAGATTACTTTAGATAAGAAAACGCTGTCTCAGAACACACGTGTACCCCACGCAATGCCGTCGGCACCCACAGGATAAAATTATCTGAAAAATTCACGTTTATAAGTAGGTATATTTTTTTTTCCAGTGATAGACATTAAGTTAAATTTAAGGTAATTATTATGTATAGTTTGTTTAGATTAGTATTGAATTAAAATAGTAGTATATATATACCTACATATATACCTATATACACCGTGTTCTTCACGTTATCCATAAACTTTAGCAAATACTTCTATGGCTTTTACAAATCAAATCCAACAAAGGAAGTAGTACTTAAAAAGGCTTCGTTACAAAGATATTTGTAATTTCATTTAATGAAATTTAATTGAGCTATGCAGTGAGAAAATATCTTAATTTGAAATCTATCAAATACTATTTGCATTTCATTTGTTTCAGCCCGCCAAATGTTATGAATGACGTTGCCAATTCGGATAAAGAGGCATGCATATCGGGTTATTTACGTCTAGGTATTTAGTTTGTATGAAAATTAACAAAAAATAAAAAATAAGAATTTATTAATGTGTCCATAATGAAAAATGCTTACTTCCGTGGTTTGAACATCTGGTCGAAGTTTATGTATATCGTCCGGAACACGGTGTATATATGTATACCTAGTAATAAAATATATCCTATGAATTAATGGAACCGCTCGCAATTAAATTTTTCTTTTCCGAAAAAAACTTTTAGGATTCGTGACACAGGTGTTATTGCATATAAATAAATGTATATTTCGTATTGTTCAAAGTAGTTTTGTGTGAAAGAGAATCGAACATTCATACAAGAAAAACGTAAATATTTCATTTGAGGCAACACGTCCAATCACGGCACAGTTCCTGCCTACTCCCACAACTAAATAGAGCATGTGCTTATGGTACATTAATAACGTAAATAGTCCTGAGTGTCCAGCCGAACAGTGTCCTTGAACTTAGTGGCGACCGTGCCGTCCGACTGACGGACTTATTGTGTAAACATTCCAATTTTGATGCAACTGCGATCTCGATAGTGTGACTGACAGTTGATCAGTACTTCGTAATGTAATGTGTGGTAAAGTAAGGTTAACTTGGCGGGGAAGGAAATTTGGTGCTAGACTCTTAAAAGTCTTTCAAGATGTTAGGTACCTCTTGCCCACCTTTGTGGTAAACTTAGTTGCATCATTTCGCAGTACTGCATGCATATGGTAACTTTTAAAAGACTTGTTAAGACTCTACCACCGAATTGCCTGTCTCACCAAATAACCTTACTTTACTCTGTAAGTATATTTTTTAAAATACACTGAAAAAGAAAAACGGTAATACCAACCGATTTTTCGGTAATATTCTCTCTTAAAAATAACTGCTACGATACCAGTAAATCTCTGAAAACGGCAATACTTACAAGGAACTGTTTGTTTCAGTAGAATTTAATGTTCATACAGTTGAAATAACTGTTTAGCTCTTTACTGTTTTTGGCCCATTTCAGTGCACTGTCCGTAATCAATTATTTTAACGTTTATATACGTTCCCGGAACCGTTTTTTTTTACTGTTCAAGAACAGTAGAAAGTCTCGTTTTATTTTTTTCAGTGTACAACTACGTGCAATCGTGATCGTTGGAAGTCATGGAGACAGAACTTGCCCAGCAGTGGGAAAGTCGGAGTAATCGAGTAATGAGTGACTTTGTGACCCGGGTCGACACGCATCATGTTTCACATGCGCGTGCGCTTCAAATAGTTGTCAGCAATCTGACGGGGCAGTCCTTAGAGGGCCGTGGACCATATCATCGCTTACCATCTGGTGAGATTGTGGTCAAATGCAAACCCATCGCTAAATGAAAGAATTTCAAGATAAACTTTGAGATTAAACGTTGTGTGGTTCTTTGTCAATCTACACATCATCATACATCAATCCACATAAAATATTGCAATAATTACACAAAGTACCATAATTAACTACAAACTTTGACCGTGGTCCATCACCCGGGCGTCGACCCTGACCTAACAATGGACCCAAACCTACAGGGTGTATGTTAAGGATGTAGCACTCGCCAAGTGTGATGTAATGTTTAAAGTTACATGCTGGTATTAATATACCCCGCTAATATTGTGATGGAGCCGTGATAAGCCAGAAATAGCATGAAATAGGGATGTTTAAAATTATAATTAGGTTGGCTTTGGTGAGTGGAGTATGTAAGTAACAAGGTTTAAAATTATCAAAATAATCGGTACCATAGAGTTCACGTAGACATATCGTAAGAAGGATAACAAGAACGTTGATAACAAGAACGTTTTGTAGAAGAAAAAACCTGAACGAACTTATTTTATTTAAAGTATGGATAAAATAGAACAAAAAAAATGGTTTTTCATACAAAATGAGAAATTGATCGGGCACATCTCTGTGAAAAATATTTTTTTTTGCGAATTTCCAAAAGTCTTAGAACAAAAGTTGTTCAGTAACATGGGCTGGGTTACCCCAAGAGAGGTTTTGCGCATTTGGTGTTACACGTTGTATAATTATATTACCTACAAATATGGTAAAGACAATTCCAAATTAATTGAAATCAGAATAAGAAGAACACGAGGACTATTCTTACAAGCTTTTATTTAGGTACTTACACTGTCCCGTTTTCTGTAATCAAAACTTGCAAGTTAAATTTGATCCACTTCCCGGTTTCCGATTGAGCTGAAATTTTGCACGTATATGTATATCACGTGACAATGCAATATTATGATGACATGAAGCTGATCTGACGATGGAGCTGGAAGGTGACCATAGGAACTTTGTAATGAAACGCCGCAAACCAATCGAGTTTAGACTCGTTTGATTCGTCTTGACGCGTACTTTGTCTAACGTAAGTATTTTTTTAACAATAAAAGATTGTTTTTAAAAAGAACATAGTTTTTTATATGACTAACTCGTTTATTTTTTTTTAAATCACTTCACACACAATGTTTCGTATCTACAACTACTGAGCAACCGGTTGCTCAATCACTTTACACGCTACACCCACTTGAATGGACATTAGTTGTCTATCGACCAGTATAATAATACCACTACTAGGAACAGTTCCTAAATAGACATACTACGAGTATAATACTAGTAACAGGTAATACCTACGGTTGCTAGTATTTGTGTCAGGGCCAGTATATTGATTGTTTAGTGGTTATTTTGATTGGAATGTGATTGGAAGATACCTACATTTCAGGAAATTGAACCCTGTTTTATTAGATAAGTATGTATGTTTGTGATAGGTTTTGCGAATTCTTATTCTATCTATATTATAAAATCTATAATATAAAAATCAATTGCTGTTCGTTAGTCTCGCTAAAACTCGAGAACGGCTGGACCGATTTGGCTAATTTTGGTCTTGAATTAGTTCTGTAAGTTCCGGGAAGGTTTAAAAGGTGAGGCGGTACGAAGTTTGCCCGGTCAGCTTGTATAATAATTATATTAATATCTGTAGGTACTTTCAGATATAATTTCAAGGAACACTTAGGTATTAAAATCATAGAAACAAGGCCTTTTGTTCCAGCTGTAAAAATATTTAAGACCAAAACTAGTTTAAAATACAGTTTTTGAATGACAGATTTAAGTGAGTGAGTTGAATGCAAAAGAAGATTCGATAGTTTTTTTGGGAATAGTTCTTAAGGGATAGGTAATAGAAAACATAAAAAGAATGATCGAAAACATAGTTTTCCGAAGTATTTTTTCGATCATTCTTTTCACTGTTTTTTTTTGTTACATAAAATTACTGATATTTTAACAAACAGGCATTGATGCGATGCTTTGAATAAAATGTGGATAAATTATTTAAAAAAAAGTTTAATGATCTTACCCTAAGTGGTGTAATAAACTGTAGAACTTTCACTTTCACTCTGAGAAATCACCAACATTTCCGACAAAATTCACTTCACAATTTTTCACTATTCCACTGAAAACTTCAGCCACTTTCTACACTTACTTTTACTTTCTACGTCAAAATCAAAGAATAAACTAACACCCCAAAAAGGGTTCACCCCATATCTTTTAACAACCCCTACTCACAATAAGATACCTGTTTCTTTGCAACAGGTTCTTGCTTTCTTATCTCTTTATTAGGAAAGGGTTATTCTATTAAAGTTGTGGGTGCCCCTTGTAACAGTAAATAAAAAATTAAATTAATATTCATGTGAATTTCACGTGGTGGAATAAAAACTGTGTCAGGAATAATATTCATGTGAATTTAACGCAGTGGAATAAAAACTATGTCAGGCTATTAAATTATGTCGGGGTTGCGGGGCTGTCTAAGCAGGTTCCCGTGGCCCTGGAACGCAAATGGCAACAGAAAGAAGAGGGTGGATTTTTAATCAGTAAGAGACTAGGGGTCTATTCTGCTCAATCTAATGGGACCACCAAGTTTGAGGACTCATCCAGAAAAAGGGTTATTGTAAATTTTTATTAACCACAATTTTCTTGAACTTGTAAGGAGAGTAGTGGAAGAAATAGAGGAAACCTTTCCTGCCAAAAGTGGGATCCGACAAAAATTGCACCTATTCTTAGCATTAAAATTGCATTTTATTAATTTTAATATTACAAAAGAAAAGAATATCGCTGCATATTAAATAAATAATTAAACAAGAATTAAATACCAAACAGTGTATAAATAAGTGTAATAAGCGTATTCCCATAACTTCAATGTTATAAAGAAAAAAAAAAGAACATCTTTACCTAATTTTAAATAAAACTATCTACACGCTTAAACTTTATGTTCAATATTTCAAATCTGGAACATTCCTAAATAAAATTTCTTCTTTCTGAAAACATACCCTTTGTCATCTTTTACAACCCACAAAAGAATGTAAAAAGGGCTACCCTCAACAGACACCAAATCAAGAACCTGTCAACTTTCTTTTAAAAAACTAACCTGTTCCAATTTTGAATTTCAATTCGTATCTCGTCGGTAACCTGTTCTATTTTATTTGAAATTCTCACAAGAACTGGAATGAACCGCTTAAATCTGGTTCAAACTGCTCAGAATTGGATAAAACTGGTTATCACCGGTTTTGATTTGTAAGATTACGGGAATTGCGATTGTGTTAAAGGTTAAGATGTCATGGGAATGTAGGGTTACCTTTAGTGTTTGTAGACCATGGAATTGTTAACTGTCTGTTATTGAAGATCTGGTTACTGTGGGAGCCGTTTATGTGTTGATTAAATTGTTATACAAGTAAAATTTATTTATTTTATAATTTTGGTGCATCATTTTCATTCAAAAATACTTATTTTATTTATTTATTTATAATTATAAAGTACACCAACAGCAAAACATACAAATGCAGTAATTGAAAACAAAAATTTAAACTTATGTGCTAGTACGTAAGCCTATGACAGGTATACGCAACATTTGCCAAGAAAGTGCAACAAAGTAACAATTATGAAAATATAATAGATTGGTTAAATTATAATTTAATAAAACTAAGATCTATTATTTTTTTTTAAAGTCATTTACTTAAAACTAAAAAAGGTACTTAACTAAAAAGTGTTTACCTATGTAAATAAATTCTTCTTGCTTATGTCTTAAGAGGTAATTACTAAGAATATTTCATTTTAGTACACTTCTGCCTAACCCTTTCAATCATACAGGCTCAGTATTATGTTGTAAATATGTTAAAATACTACGTTTTAAAAATCAAACATCAAATCAATAATCAGCAACCTATGTACTACCTTTACAAAAGCTCCTTTTCAAAAGTTATTACGCATATAATAAACAATCAGGTATGTATAACAAAACGAGCCCATAATAATTACAAAAACATCTTAACCCAGTACATAAAAACATTACATTCAAAACGCGACATAAAACCTCCTTACAATTTCACCCTAACCCAATTTATACAACTCAGCGAAATTCTGCTAGACGCCCTACCCCAAACCGCCGTACAAAATCGCCTAAAGCGCTACAGCAGCTGCCTCGTACATCGCACCCCACCTATTCCTCAGAGAAATTCAAATAACGAACGCCTAGCACCGCCATCTTGCGCAAGACGCTGGTATAGAATAACTATACGTACTTTTTTCAGCGAAACGTCTTAAGTTAGACATTTTTACGCCACTATAGCTCTTATGACGACACCTTACGTTGGTAAATCGCTCGCGGAAAAATGGTCCTACATCCCGCGTCTTGGCTTACTTTTGTATATCGTAACTTTTGAACACGCGCATTTGTAAATAGACCTTAGATTCATGTTGTTAGAATTCAAATTCCAACTCGCTGCAATCTGACTTAGGTCAATTTGGAATGTGATCATAAAACTATAATAACAATGCACGCGACTAAACTAGCTGCCGTCTCGTTCCACGCGATTTAATTCGAATGCGATAGAAAGAGACAAAATGTGTGATAGTAGTTGCGTTTTAAGGGGCGTGGCGGAATAGTTAGGATAGTGGAAGTTTGGAAGAAGTTCGGAAGAGGGTAGCTTTTGGTAGATTTTATTGGATTTTACTGTAGTACGGTAATGGTTCGCGGAGCATTTGAATATCAATGGCGCTCATTGAAATTTAAAACAGAGCTGACGCCATATCTTTAGATGAAGTCAAACTGTTTTATGAATAGGAATCTATTTTTTTCTTATCTAGGTCTCTGTTTTTTTTGTTAGGTATTACTAAAGTTTCAAATTAATCTAGAATGCTAAATGTTGGGCTAGCAACATTTTCGTTTGGTCATATTTTTTATAGTAGATTTGACCCATATTAGGTCACATCAAAATATTTTAAAAGCCTGGGTCACTGATCTTTACAGAAGGAGTATATTATCCATTCACAAAGTTAAACGGAGTCATAACTTCATACAGTGAGAGAGCGAAGTCCTAAAGTCTTCACAAATAATTTCATTATCTTGTTTCTGTTTCTTTTATTAGGTCTCAACAGAAGGGCAAAAAAGGTAATATTAGACTTTTGAACGAACGCTGCATTATGATTGTTCTTTGATAGAAGAATCTGATGATTTTTATCTAAGTGAAGTCTCATATAATAACAAAAGACATTGCTCTTTTTCTTCCATGTTAAACAAGTTATGGGTCAGAATGTTGAGCCTGAAAAGTAATGAATTAATTAAAGTAATATTAGGTTTGTTAATTTAGTTTTTTAATGTACATAAATAACATCATAAGTAATCCATGTTGATAATAAAAAATATTTTGTAATTAAAAAAAAAAAAAATAAAGTTAACAATTATTATTGCTTGTTGCTTAAATGAGAATGCTAAGGGAAAAAATTAATTATTCTTTCACAGTTTTGTTTAATTTTAATTATTCTTTTAGATAATTATGTAAACTTCTCCACTGCTTGAAAAGTCAAAAATTGCCAACACCATGACCATAAAAAAAAAACAAATTCAATTTAAAACTTTGCTTAGTATACCTAATCTTAAAATACAATGGCAGACAAAACCGTTGAATCTTATTAAAGTTTCTTGAAGAAAGTTTAAGTAAGTAGTAGGTAGTACCTACTTGGAAAGGGTTTCAATAATATACCCTAAACGAGGGGTTCCCAAACTTTTTCAGCTTGCGGCGCACATAGAGGTTTAGAATTTTTTCGCGACGCCCTAGCTAGTTGATACCAGGTGAATAATAAAACAATAATCATCATCATCAGCCTATAATGTTCCCACTGCTGGGACACAGGCCTCTCTGTGAGAGGGAGTGGGCCGTAATCTACCACGCGGGCCCAGCGCGGATTGGTAGATGTCACATGTCTTCCAATTTTTGGTTCTAGGACATGTCGGTTTCCTCACGATGTTTTCCTTCACCGTTTTGAGAGCAGTGGTGTTGAAATAAATTACACAAAGTAATGCGCCTGACGGGATTCGAACCCACGACCTACAACTCGTAAATCGAGGCCGATACCACTGGGCCACCACTGCTCTCAAAACAATAATACCTGGTTCCAAACTCCATGAAATAAAAACACGTGAATCTAGGTTTGTTGCTGCAACAGAGATCAATGAGACTATCCTCTTCTTTCTGGTGGATATTTTATACATATAGAATCTTGGTTCCACTTACATAAGTATTCT
Source organism: Agrotis exclamationis (assembly GCA_950005045.1). Classification (NCBI taxonomy): domain Eukaryota; kingdom Metazoa; phylum Arthropoda; class Insecta; order Lepidoptera; family Noctuidae; genus Agrotis; species Agrotis exclamationis. The sequence goes on from OX465443.1 coordinate 11,272,855, forward strand.
GTGGTTCCACGAAATATCAATACGGAGAATGGTCGACCCTCGCGTCTCACGACGCCCCTCTGTACTCTCTACGACGCACAGTTTGGGAACCCCTGAATTATGATTTTGGAGATATTTACATACATAAGAACTCTGATATTTCAGTGATGTTCTTCCAAAGCTCGATTTTTCGATCCCAAAGATCTATTAAACTAAGTATGTTAGTTCCCGGGTCGACGGCGCGTTGTGTTCCACGCGCGCCTCAATGAGCGTCAGCATGATGACGGGGCCCCCTCTCTAGAGGGCCAAAGCCTGCCGGGGTCGCGGGACTTATCTCATTACCGTGACCCTGGAACTTAAAGGGCTATCGAAGGACACCGTGGATTTTAGTCAGTACAAGTCTGACAGTCCCTCCCGCCCTGCTCGGGGTGGGAGGACTCATTTGATGATTTTACCACGCAAAAAAAAAAAAATGTATGTTAGTTAATTTTTCAAAAGCCCAGAAGATTAGTGAAGAGAGATGGGCCAGTGGTAATAACCTCGATTAATGAGTTGCAGGTCGTGGGTACGAACCCAGCCAGGCGTTTCAGAAAACATCATGAAGAAACGAAATCGACATGTCCTAGAAACAAAAATTCGAAGATATGTGATATCGACCAACCCACTGCGCCCGTGGTGGATGACAGCTTATACCTTATCACAGAGAAGAGGCCTTTGTCCCAGCAGTGGGAATAAAATAAGCGGATTACACTATGCAGAAGATTAATCTTACTAAGAATATTTTGCATTTCCAATAACATACAACTACACTCTTTTTATAAGACAGTTTATTAATAGAAAACTCCAAGCATCTTGTTCCCTTTTCCCTTTAAACCTTACCTTCCTTATTCAGGTTTTTATTTTCAGTTACATCAGACGCCCAGCAATGTCGACAACACTGCGACACAACATATCAACACGTGTGACATTACGGACTGACCGCGTCCACCGCACAGAGGAAACTGTAGAGTGGCTGTTACTTTGTTTTTATTAAATTTTATTTTTTGAGTTATTTCAACAAAAATAAAGTTCGTTTAAGATCGTCTGCCGAACAGACGATCCTATGAAGGCCACAGGATCACGCTAGATGCAGGCCGCTTACAACCGGTCCTACTGGAAGTCTAAAGGGGAGGCCTGTGTTCAGCAGTGGACGTCTTACGGCTGATATGATGATGATGATAATGACAGTTGGTTTATGATATGCTTCATGGGTTAGGCTAGGCTTCATGATACTATTTATACGTTTTTTATGGGTCCGTACGTCCGAATACAAAAACGGAACCCTTATAGGATCACTCGTGTGTCCGTCTGTCTGTCGCTTACAGTCAATTATCTCCGAATCTACTAGACCGATTGGGTTGAAATTTGGTACACATATCAATTCCTGTGACCCAAGCACAGAGGTGTGACGTGAATAGATGAAATCTGTATGTGGGAGGTACTTTTTGGGGGGGAAGGGGAAAATGAAAAAAAAAGTTTTGAAAACTGAATCATGTGACATATCAAATGAAATGTCTTGTTGAGGCAATCTTAAATGTATTGTTTTTGTTATTTTAAAATAAATAGTTTCCAAGTTATTCAAGAAAATAGACGAAATTTGAACATTCCCCCTCCCCTCTTATCTCCGAAACTACTGAACCTAAAATTTTGAAAAAAATACAGAAATTAGTTTTCTACTTATAGATTATAGGAAAACCTATAAGAAGTCCATATCTGTATATGGGAGGTAATTTTTGGGGGGGAAGGGGAAATTAAAAAAAAAATATTTGAAAACTGCATCGTGTGACATATCAAATGAAAGGTATTGTTGAGACAAACTTAAAAGTATTTTTTTTGTAATTTTAAAATAAATGGTTTCCAAGTTATTCAAAAAAAATAGACGAAGCGTGACCATCCCCCCCCCCCTTATCTCCGAAACTACTTCACCTAAAATTTTGAAAAAAATACAGGAATTAGTTTTCTACTTATAGATTATAGGATAACCTATGAGAAGTCCATATCTGTATATGGGAGGTAATTTTTGGGGGGGGAAGGGGAAAATTTTAAAAAAATATTTGAAAAGTGCATCGTGTGACATATCAAATGACAGGTATTGCTGAGACAAACTTAAAAGTATTTTTTTTGTAATTTTAAAATAAATGGTTTCCAAGTTATTCAAAAAAAATAGACGAAGCTTGACCATTCCCCCCCCCCCTTATCTCCGAAACTACTGAACCTAAAATTTTGAAAAAAATACAGGAATTAGTTTTCTACTTATAGATTATAGGATAACCTGTGAGAAGTCCATATCTGTATATGGGAGGTAATTTTTGGGGGGGGAAGGGGAAAATTAAAAAAAAAATATTTGAAAAGTGCATCGTGTGACATATCAAATGACAGGTATTGCTGAGACAAACTTAAAAGTATTTTTTTTGTAATTTTAAAATAAATGGTTTCCAAGTTATTCAAAAAAAATAGACGAAGCTTGACCATTCCCCCCGCCTTATCTCCGAAACTACTGAACCTAAAATTTTGAAAAAAATACAGAAATTTGTTTTCTACTTATAGATTATAGGATAACCTATAAGAAGTCCATATCTGTATATGGGAGGTAAATTTTGGGGGGGAAGGGGAAAATTAAAAAAAAAAATTGAAAACTGCATCGTGTGACATATCAAATGAAAGGTCTTGTTGAGACAATCTTAAATATATATTTTTTGTAATTTTAAAATAAATAGTTTCCAAGTTATTCAAGAAAATAGACGAAATTTGACCATTCCCCCCCTTATCTCCGAAACTACTGAACCTATTTTTTTTTTAAATACAGAAATTAGTTTTCTACTTATAGATTATAGGAAAACCTATAAGAAGTCCATGATATTAAAATAACATGGTAAATCACTCAATATTGTACGTACCAATTTGGGTCAGATTAAAAAAAAAACGTGATAGGTAACATCGTACGGAACCCTCTTCACGCGAGTCCAACTCGCACTTGGCCGGTTTTTTTATTTGAAGGTAGGTTCTAGTTTGACCACTAAGTCGCCTATTTGAAAATAGTTTTGTAATCCTCCTTTAACTGCCGAGATCATTATTTGCAATTTTTATTTTATAAGATTGATATAAGATGATAATTTATGAACCAAATATTATAGTCTTGGCGATAGTGATAAAATTCTTGAAAACGGTAACTTATTCGTATATTGTAAAGAAACAGCAAATCCGACGAAAGGGGCAGAATACCTCTAAAACAATGCTAGTTCTGGTGGTCCATGTCACATGTCATGTGACCTCCTTTTCCACAAAAACCTACCTTTCCTTTTTCTTATTATTATTTTTTTCACCCAAAAATTTTTCAATTTTACAACGCAGGCGAAATAAAGCATTCAAAACTAGCTTATGGCCACAGTTTCCCTCGCCACCATCCTCCATCCTCAGGGTTCCAGCTATCTCTGTACCAAAATCGTTCAAGTGGCTTAGACGTGTTAGCGTAACAAACAACCTCATTTTAGCTCTTGAATAAAAAAACAATTCTAATCGACGAATGGATTACCACCTGAACTAGCATTGTTTTAGAGGTATTCTGTACAGATACCTTATCCTTTTCCCCGAAAACGTATAGAAGTAATATCAGAAACAGATGCTTAAATATAGTTCACAGTAACACACGAATAATTTAGTTTTTCTTTAAAATAAGGTAATCTTGTAACTATGAACTGCTTATTATTAATTACATACTCACATAGTGGTAATAATATTAATGTGTGTGTAATGACGAAACACGTGTAAAATTACGTCTAACCTGTCTTGACCGTACAGTGGCCTACATGGAGTCGACTTTGTTTTTTTTTTTAAGTAAATTAAATTGTTTGTTATTGATCATCTGACTAGCTTGTTGTACTATGTTGGGTTCGGCTCCCAGTTTAAAGGGTACCTACAGCTGAAATCTCCGAATTATTTTTCTACAAAAAAAAATACAATAAAGTAGAGACTTGGAAAAAAGACTTAAGTAATGTCCCAGCGTTTAGAACTCTAAAAAAAATTTCCAATCAGCCTACTCAAAAACTTGAGTAGGCTGATTGGAAATTTTTTATTTTTAACACTGAAGCTAACAAGTTGAAATAGTTACTGAATTGGCAAAATCAATCTTCAGAGATTCCAAAAGCCCAATTTTCTATTTTTATTCAAATAAGCAGTAGTATGTAGGACAGAGACTAAAAAGATCTATCGGAAAAATATCTATCATAAAGTAGAGCAAGATTTTCTTACAATGTTCACATTGTTCTTTGAGTTTAACACATTTATTTCAATTAGAATTCACATTCCACGCCCTTCATACGCTATTCACGCCTGTCTTGTTGGACATTCCAAAAAGTCTACAAAATATTATGTAATAAGAAACATTATGTTCATTTTCTCATTTAATTCCAACAACACTTAACAAAATAATTTACTTCGTCTCTACGCCACTTCTGTGTGAGGTCAGCGCCCGGTCAGTCAGGTGTATTTGTGTATTTGCTTCCACACAAAACTTTCTTGGCTTTTCTCATTCTCTTTGAAATTAGAATAAACAAAGTCTTGAAAATAAAAGTGCACAAGCTAACGTAACATCCCTGTTATTTGTACTTAAATATATAAATTATCTTGAAATGTTATTAAAAATCATCACAATGTTTATGTTTTTCTCGACTGTATTGGGGTCAACTTACAGCCATTTTCAGTATTTTACAAGGATTAATTACTTATTTTTGTTGCTTATTCGTTTTATCTGATTCACTGGGTAATACAAAACTTTTGGTAATACTCTCCAAATAAAAAATAAAATTTAAAAAGTTCTTTAGTATAAAGTCGTCTCCATGCTATGTCTGTGCGAGGTCATCGCCCGGTCAGTCAGTTGTGACTTGTCACCTATCGACGGCACGGTGCGGCTCATTCCGGTGAAAACATGTGAAACTTATCTGAAAATATTGAAAAACAAGCTTATTTTTATTGCAAAAAGTGTTATTTTAGTATTGAGTGATTATTTATGAGACTAGTTATGAAAATGTGTTTTTTTTTTAATACTTATATGAACTCTTCCCGCCTTCTTCCTATGGCGGTAGCCAGAAACTACAAAGCGTCACCTGCTACGATCCTTACATACCTACTCCTTTCACCTCATCCACATCCATTCATCTGGTCATACACGCACGCCGATTGAGAGTTCTATGCACGCACCCGTTTTTTCTGAAGCAAAAAGATAAATGTGATTTTTTCAACCTAAAAAAAAACAAAAAAAACACACCGACCGAATTGAGAACCTCCTCCTTTTTTGAAGTCGGTTAAAAATCAAAGTGAATCATAAAAAAGACACTTGAAAATAAAATTTAAATTATATGTCGTTCAGCCGTACCGTCGCGTCGGTTAGATGAGATGGAGGGACAAAATAGATACTTTCCTTGAGAATTGTGACCGTTGGTAGGAATGATCAGGCCAGTTATAATATAAAATAGCGAGTGAAAAGAAAATACAAACCAAACCATAGGTTAGGGTCAAGGAACTGTCTCACTGAACTGGATCAGTTAATCGTGACACTAGGACGTAAAGGGCTATTGAATGATCAACGTGGATAGTAGTCAGTATAAGTCTGACAGTCCCTTTCCGTCACGCCAGGGGTGGGAGGACTCATTTGATGATTCTGCCACACTAAAAAAAATATAGGTAAAAAAAAATTGGAAAGTTTGAGATATTGGAAATGAGACCAAAACAATTATAATACCTCCTAAATTTCAAGCTTCATTCAATTTCTTATAAGATAATGAAAGAGCCACGAAACATCCATACAATTTTCCACTGAAAATAACATACCCAAAAGTAAACGTATTGAAACTGCTGAAAAACTGATAAACAATTTATACTTTTATTACACGATCCCTGAAAATATCTGAAATCTTTATTGTTTTTAGTTGTTCGTGAACGAGTGATGAAATCTGAATGAAATCTTTCGATACTCGTTGTGTTTGTGTTTTCAGAAGCTTTTTTGTTGACTGAAAATGAGTTTCATACTTTTTTCGATGAGATTTGAATCATCATCAGCCTACATATCGTCGCCCTCCCCGCTAACTGTCGTATCTCACAAACTGACGTATCTGCACTGACATTACCTACGTGTTCATAGCTATATTTCGAATAAGTTCTCTTTAATCGTCGTATCTGTGTTGTTTACCGTTTAGGAGATAATCACGTATTTGGTTTTGCGTAAGTGCAAAAGGAGGGAAAAAATATTCTCTCTAACCGTCGTATGAACATACTACAGTTAGCAAGACTTTTATTTTTCGTCCTGATTCAGAATTATTGATAATTATACCCGATATTATCAATAAATATATTATTTATTGATAATTATACCTGATGTGGAACTATAAGAGCCCAGCTTAACTATAACATATAAAGGAATGACGTCTTAGCAAGAGTTGTTCAGCCTGATGAGCACTCTCTGTTGACGTATAAAAATTGAAGATCTGGAACACCTGATGTGGAACACCAAGAGCCCAGCTACATTATAGCATATAAAGGAATGACGTCTTAGCAAGAGTTGTTCAGCCTGATGAGCACTCTCTGTTGACGTATAAAAATTGAAGATCTGGAACACCTGATGTGGAACTCCAAGAGCCCAGCTAAACTATAACGTATAAAGGAATGACGTCTTAGCAAGAGTTGTTCAGCCTGATGAGCACTCTCTGTTGACGTATAAGTAAAAATTGAAAATCTGGAACACCTGATGTGGAACTCTAAGAGCCCAGCTAAACTATAACATTTATAGGAATAACGTCGTAGCAAGATTTATTCAGCCTGATGAGCACTCTCTGTCAACGTATAAAAATTGAAGATCTGGAACACCTGATGTGGAACTACAAGAGCCCAGCTTAACTATAACATATAAAGGAATGACATCTTAGCAAGAGTTGTTCAGCCTGATGAGCACTCTTTGTTGATTTATAAAAATTGAAGATCTGGAACAACTGATGTGGAACTCCAAGAGCCCAGCTAAACTAAAACATTTATAGGTATGACGTCTTAATAAGAGTTATTCAGCCTGATGAGCACTCTCTGTCGACGTATAAAAATTGAAGATCTGAAACACCTGATGTGGAACACCAAGAGCCCAGCTACATTATAACATATAATGGAATGACGTCTTAGCAAGAGTTGTTCAACCTGATGAGCACTCCCTGTTGACGTATAAAAATTGAAGATCTGGAACATCTGTTGTGGAATTCCAAGCGCCCAGCTACACTATAACATATGTAGGAATGACGTTTCAGCAAAAGTTGTTCAATCTGATGTGCACTCTCTGTTAACTTATAAAAATCGAATATCTGGAACACCTGTTGTGGAACTCCAAGAGCCCCGGTACACCATTACACTTATAGGAATAACGTCTTAGCAAAAGTTGCTCGGTCTGATGGGCATTTCCTGTTGACTTATAAAAATCGAAGATCAGAAACGTCTGATGTGGAAATCAAAACTACCGCTAATTTCACTATGTATAATTATAAAATAACATAAGCCGAGAGTACCTCCACGCGGTGAAGGCGACTTTGGGACTGATTTTCGATGACGATGGTATATCATTAAAAATCTGACTCTACTGGCCGAAACTCCCATTTATATTTTTACCCGGGCTCTTGGTATTGGACATCAAACCAGTTTCAAATCTTCGATTTTGACGACCCCGTTGTCGCTGACATAAGCAACAGGATCCGCGTACGAAGTCGCGGGCAGAAGCTAGTAAAAAAAATACAATTTATTTGAAATAAGATTAACTTTCAATTCATGTCATTAAGGGTTCTTATAGTTTTAAACATATTTAATACTCAGCTAAATTGCCAAAAATGTTAAAACATTATTTTTCTTGTAACTCCTACGTAACTTGTAACTTTTTAAGCTTACAAGCAAAATGTATTATTACTTTTAATAAATAAATATCATATTAATAGACTTTTATTTGTATTTTATACCAAATAACCGCGTCGTAACAGACACAAGTTGTGAAACAAAGTTCTCACAGAAAGACGTATCTACTTCAAATTAATATAAACAAATAAATGAATACCTTAGGGCTTTAGGGCGACTAATACTAACTTAAAGAATAAGCCAAGAGCTATATAAAAGACTTTTTAATTCATTGATAAAGCCACAACTAACGCAACTACAGTAATTTGACTGTAACGCCCGACCGAAAAACAGTTGCCCTGGAAAAACATCAATTGCTAGTTAGGACAGTTAGCCGGGAGGGTGACGATATGTTCCCACAGCTGGGACACAGGCCTCCTATCTCTGTGAGAGGGAGTGGGCCGCAATCTACCACGCGGGCCCTGTGCAGATTGGTAGATGTCACATGTCTTCGAATTTTTGGTTCTAGGACATGCCGTTTCCTCACGATGTTTTCCTTCACCGTTTTGAGCAGTGGTATTGAAATAAATTACACAAAGTAATGCGCCTGACGGGGTTCGAACCCACGACCTACAACTCGTAAGTCGAGGCCGATACCACTGGGCCACCAATGCTCATTGAGATTTGAATGGTTAAGACGGAATTTACTTTTTTCATTCTTGTTGGAATAAAGTATTTTAAACGGAAACGCTTTCAATGAGAACTTATAATAAATAAAATAGGCTAAAGCTCTAGGTTAAGGTTTTGTTCTTAACATTGTACTAGTTACAACTTTTTCGCGCTAAATTTTTCAACCAGCTTTCATATCAATATTTCATCAGCCATATTTCTTTGCTTGCCATGTCATTTAAAGATTTTTATTCCTAAAGAAATTAGGGAATTTCATCTATCTATCGAAGAATAAAATAATAGGAATATTAAGTAATAAGTAGTTTCTATAATGTCTCGCTAGATTGTTTATTGCGATCTCTGTTGATTGGAACACTGTTTCTGTAAGATAAAAATGAAGGTTTTTTATTATTATTGAAGAAAATTGAAAGTAAAAATCCATATTTAAAGTAAAATACTTATTTAGGTACAGTGTCCGTGTTTGTGTTTACCAAGTGTATTAACTACTAGCTGCTGCCCGCGACTTCGTACGCGGATTCTGTTGCTTATGCCAGCGACACGGGGTCGTCAAATTCGAATATCTGATAAGTCTGATGTCCAATTTCAAGGGCCCGGGTAAAAAAATAAATGGGAGTTTGGCCTGTAGAGTCAAATTTTTATTCATCATACAAAATTAGTTCTAAACTGTTACCGCCTATACTGCGTAGAGGTACTCCCAGCTTATGTTATTTTAAAATTATACAGTGAAATTAGTGATAGCTTTGATTTCCACATCAGGTGTTCCAGATCTTCAATTTTATACGTCAACAGAGAGTGCTCATCACGCAGAACAACTCTTGCTAAGACGTCATTCCTATACTTATATGTTATAGTGTAGCTGGGCTCTTGGTGTCCCACATCAGGTGTTCCAGTACTTCAATTTTTTTATACGTCAACAGAGAGTGCTCATCAGGCTGAACAACTTTCCCAAGACGTCATTCCTGGGGTGCTAAGACAGGAAACCTCCACGTGCGCCCGTGGACTGGAGTTCCCTCTCGGATACGTCCGGGGGGAAGACCAGTTTTTCGGGCCGGTGCGCCCTGGGATGCGGGTAAAAACTCTCCTTAGGCACTGTGTGCCTAAGGGGTTTCTTTGCCCGTATGCAAATAGCCTGTCGGGTGGACGCTCCAACGCGTGTCCCTCTGAACAGCAGAGGGCACAGCGGCGGAGCGGGCTTGCGGACGGTGGGTAATGGGTATGCTCGCCGTCCGACCAAGGACCAAGCCCGGGTCGGTGGCGCGTCGTGTTACACGCGTCACCGACGGGGCCCCTTATGGGGCCAAATGCCTGCCGGGGTCGCGGATTTTTCTTAATCCAGGATACCGTGGCCCCGGAACGTAAAGGGCATCCGACGGGACACGGGTGGATTTTAGTCAGTACGAGTCTGACAGTATGGGCGGGAGGACTCATTTGATGATTTTGCCACACTAAAAAAAAAAAAAAAAAAAAAAGACGTCATTCCTATATTATTTTATAGTGTAGCTGGTCTCTAGGAGTTCCACATCAGGTGTTCCAGATCTTCAATTTTTATACATCAACAGAGAGTGCTCATCAGGCTGAACAACTTTGCTAAGACCTAATTCCTATATATGTTATGGTGTAGCTGGAATCTTGGTGTTCTACGTCAGGTGTTCCAGATCTTCAATTTTTATACGGAAACAGAGAGTGCTTATCAGGTTGAACAACTCTTGCTAAGACGTCATTCCTGTAGGTATATTTTATAGTGTAGCTGGACTCTTGGTGTTCCACATCAGATGTTCCAGATCTTCAATTTTTATACGGCAACAGAGAGTGCTTATCAGGCTGAACAACTCTTGCTAAGACGTCATTACTGTATATGTTATAGTGTAGCTGGGCTCTTGGAGTTCCACATCAGGTGTTCCAGATCTTCAAATTTATTATCTCAGCAGAAAATGCTCATCACGTGGAACAATTTTTGTTTTGGCACTATTTTGTATCTCTTATAGCCTATATGTTGGCCAGACTTAATACCTATACAACAAAAAAAGAATCATTCAAATCCGTCCAGTACTTTTTGAGTTTATCCCGGACATACATACAGACAAACAGACAAACAGACAAACAGACAAAAATTCTAAAAACTATATTTTTGGCTTCGGTATCGATTGTAGATCACACCTCAAGTATTCTTTTAAAAAAATATTCAATGTACAGTTTTGACTTTCCTACCATTTTTCCCACGTTTTTATACACTCACTTTTCTTGTTTGTTTGTTTGTTTATTTGTTTGTTTGTTTGTCGTTCCGGTTGGACTTTTTCAACTCAATTTTCAGGCACTTCCCGATAAGCTAGCAGGCTGAAATTTTGCACACGCTCTAAGTTCTGATGACAATGCATGACTAGCTAAGAAACGTCATAACAAATCCAATATGGCGGCCTCCCCAAGATGGCAGACTGGCTGTTTGAAATCCACCCCTATGATATGGGTATCAAATAAAAGGGTTTGCTGTCAGGAATACGAAAAAAATAGTCACGTGACTTAAATCCAATATGGCGGACGTCCAAGATGGCAGACAGGCTATTTGAAATGCACCCCTAAGATATGGATATCAAATGAAAGGGTTTGCTGTCAGGAGTAAGAAAAAAATAGTCACGTGACTTAAATCCAATATGGCGGACGTCCAAGATGGCAGACTGGCTGTTTGAAATCCATCCCCATGTTATGGGTATCAAATGAAAGGGTTTGCTGTCAGAAATACGAAAAATATAGTCATGTGACTTAAATCCAATATGGCGGACGTCCAAGATGGCGGACAGGCTTTGAGGCACTTCCCGATAAGCTAGCAGGCTGAAATTTTCAGGGTAGCTTCAAATCCGATGAACAAAAATAAAAATAATAAAAAAATTAATAGATTTTAAAAAATCTAAAAACCCACGTTTTTAAATGTCCTAAAAATAAGAAAATAACCCTACGGGGCTGAGAGAGAGGCCACTCAAAACGTGGGGGCGTATCTTTGCAAGTTACACCCACGATCTATTACACGTCATGTAAATATATCCCTTAAATAATATACGCCCCCACGTTTTGAGTGGCCTCTCTCTCAGCCCCGTAGGGTTATTTTCTTATTTTTAGGACATTTAAAAACGTGGGTTTTTAGATTTTTTAAAATCTATTAATTTTATTATATGTATAGATGTAGATGAATCCAATATGTTCCGAGCCAAATGGTTTATAAAGATGTGACTGACAGACAGACAAAAATAAATCTAACACGTGTTATCTTATAAAGGTTTCCTTTTTTTTAAATTATAAAGTGAACCTGAAAACTAATAAAACATGAACAATTATAAACTTCAATAAGATTACCAAATAATTCCTCATGGAATCTCAAATCTCCAAAACCGAAATATTTCTCGTTAGGAACGCCCTAGAAATTAATTTGGGTACCAGAAATCTTAGCTTAAAGACATGTCTGGAATATCTTAGAGCCATTCTAACTTAGGGAACCTAAAATTTACTAGATTTTCGACTATGAATTCTAATTGTTTCGCTAATTAAATCTTGGGTGGTTGTAATTTTCTTACTTGATTCCAAGTGGTTTATAAAAAAGACTGATTATATTTTTATTTTAGTTAAGTTAAGGAAAATGTATTCAGAACCTAATAAGTACTTTTGCTGTTAGGTACCTACCTATTTGAAAAAACGAAAAAATACTAGATTCATAAAATCTAACTAGATTGACAATCAGATTTAAAATAATGTATTTTAAAACATTTCTTTCTGTTTTTTTTTTCTAATTTAATTATAGTTGAAAGTGAAACCTCAATTGTATTTATTTCCCAATTTCATATTAAAAGTTATAATTTAAATTAAATGTTGTTGTTGTAATTAATTTGTTAATAAACTGGTCAGGTTTTTCCAAATCTGGCTGACTCTTTTCTGGGGAAATATCCACGTCTCATTTCCCAAATCACTGCAACTCTAGAAAGCCTGTGTCGACAACAGTGGCGACCACCAGAAATGCGTTTGGAGGGCGAAGCTCAACGCATCACGAAGAATAAAAACTGTCTTGGATACTGCAACGAAATTGGAAAAGAATAGTGGAGGAGTAGGAAAATGCATAGTGTGCACTTCCGTCCATATCAAACAGGAGACAGAATAATACAAGGCAAATAGGCACAAGGGGACATTACAACTGGGAAAGGCCCAGTTCATCAGAGATCATCGTAGACGATAATGTGCATGCACTAATCATGATCTGAGCAATAGTTACAGGAGTCAAAAAAATAATATCAAAAGTGCTAGTGTGTACTAGCACTTTTTATAATATTTATGGCCCAGTGGTAATGGTCCTGACTTACATATTTTTTTTTTACAATTTGACCATAATCAAAATTATACGTTTTTAAATAGGGGAAAGTTGACGCCATATATAGCGGGATTCTTGAAGAAAACAACTTTCCCCTATTTAAAAACGTATAATTTTGATTATGGTCAAATTGTAAAAAAAAAATATAAAAATAATAACAATTAGGACGTGGGTTCGAAAAATTTATTTTACCAACACTGCTCTCAAAACATTTAATTTAATTAAATTTTGGTTTTAATTTGATGTAATTTTGATTTCATTTAATAATTTCAATTTAATTTTAATTTAAGTAATTTTAATTTGATTTTGATTTGATTTTAACTAAATTTTTGTTTTAAATTTGACTTAATTTTGGTTCGATTTAAAGTAATTTGCATTAATTTTGATTTGATTTTTTGTTGTTTTATCATTACTAACATACCTAGATATTTACTAACCCACTATGGATGTTACATATCCGATTTGAAAAGTTTTTATATTTTTTATTTTAGAACAAAAAAAAAACAACGTGAAGAAACCGGCTGTAAATAATTGTCCTAGAACCAGAAATTCAAAGACAATAAAATATGGCCATAAAATATGTTCACAATGGCTCCCGAGTTAAAATTCCAACTTGATGCTATTCGACGATAGATAGCGCTAGTACACCCCTTTTGCTGAAAACAACAGAACGAATATTTAATTTTTCTTTTTCCAACAATAATTAACTTAATGATCAAAATAATAGTAATTGTAGCTATAAAAAATCCTGCAAAATAGAACATCCAAATTTCAAAAATTCAAGAGATGTTGCTATTCGATAAGAGATGGCGCTAGTTCCGATTTCAAATTGTAATAGTTTTCCATGATGTCTGACTATTCACTTGCAGATGGCAGCACCAGCTTGAGAATTTTCTTACTAGATTTTAAAACGTTTAATTGGAATTTATCGACTGCAGACATTGGGGACCATTTCTAAGCAACAGCATTTAATATTTTTTAACAATGAAGTACCTACTAAGATACCTACATTGTTTTAATTAATTTCATCAACGGTACTCGTTTGTCTTTTTGCAATGGCAATTATTTCTGCGTGATGCCATCCAACTTAATGTCTGTACTTACCACCCTACGGTGAAAAGCAAAGACCTCCCTCATTTTTTTGACCATTTTATCCGCCAATTCCTTAAATAAAACATCTCGTACTGACTAAAATCCACGGTGTCCTTCAATAGCCCCTTATCCAGCGCGATCCTGTGGTCTCCATTAGATGGTACAACCTAAGAGGTCCTGGGTAGTTCTTCGAAATTCGATTCTTTGACTGATTCATATGGTCAAATTTTAATTTCACTTTCAGCTCAGTAACACATGTTCATATGAAAACAGATATTCCAAATAACATATATTTGTATGAGGGACTCCTTTTTACGAAGTAGTTTTTAAGATATCGACGTTTAAAAATGTAGTGCCCAGATGAATCAGAATTTTATACAGATGAATCAGGAACAGAAATAAAAATGGAAAACTTTAAATAAAAACGGGCTCTGTATTAAGAAAATAATCGAAATATTATAACAACAATAATATTTTTTTATAAAAACAATCACCAGTGATATCAAGGAAAAAATCTGGTCAATTCAACAATCAAATTCTTGTTTTTCAGAATAATATTTATACGGAAATAAATACAGAAAAGCGAGAATTTTGTTATAAATAGGTACCAGATAGTCATTTTAATGCTACATTATAATATTCTCTCAGTTTACTTTGGTTTATTCTCCCTTTCTTTTCAAATATAATTATTTTAATTTCCACGCAGCATACTCGTCTGGATCTTTTCTTATTTTCCAATTTCCATCCTAGAAGGATAAAAAGTTCGTACGTTCTAAGAGTCTCTTTTTCTCCTTCTTTTCTATTGTTGATAGCGGCATTGTTGTGAACTGCAATATCAACATAAAAGCAAACAGATAGAGTTTGACTTCTGAATAAATACCGAAGAATAATGTTAAAATTGTCTCACACACACTCTACTGACTTGGAAAAGTAAAATAACGTAACAAAAGTGTTCCTTTCTTGCTGGAAAATGGGAAAACTAATTTATTTTCAGATTCATATGGGCTTTTGAACATATCAATCAGGCACAGATGAAGCATGATTTTGCCTAAATTCACGCTTAACTCATAATTCATACAGACTTCAGTATTGTCATTTTTCTACACGAATCTATAACCCAAAAGCATCACACGAAACTCAGATTAAAGTCTTAAAACAGCAAAATTAAATTAATAAATTAGGCATTGTAATCAGCAAGGTACCTAAACCAAGCACAGATGAATCAGATATTTACCTTTGTTTCACCGGGTTCTAAGCCAACCAGCCTCACGTCCGCTTTCTAGCATGTCCGTTGTACGACAGGCTTCCCACCTTGCGGGATCCCAGACTCTCATTATCATTCCTCGACCAAGTACGGTCAAGCAAAGCTTACTCCATATTAATCAGTAATTTACGCCGGACACTTCTTATTTACTTAATTATAAACACACTAACGTAGTTACAACTATTACATATTTTTTTTGTAAGAAGTCAATTCATTACCTTTCGATATAACTTTAATTTATATTGATGAATCAAAGGGAAAATGCGACACTGACCATTTTGTTCCGGAAAATGGGAAACGGACGCCCTATATGAATCAGGAGAACAGACTTCAAAAATTTTTATTTTGTATCTAGATAGCTACTATTAAAAAAATATAATTTGTCCTAGTTAGATCTAAAGCTAAAGTATACAAAAAAAAATATTACATGCCGTTTTGTTAGTTGGTTACGGAAATATACCCACAGACATCGAAAATTTTGTCTCTGAAGAACTACCCTCCTATGCTGCACTTGCCGGTGCGTTGTCTCCATTCGAGAACCTTTCGGCATCGAGAAGTTCTTTCAAGAAAACATGTCTGAAGAAAGTTGATATAAATGCTTTTAGGTGCATCTCTGCTTTTCTCTATGGATATCTTACCGGCAATAAGATATACTAATCATTTTTTTTTAATTTGTTATGCAAATGAACTAAGAAAAGTAGCAGTAACTGTCGTTATTTTTTACGATTTTTTTTTTTTCATAGGTACCTTATCCGGTAATCCGTTATTTTTTCTTAGTATTTCAACAGCCACGCCAACTGCAACAAGTTGGTATCTGCTGATATTCACAACGTTAATTCATACCCCTGTTTCCCAGACATACTTTAAATTTGACATCCGACCGACCAACGGCTTCTTCGCTTCATTCACAGTCTTTCGGTCCATTTTACTCTGAAAAGAAACATCATCGCAGCCGTTACCCATATCCCGGGATCACCTTCCAATCTTACCAATTGATATTTTAATATCAATAGTCGCAATTCCTTGAGAAAATTTAAACCAAAAAATCAAATTCGAAACAAGTTTTTAAACAATCTAACCCTACAAATGATGACCTCTGTCCAGACTATTGTGTTGTGTCCATCTTGGGTCGAAATGACCCCTCGCGATATTTAAATGATAAAAACATGTTCTTAACATAATATGAAGCGACTTAAATTTTTAGTGAAACAGGTTTTAGTTCTCATGGTTTTGTAATGGTCAAGTAACGGGTGAGGATACAAGATTACTTTCAATTGTTAGAAAATAATACACTGAGGGACTGTCTCATCAGGTAATCGTGACCCCGGAACGTAAAGGGCTATTGAAGGATCACCGTGGATTTTAGTCAGTACAAGTCGGGATCGGGATTTTAGTCGGGGTGGGGGGGACTGTCATCCCCCCCACCCCGCCCTGGGTAGAAGGACTCATTTGATGATTTCATTACGATAAAAAAAATTATGCGGGCTTCATGATGGATTGGTATCGCATGCAAGGCGGTTAAAATTACTGCTTTATTCTGAGCCCCTATTATCCCACTACTGAGCAAAGACCAATTCCTTCCATGACCTCTTTTGCCGTGCTGCCTCTGAAAACAGTCCTTGTGGTAGCAGCATATGGGTTGAAACGACTTAGCTAGACAGTCGTTTCAAATTATTGTTTAAAAACACAACATCATGTTTTAAGAATTCTTGAAAATACAGAAACGTAGGTCCAGTAAATTCCAGATACATTTGCTACACAATAATCACCCTTATTGTTAAGGCTCTGTGAATTCCAAATTGCTAACCCTGATGTGCTGTTGTGTCATTGTAAGTTGTTCATTAAAATCATTATGATTTATCTGTAATCAGACATAGTCACATTGATCTATGTACCTACAAGTTCTGTCCCTAACCATAATAATAGCAAAATGAATCAAATTTACAGAATTTCTCGTTACGTGTTTTTTTTTAACCTGTATTGTCCCATTCCTGGGCAAAGGTGTCCCCCATAACCTTCCACTCTTCTCTGTGTGTGGCTTTCTCCGTCACATGAAAAATTTTTAATCACGTTAAAAAATATTTTATTGTTTTTGTGGGTACAAATTCATTGTTATCTTCTTCAGACTATATTGACTGTCTATCTAGAGAATATAAAAAAATGTCTAGTATTTTATCTAACAATAAAAAACAAAAACATTCAATCAACCACCAAAATCACAACAGTCAAAATTGATCAACAAAAGCTCATCACTTCAACACCCTATTAACCCTCAAATCGTCCCCTGGTTCCCACACTGACCGCTGGCCGGCCGGTCATTTCAACCCCTTAATGACAACAACCCGTTTCTTAAGACATTTTTTGAAAACCGGTTTTGTTTCCCATACTGGACATTTGTGGACATCGTGGGTCATCCGTCTTCAGTTTAGTGTTAGTATTCGAAGGGGTGAAGTGAGAAGTAGGTCTTAGTTGAGTCTTAGATTTAATAAAAGATGTTCAGTGATGCTGTGATTTAGTTTATAAATATATTCTAGAAATATTGAGAACATTTTAAGTATTTTTTTAAATCAAAGTGTTTAGTGGTGTATAGTGGATATTCTATGGTAATTGAAGAATAGGTGTTAAAAGATTTTCATAAATTGTTCAAAATGGTATTCAAAATGAATTCAGTGAACAGACTTCAGGTCACGCTTCATGCTTCACGACTTATAAGCTAAGTATCTATAATTTGTATTAATACTTTTAACCTATTACAGCAACAATTAAATAAGAAAATTATTCAACGTTTACTTCAATCTTCTTTTACATAACTTTTATTTAGTCAAAACAGTAAAAACTTTTCCACTCTTAGAAGTTTTTAAATAAAACTGAAAAAAAAAAAGTTAAAAAAAAAAAAAATTTTTTACTTTTCACCTTTAGAGACACGCTGTAGGAACGAAATACGGGATACAACTTGAACAAAAATATATTTTTCTTTTTGCTATTATTCACTATTTTTCTTTTTTCCAAAAACATATCTAATATATCTTTTCTCTTTTATAAAAGTTATTATATATCCAAAATCTAAAAAAAATACTCTATTTTTCTTACAAATTGAAGCAAGCTTGTCCTACCAAGTTATAGTGTCAGGCAGGTAGGGACATAAATCCAGGCGTTCCCAGGAAAACGTAATGAAACGCCGCGCGTTTTCTCCAAGCGGCATCAGTCAGCGCGACTGACTTGTATACGGGGGTAACTGCTAAGGCTGAGACAGTTTAATCAGGTCAGGTTAAAGCTAATTTGGGAAATCAAACTTTTGAAAATTGAGAATTAATACCTGTTTTTAGATTTTTTTTTATAAAAAAAACACGTATCTACATAGTAAGTATTTCAACGTAAATTGTTATTAAAAATAATCTTCTCAAGAATCTTCCTCTTTTCCTCCTCGTCTATAAGCTAAATATCCAGGTATCTTATGGGAAATATTATAAAAATCCTGGATGTTTTCGTCACTGACTACTTACAATACGTCGTGGAACACCATCATCATCAGCCTACAAATGTTCCCACTGCTGGGACACAGGCCTCCTCTCTGTGAGAGAGAGTGGGCCGTAATCTACCACGCGGGCCCAGTGCGGATTGGTAGATGTCACATGTCTTCGAATTTTTGGTTCTAGGCCATGCCGGTTTCCTCACGATGTTTTCCATTACCGTGGAACGTCAAGTATGATTTGACACCCATATTACTATGGAATAACTATTACCCACTTACCTAATTCAGTGCGACAGACGTATCCATTTATTTATTTCTTATAAAATTAACGAGAAGCAGGAATTTCATCAGTATTTTAGATACATAGTGAATTATACCTCTGTGTATGCATTTTCCCGTAAAAAATACTGTTGCTTATTTCTCCTTTATTTGCAAAAATCACACTTACCTCCATCCCCACAACGCGCCACATAAGCCAAGAGCAACAGAAAACAAATTACGAATCATCTGCCTTCACGAAGACGCCTCCCAAATGACTCAGTTAAGGCTAAATTGCCGCCTTGCCGCAGCATTGCCGGCAAAATATCCGCTTCGTACATTGTCGTGTACGTGTAGAAATAGGTTTTTGTATTGGTTCACCTGTTTACCGTACTTTGGTCTTAACATTTGGTGAATTTAGGCAGTTTTGTAGGTCGATACAGACAAAACGACGCTGGTAAATTTTTTTTCTGCCGGGGGACTGTCTTAAAATGCTTAGGTACAGTGGCTCTGAAACGCAAAGATCAACAAGGAGTTCGATAGAATTAGTCAGCAAGAGTTTGACAGCCCCATCCCCATCATCCAGGACTGGAGAACTAATGATTTCACCACCTTATAAATGGATACAATTTTATTATAAGATTATAGATCCATCATCACTAAAATGAAAGCAACATTATTAAAAATACTATTAAAATTTTATTGGTTCAGAAATTCCAGTTTCAATTAATATTATTATGATTATTGTAGAGTATTCTGAAGATACTACCTGAAAAACAAAAAAAAACAATCTCATTTATTTGAAAAGCATTATGACTGTGACCGAGAGTGAATCATTAATTGGAAAGGCCTTTTTTAGTTGTTTATTTATTTTGGCAATGTTACGGCTATTACAGCATTACATTAAATTATAGCTTTGAGCTTTGGCAGTAAGAAGGTATGACCACGGAATGAAAAGATATTTCGGGTTAAGCAGTGGTTAGTGATAAATGCGGCTAACCGTACAACGAAAATAGGTTCGTATCTATTTTAGGATATACTATAGTACTTTAGGATATTCAATAATAAAATTAAGATCGTAAAGTGACAACATTTCTTTCTTATTTTTTATGGCTGTAACATTAAATATCGTAAATTCAAAACTTTTGAGAGATACATTGCAAATTACCCGAAATCATTTCAGTCTTGCGGCAATAGGGTAAAAAAAGCTGAAATTCATGATTAAACAGATATGAATCTTTGTTAAAATGAGGAATAATTTGGAGTCAACAATAACGTAACCTCGTACTTTCCAACACTTAAATTCCCAACATTTACATAAACATTGAACGTTAAGGCAGGCACCCACTAACTCACTGTCACGCAGCAACGTCTTACTATTTCTTGGGGGTCATTAGCAGAAACGACACCCATTCCGAGGCCCATTTAGATAAAACGTCAGAGATTTGAACGAAGATTCCCTACCCCCTCTTACACCCCCTTCCCGTGAACACCCCTTAGACCCCCTCGCGAGTAATGAGTCGCGAAGATTTTCACTGGGGTGCAAATGTTTATATAGGGTGCGAATTTATGTTAGTTAAGGCGCTGACTGGCTTGAAGTTGAGAAAAATCCGCGGCGTTTGCCTTCTTCTTGGAAAAAAATTATCGTGTTGTAAATAGTTTAGCACTCAGTGTATGTATAATATCTCAAACAACGTGGCATTAGATTATTGCGCGCACTTAGACAAAAAGGAAAAAAAAATAGGTTATTAATGACGACCTCATTTATTAGATATCTTTGCAATTCGTACTAACTCGAATGATAGCCGTTAAATTATATTTAACTGACTAAAAAATAACTGCAATATTATCGGTTACTTTAGCCCCGTCGCGTCGCGTGTAGTTAACCACAAAATTATTATATGCCCGTCAATATTTTTCATAATTAAACAACTATGACAAATTACCAGACCTTAGCCTTCTTGCTGAAGTACCCCCATTCGATAGTCCGTGATTGCCGTCACAGTAAATCATACCAAACCTTTTCTATAAGAATAAAAAATGAAAAAAACGAAGAAGCAAAAATAAAATAAAAAAAATTAGCTGTTTTTGTTATTTTTACACCCCCAAATTCACATCCTGTATACAAAATTTCGTGTACAGTACAACTCGTTTACTTATCTTTACTCTCTTTGAGACGACGGCTGGCGCGGGTTAACTCCGGGGTCGAGCGCACCCCTACACTTTTATAATGCATTATTTAGCATTGGAGGGTTGGGTTCTTCAGGTTCTGTGTTTTGAATTGTATATAGGTATAAAATTGTAAAGATGTGATCTAAGGGTTAAGGGGTATAGGCTGTTTAAAGATTTTTGGGTGAATTAATTCGATTCAAATATGATTTTGTATTAAGCATAGTTTTTGGAATTTAGACGGCACTGTTAGCACAGTCGTAATTAAGCGATTGACTACTGCGCTACTGCGCTGGTGTCACGGGTTTGATTCCCACACGGAATAAACATAATTTTTTGACCTATGTCGTTGTAGGTGTTTGTGTATGTAAGTTAACCGCTGTAAACGCATCCACGTTATAGGAAAAAATCGTAATGGGGCAAACTTTATTAACAAAATAAAAATTACGATCATAAACGATTTTATTCGAATAATGGGTTAAGTCATTTTCGAACGCCAAAAAATCCACAGTGAATCATCCCGAAAAACCCCATTAGAATAATATTGAATGTGAAAAACAATATCAATGGTTTTGAAATATTTCGCTCGAGCCATCAATAAGTCGCCATGTGTTTAGTCTACTAGTTTAGAAAACAAAGAATATTCTTCTAACGTAAATTGAACTATTTTGTATTGCATGTATATTTTTAAGTAGTTTATTTTAAAAACAATGTCTATATTTGTCTGATTGTTTTCTGCTTAAAAATTATGAAAACAAAAAAAATAAATTTAGAAAACGGATTTTGTACTTACGTCTAAAAGAAAAAATACGGCATTATGATTTGGTCAATTCGGTGTATTAGGTACTTACATAATTCGGTGAGTTTATCTTTAGACTTAAAAGTCAAGCATATTAGTGTGATTATCAAGTGAATTTAATAATTCAGATTACATAATTAAAGTCAATTTATTTCGGTTAGCTGAAACTTGAAATACAGCGGTATAATAACAATGCAATAACTCGGCAAAGTCAACCACATTTTATAATTTTCACGTTAACATTGAATTACAATAAAAGCTTTTAGAGTTATTTTAATTGATTATTCAGTGTTTAATACTCGTTGCGTATGTACTAGGTAGGTATGCACGTTTAAGTTTTATGCATTTTTATATTTTGCATCTATTATATAAGTACCTAGTATAGTTTTCACCTGCATTGTCTCACTTCTAGGTAAAAATCTCTCCCATTATCAGTGGCAATTTATAAGTAGAGGGGTAATCAATAACTAAACTTATAACCTGAGTATTAACACTTTATACTTATCTATCCTAAAGTTTTGTAACTGTGATTGTCAAGATCAAATTACTTGAGTCCTATACGAAAAAAAAAAAACAAAAGAAAAAAAAACGAAAAAAGAACACATAGTTCTAAATCCAAACAACCGCGCGTATCGACCGCTACGTTCAAAAACTATGTCCCTTTCTAAATTCGTTAATAATACTTACTACCCACACATTCGCGTAGAACCCGCCCCGCTCGCGCAAAAACCACCCCGCGCCTTGGGGCAATTCTTCAAAGGGTGAAAAAAGTACCCCTTCCCCACACCACGGCCCGCCTTAACCAATTCTTGGGTTAAAAAAGGGGAGGATACTTAGCAACCAACTATGCAGGGGGATTGATTTTTGTTGCCGGTTTCAGAACGCTACTAGTTTGAGTTTCGAACGCGGAGGGCTATTATTTTGAAATTGGAATTTTATGTAGATAGCCGTTTTTTTTGTTTGAAAGAGTATGTTTTTTCGGATTTTAATTTTAGGTATGTAGTTCTTGTCCTTTCAATACCTGTCGGATATGATTTAAATAATTTATAAACATTTTTTTTTCTTGTTAACTTAATACAAGTGCTTTTTGTAAAATGTTTTCGAATAGAGAATGCTCTCAATTTTTGAATTAACTTATTACTTTTAGTAGATACGACGGACACGAAGATCTTTTCATACTATCACCAGATACCACCTATTTAATTGAATACCTAGACTAGACAAAACAGGCAATTTCCAATGCTCCGTGTAGTTCATAGAGTTGAAATTGCAATAGCTCAATTCAACACAACACAAATTCAATATACAAGAAAACGGTTTCTTTTAACACATATCACAAAACTCACTCATATACATTATCATAACTTTTGTGTCAGAGTAACGAATATCAATTCATCAAGTAATTATAAATGAATGTTAATTGGCAGATGAACAAAGGATTCATTTTGCAGACGACTCACTGTGTAACTTATTGTAACTTTGTAGGTAGTTAGACATCTTTGTGTAATCTACGAAAATTTTGATCCAGTCTCAGACTAAGATAGGACATAATTTACATTCGGTTTTCAAAACTTTTGAATTTCATTTATTGCAAAATAGGACCTGCGGCTCGGCCTGGAAAATAACTTGACCGTTTCATCAGGCAACCTTGACCCTAGAACGTAAACGGCTATTGACTGACACCGCGGATTTTAGTCAGGGAGGACTCGTTTGATTTTTTTAAATTTTTTTTTTATTTAGCCTATACTGTCCCACTGCTGGGCAAAGGCCTCCCCCAAGTCCTTCCATGTGCTCTTGTCCAGCGCCACTTCGAACCTGCCCTCACGGTACGAGTCACTCGTCTCGCCACCTCTTTCTGGGCCGGCCGGTCCATCTCCAGGCACCCACTGTGTGGCGGCCGTCGCCCAGCGGTCAATGTTCATGCGGCTGACGTGACCCGCCCAGTCCCACTTCAGCCTGGCAGCCTTCTTGCCGACGTCCAGAATGCCCGTTTTGGAACGCAGCGTGGTGTTGCGAACTCTGTCCTGTCTTTTGATGGCCAGAATGCTGCGTTCCATTGCCCTTTGGCAGACTCCAAGGCGGAAACTCTGATTTTACCATGATAAAAAAAAACGGGCAGTAATATTGGAATAACGGGACTGTAATCTATGTCTGAAGCAAATTTTATCATCCATCCAAACTATTTCATTTTTTTTATATAGGTTAAAGAATGAGAAAAATCTTTATTAATTGAAAATTACATTTACTAGTATGATAAGTACCTATCAAAACAAAAAATAATACAAATGAGTGCCGTCGAAAATGGCCCTAAGTTTACGATAAAAATAAATTCATTCAAGTTTAATAGTATTTAGTCTCCTCAATACAGATTACTTAGTGGTCTAGCTATATGAGCAGATCATACCCAAAATTTTCGTATGTAACACTATTAATTATTATTGTTGTAATAAATCCAATACTTTATAGGTCTGTCATGTACGGAAAATATCTTCATGTACGATAAACAAATAAATAAAAAAATGGTAGAAACGCATTTCATTATCCCCGTAAACCTATCTAAATACAACTACAAAACTAAATTATCCCAATTTGCAAGTTCTTCACTCATACAAAAACACAAAATTTATGACCCCCCACATCAACCCTCGAAAAAGTTATAACGCATTCAAATCCTCACCCAAGTTACCAACAGTAGGTATATAAAACTACCGAAATTTCCGCCAACGTTTTTCAACTTCCAACATTATAACGGGTTTTTAGTAAAACCGACTATTAAATTTCACCCCTTTTCTCGCTAAAAAGCTTATCCGAAAAACGTTGCACACATGCGAAAAAATCCGCACACATACGTAGAAAAATCTACTAGTTACGTACACAGACAAAAAACCTTAACTAGTCGTGTTCCCCTCCCGTTCTCCTTGTTTCACCCCCTCTCACCCCCTCGCCCTCATATCCTTGCAGGAATTTTGTTTACTTCTCTCTCTAAGGAAGGAACTGACGTAGTACCGTTCCGGGAAACGTCTGCGTTCGAAATTGGAACGCTATTGGCTTTCTGTTCTTTGTTTTTATTTTTTTAATTTTGAATGAAGCTTTGTGATTGGTTCTTTGTTATTTTGTTTTTGATGATTGATTTGCTTTTTGTATTGGAATGGAATGAGTAATTAGTAAGTAATTGATTGAGTGCGCTGAGGTTTAATGATTAGGTTTGGTGTTACTGTTTTAGATAATGTTACTGACATGATTAGCGGATTGTATTATTTGATGCATTCACAACTATTTGAATACCATTTTCATTTACGTTTTGTACTTACTACATTTGAACTTGTGATATTGCAAAAATATCAATTTGCGTTTCCATTCCAATTGAAAATTTGATGCAAAACGTAATCTTCCAACTTACTAAACTAACTTTTGTTATCCAAATCTAAGAAACCATGTTTTTTCTTAGGACTTATTGTGAGTAATTTCTCGAAACGGTACATACATACCTATATTATATATACTAGTTTTCTCTAGGGATATGAACAGCACTGTTACTTCAATCCCCTTAATTCAAGCCCCTCGTACTGCTCTTAAGACCTTCTTAATATTTTTTTCTAAACCAACCTCTCAAGTCAATTTAACGTTAGCTAGCGATCACAAGCAAAAGGGGGCGAACGGAGTAGAGGGGGGCGTGATATGAAAACTCGTGCCTCGAATACGGAACGCGCTCAATTCAAACTTGAATTTAAACGTGGAACGGCGCGTTCCAAGTTTCCAAATTTGGAAATTAAAGCGACTTGGCGGGAATTAAACACAATATGGCGGAGTTTGTCGAGTTTGATGGCGAAAAATTATGCAAGAAGATTGTTGAATTTGAATACCAATTATTTATTCAAAATTGCTATAAAAATCAAGTCATAGTTTTGTAAAAGAACAAGTCATAATTAAATCAGAAGCTGAATCTCTATTAAAAAAAAGAGAGATTGAAGATGATTGCACTCGATTTATTTAGGTAATTCTGTCTAATAGGAATTTAAATTGTAAACAGAGAAAACTCAAACATCATCCATAAACAAATTATACAACATCCTTAAAATGAAAATTTACAGACAACAATTACAGACATACTTACTTATAAAGTTACAGAAAAAGTACAGAGCGTATATTATCAAAAAAAAAATACCATCACTCAGAAACAAAAATTTTACTTCTTCATTAATTATTACAGAAATACAAATTTTTAAGATCACAGAAAAAGCACAATAACCAAAATTTTAAAATTTGCAAAAAAATTCAAATTTTGTGAGCAGTTCATGGGAAACAGGCACACAAATTCTCACAAAATCAACAACAAAACAACATAGAAACACTTCATATAATACACGTTTAATAAACGCGCAGTAATTTCTAAGTAACGCATTGAACTCCTTCATTACGCGCGATAAAGTAACTATATTTCTTAAGAACGGTAGGGGGCGCACCTGTTTCGAAATTTTCATGTACAAACTTGGTTGTAATTAACAAAATACATTCTGAACTTGTAACTAGATTTAAATAGTAACGCTACTGGCGTTTTAGTGATGGGGCCGTGAGGATTACTTATCGATAAAAGTTGAGGGTGAATAACTTAATTACCTATGTAACATTACTTGGACGAAAAAAATACACTTCAGCTTTAATAATTTAGACATAATCTAATTAAAAAAAAAACATTGTCATTTTAGTAATAAACATTACCATCATAGCCAGTCAATTGAAGTCCACTGCTGAACGTAAGCCCCAAAGACCGCCAACTATCCCAATTTTGGACAGTTCTCATCCATCTATCCATCGTGCTGCCGGGCGTCCAACAATGCCCATATAAATAGACGTTACCAAAAGTAATTAAAACTATCTTAAGATCGATTTTTGATATAAAATTAAGCTGAATTAACATCCAACCTCAGATGGAGAAAAAAGTTGAAGTATGGATAAATAACTTAAAGTGAAATTGATGATTTAAAAAAAAAACTCAAAGACGCCTTTTTTGTATAAGTTTATCACAAATGAGTCAAAAAAAACTACTATACGACATTATGCTTCCCAGGGCGTAGCTTCATCGCCTTCTCTTGTGATTTTGTCACAAGAACTCTGCTTCTCTATAGTTTTCTTGTAAACCTTTTGCTTTTAAGAAACGATTTCTAAGAATATATCTATCGATAAAATCATTTCCCATCCCTAGCCCCCATACAAAGAGACACTAAGAAATTATGTATTCCCCTTACCGTAGTTCAGCTGAACTTTATTGAATTTGTTCCGAGGCGTTCGCAGTCGGGACTCGAATGCAGTACTTTTGTCAGGTGATCGTGATTTGAATGTAACTGTTTTACATCGTTAGATGGTGAGACGGACGCCATTTTCATTTTAATGCAGGCATCATTCTATTCTGCCAATGTCATAGATTTTTATCATTTTTTTAACTGTCGGTTTTTGGATGAGATTTCAAATCTAGAAAACAAGATTTTTTATTGTGTTATTATTTCGGAGTCTTTGTCAACCTTGGAGTCTTCAAGTGAAATGAATATGTTAAGGCGATGACAAGAGCTAATGTACCTCTCGCTCGCACGTTTCGACATTTTGAAAGATATAAAATCACTGATCCCATTTTTGAAAAATTGCAATCAACTATTTTTTGTGCAATCACATTGCACAGTTTAGTAAAAAAAAAACATTTTAATCGATACAAGTTTACCTACTCAAAAGTTTGCTTTACTAGTTTTAGTACTTAAACAAATTTTTGAGTAGGTAAACTTGTATCGATTAAAATGTTTTTTTTTTAATAAACTGTGCAATGTGATTGCACAAAAAATAGTTGATTGCAATTTTTCAAACCTTTGCTACATAGAGCTTGGGCACAGCGCCTTAAGGGTGCTTCAATGTCGACCACATCATTGCATCATCGCTTAAGCGATAAAAGCGCGTGAGGCTAACGGTAAATAATAAAAAATAAACATTAAAAATAATTATTCTGAGTATACTGAATAGTGAAAAGAAAGGACCTAAATAAAAGTTGTCACCTGGTTTTAAATCTAAGACATCAGTGTTACCGTCTCACTCCTTATTCCTCATGGAATTTAGTAGCATTACGTACAGGTGTAACGTAGTACAACTAAGTTAAATGATGATAATATCGGTCCCAAGTGTTTAGAAGTGATTTCTTTGACAAAATTGTATCTATTCTTAATTGATTGTCAGTTATGATCAAATTCCTATTTAAAATTGATATTCTAATATAATACATACTATATTTAAAAACTAAAATTAAAAGTAAAATATTTACAAAATTAACTAAACTAAAACTAAAATAATAATAATAAAAAAACAATTATAGGGCGTCAAAAAATTTATTGAGTTTTAGTTATTGTTTTAGTTTTAGTATATACCTCCAACCTCATTATTATCTTTTTGAAGATAAAGGATCAATGGTGTATTTAGATGCTCTGTTTTTGATTGTCACCTCTCATCAGTTCAATTTCAAATTACACGTGAATTATAACAAATTGAATTGTTTATTTGACCAGAATATTAACAGACATAAGGGAAAAAATACAAGACAAATCAAAAACTACTTTAAACAGATACTAATACAATTCATTATGCATAAATGAGTGAACCAAATAAACACATACGATTGGTATGAATCAACAAAACAATACTTCACTAAACAGAAAATTGGAAGGAGGCGCAATTACGGAGGTACCAACCTATCGCGGAAATTTATGACCCTCTCTCAAGAAAGCGTTCCTATCGTTACAGGAGGTATAAAATTACGCGACGTGGAAGCGGGCCATAATTTCGTGCTTAAAGACTATTCAATTTAATTTTCATGGTTACTGTAACGGAGGCTGTTGTGTTTGTTATTTTGTGACGAAGTGAAAGTATTATGTTTATAATAATTAAGGTGGAAATGCTATTTTAGTACTGAAAATTGAGATATAACATTTGTGTGAAAAAACTGTCCACTGCAAAACGGCATGTGACCTTGATATAAAGGTCCTTTTGGAGATACACTTTATTTAGACAAAGTGTCCAACAGATGTTAATTTTTGGTTTCTTAAAATTGATAACTGCAAAACACACAAGCCCCAACTTCCTCCTTACTTAATCCTTATATTTAATTATTAATTCAATACAAAACATTCATCAATCTTCAATCATATTTTACTTAGAAAGTAACAAACAAAACCTCATTCATTATCATAAAAAGTATAAAAGACTCAAAATGTAAAACCTTCTTGCTGAAATCTTCAAAAAAAAAAAGAAACGAAAGCATTTAAAAGCAGAATGTTCACTGAAATCAATAAGTACTCTATACCAAATACGGCACAGTCCGCAAAATATAAATTGGCCTTCATATATTTTAGGGGCACAAAAGTGTTTTGAAAAGTAGTTCACAGTCGCCCCTAATTCCTTTAGTTTTACTACCTTTTCGAATGGTTTTTGGACCTCCGCGCAGCTCCGGTGTTACTATGAAAATACGATGGGTTTTCTGAACACACTTTGAAATACATTGCTTGGTCGAGGTAGATTTTGGTATTGTAGGTAAAGGTACTATGTATGAATAAGTTATGAAACTGATATATGACTTTAAGATGTGTTCATGATTATGATCGTGTCCGCAGTGTGTCTGTAACGGTTTGATCGAACATTAAAAAGTTAAACACAATCTCACTTGTATTGCAATGATGACAAGCCTTTATGAGTTCAATTGATTGCCAAAAAGAAGACAAGAATTGACAAATTAATAAGCAAACCAGCAAAAAAATACACTACATTTTTGCTTAAGCACAGTGGTGTAGAAGAAATGACTTCTTGCTCCTTCATAATGACAATCATCTGACTTTCCCCAACTATGTTGGAGTCGGCTTTCAGTCGAACCAGATGCAGCTGAATATTAGTATTTTACATGGAGCGACTGCCTATCGGACCTCCACAACCCAGTAACTGAGTAATACGATACACCATGGTAAAACTGGTTGTCAGACTTATGAGCTTCTGACTAATAGTGACGAGTGTCAAAGATCTACAAATGACAGCTGGTACCAACGGACTTCCTTCATAACGACGAATGATATAAATCCAATATTTTTAGTATAGAAATAATATTCTCAAACTTGCAATTTCTGAGAGCCAGGCGTCCACTAGAAAGATTTCTTGCTACATCAAAGAAATAAACTTATATTGTACGCAACTTAACCTAAATTACTGATCAGATCCTTTTCTTTAAGCCAAGTGGACCCAGGAGAATAATATCGAGAAAACGC
This sequence comes from Agrotis exclamationis, assembly GCA_950005045.1. Classification (NCBI taxonomy): domain Eukaryota; kingdom Metazoa; phylum Arthropoda; class Insecta; order Lepidoptera; family Noctuidae; genus Agrotis; species Agrotis exclamationis. The sequence continues at coordinate 11,303,104 of OX465443.1, forward strand.
TGGGATGAAGACGAAGATACAAAAAACTCTGTTTTAAAGGAAAAACTTTATTATTCTACTTATACGTATATGTATACATTGTCATAACACAAGTTCAATAATGGTTAACTTATTGCCCAAAAATCATAACTACCTATTTGCTTAATACCTTCTTCATTTCAGCCTTTTCGTCCGCTTTGCTTAAAGGAACTTTTCAAATAAACAATCTTTTAACAAATACTGCCAGTTTCCCACGGATATAAAATATTTGTATTTACAACTTCTAAGTAAAATAATGAAAACTGCTAAACATAAATACTCGCACATTTTCTTGTTACTTGTAAAAATTGCATTGAAATGTATTGTGTCGTTTAGAACATCTAATCATCATCATATGCGTAGCCTTTTCCCAACTATATTGGGGTCGGCTTCCAGTCAAACCGGATGCAGGTGAATATCAGTATTTGAGATGGAACGACTGCCGATCGAACCTTCACAATCCAGTAACTGGGTAATACGCCATCCCATGGTAAGACTGGTTGTCAAACTTTAGAGATTCTGACTAACAGTAACGACTGTCAAAGATCTACAAATTACAGCCGGTACCAATAACTTTTCGTGTTTTCCGAGACACGGAGGAAACTCGCTGTGACTGATGATCACCCATCCACAGACCAACCTCGGCAAGCAGCTTAACCCGGAAGATCGGCCTGTGCAGCTGTGATTATTTAGCCACGAGCTTCTAGAAGATCTAATCGAAGATACTAATAGAAACGCACGTAAAGTAATAAGTGCATTTCTAAATTAGCAACGGGCATCCAAAAATATTTTTGGACAGTGAAACGAAACGTATGATACATTAAAATACAGCTACATAATAAAGTAGCAGGCGTATTTTCATTTGATGAAAACGTCGATACCGTTCGAAAATCCAGACGGGCACTTTGCAGATTAATATTTTATTTACGTTTAAAATTTTATATTTATTGGCTTTCAGTTCCGTTCAGGGAATAAATTAAAGCGTGGATGCAGTGTGCATATGGAGTTTTGGTCTTTTGAATAAGATATGACACTCGATTTAAAAAAAATACCGTTATAGGCTTTTGCAACAGAAAATAAATATTTTGCCTATTTTCATTATTTAAAAAAAAAATCTCATCGTTGAATTTTAACGGTCGGTTATGTATTGAAAGCTGAAATAGCAAAGTTATGTCGAAATAATATAGACAAACATTGGAAATCTATCAGAACCAAAATTAAACAAATTATCGTCCAAGTCCATTTGGTTTTTTTCGTAATTACATTTAAATTGAATCAGTACTGCATCAAACAAAAACTATTGAAAAAAATTGTAACTTAATGTTACGGCGTTTACTTCACGCATGTGAAGCACTGTGAAGTTAGTTGCTAATAAAACGTCATTTGAGAACGCACGCCATTGTGGTTTTTTCGGAACGAAATTCCCTTACACAAAATAAAACAAATAGTGAAATACAACACCAAACAATAAGGAATCAACAAAACACCATACCACTTAAATTGGTTAAATAGCTTACTATTAGTTTAATAATCTGTTTGTTGTTTGACATATTCTACTTTTATGATTTCATATGAGTATATACGAGTACATTAGGTAACTAAAGCTAGTCTAAAAATAAAAATAAATAAAACTATATATTTACAACTAAACTTAAAGTAAAACTAAAATAAAATAATTAATTAATTAAAACAAAAACACAAGAAGGCAACTTTGAAGGCAGAGACACTCAGACGTCAAAGTACTCCTCCGCATCGCTGTCATCCGGAAACGTGCCCAGAAGACTGGCAGCATTGCCACGTTGGATGACAATGCTTATTCTTTGACCAAAAAAGGAACCAGCCCTCTGGTCACGCGAACTGTCGATCTGTCGGCGAGAAATTTCCTTAAAAAGGAGACGCGCACTCGGACCCCATGACCCGAGCGTTTCGACCCCAAACGGCTCAACCACTTAAATTATTAGGTCTCTTGGTTTTTAAAAGCCCAGTAATGCAATCATCATCATCATCTCTCGAATCATATTCCTTTCCTTTCCGTTCGTAGGTATTGATTAATTAAAGTATTCATATTAGATACCTACCAATATTTTCTAGCCAGCAATGTACAAGAACATAACCCGGAAAATTCGCATTTTCATAGTAGTAGACACGGGGGTGTTTTATAAGGGTTGTTTGGTTAGGCCGACCTTTTTTAGCCTTTCGGGCCCCCAGATAGTTTTAGTTGGGACGCTGTAAAATTTTGAGAATTACGTTTGGAAAAGTTTCAGTAAAAGGGTAGTGTTTTTCGATCCTTTATTAGTTTTGAGGATTCTGGGTTATTGTGATATTTCGGGGGTGTTGTGCATATTATGTAGGGGTGATAGTGGGTTTTGGAACTTATGGTGTCGTGTTTAAAGTTTGTTTTAGATTGTGGTTCAAAATTGGAGACGATTTCATAAATATTTTTTACGATTGGAGTGTTGGGATTACTATCATTTCCTGCTTTATTTTGGCTTCGGATTTTATTTGTAGAAACTTACTTTGGGTATTTAATTTATAAAATTCTATTTAAATAACGTAGAGATATACTCCATTCGGTCATAAATATCTACGCTAGTTTTTCTTAAAAGCAAAAAAAAAAACCTTTTTAAACCAAAAATGGCCCAAAACTATTTCACTACAATTTTCCCAACTTAAAACTAAGATTAGAACCGAAATTAATTAACCAAGCCGCGAAATGAAGTTGAAAAATTGATTAAAGCCCCTTTAACCGCACCGAGCTACAGAGGGGGTAGAACTACCTCCACGGAACCGTCAAAGTTTCGCGAGGGGGTGAAAGGGGGGCAAAAATGAACCACCGGCATGAAGACGGATCGAGGAAGTTTAAATTTAGAGAATTGTTGGGTTTCTTTCTCCTTCACTGTTCGCTTTTATGGAATTTAGTCGTATTATGTACTTTTATGGGGATCGCACTTATGTTTTCTTTTTTTATAAAATGTAAATTGCCAATTATGTCAAACACTTTTGTGATCCTTTACAATTTCATAATAATTATGACGCCCCTTAAAACCTTATTTTTTTCTCGTTCTTATTTCAAACTTCAGCTTATCTTATTTTTTATACAGTCAGAAATTCTTAAATAACCATAGAGTTTATTCTGTGCAGTATTTTGAAGGATCTTGAAATACTCGTAATATTACAAAAATTAATTATTTTGTAAAACGATGAGATATCAAAGGGTTGAACTGAGATGTATAGCTCGCCTTACTGTTTGCCCTATGGTGTTTTTAAATCTTATGTATAGCGAGGGGGTTTTAATTTCTTCATTTATTAACATTTAATTAATTTTCAGTTCTGTTTTTGATTTTACTTAAGATAAAATGAAGTTAAGCCTTATCTCACAAAATTATTTTTTAATACTATGCTGTCTTTTTAGTAATCCAACTTTTTTAAGGACCACCAAAAGTTACTTCAGACTCAGAAGATCAATCAGAAATTTTGTCAGAGCGTTACGGTCAGTTCACACCAAGACGCGACGTGACACAACGATACTGCAAATGTGTATCTTATCGTGTAGTTAATAAAGTTAGATTTAGAGTCACTATTAAAATGCAGCGCGGCGCCGCGCTGCGGCGCGCTGCGTTATGACAGGTGTATCTTTTCATGTAGAAAATAGAGTTAGATTTTGAATATCTGTATTAAATTGTGCGCGCAGCGTCACGTTTCGGTCTGAGCTGACCCTTATATGTTTCCACAGTCTTTGTAGGCCTCTTCTGAAAAAAAAAAAAAGAAAAAAAAGATGTCAACTTGCTAGAAACCTTTTTTTCGTGGAAAACATCAAGTTAGCTTAGGGAGGAGTCGAAAGGACTATCAGACTAGGTCAGACTAATACCAACCCTGTTTCTAACTGACTAACGAGTAACCGTGGCCCCGGAACGTAAAAGGCTGTTGAAGGACACCGTGGATTTCAGTCAGTTCAAGTCTGACAGTCCCTCCCGTCCTGCCATGGGTGGGAGGACCCATTCGATGATTTTACCACGTTAAAAATTTCCACAGTAACCTCCTTCGATTTACGAATGTATACTGTGTTTGCTTTATCCACAGTCATACTAACACTCATATTCTTCTCTTTTATTCCATTCCAAAGTTTATATTGTACGTATCAAACATGCCATAACCTCAGGCATCTAGTTATGACAATATTATGCAGACGTCAACTTCATTTGAATTCGGCAAGATGGCGTTGGATTACACGCTGTATCAATTGTGGCTTAATTGAATTTGAAACTGTGTGTAAGAGTAATTTGGTTTTTATTAACATTTGTTGAAAAATTTGGAGAAAAATGACTTTTTTTGCTTACTAGTGCTAGTGAGGCTTTGGCGCGTGTGATTGACATTAATGGGGTTTACATTAAGGCGCTGTACCCAAGCTCTATGTAGCAAAGGTAGTCGCGGAGGTGAAGCAGCTGCGCGCGGGAGCAAATTGTAAGAAAAAATGTAAGAAATTTTGCAGTTTTAACTTAATATTTAAACAATTACAGGTCTGAGTTAAAAAAAAATTAGATATTTCTTTAGTATATGAAATTTCTTCTGTTATAGTTACAAAAAATATAATGGTTACCGCTGAAAAATTGAGAATTTCGAGACGAAAAATTTTTTTTCGTGGTCATATTAATATTTCTTTTTTTCGTAGTTCTAGACCACTTTTGTGAATTGTTTTTGTGAAAGTCTTTACTTTATACATTTGACTATACACTGTATTTTTTTCTGGCTTGTGGCATGTACAGATACGGCTAACTTTGCGACGAAAAAGTAGTCCTTCACAGAGTGTTCGCTATGTACAGCGCCTTAATATTGACGTTTTTTATTTTTCTTAATTTTTTATTCAAACCAATATTTAAAACTATAGAAGGCCACCTTTGTAACGTATTTTTTAAATTTTAATCACTACTTACCTTACAATTATTTACTCATTGGTAAATCTCTCCTTTTAGATAAATCATAACTATCATCAAAACACATTAAAATGACCATTCTTTCCCCACTTTCGCACTGACAATGTTCGTTGGTTCATCATTTATCAGCCTAAGTCCACTACTGGACACTCCAATCGCATGCCATCTAAGATTTAGATAGAGATTGGACTGCTGCGTAGCGTGTTACGGGTTAGAGTAGTTGTTCCGGTTCTGGCGGTTTGTGTATGAGTTTCTATGTTTGTTATCGCACCCACGACACAGGCGAAATTCCTAGTGTGGGTCATCGTAAAAAAATGAGCTTAAAGCCTTTGTCAAACTGGCAGGCGAAGCGAATGCGTGCCGAAGCGTTTTTGTTTGTAATGTATGGAATTGTTTGCAGCCAGTCACATAGACTATCGGACCGCTCTCGCTTTTCTTTATGACAGGATTCGGATCGCATTCGTCTGTCATGTCTGTTTGACAATAGCTTAAAAGTTTTTCATAGAATAAAAATTAGACAAGCCATAGAAACAGCCCCAACTCAAAAAAGACCTTTAAAAAAATGATTTTTCAAAAACAAAAGAAGAATAAATCAGCCATTTTCTCCCACCTGCAAGCACTTGCGTCTCGAGACGAGTACAAAGACAAACAGTAAGTTCAGAAGTAGCGAGTAGAGAGGCGCTCAGGAAACTCTTGAAACAAAGGAAGGTAATTGAAAATTCTATCAAAACTTGCCACGAACGAAGCCAACGAAGCTAGTTGGAGAGCTAGTGAGGTACTAGAGTAGGGGTGGGAAAGGACCGCTGTTCCGTAGAAACTTTTTGGACATGTTAAATAAATTCCGTGTCATTAATAAAGCCATTTTTTAAGGTATTCCACATTGGGCTCTGAAATGAATTCCGTGTCATTAATAATGCCATTTTTTTTAGATATTTCACATTGGGCACTGAAGTGGCGCCTGAGGTAATGGCACGTTAACTATTCCAAATACGCGCTCCTATTAAATTTTTTTGCAGGTGACCCCGGGACATAACGGGCTGTTGAAGGACACCGTGGATTTTAGTCAGTACAAGTCTGACAGTCCCTCCCGCCCTGCCCGGGGTGGGAGGACTCATTTGATGATTTTACCACGCAAAAAAAAAAAGGTGCCAGGTGCCCAATTTGGAATGTTACATTTTTTTTATTAATTTGCCTCTCCGTCGGTGTTTTTCCTGTATCGGGGTTGCGTTTACAAACATTTTAACTCATCTATACTTCTATACTTATATTAAAAAGAGGAAAACTTTGTTTGTTTGTAATGAATAGGCTCAAAAACTACTGGTCCGATTTCAAAAATTCTTTCACCAGTTGAAATCTGCTTTGGTCTTGAGTGACAGAGGCAATAAGAAGGGGGGACCGAGCGAAGCCGCTGGGAAAAGCAAGTATTTTATACAGTAATACCCAGAACCGGAACAAATACTTGAAGATCATACAAATATTTGTTTCGTGCGCATCGAAACCGCGACAGGCAGCGTAGTTGATCGCTCGGCCTCTGCGCCAAAGGTGTCGTCAAATAGTCAAGAAAATCTAATTATAGTAAAATAGCTGACAAATAAATTAAACCAACCGATTCTCTTTGTTTTTGTTTAACTATCTAATTAGATCAAATTGAAAATTGACATTTAATTAGGAGAAATTTTGTGAGATACATTTTAGGTAAATAATTTAAGTAGCCATTCTTTTACAAGTGTACAATTTAACTTTTTTCTTTTAATGAAATATTAAGATACTTTGAATTAGTCCCATTGTGTACACTTATACCTACTGAAAAATCAGAACTACCCATTATTAAATGCGGCATTTGCGAGATCACATTTGTAGCCCAATTTAAATGCAGCGAAGGCATGACTAATTACCAAAAACAAAAAAGGACATAACACGTTATAATCAAGTAAAATAACATACTCTTTTTTTACTTTCCTCGCTTTATTTTTCAAATACATAACGTAAAGCATATTATATATTATATATATTCCATATCCCGCAACAGCACATCACTATTCTCCGTATGAACGAAACGGTCCAAAGTTAGGTTCCGTCTTGCGACGTGTTTGACAATCAAAAGTTGACGCCGCCATTATTTCGCCAACGTCTTATTCCAAGTTCCACTTTGAGTGTTCATTAGACTGATTAATAATAGTTTTGGATTGAAAATTTAATAGACCGGAAAGTTTCATAGTCAAAAAATGGTGTAAAATGGTTAAATATATCGGAGATTTGATAAACAAAATAAAGTCTCTGGAATTAAACGAATTGGTTACGCAAAAAAAGGAAATCATTTTAAAACTGCATTTTTCGGATGCGTCTCATTTCATATAAAGTTATTTGATATATTTTCATTTCAATAACGTTCACATGATATAATCAACGTGAGAAATACCAACGATTGATATAATTTCTTTACACATAATGTTTGTGTTACTCTAAAACTCATTTCATATAATTTTATTTGATATAACGTTTATTTAAGCGAAAATCATTATGATAACGTTTGAAACGTATAATTTAACGTTTAAACCATTTTCTTTGATGACTTGGCTTATCCTTTGGACTTTGATTGTTTGCCTTCACGAATGCTACGGTTATCAGAAAAATTTAGTATAGTAGGGACTTAGGACATCCCGACACGGACAGGTTAGATTTGAAGGGGGTGGCGGGGTCTGAAAGACCCCGCCATCCTCTTCGTGTTAGGTTACTTTAAACCTTGCACGCAGAAATAGGAGCCCCGCGAAGCGGGGCTCCGTCGAGCCAGCATGACAGGTAGTAATCAGTTATTTGACCTAGGATGCAAGAGCGAGCGAAGCGAGCTCGGGACTTGGGGCACCCCGACACGGACAGGTTAGGTTCGAAGGGGATGGCGGGGTCTGAAAGACCCCGCCATCCCCTTCGTGTTAGGTTACTTTAAACCTTGCACGCAGAAATAGGAGCCCCGCGAAGCGGGGCTCCGTCGAGCCAGCATGACAGGTAGTAATCAGTTATTTGACCTAGGAGGCAAGAGCGAGCGAAGCGAGCTCGGGACTTAGGGCACCCCGACACGGACAGGTTAGGTTCGAAGGGGATGGCGGGGTCTGAAAGACCCCGCCATCCCCTTCGTGTTAGGTTACTTTAAACCTTGCACGCAGAAATAGGAGCCCCGCGGAGCGGGGCTCCGTCGAGCCAGCATGACAGATAGTAATCAGTCATTTGACCTAGGAGGCAAGAGCGAGCAGAGTGAGCTCGGGACTTAGGGCACCCCGACACGGACAGGTTAGGATCGAAGGGGATGGCGGGGTCTGAAAGACCCCGCCATCCCCTTCGTGTTAGGTTACTTTAAACCTTGGACGCAGAAATAGGAGCCCCGCGAAGCGGGGCTCCGTCGAGCATTCATGGTAGGTGGTACTATTAATAGGTACATCAGAGTTAGATTACATACCAGGAAGAAAAAAAAAATTAGACCAAATAAGTTTTATGTCTTTTGAGTGGTATACAAAACGATTTTATATTCATTGATTGTTATGATTATAGAAATTAGTCTTTATAAAATTATGTCAATCGTTTATTATATTAAGAGATCATTATATCAAATAAAATTATATATTCAGTTGTTATCTCTTGTAAATATTAGAGATTTTGTAGTTATATCATATATTACTTACCCGCATTTTTCAGCCTTATGGTAAGTTTGGTCCGAAGACACTGATACGTAATTACTAATTACACTGCCCGATGTCCCGACTGTTCCTGGGTGTCATTTTTTAAGTTCGTCAACGAAAACACGGGAACGGATACAGATGTCCAAACGTAACTAACGTCAAAATCAAATTGAGGGCGGATAATACCACCACAACTGAAATTCTTTTGTCGCGGTTCGTGTCTATTTCATTACATCTTAATGGTAATATCATGCATTCTTAGATCGGGCTCGTTTTCAAAACGTCTGTCGCTAAGGCCGAAACTTCGGGTTTCGTGCTTAGAAATTAGACCCCCTGAACTACGTTATATTTCTTTCTTTTTTTATAAAAATGTTGCCCACACAAGTAACGCTTGTTCAAAAAGAATATTGACATCAAGGCTTTTAGTTACTTTTTGATGACAGTTGAGTTGAATATTATTATTGTAATACGTAATTATAAAACCTTTACATTTATTTTTCTTTGACAATTCCCAAATGAGAAAATCACAGAAGTCACCAATTAAAAACTTCGCAATCTTGATCCATAATTTAAATTCAACAGATCTGTATACAATAATAAATATAATATTAATACGTCTGTGTTCGCAGTACAAGCGTTTCAAACGAGGTACAGCTAATTTAAATTTCTATTAAAACTTGGCAGTCGCGGGGCGTACTGTCAAAGGCAATCACAATGTTTTATGTATACAATAAACCTCTTGTTGTGTGTGAATGTGGCTTTGTATGTGTGAAGATTTTAGAACGAAAAATTTATAGGAAAATGGGTCTCAGTGCATTCACTTTCAAGGGATCGCTCCCAATAAACATATAGAGAAGTCAATTTAAATGTATTCTTTTTTTGTTTCTTGATCTCGATCGAACATTGAGTATAAAAGTGAAATTGGCAAGATTGGTTTGAAGTTATGACCCACAAAAATATTTGACGTACAGTGTTATTTTTGGATTCAAATTATAGCTCAGTTTTTAAATTACTCAGATAAAGAAAGTGTTTATTTGAAATACTTCAAATTTTAGCATTTTAGATCATTTAATAAATAAATAACATAAATAATAACAAAAAATTTTTATTAAGTTTTTGGTTAATGATAGTTATAAATCAAACACAACACAAATAACTGTCTTTTATAAATCTCTAAATAGTATTCAAATAATATAAATTACTATCTTATAATCCCGCTTAGCTTAAATAAGAAAACATTTTGATAAGCTATCTTGAGCCTTAATAGAGTGATTCGTCTACAAAGTTTTAATACTTGTACGTTTTCTATTTATTCAAAGAAAGCCGTTTAAATTCCAAACAACAAAAGGGTCATCTTTGTTCGAATTTCAACTTCAAAACTTACATGAAAACAAAACTACTATTAAAACGTGACTTGGACATAATTATTGATGACATGTTTTCAGAAACTGAAGACTAATTTTTGATAGTCATTATAATATTGTAACCTTCAAGCATGAGGCAGTTTTAAAACTATTTTGTGGCCTTTTAGATGTGTATTGTTGTGAATATTCATTATAAAAACTTTTGATACTTATTATAAAAATTTTTGATTCATTTAATCATTTACCTTCCAGAAAAAAAAAATATGTTACCTACTTATTATTATTAGCCTGAACTGTCCCAATGCTGGGAAAAGGCCTCCCTCCATTCCTCCCAACTTTCACGACCACCTCTTTCCAATTCTCAAGGAAGACATCCTTCGTCCCGCCATCTCCTTCGAGGTCTACCGTGGCCCCGCGTCGCTGTTTCAGGGCACTAATCATAAGCTTGTTACCTACTTAAATAACAAAAATGAAATCGTTGAAAAACTGTGAATATAGTTAATGTTCAGTTAATGTTACAGTTTACATTTACTTAAATAGTACAAGTTAATTTATATTTAATTATGTTTATATTTTGACAAAACGTATAAAAGAGTGATAGGCGCGGGCCACATAGAATTATAAAAAAGACGTAAGACGCAGACGGGGCGGAGATATATGTCTCTTGGGCGTCTCTTTCATACAAAATGTACAGAAGCGTCGCGAACGTGAGCACACAGAAGAGACGCGTCGCGGGCGCGACTCTCATACATTTTCGCCCGTCCGCGACGCGTCCTCGTCTTACGTCTTTTATATGTGGCCCGCGCCCTAATGAAGTAAATAAACTTAAGTTATTTATAGCAATCTCGCATCAGTGAATCCTCTCTTATAGAAAATCTATTAATCAATTCATGTCATATATAGTATTCATAAATGCCGTTTTCACATGGGATAGGTAGAAACCACAGGGCATCACCTCCTACGATCCTTACACACTCCTTTTGCCTCATCCACATTTATTTATCTGGTCATTGAAGCACGCCGATTGCGAGCGAGTAGGCACTACAAGGTCATTCAGTGTGGGTAATAGTGTAGAAAATCCATTTTCAACCTTATCCTCCCCATAAGGGTCGCGTGACCGTCTGGGTCACGTAACTGTCATAATTAAGTAACCGTGACCCTGGAACGTAAAGAGTTATTGAAGGATCACCGCGGATTTCAGTTAGAATTCTGACAACATCCAATCATTTGATGATTTAATACAATAAAAAAAACTTCCAGTTATACTATTTATATTTACTATTTCTCTTTAAGTCTTAAAATCTTATCTCAAACCAACTTTACCATCACAAACAAAACTTTCGCCCCTATAATCGATTTCGCGACACGAATTAAAATCCCTTAATTGAATTTTCGCAAACTTCAAACAGCTCCGACTTTCTCAATTCGTCTTTATGTACCCATTTCAAGTTTTAATGAGTTTTCTTTAAGCAAATACGTCTAACTTGAAAAGTTACGCTCGAGTTTTACATAAGTTGTAAATAAGTAAATGAAAATTCTTGTTTACGGGCCGTTGTTTTCAAGTAAATAAGGTGTAATTTAGATGGGTAAAGTTTTAACTGACTCATCACTACGCTTATTCCCCAAAAGGGTTGGCAGAGACGCGTTTAGTACTTACATACTTCTATTATTTAGTAATGTAGGTTATTGCTGAATTAGAAGCGCTGGCAATGCTTATTACTCAATCCGGGGTCCCGGGACTATACAGGGTGTAAGAGACATCGACGCACAAACGGATACCATGGGTCCAGGACATGATTGTGGACCCCCCTATGTTGGAAATTTTTGTCGGTTTTTTCCTATTTTTTATTTTATTTTTATACGTTTTTTTTTAATAGTGAGCCGCGCTTAAAGTACTACAGGTACTGTGGTACTGGGCACAGTATTTAGGTATACGATGACCTTTCATTATAAACATCTAAGAAGACACCATTTCTAGTTTTATTTACATTGCTACTTTTAGTGAAAGTAGTGAATTAATTACTTTTTTTATGAAAAATCTCATTGGGTTAGGTAAAAATAACGATTATGAACAGTCTAAAGTAAAAAAACTCAAAAAAAAATTTAAAAAATTTTTGAAAATTAGAAAAAATCCGACGAAAAGTCCAGAATCATGTCCTGGACCCATGGTATCCGCTTGTGCGTCGATGTCTCTTACATCCTGTATTTTCAGGTTACCGTGACCCTGTAACGTAAAGGGCTATTGGAAATACATCGTGGATTTTAGTTAGACGTACAATAATGTGGTCGATGGTGCAGCACGCTTGCCAGAAAGTAACTTATTCTGAAATGTTTTTAATAAATCGAAAAACCCAACGACCTGTTATCTATCCAGGGTATCAAACTCAATACCATGCTCAGCAGATGTGATTACAATCGCAACTTAGGCATGACGTAACTATTTAAGAATTTTAAGACATACGTTAAACATAGAAAATTATTTAATAAATAAATATAAGTTTTTGATAACGTTAATTGATTATAAAGAAGCAAGAATTTCTGAACGAGCACGGCGTCACAGCGACCGATAGGTCACAGGTTCAAACCCTTTTGAACTTTGATGTGAACCCATTTTTAGCGTAGGCAGATTTAATTTCCTGGAACAGAACACGTTTTTATCATTAATGGTATTAAAATTAAATTGTCAGAATGTAACAAGAAGAGTAAAAAAAATCTAGCTATAAAATAGTAATACAAAATAATACGAAAACAATAATCACAAAAAAAAACTCAAGTTTTAACTAATGTCATATACCTAGCGACACTTTAAAGTCTCATTTCTAACGTATTCTCTTTCTTAACCCCAAAATGCCGTGCCCAAAAAAAAACAACCCAAGAAACAAATTACACATACATAAATTTCTAAAAAACAAATAACACACATAACAAAGCATTATAAAAGCAAGTAGCACGAACACGTTTAGTACCGCGGCACCGCTCGCACTTGTAACTCTTGGTTCGCCTTACTCCCCCCTTCACCCCTCTCCTGCCCCAAGACGCGGAATATTTACATAAATTTACAAATTTCGCGGCGAAATAAAATTTTGTAGGGCTGTCTCGTTGGTAAGATCGTGAATTTTTGGGATATTCGGGGTTTTGTTATGGTCGAAAGTATCTGTTTCTTAATTAGTGATCTTACTGTCTTTTGGAACATTTTATGAGTGACTGATTACATTTTTTTAGATATGTTTTTGGTACAGAAGTAAGAAGAAGCACTTAAAACTTGACAATATTACTTTTACGGCAGTGTAGTATTATAAGTAAACTTTGAACCTCTACCTTAATTTAAATAAAACTATAACACGTAGATCTCACGGAACCCTGTAAATAAACTTTTCTTCTAAACATAGCCTAATTTTAGAATTAACAACTTATTAACTGCAAAAATTATTTCATAAACATAGTTCGCACTAAACAAACAGAACAGAAAAAGAAACATAGGTAATATGTTTCTTTATAAATATGTATCACGTTTAAGCAAAACGGCCATCACACAGCATAAATTCTTCATTTCTTGCTAACAAAAATATTTCCAAAATCTTGACAACCCTGGAACTAGAGCATAGTTGGCGGGTCGCCCTCCCAGGTAGTCGGGGGGTTAGGGAGGCACCGTTTTTCATGTTTAATTTTAACTTTGCAAAGCCGGCGTTTTAATAAGCGCCAGTCGTCTTTCGTTCAGAATTTTATGTCCAGCTAGCAACCTTTGCGTTTCGAATGTGAATTTTCGTTTTAATGCTACACAGGAGACGCGAAGTTTTATTGTGTTCAAATTAGTTTTGCGTTACTGTCGTGTAAAAATTTAAATGTTGGCTGTTTTTATTTTGTTTGAATGTTGGCGTTCTGTTTTTGAATGCGTTTTGGGAATTGTTGTTTTTGGTCGTTATGATAGTTTTATGTTTGGGTAAAATGTGTTTGAAAGAATATTGTTTGTTATTGTATTTTATTACACTTAATACGAAATTTATTTCCTGTACGAGTGTATTATTCGAATATACTGAATACAAAGCTGATAAAGTAATAAAAGTGTTTTTGGTTTTGTTCAGGTCAACAAAACAAATAGATATAGCCTAAAAAATGCAAAATTATTTCCATTACGTTTCATTTCATTGTGAGTTAAATAGATCTCAAAGAAATTATCTCTACCTACCATATCTTTTTATACAGGTAATTAAAAATCACACAAAATTGGACTAAACAAAACAAAAGCCTCTTTTACAATCCTCAATAAACCTTTCGGTAATCATCTCCTTGATATCAAACGTTACCAAGATTACAATTAAAATAACTAAATACATTAATACCGTACGGCCTAAGCAGCTAAGCTGAGCAGTAAAACAAGGAACGGAATATTAAAACCGGAGGCACCAACGAAAGTCATTAAAATGCGTAATTGCTGGATTAAAGCGCCCAAGATTCCTCTATTTGCCTCACAATTCCTGTACAAACTACCATACCTTCTAAACACACAGACTAAAAATGAACCCTCTGTATTTTCGTTACTCTGTGGAATTTGACGTGAGTTTCCATAGAGTTTTGCTACTCTGTGTCATGTCCAAGATGGCGCGCGTTCCTAATTTGAACTTCGATTCGACGCGACGTGCCGTACATACGTCATGAGCGCGGTCTCAAGATTAGGCGATTTACATCGGCTTTTTCGTATTTCGAACGCACGGTGCTGGCTGAATCGTTTCATGCCTTTGCCTTGAATATAAATGTAATGCCGTTGGTAATTTAAATGTGGAACGTGGCGATTTCTTTTTAATTAGAGTTTGGGAAAGGAATTAGTTGAGGTTTTTTAGGGTTGAATTTTAAGGTGTGTAATTGGGTATTATTCTATGTGTTCTACATACTAACAGAAATTGTTTTTGAAATTAATTATAATGACGACGTATTGTTTCTTTGAATTATTCTGAATTTGGGCAAAGGAATGTTTCAAAAATTACATATTTTATTGACAGTTTTCAAAGTAACTACAAATGATTAAATTAGAAAGAAAAAGAAGAGGTATTTCATAAAAAAAAACCGGCCAAGTGCGAGTTGGACTCGCGTGAAGAGGGTTCCGTACGATGTTACCTACCACGTTTTTTTTTAATCTGACCCAAATTGGTACGCACAATATTGAGTGATTTACCATGTTATTTTAATATTTCGTCTATTTTCTTGAATAACTTGGAAACTATTTATTTTAAAATTACAAAAAATATATATTTAAGATTGTCTCAACAAGACCTTTCATTTGATATATCACACGATGCAGTTTTCAATTTTTTTTTTAATTTTCCCCTTCCCCCCCAAAAATTACCTCCCATATACAGATATGGACTTCTTATAGGTTATCCTATAATCTATAAGTAGAAAACGAATTCCTGTATTTTTTTCAAAATTTTAGGTTCAGTAGTTTTGGAGATAAGGGGCCCCCCCCTTATCTCCAAAACTACTGAACCTAAAATTTTGAATTGTCAAGCTTCGTCTATTTTTTTTGAATAACTTGGAAACCATTTATTTTAAAATTACAAAAAAAACACTTTTAAGTTCGTCTCAACAATACCTTTCATTTGATATGTCACACGATGCAGTTTTCAAATATTTTTTTAATTTTCCCTTTCCCCCCCTCAAAAATTACCTCCCATATACAGATATGGACTTCTTATAGGTTATCCTATAATCTATAAGTAGAAAACTAATTCCTGTATTTTTTTCAAAATTTTAGGTTCAGTATTTTCGGAGATAAGGGGGGGGGAATGGTCAAGCTTCGTCTATTTTTTTTGAATAACTTGGAAACCATTTATTTTAAAATTACAAAAAAAAAATACTTTTAAGTTTGTCTCAACAATACCTTTCATTTGATATGTCACACGATGCAGTTTTCAAATATTTTTTTTTAATTTTCCCTTTCCCCCCCCCCAAAAATTACCTCCCATATACAGATATGGACTTCTTATAGGTTATCCTATAATCTATAAGTAGAAAACTAATTTCTGTATTTTTTTCAAAATTTAAGGTTCAGTAGTTTCGGAGATAAGGGGGGGGGAATGGTCAAATTTCGTCTATTTTCTTGAATAACTTGGAAACTGTTTATTTTAAAATTACAATAAAAATATATTTAAGATTGTCTCAATAAGACCTTTCATTTGATATGTCACACGATGCAGTTTTCAAATATTTTTTTTTTAATTTTCCCGTTCCCCCCAAAAATTACCTCCCATATACAGATATGGACTTCTTATTGATTTTCCTATAATCTATAAGTAGAAAACTAATTACTGTATTTTTTTCAAAATTTTAGGTTCAGTAATTTCGGAGATAAGGGGGGAGGGGGAATGGTCAAATTTCGTCTATTTTCTTGAATAACTTGGAAACCATTTATTTTAAAATTACAAAAAAAATACATTTAAGATTGTCTCAACCAGACAATTCATTTGATATGTCACACGATGCAGTTTTCAAAACTTTTTTTTTCATTTTCCCCTTCCCCCCCAAAAATTACCTCCCACATACAGATTTCATCTATTCACGTCACACCTCTGTGCTTGGGTCACAGGAATGGACATGTGTACCAAATTTCAACCCAATCGGTCTAGTAGATTCGGAGATAATTGACTGTAAGCGACAGACAGACGGACACACGAGTGATCCTATAAGGGTTCCGTTTTTGTATTCGGACGTACGGAACCCTAAAAAACAGCAAAATTTAAAACTATAAACTGCCATCACTTCAGACACTAAATAATTCTTTGCGCAAAATTAAAAGCTCAACTTTTTACAAAGAAATAACAACATACCTACTTATCTACTCGAACAATATAACGTAGATTAAATATTCAGCAGAAAAAAAATACACACACGTACTAAAAAACATCGTTGAAAAACCCCACTATAAAAGCAAGGTTGTAAAAACTTTCACCCCCGCTGGGCGGAGAAACACCCCCTAAACACATCTATAAATCTATATGACGTCATTAAGAAAACGGAGAGCGATCGTCTTGCGTATACCCATCTCCCTCACACCCACAGAAATACTAAAGCAAAAGCGAGATAGACAATGTCTTAGTAAGCTTCTCCTTCTAGGGAGTTAGTGCCTTACAATGGTGAAAAGACGGCGAAAATTAAATAATACTTTGTCGTTTAAATTGAAAAGGGGGTGTTAGGAGGGTAGTTTGGAAAATTTTCGGGGGTTAGAGGTAAAAAGGGTATTGATTTTAGGAGATTAGTCGCGTCTATTGTGGGTCTTTATATTTTGTGGTTATTCTCTACCGTTTTAATGTTTGAAGATTATGAAATGCTATTGAAGTTTCTGTTATGGCGATCTTAGAAGTTGGGATGCGGTTTCTGGGATATTTTTTGCTTAAGAAAAGTTTTTTGTTTGTTTAATAAAGTTTCCAACAAATCCAAAAACGCCACTTTAGCAACATAATTATATGTATTGTGATAAAATTCGTTAGAGAAGATAAATTGATAAAAAACAATTCTATCGCAATTCTGTTAGCAACATTGCTTCAAAAAATATTTATAAGAGTTGATTACAAAGGTCGTTTATTACTTGTTATTTTTCTAAATATTTTTGTGTCCATATAGTTAATTTGGTCCAAATTCATTTAAAAACTATAAACACATGTTTTTCAAGTAATTATCTATTTAATTAATACATCTAAGTTAATATAAGTATAATTATCAATAAGAATTGAATGCATCGATAAAAACAATAAACACAGTAGAGTTACCACGAATGCAATTTGAATTGGAATTCACTATTGAATGAACTGGTATTGAGACTGTAGATTACAGAGTAGAAGTCGAGTCAATAGATTTCTAAGCTCTTTATAAGATATAAAAAAAAATAAAGTTTAAAAAAAATGCCATGACAAGTTTGTGTTTAAATTAGCAAACATAATTTTTTTAACACAAAATTATTTATTAATGACTAAATTAACAAAGTTCAGATTAAACTTAAATGTATTAATTTTTTATTTTTTCTTACTCAACCTTCACCAAAGGAGGGTTAATATCTTATTAACCACGTTTAGATCTATATTTATAAAACTGAATGCCACTTTTCGTTGTAATGTTATAACTCAAGAACGGGCTCACCTATCCAAACCAAATGTTTAGACTTTGTTTGGGCTATTTAGTAGATTATTTATGTGAAGTTTGCACAAAATTGGTCGAGTGGTTCTTCATTTATCACATTTTTTGTAACACGTAGCGAAGCACGGGGCGGGCCGCTAGTTCCTCCTAATTATATTATACCTAAATAGTTATAAAAATATTATTAATTTTTATTGTTTAAAGCCCATTTTCGTGTAAGCACTGTTAATGAACCTATAGATAGTCCCATTAAATTAAAATAGGTTAATCATAAATAGTTCCATAAAAACTCATTTAAAATAATTCTATTACAGGTCACAACAAAGGCTTCAAGGTGCATAACAAGCGAAGAAGAACATACAAGAAGAATGAAATACAATGGGATGCCGATAAAGAAGAAACTTGGAAGAAGAGTAAATTATCCTACGATTTTTTCTATTTTAGATAACTTTAGTATAAACCTTCAAGTCAATCTTTATTTCTTACTTTAAACTAGTTTATAACTCACAGTAATATCAAAATCTAATAAAAAGCATTAGACAAACTCCATCCATAAACGCTTGCAAGGCCCGCGTGGTTGATTATGGCCCACAGTCCCACACCCAATCAGAGAGACGCGACCTGTGTCTCTCCCCAAAATATGGGGTGATATTTTGTATTTTTTTACAAAATGATCTTTATCCCACACGGCAGTTGATTATATTGAAGAATAATTCTAAAACATAATTTTCAATTAACTGTATAATTAGATATGTTTAGTTTGCTTGAAACTGATAAATAGTTGAGTCACTGATTTACAATTTTTGGGCAAAACTCATTTTGACATCTGATAAATAATAATACTGTCAAAATGATATCAAATATCTTCTTCTTTGTCAGTTAAAATGTTTAATACAAACACATTTTTTTTGTCAGTTCATAATTATTATCCCACAGCTGGGAAAAGGACTCCTTTCATTTTTTCTTCTTCTCCTTTCAGTCTTTCCCGCTGTTCGCGACTGTAGTCTACTCCTTCATGAAGTAATCCAACTGGTCTTACCATCTTCGCTTGAATCTGTCTTGGGAGTAAAGCCAAATATAAACTGTAAAAGCTTTATGTTATTTTACCAGTCTTAAAATTAAATATTCCCATCTAAAAATGTACAAAGCAAACTAAAAACGAAAATAAAGTTTCACAAAAGTATGATTTTATATTCGGCTACGTAAATACTCCGAAGCGCTACGTAAATACTACGAGAGAGCTACGGCGTAGCAGTCGAATTTCGTAGCTACGGCGTAGCGTTGCGAGGTTTTGAAGTAACTTTTTTTGAGTTCGTATTTTTTTGGCTATTTAAAAGAATTTCTTTAAGTTTTAATAAAATGGTGTAAATTCTTATGTGACGTGGATAGAAGAGAAAAGAACAAGTGCGTAGTTACTTGTCATACTTAGGTATTTAAGACACGCGTGTCACCAATTAAAGAATTAAAATCACTCGTTTCTAGATGTTTATTTTACGAAAAGTCTGCATACTACAAACATAAAATCAACAGTAAAATTAATGATACCAAAACACTATGGAGAAATTTAAAATCGAATCTGCTGCCATCTAAACGTACCGAATTACCAATGCACTTTGACGACCCCGACAAAATTTGCAATCATTTTCTCAGTGTGCCGGGAGCGGATACTGTTAGTGACTCGATGCTTGACTTTTTTAAATGCAATCGAAATAACGGTTCTACTTTTAACTTGTCGCCCATAACGCACAGGGAAATCGCTAACGCACTGAGTACTATTAAAACCAATGCCGAAGGTTATGATGGCATTTCTATAAATATGATTTTGCAATCTCTACCCGCGACTTTAGACGTCATAACCGCGTTAATAAACACATCCATCGCAACCTCATCCTTTCCTGAGCCATGGAAAGTTGCTAAGGTGCACCCATTGCCGAAGACTCCTAATGCGTTGGAGATAAAAGATCTTAGACCAATAAGTATTCTACCAGTGCTTTCGAAAGTGTTGGAGAAAGTAGTATGTGCACAATTGGTCAAGTATTTAGAGGACAATAAAATCCTTCCAGACGTTCAGTCAGGTTTTAGGAAAGGTCGTAGTACAGCTACGGCTTTGTTGGACGTGACTGATAATATATTGTCAGCTCAAGATAAGGGAATGTGTACGCTATTGGTTTTACTTGATTTCTCACGTGCCTTTGATTGTATAAACGTAAAATTATTGTTGTCAAAAATGTCTTTCTATGGGTTTGGAGAAGACACAATAAAATGGTTTGAAAGCTACCTAAGCGATCGCACGCAATTTGTAGAAATACAACGCGCAGATGGATCAAGGGTTGTTTCTTGGCGTTGCTCAGTAGAGAGGGGAGTGCCGCAGGGCTCGATACTTGGTCCAATATTGTTTATTTTATATTGTGCAGATTTAGCTAAAGTCATAAATAAATGTAAATACCATATTTATGCGGATGATACTCAGGTTTATATATCGTTTAAGCCAGAAGATTACGAACAAGCATTACATGATCTAAATGCGGATCTTGAGGGCATAGTACAATGGGCCAATGACAACACGCTTGCATTGAATCCTACTAAAACCAAATATATGCTTTTTGGTACTGCAAACCAGCTTAGTAGAATTAATCCCTGTGCCTACTGTGTAACTGTTATGGGTCAGCCTATCGAACGAGTCTATGAAGCACGTAATTTGGGTCTTGTGATGGACGCGGAACTTCGTTTCCACAAACACGTGACTCAGTGTATCCGTAACTGTTTTTATAGGCTTAAGATTTTATATAAAGCCCGTCCATATCTCAGTGAAGAGTTGCGAGTGCTGCTTGTGGAGTCTTTAGTTTTGTCTAAATTGAATTATGCGGATACAGTGTACGGTCAGCGACTACTTTCAAAAACTGAGAAACTGATCCAAAGACTTCAAAATGCCTGTGCTCGTTTTTGTTTTAAAGTTCCCTTTAGAGGACATGTCACACCTTTTTTCAACGAGCACAGTATCTTAAAAATGAAAGCAAGACGTAAACTGCACTTGGCGAGCTTACTCTTTGGAGTTATCAGAACCCAGACTCCTTCTTACTTGTTCGATAGGCTGTCATGGACTAGTAGACATAGAATTGGTCAGGGCAGAAAATGTTCGCAACAGCTTTCCATCCCACAGCATAAGTCGGCGGCTTTTAGAGGCAGTTTTCGGTATGCAGCTAGTAAGTGTTGGAACAATATCCCTCCTCCCATTAAATACAGTAAAAGTTCCTCGTCATTTAAGTCAAAATTGAAGCAATTTTTACTAACTCACCAAAAAGAATTTGAAGACATTCGAGCCGACATGTCAGCTATTTGAGAAACCCGTAATGTATTTATTTTTTATTTCTTATGAGTATATTAATGTAAGGTTTTAATGGGGCTACAAGTAGTGCATATGCGTCTGTCTCATTTTGTTTATTTATTTAGTCTGGTTTCATTACCTTGAATTGTTTTTGTTGCACTCAATCTTTATTTATTTAGTTCATTTCGTATTTGTTTTCACTACACACACACATACATATATTTTTTATAATATTAGTACATCTTAATTAAATACATACTGACTCAGTACCTAGTTCTTAACGTATTTGATTTCGAGCGTATGGCACTCGTGGGCTGCAGCTGAAAATCAGCGTCAGGTGGCAAACTTTGTGTTGTCATCTGGCATATGCTGAGCTGAGGCCCTTTGGCATTTAATTGTAAAGTTATTTTTTTCTTTTATTCTTACTGAATTACTTTCTTTATAACTTTATTTGTATTGTTTAGTTTTAAGTTTTAAGTGCCAATAAACACAATTTTCTTTCTTTCTTTCTTTCAATTCTCAGAACCCTTTAGACGTCAAACTAAGCGATGTTTTCCAAGAATCAAAAACCGCCTACCTATTTTCCATCATGGTCGTACTCGTATAAGTATAGTCAAATAAAAAAAAAATAAAAGCATAGATTACAAAATGCTGTAATAATTATGATCTTTCATTCATTTCATTTTGCGCTTGCAGATGCGTAGTATCCACACCAGTAGATCATCTCCGCGGGCTTGTGGACAGCGAGTAATAGAGAGCTCGCCGTCCAGTACTCGCAAGGACGAGGCCTGAGTCGAAGGCGAGTCTTGGGCGTTGAGCCCCAAAAGTAGTCAGACGCATGCCGGTTGCACAGGGCTGTCTTAAAAGAACACCGTAACCCTGAAACGCAAAGGTCAACCGAAGGAACACTCTGACAGTTCCTTCTATTCCGGAGTAGAAGAACTCATTCAATAATTTGAACAGCATAAAAAGTAGGTTCATCACCATAATGATTACCACAAAAAGAAAATTCATGACCATCATTCATAGTCTTCACCTACTGTTGGGTAAACACTTCTAGCTTTTTATTGGTGCCAGTCTCCTGGACACTCCTGTACCAGCCTCATCCAGGATTCACCTGCAATTGTAACAATGTCATCCGACCATCTTTACCTCTACCGAACTAGTACTCTAGTAGATAATACTCAACCTTATTCTTAATAAGATTTCTACTCATCTAACAAACACAATTGGTACGAAAATACCCATAAATCATACTTAATACTAACCCCAACAAAATAACAAACGACACTCGAACCAACCCTACAACGGCGTCTTAGATATTTTATCTAACTCCAGAAAATGTCATACCATTTTAATTATACTACGAGAACGGCATAAAAGCAGTTTATCGCGAAGGGGACGGGGGTATAGCCCCACCCCAAGGGTGCGGAAGGGGGCAAGAAGCAGAGATTTTATAGCTCAGTACCGTCGCAACGCTTTTAATGGCTTATTTGCCCAGCCTTTGTGGGGTAACTTGCCACCCCGGGCTTTTGTATCGCTGATTTTGTTCGGCATGATAGCGGTTCGATAGTGTATATCAGATAGTTTTTTAGGGTTGGATGGATATAGGTATTGGCTTTTGTTTCTTTGTTGTTTCTGTCATTGTCTTTTGGACATAGAAACTGGACCAGTACCCTGAGCACGAGTCTTCAGTATTTGAGACGTAAAGTAAACTGGAACTTTGACTATGTCAAATTGACAATTTTCAAGGAAAAAATTAGTTCCTTCTTCGCACACCAGAGGCGCTGTTCCATTTTTTCATACAAGAAACGCTGTAAATACTGAAAAGACACTGTAAAGTAAAAGAGTGAAAACTCGTGCTAAAGGTACAGATAAGTAACGAGTCCAGAACGACCGTTTTGGGGTCGAAAAGAGATTGTCTCTTTAAGATATCGGTCTTATGCTCAGGGGTTAAGAATCAATTTTGATTATATTTGTGGAGCTAATGTAAGAACATAATATATTCTTATTACCATCTTCAGCCACAATATAAAGAAAATGGAAACACGGGACTTTATTAACGCCTGTTTAGACAGTCCCACGATTCTGGTCACGGTAGCCTTATCGTAACCCTTGAACGTAAAGAGCTTTTGAAGGGAAACAGTCGATTTTAGTCAGTAAGAGTCTGACCGTCCCATCCGCTCGATTCAGGGCGACCATCTAAAAAAGGTATTAACTTTTTTTTTAATTTATTTCAAGCAGTTTTTTACGCAAACAGGCTCAACATTTCCAAATATTATGCAACTTAACCAACTCATTTTGAAGTAAATAAAAAAAGTAACTTTACTTACTGGTAAAACATCTTTCTGTTCAAAAAACACCTGGCATTAAACAATTACCAACAGAAACTAGAAACCAATAATACCGATACCGAAACCAGTTCTTTTGAAAGCACTTAAAACTAGTTACGTAACGGGTATGGGTCTAGTTGACCAAATGGCCGAGTTACTAGTTTCCAACTTTTTGTCATCAAACGAAGGGTTGACTTGTTCGTTACTATAAATTGACAAGATTTTGAAAGGAAGACCGGTTATTTTTTTAATAAATCGTTTTTTTTTAAATCGGTAACTTGATTTTCTTGTTATTTTATATTTTTGGACACGTGTTCAAAATGCATGAAATAGTTTTTAATAATATCAAAATACCTGTTTTGAAAGAAAATATATCTATGAATAAAGTTGCTAACTGCGTAATTCACAATTTATTCAAGTGTGAGCTGAGAACGCGTAATAATTTTAATTGAATAACTATTTGTCAATAGTGTATGTGTAATACAAAGGAAGGGACTGGAATACTCGTAGAATGTAACAATATAATTTCTAACTTTTCAGTCATTTAAATGTCATCAGTATTTCATATATTTTTCAGCTTTTATTTTAACACTTTCAGCGGAGAAAATAAATGACGATTAGTGACGTTCTGTTTTTCATACAACCAAAGATACTAAGAAATGTGACACAACCACTACACGTCGACGTTTATCCATGTTGTGCCATATGCATTACGATGTTGCGAATGTATGCGTAATTAGAATGTATGTGTGCGAGTAGCCTTATAAAGTGCACAAAAAAACTAACCTGGAGTGGCGCTAGCAGTCCCAAAATTTAAAGTGGTACGGCGCGATGACGTAGCTTGAAGGAATTTGTATAAACCTCAGCCGTTTATACACGTTCTTTGAAGAAAGACATAGTTTTTACTGACGTGATCAAACGTTGTGTCAAATAGCGTTTATCAAATTTTACTTATTATGTATAACGTTGCTCCGCTCAAAGTGTTAAGATGGTGGTTAACAGAACTTATCAAATTTTTGGTACGGAACGGCGTTTGACGTTGACATAAGGGTCGTTTTTCAGTAACACCTTTTTAGATAAGTGTGCAACAGATGTTTATCTTTTTGTAGTAAAACGGTGAGTGTTTTCTGTAGCACAAAAAATAGTATTTAATGTTAAATATATAACCTTTATCGTCATATTTATTTACTTGTGCGTATACTGATCAAAGAAGAACACCAGCCCACAAATAATTATAAAACAATGATTCCATGAAAGTAAATGAATTCACAAGTACATAACATAATATACAAGAAACATTAATTAACGGGATGATCAAAGAAGCCGACTACAGCCATTGTGCCGACTTCCTGTAGCGAGTGTGCTGGATAGAGGCGCTACTAAATTTTGTGGACTTTAGTTTTAATTGGGGACAAAGGAATTGGGTTTTCAGTTCATTCTTAGCAATGCTACAATTCTCCTCTTGCTGAGATATTATGAGAATAACTAGTTGCATGGAATGACTACGGGATGGATGGCGCAGTGATTCAACGACTGGCTACGACGCTGCGTGTCGCGGGTTCGATTCCTGCATGAAATTTTGTGTGATCTATAAAGTAGTTGATCTGGGTGTTAGTGTGTGTGAGTTTAAATAATTTTAAACGCACTCACGTTACAGAAGAAATCCTAGTAAAAGGTCAACATTAAAAAAAAAACTGAAAACAAAGTGCAAAAAAGTATATACATGGCAATTTATTGGCAATTAAATAACTATACATTTTACTTTCGGAATAAGCACTTGACGTTCACATAATTATCACACGCACATTACACTTTTGTTTACACATATTTTTTTTGTTTTTGCATTTATTTCGTCATCTACCTGCTCTCACCATTCTACTTGAAATCGGCGTAACACCTTTTTTATATCGAGTACAAAACACCTTGTTCGTTTTAAATACAAAACATTTTTAAACCACATAAGATAAGCGACAAAATAACTCGCGTACCTAAACAAATTCCTCATGAAACACATATACACCTCTATCCTTTACCTACCAACCCACGCCGTTCGCCATCTTGAAGGAAAACACAAAGATGCTGAATGGTGAAATTTTCTTGTGTAATTTTCACGCTTTTCCACCCTTACACCCCCTGTCTCACCCCTAAGGCAATTTGCGAAACACCCGCTATATTCCAAGCCAGTACAAGACCCAGGTTTAAAAGGACCGATTTTACTATACATTTTAAAGGGACACAAGGATCAAGTTGTGTTGGTCTTTCTATGTTTAGCAGCCTTAAATTCGTATTCACACAAGTGTAAGTTTTTAATTGATTTATAATTAATTATAGTTGATTATTTCGCTTCCTTGGTTTTTAGTAATTATTGGAGAACTAAAATTATGATTGCTAAGAGTTTTTTTTTGTCAAGTTAGTAACATTTAGTGGATGACCATTGACTATTTTATTTCCGGTGATATGTGTGTGAGTGGATAATGCATTTTTGTCCATGAAAATGTAAAAAATTCGTGTTATGTAGATATAATAAAATGTTGAATAATTGGGTGAAAACGTGTCTATTTCGTTGTTTAAAAAATAATCTAGTTAACGTGATTACGTATAATTACTTTTACTGTTTTTAATAAATACGTAGATATTAAAATCACTTATTCTTTCTTTTTTAATGTTGTGCATCACTAGAAATTTCCTTTGTATCGTGGGTCCATTTACAAACATTTGAACTGATATACAAAAAAACCTAGACCCGGAAAAATTCCTAGTAGCTAATACAAATATTTATTCTAAACGGGCATCGAAACCGCGACACGCATCGCAGAAGTCTATGGCTCAGTTACTGCGTCAATCATGCTGTTAAACTAATGATTTTAGTAGACACTTATTTCAAGAAATTCGTAGCGAAATCTGTCAGTTGCTTGTTACTCGTATAATTATGTTTTGAGAAAAATATGGATGAGTGAATGGTTATAAAACTTAATTCAAATTTCTTACTTTTCGACCTCTTTCTATGGGGGCAGACCCGTGCTTCACCTAGATACTCCAACTGGGTGGAGCACGGACACTATCATTTTGGATTTGGTCCCGTGCTCTGATGACATAATTGTACAGTGAAACAAAAACTTTAGTTGGAGCACGGGACCCGTCTATACTCACTTTAATTTTGCAGATTCTAAAACTAATAAATTGCACTTTTTCTTGTTTCCAGTGCCTTAGTTCTGCGAATTCAATTAATCAATGTTCTCCGAGTTAAACGTCCAGTACATTTTGAGCAAGAACTACCTCCGTTTTGATGGCTGTCCAGTAGGTATCCAACCGCCATAAAGGAACTGAAAAAAAAAAACTATCGTCAATGGTAAAACATTAACAGACAATAAAACACAATCAACCTCCCCCTTTTGATTCTTAACCTCATTAAAATAACGTTCAAATTCATGTAAATTGACGCGCCTATACAATCTACCTATAAGTATGTTATTCGCCGTATATTTTCGGTTGCAGGCGGGTTCGGGATCGCGAGCAAGTCCTACAAGAAAATTAGTTATTAAAATTTCACTGACGCTCCAAAATTTATCTCAGGCGCGCTGTACGTGGAGTGGGATGTCTTGATACTTGATGTTACGTAATGGTTTGGTTTTAAAATTGTGATTTTTTTACAGGTTTCTGTTGTGATACTTTTGGAGGAAGAAGGGTATGATGAAGAAGTTAATCAAACACGCAGTGAACTAGGACAAACTAGGACAGACGAATGTTGAACTGATATTACCTATATTTTTTTGCCTATACCTTATTATTTCCGATACGCTGGAAAAGCTCGAAATAAAAACAAGTAAAATAATGATAAAAAAATTAAAGATGCAAAACGAAGCAGGAACATTCAACCATCTTCGAATGAACGAATATTTATATGAATTAAAGAATTTGAATTTCGTAGAAATAAACACCCAAAGTTCTATCAAATTAATTTTAACAAACTTTCAAGGTAGATGTGACCTAGCTTAGGTCGCAAAACTGTCTTAAAAGGGCACCGCAGCCTTGATAAGCAAATGTCAAGGAACAGGGTGGTTTTGGTCAGCAGAAGTCTGACAGTCTCTGCCTCTCTTGGTTGATCTCATTTGATGTTATTCATACTCCCAAAAAAAAGTAACTGCTTAAAATCATAGTCCTTCGAAAACGTTCAACAACAGGACAATTCAATTTAAAAATACGAACATATCAAACGGCAAACTTGTTATAAACACATTGAATGATAACAAGTTCTAATCTCCTGGTCACTCTAACGGCTAACCCTTCACAAAACAACAGTTACAATACTTGAATCATCATAAAAGACAATCTCAAGTCCAGTGTGGGAATAA
This sequence comes from Agrotis exclamationis, assembly GCA_950005045.1. Classification (NCBI taxonomy): domain Eukaryota; kingdom Metazoa; phylum Arthropoda; class Insecta; order Lepidoptera; family Noctuidae; genus Agrotis; species Agrotis exclamationis. The sequence goes on from OX465443.1 coordinate 11,331,222, forward strand.
AAACAAGTTTTTCTAGATATATCAGTTGTTTTCTTCAACGGAACATGTTTTTATCATAACAATGGAAGGGTCGTTTTGACCCCAAGACGTTGCCGGACAGTGGTCAGCGCGTGGGAAAAGGGTTAGTCTTAGAGGGTTGGGGTGTGGGGTAGCCCAGTGTGCTAATTTTGTAAGATTATAGTGTTAAGGTCAAATCAGGTTTTGGCTATTTGTGATGTAGATGAGAACGGAATAGATAGTGTGGGAAAATAAGACGAGATTAGTTATTTCATTTAAAACTGTAAAAAAATTAACGTTATTTTTAAGGAAGTGACTACTTATGACTTGTATTTTTAATTAGTGTTATTAAATCATAATCATAAAATAGTAAGAGGGTGGGCCAGGGGTCGCGGGACTAACGAATTACCGTGACCTCGGAACGTAAAGGGCTATTGAAGGACACCGTGGATTTTAGTCAGTATAAGTCTGGCCTATGTTCAGCAGTGGACGTCTTACGGCTGATATGATGAAGTCTGATAGTCCCTCCTGCCCTGCCCTGGGTGGGAGGACTCATTTGATGATTTTACCATGCTAACAATTTCTACCCTGTTTCTCGGTTACCCTTTGCATTCAAGGGCCGCGGTGTCCTTTTAAGACGGTCCCCCAAATTAACTCACTGCTAAACTATAGTTCTCCATCTTCTGTAACAACCTACTTAATTACCCCCATAAATTAATCAAAAGTATCAACTCCATTTGAGCGTCGTACATAGCGAAGACGCTGTTAAAGTTTTCCGTGCTACTTTCGCGGCTCTGCAGAAAGTTGTGCCAGGGCTCATTACGGCGAACTGTAAGGGGACTGTACACTTGTATTGAGGACGCTGCGATTTTGAACGGGGGAATTCAGAGATGGATCTTTGATTTACACTGTAGATGATATCTTGTTGGTTAAAAATACACATTGCATAGTTAAAGTGGCAGTGAGCTGCGGGTTTAAAACGACCACTTAGCAATATCCAAAATGATTCACTTTGCGAATGAATAGCTAGTGACGTTGCTGGAAATGCATGAAGTGAATCATTAGGAATATTACTTAAAGTGGCTGTTTTAGACCCTCTAGTCATATTTTTTGCAGAACTCACGAGAGGTAGAGTACAAAGACACCAACCAAAAAGATGGACCGATGACCTGAAGAAGGTAGCTGGCAGTGACTGGATGAAAAAGGTGGGAAATTGTGTGTTGTGGCGTTCCTTGAGAAGGCCTATATCCAGCAGTGGACTGCAATAGACTGAAATGATGATGACTGTGGCCATGATAACATGTACTTTAGCTTAGTAAGTGCAATAGTCTGTTGAAATAGTTTTTCACATCCAAATAATACATTGCTTACGAGCACTTCATTGTGTGATTGTTCGCAATTGGTTCCCTCGTATAACTCTTTGGGCAAATGCTGCCGTAATATTATGTATACATGTCATCATCAGCCGGAAGACGTCCCCCTTAGACCGCCACGCCGAACGACAAACGGTCCGTGGTCGCCACTCGAGAACTTTTCTTCCCCATCGGTTGTCAGTTCTACGAGCGATGTGGCCTGCCCATTGCCACTTCAACTTGCAAATTTTAATGTATACATGTATATTACGTTTAATAATTATTTACTTCATTAATGTTTATTAATATTTTTTACTCTTTTCAGGTGAACGAGCTTAACATCTCATCTGTATCTAGAATACATCTTGGAACGTAATTTATTTTGTTGTACTACACTTATACATTGTATTATTGTCATAAACTTTATTTAATAATTTACGAAGGGTGGTCGTTTTTGGTATTTTCTTCTTCCTTCATTTGGTCTGACGTCACGGCATCATTTATTCCTCCTTTTTCTTTCAAATAATTTCTTACATTCATATTCCTCACTTTCTTAGTTGTGACTAAGAAAGTGATCGTTTTATTTGCATATATTATTTTGAGGCATCGTAAAATAAAGTTCACCAACAACCTACCAACATCCTACCAACATCTTCTCAGATCAGCCGATTACTAAAAAACCCAGCGTTTTTTTTTTCTCAAAAATCGCAGCGTGATTTTAACCTAACCTACAGTCCCCACAAAATTCCTCGCCTCGCCACCCTGAGGCGTTTATATAATATCTAGCAGATAAGTTTCCTCTATATATGCGTATTGACAGCGTTAATATTTATGATGCTATTGTTATCAAGGATATAGTAGTATAACTTATATCAACAATGTAATAGGTTCATTAGAGATACTCTGTTATGTATTTTTTATTTGAAAAGAAAATTTTGTAATTATTATTAAAAAAAGAGCTGCTGGTGCTGGCGTGCCTGATGTAAAACAACGTTAAGTAATTCTATTTAATAATTATTGAAAAAACTTCGCCAAATTATAATAAGTTACTTATGAGGGATAGGTACTTACTGTTTATTCAATTTGAAATTGAAACTATACACTTGTGCTTTAGATTTTAATATCGGCGTTTTTACTTGACACCACTCGTGGTAGAGCATGATTATTTGATCAACTTATACTGTTGTTAATACAAATACATTGTAAAATTAGCATTGCATTGCACAATAAGCTTATCACTTTCTCTGCTGGTTTTATAAAGAACTGACATTGTTGAAATTTGATTTAAAATAAAATTCTATTTTAATAAATAAATAGTTGTTTTTTTAGCTATCTCAAATTCCAGTAGGTACTAATTGTAAACGAATCCTAATCTCAACAAATTAAATAGACATTATCATAACCTCCTTTTTTTTGAAGTTGGTAAAAATATTCCAAGATTTTTTAAGAAAAATCTAAACTAAAATCTGCACGCCACCTTTAGAGGCGGCGCTAGAGTCTACGTCATCGACTACCTACCTCAAATTTTCTCCTCCTTGAATTTTCTTTATACCAAGTAATCATGATGACCTATACAAAACTATATAACAGCTTCTAACTTAATACCTAACTCTCCAGTACACAAACATTTGAGCATGTCATTGTACACATATAGGTATATGTTATATATCTACCTACCCCCAATAAGTATTGCTAGGTCATTGAGTTCAAGCCCAATTACGCACCCCAATTCCTTCAGCTGAAACTTCTCAAGCGATTTCTATTCGTTTCATGAGAATTAAATGTTCTATCTTCAAAGAAAATGTCTTAAAACTAAACTTCTATTGTCTTTCAATTGATTCGAATTTGATTAGAAATTTCTGGACTTTGATAAGGGTCTTTAATATATTTTTTTTGACAAGATTTCCAGAATATATTAAGGAATTTTAAGAAGTAGAATGCCGTGATAACTATTTGATATGTAATACGGAAATAAATATAAGTGTGTGATTGAAACACGATGGAATGACTATGTGAAGGCGATTCGACTGGTGAAACGCTAGCTTCTGATCTTTGGTTTCTGGGTAGTTCTTCAAAATCTGTTTTCCGCTAACTTTTTCACTTCTGTTACTTTTTTCAACATTTCACCAACCAAATCACTTACACAGCAGAGATAATAACTTTCCAAAAATGTTACATAATTTATAAAACATGGACTTCAAAATTAGTTACGCGGAGAATTATTTATTCCATTATTGAATCTAAATAGCTAACTAGCGAAATTAACAATAGAAATATAAATGACTAAAATATAGTAATTTTTGAAAAACTACCCTTACTACTTTACACTACCCTTATTACTTACCACTAAAAACAAATATAAAATTAACAAATATTTAGAAGTGTCCAATTAATTTGGACCATTTATAAGTCCTAGGAATGGGTCATCAATATTTTGGAACGTAAATAGGTCAGGGGTGACAATAATGTCACTAATTCCTTTTCACCCCCAAGTTAGGTTTGCAATATTATTGTCAACAGTTTTGGAGACCGAAAATAGTCGAATGGTTTTCGTAGATTTTTATTTCACTGATTAATCTTTAGGTATGACCTCTGGACTAATTTTAAAACGCTGTTATTCACGTAAAGCTGCATTATTAGCAAGTACAATATGCTATATTTTTAAATGCAAGCAGACGAAGAAGCAGGTGTAGTACTTACATAATAAATTATGTATACATATTGAATTACTAATGACAGTATGTAAAACACATTTAAATCCACCACGTTTTAATACCTTTACATTTTCTCTCCTCAAGTAAATACCTAAACAAAAAACTAATCGCCAAGACGTTCCCCAGTCCACGCCACCCCTCGCTTCACCCCCTTCACCCCCTTTCGCCTCATAGCCCCGCGAACGCCCCATTTATCCACATTAATATAACTTGACTCGTGATAAATTGCTGCAGAACCCGGCCTACGTTTTCTTAGACGAATTTTGTGGGTAGCTACAGCGTGTTGTGTTTTTTAGAAGATTGTTTGTTGGGGTATTTTAAATGGGGTATTTATTTTGGGGTTTTAGTCGGCAAAGATATGCAAAACCAAAAATGTTATAAAAAATACATAAGGATAAAGAATAAGGAGAAAGTAAGATCTTTTTAGACACTAACTGCAACAGACATAAATATAAATGTATCTACAACAGTATATCTTCAGACATTTATCGATCTGTAGCTGTTCTTCGGCCGAGGTCCTTTCGAATTATCCTTTGTTATTTATAGTGATATCAACTAAGTGTGAACAGTCAGTTTATTATTATTTTATTTAGAAGTAATATTGCTTACGGTTTTCATACTACGAGTTGTATTGAAATGGGGACTAATATCAACATGACAAAAATGCAAGGCAAATACATTATGAAGAATAAAATACAGGTATGACATTATGTGACCACATTGTCCGTTCTGAATATATTTTAATTTATGTTAGAGCTGAATTTTTGTTAAAAAAATAACTCTGTGTAAACTGTAGGAACTACGAGTTCCTACAAATTGAACAACGTTAATTAAAAAATCCGACAGCGCAGATTAAACATAGTTTTTAACTAACTTCCCAACTACTCGCTGTGGAGCTAATTAGAACATTTTTGCTCCTTTTTTACAGTTTGTTATGGTGGCAAAATGGAATGGAATTTTATAGATAAAAATAGGTGAAAACTGCCGTGTTACTTAGTAAAATTAAAGCTGACTTAAAAATGATAATTATAGGTGACTAATGGTTCGATTTAGAAATTGCCATTTTTTCATATTTGTTTTAACTACTTAGTAACTTATTAATTCGCACTATTATCACACATTTGAACTTAATCTAAACGTCAAACTACGATCAAATAAGTTATTTTTCAGCCATCGAAACGAAACAGCTGGTTGAAAGAAAGAAAAGACAAGAAATTTGAAAACTAATTTTCACCCCGCCAAATTAAGTTCTATTCCCCCAACAAAACCTCCCATCAATACCTTTCACCCCCCATTCGAGGAACACCCTGTACCCAATTTTCTCAGACATGTAATTAACGACGACGGAGGCCTTTTCAGTAGCAAAAAACGTTTTCTACGTACTCAACGCCACGTCTACACCACGCACACATCCATTGTGATACAAAGGTTGGATTAAGAAAGGAAAATGTCGAAGTAAATGGATTTTGGCACGTCATGTTAAGGTCCGTCTTATACAGGATGTAGGTGTGTGTGGTAAAGGGTAAGTTGTTACTGTTTTTCGGTGTGTGAGTGGGTGGGTGATCGTCTTTCTTTGGAAATTATTGTTATACTTTTCCGAGTAAAGGTTTTAAAAGAATCATCAAACAAACGTCTAACTTTGCATTTCTAAATAAAAATTAATAATATTGCTCGTTTTAAGACTATTTTTGGTGACAAAAAAAAAACAGTTTATGACACCGCGCAAAATGTCGCTCGGAAATCATAACCTGGTTGTTTTTTACTGCATAAAAAAATAATTCCATTGGAGGACAGTGGCACAATTTTAACCATGAATATTCTGTTTGTCAACCAATGACGGATAGTTACACAATTATTACATTAATGTTATTAGATTTCGGATAGTTGCTGACTCTTTACAAACAGTTGAGGGGTACTCAGCTTGCCGGGACCATCAGAAGAGGTTACCATGACCCTGGAACGCAAAGGGCATGGGCAAGGATTTTTAGTCAGTAAGAAACTGAGCTCCTACCGCTCCACTAAAGGCAAAAGGACTCCATTGATGACTCTGCAAAAAAGAGGGTTATTAAAGTCGAATTTATCATTTGTTATTTGGAAATAAATACCCAAAAATGTAAGATATTTTCGTTTCAATTTCTCTATTCCTAATTACCAGGTCGGGAAGTGTCTCCCGACTTCCTTATGGTCTTTTTATACCCGTTATACCGCAGTTGTGTAGTGATAGAGCTTCCTGTGGCAAAGCACGTCCGGGGAGCCCTACATCGGTACAACTAAACAGTATTACTGCTGTTTCGAAGCAGTAATTTTGATCATACAGCGTATATAAATACAGCGTATTTTTTGTCGTAAAACTGGTCGCATCGACCAGAAAAACGTAATTATTTTTTGTCGATATTGCCCCGTTTCGTATATATATATAGACAAAAAATACATGCTGTTGTCAATACGCCCAACTGTGTACTGGGCACATCAAGAAGTGCCGGCTTATCGTGATGTGGCTAATTCGACGCTCAGCCGACGACATAATATGACGTAGGTAGATATAAGTTGTCGTTCAGAAAATCTCTTGGTATTGTATGAGACTTTAGCTGAAGGCTTAACACATTCTGTTGACTGTATGAATAGAATTCAACAGAAAATAAAAACTATTAAAAATCGTAAGACAATGAAACCCTGAAATGATTTAGTGTAGACGCTTCATGGAAAATGATATCTCTGTGTTGCGATATTCAGATTATGTCGAAACAGTTTACTGTACGAGAAATAGGACAACACAAGTATAATTTTGAACATAGCTTTTCAATCGTTATTTATCCATTTTTAAGATTTGTATAAGAATATATCTATATATATAAAAATCAATGCCACTTTTCGTTGTAACTTTATAACTCAAGAACGGGCTCACCTATCCAAACCAAATGTTTAGGCTTTGTTCGGACTATTTAGTAGATTATTTATGTGAAGTTTGCACAAAATCGGTCGAGTGGTTCTTCATTTATCACATTTTTTGTAACAAAGCACGGGGCGGGCCGCTAGTTATTTATATTATACTATATCTTATAGAGTACTGTAGAAAAAACACAAACATGTTCGTTGATGATCTTAATCACCATCTTTACATGCATCCATTACCTCACGTAGTAACTAATCAAGATGGTATATAAAACCCATAAACCTCCATCTACCACCATAAAACGTCCTCCTCAAGATCTTCAAATAAAATTATCAAAACAACAAAGGCGCCATTATCTCGGGGGGTTATCTCCAAACTCTTATAAGTGCGAATAATAATTAGAAGTGGGGGGAGGAGGGGGTTCGTTAGAGCCCTAATGCCGGCACACATTAATCATTCCTTTCATAAAGAGTGGGGGCCGTAGATAAATAAGTGTAGTATGTGTTTTCTTAGGGTACGGCTTGAGGAAGTTGGGGAGTAGTGTGGATGTGTCGATATATATATTTTTTAGTTCTTTTTGTGTTTATTTAGGTAGTATTTATGTTGAAAATCTCTCTTTGTGAAGGCGTTGTGTTAGTTCGATAGCATGACTAGATTTTATAGGCGGCTTTAATGATTCAGCGTGTATTGACAACGTATCGTTAAAGAAGTCGCTTCTGATTATATTTTTTCTTTGGATTTTCGTTTCCAATGAATTGATTCTTTTATTTTTCTTTTCTACAACGTAATCCAACATAATAAAGTCGATATTAGCTTACCGTTACCTCATTTTATCGTCAACTTCGTTTCTGTCACCTCTGACCTATATTCCAGAGCACATCAAACACTTCTTTGCTTTTACATCGTCTTTATCGTTACTAGAAAATTGTTTCATCAGCGTTCTAAGCTTTTTCTTAGATTTGCCGTTATGCATACATGACATTCTATTATATATTTACATGGTAGTTTATATTATTTTTCATTTGAAAACACAGCTAAGGTACACCAAAACATTAAGAAATAACCCAAGAAAATATCACCGTCTTATCCCTATTTCTCTACCCACGTTTCCTCAACGTAGCAAGGCGGTACTGCCACATAATTATTCATCTTAAATTGCACACGTGTCTATGTGTGTGTTCATACACACAGCAACTATGTCCGTGTGTATTTGTACACAGAAAACACAGATGTGTGCGTGCCAAATTACTCCCTCTTTGTAAGAAAGCACTCTCCGAGGCGAAATTTATAAATTTATTAAAGTCTACATGTTGAGAGATTTAATTATACGGAAATAGGTGTTCTTGTACTTTAATTAAGTTTTTGTGTGGGTTGGTAGAGAAGCGGGAGCCTTCGGAAGATGGAAGTAATTAGCTTATTGCAATCAAAGTCTATTAATAAAGCACCAATAGTAAAGAGATTTGGAAGAGACTAAAACCTCATTTAGACGATGCAAGACATTGCATACGTGTTGCATGCAAATTTGACTACATTGCGGTATCTATTTGTTTGATCAACTGAATTCATTGTCCATATAGTCATACATGCAACTCTTGCATGCAACTTGTTGCAACGTGTAAATGGGCCTTTAGATTCAGCATTGGGTGGTCAAAGATAGAAGAGTTCCTCACGAATTACATCCAGCAATATTATGACTGAAATTGTACTTATTATCGTTTTCTTTAATAGTCTATAACACTGACATAATTTATTATTATGAATATTGTACACCTTAAGGGTATGTTACAGTGATACAATTATAATTTGTAAGAACTGCCTTTTAACCTGTGACAAACAATAAATGAATTTGAATTTGAAGAGCAATCTACTACTGAGTTTTGACTACTCAATTTTTTTTAGCGATACGTTTATATTCTTATTAGACTTATTAGGCTGTTGTCCAATTTATAATCGACTAACCAAAATTAATTCCATTAAGGACATGATCCCGAAATTCCAACTGGAAAAAGAGGAATTGTTGTCCTAATAAAGAATATAATTTTAAAGCATGTTTCTTGGAATGGTATTCTTTCGTTGTATGGAGAATGGATGGTGGAATTAATGCATGAACGTTTGTTACTGAATCCGGTAAGAACAGCTCAACGAATTTAAATGAAATGTATCTTAGAGATAAGTTACCTATAATCTGCATTAATGCATAACTTCACTTTTTTTAAATGTAAGATGTGTTTACTCTTAACCCTAGCCTAGATCAGAGGTGCCAGAAATAAAGTCTACCATAGAGAGAGCTCATCCAGAAGAAACCTGATCACTCTAACTTTGAAGAGGTTAGGGTTGTATGCGTTCAGAAATACAGGTGTCTACCTACGTCTGCTTTGTCGTATCCACTCTTTTGTTGTGCTCTTTTTACTCTGGTATAATGTAAGCGAGCAACGACGCGAGCATGAGCTAGTCATGCATAATAATATATCCTTCTACCCACGCAGCATATCTACAAATATGAAAACACATCGTATTATAATTTATTCTGCATAAAATCTCTTACAAATTGTATTGCAATATTCCGTTCTCTAATTTCATAACGATATAATATTTATTGTGTTAGCATTATACTGAACTGAGAGATTATATTTGTTCCCAACGGGACGCTCGGCTGTTGAGGTTATGAAGCGAAGTCTTAAACTTAAAAGTAGAACAGAATAACTGATCTAATTTTAAGTTTAAGACTTAAACAACTAAAATTCACGCCTGAATGCTTTTCTTACTTACTCAATGTGATCCACTACACACTACTCATTAATTTATTACAGAATGTTATTCTTATTCAAATTTATTTTTATTCAAAACTGACACTTAAAAGAGAGTAAGTGCAAAGATTATAAATTAGGTATACCCACTTTTCATTTTTTTTGTATTGTGAAATCATCAAATGAGTCCTCCCACCCCGGGCAGGGCGGGAGGGACTGTCAGACTTGTACTGACTAAAATCCACGGTTTCCTTCAGTAGCCCTTTATGTTCTGGGGTCACGGTAATGAGATAAGTCCCGCGACCCCGGCAGGCTTTGGCCCTCTAGAGAGGGGGCCCCGTCATTATGCTGACGCTCTTTGAGGAGCGCGTGGAATACAACGCGCCGTCGACCCGGGCATGGTCCATGGTCGGGCAGCGAGTTGCCCTTTACTCGCCGCCCGCATGCCCGCCCCTACGGTGGCCGGAGATCGTCTTGCGACGTCCGTCGCCGTGGGCGTCCACCACCGCGGGTGCACACTTATAAGAGAGTTAGTGCAAAGATTATATTTTCTGTCGTATTGTTATGTCGGTTTCTTTTTAAAATTCGTGGCTCTAGGTATACCTACTTTATTTTTAACCCTGCTACCTACTACTACTACTGCTAAGCCACGCAGGCTTGGCAGGTACAGTCAGCATCAAAAGTTGCTGACCACATTTAGATTTTCAAAATCGTTAAAACCGTATTAATATTATGTATTATTAGGGTGTACAGCGATTTTGAAAATCTGAATGTGGTCAGCAACTTTTGATGCTGACTGTACTAGTATATCAATATCTTCTTTGGATATTTCATTTACTCTCAATAATGTCTTAGCAAAGAAACATCCGTACCTGAGAAACAATTAGAGATATTCCGTTCCACAACGTGTCTTTATATGCAACCTTCGTGCAAGAGATTTGTCAACCCCGTCCCGCGTACTCAATGTAACTGAACTGTATAGGGTTACAACACATACAAGCGAGTCGGCATGGTCGGTTCGGTAGTTTCTGTCGAACATAAAGGCCGACCCAAAGTATTTACTGCACATCATTGGGTTCGGCAGTTTTTGTGTTTTTTAAGCTATTGCGGCGGGCGCGAAAAACCTAACGAAAAAACCTGACCACATTTGACAGCATGTCGTTTCAGTTCGGGAGACTTCGGCAGGTACGGACACACGTGCTCATAAAGGTACGAAGAGGGATTTACTTTTTCTTACTGATTCTAAACGACCAGCTACAAAAGGAGTTTTCACAATGAAACCTACTTATAAAATTCTCCTACAACAAAGAAGTTCTTTATTACGGTATGCGGTAGTGCACCACAAACATTTTAAATAAATTATATTCTCGTTAAATATACGCGGTAAGCGATTTTTTTCTTTTAAAATACAAATAAAATGTTATGCAATAGCTTCACCGCGGCAGTCTCCGAGTGCCACATGTATTTTTTTGCGATAGGCTCACGTTTGACTAGTTTCTCGCATAAAGCTGATGTAGTCGCCGATGAAGCACGATTGGCTAAAAGTAACCTGATCACTCTTACCTTGAAGACCTCAAAGTTCTAGATATCAGGGAATACAGACTCTGCCAGGAAACTCCACTCTTTTAACTGTGCGGACTATAAAATGTTAGCAAATCGCTTTAAATGAAAAAAAACGTGTGTAACGAAAAAACCGACAAGTCGGCAGTTGCCGAATGATACGAGTAACATTGTGGCAGCCAAGCGGTTTGTGATTCTCGAGTAATCATCTGCGTATATTCGGTTCTACCGCCCGGTTATGGCGATTAATGCCGGCCCGATAATGTGTATAGCAACCCTAACATGCTTCCATAATCGTAATGGTGATTTAGACCGTTGACACTTAACGACTAATTTTGGTCAAGCAGATGAATACCTAAAGGTACGCTAGGTTTTTAAAAGACGGTGAGCAGTCATTTTTCATATCGTTTTACACCAGAAGAAATAAAAAATTGTATTTAGATGTTCTAAAACATTCAAACTAAACGAGGAATTTTTAGGTCAAAACTAAATTGTCTTTTCAGAAAATCTTCTTCCTTAGTCGACAGGTTATGATAGAGCGACGACCTAACCCTGTAGTAATATAAACAAAAATTGGGTTGACGATATTGTCAAGATTGCCAGGAACAGATGGATGAGGGACACACAGAACAGAAAAGTATGACAGAAAAAAGGGGAGGCCTATCCAGCAGTGGCTGATCCCAGGCTGAAATGATGATGATGATGAAGAAAAAAAAAATTGTGTGTTGCTAGAATGTAAACCAAAGTCCCTATATACTTTGCAGTATCTTTAAAGTACTGGGTATGGTGTATACTTAGAATAGAATAGAATATATTTTATTGTACACCAAAATGAATACAAATTTATAATTTTAAGGTTACAACGGCGGTCTTATCGCTACTAGCGATATCTTCCAGACACCTCATATTTATAGGTAAGTACCTAAGTGTTACGTTATGAGAGCAGTGGTGGCCCAGTGGTATTGGCCTCGACTTACGAGTTGTAGGTCGTGGGTTCGAACCCAGTCAGGCTACTTACTTTGTGTAATTTATTTCAACACCACTGCTCTCAAAACGGTGAAGGAAAACATCGTGAGGAAACCGGCATGTCCTAGAACCAAAAATTCGAAGACATGTGACATCTATCAATCCGCACTGGGCCCGCGTGGTAGATTACGGCCCACTCCCTCTCACAGAGAGGAGGCCTGTGTCCCAGCAGTGGGAACATTTAAAGGCTGATGATGATGATGAAGTGTTACGTACACAACTATCTAGTCATTAATAGTCACAAAATGATAGTTACAAATAAAAATCTTTGCAATGACTTCAAAAGAAATTAAGATAAAGAGATGTTAGAACGAAAAGATGTAGGTAAAGATTTCCTGCCCCAATTCCATTTTGTAACAAAATATATACCAGCATATTTAATACATAAATAAACCAGCCCGAAATTTAATATCACACGAAAACCCGGAGCGTCTCAAGTAAATACAATAGGTATATGAGAGGGGACGAAATTCCTACTTTCACCTGTTTCACAAAGAAAATACCAAAACGTCTTCTACTTACCCATGTTTGGAGGAGAGATTTAATTAAAATGTAGGGGGTATAACCCATTCCACCCCCGGGGTGTTGGGGTAGAATGAAGAAATATCGCCGGGGGCGGCAAAGTTTTTGGGGGCAACACAAACATAGTATTAACATATTATTTAAATATCCGATGTAGTGATGTCTTGTTGTATGGCTTTGGAGTTGAAGTTTCGTGTGAATAGATGGTTTTGAATATATAAAATTGCGAACTCTTTGTATACATGTACTTTTTTGTTTTTTTTTCAAAATTCCTTCATTGTTCCATGGGCTTTTCCCTCTACTATTTTATTTATTCTGCACCATAAAGCCTCCTGCAGACACACGCGATTAATCGCGCGGGGCGACATGTCGCGGTCCATTCGCAGTATTTTTAGAGTGGAAATTAGCTTGGCTCGTTGTCGCAGCGCGATTAATCGCGTGTGTCTGCAGGAGGCTTAATTGTGTTCTTTTCATAAAAATTGTTATTCTTTAAAACACCGTCATGATTGTTGGGATGTCTCTCGTGTAGTTTTAAGAATCGTATGTATCCTGTGGTAAATGTGTACAGTGATATATCAGAAAAAATGGAACCAATATTTTATATCCAATTGTAATTCTTAATTTTACCCCAACGCGAACGTAGCGTTATTGATAAAATCGCGCAAATAACATCTTGTTTCTTCTTTGAATGAAAATATTACGACACACAATTTCTCTTATGTTATCGTCCGTGGCCTTACAAACATTTAAACTCACATAAAAACAGCCATACCCGGAAATTCAACTCAGTCCATATAAATATCCATACCATGTGGGAACCGAACCTTAAACACGCAGCTTAGCAGTCGATCTTTCAGCCATTGCGCCAACATCTGAGTAAATACTGAACAAGCTATTCAACTCTGTAATATTTAATCATCATCATCATCATATCAGCCGTAAGACGTCCACTGCTGAATATAGGCCTTCCCTTTAGACTTCCAATAGGACCGGTTGTGAGCAGCCTGCATCCAGCGTGATCCTGTGGTCTTCATAAGATCGTCTGCCCACCTAGTGGGTGGACGTCCTACGCTGCGCTTGCCGGTGCGTGGTCTCCATTCGAGAACCATTTAATATTAAATATTATTTTAAAATATTTAATTACTTGACTTACCTACAATTATTACACTAATACACAGTTACAAATACAAACAGAAGAAGTTTAGACTATGTACAATATAGGGCGGTAAACACAAAAGCCCAACGTAGTATCCCACTGCTGGGCAAAGGCCTTCCTCCACTCCTTCCACTTCTCTCAGCTATCTGCAACCGTCTTGTTCTTCATGAAGTGGTTCAATTCATCTCGCCGTCTTTCTGTTTTAATATTACGCCTTTTTCATCTTGGCAAAATCATTAATAATGACTCCTCACACCCAGGGTGGACAGAAGGGACTGTCGGACTCGTACTGACTATCCACGGTGTCCTTTACGTTCCAGGGTCACGGTTACAGCGGATGCAAGTGGCGAATTGTCGTCCGATGTTCAGCAGAGGACGTCTTCAATCTGATAATGATGGTTACCTGAGAAAACAGTCCCGCTTTGCCATATCCTAGATTTTTTTCGAATTATTCCCGTTGGATCCCACTTTTGAATCCAACTTGAATGTTTTTCCCGTTGGATCCCACAAAAAATTAAAAATGTATTCCCGTTGAATCCCATAACAAAAAAAAATACGTTTTAATCCCGTTGAATCCCAAAAACTATTCCCGTTGGATGCCACATGCTTTAAAAAATCTGAATGCGAGTACTTTCAACGACAAAATTGCTTTGTTTTAGAACTTTTTTTTATTAAAATTCAAAAATTAGTAACAGAGAATAAATCTTTCAAATATAGGTAACACTTTCTTCTGAAATGAACACATGTTGTCATAACGTGGAATTCAACGGGAATAAAAATTTGGGATTCATCGGGAATACCTAAAAATGGGATCCAAAAGTAGGATTCAACGGGAATAAATCATTTTTTCCTGCATCGATTTTCGGCAAGCTAGTATTACGCCTTGATGTTATTATTTTTCATTGACTAAAACTTGAGACATTTTAAAGCTATCTAAAGTTATCACCTAATAAGATAAGGCATTTTCGCGAAGATTGCAGTCTAGCTAGGTAGGAAACTAGGCGAGTGGAATGGGCTAGGTTATGGCGGCGGTTTAGCGACGAGCTAGAAACTTAGTTACCTTGGAACCTAAGAATATAGGTTGTATTTTGTAGGTATTTAAACACGTGAGAGCGTGGCCAGCCAAGTTCAGGCGCGCTCACAGTGTGTCATATTACACGAATCATTTGGAGCCACTTTTTAGCCCCTCATAACTCAAAAACTATTTAACCTAGACTTGTCAAATTTGGCATATAATTGAGACTGGCGACATCACACAGTTACATAATTACAACACACATGTACATAATTATGTGTTCCAAATTTTATAAACATATCTCAAACGGTTATTTAGATATTAACGTCCGAAGCCCGTCATTTTTATGACTGACCTATAGATCAAAACTATAACCCAGTTCCAGATGACCTAGACAGTTCAAATTTGGCATGCAGATAGGTAATTATGTGAATACAAAGGAAAAAATCAGATACTGGTAATTTTTATCATTTCATGTGAGAAATAGGCAAGTCAAAAATTAGTCTACAATATAGTATCCTAAGTTATAAGAAGAAATATATTTTATGTTGATAAAAACAAATTTCAGGACTGACCATTGAACTTGGCACCTATTTAGATTTCACTTTTTTTGTCGTTGAAGTCAACAACCATGGCACATAATATCATAATATTGAACTTGGCTCTCATTTCTTATGTTTTTGATGGGATAATCCTAGCTTGCTAATCCTTCTAATAATTATTATAAAAATGTTTTTGAAGATCGATGTATGAAGGTTTGTTACTCTTTTACGCAAAAACTACTGAATGGTTTTGGATGGAATTTGGTACAAACATAGTTCATAAACTGGATTAACATATAGGATAGTTGTTATCCCAATTTTGTTCCTGTGGGATAGTTTCCGAATTGTAGCGCGTGAAGCTGCTGGTAACAGCGAGTGTTACTTACTCGTATAATATTTGTAAGTATAAGAAAATGAGAATATTTATTTAAGTAATTTTTACAGTTTTATAACTTCTTTTGTGTTTTTCTATTACCTATTTAACTTTAAACTGTAAAGCCTCCTGCAGACACACGCGATTAATCGCGCGGGGCGACATGTCGCGGTCCATTCGCAGTACATTTAGAGTGGAAATTAGCTTGGCTCGTTGTCGCAGCGCGATTAATCGCGTGTGTCTGCAGGAGGCTTAATAAAGCTCTCTTGGAGCGAACATGCGCGCTGAAAATATATGACGCCGTATCCAAATTATAACGATTTCATAGACGAGCTTCATGTTCACGTGACCGATCGCTTTGGTTAGAAAGCGTGTTTTTTTTAAATATTGCCCCACACTAAGTATTTCTCCTGTGTCGTGGATGCGTTTACAATAAAAACCAAATACAAACATAGAAACTCACATTTACACACACCCAGACCCGAAACCACTACTTGTAGGTCATACAAATATTTGTTCCGTGCGGGAATCGAATTCGCGACAGGCTGCGCTAAACGTGCCTAGTGCCTACGTTATGCCTTATTAGGTGCGTCTCCGCAAAGCGCGCAGCCTCGCGAGGCATTTTCCGCGCGAAGCAGCTCGGTTGGTGTAGACGTGTCTCGGGCGAAGCAAGTGACAGTGCTGCTGCGGTCGAGCGACCGAGCGCCCGAGCCATCCAGTGTTGGCTTTTATTTTGCTCGCGTATACTGTTTCGTGTCTCGGTCGATAAACAATAGACACGTCCACACAGAGTGAGCAGCCTCGCTTGTCAGTTTTCTCGCGCAGCAAATGTCTCGCGAGGCTGCGCGCTTGGTGTAAGTTCTTATAAATCGACTCCATCTGGGGGTGTAATGAATTGAATTGAAAGCAGGGTGAATAAAAGAGCTCTTTAACAAGCTGTGCAAATTTAACTTGAAGTATATCAGGTAAAAAATCACATAAGAATCTGTCCTAATGGAAGCGACTTTAGGAGAGTACCGTATGTATACATATAAAATCATGAGCATCTGTGGTCACTTTAAGTTATTTTGAATAAAAGCTGTACTCGAAAAAAACAAAACGAACGAACAATTATTTTAACTGTATAAAGTAATTAAAAATAGTGGTCAATCGCAATTACAACTTTTTAACAGAAGTTCCCACAATGTTTCCTCTTCACCAATAATAAAAACGCAGCGAACATCGTTAGCGCCCTCATGCGGCGAACCGCATAAACAAGCGTTAAATTAACTTGCAGCGGTAAAAAAGCGCTGTAAGCGATTAACAGATTTGTGGGGCGGCAGTAATCGAGCCTCCAGCGTATGTCCGGAGAAAAAAAGCGATGAGCCGGCTAGGGTGAGTGGAGAGGGATTTAACCCTTTTTTATATGGAACCTTGTTTTTTTCTGATGTCTCATGAATTTTATCATCAAAATTGTCTCAAAATAATATTGAGACAATTTTGATGATAAAATTCATTCAATTAAATTCACTCTATTTCAAGTAAAGTGAAAATGTCGAATTGGTATTCCAATTAGAACGTTTAACGTTATATAAAATAATATGAATTTGTTTTTTATTCCAACAAGCATTCGAAAGAAGTGATCGTGTTTGTATTCGATTAAAGATTTTTTCTTGATCAAAATATTTTACAATCAATCACACTATGACGATCTCGATCTGTTAAAATCACAAAATGGAACCATAACAAAATCAAGAAATAAACTATTAATTTATAAATTTTAAAGCTACTAAAAAAAATCATTTGATTGAATATTTACATTTTATAGAACATTTTATTGAGTCTTAGCTAATGGTGTCAACCACCCAATAGACAAATATTAAAATAAATATCCGTCTCCATACCAACCCAGCACAAAGTCGTTGTTCTTACAATAAATCACTGGTGGCCAGTAGCGCCACTTAAAAATCCATTTATCCACTCGTCCTCACCCCTTTTCAGCCGAACAGCCAAATAACCACAGGTTAGGGAATATTTTTTACATGATACCTGTAATTGAGACTTAATTTTCATCCTAGGGGAGCTTTTTCAGGATAATCTACGGTTTTAGGGGGATTCTAGGCCGTAATACTCGTTTGAAAAAGTCAGTATTTTTTCTGTTTTGAGAATACATTTTTGGAGTGTAAAAAATAATTTCGAAAAGGGTTTATTTTTTTTAGCGTTGTAAAATCATCAAATGAGTCCCTCCCACCCAGGGCAGGCCAGGAGAGACTGTCAGACTAGTACTGAACTGACACTGACTAAAATCCACGGTGTCCTTCAATAGCCCTTTACGTTCCGGGGTCACGATAGCTCGTTCGTCCTGCGACCCCGGCAGGCTTTCTTTTTTTTTCCGGCAGGCTTTGGCTCTCTAGAGGGGGCCCCGTCATTGTGCTGACAGCTGTTTGAGGCGCGCGTGGAACACAACGCGCCGTCGACCCGGGCATGATCCATGGTCGGACAGCGAGTCGTCCATTACTCGCCGTCCGCATGGGCATGCGGTATATGACAGCGGTAGAAAAAAAAATTTCATTGCAATAGGTACGTAACGCATTGGTGATAATAGTGAAAAAAAATATCGACCGAATTGAGAATCTCCTCCTTTTTTTGAAGTCGGTTAAAAAGGGGGTCTGTAACTGAACTCTGAGAGTCATGTAATCGATTCATGAAAAGTCGACTGAATATTATATCGAATGGAACTTAGGTACCTATTGCGAAATAACCTGTTACCGTTACACGCTTCTTAGACTAAACGATTCAATGAATAGTTATTAGTAATAATTGATGTACTACTTCTTCGAATAAATTTTAGTTATTATTGGTCGAAAACGATTTCCGATAAATTCTTGACTATTTTATGTAGGTACTTTTGTGACTATGTAGTGGGTAAGTTGGGTAAGTTACTCAAAGGCGAAACTAATAAGTAGATAGTAGAGCGTTCTGACTATCAAGCCTTTTTTCCAAGAGGAAAATGTCATCAGAAATGCGCATCTGGTAACTGTATGGTATGCAATTCAAGTACTCGTAAGCGAGTTCACGTAGTTGAATTCAGAGCAAAACACATTATGAAAATCTGATGGGACTCCCTTTAGGCGCGGGCCACATAGAAAAGACGTAAGACGCAGACGGGGCGGAGACATGTCTCTTCGGCGTCTCTTTCATACAAAATGTATAGAAGCGTCGCGACATAAAACACACAGAAGAGACGGGGCGCAGGTGCGACTCTTATACATTTTCGCACGTCCGCGACACGTCCTCGTCTTACGTCTTTTCTATGTGGCCCGCGCCTTAGAGGGCCAAAGCCTGCCGGGGTCGTGGGACTGTCTTACTAAGTAACCGCGAGTCTGGAACACGCTGGATGCAGGTCGCTTCCAACCGGTAAATGTGGAGATCTAAAGGGGAGGCCTATGTTCAGCAGTGGACGTCCTATGGCTGAAATGATGATGATGATGATGAGTCTGGAACTTAAAAGGCTATTAAAGGGTCACCGTGGATTTTAGTCAGTACGAGTCTGACAGTATGGGTGGGAGGACTCATTTCATGATTTTACCACGATAAAAAAACACAATAATGAACAATACTATGTTAATAATTAAAACCTAGATTAATAATTGATCTTATGACCAACTCTGTTTAATGGTGCCCAGTACAAAATTTAAAGAAATAGTAAAATGTCCAAAAAAAATACCCTATCTAAAGTCTCAGTTACGACGCAATAAAACTATCACCCACGAGAGGACGCCACTGTCGTTGAAATAAAACTAAGATTTTTTTTCACTTAAAACAATGTTTTATTAAATAAAACAAGTTTTTTTTAACTGACGCAAGACAAAACTCATAAATGTTTTGTTATGTTTCCGAATTAATAAAATTACATACAAAAGCTGTCCACCATAACACTTCAACTATTCGACAACAGATGTCGCTACTAAAGTTCATAGTTCACATCAATTCCGCAAGAGCGCGCGCTAGGTCAACAAAGAACCCAATAAGAATGTACTCCAACGAAAAAAAAACTCTTTGACCCAAATCCAATAAGCCTTGTCAAAAGGCCCCGTTTGAAAAAAAATACAAAAGAATGTAAAAAACTCAACCCCAGCTCACTTACAAGCCAATGAAGCGAGTAAATAAGCGAAAAATCCACCCTTCTGTGGAAAAAAAGATAAATTGGAAAAAAGGAAAAAAGAGTAAAAACCGTCACTCTCGCTGACGTTCAGTCGTGCGCGTCGTAATTGTAAAAGGTCGGGAAAAAATACCGCCTGTTTGCGCCTATGAAGGAAAGGGTTCCGTAGTATTTCTTAGTTTTTTTTTTATTACAAATATTTTGTTATGCGATTGTTATTGATTGTGTCGATGAAATATTTCTTTTGTATTTTTAACAAAGTCGTCATTTGAGTGTTTTGCATTAAAAACAAAAAGTAAGAAACGTTCTGTCTGCTGAAGATATAACAAAAATAATCGGTTCGTTTAAATTAACAAAACATATTATTGACTATTGAGGAAGGCCAAAGAAAAGATGGATGGATTGTCTAAGGAATGATATGAATGAAGAAGTTGGTTAAAAAGGAGTAAATGATACTGTGACGTCTGATAGGGGAGAATGGAAGAAAAAAACGTATTGCGCCGACCACAAGTAAAATGGGATAAGGACAGGAAGATGATGATGATGATTACTGACAACACAATATTATGACATTATACTGTAGCTACTTGCAAGATCATCACATAAGTATTTTTTTCACACAGGTTTTAGGATTTTAGTCTCCATACGCAAAGACGAAATAAAATTATTGTCACTACTGATCGAATGAGAAAAAAAAAATGACTTTTAGCAACAAAACAAAAAAATCTAATAGGTTAATTTATCACTGGCTGAAAAATCAGCAAATTTGCTATCACCACCCACGGATCTCTAACCGTTAAAAAAACTGGCAGGAGTGGAGTGGGGAAATGAAAACGGTATTCAATTCATATGTGAAGCATGTAAATCGTCGGCGCGGCTGTCACATGATTGAGGATTAGATTCCATTCATCTCCCAGCTCACTCTACGGGACACGAGTCGTTATTTTTTTGTTTTTTGTTGATAGCTGAGTTGTAGGAGTGTCAATATATGATATTGTGATTAGTGTTGTGTATTGAGTTGTTTTTATTATTAGAAAATGAGTATTGTTTTGAGTTTTAGGAATTGTCAGGAATTTAATGGCAATGATAGTTTCATCATCAGCCCGCATTCGTCTACTTTTTTTATTTATTTTTTCTCTTATAAAAAAACAAGTTATAGGTATTTTTACAGTTTTACCTCGCCAAACTTTACAATTTGTTGGCGAGACGCGCTCGTTTATCATACATTTCCTTCAATTACAAACTTAAATAAGAAATTCACAGATCCTTATATACCTACCTACAGACATAAAAAAAGCAAAAAAAAATGTCTGTGATCACTAGCATCAGCTGATAAAAAAAAATTAATTTGATTACCAATTGAACTGTTTTATTGTTTTATATTCTACATCTGTATTTTTAAATTAAAAATCCAAAAAGAATAAGAAATCAGAATAACAGGTAGGTATATATGCTCTCTCTACGTGATCGAATCCGAAATGAGGAGATCCGTAGACGAACTAAAGTCACCGATATAGCTCACCGGATTAGCAAGCTGAAGTGGCAATGGGCAGGCCATATTGCTCGCAGAGCAGATGGCCGATGGGGTCGAAAAGTACTAGAGTGGAGACCACGGACTAGCAAGCGCAGCGTAGGACGTCCACCAACAGATGGACAGACGACCTTATAAAGGTCGCCGGAAGACGCTGGATGCAGGTCGCTTCCAACCGGTATATGTGGAGATCTAAAGGGGAGGCCTATGTTCAGCAGTGGACGTCCTATGGCTGAGATGATGATGATGATGATATAATATGCTACTGGGCAGAGCCCGATCTTGAGCTTTCCTCCAGTCTCTGCTGGCTGCCTTTCGTAGGTCATCGCGTCACTTGGCGCGCGGGCGTCCTACACTACGTTTGCCTAGCCGCGATTGTTTATTGATTATAAAAACAGTACAGGCAACTGTTGCCTTTTTTTTGGTGACATGAATAATCAAAAAAGTCCTCCCTGGGGTAGAGGGAAAGGTATTGTAAAGGACTTTAGCCATGGCGCGACACGATTGCAATTCGACCGATTCCAACTACAAGTGAAAATCAAACTTACCACCACGACATATGACATAAAACACGTTGTTATCTATGGGTAGATGAAAAACAACACGACGACGTCAAGTCAATCGAATTGCATCATTATTTCTTAGTAGCAAAGTTGATTTTCACTTTTAGTTGGAATCGGTCGAATTGCAATCGCGTCGCGCCATGGGTTAAGTCCCTAAGACTCTTCCTGACTAAAAATCCACCTTGTTCCTCCAGTTATCCTTTGCGTACCAGGGTCACGGTTACCTTGTTTACCCTTTATTTAATTTACGAGTTAACAATATAGTAGGCATCTTTGAGGAGTCAAGTTCACCAACACCTTAAAGTCTGTGTATTTTTATTTCCGTTTCATCAAGTATTTTTAGCGATACTTTTATGTTTGTGTAGCTTTCTCAAAGCTACTCGTAAATGCCCAAGTGGTAGATTTTTTTAAATATAAAAATTCACAATGATTTTACATTACTGTGTGGCTAATCAGAATGCATAAAAAAACCGATTGCGATCAAACCAAACGTTCTAATAAGATTCACATAAACTGCTACTATCCGTCACTAGATGGCACAAAAATAATGCCTTTCTACGCCTCAGCATATAAGAATAAAACTTGTCTGTAAAGACCATAATTAATCTTGTCATAGATAAAAAAGAAAACAACAATTATAAATAGAAAGAAGATAATAATTATTTTAAGAAAGTCCAAATTTCAACTTTAGCTACTCGATAACAGATGGCGCTAAAAGCTTACTAAAACTCTCTTCCATGTTCGCCTTCTAAGGAGAGTTAAGTTCAAAACTCCTGTTCAAATTCATTCGTTAATAGGCATCCGTCGACCGCATAATAGACAACAGTACTTATTATTTCTCACGGGATCATGATTTGTATTAGGTTACATACGAGTAAAAGCTCACTAAAACAACTCGCTTCCATGTTTGCGTTCTGAGGAGAGTTAAGTTAAAAACTCCTATTCAAATTCATTCGTTAATTAGGTATAGGCATCCGTCGACAGCATAATAGACAACAGTACTTATTATTTCTCACGGGATCATTGTGTAGGTTACTTATGTTCTAAGCGTTACTACAGAATATGAGATCGTAGGTTCGAATTTCAGAATTTTTCTCTACTTTCGCAGTTTGGTTTTCAGTATAAGTCCTTAAAAAAATATAAACTTACTTATAAAGATCGCAGGACTATCATAGATGGACACCGTGGTCCTGAAACCCAAAGGGCAACTGAATGAACAGGTTAGTTTTTACTCATTATGTGTTTGACGGTTCCTTACGCTCCACTACAGTAGGGAAGTGATTTGATGACACTTTTTTGTTGAAAAAGTATACTTAACACTTGAAAAATAAATTTTGTCACCCATTCTGGCTGATTCCTCACCAAACGTACTTTAAAATAATACCCTTTTTTAGCGTGGAAAAATCACCAAATAAGTCCTCCCACCCAGGGCAGGGCAAGAGGGATTGTAAGGTTTGTACTGACTAAAATCCACGGTGTCCTTCAATAGCCGTTTACGTTCCGGGGTCACGGTAATTTGTTAGTCCCGCGACCCCGGCAGGCTTTGGCCCTTTAAGGCGGGCCCCGTCATTGTGCTGATACTCTTTGAGGCGCGCGTGGAACACAACGCGCCGTCGACCCGGGCATGGTCCATGATCGGACAGCGAGTCGCCCATTACTTGCCGCACGCACGCCCAAAACTAATACCTACCCTTACTAATTGCGTGTAGACTTTGCGCTACGACTGAAGTCCTGTGAAAAATTCGTGGTAACTACGAGTACTACATTTTTCTAATGCAATATGTAATGACATAGACGCTAGCGCCGCGTCTAAAGGACTTTTCAGTCGTGGCGTGTACTCTAGAACTAATTTTATTTCCATTATTTTAAAGATCTATCACAAAACTAATGATTGAAAATAAATGATTTGAATTTGATTCTACGAGGGCGGACCCGTGCTCCACTTAGTTTCTCTAACCGGGTGGAGCACGGAGACTATCAATTTGGGTCCCGTGCTCCAACTGATGACGTTATACCAACAATTACACTATTATGCTATCAATATGGAAAACGGTGAAGGAAAACGTTATGAGAAAACAAACATGATGTTCTAGAACCAAAAATTCGAATACATTTGACATCCACCAACCCGCACTGGGCTCTTGTGGTGAATTACAGCTCACTTCCTCTCATAGAGAGGAGGCCTGTGTCCCAGTTGTCGGTACAATATAGGCTGATGCTATGTGCCATCTGTCATCTATCTTCACCGATTCATTTATCTATATAGAGAAAACTGCTATTTTGAATGACCCTTAATATTTTACAAACCAGTAGGTATAATCTGACTGTTGACTGTGCGTAAAGATCAAACAAAGCTAGACCACGAAAATCTGGTTTTGTATAGTTTGATCTGGTCGACTTCCAGACATTTTGGTTGGATGCAGCTGAATGTCAGTAGATACTCGTATCTTACATTGAGCGACTGCCTATACGACAACCTTGAAAATTACAGAATACATTGATTGATTAAATAAAAAACTTTATTCTGCGGTAAAATTTTGATGAGTCCTTCCACCCTAAGCGGAACGGAAAGGACTGTCAGACTAAAGAAAATCCAACGTATTCCTTTAACTGACCTTTACGTTCCAGGGCCACGGCAGTTTTAAACAGTCCTGCGACCCCAGTACGCGTTATTCGGACGGTGATTTTCATTACTCGTCCAAAAAACACAAACACGCCAGTTAATTTAAAAAGCATTCACTTTTGAAATAATTCAAAAATACATTCAAAAGCGTCAGTCCAGTTCGTAAAATGGCTGAAAATCACTGAGACGGAATTAACTCGAGCCGAACACCAGACAGTTGCGAAAAACAAATTAATTTTAATACACCTGCACATTTTTATATACAAAAAGAATTCGGCTATGAAAAGAGCGGGAATTGCGAGCGAGGAAGGCTTATTTCCTGAAACGTTTTGATAATCAATAGTGTGCAAATTGAACAAATCTTAAGTCTGATTATCACAATTCTCATCAAGGAATCCATTACCTTCTTCTGCTCTAAATTGAATCAAAAGCTTTCATCATCATCATCAGCCGGAAGACGTCCACTGCTGAACATAGGCCTCCCCCTTAGACCACCACGCCGAACGACAATTCGCCATTTGCATCCATCGGTTGTCCGCGACTCAAACTATGTCGTTTATCCACCTAGTGGGAGGCCTGCCTACACTGCGTCTTCTGTGGTCCCCACTCGGGAACTCTTCTTCCCCATCGGTTATCACTTCTACGAGCGATGTGACCTGCTAATTGCTACTTCAACTTGCTTCTATCGAATGCTTAATTTTACGTTTTTTACCTATTTCGATGTCTCTGATTATGAAAAGCTCAGTGCGCGTTTTCCATAAAATTGTTGATTTTCCTCTTGATAGATAATCCTTGCAAAGAGGAAGCCTGTGTCCCACAAGTGGGAATATTGTACGCTGACTTTACTATACATGTACAATCGAAAGTCTAATCATATGCCTAGCTTTTTCCCAACTATATTGGGGTCGGCTTCCAGTCAAACCAGATTCATATCAGTATTTTACGAGTATATGGAGCGACTGCCTATCAAATTCAAATAATTTATTTTTAGTAGGCCAGTTACAGGCTCTTTTGAATTGTCAAAAGACAAAAAACAAATTAAAAATATAAATTCTATAAAATTAGTTATGGTGCCACAGTCCCAGTCACAAGACATAAAAAAACTGCGAAAGTACCGTATATGCCCATTCCAAAGCGTAGATCTCTATGGAGAAGAAACTCCATGGACACTCTTTTTAAATCGCCAAAATTGTTACAAAATCTTTGTTACATCATTCATCTTGAGAAAGTAAATTATGTGAGGACGATGTAGCAAGTTAAAAGTGTCCATAGGAAATATCAAATTGACAACTCAATAAAATTATCAATAATTAAAATAAACCTCTACGACCCAGTAACTGGGTAATACGATACCCCATGATAAGACTGGTTGTCAGACTTTTAGAGCTTCTGACTAGGAGTAACTAATATCTAAAGATCGACCATGATTCCTTTCATTCCATTCCAGACTGATTTAGGTACTTATGTCACTATTTTTCAGTGTTTTTTTATACACCCCGAAACTTCTATGTTACCATACAACTTCTTTGTCGTTATTAGTATAATAATTAATAGAGGTGATCCCGTTTGAGCAACGATTTTCGGGCACTCATTTTTAGAGCAACAGTTGTTTTTTTCATTTGAGCACCTATCGTGCGGTAGCTTGTAGTGATGGGGTGCATAAACACAGAAATTGGCGAAGGATTACGACTAAAAGATCTTGAAACACCGTGTCGCATTCAGTTTTTTTTTCTAAACAATGATACAGAATAAATAATCTAAGCCTGGTAATTATTTTACCAACGGAACCCCAGCCCCACTCAACTTCTAAACCAAAATCTACCATAATCACCTGACACATCTGAGCCATTCAGTCTCATTCACCTCATTCACATAATCGCTCATTTCATTCCCTCACACATTCAGTTGCGCCGATCCGCCCGGAAAACGGGAAAATGTAAAGTCGGGAAAATAATTACCGGTGGACGTAACTCCGATACATACGTATTAATATTAAAAACTTTAATGAAAAAAATATTAAAAGGTAACCCTAAAATTTTATCCTTTTTTCCATTAGAAAGGTTCTCGGGGATAGAGGGTGGGATAGAGATGCTTTAGGTCTCTTTCTTTTTATTTTTTAATGTATGTGAATAAGTTTGTAGCTAAAAATTAATAGATTTAAAAAATCTAAAAACCCACGTTTTTAAATGTCCTAAAAATAAGAAAATAACCCTACGGGGCTGAGAGAGGGGCCACTCAAAACGTGGGGGCGTATCTTTGCAAGTTACACCCACGATCTATACACGTCATGTAAATATATCCCATAAATAATCCCTTAAATAATATATGCTCCTTTTAATAATATAGCTTATCGGGAAGTGCCTCAAAATTGAGTTGCAAAAGTCCAACCGGAACGACGAACAAACAAGAAAAGTGAGTTTATAAAAACGTGGGAAAATAAGAAAAAAACATTTATTTTGTTCACTATGAGTTTCAAACATGCTACACGCACGCATGGGGTAGTATGCCAATCAAATCTTTAGCCATTCCGCCGATTTTGATGCCTTCAGTCGTGCTGCAATATTATGTTTATTGTATTTTTTTGTTTCTGCATTTATTGCAGTTCGTGACCTTCTTGGTTAGTTATATTACAACAGAGTCCTTATCATGAGTTTACACTATTTTACTTCACAGCGTCTCTCCAGTATTTAGAGCGTTTCTTGTATGGAAAAATGGAACAGCGCCTCTGGTATACAGTCACGAGCAATAGTATGTATACACTAAGCAGTATTCAAAAGCGTTTTTCTGCTACTATATTCATAAAACTTTTGCCTTTTCATTAGACTTCTATTTTGGAAGCCATACTATTACGAAATAGGTCTTATTTCAAAGTGGAAACCAGTAATTCACGAGTAATTTGCGTTTGAATTTTGTTAAGCATATACATGTTATTGCTCGTGACTGTACGAAGAAGGATCTTTTTTTTCCTTGAAATTAATGCAATGTTCCAGTTTAGGTAGGTACTTTACGTCACAATAACTGAAAACTCATGATAAGGCCTCAGACTTAAAATTCTAATAAGAAAAACAGTTCAAAAATGAAACCAGAAATTGACTCCATTCCTTTTTGTATGAAAATGAAGTACAGTCAACTCCGAAATTATATTTTGGTACAAACCCTTTTAAGGACGGGCGCGTAACGTCGCGTCTGTACAGTCAGAGCCATTTGTATCTGATTGAAAGATCTTATTGTTTATTTTTTTAGTTATGTTTTCGAGATACTTGATAATTAAAGGAGTCTGGGATAGACTGTATACAGAAGATTGAGAATAGAGTGTGGTGAACTTGTGACTCGCAACATGACTTGGGAGAATCCTTGTTTTGTCTATTACGATATACTGATTAAATTATTACACACTCAAAATATTGTTATAAATTGCATAATGTGGCTGCAATTACTGGCAATATTGCCGGCAATTATAATACAGCCATACGTTGCAATAAAATAATTGCCGGTTTTACAAATTAAGTTAATAATAATAATATAATAATATTCCACAACTATCACACAACGCCATCTAGTCCCAAGCTAAGCAGAGCTTGTGTTATGGGTACTAGACAACTGATAAACATACTTATATATTTCTAAATACATACATATTATAGATAAATTACACCCAGACACAGAACAAATGATCGTGCTCATCACACAACATTTGTCCTGGGTGGGAATCGAACCCACGACCTCCGGCATAGCAGTCAGGGTCACTAACCACTAGACCAACAGGCCAGTCAAGTTATATATAATGTAGCCGCAAATGAAATCATGCATGAAAGCATGCTTCGTTTGCTTAGAGGGATTAGTCTATTTTGGAATCGTGGCACATAGTTAATCAATTTACAATAGTAATACATAATTCTTATCAAACCAACAAAGATTGTCCTTGCAATCTGCAAGAAAATTTACTGTGAGATTGTTGTTACTCATCACTACATTTCTAAACAATATCTGAAAGGCTGTCAAAACACGAGAAAATCCGTTAAAATAAAGGGATACGGCAGGTAATTATATAAGTAACTAATTATCAATATTCTTATAAGACAAACAGACCTAAACATCAAAATAAAAAAACATCAACATTAAAAAAAAAATCAAGCAAAAGGCAACGAACTCGCGCCCCCGACTGTACCTAACCGTACTTTTTCTTTCCACAGCAAAAATAAATATTTTAATCTGAGGGTGTAGCTTTGGATCCTCTCCCAATTATAAGCTGGGAGGGATCTTCGCAGTACCCCGGCCCTCAGACTCGGCCAGTGAACGACAAGGCGGGGTTTGGACGAAAAAATTGGAGGACTTTTTTTAAAGATGGGGTGTTTTTGGAAGGATTGTAGGTATTACTTTGAAATAGGATAACTGAAGCACGGAAGGGACTTATTCTATGCGACCACGACAAAGGTAAACATGTCAATGACCTCCATTTATCAACTGTCACTTGAAAAAAAATTATCATAAAAGCTTTGGCCAATTTTTTTTTATTACTTTGATTTTCACAGGTCGTGGATGCGTTTACAAAGAAATAAACTCACATACACAAACACCCAGACACCGTAAGACTACTTGCAGGTCATACAAATATTTGTGCCGTGCGGGGAACGAACCCGCTACACGCTGCGCAGCAGACGATCGCTCAGCCACTTTGCGATGCCGTCTAATTAGTTTTCAATAACATTTATTTTCGTTGTTATCTTTTTAATGTTACTTTCATTATGATTTTTTAAAGAGCTTTCGAGTGTTATAAAAGTATGCATGACGTCACTAAATCGCACCATAGCAACTTAACCCCTAACAATGTTGCATAGTACTTAGTTTTGATTATCAACACCATCATGATTGAGGCCAGACTCCTACCGTCTTACCACAAAAAGATAAACACCCGTTGAACGCTTGTCTTAAAAAAGTGATGTATTGACGTTGTCATTTTTTTTAGGCAAGTGTTCAACGCGTGTTTAATTTGTTTGTGGTAAGACGGCTAGAGTCTAAGCCTTCAATATGGTCTTGACACTTTGTCTAGGCGCTATACATAGTTTTATTCCTATCAAATATGCTATTGATAAAGTCCTGTTAATTCCTATTGGAATTTTAAAAAGTTGTGAAAGTAAAATTTTCTTTGAAAACAGTTGTTTTCTAGCTCTATTGTCTAGTAAGTCTAAAGAAATCAGCTTCAATGTTTTTGAGTGTGACTGTGATGATTAAACATATAAGATGACTCGACTGGCTTCTGCCCTCGACTTCGTTTGCAAGTAGTTTTGGCCCCCGACCCATGTTGGTATAGGAAAGCAGTCTTTGGTGGTCCAGTAGTAATTTCCTAGACTTAGGTACGAGTTATAGGCAAGAACCCAACCAGGCGCATTAGTGTAGTTTTTTTCTTTACTACTCCACTTAAATTTATCATTGACTTTATCTTTTATCTTATCTTAATGTTTAGAAGTAGTAGGGGAGATCTTAACCAGTTTGAGCATTGGGATTAATTTTTAAAAAAAGATACAAGGTTCCTGTATTTTATTTTCTACCAACCTAAGTTTCTAATAAACAACCTATGTGGTGTTTAAAACTCCAAATCGCTGCATGAGATACCGAAAAATAAACAAGTGTACATCAAAATTCAGCCAGACACGCAAAACTCTCGAAGCGAGCCTTTTAAAAACGGTCTATCACTGAAATTCACTTACAAAAAGTCGTAACAATGAAACACCCCCGTATGGAGAAAAATGCTCTTAAAACTCCCCGTTTTCACCCCCTTTCACCCCTTCTAGGGAGCTAATTTTTGCAAGGGCCCCGATTTTCTTTTACCTGCGAATAAAAGGGCTCTTTTGAAGATTATGTCGGAACGGATTTTTCACTTGAATGGCTTAAATAATATCATAAAGGGTTGTATTGATTTTTTTTAATACATTAATTTGTATTTTATTTTGGGATGGGATGAGCTATTAAAAAGATTAAAGTAGGTATTAGAAAGAGGTTTAATAAAAATACTTGGGAGTGAAGGAATTTGTTAAAGTCGGTTTTTTCAGTGGAGTCACTTACAAATGATAAATAATGTATGACTGTCTAACATCAAAATTAAATGATGTTTTCTTTTACATGTTTCAAAATCACACTTTGTTTATGATATCATACGACCAGCTATTAGCATTAATGCGTTAAACAATGAGCGACCTAGTCTTTAAGGCCGAACATACACGGACTGCTCGAACACTTGAATAGTTCGCCGTTTGCCTTACCCGCCCCAGCAGTCAGTGAGCGCCTGGCGACGGCTTGGCCGCACCGACCAAAGCAAAAGTCATGATGACGGTATCAACAAAAAAATCATCTTCCTGCCCTTATCCCATTTTACTTGTGGTCGTCGCAACACGTTTTCTTCTTCCATTCTCCCCTATCAAACGTCATAGTATCATTTACTCCTTTTTCATTCATATCATATTTCCTTAAGACAATCCATCCACCTTTTCTTTGGCCTTCCTCTTCCTCTTCATCCATCAACATTCATACTCGACACTCTAAACAAATAAACAAATTACTCTCTTAGTCACATGAGTCTCATCCCTCCTCATCACATGTCCATACCAAGACAGACGATTCCCTTTATTTTTTTCTGTAACGTCACTTTCAAAGTTCCCCTTATAAACTCATTCCTTACTTTATCCATTCTGGTCACTCCACACATCCATCTCAACATCCTCATCTCCGCTATATGCAATCGTTTCTCATCCATCTTTTTCACAGCCAATCATCACTTACTAGCTGACCAACCAAACAAAATAAGTGTAGAGCTTTATACACACAGATAGATAAGAATTGACTGATAATTAGAGTTATTAAAACCTCCAAAGTCCAGGTGCATTCTACAAAAAATACTCACCATTAATTTCAGCGTTGCAGAGGCCCCTTCCTTACCGACCCTTTTTCATGATATTTATAAATTATTAATTAACTTCAAGTTCATTATCTCTAGCGCCAATTATTGATTACCAACTTTTCATATTCCCACGGTAGCATATGCAGCTGACAAGTCAAAAATACGATGAATTTTCGTTTTTGTAACATTTTATTTTAAAAAATAAAGTTCCCACTGTTGGGACACAGGCCTCCTCTTTGTAAGTAAAAGGGCTGTAAACTACCACGCGGGCCCAGTGCTGGTTAAAATATGTCACATGTCTTCGATTTTGTTTGGTTCTAGTACGTACTTACATGCCGGTTTCCTCACGATGTTTTCCTCCATTTTGTCTTTCATTATGTCAATACAGTATTATTTCGTGGAACTGTCTTAAAAGGTTACCGCAGCCCTGGAACGCAAGTGGTTTTCAGTCAGTAAAGTGTGAAACTTTCCGCTCCACCTTGAGCGGGAGAAATCATTTGATGATTTTACCGTCCTTAAAAAAAGTACTAATGATTATTTTGCATTAATACGTTTCACTTCAAGTAGCTCTTCAATCACCAACTATCGTGACCTTACTTCACCCCCTTCACCCCCCAAATATAAAAAGACATTTAAGTGAATCACCCCTAATCTACTCACCTCAAAGTTAACTTACCTTACATAAGAATAAAAGTGCGCACATAAGCCACAATCGTAAAGCCGTAGGCAGATACGCGCGTATATTTTTATGATAAGGCAGATTTATAGGAACGAGTCTTCATTGCCGCGGGCTTGCGGTGTCTACCCCCGCCCTACGTGAGCGGCAGTATGGAGACGGTCTTTGTTGCAATTAGCTGCTTAGAAAATATTATATAGAATAAAAAAAATCACAAAGTTACAAAAAAGAAAAAAAAGTAAATTTAAAAAATAACGTGAATAATTTCGCTAAGCATTAACTGTGCAACTGACTCAAGATACATTCTACCTCTTCTTAAATTCCATAGAGTAGATGCAAGCAGACGGCACACCTGATCAACAATTTGCGAATGCCAAAAGTGAATAATTATTAATTTGCCAAAACATAGGTAATTGTCTTATCTAAATGAAATAAAATACTGTTTTGTTTTTCAGCCTAACTTATTGTGGGTTCGTCAATACCTCATTCTTGAATGCTGTTCTGAATTGCTTTTCTATAAAGTGAGTAAATTATTTTTCTCAACGCCAATTGGAACTGATCGACTTATGAATGATTCTGTTTTGATTTCATACCAACTTATTATACATATTTTTTTGTATCATGTAAAGGAACATAATGCAGTCAACTGTAGTGTCATTGTGACATAAGCTTTTTCCGAAGAAAAATAGCACTTATTTTGTAATTAACTACAAAGTAAGTAAATTTTTATTACAAAATGTATTTCTTGATGGCTAAGCAACTACTAATTCAAAAGTCAGGGTAAAAAAATAATGCATTTGCTGAAGAAAAACGAAGCGTTGTAAAAAATAATTTTGACCTCATGAAAATTAGGATTTCTTTCGCAAAGCCGTCTCCATAACTTCCTAACCCATCCCATCCCTTTGTCTTGCCGCGCGCTCCGTATTTTTTCCCCATTACATTTTCATTTTATTTCATATTTCTCCTTAGGGGTGGAATGGGGAGGTTGGATAATAAAATTTTTCCCTTTTCGAACCCATCGTCCTTATTTATGGGGGAGTGTAAGGGAACGAATATGTTTTTCCTACGTTTTGGTAATGAGCCAAATCATAAGGTATGTTTTTTCAAATTTGTTATGCACGGTGGTTTTCTTTTTTCTTTTTTTTTAGGAGTGTTTGAATGAGATAAAGTGTCGAGTTTCATTGACAATGAATTGGATTTTTTTTGTTTCTTTTTTGTGTTATTTATTTTGTTTTGTCTGTGCATGTGTTATGATTGAACTTTATGAGTGAAATATGTTTGATTTGAAGGAAAACATTAATATTGAATAATATTCTCATGATTTGATGATATTTCATTCATTTGAATTTGAAAGGAGACAACTGCAGTCCTTTTACAAGTAGTTGAGCCTTGTGATTGGGACTGTATGTAGCTTCATTTTATTATTCCTTTTTTTGACAATTTAAAACTAGCAAGAAAAAAAATGCTTTGAGTTTGAAAACAAAGACATACCTACTATACTAACATATTCATATAATTTAAAAGTTACGTGATCGATTACTTTTATAAACATTTCAGTAACTATTTTTTAGTAGGTATATTATACATAAGTTTTTGATATTAAACAGAGTTAAAACTATAATCGGTACTATATCTACATACAGGTGCTTTCCAGATTTTGTGAAGAAAAATAATTACATAATCTATTATTCTATTAAAACTTTTTAAACAATGACTCTACAAACAGTCTCATTATTAATTATTTACCCCTATGGAATTCTTGTCCTACAAATGTGCCCATTCATCCAAAGTACCTCCACTTTATCCCGCCTCACAACTTTTATAAACATACTTAATTAGTAATTAGGTAAACACATAAAAACCCACCACAAACAACAGAATAGCCTTAAAAACAAAAACTAAGCACACTCAAGCCTAAAAACGTTAAGGGTGAAAATTACTCAGCTTAAAAAGCATTAATAACCTTTCTCCCCCTTTCACCCCCAAAACTCCTTGCGCGCCATTTTCGAGTCCTTCGTTCATTAAAACTGTAGAAAAACACCTCCGGGGGGGCTGGGCGGTGTCCCCCTGAGGGGTGATTCCCCCTTGGAGGCCAGTCTAAAGAAGAAGAAATATGGATCAATAAAGAAATAGCTCCGTGCCCAATGGAAGCAGCGGCTAGCACGCACACAGATGCATTCGCAGCGTTCGTACACTCTTTTATATTTTTGCTTGTGTGTGTTTTTTTGTGATTGTGTGCGACCGCAAGGAAATTTTTTATGATTGTTCGCTGGATTGTTGGAGATTTTTGTGTTACGTTAGTGATTTGAGGGTTAGAAATTGCTTTAGAGATTGAAAGGGTTGTTTTGTTTTTGTTGCAAAAAAAAATGAAGAAGTATTTCGATCTTAGTAAACAATAATGTATTTGAGTGACAGACTTTAATAATATAGTAAAACCATACATAAATAAATTACTAAATATAATGACCGAGCATAGCTTTGTAGGTACTTTAATCAATATTAATCCATATTGTATTGATTTCAGCTACTAAATGAATCTAATATTCACAGTAATTAAAAAATCAAATAGCCAGCCATTATTTATTATCTAAGAAAGAAACAAACGTCCTATCTCCGAAACTAATAGCCAAGCTCAACCCTAAAATGCGACTGCCATATCATGCCAAATAGACACAATAAAAAGTAGAAAATAACCGAGAGTCTAACATTAAAACGAGATAATGCCAGTAGTTGGCAAAAAACATAAATTTGGCAACATATCACGCTGGCAACGTTGCCGGTCTTAACTACCCCTGGCGAGCGAGGGGTTGAATGATATTTTAATGCAGTTTTTAAGTTTCTACTTTCATATTTATAAGGAGTTGTGAAAGTCGTAGTTATATTTTAAGAGTACTGGTGAGAGTGTCGTGAGAAGGCATTTTGGATTTATTTAAATTTTGTGAAAGTAAGAATGAAAGTTAGAGGAGGACTTATTAATTTAATTTTAGATCAACAAATAAACTTATAAAAGAACTCTATTTTCCCATCATTACTCGTCCACTGTGTTGTGTCTTATAATATTTTAAAATACCGATCCTCTTTTTCGAATCACCCCTTAAATATAACAATAATAAATAAAAGGTATTTCTCACCATCCATCTTAGAATATACTACTCATCCTTTATAACATCCACCGTTATAATTTTCTTAAAGCTTTTTGCAACATTTACCCCGAGCCAAACAAAACATTTGCCTCCCGTATTTCCAATATTACTTGAGCTCTCAACTCCTTAACTTTATCCTTAAATACAAGGGAATTTTTCAACAGCCGGGATTGAGAGGGGTCGAGTTATCCTGGTGGGATATTTGCTGACACACTGTCGGATGGTGACGTCATCAGGGGGTGAAGTTTCACCCCCTTTTATCTTAGACCTGTAAAAATAATTGTTATTGAGTATATCGTTAATGGGTTTGTTTTTCAGGGGATTTTGCTGAATTATGGAAAGGCAGCGAATTTGCTTGTTTAATATCCAGTCATGAATTCAATTCAAATAGAGAAAATAATTTGTTTTCGTGATAAATTTTCCAATATTTATTAGCACTAGACAGCAAAGTTTTAATTTTGATTATTAAAACTTTGTACTGCATGCGATTTAAGAGTACTGTCACTTTTTTGTTTTAATCATAATTATAATATATTCTAGTATATAGAATAAAGAATATAATTATATCTATCCATCTATCTAGGAGAGAACACTTTTGTTAATTCTTTCAATATTAATAATTATATCTACATACTATTGTGTCAGATAAATTGTTCATTAAAACGCAGGCTATTCTAGTTTATAAATTTGTTCTACACACAGGTCTCTTTCAAATACTCAGAACACCTGTCTAGTGTCTGTGTTTATTCCAATTATTTGTAAGTCTACTAATGAACAAAATCATCATCATACTAATAATAATATTATAAAGTAACTGCTGAGAGCGGTTTCACCCGCTATAACTCGAAAATTATCCTACAGGAACATAAAATCGGAATAAAAACTATCCTATGTGTTAATCCATGTTAATAACTATCTGTGTACTAAATTTCATCCATATCCGTTCAGTGGTTTTTGCGGGAAAGAGTAACAAAAGACCATGTATCAAAACAAACTTTCACGTTTATAATATTCATCATCATCAGCCTATAAATGTTCCCACTGCTGGGACACAGGCCTCCTCTCTGAGAGAGGGAGTGGGCCGTAATCTACCATGCGGGCCCAGTGCTGATTGGTAGATGTCACATGTCTTCGAATTTTTGGTTCTAGGACATGCCGGTTTCCTCACGATGTTTTCCTTCGCCGTTTTGAGAGCAGTGGTGTTGAAATAAATTACACAAAGTAATGCGCCTGACGGGGTTCGAACCCACGACCTACAACTCGTAAGTCGAGCCCGATACCACTGGGCCACCACTGCTCTATAAGTTTTATAATATTAGTGGGATGCAAAAGTTTGTGACGTAGGATGGATGGATGGATGTTTGGTAATCAGTCACGCTAAAACTACTTAACAGATTTTGATGAAACTTGGTAAGTACACAGATAGTTCGACCGCCCTCCAGCGCGTCTATGAGTGGCGCGTGGAGGCGCGGCGCCGGGGAGAATTCCCGCTGCCCCGACAAGTCGAGGCGCGGCGGGAAGAGGTCCGGCGCGATCTCAGGGCAGTATGGAGGGACGACTGTCGCAACCGAGGTTCGGGCACGCCGCAATCGCGGCGGTAAGACCCCTCTTTGAGGAGTGGCTGGAAAGGCGTCACGGCGTCCTGACCTATCGCATGACGCAGGTCCTCACCGGACACGGAAGTTTCGGGAGGTACCTGTGTCGGATGGGGAAGGAAGAAACGCCGGGGTGTCACCATTGCGAAGATCGCCCGGAGGACACAGTAGAGCATACGGTGCAAGACTGCCCCGCTTGGGCAGAGCACCGCCGTGTCCTCACGGCAGCGATAGGCGGAGACCTCTCGCGCCCGGCATTGGTCGAGGCCATGCTGCGGGGCGAGACGGAGTGGGAAGCGGTCACCTCCTTCTGCGAAGCAGTAATGCTCGTTAAGGAGGAGGCGGGCCGTGAGAGAGAGAGGACAGCGTCCTCCCTCCGCCCCACCCGCAATGGTAGACGCCCACGGCGTCGGACGTCGCAAGACGATCTCCGGCCACCGTAGGCGCGGGCATGCGGGCGGCGAGTAAAGGGCAACTCGCCGCCCGGCCATGGACCATGCCCGGGTCGACGGCGCGTTGTGTTCCACGCGCGCCTCAAAGAGCGTCAGCACGATGACGGGGCCCCGCCCAAGAGGGCCAAAGACTGCCGGGGTCGCGGGACTTATCTCATTACCGTGACCCCGGAACACAAAGGGCTATTGAGGGACACCGTGGATTTTAGTCAGTACAAGTCTGACAGTCCCTCCCGCCCTGCCCGGGGTGGGAGGACTCATTTGATGATTTTACCACGCTAAAAAAAAAAAAAAAGTACACAGATAGTTTATAACCCGAATTAATAAATAGGAGTTTTTATCTCGATTTTTGCTATATTAGTAGGTATAGTTCTTAAAGTTTTTCTCTTAAAAGTGGTTTGGCACATGCTTTATTAATTACTGGTGCTTATGTTTCATGAAGAAAAACGACCTAAAACCAGAATCTCATCCGTTTTTTTTCAGTCCAGCAATAATTTTAAGCATTATCTCTCGACAAGGCGGAAACAAAGAAGTTGTATATCTAAAGTATACGCTATACCCAAGTATACAATACGTACAGTTGATTCAATACGCGGGCCGCTCACAATGGGGGCGAACTGAAGAAATATGTAAAACGCCGGTACGGAACCCGCGGCGACGGCGGACAGGGACGGACTTGGGTGAGGGGTGAATTATGTTGATTGCGGGTTGTAACAAAGCTACATAAATAAATATATCGTAAATTCTTTTTACCATACAAAAGTTACGGACTAGAATATTTATGTAAGTTTTTACTTTTTATACTGTGAAGATAAGACCTGTACATAATTGAATGAGCCTTAAACTATGACGTCTTTTGTACGAAAAACTCAGTTTCGAAATAACAGTATATTACGGTTAAACTGTACTAAACTATATACATATAATCAGATAGCTTTTATATAACAATTTCAATGACGTAACGTTTGTAGAGCTACGATGCATATTTTCTGAGATATCGTAGTTTTGGTGAACACGGGAAGACACGCGTTTTCGGCCGCCGCGCACCATTACACTAGCGCTTAGTGGCGTAAATCAGGTGTTACGGCGAAGGGGATAAGGAAGTTATAATTTTCGGTATTTCACATTGAGCCCCACAGACAGGTATCTTCAAATGTGAAATAATCCCCTATTACATAAAAGTCATCTTAAAAATATACCTCCCCAAGTCCGTGCCCCGAGACGCTGTCCGTGGCCGAGGGGGCGAGCGCGGCGCGGGGAGGGGACGGGGGGCGTCCGACACAGCGCTCCTTTTTACGTTGCGCGCCGCTGCATTGGTTGAAAACATTTTCTTGGATGCTTGAGTTTATTGTTTTGTGCATTGATTTTTAAGGAAGCTCTTGCTTAGTCGAGATTTGCTGAAATAACGCTAGTTATTATGTTGTTGAAAATGTAACAGATTGAATTTAATTCACTTTCTCGACCAGTCTAAATACTTCCACGATTTTTAAGTTTTTGGATTATTGATCGAAGGTTTTTGGTGATGAGAATGTGTATTTTGAAAAAGGCTACCTATATAAAGACATTAAACAAAATTATTAAATTCAAAAAAATATACCTATTGTTAGTAATTTCTCTTCCTTCCTTTACATTAAATAGTTTAGGTCTAAAAAACTGATTACAATAAACAAAATAGTTACATACGTTATTGTTTATTTTGTTAATATCAAAAGCACGTGAAGACAATATAATAATATAGGTACGAGTAGGTGTAAAAGATAATCTCGAAATAAAAAACCTCCAAATCTTTATCCTACCAAAATGTTGTCAACCCCACCCGCAAGAAGGTGTGAGCAGAGCGTTGCCTCAAGAATGCTACAATTTTCCCGAGTTTTCCATTTCTCGGCGACCCTCCCACCCCCTTCACCCCTTTGCAGGGGAATGGGGGATGAAAAAAGAAGTGGCCTCTCTGTTGCCTCGCGACGGCGACGCCTTGAGATGCTTTTTGCGTGTTTTTTCTAAAAGGGGTGTACTTCAGGGGTGATTTTTTCTAAAAGGGGTGAAATTGAATTCGTTAACTTATTCGGTAAATCAATAGATTTATTTTTATTAGGTGGGTACATAATGTTGTGTTGGAAAATAGCTTTAAAAAAATATCAAAAACTAAGGTTTTATTATAACATTCTCTCAAGTTTGTTTTGTCGTTTTCAAAATAATTATTGTCTTCAAACATGAACTAAATTATTTGAAGGCCACTTATAGGTATAATTTAAGGGCGTGAAAGCCGTCTGACCTCCGCCGAATTTGCCAGAACCAGTAATTATTGTGATCAATGGACGCAAATTACTTTTATCTATTATTCTTGGAAGAGTAGAGTCTTACCTATTTAATTATAATGCTCATTCCCTATTATTTTACTGAGATATTCTTAGTAGTGAAGTAGAAGATGTAGATGTTATATTGATGTAACTAGAATTTTAATATTTTCAATCTAATTTAAGTACATTTCTTGTTAAGGCTACATAACGGCCACGGTGCGGTTTTTTTTAAACAACTGGAGCTCTTCTTCTTTTCTTACTGGAAATCTTTATACAAGTCAATAAGTGTGTTAAAAAAAGTACTAACTTTTTCCAAAATATACGATAATAAAGTACTGTAATTTAAACAAAAGATTGTATATTTATTCTGTCTGAAAAAACAGCATATCAACTTAACACTAAACAATTGTTCATCCAGCAAATGCAAAAATAACTTAGCCGAAAAAATACTAAAAAAAAGTAATTTGAAAATCAGTAATTTTAAAACTTCAACAAACAAAGCTATATTCTCATCTTGCAATTAAAAAAAAATATCAAAATGAACTACCATTTTCTTCCAACAAAAATAAAATTAAAAAGCAATCAGAGTGTTCTCGTTATAATTTATTCCTCCACGCTCGCGCTGTAGGGACCGAGAGTCCGCTACAAGTTACACGTAACAAATCTCTTCTGTCGGGAAGAAAATATAAAAATTATACCAAGAAAAGCCTATAAGCAACCTTGGAAACGCATTCAAAAAACAACCCTAAAAAAATGCGGGTAGAATTTAAATCAGCCTGTATAGAACAGTTTTTACAACACTTTCTTTACTCCATGCAAAATGTCGTAACTCACAAAATGTGATAAGCGAAAATGGACTATAACTTTGGCAATTAAAGTTGACATTGCTGTGCCTATTCTGGTGACTAAACTTTTTCTCCCGAGTGATTATACAGGGTGGCCAAGACAGTGTTGGTGGAAATTCCCCAAGTGTTGGTGCGCTTCCCCCCACTTCTTTGCTGTGTTAATTTACATTTTAAATTGCACTTACATAGCTAAGCGGCGAGTTGCCCTGTTTTGTAGCGTCCTGTATAACGGCGGGTGGAACA
Organism: Agrotis exclamationis; assembly: GCA_950005045.1. NCBI lineage: Eukaryota > Metazoa > Arthropoda > Insecta > Lepidoptera > Noctuidae > Agrotis > Agrotis exclamationis. Next base: position 11,372,123 of record OX465443.1, read on the forward strand.
CTCTGTATATAGATTGTTTTATAGTTGGTTTTCGATCGATTAGGTTTTTCATTCAAGTGCAAATAGGTAGGGAGGCTGTTTTTCATCCGGGTCTTATTACTTAAAAAAAATGGAAATATAGGCAATACCTGTACGTTCTGGGTAAACTTTGAAATTATGTTTGTTAATATTGGTACGTAACATTAAGATAGCAAATACTGTTTATGTCAGTAAAATAATAAATATATAATTTATAACAGTAAGAAGAAGTCTGAAAAAATGCCAAGGGAAAAAAGCCAAGGGAAAAAAGCTATTGTGAAAAACTACTACAGCAAATGATAACATTTTAATCTAAATCGTAATTAACGGGCATGCGGGCGGCGAGTAATGGGCAACTCGCCACCCGACCATGGACCATGCCCGGGTCGACGGCGCGTTGTGTTCCACGCGCGCCTCAAAGAGTGGGCGGGACTTATCTCATTACCGTGACCCCGGAACATAAAGGGCTATTAAAGGACACCGTGGATTTTAGTCAGTACGAGTCTGACAGTCCCTCTCGCCCTGCCCTGGGTGGGAGGACTCTTTTGATGATTTTACCACGCTAAAAAAAATCGTAATTAAATCTGATCAAAAAATGATTTTATTATAGTTCTAAGCTTCTTATTAGACATAGGAAGGAAGCAATAGAACTATACATCTAAATATATATATATATATAACTCAAAGGTGACTGACTGACATAGTGATCTATCAACGCACAGCCCAAACCACTGGACGGATCAGGCTGAAATTTGGCATCCAGGTAGATGTTATGACGTAGGCATCCGCTAAGAAAGGATTTTGATCAACTCCCAAGGGGATAAAATAGGGGATGAAAATAGGGGATGAAAATTTAATAAATCTTCTTAGATTTTCGACTGATTCAACTGAAATTAAAGATTGGAGCTACTATGATGAAGACGTCCGCTGAGATAGGATTTTGATCATTTTAACCCCCATGGGGATAAAATAAGGGATGATGGAGGATGTAAATTAATAATGATACTTCTTAACGCGAGCGAAGCCGTAGGCAAAAGCTAGTATCTAATATTTTCAGCAAGCAGGCTTGCAGTATCAATTATTTTGAAAGGAGTGCCCGTAAAATTAAAAAAAAAAGAAACAAATAAGTATCCTGTTTTGAAATTCATTTAAATCTGATTTTATTATCGTGCTAAAATCATCAAATGAGTCCTCCTAACCAAGGCGGACGGGATACTAGTATCAGACTTATTAGCTAAATTCATTTTCCTTTAAAATAGCTACATTATTCTATTTTAAAACGACTACCCGTGCGAAGCTGGGTCCGGGTACTTAATAATTCCATGCTTAAAAAACACACATTATACAAGGCGTGGCTTAAAATTCTTATTTACAAATGGACTATAATTTAAATAATATCATATCATCGCTTCTTCGCGATTTGAGCTCAGCAGACCGTTACTGCATTTATTTTCTAAAGAAACATGTTGCTTTAGACACCCAATCATTGCGAATATTTGCGATACGGTGTATGCATACCTTAATGGGTTATAGTGGGTGTGTGCCTTTAGAATTGTGGCGGAAAATTGAGTGTGTAGAGAAATTGAACTGTTTTGTTTTAATATTGTTTTTTTTTATTTATTTATTTAAGGTCGCTTTCTAACATCACAGGTCATTAGCGACCACAGTTAACAATAATTAAATTAGTTTACGCATACTATATTAGGATACAAATTTTTTGTCGTGATTAAAATTAAAACAAACATTATTTTATGAATGTATTAATTTTATGGTTCATAGAAGTCAAAATGATTCGTGGCGGATTCGTTACAAAAACTATAAATAAAAATAGGTAAGTAATACTATTCTATGTTAGGTAGGTTACTATTCTCATTTTGCAGTGTAGCCTTTTTCAACTTCGAGTATCTAATAATTTTGAGTAGGTATCTAATAAATCTCATTTTGCAAAGTTACTCCAAATAATAATTATTTTGTTTTTGCAAAAATTACTGTCGCACAGAACACAGTCTAGCTCAAAAATTATAACATTTACATTAGTCCTAAACGTAAATTGAATAAAAAAAGTATCAATATCTATACACATTTTAAAACGGGTTAAGATAGAACAGCTGACACAATCTTGGTTTTAAATCTTAGCCAAACATACTTTCGACGACTTTATTCCTTAAAAAAAAAACTAATTGTATTCAAATAAAAATGGCCTCTAAACACTTTCACTAAACACCTGTTAAGGTCCTGTTGGACAGACAGTAAATGATTTTGGTACGACCACGTGTGTGTGCCACCCTTAACTTTCGATTTCTTTTAAATGACATGTGTGTCGTCACTTAAGTAACCTTACAAAATTAAATGGATTCCAAGAAAATAGCTTATAATCTTTAACTGTAGGGAATAAAGTTCGAAATTGCGTAATTCCTATCTTAAAAGCTTCTGATTTTAATTTGGAAAGGATATTGTGTTCGATTTTATTCAAATAGCTAATCAATAAATTCATAATAGCTCGTATAGTCATGTGATAAGATTGAAAGTTAACTGCTGCCAATTTTAGTTGCTTGACCTACGTTTTCAAATTATTGATCCTGTATAATTCGAATGCAGTTTACTAAATTGCTAATGGATCCTACTGAGAAGATATAGGGTTGATAATTGAAAGTTTCGTAGTTTGCTAAATGGAAATTAATTTGGTTTTAGATCGGAGACGGAAGTAGCCATTTTAAAATTCAATAACTTCGCTTTCAATAAATAAACGATCGACACCTTGTTAAGTCTATCATAGACTAAAAACTAAAAATATTTTCAGAGGGAATTTTCACGATGTAAGATAAGAATTTTAAATATTTGGCAGCTTTACTGTGCACAGATATTCAGAAACCGGTAGTTTTTTTAATTAATGATATTTTTAGTAATTTACTATGCGTCCGCGAAAGACAGATCAGGTCTGCCACTTGAAAATTACGTTAAAAAAATATTGTTATTGTTGCTTGTTAATTTTTAAATGATTTAAGAGCGTTTAAGTGTTAGAAAAAAGTGCATAATGTCATTAAGTTGAAAATCAGCGAGCACTATAGTTGCTCGACATTTTGCTGAACTGGGGGGCTGACTCTTCTCTTCTGTTACTGAAAAAGAAAAAACTTAGGCCCAGGGGGGGTATTACAACGTCTTAAAACCAGGCTTATTACTGTGAGTGAACGAGATGGCGCTAGACGACTTGTATAGCTCTGTCACTTTCACTCGCCGGAACAAGCCTGGTTTTAAGACGTTGTAATACCCCCCCTGGGCCTAAGTTTTTTCTTTTTCAGTAACAGAAGAGAAGAGTCACAGCAAGCCGCTGGCTGTAACTAGTAGTATCAAGATATTTTCTTGCTTACCCTCAACAAGTAAGATTCTACGTAGGCATAATACTCCAAAAATGCTCTCTTTGTCTATTCTTTGCCCTATAAAGGCGCGACATGTCCACCCGCGACATATGTCGCTGTCATCATGTGTTGTCAACAACTGCCCAGCACCTGTTGTTGCGGTGTTGTTGTAAACGTTTACACTATGTTTTGTAAACTTTATTGGTTTGTAAAACTTTTTGATAGGTTTATTGGAGGTTTTGTGAAAGCGAAGGGGTTTGAAGGTATTTGGAACAACTGGCATTGATGTTTTTTTTATTGATAATCTGTGCATCATAAACATTTAAATCTTTTTCATGTTCGTGGTGCAGTAACAATATCGTAGTTTTTTGATATCCTTTATTCAGAAGTTATGTTTAAGTATGTCCTCATACTCAAATTAAAATAGAATAGAATTTGTTCCTTTATTCTCCCGAAAAGGTACTATTTTACAAAATATATAAAGTTATACCTATAAATACTAGCTGACCCGGCAAACGTTGTTTTGCCATATAAATAATTAAAAAAAAAATTGGGGTGGACTACCCCTAACATTTAGAGGGATGAAAAATAGATGTTGGCCGATTCTCATAGATACCGGATAAGCACAAAAAAAGTCATCAAAATCGGTCAAGCTGTTTCGGAGGAGTATGGCAACGAAAACTGTGACACGAGAATTTTATATATTAGATATAAAATTATATAAATATTTAAAATTTGTGAAAGCTTTTTTTACGTGCTTAATCATCAAATGAGTCCTCTCACCCAGGTAGAGACGGGAGGGACTGTCAGACTTTTTTAATTATTATTTTACTAAAATCTACGGTATCCTTCAATAGCTCTTTACGTTCCGGGGTCACGTTTACCTGATGAAACAGTCCCGCGACCCCGGCAGATATGCATACTATCTTCAGTTTGATGTTTTTCTGTAACGAATCAACGACCCAATTTGCCTTTAAGAGCCTTCGAATCAGAAGCTCCCGTCAAAAGGAAAGGAACGTAATTTAGATTGAATATTTTAATTCACTCTATAAAATGTAAATCATAAAACAGTGAAAAAACATACAAAAAAAAAACAATCTAAGAACACTAAACAAATACAATAAGTAAACACTACCTTTAAAAACTAAAAATAAAACTAAAATATTTACAAAAATAACTAAATTAAAACTAAAATTAAAAATTTACATGGCGTCAAAAAATTCATCAACATCGCTGTCAATGGGGAAAGTGCCCAGAACGCTGGCAGCATTGCCGCGTTGAATGGCAATGCTGATCCTTTGACCGAGAAATAGGCCAGCCCTCTGGTCACGAGAGGCGTCGACTATACGCTTGGCGATGTCTTTGAAGACTCGGTGGGCACTCGGACCCCATGGCCCTAGTGTTTCAACCATTTACATTTATTGAAAAATAAATGTAAAATGTTTTCCAAAAAAAAAAAGCATTGTTAAGATAAAAAAAAAACAAATACCTACATATATCCAACCTCCCACATACATTTCCCCACCCGGTTTCACAACTACCCTACATACCGCACACCCGAGTATTTGTGAGGCAAATTTTTAGTGACGCTCGGAAATCCGTCGCCAAGCTAACTATTCTCTTCAGCCGGATAACCGGTGTAAATCTTACATTAGAGGGTACACTTACAGGCGGCTGTGGAATTTAGATTGGCGATGGGAATTAGCTGGGTTATAGTCTGTTAGGGGTAAGTAATATATGATATAACTACAAATTCTCTAATATTTACAAGAGATAACAACTGAATATATAATTTTATTTGATATAACGATCTCTTAATATAATAAACGATTGACATAATTTTATAATGACTAATTTCTATAATCAAAACAATCAATGAATATAAAATCGTTTTATATACCACTCAAAAGACATAAAACTTATTTGGTCAAATTTTTATTTTTACCTAGTAATAGTACCACCTACCATGAATGCTCGACGGAGCCCCGCTTCGCGGGGCTCCTATTTCTAAGTGCAAGGTTTAAAGTAACCTAACACGAAGGGGATGGCGGGGTCTTTCAGACCCCGCCACCCCCTTCGAATCTAACCTGTCCGTGTCGAGATGTCCCAAGTCCCGAGCTCGCTTCGCTCGCTCTTGGATACTAAATTTTTCTAATAACAATAGCATTCGTGAAGGCAAACAATCAAAGTCCAAAGGATAAGCCAAAGTCATCAAAGAAAACGGTTTAAACGTTAAATTATATGTTTCAAACGTTATCATAACGTTTTTCGCTTAAATAAACGTTAAATCAAATAAAATTATATGAAATGAGCTTTAGAGTAACACAAACATTATGTGTAAAGAAATTATATCAATCGTTGGTATTTCTCACGTTGATTATATCATGTGAACGTTATTGAAATGAAAATATATCAAATAAATTTATATGAAATGAGACGCACCCGTCTGTTAGATCGGTGAAAGAGGCACGGATTCTTTTTTTTCTTTTTATCATAAAAAATGCGAAAATCGAAATCACTCAGATTTTCTTTCTGATGGTAATTTGTATTGATGGCCGTCAGAAGAATGATCATTCCATCTCAGACTTTTGTCCAGTGAACAGTCTCATCTCAGCTCTTTGTGAAGTCGGATTCTTTCGCAGACATTTGTGCAGTGAAGATTCTATTTCTGCCCTTTGTGGAGTCGGCTTTGTGCAGTCAACAGGTCTACCTTGGCCTTCTTGGTAGTGCGCTACAGTCCAGGACCTGTAAATTGCTAACGGGCTCGTAACTTTTGGACAGTCTGTGTCTGTCTTCTCCCAAACTATCTGCTGTGGCTTCTACTTGCGAGGCCCCTGCCTGCTGCGGACTCTGCCTGCTGGAGGCCCTGACTGCTGGAGGCCTCTACCTGCTACAATGCGTGACGATTCTGAACTGTGTTTGTGTTGTTTTTCTATCTTTCTTGTATTTTTTTTTATTCTAAAATAAGTTCGTTACAACATTTACTGGTGCAGTGAAAAGCTAGTGACCAAAAATGTAGTTATGAAGACTGGTGCATTTTTATTTTAGAGGCTCGATCTGTTATCGAAAAAAAGTCATTTATCTCGGATCCGACTGAGTTTATGATGTGAAACCCCGTACAATAATTCATTCAGAATATTCTTCTACATCGTTTTGTCCAAAATAGATCGATGGCCACTTAAAAAAATAAGCACCAGTTTTACGCATTGGCTTTTTCAACTCTTTGTTCTAGTTTGTTGTCGTATCTTTCCATGCTAGCCACAACGATATCAAAAACCTTCGAGAAACTCGTGTAAAGATTAAAGAAAAGATATCACCTTACTTTTAACTTAACTCCAATGATCTTAGAACTCAAGATATCGTGTTCGGTTGTCAACTTATTGTAGGCATCTTAAGTTTTTGTAAGATGAAAACAAAGTTCTAAGCTTACTTCTAGTTACTAACTCTTGTCACGGGTTTTAAAAGTTCAATGATTTTTCAAAAAGTTCAAGATTTTATTTGTTTTCTTAAGTAAATAAATAGTGTTGTGTTTTTGTTGTATCGTAAACTAACGTCACGTTTGAAGAAGACGTAAAAATTGAAGAAAAGCGCAATAAAGATAGGTAAACATATAATGAAACATGTGACCGTGAATATCGTTGAGCGTGTATGTATGTAATACATAATCTTTGATCATCTTGTAGTTTTAAAATGCCCATATGGGGTATTGACATCTTTTGAGATTTCTACATATTCTATGCAGATTTTTCAACATGCTTCCTTTCTTCGAAAACTGCACCATGATAAGATGTAAAAAACCGGCCAAGTACGAGTTGGACTCGCCCATGAAGGGTTCCGTAGTTGCAAGCATAGATTAGGGAATAGGGATATCAATACATTGAGATTAGTAAGTAATATACACAAAGAATAAAAATAACTTTGTTTTTCATAGTGTTTGTAGGCAAAGTTATATTTGCGGTATTTGAAAATGTACTATATCTCAAAAACTGTTAACTGTATCTCATCCAAACCAATTTTGGTTGGAAGTTTTTGTTGAGGTCTACATTATATATTTTTTTTAGTTTTATCATTCTCTTATTTTAGAAGTTACAGGGGGGGGGGGGCACACATTTTAACCTCAATATAATTTAAATTTAAAGACCTATCCATAGATACCCCACACGTATGGGTTTGGTGAAAAAAAAAAATTGAGTTTCAATTCTAAGATTTCTAAGTATGGGGGGCACCCCCAAAATTTGTTTTGTTTTTATTTTTGTATGAAAATCCTAATGCGCTTCACATAATACATCTACCTACCAAGTTTCAACAGGATAGCTCTTATACTTTCGACAAAAAGTGGCTGTGACATACACGGACAGACAGACAGACAGACATGACGAATCTATAAGGGTTCCGTTTTTGCCAGTTGGCTACGGAACCCTAAAAAACAGGGTTCAGATAAATTATTGTCGGCAAGCTTATAATATAGGTACTCCGGAACTTTTTGTAACACGTTGGGTGCGTTTCAATCAGCAGTTGATCGCTATTATTGCCGACATTTTTACTGGCATTTTGTTTAACCCTTACTTTGAAGATTCGCTTGATGATGAATAATAACAAAATAATCATTTTTAACAACATAAAAAATAATTGAAACTAATATCGTCACCAGTCTGCGGGTGTACAACACGCGACAGGAAAGCGACAATAATTCGCGGAGTGTTTTCGCGAATTCTTACCGCGCCGGTATACCGCGCGCTTCCGGAACATACCGCTATACCGCTACCGCTACATACCGCTAGCGTTTATCTAGCGCGCTTGCTTATCTGATTGTGTTAGTTCTTTGCTTTTAATTTGTTGTTCATGATATTTGGGTCGATAGCTTTTTGGTTCTTAGGAACTATGTTCTTAGGCTAGGGATCATTATTGTGGCTACGTCAATAGATTTTTCCAGTTTTATCTCAATAAAATAAACATTCACGAACAAATTAGTCAACTCTGGTAGTGGAGTAGGCAGTTTTCAGAACGTCACCTACCTACTATGACAACTTATTCCATGCTTCATCCATGTTTCATCATCATCATCATCATCTCAGCCATAGGACGTCCACTGCTGAACATAGGCCTCCCCTTTAGATCTCCACATATACCGGTTTGGAAGCGACCTGCATCCAGCGTCGCGTCTGAGGAGATCCGTAGACGAACTAAAGTCACCGATATAGCCCACCGGATTAGCAAGCTGAAGTGGCAATGGGCAGGCCATATTGCTCGCAGAGCAGATGGCCGATGGGGTCGAAAAGTACTAGAGTGGAGACCACAAACTAGCAAACGCATCTATGTTTATATTTTTTATTTATTTATCGTGATTATCAATTGAGCGGAAGGGACTGTCAGATCGTACTGACTAAAATTCAGAGTGTTCCTTCAATAGTCATTTACGTTCCAGGGTGACGGTTAGCTGATTAGTCCCGGGACCCCGACCACATTTTCACTTTTAATAAAAAAAATGTCTACCTTCATTCATTTGTCGCGGGACTTATCTCATTACCGTGATCCCAGAACATAATGGGCTAATAAAGGACACCGTGGATTTTAGTCAGTACGAGTCTGACAGTCCTTCCCGCTCTGCCCTGTGTGGGAGGACACATTCGATGATTTTACCACGAAAAAAAAATGTGAATTGAATTATTACCATGTTCTAAGGGAATAAAGTATTGGTCGCGGGACTTATACCATTACCGTAACCCTGGAACGTAAAGGGCTAATGAAGGACACCGTGGATTTTAGTCAGTACAAGTCTGACAGTCCCTCCCGCCTTGCCCCGGGGCGGCCTTTTTTTTACCACGCTAAAAAAAAAGGGAATAAAGTATTAAATTCTGGCGATACCATAAAACTCACTTATAAACGAAAAAATCTGAGATTGGTCACATTCTCAAAGAAAATAAAAAATATTATTCCCACACAAGCTCTTCCACATAAAACACTGAAAACCAGATAACGTCAAAGGAAGCTGACGATCGACGGAGTTCCCAAGGGAATAAAATTCCCAGTCCAGACAGAAACTCTTATTCCAAAAATAAAAATCATCGTCACAGAGTGATCTAAAAAAAAATTATAATAAAAAATACCAGATAGGTTTCTGCCACAAATAATTCAGTACTAACAACAAAACCATCGCAATAACAGACAGACATGATTATCCAAGATAAAAAAAACACCATAACTATTCAACAATGCAACATTTTGGAGAACCAGTTCCAAATCCTTTACTATTATTCTCTACGTGACTGGACAATACGCAAGCTCGAAACATCTGCCTGACCTTTAACCCTTAAAACGACAATAGATCCGTAAGAAAGGGTCAGTTACTGGTCAAAACCGGAATTGACCCCTCGGTAACGGTATTCGCAAAAATCTGCAAGCGGGTTTTAACACCGTTGACGCTGCAAGGGTTGAATGATAGTGTTAGTTTTATAATTTCCATTTTTATTTACCTATATAGGCATGATAACTATGTACGACCATGTCTTGCAATGCGATTCTAGTTATTTTCTCACGATGTCAGTTTAAAGATCAAGAATTTTGTTCCCGCATGCGTTTTTCTTGTTACTATATTTTATTTCCATCTAGTTAGAATTATCAGAGGGAGACTAAAACAAAAGAATACATTGATTGAGTTACTGATAGTCCTGTTGGTCTAATGGTTAGTGACCCTGACTGCTATGCAGGAGGTCGTTCGATTCCCACCCAGGACAAATGTTTGTGTGATGAGCACGATCATTTGTTCTGTGTCTGGGTGTAATTTATCTAATATGTATGTATTTAGAAATATATTAGTATGTTTATCAGTTGTCTAGTACCCATAACACAAGCTCTGCTTAGCTTTGGACTAGATGGCGTTGTGTGATAGTTGTGGAATATATTATTATTATTATAGTATGACGATTGACAAGGTGGTACAGAAGAAGATAGGTGATTAAAATGAGCAAAACCTCCAAGAAACGGAATTAAATGCAGGAATAGGGAACGGGTTGTAAACGAAAAATAAACATTTAACTTGTGTTTTGCCATTCTTCGTAATAGAAAGCTCTAGGCTTAAAATAGTCAAAGTGTTCAAAAATAATCAGCATCTCTTTTCCTTTTCGGTTGTCCAAAATAATCGTTCGCTCCAAACCTTGGTTATTTTTTAAAACGTGTCCGACGACATGCAAAATACGAAACATCTGCCAAAAAAGGACAATAGAAACCTGAGAAAGGGTCACTAGTTGGTCAGAACCGGTATTGACCCACGGCTAGCGGAAAGTGTTGCTAATAAAAATTATGTGCAACTAGATACTAATAGCTTTACAAATGCCGAGTGGTCATTAAAAGTTTAGTTTAAAAAAAAAAAACTTTGTTCAACATTTGTTTTAATTATTCATACAAAGCCCGGGTTAATTTTTCTTCTGTGTATTTATTTTTGGATAATTTGCAAATAGTAACTACTGAGTTAGTAGGTAATTTGCAAATAGTTGAGAGCAGTGGTGGCCCAGTGGTATCGGCCCCGACTTACGAGTTGTAGGTCGTGGGTTCGAATCCAGCCAGGCGCATTACTTTGTGTAATTTATTTCATCACCTCTGCTTTCAAATTCGAAGACATGCGACATCCACCAACCCGCACTGGGCCCGCGTGGTGGATTATGGCCCACTCCCTCCCTCAGAGAGGAGGCCTGTGTCCCAGCAGTGGGAACATTTATAGGCTGATGATGATGAACTACTGAGTTTGAATTTTTTAGTTTAGCGATAACTAATGAAATTGATTCATTGATTCAGATAAATCTACCTTGACCATGGGTCGCGGGACCTTCTACAAAGGTGACCGTCTGTTCCTCCTGGAACGGAAAACAACTGAAGACACATTGTGGATTTTTCGTCAGTCAGAGTCGGGAGGACTCATTTGTTGATTTTATCACATAATAAAAATAAAACCTTTACCATCCAATCCGATCAGATACCATGGTTTTCTGTGCTCGTCTATATTGTAATACCGTAAATGTTGTTCTAGTAAAAAATAAGTTCTCATTTTGAACATAACCCCATTTTTGTTTAGTCGGCTAAAAATAAATACGGCAAAAAGCTATCCTTTTACTATTTCACTATACGTGACCGGACAATATGCAACCGAAACATCTGCCTGACCTTTCACCTCAAGGGACAATACATCCGTAAGAAAGGGTCACTCGCTGGTCAAAACCGGATCCGAGCGGTGGGTTCCGCTTCGAACCGGTTCTAACTGCCCGCGGTAGTGGCATATTGTAAGGGGGCTATTGGGACAGTATGGTTTAGGTGATTTGTTTGTAAGAATGGGTTTAAATTAACTGTTTAGTAGTGTTTGAGATTTTTCTGTTTATAACAATTGTAGTTAATTAATTTTATCATCATAATGTTTATGCTTTTTAACTCCACGTGGCGTCAGATAAGACTTCTTAGTAAAATTTGAAGAAATAATTGTCTGTTTGACAACATGGAGTAACGATTAAAGAAAATATTTAAGCTCTTTGATAAATTGGATTGTTAAAAGAAGTAGTTTTAAAATTTTGAATAAAGTATATTCTAATCTATTCTAGAGGAATTAAAAGAAACCTTGCTTTTTCTACAATTTGAATTAATAATTTAAGTTCAAATAAATGCCAAGCAGATTCTAGATTCCGCAGTTCGGCCAATACTGTGACAGATAGTGTACTGAATTCAGAGAACAATCCACTCGGATTGCCCACTCCTTGAATAATAACTATGCAACACAATAATGTGAACACAAATCATACTTTTTAGACACATCAAACTTTCTCTTTTAACGTCCGAACCTCCAGACAACCCTACCCAACTGTCCAGCCACCATTGAATAGAAACTATTGATTATCAACAATAACAAATAAAAAGTTTACAACAATAGGTGGGACATATGGACAACGGTCGAATATACCATGCTTTTTTGTTCGGACACGTTTCACCAAAACAAACAGCCCGATCGGAATGACCATATGCCGCGGAAGGGTTAAAAAACATCTTTAGGCACGCCTTATCTATTGATTTGTTATTGATGGGATAATTTTATTGGAATAAAAAATTGTAAAGTGGTCGTTGGGTCTAGTAGCGGGTGGTAAGTGAAATTAATCAATCAGGTAAGGTAGCAATTGTTTAATCGGCTGCTTTTTGTTCACGTTAAGGGTTGCCTATTGCGGACGAGTACCTAATGGGTAACTCGCCGTCCGATCATGGACCACGCCCCGGTGTACGGCGCTTCGTGTTCCACGTGCCTCAAAGAGCTGTCAGCAATCTGACGGGGCTCTCAGAGGGCCAAAGCCTGCTGGGGTCGCGAGACTGTCACATCAGGCAACCGTGACCCTGGAACGTAAAGGGCTATTGAAGAATCAACGTGGATTTTAGTCAGTACGAGTCTGACAGCCCTTCCCGTCCCGCCCTGGGTGGGGAGGACTCATTTGAGGATTTTACCATGATAAAAAAGGGTTGCCTAATGATTGTTCTTTTGATGATGTTTGGATTTGAGAAACCATTGATAGAAGATCAGGTAGATCAGGTGTTGCTATATACAGTTTCACTGAGAGATCGTATCCGTAGGTTACAAAAACTTCATCATCATCATCAGCCTATAAATGTTCCCACTGCTGGGACACAGGCCTCCTCTCTGTAAGAGGGAGTGGGCCATAAGCCACCACGCGGGCCCAGTGCGGATTGGTGGATGTCACATGTCTTCGATTTTTTGGTTCTAGGACATGCCGGTTTCCTCACGATGTTTTCCTTCACCGTTTTGAGAGCAGTGGTGATCAAATAAATTACACAAAGTAATGCGCCTGGCTGAATTCGAACCCACGACCTACAACTCGTAAGTCGGGGCCGATACCACTGGGCCACCACTGCTCACCAACCACCACTGCTTACAAAGACTACCTACCTATATTTTAAGTTTCCATTTTTGATAATTTATCATGTTTTTTATTTATAAAAGTTTATGAGCGCCTTAATTACCAGCTATTGTCAACGGGATCCCCAACGGCTTCGCCCGTATGTAAGAAAAAAGTCCCACGAGCATCTAATACCATAATAAACGCTATCCCGTGTGTTATTTCAGACTGTAATTCTGGGCAAAATGTTATCAAGATCAGTTGAGCCGTTCTGAAGTGGTTTAACAACAAACATCAACAAGCAAATCTAAAATAATAATTATATTATAACCTTTAATACTTTACTTCACTATTTTAACTAAGAAGACAAACATTTATTTAAAACTATTCTTTATTTTACAACCATTCAGCTTTTGTGACATCAAGTACCAAGACGAATAAAAATTTTACAAAGACGTCGTCGTCGTAACATTGTATGAAGACTAAAATAAAATGGCGACGTAAAACGAAGGCGGTATTGGTCCGCGTAATGTAGATCATATCGTACCAGCCTAGCCAGGGTTTTAGTCAAGACGAGACGTGTACGATACTACAACGATCATGTATAACAAGATACCTTTAGAAGGCGTAAAGTAGCATCCTATCAGTGACAATGACTATAAAGTTATATCTCACTACTCGAACATGCAACACATCAAAATCATAGGCACCCGCTTCGATTTAAGTACAAACGATAGCTTCCCAAAATCACCCGAAAGCACTTAATATAGAATAAGCTTTGTAGATTAACAAATCAGGAAAACTAATTTAAAGTGATGAGAATGGGGACAGCGTACGCCGCAGTGGTAGACGCCCACGGCGACGGACGTCGCAAGGCGATCTCCGGCCACCGTAGGCGCGTGCATGCGGGCGGCGAGTAATGGGTGACTCGCTGTCCGACCATGGACCATGCCCGGGTCGACGGCGCGTTGTGTTCCACGTGCGCCTCAAAGAGCGTCAGCATAATGACGGGGCCCCCCTCTAGAGGGCCAAAGCCTGCCGGGGTCGCGGGACACACGTATACCGCGACTCCGTTATACAAAGGGCTACTGAAGGACACCGTGGATTTTAGTCAGTACAAGTCTGACAGTCCCTCCCGCCTTGCCCTGGGTGGGAGGACTCATTTGATGATTTTACCACGATAAAAAAAAAAAAAGTGATGAGAATAAATCAGTGTTAGAGCATCTATATTTTAGTGGGATCTAGTATTTCTTAACAATTTTTCAATTAATATTTTCAGGGTGCATACAATATTATCTAAAAACATGCTCAAGACAAAAAACTGGAAATCCTAAACAATTTTTTGAACCAAAAGTTTTTTGAAACTCTATCATAAAAGTATCTTTGAACTGTAGAAGTTCCCATAAAGTCAACAGTAGATACATAAAATATTATAATATTTAACTCACTTCCGACAGCTAATCAAACAAACAATAATATGTTATTTTTAACTCTCTAACTTATCATTAAATTTTACTTTTGTACTACCACTCGAAACTTTATCCACCCCACGCCTATAGCAATCGTAAACCATAGTTACCATTCCCTCCACCCATAAAGTAAAATCTAAAAATAAAGAACGAATTTCAGTATCGTATCGGTAAATAAAATTGCTATCTAACGGGACAATCGATGAAAAACCGCCATCTTTCAGTTGATTGAAATTTCATAGAGCGTTCGCGTGATGGCCGCTTTGCCGTGAAGCGAAAGGTACAGGGACGGACTGAAAAAATGTAGATGGGAATAAAAATGACGGCCGTCGATTCGAAGAAGAATTGGAAAATTGTCATTCGCATAAAAATGTTTGGGTCTTTGAAATCACAAAATTGTAGTAACTACTGCTTTAAGATGTTTATTTCCTCAACAAAATACAGTAAGACGCTGAAAGTTACATTTACCTATTTTTTTTAGGTAAAAACTTATTTTGGAAATCCTAAGAAAATAGATTTGACTTTTAAGTTCCAAGTAAAATAGACATGAGAGTTACGGAAAATTAAACCATTCTCTATCATGAAGAGAAAGAAAATTCTATATTTAAAAAGGCGATGATGTCATAGCAAAATTGTCTTAGACAGTACAACTGTGACCTTACCGTGGAATCCGTCCCTGCGTCCGTTTGAAAATACGCAAGGGCATAAGTTACGCCGATGTAGAGCGTTTCATATAAATTGTTTATAATGCACGCCAATAATGACTTGCTAGCGATAGGCACAACTGCGCAGTTCCGGCGGCACGATACATTTTTATAAATAGATTTTGTATTAAACTACCTACTAACTTTCTCTTTAGCTTTATTGGTGCTTTAGTTCTTATTAAATAGGCCTAATGTTTTCTCGGTATCGGTGGAAAGCATAGATTGATGATGACTTGTGATTTTACTATGGTCAACGGGCACTAGAAATCTAGCTTCTTCACATAAAAATGTGAAAATAATAATAAACCAAAAAGTGTGCTTAGAAATGTATGGTCTATTTCCAAGCTTTCTATGTTTGTAGACGGTAAAGAGTAATTTCTTATAATAAAATGATAGCACAATATCTTACACGCCTTGTATTTTGTTAGTTTTGAATGATGCAGTCTTGTCTGCCACTGCTATTCCATTTATCATATATATGAAAAATTGAAAATTATTTAAATGCAATATCTTATCAAATGTATCTTGATTATTTAAACTTATTTAGTTTTCAGAAATAAACGAAACAAAAGATAAATTAATTGCTCCACCACATCATTAATCCTAAATTCCTTTCCTAACAAATAAATAACAAAAATTATGTCTTCCGAAATTCCTAAACACAAATTCCCTAATATGCAAATATAATACTTTTTTCACTAAACCGGTATAGTAGCAGCTGTCCAACACTTTTAAAACTTTAAGGAAGGGTCAGCGAAACCAGATTTTTACCTTTACAAAAATAGACAATGGGTCCTAGGATTGACCCTTGGGGGACACCGGTCAGTTTTGCGTTTTATTTCAAAACCGGTTAGGTGAGTAAAGGGTTATTTTTCATAGTAATATTATTAACTTTTTAAATGTCCAGCTAGTAGATGGTCAGTTCAGTTTTTGGTGTTGAAGAGTGATGGTCAGGCAGTAGTTTACTTTGTCAAAAGTCTAAGTGGAAGTCAAAATTATAAGAGTCGGTGGTGGAGTGATGGTGATCGTTTTTTTTTAGTTTGTTTTGATGATAGCTTAGTAAAATCTAGTAGTTCTAATGTGAATTACAGGGAAAATTGTGATTGAAAAAAGTAGCTGCAGTGTTTTTCAAAAACTGTCGAAATTAAAAAGAAATCAAGTGTTTTTAAAAAGATAATTACCAAAAATGTATTATGCTGTGTTCGTTTTTACGAAGATCGTGAAGATCTGAAGTAACTCTCTCTACTACTATGAAACACAAAATTCTGTATGCTCTGAACTAACAAAAAAATAAAAATGAAATCAGTAATATTAAGAAAATAACAAAAAATAATTAGTATGCGTATCTTATTCCCCAGAAACGAATAAAAGCTTCATTATTTTTAAATAAGCTTGTACAACACGTACAAAATACTCTTTTCCCACGCGTTAAAAGGTTAAAAACGTCGTTTCGGGAACAAAAAACGGGGTTTTTCCTCCATCATGAAAAAGTCCCACAATTATCGCCTCCCCGTTTTGCTCGACAAATAGAATTAGGCGTGAATTAAATTAGCCCGGAATTAACAAGGATAATACCCGGTTCTCTTCACTTTTTCCTTATTTTTACGCCTTTTGAATTTTTTTTTTGCGTCACGTCCCTCTTCGGCGGTGATGCGGGGAATTCAGCCAATTTCAAAAGACAAACGGTTTTAATTTTTCTTTTTTTTCTATTTTTTTTTTTTGTGTTGTTTATTAGATGAAACAAGGTTGCGTTTGTAAAATTAGGATTAATATTTATATTTTTAATTTCTCGTTTATTGTTTTTAGACTATTTATTGTTTTTACAAAGTTAATTGTTTTAATTGCGGACTCTTTCTCCTAGTTCATAATCTTCTAGAAACTTGAACAACGATGTAAAAGTTTAAGTTTTTTTGATTTTATATATAACATTATTCTTTATACATAAGAGTACGTCATCAGGGAAAAGAGGAGGTTATTAACTTTTAAATTGCAATAAAACTTCTTCAAAGTAGTAATTATAAGGGTTATTCGTTTTAAACATTCTTAGGGTAGAAAAACGTAGATATAGAATGTATGGAAAAGACTAAATTTGTTCATGGTTTACCTAAACCATGAACAAATTTAGTCTTTTAAGAAAAAAGTCATGGTGACCTCACCATGACTTTTTTCTTGCACGACTTCTTTAAAATTTACTGATAAAATTACTTTCTTTCCAATTACAATACCTACATATAAAAGTATGTAGTTCAATTTTATTATGTGGTTAATCAACCGTTAAAAAAATGGCGAATTTATTTTGTTCTCTTTATTATTTTAAAATATAAAATTATGTAATGTAGTTATTTTCTTGTAAAATATTTCACGAATAATCAAAGAATTCGTATATTTATTTCTGATATTATTTCCAGTAATTTTATATCAACGTTTGCAGGGGTTTAAGAAAAGGGGTCTTTAAAATGTCAAAAGAAGGAACGAATTTCCCCAAGGGTGCTTCCCCACCCCCTTAATTATATCTTTTAATGTAATGTCTGAGTGCATTTTTACACCCCCCTCTGTACATAATGCTGTGTACGAAGGGGACTAAGTTAAGGGTATTTTTAAGGGGATGGTATATTAGTAGTTAGATTTTTATTGATTTTCGTAGACAAGCTTCTAGTTTTAGAAAATGAAGCACGTCATATGTTAAGACGCATGAAAATGATTATTTTAAGACATTACCAAAAATTATGACGTGTGTTCCATAAGGTCATATTTTAACTTTTTGTCATTGCTTTATTATAATTCTGCTACTTTTTTATTTATATCAAAATCATCAAAAACATTACAGGAAGACACATTTTTTGTGAGATGTTTTCTGTCCCTATCGGTTAAAAGTTAAGTTAAATAAATGCTTTTGTTGTTGACATGGAAATTATGTTTTTTTTATATATATATTATCACTTTTCGATTGTGAAAGAACTGCTTCTAGAAAATTTAATGACTTTGTGTTCATAGTACATAATTTCAGTTTTCTTTTTAGATAATGTTTTCTGTTTAGTTTACCTGCAAGTCTTCCGTAGTCTGAAACATTGAAAGTATTCAAAAACATTTTATTCTCTTACAAAATCAGAACAGAATGATGGATGTAAATACCTACTATGAAATATGGATCACCATTATTTAAAAATAATCTACAATAAAAATTTATGATTTTTTTAAAAAAATACCAGTTGTTAGCAATTTTGAAGTGTTCTAAAATATCAGAATGAGTCTCATTCTGAATGGTAACGGTATTTACCCAATCCAAACCGCAGATGTATAAGGCCAAGAAATTCTATAACTCTTTTTAAATCAGAATGTTGTTATAAAATCGTTCGTGATATGGTCAACCTTAGGTGATCCATACCTTTAATGGAATGATACTTAAGCCCGCTCATTCGTTGACTTTTTGACCAGTCAGTCTTTAGCCAGTGATCAAAATGCACGGACTACTCGAGTAGTCGACGTCTTCCGACTGCGTCCAACAGTCCGCAATTCAATCGCCCTAGTGATTTCATTTTACGTATAAAACCTTAGTTTGCTATGCTATTGCAATTAGACTCAGTCGACAGAGACTGCTTCAAGCAATCCGTATATGACCTTAGCCGGACGAATTCTGATGAATAAAATGTATAATGATTTTTTAATTTTTTCTACACTCGTCATCATTTATTAGCCGTAAGAAGTCCACTGTTGAACTTAGGCTTCCCCTATAGACTTCCAATAGGACCGATAAAACTGTCTATCTTGTAGGTGGACATCCTACGCTGTGCTTTCCGGTGCGTGGTCTCCATTCGATAACCTTACGGGCCCTATCGGCCATAAGTTCTGCGTATGGCAGGCCATATAGCATATGGCCCGCCCACTGCCATTTCAAGTTGCTAATTCGTTGGGGGCTATGTCGGCAACTTTGGTTCGTCTACGAATCTCCTCATTTCTGAGTCGATCGGGCAGAGGGACTCCGAGCATAGCCCTCTTCATGGCTCGTTTGATTATATCCTGAGCTTACTATAGTAAGAGACCACGTTTTCGTTATAAAATACGATAATGTAATTTTTCCTATAATCTAATTTAGTACATTTTATTTTTAACTACTCATTTCTAAAATTAAGATACCTACGCCCAAACTGAGCACTGTAAATTCTAAAAACAAAATGAAAGAAAACACGCAACGGCTCGCCCTCGCATCTTAGCAATTTAAAACGGGGGTTGTTCTCATTTATTCCTTCTTCTTTTGCCGTAACCACCCTGTAGAACACCCTTCCTTCAACCAATTCTCTTTGACCCCTTCACCCCCTTTGGCGCTTAGAATTTCAACCCAATTTTAAGAAAATGTACCAATCTTGAGGGATCTTTCTTGACTGGTCTCGGACCCTAGCGTTGGTGTTCCCTAAAAAATATACTTACCCTTCTTATTTCGAGGGGTGGAATGACGGAAAATTGTTTTATTATTACTTTTCTACCTACTACGTTTTGTAAATTATTTTTAATGGTCGTCTATTTTGAAATTTAGGCTTTTTGTGTTATCAATGTTTGTTTGTCTTCTTTCATGTATTTCCCTTATTGTTTCGATTGTTGTTTATGTTTTTCGATGAAATTGATTGTAAATATTATTTTAGAGGCCTTAAATTGCTTGAGGAAAATCCGGAAAGAAAATAAAAAAAAAGTTACAATACATGTATTTTGTATTATAGGTAATTTATGTCATATTTTTCTAAATTGTATTTTTGTAGTTGAAATTATTATAAATTTACCAAAATTTTGGCAATGTAAAACAATTTAATAGTATTAATTAAAGTAACATTGTATTTAGCATGATTACAAAGCTTCACCATAACTTGCTAAAAATGTGTTAAAATCTGTTTAATTTTTTGAGAACAAAGCTTTTGAATGTCATTTCATTTTGGATTTTATTAATGATATTAATAACTTAGAACTTCCAAAATTTTCTGAACTTAAGTCTGTAGTTAATAAATAAGAACCAGATTATTTATTTTTTAATATCAAAATTGTTATTAAATCATTTTTTATGACCACATAAAATTCTAAGAGTCTGTTTTGATTTTTGTCTACACAGGGAAATGTTTTAAATCAATGGTTGAACCATAGTGGAACCATAGATGAACCTCTTAATTCTCTCCTAGCGCGCAGAATAAAATTAATATTTGAATCTATGCATGTTTTCCACATTTAAAAATAAGATGAAATACGCTACCACTGTATAGATATCGATTCTAAATCCAAAACGCAGAGTTTGAAAATGGAAGCACAAACTCGCCCGCGGAATTCCAATGACGAATCGCAGAGGCTTTTTCTTGTTGCAAACTGCCAGTTTCATTTGCTTTCAAACCAAAACAAAATGTTCCTTACACCCCTGATTTAGGAGCGAAAATTCATAAATCGTTGGTTTTTTGACGGTATGGTACTGTCAGCAAGTTATCTCCCCACTGTCTCTCTCAAGGATTTATCGTCTTCCAAGGGGGAAAGAGTGGAAAAATAAGAAAGGGTTGTTTTTCCTGGGGGACTTTGAGGGGGTGTAAGAGATTCAATTAAGGCTGGCGTCGCCCGTGCGATTAATTATCCTTTCGAAATTATTGTTTGAGAAAAAATGGCGGTTCAAAACAGACGGGTGGTTGTGACGTTTTATTAAAATGTTTAAATTTATTTATATCGTTTACTTTTATTTTATCGATTGCTTTTTTATAAATTTAGAGATAGGTATCCAGTTTTTTCGATAATTTTTGTTTAAGTAATTAATTATTTTGGCTATCTTGTAAATTACCTTTATAATGTTAAAACATTATCTACTGTGAATATAAAAATTCGTTTTAACCAATTCTTTCCGTCTGCATGCTTTGGTATGTAAGTGTACGTAATGTTTTTGGCAATGATACCTATTGTAAATTATCCATTTTCAAAATTTTAAATACACGTTGACATTAAATTATGTATTTTTATTTCGTACCAAATTCAAAACATTTTGTTTCTTTTTGACGATGTAATTGTTTTGAAAACCTTTTCGTGTTTTCGTTGAACTTGTCATATAGGTTACCTATAATGTCATGGAAAAATGTTTACGACCATAAGTATTTGGGTAGACCATATACTCGTAACATAGCTATAATTTTAATTCTATTTTTAGTCTAATCAAACGACTATAAGCGCATATTTCCGATAGTTTTATTGATTCATGTGTTTAAGCAATATTATAAAACAAAACTATTATATTTAGGGTTAACTAATCAAAGTAAACCTTATCATTACAAAAGATAAAGTTCAAAACCCTCTAAACAAATAAAATGCGTAATCTTTCATCAAAAATTACTCTTGAGGAATGTTTATACCCGGCGTCCTGACCTAAATACGAGGAGGCCTTTAAAATCAAAACATACACGTCACACATTGACCTAGTAACGTATGTAAAGGTTAAAGACCTCCCACCCATCTACCAAAGGAAAATAATCTCTACAACACAACCCCCAGACTCCAATTTTCAACGCCCGAAAACCACATGTGAGCTCCAGTACTATTCACGTATCAATTAAAGTTTTGATTATTTCAAAGTTTAAGGAAACTTTCGTAACGGTGTTCATTTAAAACTAATGAACGAAATGTTTTAACTTTAATTTTGTTCTATTATGTTGGAGCATAAAATTGTATTAAAAACGAAAAAAGTTTTGAGAATTTCGAGATAAACAAATCTATTCAAAATGAGGTGGTAACACAACCACTGAATTTCGAACCAAATTCAAAGATTCAAATTGTTCCAAAAAAAAAACTAAGAACAGAGACAAACAATGCTCGAATTTCAAAAGCAATTTAAAATGTAATCGAACGCCGCTCGAGGCGCGTCGGATCTTATTCCCCCACCTTGAGTCTATCTATGAAAGGTATGGAATACTTTTATTCTTGAAGGGGCCGACCGTCCACCCCATTTAAAAGAAGCCATCTTGGGATTGGGTACTGAGGGGTTCACCCTCCCCCCGGGAAGGGGGCGGGCGGTCGGGGAGAACCACTTTTCTCGGCAAAGTGTTGTTTTAATTCTACCAAATATCTTTTCGTGAATACCTCACTGGTACAACTTCTGATATAATTTTGTTCGGGTAATATTTATACGTTTTAGGTGTAAACGCCTTGAGAATTTTCGTTCGTGTGAAACTCATTCTAATAATAGGTACGGAGGTAATTAGGTTTTCGGTAAATTTAGTAAAGTTTAGGTGTAGGTACTACGTAAGTATCCTTTGGTTTGTTGGTTTTGTTGCAATTTTGCATTTTTTTACTTAAGTATATTTTTTTAATATTAATGCATCTCTAAGACATTTTTTTTATCTATTAATGACTAATTTTGGTTAGAAAGACATTCGAATTAGAAATATTACTAATTCTTGAGCATAAATTTGTATAGGTACTTACACATACTTAATTTAAAAAAATCCAAAAATTTAAAAGTAAATGACACCTAATTCTAAATTCAAACAAAAACAACACGGAAATCCCGCTCCAAAAAAACCGCTAATTGCCGCCATTTTATACTGGCGAATTCCAAATTCGAATTCGACGCGCTTTGAAATTCTACGCCATAGTTCGGCAAAGGAATTCCACTTTCGTCCACTAACGTGGGACGGTCCAGGTAAATTTTAATTTCTATGCAAATTCAAGTTTCGTTCGCAGCTTAATCTATGAGCTTTACCGATGTGGAGGTATCAAATCGCGTCGGGAAAACTTAATGAAAATACTGTGCCCAAGATGGGAAGAGAAGAATCGGCTATTGTTTTGACGTTTAATATTGTCTGGTTAGAATTTGGTTATGAATGTATTAAAAAGTTCATATAGGATATAGGTGTGGGTATCGAACGTAAATAACTATCGAAGGACACCGTGAATTTAAGTCAGTATAAGTCTGACAGTCCCTCCCGCTCTGCCCTGGGTTGGAGGACACATCTGATGATTTTACCACGCTAAAAAAAGGATGTAGGAGTCGTAGGCAACAGCTATTGTTTGTAGCTACAATTTGTGGTCTAAAATGAAATCGAACAAAAAAAAGTTCTATGTTACCACGTGCCCGATAAGGAATACGTTCCCGACTACTGTGATAGCGTTATTTGAGACCTCTTGCATGTTTTTTGAAATTATAGGTAGACATACTAGAACCATTTCAAGAGTGAAAAGCTGCTATTTTCTTTCTACTGGATTTCAAATTAATTTGTAAAAATGTTCAGTACTTACAAAGAACAGTCCAAATATTTCTATATCTCAGTATTTTTTTAAGGCTTACGCTACTCTGCACTTTTTAATCAAAAAGAAAATAACTGAAAGAAAAGTTTTATAAAGTGATAAAAATTGTTACCATTTTAAACAATAATAAATTCTATTCCACATAACTCTTGTAGGTACTACAAACTCACAAAATATCAAAAACAGACATCAAACGAACGCAAGAAAACTTTTCTAGCCACCACACGTTAAAAACCGTAGCATACAGGATTACTTCGAAAACGTACGAAACATTATAGGAAGGTGGAAAATATCCTGAAAGTCGATTATAACTCCACGGAATAATGGCTGAAAGAATCCAGCGCGGTTGCTTTAACCGAAGTTCAACTATGTGTTCTCGATTGTGAATTGAGTGAGTTAACTTACATTAAATTATGTCATGAAAAATATTATTTAAAATTAATTAAATTTATTATACTTAATTGTGTTTTACAGTATTATTTATGAACTTTAACATGAATACATTGATATACATATTTAGGATACGAAAAATTACAAAAATGTTCTTACAGATCCCTCATCATGAGTTTTCACTATTTTACTTTACAGCGTCTTTCTAGTATTTACAGCGTTTCTTGAATGGAAAAATGGAACAGCGCCTCTGGTGTACGAAGAAGGAACTTTTTTTTTCCTAGAAATTAAATGTCAAAGTTCCAGTTTACTTTATATCACAATAAGTGAAAACTCATGATAAGGCCTCAGTGATAGGTATCACTAGTACTATCATAGTGATTGAGGTCAAAAAGCTCTTTCGTCATTGATTGACTTACAGTATTTTTATTTTATAAACCTATTTTATTACAATTTTGTTTTTATTTTCTCAATAAAGGTTGATTTTAACTTGATCCCCTTTAGCAACTGCTTTCCTTCTTCCAAAGAAAAACAAAACCAGTTGTTGCTCTGAAAAATTTACAGGAATTATTGCTGTTATTTTCTATACTTCACACTGATTAAATCGGACTCAATAATATTTTCGACTGTTTTTAGTATACATATATTTTTCGGTTTTTATTTACTAACAACTAAATAGAATTCTAAATCACAGCTAAATAAATCATTAAAATTCCATTCCAAATTTAAATTCTTAATTCAATAGTAGCTACCAACTCTCTATCGAACAATCTGCAGACAATTACAGTTTTTGCTTGTTCCAAATTCAAATTCGAAAAACGTTAGTTGCCGAGCTCGCCCGAAAACGACCGAGCCAACCCGAAAAGCCGGCGAGATCACGTATACCGATAACATTACCAAGTTTTCACATTAGCTGAACTTTTATTACACTTATCTTAGAAGTGAAGGCAGGTACTATCGTACATACGCAAAAATGTACTTACAGAAATCGCATTGCTATATCTTAGGCTTTGAAGTTTTTCGAAGAGATTTCGGCTTTCGATATGGACTAATTTGAAAGTCTGCGTGAGTTCAAATTCTGAGACGTTATATAACTATGAAAATTTCATAAAATTGACGACTTTGACAGATGTGTTTTGACATTATAATAAAAATATTCAAGTCATTTTCCCATTTATGTTTATTTAGTCAGAATTAAGATGTCTAAGTCTGGTGTCCGAAAAGTTTCTTAGACAAATTTTTAGTTATCTTTACTACACAAATTCGAACAAATTAGTTTTAAACATTTGACGGAAATTCGACTCCGCAAGAACTTATGCTCAGAGAAAATTGATAATATCACCATCACTATATCACCACTGTATGGAACAAGGCTACTAATTATAAAAAATACCTACCTTTTTAAAAATTTACCCGTAAATATAATTAAAAATACAAAATTCTAGAAATTTCCTCAAACAATGAAAACATAATCAAAGTTCTAACTTTTTACTCTGCTGCAAAAGTAGCAGACTTACATTTCCTTCAAGATAAGGTTGAATTTAAACTTCGATCCGCTGTTTTGAAATTTAAATTTCGTATTCCATCCACGTTACGGACAAAATACACGAAGCGTATTTAAAAATTTGAATTGTGTTCTATGGTCGCAGATTAAAAGACGATGGTTTTGAATATGGAATATTTTTTTGGATTCTTATTGGAGTATCAATGTCATTAGATCCGTAGAAATATTTAGATGTTGCTCTACTTCAAATTAAGAACACACTTTTTTCAGAACTCTGCAGTCACGTATTTTTTTTTTGGATATTCAAGTTTTAAATCATGAGGATTTTAATTTTTAAATTTGATTTGATGCAGTGTTGCCAAAAATTACGTGCGTTTTGTGATTAATATTACAGAGTTAAAAATAAATCTTTCGTTATTAAGAAAAGCAGATTTTTTTGTTCTTTCGAATTAAGAAAACATTAAACTGTTTTTTTACCAATATTTAAGTACCTATCTTTTTTTCTCTTCCAAATTACCTTCAGAACCACTAATGACTATTCTTAATTAGGTACAGTATCATAAATATTCAGCAATCTGAACAAATGACCTCAGCTAAGTGAGTACGGAGAACGACTTTACGACAATGCCTATAAGAAAACGGGCGCTGTGTTATAAAATTTGCATTCGGCTGGCGGGTGATGCAGGGAGGTGCGGTAGTATGGAGATGGCTTTTGAGAAAAAAAAAAATGTATTTTTCTTTAGGGGTGAGTGGTTTCAGAAAGGTTAATTGATGTATACGTAATTACGTATGTTATTTTTCTTAGCATTTCGAATGTAGGTCACGTTAATAGAATGGGCTCAAAATTCGCCTATATACGAGTGAAAATTGATCAGAAGTATATTTTATGATGGAGAATCTGTGAAATAATTTTTTTTAAACAAAATTATATCAGCTTTTCACTTTTTCGTTTTGACTAGTGTGGCGACTCTTTGACTTAAACTTAAATTATGGTATCTAACTTATTTGTTAGAATTATAAGGTGTCATTGGGAAGCTTAACTATACACCGTGTTCTTCACGTTATCCATAAACTTTAGCAAATACTTCTATGGCTTTTACAAATCAAATCCAACAAAGGAAGTAGTACTTAAAAAGGCTTCGTTACAAAGATATTTGTAATTTTATTTAATGAAATTTAATTGAGCTATGCAGTGAGAAAGTATCTTAATTTGAAATCTATCAAATACTATTTGCATTTCATTTGTTTCAGCCCGCCAAATGTTATGAATGACGTTGCCAATTCGGATAAAGAGGCATGCATATCGGGTTATTTACGTCTAGGTATTTAGTTTGTATGAAAATTAACAAAAAATAAAAAATAAGAATTTATTAATGTGTCCATAATGAAAAATGCTTACTTCCGTGGTTTGAACATCTGGTCGAAGTTTATGTATATCGTCCGGAACACGGTGTATATACCGGTGTATTGATTACGTTTGGTTTTTTTTTTTAAGTTATCAACTGTAATAATAAAATAGGTAGGTACTGTATTTATGAATACAAATAAATGAAAAAAAAATTGTTTGATACTCTTTGGAATACAAATTCAACTATTAACTTTAAAATAATAAATTAGATCAAGTTTGGAGTGCTTAGGTACTGTTGTGGAGCCTTGGAGCATTGGATTTTGCCTAAGTTTTTAGTTGTCTCTACTGCCATCAAAATTATTTTTACTTTAAATATCAGTTTTCTGTATCGGACTGATATTTATGGTAAACATTTATTTTCGAACGCAATAGTTTTAAGTTTGCAAATTTTTGATTTTCAGCAGATAATGCAATAAGCAGTTTAACTTGCAAAGTGAAAGCTACTGTCTAGTGTATTATCAATCCATAAAAAAGACGCCTACAACCTTCTCGATTGACGATTTACAAAAATATAAAAATCGAAAAAAAGTTCTGGAATACTGATTTCAGATATTCCTTTTTTTACAAGTATTGCTGTTCAAAAATAAACAATGAGAAACGTTACAGCCGACTGTATCAGTTGCTTTTAAAATTTCCCAGTTATTTTAAATGCAATAAATTGAGAAGGTTGTGGCACCTTGTAGGAGCTAGCTCTGTAGTCTCCACTGCAATATAATATCTTCTCAAACTGCTCATACACACTTAAGTATTTATCTTTTTGGCTTGATAAATAATAGAAATAATAATATTAAATAAAACTAAGAAGCCGACTCCTCTCTCGCGACCACCCAGGGGGAGATTGTCCAACCTCCCCCTACTTAGGGGGTAGAGTCTAACAGGAAAAAGGAGGGTAGGAAAATTTCCATTTTCTTACGTATTTCGCCGTCTCTGCACCAGTTTTTGATTAACGGACGCTAAGGGGCGAAATTTCATTATGTATTCATCCCCTTGAAGCTTATTTACTTCCCCCTTCCCCCCATTTATTGTGTGGTTAATAATGTTATTATAAAAGTTTTTGTGAAACGGCTAAGACTTGGGTGCGGTGTGTTTTCTATCCATGGAATATTATGTATTGCAATTTTGGTAAAAAATCTATTTATGTTTTAGATCGTCTGCCTGATCGTTGAAAGTGTAACTGCTGATCGTGAAGTCTTGGGTTTGATTACTTTTTCGGGTTATTGGGTTTTTGCATCAATAAAATCTTAATATTAGCCCAACCAGCATGTCATATGTCGTCGAATTTTTGGATCTAGGACATGCCGGTTTCCTCACGATGTTTTCCTTCACCGTTTTTAGAACAGTGGTGATGAAATAAATTACGCAAAGTAAGGTCGCCGGAAGACGCTGGATGCAGGTCGCTTCCAACCGGTATATGTGGAGATCTAAAGGGGAGGCCTATGTTCAGCAGTGGACGTCCTATGGCTGAGATGATGATGATGATGATGAATGCGGCTGGCTGAGTTTAAACTAACGACTTGCAATGATCTATGTATCCTGCTTATACGTATAAAGTCCATGGATCTATAATAATGGTATGTGGTGATACGACACGGTAGCGCAGTCGCTGAGCGATTGGACTGCTCCGCAGCGTGTTGCGGGTTCGATTCCCGCACGGAACACATATTTGTATGACCTACAAGTAGTTGTTCTGGGTCTGGGTGTTTGTGTATGTGAGTTTCTATGTTTGTAAACGCACCCACGACATAGGAGAAATTAATCATTAATTAATTAATGAAGGAATATAATTATGTGACTTTGGAAGACCCTAAATTAACCAACATTTCGTCTGGAACATACTGACATTAAAATAACTTTATTTTCTTTTTCCTAGCGTATTTATAAATTACAACCAAAATTGGCCGATGGGGCCGTAAGGTTCTCGAATGGAGACCACGCACCGGCAAGCGCAGCGTAGGACGTCCACCCACTAGGTGGGCAGACGATCTTATGAAGACCACACAGGATCACGCTGTATGCAAGCCGCTTACAACCGGTCCTACTGGAAGTCTAAAGGGGAGGCCTATGTTCAGCAGTGGACGTCTTACGGCTGATATGATGATGAACCAAAATTACTAATTAAGTAATTTTAATATTTCTACACCGTAAGTGAAACTATTATAAAATAAGATCTCGCTATACTCGTACCTTATTCTCAGAAATAAAATAAAATCCTAATTTTAATTCTAGGTAATTATACCGACTTATTTCCCTCTCCGTTGACTCTTAGTTAGAAGAGCAATAAAAAAACCAAACAGATATAATCTAAAAAGACCAATTTCAATTTATTTATTCAATAATAATTTACATCGCTCACGAAAATAACTAATCAACAGAAACAGGATGAACAAATAATTTACAAGAATTCAATTCATTATATTATTGACAAATACAAAATTATAATTAAATTCAAGTAGGTAAGGTTACGATACTAAAAAAATGTAAAAAAAATTAATGAAACGAGAATACGAAATGAGTTTTTTTTTTAAACGTTGTCCCACACTAAGAATTTCTTCCCGTATCGTGGGTGCGTTTACAAACATATAAACTCACATATACAAACACCCAGACCCAGAACAACTACTTGTAGATCATAAAAATATTTGTTCCGTGCGGGAATCGAACCCGCGACACGCTGCGCAGCAGTCGATCACTCAACCACTGCGCCAACCGTGTCGTCAATCGGTAAGAGTTGAGTTGATCGGTAAGAGAACCAAGGTTGCTGACATAGCTCATAGAAGCAGTAGGTTGGCCACATCTCTCGCAGGACAGACAACCGTTGGAGTACTAGACGAGACCTTGAGTAGAGACAAACGTAGTGAGGGGCGCTCGCCGGGTCGATGGCGCTTCGTTTTCCACTCCCGCCTCAAAGAGCTGTCAGCAAAATGACGAGGACCGCCCTTAGAGGGCTAAAGCCTGCCGGGGTCGAGGGACTATCGGGCAACCGTAGCTCCGGAACTGAAAGGGCTATTGAAGGACACTGCAGATTTTAGTTAGTACAAGACTGTCAGTACAAGACTGACAGTAGGTACATGACTGACATTACAAGACTGACAGTACAAGACTGACAGAACAAGACTGACAGTACTAGACTGACAGTACAAGACTGACATTACAAGACTGACAGTACAAGACTGACAGTACATGACTTACATTACAAGACAGACAGTACAAGACTGACAGGCAGGACTACAGCAAGAGGTATCCCGTCCTGCCCTGGGTGGGAGGACTCATTTGATGATTTTACCACGTAAAAAAGAAAGGACGCTGGCCGGCCAGGTGAAGCGATCAACTACAAAATGCAATTCAATGTCTCTTTCGTTCCACACAGGGCGGTAGGACTCATTTCACGATATTCAACACGATAAAAAAAAGGATCGTAGCAGGTGGTGATCTGTAGTTTTTGTCTAGTTTAGTTAGTCATTTAAAAAACTATGTTATTTTTGAAAACAATCTTTTATTGTTAAAAAAGTACTTACGATAGTAAAAGTACTAATCAAGACAAATCAAACGAGTTTAAACTTGATGGGTTTGCAGCGTTTTATTACAGAGTTCCTATGAGCACCTTCCAACTCCATCGCTCTATCGCATTATCATGCGATATACGTATAGGTACTTGCAAAATTTTCTGCTTAATCGGAAACCAGGAAGTGGATCAAATTTAACTTGCAAGATTTGATTACAGATAACGGGACAGGATAAATAAAAACTTATAAAAAGGCGTGAGGTAAGTATCTAAAATGCTGGTCTAACCACTGACAGTTCATAGCCTTTTTTCTCTTAGCGGTGGCCCGGCTGCGTAAAACCAATCCCTGTTTATGACCCGACACTGGATGGTGCTGAATAGTACACAGACATTGTCCTGCACAATTTTGAAAACAAGCATACAAACCTGTTTCGAGCCAGCACCTTTAATTGATTGGTTTTTACCGCACAGAGTTTGGACCTCATGTTTGCAACAGATAAGAGAACAATCATGTTCGCTCTCAACACTTTTCTATACTCTACGTGCTGTACCGCAACATGATTGTAAAGGCGTCTAGGAACAAATCTGTGCCGAATATCGAGTGAGTTAGAGTGAGACAAGTATATTGCATCATAAATTGAATTTCGGTCAGTGGTCAGTGTTATTTGACCTAGGATTCAAGAGCGAGCGAAGCGAGCTCGGGACTTTAGGGCATCCCGACACGGCCAGTACCGTTAGCACGAGTTTTCAGTATTGAGACGTAAAGTAAACTGGGACTTTGACAATTTCAAATTGACAATTTTCAAGGAAAAAATTAGTTCCTTCTTCGCACACCAGAGGCGCTGTTCCATTTTTTCATACAAGAAACGCTGTAAATACTGAAAAGACGCTGTAAAGTAAAAGAGTGAAAACTCGTGCTAAGGGTACAGGTTAGGTTCGTTCGTGTTGTTGTAAAGTGTACTTTAAACCTTGAACGCAGAAGTAAGAGAGCCACCTTGGTAGGTAGAACTTTATGTACTTTCTTTATTTTTAAATAAAATTATTTAACATTCATGATTTTAGTTTCTTTTTGTGTCTGATATAATACACCAATGTTAAAGAAAGGGAATGCAAAACTCTTTAAATAATATAATCAGTAACCATGAGTTAATTCGTAACAGAGTTTGTCCATTAGAAAATTCATAACATCCTTAATAACGGGTACGCATAATGTTGCGGCTCAACGCATAGAGCGCTGGTTCTTCATACACAGATATTGGTAATACGCGGCCCGGCTACCTGTGGTGCGGCTGAGCGATTCCATACCAGAGACGCTAGGCTCGCAACCATCATCCTGGCCAGGTCAAAAGCATACCCAATTTAAATAACATTAAATTAAAAAAAATATATAATTATTCAGCATTATTTCCCGACTTTCCCCAACTTTTTTAGAGAAACATTTTTTTTTTTTCATATTTTATAGAAAATATTTTCATACTTTTTCAGCCGTCACCTTAAAATTCAGATGCATTATAATTTGTCACACAATCCTTCAATTGATTCTTTGGTATTTCCTTATTCTAATAAGAACTCAGTTTGACCACTATGACCACTCGTAAGAAATGGAACGGGGCTCTGAATTTAACACCACTTAAAAAAACATGTAAAATTCTGATCTCATGTAAAAATAACGGCTACTTTTCGATCACTGTAAGAGAAAGCATGTTAATGCGAAAAACAGTTGCATTAAATAGGGTTGCGTAAGAGCGTTTGTACGCAGCATTAATCCGAATATCCGAATTAGATCCGCGAGCCATTCGAAACGGATTTCTTTTTTTTTAAATTCTGGTGTAACTTGAAGCTAGTGCACAACACTCATTAAAGTATCTTAAAAAGCCGGGCCACACTAACGGCATTTCCCGTATTTTTAGCTCAAGGTATAAGTACTTAGATTTATTTAGGTATTTCATTACACATCAAACTAATATGATTTTCTTTCCTTTATTTTTTCAGATTTCTCAGCCCTTCGCAGGCATTGCAGTTTCACCGTCTTAAAACTAATTGTTTTGCTATTCGATACTAGGTGGCGCTAGTGTTTCACGTCTGAGTCTCCATCCATTTAAAATCGGAACTAAAAGATTTAAAAAGGAAACAATTTTAAATCTGATTCTAAAAAAAATATACTATCTAAAAACAAGCTAACTAACACCGTTGATTAATAATACGAATAAAATTATCTGTGAAAAGTTACAGTTCAAAGTTCCAAAAAATTATAATAGATGGCGACACTAGAAGAGAGCACAGTTTACTCCGATTTCAACTAGATGTCAGGACGTGCCAGCCAAACAAAATCATTCTAAAAACATTAAATTTTGAAATTGACACAAACATTTATTTATTTCGATATAATTATATAAATATTCCACACACGGAACTAGTAAACTATTTCCCTCATAACAGTTAGGTAGGTATGTTGTATCAATTATTCGTAACACGGAAAGAAAACAAGCAAAGAAATACAAAACAAGAACATTCGATTTATTAATTTCATGGCGAATTAACTTCTACAATCATAATAAAATTGGTTTTTAAATGAAATTTTCCAATTCAGTAATCTTTCTTTGGTGTAAGAGGCAACCAGTGATGACGATCACTAGATAAAATTCAATTAAATAATGTTCTATATATTTTTAATTTCGATCGTCCTGTCTCATTTTTTAACACCAGTTCAGCTTGACAGTACGTGTGTAAAAAGTTTTATTTATTTTTTGATAATCAATTACTCTCCATTATAATGTATCAAAATTTATTCTATAGCTAGCTAAACTATTAATTAATTAATTAACATCGGATAGCAAAATCATTATTTCGGTTCTCAACATTGAAATTCTGCGTGGAGTCTTTGTTGTTTTTTTTAATTTTTCTTATACCGGTTTGGGTTACTAAGGAAGAAATTTTAGAACAGTTTTGTTGTAATTCTTTCCAATAGTTTTTTGTTTTTATTTTTAACTGTATTAATAATTAATTAACTTCAAAATTGTTTAATAATCAAGTATAAGATTCACTTTGGAGTCAATTTAAATGTCAACTTTTTTTTTCAGCTTCATTTATTATTTTCGTTTGGTCTTTTTATATGCTACAAAATTTTCAAAATGCTTATTAGGTGTATATATTCACATAACTTTGTGGCATCATGTGGTTATTAGATTGTAAAAATCCTGACGTCATCACAAAATTCGAATGTCCAAACTAGCCACTCAAATTCAGTATTCTCAACTTTTCCAAAACAGATTTTTAATTCCTTTCATTAACCGTTCCAGAATATGACGTTTTATTAATACCAGTACAGAATATACCGATCAAAACGAATAATGTCATGTACGCACCACTGCAGAGGCAGCGGTATTCGAAGAGGTTTAAGAGTGAGGACATGGGAAAACTTGACATCGAGTCCTATGAGGATCCGAAAGAAACGCCAGATCTTGACAACATGGACTATGGAAAGGTCAGGGACAGTGAAAGAACTGTAGAGTCCAATGCTTATGATGCTGAGTCCAACTACGGAGATGATAAAATTGTGGGTGGTGTTGAAGTTGATATAAATTTATATCCGTACCACGTTTCTTATGGCACCAATTGTGGTGGTGCTATTATTGATAAGAAATGGGTAATAACTGCTGGACATTGTGGGTGAGCATGCTATTTGTTTTGATTAGTTTTAAACTTATTGATCTGAGAGATTTTAAAACAAATACACGTCAATGTTATTGTCATGTCTCTGTTTTAAATCTCCAGTAGTAAGTCTAGTTATGGTTTTGATTAAGTTCGTGTAGTTTCTACGACCTGAAGAGATTGATAATTATCTTTTAAACATCTTTGTTGTGATTCTGCTATCAGTCCCATCTTTAGGTTAATAACAACACTATTACAAATTCTACACGTAACATTTTCGAAACATACCAAGCTCGAATACAAAGCAATGAACGTAATGAAAAGTAACATAAAAATCATTTCAAAGCAAGAAGCCGTACATAAAAGTGGGTTCTAAATACATCAATATGGGAAAGAAAGTGCTGGTGAAGAAAGGGCACGTCCATCCAATGTGGTCAGCGAAGAAGAAGGATCATCCATTCGACTTTGATTTCCAACTGCTGGAGCTATCAGAACCCTTGAAGTTCGACGAGAACATACAGCCTATAAAGATAGCACATATAGAAGACATGGTTATTGGTAAAGTTATTACAGTTACTGGATGGGGCAATACTGAAGAAAATGTAAGTAAACATTTTGCAGCAGGTTATGATATTTTTCTTGTAAACTAGCGACAACCTGCAAAAGGCAGCTGGCAGAGAATGGATGAGAAAAGCTACCTGTGTACAGCAGTGGACTAATACAGGCTGATGATTATGAATAAAAGTTATAAATAGTAAGAGGCTAAGCATCTGTTAGAGTAACTCTATTGACATCACCGTAGATGATATGGGTCAAATCGAAATTATTGCTTTAAAATTCATTTATATTATCGAAATTATTGCTTTAAAATAATTTAATGATTTAGAGGTTTGTTATTCTAATGAAAGTTTAGAAACGTTTTGAGATGCCATTACGTTTTGGTCCTAAAAGAGACTTAAAGCAAAAGGCCGAAAGATTATTTTTATTAATTATTAACTTAGCTTATCTTATTAACTAATGTCGAAAATAAGAAGTTATACAAGGCACCACAAGTTTTGCTAGAACTTGTATGAAATAAATACAATCAATAATGACAAAAATCTTTATTTCAAATGGAATAAAGTACGGTATTATTAAATTCAATGCATATTTATTCGTTTTAGACTTAGTCAAGTATAATGAAAACCAAGCGGTAAATTAAAATCTCATTGGTTCCGCCCATCTACACGTTTCTATTAACTATTGAATGTAACAAATTGGAAACAGTCACTTGTAGCTAGATGGTTGTAGTTGCAGTGCGGACGGCGTATGCTCTGGCGCATGGCTGTGCTTGTAAAACGTAATGTAAATACGCCGATTTTTTTTACCAAAAAATCTATAATTTAGCATTTAGGTCCAATTTTTGGCAGTGTTCGATAGAAAATAGTAATTTCAATTTTAAAATTAAAATATTTATTTTACAAAAGCTTGAAGCATGCGTCACCAACAGCAGTTTGAAATTAAGTATCTTGAGAGCATAACAACTACCATAGCGAGGTATGGTCAACAAACATAGTGAGCATCGCAACTTAAAATGGGTGTTTCTGAAAGTCCGGATGTTGGTCCAAAAATACGTCCTTGAGGAACACCTTTATTTTTTGAAAGTTTTAGTATACACTAGTCTTCACTAAAAAAGGCAGTCAAGTTGTTTTAAAAATGCCAAATTTATTCAAAAAAACATACATGCACAGGTGGAAATCTGTCTCAAGCATCATTTCATGTCTTTTCACTGAACAGCATCATCAACGTCAAATGTTCCCACTGCTGGGATACAGGCCTCCTCTCTATCAGATAGAGAATAGCCTATAATCTACAACGGGTCTAGTGCTGGTTGGTAAATGACAAATGTCTTTAAATTCTTGTCAAACTTAAAATGATTTGTATTTCCAATTTTCAAGGGTCCATACTCAAATGTGCTCCGTGCTGTGAGGGTTCCAATCATATCGAAAGAACACTGCCAGAATGTGCCATTCCCATACTTCAGGGGAAGTTTAACAGCCAGGAT
The DNA here is from genome assembly GCA_950005045.1 of Agrotis exclamationis. Lineage (NCBI taxonomy): Eukaryota > Metazoa > Arthropoda > Insecta > Lepidoptera > Noctuidae > Agrotis > Agrotis exclamationis. Next base: position 11,408,303 of record OX465443.1, read on the forward strand.
GTTTTGCGCTGGATTTTCGGAAGGGAAGAAAGATGCCTGCCAGGTATTAATTGTTTAAGCACTTCAAAAATTTGACGACTTCAGTCTGATGACATCAACGTTACAGACTTCTTCGGGATAAGCTCGATCCATAGTAGGCTTTATCTCTGTTATCTCTGACGCCAAGGTCAAGGACAACTAATGGCAAGAAAACTAATGGCAGTAATGTACCTATTACATTCATGATGGGTTCAATCGTCAATGGCGGTCATGGGTTTACACTTTATTTTTATTTTTTTATTAACTATTGTCATCCACGTCTAGATACAGGGCCTCCCTTTTTTCGCAAATGTCTCTCTCCTTTGCGGTCTGTATTAGTATTGCCCTGCAAATAATGACTTAGCAGTTGAAGTAAAAAGTGGCATACCACTTTTTACTTCAACTGCTAATTCATTATTTACAAGTCCAATGGGTGACTGTTTTACCTCATGAATGGTTAAAACCAAAACTAGGTTCTAACAAACTACTTTATCAGTTCTTCAAAATATCCACAACAAAGAAAATAATCAACCATTATTGATTACAGGGTGATTCAGGTGGACCAGCAGTAGCCTACGATCGGCTCCTCGGAATGGTATCCTTTGGTTATGGCTGTGCCACCCCAGGGTCATACGGAGTTTACAGCAAGGTTGCCAAAGTCAGATCTTGGATAGAACAGACCACTGGAATTAAATTTGACTGAAATTTTGTAATAAAATATTTTGGAACGTTGTGAATTTTATTTCTGGTTTAATAAAATGTTAAAATATCATATCAGTCAATTATTGTTGCTCACTGCTAGACGTAAGCCTCTACCAAAGAGCGAAAACCATCCACTGCCAGCTACTTTCATCAAATTATTAATCCATTGTGGCGCAGAGTCTCCCACACGAGACGTTGGCCCATATTGTCACATTACATAACAAAGACTAACAATCAGCTTCAGACCTCTACAATTCATCGGTTTTGCGACTTCATTCCGCGTTGATCAGTTCAGCCTATTGAAGTCCACTGCTGGACTTAGGGCTTCCATGAGGAGGGCCACAGCGCACCAACTTTTTTCCAGCCACTGATAGCTATCATCTTCATCATCTGGCTGGACAAAGGCAAGGGATTAAGCTTCAAATTCTGCTTCTTCTAGCTTTTAATAAAGACAATCAAGTATTCTGATTCCAACAAATAATTTGAACCTTCTTTCTGTACTTAATTTTGGCCGTTGATTCTTTATAGATGGTTTAAGCAAATACTACTCTTACTTATAAATATATAGGTACTTCAAAACTATGACCTTGTTTTGTTCACCCAATGAATAGATTACTGAAATTGGGCGTACGTCTGGGAATTATAATGAGGCCGCTCATCATCTGTTTAGCTTTTTCCCAACTCAGTTAAGGTTGGCTTCCAGATAATTTAGATGCAGCTGAACCTGCTTCTCAAACTTTCGCCTTTATTTTAAAGATTGCCTTATACCCGTTGTACCCCCTATTGGCCACAATTTAACCCAGAAGCAAAGAAGTAACCTAAGATGGAGCGAGCTGACACAGAAGGAACTCGAATTCTTGCATAATGACGGAACACCGACATTTGTCCGACAAGATGGTGGTGTCCGACAGGATGCTGGTGGGAATTCAGGTGGCCATGATGAGAGCTACTGATCACTCAGCTATCATCGCAACTTCGGGATAGCCTGTTATGCTCGGGGTAGACCGCATGGTGGTGGATCCTACCCACCCTAAAGTTTTTCATGGAACGACTACATAGCTGACTTGCATATTTCTGGTAATTCATAAGTTTTAATGACTCTTAGTTCTACTATTGACCTTCAGGACTTAAGGCTTAATGAGCTACTCGTATATGAGACGCGGAGTAAAATTGGTTAAACCGCGGACCGACTGAACTTGTCTTATCACTGGATAATGGCATTTGGCGTACTTCAGGGAGCTACACTGAGGCCGGTGAAGGTAACTTTTATTTGTTTCATGCGTATTATTACTAATGTCGATACATTTACAATATCCCAGATACGTTTGTTCGTTATTTAGTACATTAACCCCTTACTTATAAAAACTTGTGTAGCTTAGCTACCGATTAAATATCACCTGTCCTTGTCATTTCTATTTTAATGAATAGAGATGGCAAGTGACTTAAGAGCTATTTAAGATAAGTAACGTCTAATCAATGTTTATAAGTAAGGGGGTAAGTCCCCATCTATAATTGATCCATCTTATACGCGAATAAGCGAAAGTGCTTCAAATAATGCTGGCCAGTGACATACGTATAAATATGTGTTTCTTTCGCCCACTTCTTTTCTAAATGTTAATTTATCATACGGGCGATGGACCGCAGCATAATAGGTGCGAAGTGAACGGATCGAATCAGAAACATCACTCTGCGCTAGCAACAGCCAAGCTGAAGTGGGAGTGGGCGGGCCACGTTGACCGTATGCGGTCGGAGAGGTGGGCAAAGATCGTCACTCACTGGACGCCTGAGGGAGGACATCGCCGTCAAGGTCGACCGCGGCGGAGGTGGTGTGACGACCTGATCATGTTCGCGGGGCAGACATGGCCAGAAATTGCCCAATATAGAGAAGTTTGGAAGGAGAAAGGGGAGGCCTTTGCCCAGCAGTGGGACACAGAGTAGGCTATAAAAAATAAAAAAATATCATAGGAGTTAGAATATGGTCAAAACCTGAAAAAAATGTTTTTGGCATTTAATCGAGTATCTGCGATTTCAACAGATTTTCTGAAGAAAACTTATGACATATACTAAGTGCTTACGTTTCTTTGATTTCAAAAAACTTAACACTTCATAATATTTATGCCTTTTTAGTAATTTCTTACATGATTATCAATTTACATTTTAAATTAAAATTTTAATGAAACCTACTGAATTATGTGTCGTTGTACTTTCGTGTTTTTAATATTCTTAACTAACTTTATCTTTGTGCGTAGGTGAGTGACACGTGTTTGGATAAAAAAAGACGTCATAATTAGATTTTTTACAGTTATGCTGAAATTTCGTCATCTTTTGAATTTTAATTAAACATGGTTAATTGTCGTGGTTCCGTAGATATTGGTTTCGCATCTTAAAAAAAAAACGCAACGTTTTTTATCGTAGTAAAATCATCAAATTAGTCTTTCCCATCAAAGGCGAGACGGGAAGGACTGACAGACAGACTTGTACTGTAGAGATTAGAATAGACCTTTAGGTTTCAGAGTCACGGTTATCTGATGAGGTAGTCCCGTGACCCCGAGAGGCGTATCACTTATATATAGAATCACTTTGTTTTGTAAATTTTGAATGGTGAAACTGAAATTATGTTTCAATGTGACTTAATAGAAGAGTAGGATGATGTAGAAACTGAGAGAGTAGTCTAAACAAGGAAAAAAAACTTTGGACGACTCTTTAGTTGCAATGAATATTTTTTCGTATATTTAGATACACAGATTTTCACATGAATAGGATAACACGAGACTGTCTCAGCGGGACACCGTTGCCCAAGAACGCAAAAGGTAACCGAAGGAACATGGTGGACTTGTCAGTAAGTCTTAAATTCCCACCCAGGGTGGGAGGACTCATTTGATGCTGTTACCACCCAAAGAAAATGCACAGGATAAACAGTTTGGTACCACTTCCAGGATCAGATTTTTTTGGGAAAATTGTGGATTATTATTATTTTTATTCAATAATGTTTTCATTTCATTATAACATATTATTTTAATTCAGCATCATCGGTGGATATGAAATCAAAATCATCCATGCGCCTTATCAAGTCAACTATGGTGATGTCTGCGGAGGAGCTCTCATACACAGGAAATGGGCACTTACCACAGCTCATTGTGGGTAAGTCAATATCTTTCATCCTGTAGTTAATCACTGATCTAAAATCAGTTTTTTTGGTTACAACTTCTTCAGAAGGCAGAGCATAGACGAAAGGTCATCATCATCTGCCAGCCTTTTCCCAACTATGTTAGGGTCGGCTTCCAGTCGAACCAGATGCAGCTGAATATCAGTATTTTATATGGAGCGTCTGCCTCTGAGCCTGAGATCTGCACCTCACAACCCAGTAAAGGGGTAATACGAGACTCCTTTGTAAGGCTGGTTATCAGAATTTCGAGCTTCTGACTAGCAGTAGAATATGCGAGAAATAAATACTTAGATCCTCCATACTCCATAATTTTAACAAAGCTGGTCAGGCAAAAATTTTTGGTGAATTTAAAATTTAGGTAATTTTGGCAGCGATAGGCGGAGACCTCTGGCGCTTGGCATTGGTCGAGGCCATGCTGCGGGGCGAGACGGAGTGGGAAGCGGTCCCCTGCCGGAGTCTGTGTTTCTTGATAGCTATATCCTTGGGGCCTTTTAATCAAGAGTGAATAGGTTACTTCTAGGTAAGCGTGCTTCACCGTCGATCACCAACATTGCTTACCATGCGAGATAGTTTTCAAACGGGACCCTATTGTTAAATGAACGAAAGTTAAAACTGCAGCCAGCTGCAATAAAACCATTCAGCCAATTATAATTTTGATCATCCTTTTCAGCACAAACTACACCTTCATCCGTATAGGCAGTTCCTACCGCCTCAAGGGCCCTGAGGTTATCATCATTGACCACATAGTCCACCCGAAGTACCAACTAAAGCATGAATTTGACTATGATGTCCAGCTCCTGGCTTTGAATCGTCCCCTTCATCTTAGCAAGCAGGTCCATACGATACAGCTGAGTGAGGTGGTTGGTCAACATATCTTTGTGGCTGGATGGGGTTATCAGAAAGAAAAGGTGTGTTTTATTTAGTAGATTTTTTGTTTTATTTATAGTTTTTTATCGTTTTTTTTATCAAGTGTGTTCTAGCACACATGGCAGGGCGGAAGGGAATGTCAGACTTGTACTGACTAAAATCCACGGTGTCCTTCAATAGCCCTTTACGTTCCGTGTCACGGTAATTCGGTAGTCCTGCGACCTGTTTGATAGATTTTGAGTAAATATTTATGGTTACGTCTGAAGGATGAATAAGCAATTAATGTTATCTGACATTGACATTCTTTGACAGGCCTGTTGGTCTAGTGGTTAGTGACCCTGACTGCTATGCCGGAGGTCGTGGGTTCGATTCCCACCCAGGACAAATGTTTGTGTGATGTCCACGATCATTTGTTCTGTGTCTGGGTGTAATTTATCTATAATATGTATCTATTTAGAAATATATAAGTATGTTTATCAGTTGTCTAGTCCCCATAACACAAGCTCTGCTTAGCTTGGGGCTAGATGGCGTTGTGTGATAGTTGTGGAATATTAATATACTTTGCCAATAATTTTAAAGGGTCTAGAATTTAGAATCAAACCGCAAAACCCTGCATTCCGCAGTCGCGACCAATTCAAAAATCCTTTTTGTGTAATTACCTTCTTCACCACGCCTCTCAAAACGGTGAAAGAAAACATCGTGAGGAAACCCTCATATCGTAGAACCAAAAATTCGAAGACATGTGACATCACCAACCCTCACTGGATCCGCGTTATGGATTACCGTCCACTCCCTCTCGCTAGGGGGGGGGGGGGCTTGTAGCTCAGCATCTCAGGTTAATTATGCTTAGGTCACTTCACTTCACGAATCTTACCGAGATAACACCAAATCTAGCAATTATTTGCGTAGCGATCAAATGACTACTACGAATCTCAAGTGTCTCGTTCAAAGAATTTTTTATTTTTCAGGGTGACTACCTCGATACTCTCCAACAAGTCCAGATCAAGATCGTGCCCATGCAGGAGTGTCAAGAAGTGAAGAACTCCTGGTACAGTCACACCCTGACTCCGAGGATGTTCTGTGCAGGAGGTTGGGGACATGATGCTTGTCAGGTTGGTTCTAAGATAGGATTTTTGAGGAAAGGAAATTTTTGAGGATTTTTAAGTAGGCGTCTGGAGTACTTAACCAGAAGATACGGGTTAGAGTTCCACTTCCAGCTGATTTTTCTTTCTTTCCTCAAAAATCTCTACTAAAACGAGCCCAGGAGTTATCGCGTAAAATTATTAAAAACTTTGGAATTTTTATTTATTCATAGACCAGCAAACACGACGGTCACTTATCTAATGAATGGTGGATCTGTGGATGACTGTTACAGTGTTGAAGAGCTGCTTAGCAATGATGTTTGGAAAAATGAAGTGTTGCTGAATATTTCTATTTATACAATTTTGTTTTGGGAAAAATCTACTATTCTTAAACCACTGCAACTCCTGAAAGCCAAAATCACAGTGACAACCACCAGATAAGCGGTTACTATTGAAGCCATTGAAAATTCAAGCTAGCGCTCACTGCAAAATTGTATGGTGTTACTTGTGCTTTTCTTGTACTTATGATTTTTAATGGTGTATTATTTCCAGGGTGACAGCGGAGGAGGGGCGGTCTCATTCGGCAGACTCATCGGTCTCTCGTCTTTCGGCTTTGGCTGCGGCCGACCAATGCCTGGCGTCTACACGAACATTTCTGAGAGCAGTATTAGAGAATGGATTCGCGATTATACTGGTGTTTAGAGAGAGTATTTTGTTTTCTTTTTCCTTTTCCACAGGCGGCTTAATTAACTCAAATATCAGAGATGGCTTCTTCTTCTTCTTCTTCCTGCCCTTATCCCATTCTACTTGTGGTCGGCGCAACACGTTTTCTTCTTCCATTCTCCCCTATCAGACGTCACAGTATCATTTACTCCTTTTTCTTTCATATCATTCCTTAGACATTCCATCCATCTTTTCTTTGGCCTTCCTCTTCCTCTCCATCGATTAACATTCATACTCATCACAATATCAGAGATGGCTACTACACCAAAAAAAGAAAGACCGTTTATTATCTTTGTGGTCTTTGGAGAGAAAATTCGGTACCTATATTCCCAGTTAATTAACTAACTACCAATGAGGCGAGAATCAGTGTGAGCGGCAGATGGAAGCTAATCAGGCTCTATTTGATATGACTAGTGTTTTCAGGTACAAAGTAGGATGCTTTATAATAGAATAGAATAGATAAACATTTATTCGATATTGGACACACACAGAAATAATAAAAAATAAAATTTAAAAATACAATAAGAATTTTGCTGAGCATGTCCACACCAAAAGGGTTACCAACTCAGCATTTGCTGGGTGAAAGACACCCAGCACTGGTTTTCAATTGGCACCACGCATTGACACACGGACGAGGGTAGGCAAATAAAAAAATATAAAAAAAAACAGTTAAATAAAATAAACAATGAGAAATGTGTTTAGGGAAAAATAAGTGTTTTTTTTTGATAACGGGTTGTAGATCTGAGGGACTAAAAAGTCCACGTGCTCTTAGTTACAGTCATCAGAAATTCACGCATCCAATCCTTTGCACAGCATTGTCTTACACCTGGGCAAAGTCAGTCCTTTTGTATTTCCGATGTTTCTTAAGTCATGTTGTCAGTTACAACCATTCGTTAAAAAATGTAAAAGGATAATAACTAAAAGTTAGCTTAACTACTGATCAAACAAGCCCTAAAAATTCACACTATCTAATAAACTAACCCATTACCACTTCAGTATCAGAATCACTAATCATTCAATTCCATAACCGAACCCGCTATTGTTTTCATAGCCGCTTTAAATCGCTTTAAGCTGAGCTTTGAGCGATCGCGTCTGTCGCTGAATGTGTTGAATGGTACATATTTGATACGGCATGCATCCCGTGTTGCCACTGAAGGGTTAACTCGCTTGTACTATGCGTAGTTTGCGAGAGAATGCTTGTAGCATTTTAGGGTTGATCGAGTGTTATTTTAGTTGGTTTATTGAGTTATTTGGGTGGTATGATTGTACCATGTTGTTTGATAATTGTATGCTCATTTTTGGTTAGATGTGTACCTAGTACTTACAACCGGCATGCTTGTACGTTCAGATGTATGAATGTGGAATAAGCGAAAGGAGTAGGTATGTTAGGATAGCAATTATATAGATGGCATTCTGTAGTTTCATTTTTTTTCTGCTGGTCTCTTTCAAACTTTTAAACAAATGAAACAAAGTTCTGTATAAATTTCATATATCGATTTACGTCAAACTGATCTCACCAAAAATATTGATGGCTGATTACTTTGATGGCTGGTCCAAGGTGGCTCTAGAAAAGAGCACTTGGAAGGATATGGGGGAGGCCTTTTCCCAGCAGTGGAGCATAAATTACTAACAAAAAAAAAACTTATCGTCGTTCCAGCTTCCGCCAAAGCGTAGCTATAGCAGTCTCTGCCTGCACCTTATTATTAAACCAAAAATTGTTAAAAATTATATTAAAAACACACAAGGATGACAAAAACCGGCCAAGTGCGAGTCGGACTCACACATAAAGGGTTCTGTAGCAGCAAGTAACATAGTATAAAAGTTATTGTAGTTGGTTGTAACTTTGAAAGGTAAATTGTGGTTTACGATTTATGACGTACCTAAAAAAAAACTAATTACTTGATCTCATTCAAACCAATTTTCGCTGCTAGAAGTTTGCATGGTAATGTACATCATAATATTTTTGTAGTGTTATCATTCTCTTATTTTAGAAGTTACAGGGGGGGCACATTTTACTATTTTGGAAGTGTCTCTCGTACAAACTGTTCAGTTTAGAAAAAAATGATATTAGTAACCTCAACATCATTTTTAAAGACCTATTCACAGATACCCCACACGTCTGGGTTTGGTGAAAAAAAATTTTTGAGCTACAATTCTAAGTATGGGGGTTACCCCCAAAATTTGTTTTTTTTTTAATTTTTCCGTGAAAATCCCAATGCGGATTATAATAAAAAAAATATATCCCATAATTCATCTATTTACCAAGTTTCAACAGGATAGCTTTTATACTTTTGAAAAAAAGTGGCTGTGACATACACATACATGTGCATAAATGTCATATTTGGCTACAGAACCCTAAAAATGAGGTTTAGCACCTCTCTTCTCATTAATGAGCAAGTTCAAACCCAGGCAAGTAACAATCTGTCTTTATCAATTCATTATGTTCTTGCTGAATAAGGACGACGGTTGGCGCAGAGTCTGAGCGATCGACTGCCGCGCTGTGTGTCGCGGGTTCGATGCCCGTACGGAACAAATATCCGATGATCTACAAGTAGTTGTTCCGAGTCTGGGTGTTTGTGTATGTGAGTTTATATGTTTGTAAACGCACCCACGATACAGGAAGAAATTCCTAGTGTGGGACAACGTTTTAAAAAAGAAAAAGAAGTGTATTTTGAACATCATTGACATCGGTGACGGAAAACTTTTTGACAGGCCTGTTGGTCTAGTGGTTGGTTAGTGACCCTGACTGCTATGCCGGAGGTCGTGGGTTCGATTCCCACCCAGGACAAATGTTTGTGTGATGAGCACGATCATTTGTTCTGTGTCTGGGTGTAATTTATCTATAATATGTATGTACACACATCAAAAGTGTCTAGGGATCAAGCATTTTTATGCGGATTTCTTGAGATTGAGATGTGGCTTTGTAATAAATTTATGATTTTATAAATTTATATGGATCCTTTTTGGTGTATTTCATAATTTGAATCAGGAACTGTGAATCAAATTCGAGTAAAAGATGAAAATCAGCTGTCAATATTTTCCCTATAAAAACATACAACGCATTGAAGACATTATTAGTGCTACTGTTTCCCTACTACTGATTAAAACCAACGTTATTATGGAGCGGCGACGTCATTTAAGCAGGGAAGAAATGCTCAGAGCCGTGGGAATGATAGAAGCTGGTTCCCGGGAACGTACTGTGGCTTTAGCTCTGAATACAAGTCAGAGTGTTATCAGTCGACTTTGGACACGTTACCGAAGCACTGGTACCGTGGCTGAGCGCCATGGAGGACGGTATCGCTGCACCACACGGAGACAAGACCGATACATTCAAATCTTAACTCGAAGAGCTCCAACAATAACCGCCATGATGTTAGCCGTGAGGCTTCATCACTCTTCAGGGAACTTAATTAGCGACGAAACAGTCAGAAACCGCTTGCATGAAGTGAACCTTCATTCCCGAAGACCGCTACGGGTACCACCTATAGCAATGCACAATCGTAGGATTCGATATCAATGGGCTCTTGAACACAGAAATTGGGCAGAAGAACAATGGCGTTTCGTGTGCTTTTCTGATGAGTCTCGTTTCGGTATGAGACCGGATACAAGACGTATACGACACTGGAGAACCCCTGGACGCCAACAGCGATTAAAATCCTGCCAGGAAGTCCATCCTTATAGTGGTGGAACCATCATGGTATGGGCGGGTATTTGGATCGGCGGAAGAACTGAGTTGATTTGGATCAGAGGCAACCTCAACGCTCAAATTTATGCTGAGACGATTGTATCAGACGTCATCGTTCCTCTACAAGTGCAAATCGGTCCCTTATTTCAGTTAATGCATGATAATGCACGACCGCACACCGCAAGAGTTGTAAGACAGACTCTCGCCGCAGCTAACATCAATGTCCTGCCCTGGCCTGCTCAGTTGCCAGACTTGAATCCGATTGAGCATGCATGGGATATGCTACAGAGAAGAGCTCTGTCGAATATGGAGGGTATCCAGTCGCAAGAAGACCTTTTTTTGTTGTTGCAACGAACATGGGCGGCTATTCCACAGCGTGATTTGGATGAACTCATTTTGAGTATGCCAAACCGATGTTCTTGTGTTGTTAGTGTTCGCGGTAGAAACACGGATTATTAATTGTTTAAGTTACCCAATAAAATTTTAAAGAAAACTGTTATTTCAGTCTTTTTTTCGAACTTTTGTGTTAGTGGTTCAAATGTCAAAAATCCTTTTATTAGGAAAATGGCAAATTTCTTTATTAATGCAAAGGTGACTTGGTTTATCGTTACTGTGACAAACGAAAACACTTTATTTGATGAATCCTTAAAGAAAATTTTAATTAATATCAATCAGGAGAAAAGTTATTGCAAAAATATATGTTGATCCCTAGACACTTTTGATGTGTGTATTTAGAAATATAATAAGTATGTTTATCAGTTGTCTAGTACCCATAACACAAGCTCTGCTTAGTTTGGGACTAGATGGCGTTGTGTGATAGTTGTGGAATATTATTATTATTATTATTTTGGACATCATTGACATCGGTGACGGAAAACATCGTGAGATAACCTGGAACAAAGCCATGTCAGAGGCCACCAGAAGCTGTCCACATTTGCACACGAAAAAATAAAAGAATGACAAAAATAATTAATTAATTCGATAGTGGTTACCTAGGTTTTTGCTGTAAAAAAACTGAAAGTAGGGGAACAGTGTATAAGACGGGGACGTTAATAATCGCGAGGTATAATGGGACATACACTCTTTAGGCATACTTAACACAACACTAACGTAGCGCAAGCGTAATCAGAACGTCATTTGCAAGCGGTCATTAAGAAATGGCGTCCTGTTGGCGCTTGTGCTACGTTAGTATTGTGTTAAGTTTGCCTTAAGTGTGTGATTTCCCATCATACCTCGCGTCCCCTTATACACTGTTCCCCTAATTATAAACTCAAGCGAAAAACCTTAGTTTCAGCTGACGAAGTCGCTATCTTATACATCGGCGACTTCCACCCTTTTTCTTTCTTCAGGGTGTACCGGAAGAAACTGTCAGATTCGTACTGACTAAAATCCACGGTGTTCCTTCAATAGCCCTTTACGTGCCAGGATCACGGTTACCTGATAAGACAGTCCCGCGACCGTAACTACCAACCTTTTTAGTTACGATATAAAAGAAGATGTGTTAGGAAATTCACATTTGCAACACGAAGTCTGAGCATGACGCGGTCAATGACTGGAAGGCCCCCTATTACACGAAACTATAGCACCTATACATAAGCATAGTCTAGATGTGGCATTACTGGCGAAACGTGGCTGAAGTAGCCTACTACTGAGCTCCTAGCGTAAATTCTACGTATATAGCGTACTTGAAGTAGATATTACGATGTAAATTGTATGAAAAATTAAAAAGCGCCTTTACTGTACGAACGAGGAACTACTTAATTTTTAAATAATTCCTCCGGTACGTTTAGCGTTTTGCCAATACTTTTATTGTATGCACAGCTAAGGAGTGGAATTCCCTGCCGAGGTTTGTATTTCCTGACAGATACAATTTTGGGGTTTTCAAGTCAAAAAACCGGCCAAGTGCGAGTTGGACTCGCCCATGAAGGGTTCCGTAGTAGCAAGCATAGATAAGGGATATAATTATATTGAGATTAGTAAGTAATATACACAAACAATAAAATAACTTTGTTTTTCATGGTGTTTGTATGAATGGCAAAGTTATATTTGCGGTTTTTGAAAATGTACTAACTGTATATATCTCAAAAACTGCTAACTGTATCTCATCCAAACCATTTTTCGTTGGAAGTTTTTGTTGAGGTCTACATTACATATTTTTTTTTTAGTTTTATCGTTCTCTTATTTTAGAAGTTACAGGGGGGGACACACATTTTACCACTTCGGAAGTGTCTCTCGCGCAAACTGTTCAGTTTAGAAAAAAATGATATTAGTAACCTAAATATCATTTTTATAGACCTATCCATAGATACTCCACACGTATGGGTTTGGTGAAAAAAAAATTTGAGTTTGAATTATAAGTATATACCTCCAAAATTTGTTTTGTTTTTTTTTTGTATGAAAATCCTAATGCGGTTCACATAATATATCTACCTACCAAGTTTCAACAGGATAGCTCTTATACTTTCGACAAAAAGTGGCTGTGACATACGGACGGACGGACAGACAGACAGACAGACGGACATGACGAATCTATATGGGTTCCGTTTTTGCCATTTGGCTACGGAACCCTAAAAAGTATAGGTTACTTATAGGCAAGCGTGCTTTACCGTAGATCACATCTTCGCTTACCGAGTCCGACAGTCCTTTCCGCTTTACCCAGGGCGTGAGGACTTATTTGATGATTTTACCATCTAAAAAAAGGTTTGAATAGATAGTTCGCAGGACTATCTCAAAAGGGCATCACGGCTCTGGAACTTGTAGAGTTTTTGAAGGCACTGGGTTGTTCTTAGTCGATAAGAGTCTGGTAGTTTCCTTCCACTCCACCCTGGACGATTTGAATCTTCAAACCCCATCTAATCGCCCTTTTTGATACCCCAAAAACAGGTTTTAGTATTAAACAGAGGAATGACTTGTTGACAAAAATGTTAACATTTTAATGATTGATCACTTCCAAGTTTGTGACATACGCGTCAGATTGTATTGTTCTGTATACCTACTGAGAAGTTTTGATGTCTACATCCCGTATCATCACTTTCCCATCTCATTAACCCAACAAAGTAGCATCACAAAAGTACTTTTTCACCTTTTTTTATTTTGATTTTCATACAAATAGTCTCGTATTTAGAGAATTTATAGATAAAAATGTTTTCGTCTAGAAAAGTATTTTAAGCAATCAACATGCCTATTTCTGTAATGCTATCTATGCAATATGGCTCTTTTTCCGTTTACATGGGCCCTCTAAAAAGATAGACAGGCTGATTAGACTTTTCAATTTCGTCTATGGCCAAGGGGAGTCATTCAATGGCGCTTTGAAAGAGCCACTATTGAAATAGTTTTTCAAAATGTATATATTTATGTTTTTGAAGGGAAATGATGCAGTATTTATAGGGGAATGGTATATGATGCAGTACTATGAAGGTGAACAAAGAGTTTATCAAAAATATTTAGATACTCTATGGTTGCTGTAGTTTCTATTTTGGGACAATCAAAAACAGTTTTTCTGTTTTTAAATTATAATGTCGTAAGTCAATTGTCACATGCTCAATAGTTGGCAATCGAGACTAAAACGTATGAAGATCGTAATAATTACGAAAGGGTACTTTTTCGATAGTATTTTGTTTAGTTTACTAATAAAAGTGTTCTATGTAATTTACTGATTTATTTTAATGAAGTACACTATCTTGTATAAAATAACCTACATTATCTGGTTTGTATATAGGATTTTTAATACAATCTTGTCTTGACAAGGCGACAGTCGCATTAAATACAGGTTTTGAAGCATGTCAGCTCTTGAAAGCTACTTTCGAGTATTTTCAAATTGGAATTTTTCCAATAAGGACTAAATAACCTCCATCTACCATTTAAAAAGCCCTCACTAATTATAATTAGTGAGGGCTTTAATAATTATTTAATAATTATTTTAATAATTATTAAATAATTATTTTTTAATAATTATTAAAGCTTAAAATACAACAATTAAGCACATTTCCACGCCCCATCAAATTCGCTACACTTGAAATCCTCCAAAAAAATTATCGGCAACGCCTGTCGTCATCCCCGACTTACTAGCATTAAACAGTTAAAATAAAAACAATCCAGACGGACACGATAACAAATTCATTCCGGACATCGACGAAAAAATATTACGATTTCAATACCAAACGCCAGACAGCGAATTTAAACCTGCATGAAAAACTGCCTCCCATAAAATTCGCAGCGAAAAAAATTTGCACGAAAAACGTTTTCCATTTTGGACATTTTTCGATGACCCCCCCACTTCAACCCGTGCCTTATATACAATATAACACACACTCGGAAAGCTTAATGTAATTAACTGTTCAATTTTGTATAAATATTTGAAAGTGTGCGTTTCAATGCAAGTATGTGTAATGTACAGTCACGTTGAAATGCGTTTGTGTGGGTTTATTTTATCCAACACTGTTGTGTATATTGACGTGGGGGGTAAAACTACCCCTTTCACCCCCCAACTGGGGGTGATGACGATGACTGCGAGTCTGCGCAGTTGCCAGAAAGGGATGGAGAGACAAAAATATATGCCTATAGGGTTATAGTCTAGCATGATTAATACTAGTGATTTAACCAGGAATCGCCTGTTATTATAGGTCGTTGATGAATGATTGTTCTGTTGTATTTATTGATGATTTGGTGTAAAGTCAATGACTGTTATTATGCCTTAACCAATTGAAAGTTTGCGTAGAAAAAAAAATTATAAAAAATCTAAGCTGAAACACAGAGTACATACTTGATGATTATTTCTAGTGCGAATTGCACCAGAAATAAACATCAAGTATGTACTCTGTGTTTTATTTATTTTTTTCAGCATTCAATACAGTGTTTTTATATAAAGAAAACAATGTGTAACGAAAATAATCAAAAAGCATCATCTAAAAATTAAAAAAAAAATAAGTAGATAAACTTTTAAGAATATTCTGAAAGTATCTATAAACACAAAAAATCCGAATTATCAAAAACCTGACGCAAGTCATTCCCAATATCCATACAGTCCTACCGATCTCCCATAGAACGCAGCGCAATGATACACGTTAGAAGTTTACAACCTACCCCAACATTAATTCGACCCCAAGGCGTACGGACACTCAAAATTCTATCACTATCAGTCCAATGATTTTGGAGATTAGTTTTCGCAGACAGACATATTGATGACTAAACCTGTTAATTTATATTTAACCCTCTTCAATCATCGAAGGGATGATGGAATTAAAGGTAGTAGAATAGTGTTATTGATTTTAAATGAAAATGATGTTCTAGTTAACACCGTGGACTTCTCTTTTTTTGTTCATTTTAGAAGATAATTATGGTGTCTGTGATCAGAAGCCTTATCACAAGATTTATTTAGTTTACGGCGTAAGGTAGTGTCGCCGAAGATGGCCCGGCTCCTAGGATAGCCCCCTTTAAAAAAAAAATACAGTTATGATTATTTGAAACGTTTGAAATTTCGCGGCTTTATGCTACTAGACTATCTGAATAAACCCGCGATATTTCAAACGTTTCAAATAATCATAACTGTATTTTTTTTAAAGTGGGTTATCCTAGGAGGCGGGCCATCTTAGGCGACACTACCTTAGTTAAAGTATTCACTGCGTTTTTTATTGTATTTTAAAATGAAATAGCACCTTTTTTCCTTCAAATTAAAGTCAAAGTTCCAGTCTACGTCACAAAAAAGGGGAAAAGTCAAGATAAAGCCTCAGCTTTTGCTATTCTCTGTGTCACAATAGCAATGCTTTACTCTCCATTGAGCTCTTTGACGAGATAGACTGATCGATTTGAAAGATAAAATCGAGGCTATTTTCTGGGGAATACCAAAATGTGTGAAAACCTGTCGTGCATGAGAAGTTCTTATACATGGTCGTCACAGCGGTGAGCGATAGTGTCGCTGCCAGTAGTTTAGTGAATACCAAACATTAGGTTCAGCGTTGCGTAAGAGCTGTGGCCGCGCTGTTACAAAGGTTGTATTTATATAGAGGATATCACTGCAGATGTATGAACGTGGACGAGACGAAAGTAATATGCAAGGATCGTATCACGCAGAGAAATGTCTACGAGAACTTCTGGTTGCAACCGTGACAGCAAGGCTCACTAGTTGACTTTACAACATTTCTAGTAATAAATACTAAGTCCTTGTTATCTCTACTACTTACTTAGTATTTATTACTAGAAATGTTGTAAAGTCAACTAGTGAGTCTTGCTGTCACGGTTGCAACCAGAAGTTCTCGTATAGGTAGCCAGACATTTCTCTGCGTGTAGCGTGTGACGTTCATAGTTCTACACACTCCCAAGAGAAAAATTTTTTGGTTGCCCCACACTAAGAATTTCTCCGTATTGTATAACGGGCTGGTTGGAGGCAGTGGTGGCCCAGTGATATCGGTCCCGACTTACGAGTTGTAGGTCGCGGGTTCGAACCCCGCCAAGCGCATTACTTTGTGTAATTTATTTCATCACCACTGCTCTCAAAATGCTGAAGGAAAACATCGTGACGAAACCGGCATGTCCTAGAACCAAAAATTCGAAGACATGTGACATCTACCAACCCGCACTGGGTCCGCGTGGTGGATTATGGCCCACGCCCTCTCACAGAGAGGAGGCCTGTGTCCCAGCAGTGGGAATATTATAGGCTGATGATGAATAACGTGCTAGTGTCCGCTACTCCTCGAAGTAATTTCTACTATGGTCCCTACAACAGGAATTGCTGGGGGTATGTAAAGTTTTCATCAAATCTCTTCAGAGTAAGAACTGTCCATTGCATATCTTCATATCCATGATTAATAAGTTACTTAGTCGTAGTTTAGTTTTTCCTACTCCTCCACTATTCTTTTCTGATTAATTTCATGCAGGATCCAAGACAGGTAAATTCATTCTCCGGGACACGTCGAGCTTCATTGTCTCGGCGCGTTTCTGTTGGTTGCCACTGTTGATTCTGGCTCTCAGGAGTTGAAGTGGTTTGGGAATAGTGTGGTGGGTTTGTACCAAAAAAAAAAGTTACTTAGTCGCTGTGGCCAATCGCCAAATAACTACCTACGCACTCACAAATATGTATCATTTTTTTAAAGAAACGTTGACATACTAGGAATTTCTTTTGGATCGTGGATGCGTTAACAAACATTAAGTTCACATATATAAACTCCCAGATCCGAAGCAACTACCAGTAGACCGTAAAAATATTAATGTTCCATACGGGAATCGACACCACGATACAGAGCTCAGCGGTCGATCGCTCCAGCTACTGCACCAACCACCACCTTTGAAATAGTAGTGTAGCTTTTAAAACATAATATTAAATTGTATGTACATGAAGTAACTGCTCATGTACTCATATTAATAAAGTTAAATAGTGTAAGATGACGGTAACATTCGTAGACACTTTCTAGGAAATCTACAATTATTGTTATTGGTTCCGTATGTAAAACCTAAAACAACTAACAAGTTGTAGTTTCAAAATTATTTTTAACCTTTTGGTTCTGCGGGACTGCCCTATATGGTAACCGTGACCCTGGAACGTAAACGGCTATTGAAGGATTATCGTGGATTTTAGTCAGCACGAGTCTGACAGTCCCTCACTTTCCCGCCCTGGGCGAGAGGACTCATATGGCCTTGTTATTTTTTACCACATTAAAAAAAACCTGTTTAATTCGTATCGAAGGGTGTATTACTATCAGATCTATAAATTATCATCAGCCTGTATTCGTCCACTGCTCGACATAGGCCTCTTCCAATATACCTACACATTGGGAGTGGCCTAATGTCTGACTGTAACTACACGACAAACTATGACCATTTCTTCCGCTCCTCCCAGAAAGTGAGGACTCATTTTTGATAATATCCCAAAAAATATACAAACTGGTAGTTGCCTTGAATAGTTTTTTTCCCTATTTGATACTTGTTATTAAAATGTAAAACCGTTTTAATAGACCAATGTAAATCGTGCTACAAAAAAGATGAAAATGACGTTCTTCTTCTTCTTTTTTGAATGTGGCAAGCGGCCTTGGCCATTATTGCCAGAGTCGAGTGTTGCGATTTGCGAAAATTAAACGTGGGAGGAGGGAGTTTGGCGTATTATGACGGGTTTTTTTTTTTTTTTAGGATAGACAATAAATAAATATTCGCCATTTTCGGTGTTTTAATAAATTGTTCCTTTAAAAAAAGACAAATAGACAAACTCAACTGTCGAAATATGGGTATACTACTAAGTACACTTCTGTCTAATCCTTGAGGGATTACAGGCGTGATGTTATAAAATGTATTTTTTTTCTTTTTTTTTATGAAAATGTTACCCCACGCTAGGAATTTCTCTTGAGTCGTGGATGCGTTTACAAACATATAAACTCACATACACAAACGCCCAGACCCGAAACATCTACTTGTAGATCATACAAATATTTACTCCGTGCGGGAATCGAACCCGCGACACACAGCGCAGCAGTCCAATGGATCAGCCACTGCGCTAATCTTGTATAAATTTTAAAAACTGGTAGTTGCTGTCAAACGTTACGTGATTAAAAGTTGACGTCTTTGAATCGTTTTTTCCCTATTTGATACTTGTTAATAAAATGTAAAACCGTTTTAATAGACCAATGCAAATCGTGCTAAAAAAAAGTTGAAAATGACGTTCACCATTTTCGGGGTTTCAATAAATTGTTCCTTTAAAAAAAGACAAATAGACAAACTCAACTGTAGAAATATGGGTATACTACTAAGTACACTTCTGTCTAATCCTTGAGGGATTACAGGCGTGATGTTATAAAATGTGTTTTTTTTTCTTTTTTTTTATGAAAATGTTGCCCCACGCTAGGAATTTCTCTTGAGTCGTGGATGCGTTTACAAACATATAAACTCACATACACAAACGCCCAGACCCGGAACAACTACTTTTAGATCATGTTATTATAAATATTTGCTCCGTCCGGGAATCGAACCCGCGACACGCAGCGCAGCAGTCCAATGGCTCAGCCACTGCACTAATCTTGTATAAATAATAAAAACTGGTAGTTGCTGTCAAACGTTACGTGATTTAAAGTTGGCGCCCTTGAATCATCATCATCATCATCATCTCAGCCATAGGACGTCCACTGCTGAACATAGGCCTCCCCTTTAGATCTCCACATATACCGGTTGGAAGCGACCTGCATCCAGCGTCTTCCGGCGACCTTTATAAGGTCGTCTGTCCATCTCGTTGGTGGACGTCCTACGCTGCGCTTGCTAGTTCGCGGTCTCCACTCTAGCACTTTTCGACCCCATCGGCCATCTGCTCTGCGAGCAATATGGCCTGCCCATTGCCACTTCAGCTTGCTAATCCGGTGGGCTATATCCGTGACTTTAGTTCGTTTACGGATCTCCTCATTTCGGATTCGATCACGTAGAGAAACACCGAGCATAGCCGTCTCCATAGCTCGTTGAGCGTCTTTGAATAGTTCTTTTATTTGATACTTGTTCATAAATTGTAAAACCCTTTTTAACAGACAAATGCAAACCGTGCTCAAAAAAAAAAGATGAAAATGACGTTCACCATTTTCGGTGCAATTTTATTGTTTCTATAAAAAATGACAAACATACAAACTCAACAGGCGAAATATGGGTGCACTATTAAGTACACTTCTGCTTAACTTTGAAGGATTACAGACGTGATGTTTTAATATGTGTAAACAATAATAAAAAAAAATAACTTGGGACCAAAACTGTTACTGTTTATCTCACTTCCAACGGAACTCTAAAAACACAGCGAAAATTATCACCAGGGAGTCGAACCTATTACCAATAAATTGGCAATCTGATCCTACCAGGATGTTAGGCTTATCTATTGTGCTATTACCGAAGCCTGTTGGTCAAAGGGTCTAGGTTCACATTCCGGGTAAAACACGAATGTATATAATTATTATTGGTTCCCTGTATAAGAAAACTTGTTATGTTTGCTGTAATAGTAATTTCTAATTGTACATACAATTTGTGTGTATTTGTCTTTCTATAAACCTAAATAAAACAAATCCTAACAGGATGTGCTTTATTTAGTTTTTATTTATTTTAATTCATTTTTTTTGTGTAATTTTATTCTTTTTAGGCAAAATAGTGGCAAAATTAAAGGCTTTCGCAAAAAAAACCAAGTGCAATTCAGACTCGTGTACCATTATTTATAAAATCGGCAAAAAAAAGGAATTCAACATTTTTTTAAATATTTATTGCATTCTGTTATTTTTTTAGTATTTGTTGTTATAGCGATAACAGAAATACATAATCTGTAAAAAAATGAACTATCTGATTATCACGGTTCATTAGATACAGCCTTGTGACAGACGGACAGCGGAGTCTTAATAATAGGGCCGAGTTTTTACCCTTTGACTACGGAATCCTAAAAAACGTGCTAATAAAAACTTGACTAAAACTTCAAATTTAAAAAAAAAAACTAGTTTACATTTCAACTTATTCATAATTGCATATTTTTGACATTGTAGATTAACATTATCTACAACGAAGCGCTGGCTTCTTTCATCCAGAAAAATATTATGCTGAATTGGTTATCCTTTCGGTGTGGATATGCTCAGCTCAAAATTCATGTTGTTTTTTAATTATTTCGATTTTTTCATTATCCTGTTTTTCATTTATAATCTATTTTTCTTCTAAACTTCTTTATAACTATGTCATTGTTGTTGTGTATTTGTAACAGCAACTGTACTGTATGTAAAACTGTTATAAAATAAAACCCTAACGTACCTATACCCGGAAAGAAATAAATCCCAATTCTTCCTCTAACAATGTTATTCCCGCACAAATACAAGCATCACACCTGACTATTCCTATTTCAAACGTTAGCCAATGGTCTATTAAACGAGAAAGCGATCCCGCCACGGTCATCCCTATTCCCGACAATGGTTTAAAATTGTTGCAATCCCGGTCCCGGGACCAGTTGCACCTCTATTGGGAATTAATTGTAGGTTTAGAAGTATTTTGTTTTTTAGTTTAGTATTAAGTTATTATTATTGGCTGATAAAAAGGTTAATGGGCTTTGTGCCTTTTGTACCAGTTTCTTATCCGCCATTTTGATTTTTTTTTCAAAACGGCGGTCACGAATAAAAGTTTCATAAATCGATAGATCACATCAATACAAACATAAAATGTAAGCGGCGAAATCTCGTAAAGCGTCACGTTTCCAAGTTATGAGCTGTGAAACATGTGCAAATAGTGACACACTCACACGCATTTCAAATGCTTTTAGATAGGATTATTTCGTTTAACACAATTTCATCATTTAAAATGCGTGGAAAACCTAATATTCAATTAGTTTTATTGCGGAAGTATCCTTTTTGATCAGTAAACAACAAAACATTAATAAAAAACTTTTTCAAAAAAAAAGTGTAACCGACTTCCCACAAAAAAGTTCTAAATAACCTACAAAAAAACTTTTCTTTCGAAAGTCGGTGACTTTCTTTTTTATTTCATTGACTTTTTGTCACCGACTTTCGAAAGAAAAGTTTTTTTGTAGGTTATTTAGAACTTTTTTGTGGGAAGTCGGTTACACTTTTTTTTTGAAAAAGTTTTTTATTTTATCCTTTTTAGTTTCAATATTCTATCTTCTTACATGTACACTAAAAATATTGTAATCCGTAGCACCGGTGATAACATCGTCCATGTATGTACTCTTACACAATGAGCTAAAAATTAAAACTGCTGCACCAAACTAAATGAAAATTTTATGGGACCAAATGGCAGATATACTGTATTGAACAAAAAAAGAATTATCGAAATCGGACCAGAAACCTCGGAGTAATCGATGTAGACAATGTTGAAAACTTTTTAGGTTTTCGTTGTTTTTTGTTGATTTTTCAAAAAGTGCTAGTCCGATTTCGAAAAAAATTTAATGGGACCATTCGGGAAGTATACCCTTTCCAACAAAAAAAGATTTTTTCAAATCGGTTGGTAAACGACGGAGTTATGCCCGAACAAACATAAAAAAAAAAAAAAAAAAAATATAAACATCCGAATTGAGAACCTCCTCCTTTTGGAAGTCGGTTAAAAAAAAAATAAGATAAAATGTGTCACTATTTGCACATGTTTGGCAGCTCACAACTCGGAAACGTGACGCTTTACGAGATTTTGCCGCTAACATTTTATGTTTGTATTGATGTGATCTATCGATTTATGAAAGTTTCATTCGTGACCGCCTTTTGAAAAAAAAAAACAAAATGGTGGATGGCACCTGGTACACGGCCCATACAAAAATGTTCAAACCCCTTTGAGGTGACGATTGAGAAAAATGACGTTTGACAAAAACTTTTTTTTCTAAACCTTGCCCTACACTTGGAATATCTACTGATTCGTGGGTGCGTTCACAAACATTTGAACTCACATACACAAGCACCCCGACCACTGGATGCAAATGGTGAATTGTCGTTCGGCGTGGCGATCTATGGGGGAGGCCTATGTTCAGCAGTGGACGTCTTCGAACAGGGAATCGAACGCCAACTGTGCTGTTGATATACCTATTGTATAATATGTATGATCTAACTGATGCTTAACTGATAGGTGCAGCCATGATTAATTAATAATTGTATGTAGGTTTGTTGATTAGTCATCTATAATAATGCACGTTTACAAGAAAAAAAGTTGACTCACTTAATTGTTAGTTTTTTAATAGAACTGATGACTCCCGTCATCATTCGTTTGTCATTTTTTTTTTTTAAAAAGGGATCGCCATTACTTTCATGGCAGTGTGATGTGAGCAGTGGTGGCCCCGTGGGTGAGCAGTGGTGGCCCCGTGGTATCGGCTGTGACTTACGAGTTGTAGGTCGTGGGTTCTAACCCAGCCAGGCGCATTACTTTGTGTAATTTATTTCATCACCACTGCTCTCAAAACGGTGAAGGAAAACATCGTGAGGAAACCGGCATGTCCTAGAGCCAAAAATTCGAAGACATGTGACATCCACCAACCCGCATTGGGCCCGCGTGGTGGATTATGGCCCACTCCCTCTCTCAGAGAGGAGGCCTGTGTCCCAGCAGTGGGAACATTTATAGGCTGATGACGATAACTTTCATTTTAACACTCCTTATTTGATGGTTACTTTAAACACGACAAAATCGTCATCAAAATCGATTTGTGATTTCGGGATCCAACATACCAAATATGTTCTTCAACAAACAGTATGTTGGTATACAAGGGAAAGTTTTTTGCTTAACATGTAAACATTACAATTAATCTAGACAGTGGCTGAGTGATTGGACTGCTGCGTTGCGTATCGCGGGTTCGATTCCTACACAGATCAAATATTTGTATGATCTACAAGTAATTGTTTCGGGTCTAGGTGTTTGTGAGTTTATAATTATGTTTTTAAACGCACCTACGGCACAGCAGAAATTCCGAGTGTGGGGCGACGTTTTTTGAACAGGAATGTGTTTTCTTCTTTAAAAAAATAAATAGTAAAAAAAAAACTATTATACAAAGCCCTTCAAAACCTTTAATAATAATAATAAATTAATAAATTGTTTATTGTTCCAAAACTATTACATTAGAGTATTGTGAGGCAGCCCCATTAAGTTATTTTACATCTCTCATATTCGGTAAGTAGGTATTACCCCCAAATGGGGCTTGTAAGTGACCAATTAGCGCTCTAGGGTAATAATGTAGCTAGAAAAGCCCTAGGGCGGTAAGTTATTAAAAAAACTCTTCACTCTTTCAAAAAGTTCGCGTACATCTAACCATCATACTGGCAATAGAAATCATGCATTCAGTCCAATGACAAAAGAGGTCGCTTCGCTATTCAGCCTTGTCTTCGTATGAGTAAATAGTCATCAATTTGAAATATCGAACGGCGAAGCTCAATTTCGTTCTTGAAAAAAAAAATTAAAAAAATGAAAATGGCGTCTCTATAAATTTTGACTAATAAAATGTTTTATTCTTGTAATGCCGATTTTTTTCTACTTACCTCACAATCGAGATGTAAAGCAGAGTAATTAGCTCGGGTGTAAGCATCAATTGCACCCTCGAACTATAGGCGCCCTCGTTGCGCTCTTGCGCCTAAATATCTCGGGCTGCAATTGATACCTTACAGCCCTCGGCTACTAATCTACTATAAAATACTTGTGTTGGGGCCAACTCGCTACTTCCCCTATTTTACCTTAGAATGGTTTGACGGTGAGGTCTGCGTAGAATCATCGGCTGAAAGATTTCCACAGACTCATAGGCTCCTGCATCAAAAGACCTGCTGGTGCATATCTAATACTGAAGGTAAAGTAAAAAGGGCTCATTATGCTGTTCACTCAAACTAACTGGAAGAGTTAACTGCACTTGGCGTTAGAAATAAGTTTTCTAGTGACGATAGTGTTAGGGTTGACGCACATAGAAGAAGCTCGAGTTAGGAGAGATTTTAACTCGTAAATGCGAAGGTGAGTTTGTTGTTTGTTTGCTGGTTTGTTCATTTATTTTCTTCTTTGTACTGTCCCATTATTGGGCAAAGGCTTCCCTTCCTGCCTGGGTGTCACCACTGCGAAGATCGCCCGGAGGACACAGTAAGGCATACGGTGCAAAACTGCCCCGCTTGGGCAGAGCACCGACGTGTCCTCACGGCGGCGATAGGCGGAGACCTCTCGCGCCCGGCATTGGTCGCGGCCATGCTGCGGGGCGAGACGGAGTGGGAAGCGGTCGCCTCCTTCTGCGAAGCAGTCATGCTCGCGAAGGAGGAGGCGGGCCGCGTGAGAGAGAGGACAATGTCCTCCCTCCGCCCCACCCGCGGTGGTGGACACCCACGGCGACGGACGTCGCAAGACGATCTCCGGCCACCGTAGGCGCGGGCATGCGGGCGGCGAGTAAAGGGCAACTCGCCGCCCGGCCATGGACCATGCCCGGGTCGACGGCGCGTTGTGTTCCACGCGCGCCTCAAAGAGCGTCAGCATAATGACGGGGCCCCCTCTCTAGAGGGCCAAAGCCTGCCGGGGTTGCGGGACTTATCTCATTACCGTGACCCCGGAACATAAAGGGCTATTGAAGGATACCGTGGATTTTAGTCAGTATAAGTCTGACAGTATGGGTAGGAGGACTCATTTAATGATTTTACCACGCAAAAAAAAAAAGGCTTCCCTTCCTTCCATGATCTCTTTTTACGAGCCGCTTTGTACCTGCTCTAGTGGTATGCGTCCAGGACTTCTACTTCTTCTTCTTCTTTCTTACACTTTCATACAAAATCTGTGAAAAAGATTTAGAGATAAATAGAACGATGGAGACGTTTAAAAACTACTTTAAAAAAAAGTTGAAGGCAAAGGAATAAGAGGCTGGGAGGGAAAAAAACAGCTGGTAATTGGTAGTGAAACCAATTATTTCCTACAATACAAGTGAAATAATGATCAAAATACCGTGCAAGTGATGACCACAACCCAGTAACTGGGTAATCAGATATCCCTTGGCAAGACTGGTTTTCTTGACTTTCGAGCTTCTGACTTACAGTAAAGATTGTCAAAAATTCACAAATTAAAGCCGAGACCAACGGTTTTTTTTACGTGCTTTCTGTGGCACGGAGGGAACTCGCTATGATAAATGGCCACCCATCCACAGACCATCCTCAGCATGAGCGGCTTAAGCTTGAAGGTAGACTAGCAACAGTTAATTAAACCATTTTTTCTATGGAGATTGCAAATGACATGCCCATTTACCTACATAACTTCTCAATCAATATATAAGGACAGGTCCTATCATATTTTATTTCGAGATCAACGTGAAAACGTTACATTATATACAGGCTGATCATGTATTTACATGAACCGATATTTTACGGGCCGGCTTTAAGCCCGGACGTCCAAAATAAATTTATTAATTTCTGATAATTTTTACATGCAGCACGATTTTCACGAGGCTTTCGGACGTCGGGAAGCGGTGGAGCATCTGCAAAAAAGATTGGGCGAAGTCATTTTGAGGTTTATTTTACGCAAATGTTTTTTTTATAATAATAATAATATAATATTCCACAACTATCACACAACGCCATCTAATCCCAAGCTAAGCAGAGTTTGTGTTATGGGTACTAGACAACTGATAAACATACCTATATTTCTAAACACATACATATTTTAGATAAATTACACCCAGACACAGAACAAATGATCGTGCTCATCACACAAACATTTGTCCTGGGTGGGAATCGAACCCACGACCTCCGGCATAGCAGTCAGGGTCACTAACCACTAGACCAACAGGCCTGTCATGTATATTTTTCTTCATAACATAATATCCGAAGCAGTGACATTGGTAAGTCTGGCCAAAAGACTAGGCCAATGATAAGTTTTTCTAATGCAACAAACAATTCAATAGTCAGATCGGAAGTTGGTGGCTTTATTTTCTTTTAGATTGACTTTGGCTACAGACTTACGAAAGAAAGGTATTTTTTAAAGATTTTGTTATACAGGATGATTTTTTAGTCACCATCCAAATTTTGATACCAACATTAATCTTTGGCGAAAATCATTGAATACGTGTTTTTTTCTTTTTGTATCACTCAATACAAAAATATTGAGATATCACGTCACAAAGTTATCTATAAAAAGTTGATGAATATGAACACTGCGCTGTGATGTGTCGCTCAGGTGTAGCGGGGCGGGGCGGGGGGTTAGCGGGGTGCGCTCTGCCCGTTTCAGAGCGGATAATTTTTATGAGAAAATGATTTAATATGAAAATTTTACGTATCGTTTTTTTTTTCAAAAATGGTGTAAGTGATTGATACCTAATGCCTAGAAAAATTTTAGACGGTGGTAAAAAAGTCTTTCTGTATTGTTAGGTTAATTTATTTGTAGTTTAAAATCGACTAAAATAACAACTCGAATATTGAGTAGCAACGTTTATGTGGCAACACCAATGGTGACAGTTGTCAAGTGAGACAAGAAGGCATGTTCCGGCAATCGATTCGTTCACTTGGTTTTGGAGCGAGCTACGGGTCGGACGAAAGGAAGACACCTCTGGCTATTTTAAATAATTATCATAATTGTGGGTCAATAATATTGGATAATAGCAGTCTGTTATATTTAAATAATTAAATAATATATTGTCGTCACACCAAGGAGTTTTATTACATTTCAGAAGTGGTAAGTACACATTAATATGCTCACATTAATTATTTGTTATAAAATTTAAATTATTATTGTTGTAACGGTTTCTTTTGTACTGGTTTTTGGTATAATTGTACAAAATAGCTAAGGCACAATGTATTCAAATTATATTATTTGATATTCGACACCGATACGTTATTTTGAAATTGTTGGTTTTAAGAAGTAGGTTGGGTACCTACATAACAGGTGAAATTTGAATCTGACGGTTATTTTCAGTAACTTTAAATCATAGTTATTCATATCGAGGCAGTACGTGGGGTGCAAGGGGAGGCGAAAACTTGATTATTTTTTCGATTAGACTTACCGTTTCCGAGATATTAACGATTTTCTTAATTAGGAAAAAAAAAAAAAAAGAGCGTGTACATATGTTAGGTTAATTTATTTGTAGTTTCAAATCGACTAAAATAACAACTCGAATATTGAGTAGCAACGTTTATGTGGCAACACGAATGGTGACAGTTGTCAAGTGAGACAAGAAGGCATGTTCCGGCAATCGATTCGTTCACTTGGTTTTGGAGCGAGCTACGGGTCGGACGAAAGGAAGACACCTCTGGCTATTTTAAATAATTATTATAATTGTGGGTCAATAATATTGGATAATAGCAGTCTGTTATATTTAAATAATTAAATAATATATTGTCGTCACACCAAGGAGTTTTATTACATTTCAGAAGTGGTAAGTACACATTTATGCTCACATTAATTAGGTATTTGTTATAAAATTTTAATTATTATTGTTGTAACGGTTTCTTTTGTACTGGCTTTTGGTAAAATTGTACAAAATAGCTAAGGCACAATGTATTCAAATTATATTATTTGATATTCGACACCGATACGTTATTTTGAAATTGTTGGTTTTAGGAAGTAGGTTGGGTACCTACATAACAGGTGAAATTTGAATCTGACGGTTATTTTCAGTAACTTTAAATCATAGTTATTCATATCGAGGCAGTATGTTGGGTGCAAGGGGAGGCGAAAACTTGATTATTTTTTCGATTAGACTTACCGTTTCCGAGATATTAACGATTTTCTTAAATAGGGAAAAAAAAAAGAAAAAAGAGCGTGTACATAGTTGTTTTAATTTCGAGTTTCAGTTATGGAGAACAATCATGAGGCGCAAGGGCGACGGCGCTTGAGGACGCCCTCGCATGGAAGATCTCTGCACCCTGATGAAGCATCTGGATGCAGCCGCAGTAGAAGTCGACGACGCATCAGTACTAGAGATGTTCCGAGTCGAAGTCTTCAGCGCAGTCGAAGTCCACACCGAAGTCGAAGATCGCAACGCAGTCGGAGCCCGCACAGCCGAACCGGGCGCCGTAGCAGCCCGAGCGTCCAAAATAATACGAGCCGCCGAGCTGAGCAGCTTGAACGAGAACGTGAGGCTGCACAGGAGCGCCTGCGATCTCTAGAAAATCAGTTGCGACAGGAACGGAGCAGACAACGCGATGCTACAGCGACACGGGATGGAACAAAGGTTAGAGATCATAGTCCTACTTTTTCTTCGAAAGATGTGCTGAATATTTTAAATTCAATTAGAAACCAACCGTCAGCGGCTGGCCCACCCAATCACTCGAGTACCGTGGTTAATAATCATAAAAATATTTTGCCTGATTTTGACCCATCCTCTAAAAATCAACGTGTTGATGTATGGTTAAGGAAAGTGAATGAGTGTGCCACCGTTTATGGTTGGGACGATAAGACAACCATCCATTTTTCAATGCAAAAATTGCAAGGACTGGCCAAGACTTGGTATGAGAGCCTAGATTCAATTTTATTTTCTTGGGATCAGTGGCAAGATAAATTGTCTCAGGCTTTTCCTTTTGAGCAAAATTATGGCCAGTCCTTGGAAGATATGCTCAGGCGTAAAAGCAAATACCATGAACCTATAGAAGTGTATTATTATGAAAAATTAGCTTTATTGAACCAGTGCGATATAGTTGGCAAGCGTGCGGTCGATTGCATTATTCATGGTTTAAGTGACAGAACAATGAAATCAAGTGCTCTAACACTAAGATGTTCTCAACCTGATGAATTGTTACAATTCTTGATGAGCAACAAGGAATTAACAAATTCCTTTGATCGTTCCAATAGCAACGTTAAAAATAGGTTAGGATCCGGAACTGCCACAACGGACAAATCCAATAAGGGAAACTTATCAAGTGATAACGTAGCGTTCTGTTTTAACTGTAAGGAACGAGGACACATATACCGGAAATGCCCCAAGCCGCTGATTCGATGTAATCAATGTCACAGGGTAGGCCATAAAGTCGATAAATGTCCCACAAAACTGGATGACAGTGACAGTAAGACAGCGAATACACAAAAGACCATGTGCATTTCTTTAACCAATCATAATTCGAAATTTTATAAGGATATCTTGGTAAACGGAGTTTCTATTAAGGCCTTTATAGATTTTGGAAGTGAAGTTTGTCTGTTAGCTAAATCAAAATCGATAGATCTGATGCTAAAATGTGATGGCGTGCGTACCCCAATTAGAGGATTTGGGAATGAAATTGTTTACTCTTTAGGTAAAGTGACCGTAGAGATTAATATTGATGGCGTTAGTGCTAACACTGTATGTCAGGTAGTTGAAGATAGTCTTTTAGATGTACCCTTGCTAGTAGGACAAACTTACACCGAACAATCGCATATTTTTGTATTGAAATCGGCAAAAGCATTACAGTTTATTGATATTAATCAAGAAATACCATTTAATAACACTGAAATAGACGATGATCGTCTAGTAAAAGTTAGTTCCGCGGCTAATTTCGAAATCTTTGGTCCTATTGTAATCAAAGCTTTAACTGAACCACGGTTGAACGGTCAAATTATAATAAACAGCAAGGTTTTAGGGAAACCAACGTTTCAATACGTTGTTTGCGGAGGTGTCTATGCTATTAAGGACGGTTTCGTATATGTATACGTCATGCCAGTGTCGAACCATTGTCACGTATACAAGGGCTCGATTATATGTCGTGCTAGCAATGTTCAAGTAGTTAACAGTGTTTTCAATGTAGATAATAAACTAGTGACTGATCGCATAGATATTAATAAAGTTCATATTGGCGATAATGTTGACGACACACATAGATCTCAGCTGTTAGAATTACTTGAAAAATATAAAGATTGTTTTGCATCAAATTTAAAAGAACTAGGTAGTACTAACGTCACCGAAATGAATATTGAAATTAACAGCAAACGCCCAATTGTATATAGGCCTTACCGGTTATCACATAAGGAACGCGATCAAGTACGTGAAATGGTAGGCGAGATGTTAGAAGCTGAAATTGTAAGAGAATCCACCTCCGAGTATGCAAGTCCTGTGATCCTTGTGCGTAAGAAAGATGGACGAATGCGAATGTGCATAGACTATAGGATGCTAAACTCTGTGACCATTAAGGAACATTATCCGATGCCGGTGATAGAAGACGAGATAGCTAGGCTTTCCGGTCAGGCGTTTTTCATCACGCTTGATTTATTTTCTGGGTACTATCAGGTGCCCATATCAGAGCAGTCGAAACCGCTGACATCTTTTGTCACTCCAGATGGACAGTTCGAGTTTAATCGAATGCCGTTTGGATTGGCAAATGCGCCAGCGGTGTTTCAACGTATGATGAACAGAGTTTTGGGCTCGGCTAGATATAGCCAAGCCACAGCATATATAGATGACGTTTTGATATATGGGAAAAACGTGAAACAGTGTTTAGAGAGGCTAGAGAACGTGTTGAAACTACTTAAACAGGCAAATTTAACTTTAAATCTATCGAAGTGTGAATTTCTCAAAGATAAAATTGATTATTTAGGCTATGAAATTAGTGCTTCAGGTATTAGGCCAGGTGATAAAAAGATCCAGAGTGTTTTAGACTTCCCTCGCCCTATAAATGTACACACTGTTCGTCAGTTTCTCGGGCTTGTCAGTTATTTCCGCAAATTTATTATGAATTTTGCACACATTGCGCAACCTTTAAATAAACTGCTGAAAAAGGATGCTCTTTGGATTTGATCAGATGAACAAGAAAACTCATTTAAAATGTTGAAAGAAAAGTTAGTCCAACGTCCGGTTCTAGCGATTTATGACCCAAGTAGGGAAACAGAATTGCACACAGACGCCAGTAAATATGGCGTAGGTGGAATTCTGCTTCAACGTTTGAGGGAAAGTAGTGATAGTTTTAGGCCTGTTGCATTTTACAGCCGACAAACTTCTCCAGAAGAAAGGAACTTTCATGCATATGAACTGGAGACGTTGGCCGTAGTATGTTCTTTACGAAAATTTAGAGTTTATTTGTTAGGCCAGAATTTTAAAATCGTTACTGATTGCAGTGCTTTAAGGTCCACATTTATTAAACGCGACATAATACCGCGGATAGCGCGTTGGTATCTTTTAATACAAGAATTTCAGTGTACAATAGAATATAGACCGGGGAATAGAATGGCTCATGTAGATGCTTTGTCACGTAACCCAATCAAAAGTGACGGAAACAATTTGGAGACGATATTAGATGTTACTGACCAGTATCCAAAAGTATTGGTTATTACCGGTGATGATTGGCTCCACACGTTACAATTAGGTGATAGTGAACTAAGCCGTATCAGAGATATTCTAACTTCTAATTTAGATGTAGAAGGACTTAAGCAAATTAGGGATAATTACGTAATAAAGGACAATAAGCTTTATAGATGCGTTGAAGGTGATAAAACCAACTTACGTTGGGTTGTGCCAAAGGGCGCAAGATGGCAATTGTGTCGTATGAATCACGACGACATTGGACACTTCGGCGTGGAAAAGACCCTCGATCGAATAAGGAATGCTTACTGGTTTCCTAAAATGTCGAAATTTGTGAGAAAATATGTTGAAGCATGTATTGAATGCGCTTACTCGAAAAAGACTTCATGTAGTGAGGGTCACTTGCATCCAATTCCTAAGGTCGAGGTTCCTTTCCACACTGTACATGTTGACCATCTGGGCCCATTCGTGCGTTCAAAAAGAGGGAATTCGTATATTTTAGTGATGGTAGACGCGTTTACCAAATTCGTTTTCATAAGGCCTGTAAGGAATACAAAAGCTCTGGTCGCAATAAGAGTTATAGACGAGATTTTCTGTACCTTTAGAGTACCCGATAGAATAATTAGCGATCGTGGCTCTTGTTTTACTTCCCATGCGTTCAGGAGGTTTTGTTTGGATAGAGGGACGAAGCACGTTTTAAATGCGGTTGCTAGTCCACGCTCAAATGGACAGGTTGAGCGATACAACCGGACAATTCTTGCTTCTTTAACCGCTGTTAACCTCAACGATAGTGAAAAAGATTGGGATGATAAAGTCGGTAAGATTCAGTGGGGAATTAACAACACGGTGAATAAAACAACGGGAAAGATGGCTGCTGAAGTCATGTTTGGGAATTGTATGAGTAGCGAGTTAGACCCAAGACTAAATGTAGTTCGGGAAGAAACGCGAGAAAATAGTAATTTAGTAACTATTAGAGAGGAAGTTAAAGATAAAATAGATGAGGAGCAAGAAAAACAAAAGGAACAATATGATAGAAATAGACGCCCTGCCCGTGTCTATACTGAAGGAGAGTTAGTTAAAATAACCAATACGAATTTTAAAAATGATGGTAAAAGTAAGAAACTTCTTCCTCAATATACTGGACCGTACCGTATAATATCAGTACTAGGAAACGATAGATATAGAATTGTAGCAATACCAGGTTTGAGTAATAGTAGACATAAACGTAAAACTACAGTCGCTGCCGACCGCATGCAGCCTTGGGTACACGTAGCTGCTCTGAATTTGAACGACAATGATTCAGTAAGTGATAATGATGGTATTGACAGTAATTAGATTTATTATGTACAATTTACAGTAACTTGTGTTAAGAAGAAATAGTTAGTTACGATAATTATAGTTTACATTTTTAGATGTATTGATTAGTTGTTCAAAATATGTGTGTTCATATTTATGAATTATTAAGTTAAGCTCTAGATTTAATTGTTTAGATCAATTAGCTCAAAGTAGACCTATTTATTTTAATATATGTATAGTAAATTAGAAAGCAACCATGTGATTGGTTTGCCAGTTTAGCAACCATGTGATTGGTTTGCCAGTTTAGCAACCATGTGATTGGTTTGCCAGTTTAGCAACCTTGTGATAGGTTTGCCAGTTTAGCAACCATGTGATTGGTTTGCCAGTTTAGCAACCTTGTGATAGGTTTGCCAGTTTAGCAACCATGTGATTGGTTTGCCAGTTTAGCAACCTTGTGATAGGTTTGCCAGTTTAGCAACCATGTGATTGGTTTGCCAGTTTAGCAACCATGTGATTGGTTTGCCAGTTTAGCAGCCATGTGATTGGTTTGCCAGTTTAGCAACCATGTGATTGGTTTGCCAGTTTAGCAGCCATGTGATTGGTTTGCCAGTTTAGCAACCATGTGATTGGTTTGCCAGTTTAGCAACTATGTGATTAGTTTGCCAGTTTAGCAACCATGTGAATGGTTTGCCAGTTTTGCGACTAAGTGATAGATTTATTAAATCATATAAAATGTTATTTAGTAAATAAGATAGTGTGTAAATGGAATGATGAATGAGATTTTGTTAAAATTGTTAAAACTTGCTATTGTGTTATATATTGTATAACGTTTGTTTTATCACCTTAATCACTAGCTTGATCATATTGGATTGTATAACGATGTCGAAATACGTATAAAATAGATAATTACATGTATAATGTTTTAAATGTTACCCTGATTCAATTACGCATGTATTTTTTTTAATTCATATTTTTTTTGTTCTTTTTCTCTTTTAAATAATTCTGTAAAACGGATCGATTGCCCGAGTGTTAGGTTCCCCCTGACTTATGTGTATGAGGACATACACAAGGTCAGGATGGACGAGTGTTAGGTTAATTTATTTGTAGTTTCAAATCGACTAAAATAACAACTCGAATATTGAGTAGCAACGTTTATGTGGCAACACGAATGGTGACAGTTGTCAAGTGAGACAAGAAGGCATGTTCCGGCAATCGATTCGTTCACTTGGTTTTGGAGCGAGCTACGGGTCGGACGAAAGGAAGACACCTCTGGCTATTTTAAATAATTATTATAATTGTGGGTCAATAATATTGGATAATAGCAGTCTGTTATATTTAAATAATTAAATAATATATTGTCGTCACACCAAGGAGTTTTATTACACATAGTTGTTTTAATTTCGAGTTTCAGTTATGGAGAACAATCATGAGGCGCAAGGGCGACGGCGCTTGAGGACGCCCTCGCATGGAAGATCTCTGCACCCTGATGAAGCATCTGGATGCAGCCGCAGTAGAAGTCGACGACGCATCAGTATTAGAGATGTTCCGAGTCGAAGTCTTCAGCGCAGTCGAAGTCCACACCGAAGTCGAAGATCGCAACGCAGTCGGAGCCCGCACAGCCGAACCGGGCGCCGTAGCAGCCCGAGCGTCCAAAATAATACGAGCCGCCGAGCTGAGCAGCTTGAACGAGAACGTGAGGCTGCACAGGAGCGCCTGCGATCTCTAGAAAATCAGTTGCGACAGGAACGGAGCAGACAACGCGATGCTACAGCGACACGGGATGGAACAAAGGTTAGAGATCATAGTCCTACTTTTTCTTCGAAAGATGTGCTGAATATTTTAAATTCAATTAGAAACCAACCGTCAGCGGCTGGCCCACCCAATCACTCGAGTACCGTGGTTAATAATCATAAAAATATTTTACCTGATTTTGACCCATCCTCTAAAAATCAACGTGTTGATGTATGGTTAAGGAAAGTGAATGAATGTGCCACCGTTTATGGTTGGGACGATAAGACAACCATCCATTTTTCAATGCAAAAATTGCAAGGACTGGCCAAGACTTGGTATGAGAGCCTAGATTCAATTTTATTTTCTTGGGATCAGTGGCAAGATAAATTGTCTCAGGCTTTTCCTTTTGAGCAAAATTATGGCCAGTCCTTGGAAGATATGCTCAGGCGTAAAAGCAAATACCATGAACCTATAGAAGTGTATTATTATGAAAAATTAGCTTTATTGAACCAGTGCGATATAGTTGGCAAGCGTGCGGTCGATTGCATTATTCATGGTTTAAGTGACAGAACAATGAAATCAAGTGCTTTAACACTAAGATGTTCTCAACCTGATGAATTGTTACAATTCTTGATGAGCAACAAGGAATTAACAAATTCCTTTGATCGTTCCAATAGCAACGTTAAAAATAGGTTAGGATCCGGAACTGCCACAACGGACAAATCCAATAAGGGAAACTTATCAAGTGATAACGTAGCGTTCTGTTTTAACTGTAAGGAACGAGGACACATATACCGGAAATGCCCCAAGCCGCTGATTCGATGTAATCAATGTCACAGGGTAGGCCATAAAGTCGATAAATGTCCCACAAAACTGGATGACAGTGACAGTAAGACAGCGAATACACAAAAGACCATGTGCATTTCTTTAACCAATCATAATTCGAAATTTTATAAGGATATCTTGGTAAACGGAGTTTCTATTAAGGCCTTTATAGATTTTGGAAGTGAAGTTTGTCTGTTAGCTAAATCAAAATCGATAGATCTGATGCTAAAATGTGATGGCGTGCGTACCCCAATTAGAGGATTTGGGAATGAAATTGTTTACTCTTTAGGTAAAGTGACCGTAGAGATTAATATTGATGGCGTTAGTGCTAACACTGTGTGTCAGGTAGTTGAAGATAGTCTTTTAGATGTACCCTTGCTAGTAGGACAAACTTACACCGAACAATCGCATATATTTGTATTGAAATCGGCAAAAGCATTACAGTTTATTGATATTAATCAAGAAATACCATTTAATAACACTGAAATAGACGATGATCGTCTAGTAAAAGTTAGTTCCGCGGCTAATTTCGAAATCTTTGGTCCTATTGTAATCAAAGCTTTTACTGAACCACGGTTGAACGGTCAAATTATAATAAACAGCAAGGTTTTAGGGAAACCAACGTTTCAATACGTTGTTTGCGGAGGTGTCTATGCTATTAAGGACGGTTTCGTATATGTATACGTCATGCCAGTGTCGAACCATTGTCACGTATACAAGGGCTCGATTATATGTCGTGCTAGCAATGTTCAAGTAGTTAACAGCGTTTTCAATGTAGATAATAAACTAGTGACTGACCGCATAGATATTAATAAAGTTCATATTGGCGATAATGTTGACGACACACATAGATCTAAGCTGTTAGAATTACTTGAAAAATATAAAGATTGTTTTGCATCAAATTTAAAAGAACTAGGTAGTACTAACGTCACCGAAATGAATATTGAAATTAACAGCAAACGCCCAATTGTATATAGGCCTTACCGGTTATCACATAAGGAACGCGATCAAGTACGTGAAATGGTAGGCGAGATGTTAGAAGCTGGAATTGTAAGAGAATCCACCTCCGAGTATGCAAGTCCTGTGATCCTCGTGCGTAAGAAAGATGGACGAATGCGAATGTGCATAGACTATAGGATGCTAAACTCTGTGACCATTAAGGAACATTATCCGATGCCGGTGATAGAAGACGAGATAGCTAGGCTTTCCGGTCAGGCGTTTTTCATCACGCTTGATTTATTTTCTGGGTACTATCAGGTGCCCATATCAGAGCAGTCGAAACCGCTGACATCTTTTGTCACTCCAGATGGACAGTTCGAGTTTAATCGAATGCCGTTTGGATTGGCAAATGCGCCAGCGGTGTTTCAACGTATGATGAACAGAGTTTTGGGCTCGGCTAGATATAGCCAAGCCACAGCATATATAGATGACGTTTTGATATATGGGAAAAACGTGAAACAGTGTTTAGAGAGGCTAGAGAACGTGTTGAAACTACTTAAACAGGCAAATTTAACTTTAAATCTATCCAAGTGTGAATTTCTCAAAGATAAAATTGATTATTTAGGCTATGAAATTAGTGCTTCAGGTATTAGGCCAGGTGATAAAAAGATCCAGAGTGTTTTAGACTTCCCTCGCCCTATAAATGTACACACTGTTCGTCAGTTTCTCGGGCTTGTCAGTTATTTCCGCAAATTTATTATGAATTTTGCACACATTGCGCAACCTTTAAATAAACTGCTGAAAAAGGATGCTCTTTGGATTTGGTCAGATGAACAAGAAAACTCATTTAAAATGTTGAAAGAAAAGTTAGTCCAACGTCCGGTTCTAGCGATTTATGACCCAAGTAGGGAAACAGAATTACACACAGACGCCAGTAAATATGGCGTAGGTGGAATTCTGCTTCAACGTTTGAGGGAAAGTAGTGATAGTTTTAGGCCTGTTGCATTTTACAGCCGACAAACTTCTCCAGAAGAAAGGAACTTTCATGCATATGAACTGGAGACGTTGGCCGTAGTATGTTCTTTACGAAAATTTAGAGTTTATTTGTTAGGCCAGAATTTTAAAATCGTTACTGATTGCAGTGCTTTAAGGTCCACATTTATTAAACGCGACATAATACCGCGGATAGCGCGTTGGTATCTTTTAATACAAGAATTTCAGTGTACAATAGAATATAGACCGGGGAATAGAATGGCTCATGTAGATGCTTTGTCACGTAACCCAATCAAAAGTGACGGAAACAATTTGGAGACGATATTAGATGTTACTGACCAGTATCCAAAAGTATTGGTTATTACCGGTGATGATTGGCTCCACACGTTACAATTGGGTGATAGTGAACTAAGCCGTATCAGAGATATTCTAACTTCTAATTTAGATGTAGAAGGACTTAAGCAAATTAGGGATAATTACGTAATAAAGGACAATAAGCTTTATAGATGCGTTGAAGGTGATAAAACCAACTTACGTTGGGTTGTGCCAAAGGGCGCAAGATGGCAATTGTGTCGTATGAATCACGACGACATTGGACACTTCGGCGTGGAAAAGACCCTCGATCGAATAAGGAATGCTTACTGGTTTCCTAAAATGTCGAAATTTGTGAGAAAATATGTTGAAGCATGTATTGAATGCGCTTACTCGAAAAAGACTTCATGTAGTGAGGGTCACTTGCATCCAATTCCTAAGGTCGAGGTTCCTTTCCACACTGTACATGTTGACCATCTGGGCCCATTCGTGCGTTCAAAAAGAGGGAATTCGTATATTTTAGTGATGGTAGACGCGTTTACCAAATTCGTTTTCATAAGGCCTGTAAGGAATACAAAAGCTCTGGTCGCAATAAGAGTTATAGACGAGATTTTCTGTACCTTTAGAGTACCCGATAGAATAATTAGCGATCGTGGCTCTTGTTTTACTTCCCATGCGTTCAGGAGGTTTTGTTTGGATAGAGGGACGAAGCACGTTTTAAATGCGGTTGCTAGTCCACGCTCAAATGGACAGGTTGAGCGATACAACCGGACAATTCTTGCTTCTTTAACCGCTGTTAACCTCAACGATAGTGAAAAAGATTGGGATGATAAAGTCGGTAAAA
Source organism: Agrotis exclamationis (assembly GCA_950005045.1). Lineage (NCBI taxonomy): Eukaryota > Metazoa > Arthropoda > Insecta > Lepidoptera > Noctuidae > Agrotis > Agrotis exclamationis. The sequence continues at coordinate 11,447,102 of OX465443.1, forward strand.
TTCAGTGGGGAATTAACAACACGGTGAATAAAACAACGGGAAAGATGGCTGCTGAAGTCATGTTTGGGAATTGTATGAGTAGCGAGTTAGACCCAAGACTAAATGTAGTTCGGGAAGAAACGCGAGAAAATAGTAATTTAGTAACTATTAGAGAGGAAGTTAAAGATAAAATAGATGAGGAGCAAGAAAAACAAAAGGAACAATATGATAGAAATAGACGCCCTGCCCGTGTCTATACTGAAGGAGAGTTAGTTAAAATAACCAATACGAATTTTAAAAATGATGGTAAAAGTAAGAAACTTCTTCCTCAATATACTGGACCGTACCGTATAATATCAGTACTAGGAAACGATAGATATAGAATTGTAGCAATACCAGGGTTGAGTAATAGTAGACATAAACGTAAAACTACAGTCGCTGCCGACCGCATGCAGCCTTGGGTACACGTAGCTGCTCTGAATTTGAACGACAATGATTCAGTAAGTGATAATGATGGTATTGACAGTAATTAGATTTATTATGTACAATTTACAGTAACTTGTGTTAAGAAGAAATAGTTAGTTACGATAATTATAGTTTACATTTTTAGATGTATTGATTAGTTGTTCAAAATATGTTATGTGTGTTCATATTTATGAATTATTAAGTTAAGCTCTAGATTTAATTGTTTAGATCAATTAGCTCAAAGTAGACCTATTTATTTGAATATATGTATAGTAAATTAGAAAGCAACCATGAGATTGGTTTGCCAGTTTAGCAACCTTGTGATAGGTTTGCCAGTTTAGCAACCATGTGATTGGTTTGCCAGTTTAGCAACCATGTGATTGGTTTGCCAGTTTAGCAACCTTGTGATAGGTTTGCCAGTTTAGCAACCATGTGATTGGTTTGCCAGTTTAGCAGCCATGTGATTGGTTTGCCAGTTTAGCAGCCATGTGATTGGTTTGCCAGTTTAGCAACCATGTGATTGGTTTGCCAGTTTAGCAACTATGTGATTAGTTTGCCAGTTTAGCAACCATGTGATTGGTTTGCCAGTTTTGCGACTAAGTGATAGATTTATTAAATCATATAAAATGTTATTTAGTAAATAAGATAGTGTGTAAATGGAATGATGAGATTTTGTTAAAATTGTTAAAACTTGCTATTGTGTATATATTATATAACGTTTGATTTTATCACCTTAATCACTAGCTTGATCATATTGGATTGTATAATGATGTCGAAATACGTATAAAATAGATAATTACATGTATAATGTTTTAAATGTTACCCTGATTCATTTACGCATGTATTTTTTTAAATTAATATTTTTTTTGTTCTTTTTCTCTTTTAAATAATTCTGTAAAACGGATCGATTGCCCGAGTGTTAGGTTCCCCCTGACTTATGTGTATGAGGACATACACAAGGTCAGGATGGACGAGTGTTAGGTTAATTTATTTGTAGTTTAAAATCGACTAAAATAACAACTCGAATATTGAGTAGCAACGTTTATGTGGCAACACCAATGGTGACAGTTGTCAAGTGAGACAAGAAGGCATGTTCCGGCAATCGATTCGTTCACTTGGTTTTGGAGCGAGCTACGGGTCGGACGAAAGGAAGACACCTCTGGCTATTTTAAATAATTATCATAATTGTGGGTCAATAATATTGGATAATAGCAGTCTGTTATATTTAAATAATTAAATAATATATTGTCGTCACACCAAGGAGTTTTATTACAGTATTTTAGTCTGTAATATCCATGACTTGCCATATTTGCTAAAAGGTATTTTGTGACGCTGAAGTGTTTGGCGATAATATCTTACTTATCTTTAAAGTAGACAGAAATCAATGTGCGCCTAAAACGTTATAAGTAATATCAGTCGAATCTTTTGGAGTGCAATATTTCACTCTTATAAAAAAAATATCTTTATAAAAATTTACTTACTTATTTTTTTTTTTTACCGACCTTACCAGCACACTGCAACGCATGCAGTTAATAATGATATATAGAATTTTGCGAGCGCTCCCTTAATCTGTTGGATTACTCGATGATGCGACGCGGCAACACCCTGTGTAATCATCATCATCATCACCGGTAATCATTGTCGTTTGATTACAGGTGATGAAGACGTACGTGTTTTTATATCTTACATAATCTGTCTATAAAGTTCCCACTGCTGGGACAGGCCTCATCTCTGTGGGTTGGCTATAATTCACCACGCGGAATTGCGGGTTGGTAAATGTCACATGTCTTCGAAGTTTTGGCTCTTGGATGTGCTGGTTTCCTCACGATGTTTTTCTTTACCGTTTTGAGAGCGATGGTGGTGAAATAAGTCATACAAAGTAATGCGCCTAGCTGGGTTCCGACCCATGACCACTAAAAACCGGCCAAAAAGAAGTCGGACCTCACTAAAGATTCCGTACCAGTATCTATAAAAACAGCAAAAAAAATCATTTCTGTTGTATGGAACCCCCACCTTTTTTTTTAGGTGGTAAAATCATGAAATGAGTCCTCCCGCCCTGGGTGGGGCGGAAGGGACTGTCAGACTCTTACTGATTAAAATCCACCCGTGTTCCTTCGGATGCCCTTTACGTTCCGGGGCCACGGTATCCTGTGTTAAGAAAAACCCGCGACCCCAGCAGGCATTTGGCCCATAAGGGGCCCCGTCAGTTTGCTGACAACTCCCCGAAGGCACGCGCGAAACACGACACGACGCCCCACCGACCCGGGCTTGGTCCTTGGTCGGACGGCGAGTTACCCATTATGGAACCCCACCTTAGATATTTATTTTATTCTGTTTTTTTTTTAGTGTTTGATGTTATAGCAGCAACAGAACTAAACATTACCGGTGAAATTTTCAACTGTCTACCTATCACGATTCATGAGATACAACCTGATATCAGACTGACAGACAGACGGACAGCGAAGCCTTAGTAATAGCGGACCCTATTTTACCCTTCGGAACCCTAAAAACGGACAGTTTCACTAAAATGATTGACTAATCCTCTACAGTTCGATTGAAAATTCCCTGAAAGCCATTTTGCGTGTAGGTAACGTTTCTACACGATGAATGGTAATCGACCACACTATAGTTTCAGGCAGAGAGAGTGTTATTTCGTCGAACATACGTGAACTTTAGAAGTAAAGTTTGATGGTAACGTTGGCGCAGTGGTTAAGTTATAGACTGTTACGCTCTTTGTCGCGGGTTTGATAAAAGTCCGGAATAAATATTTGTATGATTTACAAGTTGTCGTTCCGGGTCTGAGCGTTTCATTATTTTTTAGTGTTTGTAAAGAGCCTAACCTAGGTGAGGTTACTGAAGAAATTCCTAGGGTTGGGCATCGTTAGAAAAAAATCAAATCGTAAAGAAGAAAATCATAGCGATCACCAGGTATTTTTTCATTCGTATCATTCTTTTATCACATTTTCTTTTTTCAACACAGCTTATTTAAATCATGGGCCTAAAATCACGTTTTTGGGGTGATTATTTAATGATCCTGTCAGTCATAACAGACCAAAATCATCTTTCATTATTGCTTTTTGCGTTCCAAGACCTCTTCAGATATTCCCGCCGTCCTTTAAAATCACTTTTGAGCACTAACACAAGCTAAAATCATTAGCATATAAAAAACAACCTTCAATATTGCGTAGGATGTCTAGATTTGTCTAAAACCTAGACATTTACACCTACCTACCTTTAACTAGAATTCTCCTAATGACTATAAAAACTGAGAGTAAAAATAGTCATTGTAAATGTCAGAATCAAGTGTCATATAAGGTATGATATGAAGTTGCTGAGCAGTATTGGTGGGGACGAAATATTGGGTCACGTATCCGTCTGTTAAGGACACTGTAGCCCTGGAAACCAAAGGGCAACATAAGGAGCATAGTTTTTTCATCCTGGTAAAATCATCAAATGAGTCCTCCTACCCAGGACGGGCGGGAGAGACTGTCAGACTTGTACTGACTAAAATCCACGGTGAACCTTCAATAGCTCTTTGCGTTCCAAGGTTACAGTTACCTGATGAGACAGTCTCGCCTCCAAGGAGCAGAGTGGAGTCAGACATTGGTTTGCTTCACCCGATCATCATTTAAACAGTCATTAATATTTTTATAAATATTGCATCGCACAAGGAATTTATCCTGCTTCGTGAGTGCGTTACGAACATTTAAACTCATATACATATACACCTAGACCCGGAACAATTACTTGACGGTCATACTAAGGCGCGGGCCACATAGAAAACACGTAAGACGAGGACGCGTCGGGGACGGGCGAAAATGTATGAGAGTCGCGCTCGCGACCCGTCTCTTCTGTGTGTTTTAGGCGCGGGCCACATAGAAAAGACGTAAGACGCCGACGGGGCGGAGACATATGTCTCTTCGGCGTCTCTTTCATACAAAATGTATAGAAGCGTCGCGAACGTGAACACGCAGAAGAGACGGGGCGCGGGCGCGACTCTCATACATTTTCGCACGACCGCGACGCGTCCTCGTCTCACGTCTTTTCTATGTGGCCCGCGCCTTACGTCGCGACGCTTCTATACATTTGTATGAAAGAGACCCCGAAGAGACATAATGTCTCCGCCCCGTCTGCGTCTTACGTCTTTTCTATGTGGCCCGCGCCTAATATTTATTCCGTGTGGAATCGAACCCGCAACGCGCCGCGGAGCAGTCGATCACTCAGCCGCTGTGCCGTGCCATCAAATCGTCAACATTTCCCACTAACAAAGTCCCAACACGAGATTCGAACCCACAAAACTCCGATAGCAGGTCATTTACCATTGACCGATACCTCGCGGCTAATGTACCATTATCAAGGGAAAATGACGGTCAAAAATACGATTAGCAGTTTTGTTTGAAAGGTAAATACAACCTTGGTTATTTGATATAGGGTGCAATTTTGAATGTAAACAAATATGCGGTAGTTGAAAAGTTGTGGCTGCATTTTCTATTAGTTATGTTCACGCTGTGTTTGAGGGGGTAAGCAGTACATTGTTGATGATTTTAGATTGACGTTTGGGTAGTTTTGATCAGAAACGAAAGATAGAAAATGTTTTTGATGTTCGAGTTTAGAAGGTAACTTAGGCACAGTGGTTAGAAAGATCGTTGGTATAGAAGTTTAGTGTTATTTTTACATTTTGTCTAGATAATGATGATGTCGAGAATAGGCATTTAGAATATCTTCATTATCTGGTATCAAAAATTGCTAATTGTCAAATTAATCTAGTTTTCAAGCTCTGACAATAACCGCTCTTGAAATTCGACGCATTCGGAAACATGCAGCACTTTTAATAACGACACTCCCCCTCCTACCTACCCTGTAAGTAAAACAGCATGAATATAATACTACGTGACATGACTTATATACTGCAAACCATACATACTTAATGTATGTACGTTTTCAAGAACCACACAGCGGTACAAGTACACAACAAAACACAAGTATATAAAGGCTATTGATCCATTTTCCATAACGCTCTTTATGAATATAATGTTCAGTAAATACTTTATTCTAACAAGCCAAATAACAAACAAATGTGATACACACATGGACACAACGCTTAGAATATCATAGACAGCTCACGCACACATGTAAATGTTCTGAGTTTTATAATAAACACGTAAAATCATTATTTGATGATTTCGAGGTACGCGAGTCATCGAGGGTGAGGTGGGAGGCTGGAGGGCCTCATCCCACTGCATGAGGGGTCGGCGATGCAGCAGCAGTGCAAGCTACCCTCAGTGTGGCCGGCGAGGCTGGTGATGTCGCGTGTTACCACCTACGCAGCGCGAGAAAACCTACCGCGCAAAAAATATCTAAAAATCTCTCATAAAAACTCTAACAAATAACTTCAAAATAAAAATTAAAAAAAATCAACAAAACGGCCTAAAATTCCAAAAATATCGAAATAAAAAAACCAAAATTTGGTGACAAAATTCGAAATTTTGCGCGCATGCGTCTTACGCACCGCTGCCGCCCGCCGTCACATTCAGAAATAGTTTTATGCAATAGACTCTATTTAATTTTTCTCCACAACACACCATAATCATAATAAATAGTATTTAAGTGAATTTGTAATCAATAGTATTCAGCAACACTTGAACTCTATAGACTTTCAAAAGACCGGTTTAATTTTACTGTAAAACTAGTGTAAGGCAACTGAAGGCAGTTTGACTCGGATTTGTTGCACAAGGGCTAAATAACATCAGCAACCATCCGGGAGAAGCAGCTATCAAAAATAAAGAAGAAGAAGAAGAAACCACCACATGGAAAGTCCGCGCAGAAGACCATGGCACTATAGAAGCGGACTAAAATAAGTTAAATGCGCAAGAAACTGAAAAAAGCCAAGATTTCATAGCAAAGGGGAATCTAGGAGAACAAATAACAACCAGCGCCATTTGACGATAAAGAAACACGTTTTTTCGCAATAGAACAAGTTTTAAGTTTATATCAACCGTTATTACAAGGAATCAATAGAAAAGAGAATTTAAATCTTACGTTTTTTGAGTACATTTAAACAACACTGGTTAATTTTGGAACTTTTAAATATAATTTAAATTGATTTTTATATACAAAACTCTCTATATATATCTAGTGAAAAGTAATTTAGTGAAAGACTCTGGACCTACACTTTAAGGCTAAGTGATATTTGAAATATTTGGCAACTAAGTTTTGGAAAAAGCTTTCGACCAATTTCATCAACCGCTCCAGACATTGGTGGATGAAAACAAATAAGCGAAACAAAAAATACAAAAATTCTTGTGCCTTAAATTGGCCTTAAATTATAAGTAAAAAAGGTAAGATAAAATTACTCCAAAAAGTTACAAAAAAATCTAAATTTTACCGAGTTTACCTACCTGTTGAAGCGACTTCTAGATTTCTTTAAATAGTACAAAATTAAAATAAAATTAACGTTAAGACTTAGTTAAATATTTACGTTATTTCTATACCTATAACGTTTTATATGAGTATGTATAATTAATGGGCATAACAAGGGCTAGACATACAATAAACTGACAATACAAAAGAAGACAGAGAAGAAGAAAAGGATAAAGAAGAATATACACAAGACTTTACAGAAGATATACAGAACTTTACAGAAAATATACATCTTAACCACGAACCAAACTTATTTCGTCACCCAGAAGACAGCACTCAGGTAAGATTCTTATCAATTTGAAATTTTGATGGAACTAAAAACGAAAATGTTCGTCCATCTTTGTTTTCCACGCGGTCATTTCAAGTCATTCCCCTTGACCGCACAGCTGAAAGTGCTGGAGAAAACAGACTAACATGATCGTTAAATTCATCATCTTTAATTTTAAAACATTTATCTTCTTTTTTGTTACATACTTAACGTAAAATTATATAATGAGCAAAATGGCCGCCGGCTATTAAAATAAAATTGACATCTATTATCTCGCTCGCACTCAGGGGAACCGTATCGACTGTTTCATCTTTTTCAGGACTGTACTCGAATTCGTCCATGTTAACCTCTGCATTGCCTTCTTTTTTATCTTCAGCATTAAGTTCTTCTTCTATATCTTTAAACTAAAGTATTTCTTTATTTTATAATATCGAAAGTATTATTAGAAAAAAAACTGCAGAAAAAATAAAAAAAATCTGAAAAATGTTCTCGTCTCAAAAATAAAGACCATGTGACTTAGTACCGTCACTATGTTAGCATCGAATGCCAAGAACGGTGTAGAAACATTCGCCCTAACTTTCGTTTTCGCCAAGTCAAGTTCAGGTTTTGCCGATGATTCCGGCGTGCGTGCCTTTTGCGCATGTCCGAGTCATCACAGTCATTGCCCAGCCAAATTATTGATCTCCGCCATGTTGGAAAACTGCGGGGGGGAGAGGGGGGGCGTCATTTACTAACGTGATAGTTTTCACAACGCTCAATTATGTAGGGAGGTGGGCCGTGGGGGGGTTCGAAAAAATGTATACATCAATATGGCGTATTTTGTATTAAATTCTATCGGTCACGCCCATCGGTTCGCGGAATTTATAGCTGGGGCTTTAGTGCCGATGCGATAGTTTATTTTAATTATATCGTCCTTTCATTTAATTAATATGGGCTTTGGTTAGGGCTTGGTGGAGGGAGATGGTGCATTTGCTGCAATTTTAGTTTCTATATTATCGTCTTGAGTTGAAGTCTGACCTGGAGCAAAATCATTCTGATATGAAGTTTTGAAGGAGTAACGGCAACTGTTACGTCGTTGTATAACTAAAGTTAAAATGTAACATTTGAAAGTCCTACTTCTTAGACAGTCTTCTCAAGAAAACTAACGTCTGTTATGTAGGAATCTTGATCCTGTCTAACCAACATTGATGATCGAATCACGTTTACTTCTGAATGAGATCGAGATGTAACACTATAAGCTGTTTTTTATTTTTTTTTATCGTGGTAAAATCATCAAATGAGTCCTCCCAGCCCGGGCAGGGCGGGAGGGACTGTCAGACTTGTACTGACTAAAATCCACGATGTCCTTCAATAGCCCTTTATATTCCGGGGTCACGGTAATGAGATAAGTCCCGCGACCCCGGCAGGCTTTGGCCCTCTAGAGGGGGGCCCTGTCATCTTGCTGACGCTCTTTGAGGCGCGCGTGGAACACAACGCGCCGTCGACCCGGGCATGGTCCATGGTCGGGCAGCGAGTTGCCCTTTACTCGCCGCCCGCATGCCCGCGACTATAAGCTGTTTTAGAAAAAAATTAATGGTGTCTTCAGGAATCATGATCTGATGAATTATATCAGTTACATCACGCTTACTTCTGAACAAGGGTATGCAAAACGATAAGCTGTTCAAAAACACTTCTAGTCTTATCATCTACAAAAGTTATTCAGTTATACAACTCCATTTTAAACATCATCATCCCTAATAGAATCCAAAATACTCAGACCCCTTTCAACATTCACACCCTTCGCGACTAAAGCTCACTATTGAGTTTTAGTACAGAGGTGTAGGTAGATACCTAGATACCTCATCAGTTAAGTGCCGCTCCCTTTTTCAATGGATGAATCATTAAGCCTGCATCGCATGACGAGTTGATGACACTATAAGCTGCAATTAATATGGATATGGTAATGAGATCTTGAGTTGAGAGAAAAATCTTTGTCAGTAGTGTTGTTAATAGTAGTTTGGTAATAGTGACAGCTTTTTTGAATGTTGTATTGGGAAGTTATTGCCCATGGCTTCGCTGGGGTTCACTTAGAATTTGGCAATCAATGTGGCAAGTTGTGGCGTCATCTCAAGCAAGTAGTAAACGTGTATGCAAAATTCCAGAATGATCGGTTCAGTGGTTTAGGCGTGAACAGGTAACAAACAAACTTATTTTCACATTTGTAATACTAGGATTAGGATTTTCTTTTATAAAAGGTGGTTATAAAGTTAGATTGAGGTTGTAACCCAGTGGTACCAAGAATATCAACCCGTACTGCACCCGCGTAGATTGCAACCCACTTCCTCTCACAGAGATGTGGGCTATGTCCTAGCAGTGGAATCAATATAGGCTGATTAGATTTTTCTATGCTATTTCTAAAACCAGAATAATTATGATAGATAGAATAAATCATTTAACAATGACTACATTTCCAAATCGTGTATACTGATACTGAGATACGGTTTTGGGAATTCTGAATGAAATCCGGAACGGAATAGTCACTACATACGTAAAATACGCATTCACTCGTGGATTTCGGATAAATTGTACGTAGTACGTACGTTAGACTGTCCGTATACGAACTAGAGTTTAGTCTAAACCCAGACATAACAGAACTTCATCACACCTTTATCCGAAAGGACACGTAGAAACCTCACATTTCTCTAGTCATTTTTAAGTCCTCTAATATAGTGGGCAACGCTACCGTCTGATAGAAGTTCAGTCTTCGTGACTTCCTAATTTTTATGTTGTTATGCCCGACAGGGCCCACAATGCTCCAAAACTTCTTCTCTTCTTCTCCGAAATTTCTTAACAAAGTTTAATGTTGGACTGATCACATCAGAACAGCATCAATTTCTTTCAATGAAAACGCCATTTTTTCCGAGCAGAGTATCAGACTTAATCCTTCACGGGATTTTCTGAGCTGATCGTTATCCAGGAACGTAAAGCGAAATTGCAGGAACAGAGTGGTTTTTAGTCAGTAAGAATCTGGCAGCCCTACCGCTCCACCCAGGGTGACAGAACTCATTTGAGCTTTTACACCTCAAAAAAAGCGGTGCAACGCTGCAGTACACTGTTTGGAGATTCCTAAGACCTCTGCAAATATTTGACCCTATCAGTTTGCTGGAACTCGACGCGCCGTCAGCGTCAGCTGGTTCTTGATCGGACAGCGAGTTACCCATCACTCGTTGTCAGCAACGGAGGCGATGGCGTTGATTTAAGCGCGGCTTAATCTGGAAGATCAACTTGTGTGTGAGCCAGAAGCTCTTCAAACAAATGGCAAAGAAGTTTTTCTTCTCAAGAAAAAAGTGACTCATTATAGGAAACTTCACCTAATCGCTTCCATTATAGCTAAGAAACAAAAAAATAAATAATAATATTAACAACTAATAATATTTTTTTGTAGGCACGTTAGTTGAATCATTATCGTGTCCTTAATGTCATTTTATATTGAACTAGTGTGCTACCCTTGCTTTGGACGGATGCATTTGAAATGGCAAAACAGAAAGATGAGTCTTTGCTATACCCTATTTTTATGAGCTAGCCCATGCTGCTTTTTCCCACAACTGGGAAAGGCCTCCACCGTTCTTCCAAAGACCATTGAAAAAGACCCTATGGTGCCAAACGAATGATACATACCAGCAAACCTGTGGTAGATCCAGTAGGCAGCCAGTGCAGAAAAGTAAAATATTTGTAAATCGGAAGAATTAAATTGAAAAATCGTGTCTTTTTTATCCTTTTCAGTATTTCAGTAGAATTGATATCTTAACGATAGAAATAACATTTCTGGTAAGACTGTATGTCAGATTTTCGAAAATTAAACTGTCAAAGATCTTCAAATGACAGCGGGAACCAAATGCCTTCCATAGCGCGGAGGAGTCACACTAAGTTACCAGTAGTACCCATCCACGGCCTGGACTCAGCAAACGTTGCTTATTCTAGAAGAGTTACCAGAATCCGGAATAAATTTTATCAAAATCCGCTTCGTTCTTTAGCAGAATAGACAGACAGACAGACACAGCAAAACATTTTATGTTACATTATTTTATAGATAAGGTGTATGCGAAGCACGTCAGGGGAAAAAGTGTGATTACTGTTTTATTGACTAATACTTGATTTAAGTAGATGTTTTTTGTTTTAATGCTTAAGTTATGATGGGTTTTAGGTACTTAGCGGATGCAAAGGTCCCTGTAATTTTCATCAGTAGGTATATAAAACTTAAATAAAAGTAGCTGATGGTATTGTGCATTTATTTGCATTATAAAAAAGTACAAATGGAGAATATCTTTTTTTTTTGTGGTAAAATCTGTCTAAACAGGTAATTATTACCCTGGACCGTAAAGGGCTATTGAAGGAACACCGTGGATTTTAGTCAGTACAAGTCTGACAGTCCCTCGCGTCTCGCCTTGGGCTAGAGGACTCATTTAATGATTTTACAACTATTTAAAGAGGTACTAAACAAACATAGGTAATGAGTTTTTTTTTTTTCTATTTTTAGTTAGAGGTTTTTATCTAAGACAACATAATGAGTTAGAAAGAGACATACAAAAGATTCTCAGTTACTTGTCATAGTACTTGAAATAAAACCGTATCATTCATGACCAGATCCAATCATCGTATAAGGAAGTACAAAATATCATCGAAAAAAATCGTTACAAAACGCACATTATTACCCAGCCGTGAAAACCGTCTGACACGACAAACGCATCTCAGACAAATGCATGCAAAACACTGCGACACGACACGACTGTCGTAATGTAATAAGACGCATTTTTCTTTGACAAAAACGTGCGCGGGCGACGGTAATGGTGTTAGAAAATTGATGCGAGTTCAATGGTTGATGGTTGGTATGATGCTCTACTTGGTTCGTAAGCAATACGTAGGTATGCTTATACCTATAGTTAGCTTGTAATGTTCTCATTGCTGGGACACAGGCCTCCTCTCAGAAGGAATAGGTACATTTTATGAATTATGCCATGATAGGTAAGCTTTTTAACCGACTTCAAAAAAGGAGTAGGTTATCAATATTCGACTATATTTTTTTTTTGTTATGTTTGTTACCTCATAACTTGTGGCTGGGTGATCCGATTTTCATGATTCTTTATTTGAAAGTTGGTGCTTTCCGTGTGGTCCCATAGTCACCATTTCAATATCTGATGATTGGATCCTGGAGAAATCGAGGGCATCCCTCAAATTTTATAGGCTCACACATCGTTTTTCGCAAATATTATGAAGTAATTTAAGTACTTACTTGCATATAGTAATCATCATCTTACCATTTTTAGTGGTTGTTTTTTAAGAGGTCGGTTACATTTTTTTTTTTTTAACTTTTTGTCTAAATAACACACTAATTTTCTTTATTATAAACGTGAAGTGAGGATGTATAGATGTTTGTTACTCTTCCACGTTTTTACGACTGAACAGATTTGTATAAAATTTGGTACACAGATAGTTTATAGTCTATATTAAAATAAGGAATATGAGTATTACGTTTTCGTGACATAATTTTTGATATAACGCGGGTGAAGCCGCTAGCAATAGATTTTTTTTTCGAGTACCAAAATTGTTAATATTATTTAATTCAACTTTATATAACAGTCTTTATTAAATCTTATCTGAAACAGAACCAAGTAGAGCCTCTTCGAAACCATACCCAACACAGTGGTGACACCAAGTTTTTACAAGACACACATTCTTCATTGGCAAGCTGACATTCCTATGAAACCTACCGTGAACCGGCTATCATAATATTGACTTTGAGTTTCCAAGTGTTTGTGCATATGCTTAGGTTTCTAAGCAAATCTGGGAACGAGGTGAGGCGTTGAGAAATGGCGTAGAACTTGGCGGTCCTGAAAATTTTCTTTACACTTCAGTACAGTACACTAAGTCAATTAAGACCACAGGTTTATTTAATTAAATGTTCCCATTGCTGGAAGATGTTTAAAAGCTGAGTTAGAGATCCTTTTTAACCGACTTTTAAAAAAAAAGTAGGTTCTCAGTTCGACCTGTATATATGTTTGTATATATGTATGTATGTTTGTATGTATGTTTGTCCGCGATTATCTCGAGTTTGGCTGTACGGATTTTGATGCGGTTTTCAGGAAAGTGTTCATTACATTCTGGGGAAGGTTTTAATATATAACAATAATGGATATCTCGTAAAGTTGCCCGCATAGGTCCGTTTTTGTTGCTAACTAGGATTGTAGATTTTCAAAGACGCCGATTATATGAAGATTTTTGTTGAATATCTAAACTAAAAAGGAAAAAAAAAAAAAACTTTTTGAAAAAAAAGGGAACCGACTTCAAAACCAAACACAAAAAAAAACTGTAAAATAACTTTTCTTTCGGAAGTCGGTGGCTTTGTTTTTTATTTATTTCATTGACTATGGCCACCGACTTCCAGTTTTTTATTTGGTGGCATAATCAGGGCCAGGTATGCTACATAGACAATACCGCGACCCCAGCAGGCGTTTGGCTCTATATCGGCCTCTTCAGTTTGCTGACAGCTTTTCGAGGCGTGTGTGCCTGATCTATACTCGTCAAAACAAAATAAGGGCCACTTTTTAAATTGCACTTTAAACAAGTATTGCTCTTATTCTGGGTACATAATAAATACTAAATATCTTGTTATGGTTTCTTTCAAGTATTAATATTGTTTCTACTGCATAATTGGAAATTCATAACTTTTTATAAATTAGATATTTGAGATTACTTAGAATTTACGGATGGTGTTTTTTTAATTTTCATACTTCTAACGGAGTTTTCTTCGACTAATACAGCAAGCAGGCTATAATGATCTTTCAATCTCATAATGTCATGTATTCGGAGACATATGGACGCAAAAACAGCCACTTGGGGTGTCACCTTAATCCAGCGGGCCCGTAGCCAGAAGAGGCAAGTTTAATTGTGGAATATTCCCAACAAGTGGTTCAAAATGCTGAAAACTGGTCTTAAAAGACGGGTAATATCACCAGACGCCGTGATCAAGGAAGAAAGTAAGTAAGTAAAACCCAAGAAGACCATTCAATTGTTTAACCGTGCAAATAGAGCGAAAATCTACTGCGCGGACCGTACAAACTCCATTGCGTCGAGCTACAGGCACCCCTATAATTGACTACACTATTCCGAATCGACTCCATAAAGACTAAACAATACTCAAGAAGATGCTTGGTTCGCCTCCAGTTAACTGCAGCGTATGGTGCAAATCGTGAAACATTTGCGAAGGAGAAATTTTATTGAACTGTTTTGACTGGGCTTCATTGCTTTTTATTGATGACTGGTGGGTTATTTTTTTTCAATAAAAACTGATTCATAAGAGTGTAGAGAAGATCTAAATAACAGGTTTCAGATCCTTGCACTCTTAAAACAGACTGTTCTGCCGAGTTCTGAGTTATGCTCTGGGGCGGTTATCTCTATCACGCAAAACTGAGCTCGCACTTCTTAACGAGGGTGCTGTAACTCCTCAAAATTGCATAGAGAATGTGGTGCAACTCCACATTATCTCATTCGCACAGCAAGGAATACCTGAATTCTTCTTGAAGCAGGATAATGCTCGAGCGAACACGACGTGACTAACAGCGCACACATTTCCTTACGCTCGAATTACGATGTCACAGTGGACACTCAGGATTTTTACATGAGTTCTATTGAGCATTTAAGAGATGAGTTAAAGAAGAGTGAAAAAGAAAGTAAAATTCCCATCAACACGCAGCTGGATCTCATAAATTGTCTGAAAACTTGCTGGTAGAGTATCCCAAAAGAAAATGTTCGGTATTTAATCCAGACTATTCCACCTGCCATAAAATGAGCAGAACAGAGAGAACAGAGTTAAAAGAGAAGCTAATAGAACACTTTGGAACATTAAAGACGTTACTTTTTCGATTTTTTTATGTTTTATGTAATTTCATACATTCCTGCAATTCCTCACTTTTCATTCAATTTGTTTTATTTTAACGATTTATTGGAATACATATTTAATTTTTGTGTATTTCCATCTAAAACCATTAATATTAATCAGATTCAATCATTGTAACTAGTAATATTTAAACATTATTTAATAAATCGATAAAAACCAGGTCGCCCTTATTTTGTTTTGAGTAGTAATAAGCACGAAGCCTTTTTTTTTCGCGTGGTAAAATCATCAACTGAGTCCTCCCACCCAGGGCAGGGCGAGAGGGACTGTCAGACTCGTACTGACTAAAATCCACGGTGTCCTTCAATAGCCCTTTATGTTCCGGGGTCACGGTAATGAGATAAGTCCCGCGACCCCGGCAGGCTTTGGCCCTCTAGAGGGGGGCCCCGTCATCATGCTGACACTCTTTGAGGCGCGCGTGGATCACAACGCGCCGTCGATCCGGGCATGGTCCATTGTCGGGCAGCGAGTTGCCCTTTACTCGCCGCCCGCATGCCCGCGCCTACGGTGGCCGGAGATCGTCTTGCGACGTCCGTCGCCGTGGGTGTCCACCACTGCGGGTGGGGCGGAGGGAGGACATTGTCCTCTCCCTCACGCGGCCCGCCTCCTCCTTCGCGAGCATAACTGCTTCGCAGAAGGAGGCGACCGCTTCCCACTCCGTCTCGCCCCGCAGCATGGCCTCGACCAACGCCGGGCGCGAGAGGTCTCCGCCTATCGCCGCCGTGAGGACACGTCGGTGCTCTGCCGAAGCGGGCCAGTCTTGCACCGTATGCTCTACTTTGTCCTCCGGGCGATCTTCGCAGTGGTGACACCCAGGCGTTTCCTCCTTTCTCCTCAGACACAGGTACCTCCCGAAACTTCCGTGTCCGGTGAGGACCTGCGTCATGCGGTAGGTCAAGACGCCATGACGCCTATCCAGCCACTCCTCAAAGAGGGGTCTTACCGCCGCGATTGCGGCGTGCCCGACCACTCATGACTTGTGGAAAATTTGTGGTACTACATTATTTTAAAGCAATTTGATGACAATAGACACTACCGCCACGTCAACAGGACTTCAGTCGTATAGCAGGGTTTCTAAGTATTATCCGTCTGCAAATTTGATTCTGACGTTAGTTACGTGCATGTGTCTTCGTTAACGGAATTAGAAAGTAGACCCCGGGGGGTTTAGCTTGCCATGCGATCAAGGACCAGGGTCTTTGATCGCATGGCAAGTTACTCATTATTCGCCACCCGCAAATCCTGAGTTAGAGACCTGACTCATTCTTAATCAAGGCAGGCGCAGTGGTGGTTTGAAGATATCTCATCATCATCATTCTCTTGCCCATATCAATTATTTTGGGGTCTCCTTCTTCCATACTTCTCTGTTTGAAGTCATGTCTCTCGTCATGTCAACACCACCACCTTTCTTGACATATCATCCTTCTTACAACCTATTCATTGTGAATATCCCATATCTTCAAATTAATGGCTCCTTGTCATGTTGGTTTCTTGATTTTTTCTTAAGCTCAAAGGCAATGAAGTAAATTACAGGTAATAAAGTGTATGGCAGGGTGCTATCCTCAGACCTACGGTACTTATGTCACTGAACACTGTCTCGACCCAGTAATCAAACCAGTGGCTCATTCCCATGGCGTTACGTTACTGACCACTAAACACTTCTTACGACTTTATGTAAACGTGTAGATATACGTGCAATAGGGTAGCTACCCTTAATAGACCGTGACCTTTAGACTTAATAGCTCTTGTATGTGTACCATTATAGTATATTCCACTTCATCCACTTTAGCCATTATTAATAGATTCCTAACTACTTTGATGCACTTAACTTGAATCTTCCATGTCAGAGGATGTATGTAAAAACTCATCATCAGAGATGAAACCTGAATAAAGGTTTTGCCAAATAGAGAGCTTGGCTTAGCAGGACGCTAGCGTGGCGTGATCAACGTCCATTTTATGGGTCGCGAAACACGCCACGCTAGCATCGGCGTTTAGCGATGACGACTTACATAATATTTTCAAAGTAAATAAGCACGTGGGGTGCTAAGACAGGAAACCTCCACGTGCGCCCGTGGACTGGAGTTCCCTCTCGGATACGTCCGGGGGGAAGACCAGTTTTTCGGGACGGTGCACCCTGGGATGCGGGCAAAAACTCTTCCTTAGGCACTGTGTGCCTAAGGGGTCTCTTTGCCCGTATGCGAATAGCCTGTCGGGTGGACGCTCCAACGCGTGTCCCTCTGAATAGCAGAGGGCACAGCGGCGGAGCGGGCTTGCGGACGGTGAGTAATGGGTATGCTCGCCGTCCGGCCAAGGACCAAGCCCGGCTCGGTGCCGCGTCGTGTTTCACGCGTCACCGACGGGGCCCCTTATGGGGCCAAATGCCTGCTGGGGCTGCAGGATACCGTGGCCCCGGAACGTAAAGGGCATCCGAAGGAACACGGGTGGATTATAAGCACGTCAAGATCACGCCACGCTAGCGTCACGCCGCGCGAAACGACAGTCCACGGGCTAACGAGGTTTTGAAACTGCCTAATTTTTTTGTGGAGTGGCATCGGCCTCGACTTACGAGTTGTAGGTCATGAAATCAAACCCAAAACAAAAACATGGCACATTTACCCTCATTGGGAAGAGGCTTGTGATCCAGCAGTGTTCCCACTGCTGAACACAAACAATATCGGTTGATAACAATGGTAACATATGTAATAATAACTTTAAAATATTTAATTTTAAGAGAAGTTAGCAAAAATATCCTTAGTTAACATTATAGTAGATAATAGATTGCAGCATTAGCTATTTTATCCAGGGGTCTTACCATGAGCTCTTAACGCGATCCAGTTTAGATTGTGGGAAAGAGACAGAGCTATACAAGTCATCTAGAGCCATCTCTTTCCCACAGCCTAAACTGGATCGCGTTAACAGTTCATGGTAGGACACCAGGAAGTTTACAGTCAATTTTAATTGCCAGACAGTTTAAGTGATACTAATTAGCTGCCCTAGTAATTCAATCAGTGATGATAATTTTAGGGTTCTGTGCCGAGCGGGGCCCTATTACTAAGGTTCCGCTGTCTGTTCATCTGTCACAGAGTCATCATCATCATCTCAGCCATAGGACGTCCACTGCTGAACATAGGCCTCCCCTTTAGATTTCCACATATACCGGTTAGAAGCGACCTGCATCCAGCGTCTTCCGGCGACCTTTATAAGGTCGTCTGTCCACCTGTCACAGAGTAGTCTCATAAAAAGAAAACGCTTGACATTTTGAGAGTGTTTTATTAATTTATTATGGTTGCAATACTTAAAAAAATGTTTTCTATTTCGAATAGTGTTGATATGTTTTTTTTTTTTTGCGGAGTTTCGATTACCCATAGGTATAGCGCTAAATATTGCACGGTGAACTGCCTCGCGCTTCGTACAGCAGATTAAAAAAAAAACCCATGTCACTCAAACATAATGTACTTTTCCACTAGTGAAACAAATTTTAAAATCAATTCCAGTGTTTGCTTCCAACATAGAAATAACTTACATTGTTGTCTATTCTTCTTATATTTATCATTTTAGTGTAGGATACATTTTTTTTATCCTGGTAAAATCAATCAAGTAAGTCCCCAGGGTGGGACAGGAGGGACTATCAGACTCGTACTGACTAAAAGCCACGGTGAACCTTCAATAGCCCTTTACGTTCCAGGGTCACGGTTACAGTGCCGCGACCCCGGCAAAGTGAAGATTACATGCAATACTATTTTAATTAAACAAAATTCGCACCTACCACTGCATCAATCCCCACTTAACAAACCAATAAATTCCTCACACAACTCAAGAAACAGTTTCAAATTCCCACTAAACTCCTCATAAAAATGGGCTAAGAATATAAATATAACTTAGTTCTAACTTAACACAAAAGTTGGTGAAAGGACCTCAAGTTAGAATGATGACTCAGCCGTGGGCGATTGCTTAAGAAGTTAAGTTGCATTCAAGTACGAGTGTCGGATCTATTGAGTGGTTTCGGATTTGTAACACTAGATGGCGTTCTTTGTATGGTATAGCTTTGTGGGGAAAAACTACTGTTTTTTTTAAACTGACTTGCTGTTTAAAGTGGTTTTGGGGTTTGGTTGGAAAAGGACCTTTTTTTTTTTTTTTAGTTAATGTGCTGTTAATAATTTTGCGTTGTAGCTTTATCATCTTGATTAGGTTAAAGCTCTAAAAAACGAACTCCTGAAGCTACAGCGCTTTTAAATTTCAAAGAGATTGTTATATTCTGAACGGCCACGAAATGAGGTGAGACTTATCCTGTACAGAGGCTCCGCACTGGTATTGCATTTGGGATGGGTCTAACAAACCCCATTTGACCAGATTATTTTTTCAGCGGCCGACCACAATCGATTGAGCGATTTCCAGATTGGCTACTGCAGTTCAGATATCTTCTCATCGAGAATCCCACAGTGTCTCAAGACAAGGGTGTTTAACCATTGTGTGTTGCCAGTGATGACATATGGCTCGAAACGTGGTCTCTAACTGCTGGCCTTTTAGAGAGACTAAGAGTCACTCAACGAGCGATGGAAAGAGCTATGCTCGGAGTTTCTTTGCGGGATAAAATCCGGAACATGGATATCCGGCGAAGAACCAAAGTCACCGACATAGCTCATAAAGTTTGCAAGTTGAAGTGGCAATGGGCAGGCCACATCGCTCGTAGAACTGACAACCAATGGGGAAGAAAAGTTCTCGAGTGGCGACCACGGACCGGAAGACTCAGCGTAGGTTGGCCTCCCACTAGGTGGACCGACGACATCGTGAGGGTCGCGGGCAACCGATGGATGCAAGTGGCGAATTGTCGTTCGGCGTGGCGGTCTAAGGGGGAGGCCTATGTTCAGCAGTGGACGTTTTCCGGCTGATGATGATGATGATGACTGCAGTTCAGACCCAGGAGGGAGACACTCTGCTGGATTGAGGAATTGAGGAGGTTACTTTCTCTTCGCAGTTCGCAACTCTCACCTGAGGCATCGTTTTGTGAGGAAATTGTAAGTTTGGCATTTGTCTATTCCTATTCCTTGTGTGTTAGATGTGGATGAGTTAGTCCGGTGGTATTCCGGTTTCTATCCCAGTGATAGCCTAGTGACCTGGCCTTTTTTTTATCGTGGTAAAATCATCAAATGAGTCCTCCCACCCAGGGCAGGGCAGGGAGGGACTCTCAGACTTGTACTGACTAAAATCTAGCAAGGAAAATCTTAAACTACAATAATAAGCATTCATAGGAAGCTTTGATTTTTTTTTTGTCCTTGTTTAGAGGCCTTACTACACTGAAGACACCACAGGTTCGCAGCACCATTTTCTGGTTCACTCACACCTACATATTACATCATCAGCCTATAATGTTCCCACTGCTGGGACACAGGCCTCCTCTCTGTGAGAGAGAGTGGGCCATAATCCACCACGCGGGCCCAGTGCGGGTTGATAGATGTCACATGTCTTCGAATTTTTGGTTCTAGGACATGCCGGTTTCCTCACGATGTTTTCCTTCACCGTTTTGAGAGCAGTGGTGATGAAATAAATTACACAAAGTAATGCGCTTGGCGGGGTTCGAACCCACGACCTACAAATCGTAAGTCGGGACCGATACCACTGGGCCACCACTGCCCTCTTTTTTTCTGGTTAAGCAGTGTATAATACCTCCTCTAGGTTGACCATGACATGATGCCATAAAAAACTTTTGAAAATTTCAGCTTTCCCGCCAGTGTCAGTAGTCCGTTTATTCAAATTTCAACTTTAATCGCTGATTGTAAAAACAAAATTGGTATAGAATGTTTTATTTAACAATTTTTTTTTCAATGAGGATACCATAATTTTGGGTAAAATGTTTGTTGTAATTGTGTGTTTTCTTTGACATCACCTTTTAGGAGCTTTTGTCTGTTAATATAGCAACTCAGTCTTTACTGATTTCTTATTTTTTTTCCCATAAATCCACAACTTCCCAAAAAAATACCGCTCCAAAATGGACATTCTACCTCCCTTATTCAAAAAACCAATCCGAATAATTACAGCAGACAAAATAAACTCCTCAGTACCGAAGATTTCTAACATTTTGCCGTGTCCTAGAAACGTATATAAACTCACAGACAGTGAACATTTCTTTCTATATCTAACACTAGTATACCTATCTAAAATTCATAGTGAAATAAGTATAAGAGCCTAGCTTCTAAAAAACTTTTGGACTGAAACTTATAACTGCCGCCCACCACCCAACCAATTTCAAACTCTAGCTTTCTAAAATTAAGCTCCATTTTAGAATGGAATGCAAAGGTTTGTAAGTCTTTTTGTTTTGAGTACCGAATGCGGCAGTGCAGGCCAATGCACGGTGCATACAACTAAGTAGTGATGTAGAGGTTCTAATAACGGATTTTAGTGATGTGCGTTAGCAGTTATTTTGTGTAACTAGTTATTGAAGTTTTTGGTTTTTGCGTGTCATGAAAGATTAAAAGTTTTTGGGGAATTAGTAAAGTTAGATGTTTTGATGGATTAGGTTTTTTTAAGTAAATGAAATGGATAGGTTTTGAGAAAATTATATACTTAGTTGGAAAATTGGTGGAGTTCTTTTTAATTAAAATCATCATCATCATCATCAGCCTATGATGTTCCCACTGCTGGAACACAGGCCTCCTCTCTCTCCTCTTAATTAAAATGTGTAATAATAATTTACACGAAAGCTCGTGCTTGATTTTTGCTACAGCTGTTGTCTTAGATGTTTTATTTATTGTTGAATATTTCATAAGGTACGCAGAAACTATGTGTGCATATTTCAAATTGAAGTAGTAACATTTTCAATACGTTTGTCGGAGATAATAATTAATCACAATAAGAAAATGACATTCTATGATAACATTAATCTTCTTTTTTAGTGTGAAAATCTTCATAACTTACATGGTAAAATACAAGTTATCTCCATATTACCAGGCCATAACCAATCACATTTTTTCTACCCGCATCAAAGAAAAATAACGACTAAGTTAAAAATAGCAGTTACTTGAGTAACAGTCTCTCGGGCAAGCTAAGTCGGTGCCTGTAAGCGCTCAATATAGGCTAAAACATATTATTATATGCAAGAAGTTCTTGTACTACGCGAAATTAGGGTTGGCTGTTAGATACAATGTTGTTACCTCACTATAAATATCTATTTAAAGTGTTACGTTACATTATTCCTTTTTTGATTTGTGATAATTTGAATTTAGAAAATTTTTGAGACGGTTATTGCTTTATGGTTACATTTTGTTAGTAATTTCTTTAAAGTTATGTAAAGGATTTGAAAGTGCTAGTTTTACTATCAATTTAAATGCTAATTTAGTTATAAGGAAGTTTTTATGTAATGCTAGATTTTTATAGTTATTCAGAAATACGGTTATTCAAATATCTGACGCAATTCTTTCCTGCACTATGTATTACGATGATACTCTATCTAGTTAGTCTCTAAATAGTCTTCACTATTGTTCCAAATTCAAAACAGAGCTTAATTAAACCAATTTAAATCCAACACAAGCCACACAAACTCATAAATAGAAGTACTGTTACTTAAAGAATACGGAAATATAAAGGCACTGAACTAGGTTCTAACATCCTAGCACAGCCCTATGGCCCGCAGGCAAATATGAACGAATGTAAGTTGACTTAGAATAAGTATGTTCTGCAATCGAGAGTCAGCCAGTGTTAGATCATAATGTGTTGAAACAGCACACGCGCGCGACACTCCACACAGAATACAATGAAAACTCAACGATATTATAAGAAAAATTCAAAATAATAACGCCATTTTAATCTTACAAATGTGTTCGCGCCTTTTCGGTTTTTTTCGGCAACCGCCGCGTCTCTGCGCTCGCGTTCGATTTTCGAAAATGTGATTGTCAAACAGCTATTTTTGGAACTGTGGTTTTGAAATTTTTATCAATGTGAAATGACTTGGTTTTAGATCTTTTTTATTTTTTGCTTATAATTTTTTAATATTTACGCTCGGCCTCCCGTGAAATTGGAGAAAAAATGTAAAATTGCGTAACTAGGAAATAAAAATGTGTGCGTTATGACGACTGAGATTTTGGCGCGCATTCTTGAATGAAGTTTTTCGCTAAAATTGAGAAGAGACTTCGTAATTAAATCTTTTTCGTTTATTTGTAATGTGAGTGAAGATTCGGACTTTTTGTGTTGTGTTAATGAGAATCTGAGGTTAGTCGGTTTTTCTTTTATTTTCTTTTTTATTTTGAATATTCCTGTCGTGCAGTAAATTTTTTAAAATTTTTGAATACTTTCAAGAGAATATCTATTTGTTTTTAAGAAAAAGTCGAATTAAAAATACTTTTTCGGTGTTATTAATACCAAAAAATAGATCACGATACAGTTTTTAAACCTAACGTACAGTTTAATTGTTTGGTTTGTTTTTTAAATACTTTTTTAAAAATAACACAGCTCTAATAACGTGCTGGTTTTAAGAATCTGTTGTCTAAAATACATAAAAAAAAATATATTTTTTTACGATTATTTGATATGTTTTACAACCGACATTATTTTCTCGTAATAACATACTCATGTTATCTTCATTTAATTATGTAGTAGAGAAAACCATAATTTAAAAATACATACAAATTCAAGTACATAGTTTAATTTTATTGTTTTTCGTTTTTATTGCTTTTAAAGTGGTTTTTATCAGATAACTTTACCTATTATTTTTAAGGTGATTTTCTGCGTAAGTAGTTTAGTTATTATTTTTTTTTTGTGTTTCTATTTTTTTTTTTACAGAGTAGTTATTTTTATACTATTAAAACTAAGACGGAAATAAATGACAAAGAATGGGTTTCCAAATGCGTTTCAAAATAGATCGTAAGTGTTTAAAATGACGTCGACTATTATTTTATCATAATTTCTTTAATAACTGTTTCATGGTTAAACCTTCTATAAAAATACTACTTATGTTGAGCGTGGTGTTTAAAAGAAATGACCAAAAAACTAAATGACCTGGTACTTAATTGAAAAAAAAACTGCAAATGAAAAAAAAAATCTGCAAAAATATCTTGCCTGTTTAAAAAAAGATTTCTCAGTAGGCATGCTCAGCATCAAGAATTCGACCACTCCTTACCCAATCTTTTTCATACACCTCGCTTCTTTTCACCCGCGGTACTAGCGAAACTCCAAGCTCAATCCCCACTAAAGCCACGTCACATTGAAGGCGGAGCGGGGGCGTTTCGAAGGCGTGAACTTTTTGACTTTCTATAAAACGTGACGTAGGTTCCCAGGATCTGACGACCTGGTAGAAAATTAAGGGCATATTCTACTGTCTTGCGGGAGTCTGTGTTTTCTGATAGCTATAACCTTGGGGTCTTCAAGTCAAGAGTGAACAGGTTACTTCTAGACAACCGTGCTTCATCACCGTCTACCACATCACTGCTTAACATCAGATCAGCCAGATAGGAGTTAAACGTGAGAATATCGCTAAATTAAAATTGAGTTCCCTACGTGCTTCGAAAAGCGTGCCATTATAAGTAATAAATAAATAAATAAATAAATAATATAATAATGCTTGAACTGTGACCATATTTTGCTATTTAGACAATAGCTTGGCAAGCACACTGAAAGACTGCGTCCTTTTTTCTTAGCAATACTTGCGTGTCGACTGTTTTATGAACTCTCCAGGAATAAAAGACATCATTTCCGAAATCCAGTGACTAAGGGCCAAATTATTATTACAGGCCCTAGCAAAAATTCTACCTATTTGACCGTATATCTTGCTTTGCAGTATGTATAGACGCAAATTGTATAGAAAATGAAAAAGCACCTCTAGTGTTCATCAAGTTGACAACAAAGTTTGCGTATACCTAAGTGAAAACTCGTACTTGGGCCTCAATAGTTAAGTAAACTATTAGTTTTTCTTAAGTAAAGATCAAACAACTGGCCTTAAAAAAATCTCGTTGGAAATGCGGCAAAGCCCTGAATCATCATCATCATCAGCCTTTAATGTTCCCACTGCTGGGACACAGGCCTTCTCTCTGAGTGAGGAAGTGGGCTATAATCCACTACGCGGGACCAGAATCGAAAATTAATACTATTATGAGAAGCCATTGTGATTCTGATGGTTGTTCAATAATGGGCTACTATTGGGTTATTATATCCTTTATTCATTTTTTTGCCTTATTACATTATATTTTTAAATATTTTCACAAAAACTAAAAAAAAAATTCAAAAAACATTTAAAAATATAAATAATAGTGGCCCACCGGTATCGGGAACAGGGTCCAAGCTACCGGCAGTCAGGGCTCCAGGGAAAGGAACCTCCTAACAATGGGTTATTATTATTATTATTATATGAAGTCCTCTGGGTTCTAGTTCCATGCACTTAAGTCACTTAAATGTTTTATTTTATTCTATTGTATCAACATGCTATGTTTTGTAGGTATTTTTTTGAGCGTAACACACTTTAAATGTTTCCCACATAATTTACCATCTCAAGATAAATGATGTAATAAAGGATCTGTAAAAGTTTTGGCGATTGGAAAAGAGTGTTCATGGAGTTTCTTGCCTGTTCTTCTCCATAGAGATTTACGTTATGGAATGGGCATCTACAGTACTTTCACATTTATCATGTCTTGTGACTGAGACTCATCATCATCATCATCATTAGCCTATAAATGTTCCCACTGTTGGAACACAGGCCTCCTCTCTCTGAGAGGGAGCAGGCCGTAATCTACCACGCGGGCCCAGTGCAGATTGGTAGATGTCACAAGTCTTCGAATGTTTGGTTCTAGGACATGCCGGTTTCCTCACGATGTTTTCCTTCACCGTTTTCAGAGCAGTGATGATGAAATACATTACTCAAAGTAATGGGCCCGGGTTCGAACCCACGACCTACAGCTCGTTAGTCAAGGCTGATACCACTGGGCCGCCCGCCACTGCTCTCAACTCAGGATTTTTCAGTCATCAAATCAGAGAAATAAATAGAATAAAATTTTATCGATTTATGCCCGTCCCAGCTTCGCACTATATTAAGAACCGCTAGTCCGATTTTGTGCAAATTTCACATAAAGCATCTACTAAATAGTTCGAACAAAGTCTAAACATTTGGTTTGGATAGGTGAGCCCGTTCTTGAGTTATAACATTACAACGAAAAATGGCGTTGATTTTTGATTTTTATATATTAGATAAAATTTTATTATTCTCTCCAAAGATTTTACCCAAAAAACCGTCCAAATAAGGAGTTGTTTATTTTCCTAGTATCAATAAATTTTATATATTTCCTTATTCAACGGTAAAGTCAAATAAAATTGATGGTGTTCTGATGCGGAAGTCTTTCTATTCACAATGGTACCTCGTTTGCTTCACTGCTTACCGCCTAGCTGTGTTGGCGTGAATATACCATTATTTAGGCTTCTATGCCCATTTGTTTTTCTATGAAAATGTTATTCATTTTCATTTTGAAAGGAAAGTGAAGAATTTGTTAAATGGCTGTTGATGCTTTCAAGACAAAAGTTGAAAAGTGCGTATTTTTAAAGACAGGCCTGTTGATCTAGTGGTTAGTGACCCTGACTGCTATGCCGGAGGTCCTGGGTTCGATTCCCACCCAGGACAAATGTTTGTGAGATGAGCACGATCATTTGTTCTGTGTCTGGGTGTAATTTATCGATAATATTTATGTATTTCGAAATATATAAGTATGTTTATCAGTTGTCTAGTACCCATAACACAAGCTCTGCTTAGCTTGGGACTAGATGGCGTTGTGTGATAGTTGTGGAATATTATTATTATTTTAAAGAGCTAAATTCGATATGATTGGCGCAGTGGCAGAGTGATTGCCGAGTAGCGTGTCTCAGGTTTGATACCCGCACGAAAAACATATTTATATGACCTACAAGTAGTTGATCCGGATGTGGGAGTAATTCCTACTGTAAGATAAAGCTTTTCTTTTCATGCAATAAATAAATAAGGTTACCAGTCTCTTGGATTCGAACCCAGCACATTTCTTTGTATGCTCTCAAAACTTTGAGGAAAACATTGCAAGGAAACGGTATATCCTAGAGCCAAAAGTTCGAAGATTACAGCGCATTCCCTCTCATGGGCGGAAACTTGTGTCCCAGCAGTGGGAACATTATAGGCTGATGATGATGACGTAACAGAAAATATCAGCCAGTGCTGTGCTAAAACGGTTATTAAATTAAATCACAAAAGGTTTTTAAGCATATTGCATTATTGCACTATGCAAGCATTGCATAGCTTTTATCGCAGGCTCTGAGCGCAGCGCGGCGCGGCGACCGAATCAAAAAAAATCCAAAAACCTAAGGAAAAAACCTGACACCACGCATCGTCTAACATCGTTTCAGTTCGGGAGACTTTGACAATCATAAAAATATAATGTCATAAAACAATTTAATTTTTATTACTGATCTAAACGGCCAGCTACAAAAGGAGTTTTCACAATGAAACCTACTTATAAAATTCTCCTACAAAAAAGAAGTTCTTTAGTAGGTACAGTAGTGCACCAAAAACATTTTAAATAAATTATATTCTCGTTAGGTAAATATACGCGGTAGGCAATTTTATTCTTTTAAAATAAAAATAAATGTTATGCAATAGCTTCACCGCGGCAGTCTCCGAGTGCCACATGTATTTTTTTTCTATGGGTATAAATAACACTTTTACACAAACGGTAGGTAAATCTACAACCTACGGAGGAAAGAACTATTCATGTATGTAGTTGCAAATGAGATCACGACTATTTCTTTTAAACAAAGCCGCTAGTAGTAAAATGCTAGGAAAAACAACAACAAACAACAGATACTCATTATTTATTATTATTATTTCTCCTTGGTTTGTCTGTTAAACTATTTCTGGTAATTACCTCAAATGAAAAAAAAAATGTGCACATTCACTCACACCTACCTACATAAATTGAGTAAAAAAAAAATACTTTTTTTTCCTATACGGTGTTAATGTTGCAGCATAATTGGCGCAGTGGTTGAGCAATCGATCGCTACGCTGCGTGGGCTGCGTTCGATTCCTGAAAAAAACAAAATATAATTGTTTGGCCTGATAGTATGTTGTTCTGAGTTTTGTTATTTGTGTATGTCAGTTTAAATGTTTGTATATTCACATGATGCAAAAGTAATTTAAAGAGTGGCAACATTTTTTTTTAAATTACTGAATATAACCGAGCTTTAGAACCATGATCATCATTCATTAAATCCCATTAGCCCAAAGATATATGTAATTATGCACGTAATAAATTAAATATACATGTATTACATACGCAGGTACCTAAATAAATTATATAAAGTACCTAACACATTAATATATTTACCTTTCTTACCAATATTCTTGTTAACTCACCCATTCTCCGCCGGTGTCAAAGGTCTGTAAAACCATTAGGTTGCGTAGGCGCAGACCAGTCTGTTTAAGCTTATTGCAGTGCCTTTTTGATTTAGGTATAAGTTGTTCCAGTTTCGTGGTACGTGGGACTTTCTTCTTTATTATCTTTACTTCCTAAATGCAATATTATACAACACTAGCAGTTCGCCCGCGACTTCGTCTGCGCGTATTTCGAACCTTTTACTTATCAGTGAATTTCTACTCCCGGCCACCCAACTTGTGGTATACTTTTGGAAAATCTAAATCAATATCCAACAAAAATCCCGCCTGAGGTAGCACCTACGTCCTAATAAAACAAACCCATAAGCAAAATTTGAGACTCCTAACTATCAAGAACAAAGTCGCATCTTAGTGAGCATCTTTTTTTTAGCGTGTTAAATTCATCAAATGAGTCCTCTCACCCAGGGCAGGGTAGGAGGGACTGTCAGACTTGTACTGACTAAAAGCCACGGTGTCCTTCAATAGCCCTTTACGTTCCAGGGTCACGGTATTCGTTAGTCCTGCGACCCCGGCAGGCTTTGGCCCTCTAAGGGGAGGCCCCGTCATTGTGCTGACACTCTGTGAGGCGCGCGGTGAACATAACGCGCCGTCGACCCGGGCAAAATCTCGTCATAGGCAGCATCTACGTCCTAAGAAGAATCCCTATGCAAAATTTTAAACTTCTACCTCTCAACCCCAAAACAACGCTTTAGGTGTTGAATTTCGTAAAATCCCATCGTAGTGAGCATATTAAAGTCCTAAACATAACCCCCATGCAAAATTTGAAACTCCTAGTGCTTGTAGTAACAAAGTTTCATACAAACTATCAACCCCAAAAACAACCCTTTAGAGGTGAAATTTCGCATAATCCCATTTTAGTGAGTACCTACGTCTTTAAAAGAATCCCCATGAAAAATTTGAGACCTCTATCTATCAACACCAAAAACAACCCCTTAGGGGTCGAATTTCCCAACATCCCGTCTTAAGTATCACCTACGTCCTAAAAAGAACTCTCATGTAACATTTGAAACTCTTAGTACTTGTAGTAACAAATTTTCATACAAACTATCCATGCCGAATAACAACCCCTTAGGGGTCGAATTTCACAACATCCCGTCTTAGTGAGCATCTTTGTCTTTAAAAGAATCCCCATGAAAAATTTGAGACCTCTATCTATCAACACCAAAAACAACCCCTTAGGGGTCGAATTTCCCAACATCCCGTCTTAAGTATCACCGACGTCCTAAAAAGAACTCTCATGTAACATTTGAAACTCTTAGTACTTGTAGTAACAAATTTTCATACAAACTATCCATGCCGAATAACAACCCCTTAGGGGTCGAATTTCACAACATCCCGTCTTAGTGAGCATCTTTGTCCTTAAAAGAATCCCCATGCAAAATTTGAGACCTCTATCTATCAACACCAAAAACAACCCCTTAGGGGTCGAATTTCGCAACATCCCGTCTAAGTGAGCATCTACCTCCTAAAAGTATTCCCCATGCAAAATTTGAGACTCCTAGCACTTAAAATAACGAAGTTTCAAACAAACTATCAACACCAACAACAACCCCTTAGGGGTCGAATTTCGAAAAACCCCTTTCGTAATTAGCATTTACATCCTAAAAAGAACCCGCATGCAAAATTTGAAACTCCTAGTACTTGTAGTAATAAAGTTACTCGACATACAGTAACACGGCAACATTTGTTGTCGGATGTTACTGCGGTGTGGATGAGTAACAATCAACAAATAGTAACAAGGAGTCACAAAAGTTACCGAATGTTACCGTGTTGCCTTTTGTTGCTCCACAAACCGGCGGTGTGGATGCACCGTTACATTCATGATTCACAATTTAATTCATTTCAGACACAAAATTAGTAGCGTTTTTTTTGTTATCGTGGTGAAATGATCATAATCAGGAGTACTCTTACCTATACTGTCAGACTTATACTGACTAAAATCCACGGTGATCCTTCAATAGCCCTTTACGTTCCCGGTCACAGTTACCTGATGAGACAGTCCCACGACCCAAATTAGTAACGATAAGGTCTACTTTTGAAGTGCCAGTGTTACGAGTTACCACTGTCAAAATCTACTTTCTGTAAAAATTTTTTTGCAGAAACCTACCATATACTCAGCCATTTTGACTGTCACTCCGAGACATAAAAGCGGAACTGCCTACTCCGCTTCGAAATTGAATGACACTTATGTCTGTCATTGTTGAAATTGAAATCCGGCCTCTTTCTTTTTCACTGTAATACTAATTACTTATGTGTTTTTTTTTTGTAAAAAGCCTACTTTATTACTTACTACCTTAAGCAGATGGCAGATTCTTGTCTCCGTATGTATGAAAAAATAAAAAATCCAAAAAACTTTAATTTGGTAAAATACATCGTCTAGTGAAGTTGCTAATGTGTGAACGTGGCTTCGCCCGAAAATATACAGCTTCAGCGTGAATTATGTATACGTATTTTGTACTAGAAGTATTTCTGACGTACATTTTATGGAAAATTAAAAAGCGCCTCTAGAGTACTATGAACTAATACCAAAGTAAATAACTTTACGTCACAAAAAGTGAAAATTCATTCTAAGGCCTTTGGACAACAGTTAGATATGTATGCCATATATTTTTTATTGATTCAACTGTAGAGGTAGGTATAACAGACATCAACTATATAATTTCAAAAATACGTACAAATAAAGTGCATTTAATCTTAGATAATAATAGAAAAACAAAAAAACAACATCTTTACGATCAAAGTCAACAAACAGCATTTTCCTCATGACACCATTTTTCACAATAAAATAAATATAAAAGGAATAAACGGAAAAATTCTAACGCAATGAAAATCGCATGCGCACTCACGCACACGTGCGCATGCACACATGCACAAAGTCGTTACGTAACGCCATTTTAAAGGCAATAAGTTGTTTGGCGTACGTTGTATGCATACATGTTGGACTTGGCGGTTGTGTCCATTGTCTTGCGGCATGTATAAATGTGACAAGTGACATCTAGCCCTGTGGCGCTTAATTCATTTTATGTTTAGGATGTGACGGGTCTTTAGTACCTAGTGATTTGCATGGTTATAAAAAGATTTAGGACTTTTTATTGCATTTCTTTGTTGCTGGTGAAAAATCTTGAAATATTTAGTGAGCGAGGCATTGATGTATTCAAAAGGGGAAGATACGGGACTTGCCACAGCGCTTGGTCCTGACCAACTAAGTGAATGCCCGTAGTTGGCACTCAGTCGCGCACGGCACGTAGTCTTGGACGCACGGAACGGCCGACGATCACACAACTCGATAATTTCAGATCTTTGTAACAAATCCGTATCAAAATGACGTCTTGTGTTCTAGCTGAGGATACAATTTGGAACTGAAGGGGCTAGAAACCACCCTGTTTTTCAGTTGTTTTTTACGATTCAGGTCTGCGGTGCCCTTTTATGACAGTCCCGCAACTCTTTAAATTGTTCTTCAGTTACTGGAGAACACTGAGTACCTACTTAGGTCATTAAATTATTGTCTATTGTTAAACAAACAAAATCATTGGTTTTACATATTATGAAAGCTTACAGACTATACCAACGATTTGTCCTGTCTAATTTTTAATTTGCCGGGTCTTTTTTTTTTTTAGCCTGGTAAAATCATCAAATGAGTCCTCCCACCCCGGTCAGGGCGGGAGGGACTGTCAGACTTCTACTGACTAAATCCACGGTGTCCTTCAATAGCCCTTTATGTTCCGAGGTCACGGTAATGAGATAAGGCCAGGCTTTGGCCCTGTAGAGGGGGGCCCCGTCATTATGCTGACGCTCTTTGAGGCGCGCGTGAAACACAACGCGCCGTCGACCCGGGCATGGTCCATGGTGGGGCAGCGAGTTGCCCTTTACTCGCCGCCCGCATGCCCGCTCTATTTTTCCGGGTCTTGGCAAGGTTTTTTTTTCTTTTTTGCATAGTAACCAAAAAAGTAAGCTTGCAGAGGCCTCCCCAATTCCTAGTAGGTCTTTTCCCATGCTACGTAGAACGCAAAGTTCTAAAAAACCTTTTTTTAATTGACGCATATCTTTACTTTCCATTGGAAACGCACACAAACGTATCAAGCAGCTCAATTTATATACTAATTTACATACATTTCAATAAGGCCGTCTCTGTAGTCGGAAAAATGTTGTACTTAACGTTACCAGGAATCAAATAGAGATTTCTTGATAAAAATAGTCGGCTCTTTAATCACTGTGCCAACGGCGCAACTTTGCTTAAGTAGAGTAAGTTTATAAGGCTAGTAAGTTTACTATACGTTAAGTTGAACTTAAAATGTGATTTCATTTTGTAAGGTGCTTTTTACGTGTTTTTTGTAGGTTTTATTTATTGATGAGACAGTTTTTGCAAGAATTCAGAAGCCCAAAAAACTGACTAGTTGTCAGTTTTACGAAAGCTTATCATAATACTCAGTAACTGGGATTTACAGATCAATATAATAGGAGTCGTGATGGCCCAATGGTTTCACGTAACAAAACATCATTGAACAAAAATATCTATTTTAAAGTACAAAAGAAAACTTGATGAATGAACAACGTCAAAAGTGTTTTATAAAATTATCAGTATATTATCGTATTACAACCTCTTAATTCCTGTCAGTTTACGCCTTAAAGTGAGCTGCCTTGCTTAGTCGTATTATGAACACACATTGACGGACGGCAAAAAGGTCACGTGACCTCTTACCAACTTCTGCCTGTGCTTGTGCCTGGAAACTTCGTATTACAAGGTACATAATGACATTTCAAGGCCGGATTAACTGTCAAAATTGGTATCTCCAAAATCATTCAGTTTACGCCACCTTTTAGTAACTTTTACTGACTTGTTTCTTTTAATTTGTCTTTAAACAGTTTAAACTACCTAAATTAAGCTTTAGAATTAATAATGGAGGCACTACCGAATATCTGGAGAGTGAATACACGATATAATGTCAGCTGATGAGCTTTATAAAGACGACAAAGTTATTACATTTTACGACACATATTCCTACACTCATTTGCTGAACGATAAGCAATAAATAGATTCATATTCGTAAACATTTACTCATATAATAATAAATTGTTCTAAATAAAAAACATGTTTCTCCTGAAAAAAATGTTTTATTCTGTCGTAGTTCCATCAGTGTAACAAAAAATTATCAAGAGCTTAGATTTGAGACATGGTGACTGAAATAAGTAATCTTTCGTACCAATGGACTTAGGGTTGAATAAACCAAACAAAATGTATGATAGGACTCAAACCCTGTGTTAAAATTAATAGCCTCAGCATCATTCCTGAAACGGTACAGTCCAATGGAGCCGAAACTTGTGTTCAATTTTTATTTGGGGACATTGGGCAGTCTTTGATGTATTAACAGACATTTTAAGTTCACTTCCTCGATTGCTTCTGGTACCACAATTTCACAGCCAATTTCAGGAGCACTAACATGGTAAGAACTAGGTACACTGTCTTTCGGTTTGAATAAACGTCCTAGGTTTTATCATTCCTTCTCTTGCTGAAACATTTTCTAGCTTCATATCTTAGGCGCCTCTTTGATTTTGGAGCCTCTTGCTTTAAAAATAATAACAACGTTGGTACAGCTCCGTTTTTCAGTTTTTTCCGCTCGTGACTTAGTCCATTGTTTTCTTACTTTCTCTGCGGCAGGAAAAGACTGTACTCCTTTATTATTGCACTAAAAAGCACAACATAGTGGCATGATAAATAAATAGAATACGATATTATTATTCTTGTTTTTTTTGGCAATCAAAACCGTCACAGACTAAAAAAATATTGCAACACGATCGTTCAGAAACAAACCCCTTTGCGAGAGTTGAATATTTAGTATTAAGTTTTTGCATAAAATAACAATAAATATTGCTCAAGTTGATTATAAATATTTAAATTGTTATTAAAATACAGTTTAACTCAAATATCTCCTAAATTTACAATGAAAAAGAAGTTTTTCACCCACAATTATAAAACCGGTAATCATCGGTAACTTGTCGATTCGATTTTTGAACGAATTCGCTAGCCCGTCTTAATCATCCAGAGACAAATAATCCTGGATGATTCTTTGCAGAATTACGTGCGCCATAATACGAAATAGAACAAGCCTGCTTATCGCCGTAAATTCAACTGCTTGAAAACTGCCCGGAATTAAAAAAAGTTGTAATACCCCCCCTGGAATGTTTTCATAAAAATTACAAAAAAAAAACGAAACATTAATCGTTACAAAAATACTTGCAATAAAAATGCTAGTTGCGAACTTGGCTTTACACACTACCGTGCATCTTTTTTAGCATGCAAATAGGCCACACAGAGTGGATCTAAAAACGTAAGTACTATTGAAATAGCCAAGTCTAGGTAATATACTTTACACTGGTCCGGTTAGATAGCTGATTATCTAGATTTCTAGATCATTCCAAAGCTTCCTGCATTTTTCCGCGCAAATCTGATACTAAAAAGATAATTAACTTTTGAAATTGGTTCGTTACTTTGTGATAATTATAATTATAACTTAAAAGGATAACTTTAATTAAGTTTTGTAATTTTATACGTTTCTTAAGTTTTAATTTTATCTACGTTTATGTATAAGTACCTAGTGGGTTTAGATTGTTAGTAAATATGTAGGTGCGTCCCCACAGAGCGCGCAGCCTCGCGAGGCATATTCCGCGCGAAGCAGTTCGGTTGGTGTGGACGTGTCTCGGGCGAGGCAAGTGACAGCGCTGCCGCGGTCGAGCGACCGAGCGCCCGAGCCATCCAGTGTCGGCTTTTGTTTTGCTCGCGTATATTGTTTCGTGCCTCGGTCGAAAAACAATAGACGCGTCCACACAGAGTGAGCAGCCTCGCTTGTCAATTTCCTCGCGCAGCAAATGCCTCGCGAGGCTGCGCGCTGTGTGTGGGCGCACCTAATGTTTAAGATAATGATTTTTAATTTTGCGTATCTGTTCCTGATGAAACATCGTCCAGGACTGCCGAGGTCTTGAGACTGACTAAGCCGGTTATCTTAACCCTTTTTGAAATCATCCAATGAATCCTCCATACCTGGGTATTGTGGAAGGTCAGACGCGTACTGACTAAAATCATCACTGTTCTTTCAGTAGCCCTTTACGTTCCAGGTTCCAGTTACCTGATGAGACAATCCCGCGAACCCCGGCAGGCTCTGGCCATCTAAGCCCGTCATATTGTTGACAGCTTTTTGTCAAACACCTACTCTGGCCAAATAGTTGGTCAAACATTTACAACCAATAGTTCAACAAACATTGGCTATTGTCTGTTGGTCATTAAACCTAGCTCATAATGATTTAAGTAGCAATGCGCTTAAGTAACCTTAGTTTATGACTTCATGGATTAGTGAAAACTTGAAGCATTCGTTTAGTTTACTATAAATGTCAAAATAATTTAAGTATTTGGTGGTAATTGTAGAATAGGGGAAGTTTTATGCCTAAACATGAAGTTATAAGTAAGAATAAATCGTTTGTTCCCACTAGTTCTACTGACCAGTTCTACGGTAGAACTAATGGGATTTTTTTCTCACTAGTTCTACGATACTAGGTAGAACAAAATAGTAGAACTATTGGAATTTTCTTTCCCACTTGTTCTACTGAACAGTTCCACTAACTATAACTATGTCAGAAAACGTCGACGGAGCACCGCTTCACGGTGCTCCTACTTCTGAGTGGTTAAAAAAAAATAACCACGAAGGGGATCCCCTTCTAACCTAACCTGTCCGAGTCGGGGTGCCCCCCCAGTCTTATATACAACATTTTTTTTCTCAGTGTCCCGTAGTACTAGAACATGTTCTACTGTTCAGTAGAACAAGTGGGAATAGAGAATCCCAATAGTTTTACTATTTTGTTCTACCCGATATCGTAGAACTAGTAAAAAAAATCCCATTAGTTCTACCGTAGAACTGTTCAGTAAAACTAGTGGGAATAAGCCGAATAAATCACAAAGTGTTAAGGCGATGACAGTAAAAAGTCTATTGGATAGTCAATTTAATTAATTATTATTTTTTCTCCCTTAATTTAGAATCATGAACTCACGGTATTTCTGTCAAGTGACGGATTCTTTACTATGAATATTTTAATACTGTAGGCTCCAAGAGTTACAGTTCCTTCTAGGTGAGCTTGCTCCATTTTATGCCTCATCTTTGCTTCTGGGGCTAGATTGACCCCATTTTGAATAAAATAAGAAAATAAAAAAAGTCCCAATTTTATTAGGATCCTTTCAAAGTTAGTTATTGAGGTCCAAGATTACATACTTACCTACTCAGTTTCGTCCAGAATTACTATTTCGTGTACAATAGTGATAAATAGAATCACCTGTCACGGTGGCTCCATCTAGCGTTTCCAGAATTACACACTAAGAAATTGATTAATAATCGTGAACGTTTTGTCACGAAGTTTTGCTTCATCGCTTCAAGGCAAATTATAGGTGTACCTAACCTAATTTGTGGCAAGTGTATGAAAGCCTGCTAGAATATATGTACGTTTTGGTTTTAAACATGAAAAGTTGTAATAACATAACATGCATATAATATCACGCCTGTGGTCCCTGAAGGGAGGAGGGCAGAGGTAGACCAGGACGGTGTGTCGGATACTAATATAATTTACGAGTATTTCGCTAGTTGTCTTCAGACGGAGTGTGAATAGCGGTCGCCTCCTTCTGCGAAGCAGTCATGCTCGCGAAGGAGGAGGCGGGCCGTGAGAGAGAGGACAGCGTCCTCCCTCCGCCCCAGCCGCAGATAGACGACGTCGCAAGACGATCTCCGGCCACCGTAGGCGCGGGCATCCGGGCGGCGAGTAATGGGCAACTCGCCGCCCGTTCATGGACCATGCCCGGGTCGACGGCGCGTTGTGTTCCACGCGCGCCTCAAAGAGCGTCAGCAAGATGACGGGGCCCCCCTTTAGAGGGCCAAAGCCTGCCGGGGTCGCGGGACTTATTCCGTTACCGTGACCCTGGAACGTAAAGGGCTAATGAAGGACACCGTGGATTTTAGTCAGTACAAGTCTGACAGTCCCTTCCGCCCTGCCCTGGGCGGGAGGACTCATTTGATGATTTTACCACGCTAAAAAAAAGTTGTCTTCAAGCACCATGTAATAAGGTAAGAGTGTATTGTCTTATCATTTTTTATTGTGAGTAGTTGTGGCCCAGTATTAAGGATGGACTTTTGAGTGCGAATTGAACCTAGCCAGGAAAATTACTATTTGTAATTTTATTTCATCACCACTGCTCTCAAAACGGTGAAGAAAAAGAAAAACAATTACTATAAACAGTCATGGCGTAGACCCAAAAATTCCGCAATCGTGGCGGTAAGACCCCTCTGAGGAGTGGAGTGAGCCTAAACGGATCCTCACCGGACACGGTTGTTTTCGGAGGTTCCTATAGCAAATTAGGCGCGAGAAAACACCCAATGGCGACAACAATTGTGCGGACCGCCAAAAGTTAGCGAAGGAAGAGGTGGAATACGTGAGGGAGAGAACAACTTCCACATCACGATCAAGTCGCCAAAGACACCCAGAGTTTTGGACAACGCGGGGCGAATTCCGGCCGCCGTAGGTGAGCGCTTGCAGGGGCGGCTAGTAATGGGTAGCTCGCCGTCAGATCAGGGACGGACCTCGGGTAGACAGCCCGTAGTGTTGGACAAATGCCTGAAGGAGCTGTCAGCAGATAATAAAAAAACATTATTTCTACAAAAAAAGCCAAAAGATTTTCTCCTCCTCAACTGGCTAACATCAATGTTATTCACGGCCCGTCGAACTAGGAACATAGAAATCGTGTAAATCGTCTTCCATACAGATGTTTTACACTTTAACCAGAGTTTCTTGGACTTTATCCAACTATCTCGGATTATTTACGTCCACTAAAAGCTATGCGATATAGCGATGTAGATGCGATGGTTTGATATCAAGGAAAGATTTTGAAGTTGTAATTAGGTCGGTGTTTAACGTACCCAGGACTTACATAGCATTGTCAATCAAAAGGTAATACTTAAATAGTCATTTCCATTTTGATCTAGTAAGCATATGCATAAAAGAAAGTTCCCTCAGTTAGGACATAGGCCCCTGAAAGGGAGTAGGCTAAAGTGATAACCGATGGTGAAGAAAAGTTCTCGAGTGGCGACCACGGACCGGGAGACGCAGCGTAGGCAGGCCTCCTATGAGGAGGACCGACGACAACGTGGAAGTCGCGGGAAACCGATGGATGCAAGTGGCGAATTGTTGCCGTGGCGGTCTAAAGGGAGGCCTATATTCAGCAGTGGACGTCTTCCGGCTGATAATGATGAAGGCTGCTGTATAAAATCTGTGTCTCTGTTCTATTTAAACATTGCCCCCAATGTCTGGAATTTTTCCTGTATCGTGGATGCGTTTGACAAACATTTAAACTCACACAAACAGCCACGCTATAGTGCCCACTTTTCTATTTATATTATAGCTTGTCAAACCCACTGTCCACCATACCTCACTTTTTACCTATTCTAAATCTATCGGCTGGATATTCAAGCAGCACAGTTAGCTAGTCACCTGATACATATCGAAGCTTGTAATACAGTTAGAAAAATGTGTTGCGCCTGCGCAACTTTGTTGGCTGATCGGTTTCATTTATGTGGATTTTTTATTGGATTTAAGAGGATTATTAGAAATATACTTTGAATATTATGATGGATTTAATGGGAAAGTGAATGTGGTAGGTAAGTTTTTTAAGGATTGTGTTTTCTAATAACTTTTAAATAAACTAGCTACGGAAGATAAAATCGGGATGAATACTTTCTTATGTGTTAATCCAAGATATAAACTAAATGATGTGAACCAATTTTCAACCAAATCAGTTCAGTAATAGGTATTTCCATGAAAGAGTAACAAACATCAATCGAT
Source organism: Agrotis exclamationis (assembly GCA_950005045.1). Taxonomy (NCBI): domain Eukaryota; kingdom Metazoa; phylum Arthropoda; class Insecta; order Lepidoptera; family Noctuidae; genus Agrotis; species Agrotis exclamationis. Next base: position 11,486,417 of record OX465443.1, read on the forward strand.
CCTCACTAACAATAAATTATAGGATTAGTAAGATTTTCCAAGAAAAGCGTAAAAGGGGTAAGTAATATATGATATAACTACAAAATCTCTAATATTTACAAGAGATAACAACTGCATATATAATTTTATTTGATATAACAAACTCTTAATATAATAAGCGATTGACATAATTTTATAATGACTAATTTCTATAATCATAACAATCAATGAATATAAAATCGTTTTGTATACCACTCAAAAGACATAAAACTTATTTGGTCTAATTTTTTTTTCTTCCTGGTATGTAATCTAACTCTGATGTACCTAGTAATAGTACCACCTACCATGAATGCTCGACGGAGCCCCGCTTCGCGGGGCTCCTGCTTCTGCGTGCAAGGTTTAAAGTAACCTAACAAGAAGGGGATGGCGGGGTCTGAAAGACCCCGCCATCCCCTTCGAACCTAACCTGTCCGTGTCGGGGTGCCCCAAGTCCCGAGCTCGCTTCGCTCGCTCTTGCATCCTAGGTCAAATAACAGATTACTACCTGTCATGCTGGCTCGACGGAGCCCCGCTTCGCGGGGCTCCTATTTCTGCGTGCAAGGTTTAAAGTAACCTAACACGAAGGGGATGGCGGGGTCTTTCAGACCCCGCCATCCCCTTCGAACCTAACCTGTCCGTGTCGGGGTGCCCCAAGTCCCGAGCTCGCTTCGCTCGCTCTTGCATCCTAGGTCAATTAACTGATTACTACCTGTCATGCTGGCTCGACGGAGCCCCGCTTCGCGGGGCTCCTTTTTCTGCGTGCAAGGTTTAAAGTAACCTAACACGAAGGGGATGGCGGGGTCTTTAAGACCCCGCCATCCCCTTCGAACCTAACCTGTCCGTGTCGGGGTGCCCCAAGTCCCGAGCTCGCTTCGCTCGCTCTTGCATCCTAGGTCAAATAACAGATTACTACCTGTCATGCTGGCTCGACGGAGCCCCGCTTCGCGGGGCTCCTATTTCTGCGTGCAAGGTTTAAAGTAACCTAACACGAAGGGGATGGCGGGGTCTTTCAGACCCCGCCATCCCCTTCGAACCTAACCTGTCCGTGTCGGGGTGCCCCAAGTCCCGAGCTCGCTTCGCTCGCTCTTGCATCCTAGGTCAAATAACAGATTACTACCTGTCATGCTGGCTCGACGGAGCCCCGCGCCCACCGAAGGTTTAAAGTAACCTAACACGAAGGGGATGGCGGGGTCTTTCAGACCCCGCCACCCCCTTCGAACCTAACCTGTCCGTGTCGGGATGTCCCAAGTCCCGAGCTCGCTTCGCTCGCTCTTGGATACTAAATTTTTCTAATAACAATAGCATTCGTGAAGGCAAACAATCAAAGTCCAAAGGATAAGCCAAAGTCATCAAAGAAAATGGTTTAAACGTTAAATTATATGTTTCAAACGTTATCATAATGATTTTCGCTTAAATAAACGTTATATCAAATAAAATTATATGAAATGAGTTTTAGAGTAACACAAACATTATGTGTAAAGAAATTATATCAATCGTTGGGTATTTCTCACGTTGATTATATCATGTGAACGTTATTGAAATGAAAATATATCAAATAACTTTATATGAAATGAGACGCACCCGCGTAAAAGTATTCAGAATATTATAAGAATATTATCTTGTAATCCAATCATCTAAATTAAAATAATAGGTACTGTAAAGAGCTACTACATGTTTACTGATTTGCAAAAATAAAGTTGATCAAGTTATGAAATAAAAATTGAGTTTTTATTTTTAACAACTTCTAAAATAATAAAGCTATGAAGCTCATGTATAACGGAATTCAGTTTAAAAAAATTAAGCAATTAGCGCCTTCATCATAAAATAAACTAAAATGTATCAACTTTCATTAGCAACAAAGTATCTATTTGAACGGACGATATCATACTGAGATTCAGAGTACCAATTCATCTGCCAAAGTCAGTGGGTATTTATTTTATTACATATTTATTATGTAATACAGCCAAAATTCTAATATCTCGACTAATGAAATAATATTGTGCAATTGAGTCAGCAGTGAGAGAAATGGTGGCTCAGTAAAATCGGCCCCGACTTACAAGTGTGTCTGAGTGTGGTTCGAACCTAGCCAGGCGCATTACTTTGTGTAATTTATTTCATCAGCGCCGCTCTTAAAACGGTGAAGGAGAACCATAACTTCGTCATGTGACATCCACCACCATGGGCCCGCGTGGTGGAATATGACCCACTCCCTCTCTCAAAGAGGAGGCTTGTCTCCCAGCAGTGGCAAAATTTATAGGCTGATGATGATGAATTGTGTCATAGGTGTTGGAGTAAAACTTTGTGGTGTCCGTGCAGCCAACTATATTGATGTGGAGTTTTTTTTAAGTTTTTTATTTGCGAAATGAACGATGTGTCAAAGTCACGTTAGTGACATCTTCGTCGGGGTCGCGGGACTGTCTCATCAGGAACCGTGAACCTGGAATGTAAAGGGCTATTGAAAGATCACCGTGGAGTTCAGTATAAGTCTGATAGTCCCACCCGCCCCGGTTAGGAGGACTCATTTCATGATTTTACCAAGATTAAAAAAAATATCAGGCCTGTGAAGTTCTCTGAGATGCCTTAATTAACTCACAGGAAAATGAAAGAAATATTTCAATAAAATCTAAAAAAGCGAAACAAAGCTCGGAGCTTTCCAACAATTCCAACCAACCACAAGAATCAAGAATTATTCTAAACAATCAACCAATCATAACACAAGGTTTTAGTACCAATTTTCTAAGTCTGTCTATTTTATAAGACCGAAAACATTTCCTCAGAACAATGGTGTGTTATGACAATATGTTGAAACAGGACGATTATAGGAAAAACGATACAATAGTATGGACTCAACGTTTGTAAATATGGGGTTCAGTACTGGTGTGGCTAGATTTTTTATGGTTAATGAGCAAAGTATGTATGAGGAGCTCGTGGCTAAATAATTACAGCCACACAGGCCGATCTTCCGGGATAAGCCGCGCCTGCCGAGGTTGGTCTGTGGATGTGTGACCATCTGTCATAGCGAGTTTTCTCCGTGTCTCGGAAAGCACGTATAAATCCGTTGATTCCGGCTGTCATTTGTAGATCTTTGACAGTCGTTACTGTTAGTCAGAAGCTCTAAAGTCTGACAACAAGTCTTACCATAGGGTATCGTGTTACGCAGTTACTGGGTTGTGGAGGTCCGACAGGCAGTCGCTTAATGTAAAATACTGATATTCAGCTGCATTCGGTTTCACTGTTGGGAAAAGGCTAGGCAGATGATGAGCATAGTGTGTTCGTGTAAATAAAATATGCCAGCCCCTCATATAAAATATTGGCCAGCATTAAAATAATGTATGTTTTCTTTTGAGGGTTTGCCACCCAAAAGGTAAAACGGGACTATAATACTAAGACTCTACTGTCCGTCTGTCAGTACGTCTGTCACCAACTCACCAGGCTGTATAGCATGAACTGTGATCTTTAGTTACTTAGTTACACAGTCGAAAGTTTCACAGATGATGTATTTCTGTTGCCGCTTTAACAACAAATACTAAAAACAGAATAAAATCAATATTTAAGGGGGCTGCCATGTTACAAACATGTTTTTGCCGTTTTTATAAAATGGTTATTTGTTAAAAAATAACAACCTTTCATGGGCTGAAAGTATTTATAGTTATCAAAAAAAAAATACTATGAAATAAACATTGAATATAAAAAACTGGTGTTTTACAAATTGAAATATTTTTCCGTTGACACAATATATGAAATACCTGTTATGAGCGTACAGACAAACTAAAGCGACTTTGTTACTACGTTAAGATAAAAGAAGTTTAACTTAAAAGTAATAGAATATTAAAGACGAATCGATCTCTAGACAGAAGGTATAGTTAATGGCTGAATCTTTCAACAGACGCAAAAAAGAATGCATATTCAATTCACAACATAAAACATGCATCAGTAATTGAGCAATACAGCGCGCAAACAAGAAGCTTTTACGAAATACCTGCGCAATAATTTCTAGGCCAATCGTAGCCCGATTTCAATCTGTCATGGCGTACAAGATGCACTTAATAAAATCACAAACAAATCAGCAATTATCCTAAACGTTGTATGTTTTCCTTGCGCAAATGTTTTAGCAAACACACACACTCACACACATACACGTTTTGTTTTGTGTGCGCATGAGTCGAGATACACTCACACATACGTTGGGATGCATCACATAAACCAATGTTTGGCTGCTGTGCCAAAAAACACAAAGGAGCCGTGTAGTGTGAGCGGTCTTGATACTTTTTATTTCTGATTTTTTGTTGGATTTATTTTGAGCTTTTTAGACAAAAAATAATTTAAGATAATACATTAAGTGTCTAAACACACTATGCCGAAGTTACGCGACCGAAGTTCAGCACAATTATGCCTGCAATGCTATTTGAATTACTGACGACACACAATGCCAAAATTACGTCGCGTTCATCGTTATTTCTAAACAAATCGACTGTTTTTTTGCACAAATATGACACCATTCGTACACTATTGAAGAATAGAACGTTTATTTTCTATATTTTTTACATTACCATGCTTAAAACGCTAAAATTATTTCTACGTTCTGTCATTTTGTCTATTCTTCCGTCGACGAAACCCCTTTCTACGGCGCCATGCTACGCCTGCAGGAGTTATTCTGGAAGCCATAATTTATAAAATACACGTAGTTTATTTTGGAAGAATTGTTTCACCACAAAAATAATAAGCTCAAAGAGATATTTAAATGATGTTGGACTTTAAAGATTTAATTCGTTTATGAAACCTACCGCACAAACACTTAATAAAGAAGTATCATGTCTTTATCAAGTAATCTTTATGAATATTATTACATTTGAATTCCAAGAATTATTTAGTTGAAGCAAAAATAAAAATGCATTGTTAGGTTCACTAGTTAATAGTAAAATTAGCATAAAAAACCGGAAACTAATAGTAATAGAGATTATTTGGCAATAAACTTAAATAGCAAAAGGTAAAACAACTTTAACCAGCATTCGAAGTAGCAATAACGATTGAAAAAGACATAATTTGTGAAATTAACATAATACAAGGAGACAAGATGGCAAACATACTTGCGCATTTTTAATAAAACCTCTATGCAAATAACGGTCATAAAGACCACGTGACAGTGTTGCTATTTAAAAATTCTTTGCATTAGCAACATTGGATTTATTTCTAATACAAATATTGTCTAATTATATATTTATATGAAGGAGCAGGTGTATAACTGACTGAGATTCCGAGAAATCTTGTTTCATTAATAGAAAACAGTAAACCAGTTTATGTGTCCTCTTTTAATATTAAAAATTAACACTGTATGTACTGCTATTTTACATAGTTGCCAGTTTACGGCTTCGGTTCGAAAAGGAAGTGGGTGATAAAGAGTATCGGGGTTCGGGATAGGTTGATATTCTTAATTGCCATTAGGCTGATACATTTAGCTCTTTCAGTGGAAAAGTCGTTAGAGTAGCATCGAAAGAGATAGACTTCCTGGTATTTTTTTTTTAACTTTCGTAATTATTTTATTTTGAACTATTTCAGAATTTGATAAGCTTTCAAAAACATATATTTTAAGATACTGAAATAATGTAATGGTACTGCTCTGGCGCACTACAATTTTCTTTTGATAATAATTTAAAAAAAAGTACGTATGTGTACCTGAGTACATGTTTCTTTTACACACAATTTCAACCTAATTATTTAATAATTTTAGTACAAATAAAATCATTTATTAGTCATGTTTCATTGTCTGACTCACATTGGTAAATGACCTAGAAAGTATCAAAATCATTCGAGCCGCTAGCAAAAGGGATAAAAACTTGCTAACACAAAAATAGAACGGACGAAAAATGAACATTAACGTATATTTTGAAATCTGCGGTGCGCAGGCGCGGACCAATCAGAGACGAGAAACACATGTGTGCGTGCGTTAGGTTCGATTTTCCCACGTTTTTATATTTAAATGTGTGCTTCTAACGTCTTTGACGGTTTTTTGAATGTGTGTGTGTCTAATGCGGTAAGCTTTTCAGATTTTTTATTAGTGTGTGTCTATGTGTGTAGGTACTAGGTAGATATTGGGTTTTATATACCTAAGTACAAAGTTTAGTATATAAAATGATTTATTTTTGGAGTTACATCTTTGAATTTGGAGGCCGATTTTGATGAAAGTCGTTTATTTTATGACATGCTATTTTAAATTGTGGGCGGATTCTTTCTTTAACTACTTTTGACGTAAGCTAGGTATCTAACAGTAATTGTTATTCGTACTTTCATAGGCTAATAAAATTTAGCTTACTAAATAAGGTATGCAATTCAATTATAATTACTCTATTGCGCTAAATAGCTGAAGTCTAAAGAAATCTGATTACGTGATCATTTAAAGTTAAAACTTTAAAGAAAAAAAGTAGTTTTATGTTACGTTAAATTAAAATTCAAACGAAAATCGGGAAGAAATCTGTAAAATTGTAAGAAGAGTTTTATTACGTTATAAAACATAAGTTGACAATGACCTAATTTGTATCTTTCTTCAGAAAAAAAATCCAATTGCAGTTGAAACTTTTTTTTACCCGACTGCGCCAGAAGGAGGGTTATGTTTTTCGAGTGTATGTATGTATGTGGGTATATTTCTTTGGCACGCTCTGCAGCCTAAACGGCTTGATGGATTTTAACTTGAGAGGTGTTGTTAGATTCGTCTTTAACGTGAGAGTGTCACTGGGTACACAAAACTGGCCAAGTGCGAGTCGAACTCGCATGCAAAGGGTTCCGAATTAAAAATTTTTTTTTAAATCTCTCACATTCTATCAAGTGGGACATCAATAAAGGATTTTAAAAATGGTTTACCAAAATATATATAACTTATATGTTTCACTTTAATTTGGACTGATAAATGCTAAAAACAACAAAATATTAGTACTCAAATAACTACACAATTTAAATAGTTTTATAATCGATACACACATAATAACAAATCATAAATTCTCTCGAATGAATCGTAACTAAAAAGTATAAAATAAAAAAATAATTAAAAACAAAAAACCCGACTGCGTAAAAACTAAATAAATACTAAAAAAAAAAAGAAAGAAACAAGCCTAACAGAACAGCAGGAAGAAACAGAACAGAACGACTCACAGTCGGGGCCCATTCAAATTTTACCAATCAAATCTTCCCAAGGGGCCCCGACTGTGAGTCGTTCTGTTCTGCTTCTTCCTGCTGTTCTGTTAGGCTTGTTTCTTTCTTTTTTTTTAGTATTTATTTAGTTTTTACGCAGTCGGGTTTTTTGTTTTTCTTAAAATTATTTTTTTATTTATTTTATCATTTTTATTTGTTTTCCATTTTTCTTACTTATAACCTGCTACGTAGAAATACGATTTTTTCACAAAATTCCTTATATTAAAGATCATCACAACATCATCTTACTCGGACAAAGGCATCATGTTAAAATCATTCCGCAATACATTGACAGATCAGACTTCTACGATCGACATCTTGTATACAAAGGAATCAATGGATGTCGAAATATGACTGTATTGATGATTCATAGAATAACAGACCCTTTGTTAATGCGTATAGGTTTCATTTTTCAAAGAATAGTGAGGAAGTAATACTATATTTTATATCATTGCTTACTGTCAGAGGCCTTATCATGAGTTTTCACTTATTGTGACGTGGAGTAAACTGGAACTTTGACATATATTTCAAGGAAAAAAATAGTTCCTTCTTCGTACACCAGAGACGCTGTTCCATTTTTTTATACAAGAAACGCTGTAAATACTGGAAAGACGCTGTAAAGTAAAATAGTTAAAACTCGTGACAAGGGCTCAGGTGAGGGAGTAAAACGCGAGCCCACAGCAAAAAAAGAAAAAAAAGAAATGAAAATAGTACAATCTTAAGCAAAAGGTCATTCTCAGTTGGAACAACTTATTAAGTATTTAAAAAAATCATTGATTTTAGTCAATTCTGCAGGTGGAAAACCAGATAGTAATATTTCACGAGCAACGCATTATGACAAACATAATGGATCCAATGGTCTTTAATTTTAATTACTTTGAAGCAGAAGAATATTATTCTTCCACTAGGTATTTTGCATGTATATGACATGAGTTTTTTACATACCTATTCCTTGTAGGTACGACAGAAAAAAGTAGTCATTCTGCCCGTTTCCCGTTTTAATTGTGATCACCGCAACACGTTTTCTTCTTCCATTCTCCCGTACCAGACTTAAAAGCATAATAACTCCTTTTGCGTTTTAAATCCAACACGGTATCATTCGATGTTTAAAATACAGAAAAAATGTTTCTATCATTCCATGATAAATATGGATAGTTTCATAATCGTGCAAAGAAGAGTAGAAATAACGATGAAATAACTTTGTCTATTCTTGGTAGAATAGAGATAAAATGGGCCATGGTACGCGTGCAGGACTCTCCTACGAAGTGAGAGAAAAAATAAATAGAGGAATGTCTTCACAAAAGTCACGGAAAATTCCTTGTTTTCTTTCATATTATTTTTTACGATCAAAAGCAGACATTCGCTTTGGAGCCAAGTGCAGTAAGTGCATACAAAAATACCGACAAAATTCAAGGTTGGGATCTGTTAAAAATAACGCCGTTGCATTCCCGATGTTCCTCTCTCAGTGTTTTAATATCTGCATGCGTTTTATATTCACGCTGAAGACTTTTGAGGTAGGTTAGGGTTTCAGGATGTGATTATTTTATTTTGTTTAGGTACTTGGCTTTCATTGGAAAGTTTTTGAGTTTTTTTTTTGTGATTTGGTGATTGTGTGAAATTCTGATAATTAAATATATGAAACCTTTGTATGGAAATCAGCTATTTCTTGCTTCATTTCAGCGGGTGCCTAATGTGGAATACTTCAAAGTAGAGATTCCATAAAGTCAGAGTTTACCCATTTTTCCCACGTTTTTATAAACTCACTTTTCTTGTTTTTATTTATTTATGACTAATAGGAATTATGTGAAGGTAAGAAAACGCTACTTCTTTGCATTATTACCATACTGTCATATAGTATTTAGTAAGCGAAGCAATACTGTCTGTCTTTCCTCAATTAATTAAATTCTATTCTTGACTATTCAGAATCTATTGTAATTTAAATCTTAAATATTCATTACATATTTCTAAATTTAAATCAATTCATAGCCATACCTCCTTCTTAAACAAACAATACGCCTCATTGGAGTACCGCCCACGAAAAAATTTTACGGACGAATGATCCGCCATAGAATTTATAAATATTTATGCTAACACAGAGATTGAATAGTTGATTCTTATGTACAATATTAGGGTTAGCATAGACAAAAAAAAAGGAAAGGCACTTATTTTTCACAAGGCAATTGAAAATGAAATTGAAACATGAGACATAATTTTTTTATTGCTCACTTGAAAAAAATAAAGGGCGCGCCAAACAGGCCAAGTTCAACAAAATCGGACATGTTTGAGCGTTTACCGGGAAAATCCGGCTTATACCAGAAAGTGATTTAGTTTTTCGTAATTTTCCCACTTCTGGGACACAGGCCTTTTCTCTACGGGAAAGCATAGACGGAGCTGAATCATTCTTCATGGTTAAGCCTTTCCTGTGGATGAGTAACCATCTATTTCATATCGAGTTTCTTCCGTGATTGTAAAGCAATGGTAAGCTGTTGGTCCCGGCTGACATCTACAGATCTGTGACAATCATTACAGGTAGCCCCAAAAGTTTGTCAATTAGTCTTACCAAAGGCAGTGACAAAATGTAAAAATACTGGTATATAAGCTTCATTCCATTAGACTGAAAGCCGACCCTTACTTATCAGATGATGATGATAATTATTTTAATTTGGCCTCTGTTGAAACCTACTTCTACCAGTGAATTATCTATTTCTTCTTCTTTCTGCCCTTATCCCATTCTACTTGTGGTCGGCGCAACACGTTTTCTTCTTCCATTCTCCCCTATCAGACGTCACAGTATCGTTCACTCCTTTTTCTTTCATATCATTCCTTAGACAATCCATCCATCTTTTCTTTGGCCTTCCTCTTCCTGTCTTCACAGGAAGAGGAAGGAAAGTGAATTATCAATTTAAAAAAGAAAAAATCTAAATAACTGCCAGAATGGATGAACGCTCACCTATCGCAAAGTATTGTAGAAATTAACCTATTTTTCACCTAACCTAACCAAAATGAACTTCGGGTGTCCCTGAAATCTTGCTAAAGCAAATTTTAGATTTTTGGTGAGCATTTATACATTTTGGTATACAAAAAGAATTATTGATGAGCATGTAAATTGCAGCCTTCTTTTTTTATTTAATGAAAAAATCCCCCGTATCATGCTAAAAGGCTAGAAAGACAGACATCCATGAAATCTTAATACATAATGTGCTTCACGATGAACGCTCAATCACACTCATTCAGACATAAGACGGGCCAAACCACGCCTAGGAATAAATAAAATTTCTAAAATAGACCGCGGGCTTCCTGCGAATCCGATCTAAATATAAATATTGAAAAATGGCGGGCAGCAAGCGAACGTTAGAATTTTGTGCATAAAATTGCATCCCGAGTTACCGATCTAAACATTAAAAATAGAATTCGATAGTTGAGAGTAGTGTACACGGTTGGAAGGTGTTGGTATGGGAACTGGCAACTAATTTAGCGGTATTGAAATTAAATTTAGTTGGCGAATTTGAAAAGTAATACAAAAAGTGTTTATTAGAATCACACTGGACAAAATAGGTAAATAACGGAATCGACAATAAAACAAAATTAAGTATACGTAAAAACATAAACAATAAAACTATATTTGTATTATTTTTTTGTTATAGTCTTCAATAGGTACTCAGTATAAGATGTACGAATCTTTAAGCATCAAAAATTTTATAAAATCTATGAAATTAGAAACCTTTGAACTTTATTTTGGCTTTACCATTTTATTTTGGCATATTCTACTCTGTAGAGACACGTTTAAAAATAATTAAGAAGATTCTACACTAAAACCTAAAAAATGCTAAATTGTCGTTGTAAAAAGTCTTAATGACATAAGATTGCCATTAACACATAGTAGATTTTTTTTTCAGCGATGAAATTCAATTTGCAATCTAATTGTTCATTGAAAGGCTTTGAAAGCTGCTACGAGCCATTAAACATAAAATTACAAGTAAACATTTTTGTCTATTACATAAGCTTTTCGTTGAACACCCACCTTAAAGTCATTAATCCATTTAAAATGATAATCCCTCCCCCCTCCCCCCGCACAAACGCATCACGTAACGTGTGCACCAAGCTTTACAAACACCAGATTGCCTTCTTTCAGCCAGTTAAAATAAACATTGCCGATATTTCGCAGCTCTTTAGAAACGTTGCGTATACATCGGTGTTCTAGTTGTGTGAGTGTTTTTAATGTATGTATACATACGCGGTAATGTATGTGTTTTAACGTTTGATCTTCGTTCGTAGATAGTGTTGGAAGCAAAAACATTGGTGCTGGTTTTATGTGAGGTTGCATTTATTTTTGAAGTGTAGTGTTAGTTCGCTTTTGGGTTGCATTTTCAGTTGGATTTTAGTGTTTTCTGAAGGTTTTCTTCTACTTCAGTTGCAAGTCTCATCTGAAATTTTGAACTATCATAATAGGTTTACGTAGTCTTTTGAATTCACAATTTTTCATTTTTACATAATCAGTAATAATTATCTTTTGAAAATTGATTTACCTACTCTTTAGCTCAGTGCCAACATCCATTGTTTGTATAATGACAGCATTAATTAAAAAAACATGTTTGATTTTTTTCTGTTAAATTGTCATGTAAACTAACAGGCAAGGAGTAATGATCCCATTGTTTGCACAAATGGATTCTCTAAAACATGAAACATCCAGTTAGTAGTTTCGACATTTACGAAAAAAAATGCATGTGGCACTCGGAGACTGAAGAGAGATCATTTTTTTTTTATTTTAAAAGAATAAAATCGCCTACCACGTATATTTAACGAGAATGTAATTTATTTAAAATGTTTGTGGAGCACTACTGTAATAAAGAACTTCTTTGTTGTAGGAGACTTTTATAAGTAGGTTTCATTGTGAAAACTCCTTTTGTAGCTGGCCGTTTATAATCAGTAAGAAAAAGTAAATTGTTTTTATGACGTATATTTTTATGATTGCCGAAGTCTCGAGAACTGAAACGATGTTAGACGATGCGTGGTGTCAGGTATTTTCGTTAGGTTTTTGGAATTTTTTTGATTCGGTCGCCGCGCCGCGCCCCGCTCAGAGCCCGCGATAAAAGCTATGCAATAGCTTAACAAATAAAATAGGATTGACAGAAGTAACGAAAAGTCGATGCTTCATGACCTTTAAACACGGCAGTGTCTATGTCATTACATTAAATTGATTAAAAAAGTGTACCTAGTATCTACCACGAATTTTTTCGCAAGCCATGAGTTGTCGCGGGCATGCGAACGGCGAGTAATGGGCAACTCGCCACCCGACCATGGACCATGCCCGGGTCGACGGCGCGTTGTGTTCCACGCGCGCCTCAAAGAGCGTCAGCAAGATGACGGGGCTCCCCTCTAGAGGGCCAAACCCTGCCGGGGTCGCGGGACTTATAACATTACTGTGACCCTGGAACGTAAAGGGCTATTGAAGGACACCATGGATTTTAGTCAGTACAAGTGTGACAGTCCCTCTCGCCCTGCCCTGGGTGGGAGGATTAATTTGAACACTTTACCCCGCAAAAAAAGCCATGAGTTGTGGCGCTGACTCTATCATCGATTATTACTTCTGTCAATCCAATGTGTGAGTGCCACTTAGTTTGAATCTTAAATCCCAATAAATATTCCACCAAAACCCATCTTCAAAAAACTTACTAAATCCCACCAATCCATCTCCAAGAAATATACAAAATTCCACCAATAGGTGAAACTCGTCAATACCTCAATACCTGCCCACATCTTCAACAAAGCGTGAGAGATGCATCAGTCGCGAATATTTAAAATCGTAAATACCTAACAGTACTCAGTCTACTGGTCACGAACTTGGGATGCTGCGTAGGCAGATGAGACTCTCTAGCTTCACGCTTGTTGATGATTGGGTAATAGGTTGATAGGTAGCACCTTTCAAACGGAATGAGTGAGGGATATTATAGCCTCTGCTGTGGGTAAAAATAGCATTTTATGCAAGTTTCATATCCCATCATATTTGACGGAACAAATATTTGCATAACCTACAAGTAGTTGTTCCGGTTCATCATGTTTGTGTATGTAAGTTTATATGTTTGTAAATGCACCCACGACGTGGGAGAAATGTCTAGTGTGTTCCTAGGTTTTTTTTTTTTAAAAAAAGAAAGCGTTGGATTTCTGAAAAAAATCCTATGTTTAAAAGTTTCAGCTTTCTACCTATTTGAATTTTAAACCACATTTATCTCCTTGTGCTATTTGAATCGTCAAACTTTTTTTTGCTACAAAGGAAGCACTAACATTCGATGTAGTGTTTTCAAGATCAAATGATGATGTCTATCACCCTGGGTGAAGTGGAAATAGACTCTCTGACTCCAAACAAAAAAAAACACAGATCAATCCACATTTGGTTGTGATGATGTGTAAGATCCTTCAGTTGTATTTTACCTTCCGTAGTGACCTATTAGCCAAGCAGTCCCGCGAATTTCATTTCAATCTGACGAACACGCAGAGAAATGTCTACGAGAACTTCTGGTTGCAACTGTGACAGCAAGACTCACTAGTTGACTTTACAACATTTCTAGTAATAAATACTAAGTCCTTGTTATCTCTACTACTTACTTAGTATTTATTACTAGAAATGTTGTAAAGTCAACTAGTGAGTCTTGCTGTCACGGTTGCAACCAGAAGTTCTCGCATAGGTAGCCAGACATAACTCTGCGTGAAAAGTTGTCAAAAAAAATTAGGGATTTAACTTAAAAAAAATGAAAAATAGAATTTAAAAAAAAAAACTATATCTAGTGTCTATTCGTATCTTAATGCCTCTTAATTAAATTAATATCATTCAATACTTTCAACGCCATTTCTAAATCTAAAAACATTTCGAAGCCAACCTATCCGACAGACGAGTCACGACTGCGCGGTGTGCGTAGGCGCAGCTGTAGGTACGGTTTTATTACTGATCGATTGCAATTTGTAACTGATTGATTACTTTGATTTATTTATTGTATCTTTTACTTTCTTAGTTCTTCATTTTAGCTTCGTTTTAGTTTCTTGGTTCTTGTTATAACACCTTTTTATTGAAAAATCTTTGTAGAATGTCGCAGTTCCGTATGCATTACAAATTAATATAATATTGCTCAACGAATAATGGACTAAATGCGAAGAGCCTCGAACAATACCTAGGCTCTCTCTGCACAGCTGGCTCAAGGGCTTAATGCAGAAAACAAAGAAGTTCTCTTGGACACGGCGTGCATAGTGAGGAGTTTCCTTTCTCTGGAGCCCTAACCACCGGCAGCTGGGACCTTGTTCCCGATGCGTATATACAGGGTGGAATTTTGTAATGCCACCTGGAGGGAAAGTACTCTTAATACTGCAGATAGAAAATTTTACTTAAAGGAAACATTCCTTTATTTTTGAATAGAAAGCAAACTGCATTCAAAGATTTTCGAAAATTCTTTTCTCCCACACCCGGGAATCGAACCGGCTAAAATCTGAAATAAATATAAATGTAACAAATATGTATTATAAATGAATAAACGAGAATAAATTGTTTATCCTTCATTATCATCATCATGTTTAATTACCAAAAACCTCTTCGTTAGGTAGATCAAGCTGTTGATTCAGAATTTAGTACTTCTTTAAAAAAAATAAGTTTTCTCTTGGCCTCAATCTAGCCTAGAGGCACAGACGAGGCCTAAGATGCAGAAAATTCACCCAGAAGGAACTGCAACTCCTGCGCATCGATGGGGCGCAGGATTCCAACAGGATAGTGGTCGCGAGCCAGACGTCGCTGATGAGACCTACCACCAGCGGCCGTGGGGATCACTGATCACCTGTTACCACAGGTTACAGATAACCTGTCTTGCCGTTTCACGGGATTCACAATGAATGGTGGCTTTTGGTCATGGCGATTATCGTTAAGAAGTTCCTCTCTCAAGAGTTGAGATCACCGGCATCTCGTACCCTGTTCCCAATGGTAGGCAACTCTTATCCTCAAAGCTCTCAACTCCAGTTTCTTGGGTACATTAGTACCCAAGAAACTGGCGGCGTTGCCATTGCCACGTTGTATGGCAACACTTAACCCCTGGCCAACTCTTGGTCATGAAATTTCGTACTGCATCAGAACTTTTGTTATCATAATTATTTACTCACTTTTTAAAGCTTCTCTGGAGTTCCAAAAATAATTCAAAACCAAAATTAGTCAAATCGGTTCAGACGTTCTCGAGTAAAACTCGAGAACGGCTAATGAAATAGCAATTGATTTATCGAAATAGGTATAGATAAAGACATGAACTTTTCCAGGTGCTTCTGATCCACTTATTTTGTATGACGGAAGAGGATATTGTTACCCCAGTTGACAATGGGAGTTGTCACGTTGGCACCATGCCACTAGATAGTGCTCTTTCATCAACTTTCCTCCCAACTAATTAATGTCGAACTAGATTTAGATGGAACTTATAGTGACAATGAAAACTTTAATTTATTGTATAGGTAACTAGCAAACCCGGCGAACTCCGTTTCGCCATCAGATGGCTTCGTTTTATGTATGTACGAGTAATATTAATTTTATTAATTTTAAATTTTTTTCCTGAATTTTCTTTGCTATAAACCCCACGGAGCCCGAGACCTTTCCATCGAATGCAAAACCGTGGAAATCGGTTCGTGCGTTCTGTAGTTATAGCGTCAGGAAGGAAAACCCGACTTATTTTTATATAGTATATTATTACTTTTACTTATTTTAAAACTTTAAAATTTAAAAAAGAATACGTGTGAAAGTCTAAAGACAGCTCAATGACAAAAAGTTGAAGGACTGCCCTATAATGGAACCGGGGTCCTGGAATGCAAAGAGCATTTGGAGGACCAGGATAGGGCTTTATTCAAAACAACTCCGACAGTTTTGATCCCTAAAATAAAGCCTCCTGCAGACACACGTGATTAATCGCGCTGCGACAACGAGCCAAGCTAATTTCCACTCTAAAAATACTGCGAATGGACCGCGACATGTCGCCCCGCGCGATTAATCGCGTGTGTCTGCAGGAGGCTTAAAGCGTGTATTTTGAGAAAATGTATAAGGTATAGAATTGTTTGGTGAATAGTTTCAAATACTTAATCAAGTAACAATCCCCGTAGGCCTGAACGGGTTTTCACGTTTTTGTGACGTAAAAATAAGTGGGGAATTTGACGTTAATTTCATAGATCATATTAGTTATCCGTTCGTATACCAGAGGCGCTTTCACGTTTTCATACAAGTTTCAAGTACGAGTACGCTGTACGGTCAAATACGTAGAATTCATGTTAGGCCTTCAGAGCTTACATAAAACCACGTGGTCCCATTCTTACTCACCACAACTATATCAACACTCTATCTAGCCTTCTAGGTATCTAAAAATAGCTCCCAAAAATACCTACAACAAATCAACATAAGCACAGACACATAACCGCTTTAACTTAAAAACAACATGGCGTCTATCGCCTAATAATGCCATTGTCTCAAACCGGTAGAATTTTGGTTGCAAAACATGCGCGCGCGCGGTTCTGAGTCACTGGCGGTGGGGATGAGAGAGGGGGGCTGGCATAACTTGTAGGCTATGTTGCCTAGGATATTTTGTAGATCAATGCGTTGCGTTGGTGGGATTTCTTTTTTTGTTGCGTCATTAGGTTTGAGTGAAACTTTAGGTAATGTGGGCCTTTTTAAAATGAAAAGCAAGTTGCATGATTATAAAGTCACAAAAATATACATAACCATGCCAGATTCAGTGCTTTAATGATGCTCGACTTCCTATACTAAAATATCTTGTCATTTTGATTAAGAAAAAAAACTATTTCAAAAGTGTATGGCTAGTAGATGTTATACACAAAAACCGGCCAAGTGCGAGTTGGACGATGTTACGCACAATATTGAGTGATTTACCATATTATTTTAATATCATGGACTTCTTGTAGGTTTTCCTATAATCTATAAGTAGAAAACTAATTTCTGTATTTTTTTCAAAATTTTTGGTTCGTTAGTTTCGGAGATAAGGGTGGGGGTATGGTAAATTTTCGTCTATTTTCTTGAATAACTTGTAAACTATTTATTTTAAAATTACAAAAAAATACATTTAAGATCTTCTCAACAAGACCTTTCATTTTATATGCAACACGATGCAGTTTTCAAAAAAAAATTCTTTTAATTTTCCCCTTCCCCCCAAAAATTACCTCCCATTACAGATTTCATCTATTCACGTCACACCTCTGTGCTTGGGTCACAGGAATTGATATGTATACCAAATTACAACTTAATCGGTCTAGTAGATTCGCAGATAATTGACTGTAAGCGACAGACAGACGGACACACGAGTGATCCTATAAGGGTTCCGTTTTTGTGTTCGGACGTACGGAACCCTAAAAAATAAATAATTGATATTTGAGTGTTAGTATTCAATTTATTCTTACATCCTGAAACTTCGTGAATTTATCTGAAAACTGATAAAATTTTCCGACTTCTTGTTTTTCTATGCACTTTTTAACTGCATCTGCTACTTATGCATATTAAAAAATAATTTATGTGTTTAAAAAAATAGTTCAGAATGAAATATATTCTTTTTACCTCAAACTTTCGACCAGTCATAATCAAATCATTACAGTACAAAATACAAGTAGTCTGATCTACTCAAACTGTATACCGGATCAAAATCAATGGGACCGGTCAATCAGTACAATATTGTAATGCCTTATATTTTATTTATTGGTCCTGCTGAGCTACTCAATCATTTATTTCACAACATTCCTTTATAGGATTAGTCTGAAGTCTGTAGCTGTAGTTTGTTTACTGAATTTGTTAGATATTTTGAAATAGACTGTAATGCCTCTTGAAAATTTAATAATATCCTTAATTTTTGAAGCTAGTTTATGACGAGCATCTGTTAGAACAGATGCTCACCCAGAACTCACGCGCACCCAGAGCCACATAGATGTGGCTCTGGGTGCGCGTGAGTTTAAAATTTTTATTAACTCACCCACGATTCATGAGAAATTCCTAGTGTAGGGAATAGTATTAAAAATATCTATTAAAATACTGTTGGAACTACTAAAATAACAACCGAAGTAGCTCTGTGGATGGGTGGTCATTTATCATAGTGAGTTTCCGTGCCTCAGAAAGCACGTAAAGTAATGACTTTACGTCCTAGGCCAATGGGCCTAGGCCGTCATTTGTAGATATTTGACATTCGTTACTAGTAAGTCAGAAGCTCGTAAGTCTGACAACCAGTCTTACCAATTGGTATTGAATTACCCAGTTACTGGGTTGTGGAGGTCAGATAGGCAGTCGTTCCATGTAAAATACTGATATTCAGCTGCATCTTGTTCGACTGAGAGCCGACTCCAATATAGTTGGGAAAAGGCTAGGCAAATGATACTTAACCTTTAGTAATTTAGGCATTTAGGCGTCCTTCTGGTAGTCGCTCACGTAAGAATGATAAGAAAACTATAATTCTTAACTTATTATAGTTGGTCAAAAGGCCGCTGCACTGAAATGGGCTTGAGCTGACCACGTCTGCCGCATTCCCAATGAGCTGTGGCCCAAAATAACCACTTTGTGAAGCCCTGACACAGCCAGAAGGCGTCGCGACAGACCTCGTAGAAGATGGCGGGACGAACTTGACAGAACCAATGACCAGTGAAAACTGGAAGTCATGGGAAGAGGCCTTTGCCCAGCAGTGGGATGATGTGGACTAGCAGTATCAGTATCAGTATCTCTTCAGAAAACCTTCACAATGAATAATCTAATAAGAAACCTTACAGTCTAAGCATTATAGTCACATGTGTTTTTAAAACAGGTTAGGCGAGCAGCCAGGCAGGTCCACACAATGTTATTATATTTCTTTTGAGCTCACATACCGCTTGCTTTTATTACGTCAAGTTGTTTTGAATAACCTTAGTGTTGCGTAGATGCTTGGGATAAAAGTGCTTCCTATGATAAAGGGTTTCATTTAGAAACAAGCGATGGAATCCTGAAATAGTCTGATATGATGTGTTTTCTTAAATTGTGAAATCATCAAATTCTAGCCATGGGTGGAGCGGGTAGGAATGTCTTACTCGTACTGACTCAAATCCGTCGAGTTCCTTCAATTGCCCCTTACGTTCGCGGGTCACGGTTACTCTAGTTCAGGGGACGGGGTCTAAATTGACCGACTCCTATCATAACCACCACTAAAATAAAAACTATACCCGTTTGAATAATTGCGCGACCCTGGCAGGCGTTTGGCCTTCGATGGGCCTATATGCACTGTCAGATTGCTAACAGATCTTTGAGGCGCGCGTGAAATATGATGTGTAACATCTGACATGTCACCTCGGTAAGAAACTTAACTACTCCCATCTTCCTGGTACTACGTGCTGTGCTGGTGCGGCTGCTGCAAGTGCCGAAAACCTCAAACGGCGCAAATACAATGGCTTGACTTCTAGCTATGTGTTTGAGCCGTTTGGGGTTGAACCACTAGGGCCATGGGGTCCGAGTGCCCACCGAGTCTTCAAAGACATCGCCAAGCGTATAGTCGACGCCTCTCGTGACCAGAGGGCTGGCCTATATCTCGGCCAAAGGATCAGCATTGCCATTCAACGTGGCAATGCTGCCAGCGTTCTGGGCACTTGCCCCATTGACAGCGATGTGGATGAATTTTTTGACGCCATGTAAATTTTTAATTTTAGTTTTAATTTAGTTATTTATGTAAATATTTTTGTTTTATTTTTAGTTATTAAAGAGGTTTTTTGAGCGAGGCTTCCGGCGACTGGGACCGCAATAGACTGACACCGTGGTCCCAGTTGCCGGATGCATTTAATTTTAATATTTGTATTCCGTCGACTGGGACCGATCCATAAATTGAACCAGAACGGTACAGTCAGACGAAAACTGTCTATGGAAATTGTCTTGTTCAATACAAACCAGGAAAAGTAATAGGCTAGCAAAAGTTCAAAGTAGTCTGTATTAAAATAATTCTCGGCAGGAATAGGTTACCTTAAATTGTCTTGTATCGATTCAGAAATATTTAAATAAATACCACTTTGAACTTATGCAAGCCTAGTACTTTTGCTGGTTAGTCAATGAAAAAGGCAAATTCATGTTTTCTCCTACTTAGAATATTATTTAAATACAGACCTATCCTGAACTCATGCTAGCCTAGTACTTTCTTCTTGGACAATAGGGATTTTTTTCTCCTAAAAAACTCCCCACTGGCGACAAACGGGATAAATATTCCCTTTTGTCACCAGTGAGACAATTAGAAGCTAACAAAAAGTACTAGGCTACCATGAGTTCAACATGGGTCTGTATTTAAATAATTCTAAGTAGAAAGTTTCCTGAAATTGTCTTTTTCATTGACTAACCAACGAAAGTACTAGGCTAGCATAAGTTCAAAGTGGTGTTTATTTAAATATTTTTGAATCGATACAAGACAATTTCAGGTAACCTATTCCTGCCGAGACTTATATTAATACAGACCACTTTGAACCTATGCTAGCCTATTACTTTTTACCTGGTTTGTATTGACCAAGACAATTTCCACAGACATTTTTCGCCTGACTGTACCGTTCTGGTTTAATTTATGGATCGGTCCCAGTCGACGGAAAACAAATATTAAAATTAAATGCATCCGGCATCTGGGACCGCGGTGTCACTTTATTGCGGTCCCAGTCGCCGGATGCCTCTTTTGAGCGACTACGAGTTCGAATTTGAGAAAATAGACTTATCCATAGACAGACCTCGGCAAGAGTTGCTTTACTTTGATGACCCATCAAAGACAGATCTATACAAGCGTTGCTAAAAACATGATCATACTTCAAAAGATATACCTCGGCAAGCATTGCAACCATCATACTGCTACCTTTACCATCGCGTGCGCTTTTTGATTTCACCAATCCTGTTTCACTTTCGTTTCCCTAAAATAAATCACTACCACGAAGGGATAGAAAATATGTTCACATATAAAAAAGGGTTGTTGTTTAATAGTCCCTAAGTCTTCCTCCTTTCATCCTTGAGAGCAGTGGTGGCCCAGTGGTATCGGCCTCGACTTACGAGTTGAAGGTCGTGGGTTCGAACCTCGTCAGGCGCATTACTTTGTGTACCACTGCTCTCAAAACGGTGAAGGAAAACATCGTGAGGAAACCATGTCCTAGAACCAAAAATTCAAAGACATGTGACATCTACCAATCCGCACTGGGCCCGCGTGGTAGATTACAGCCCACTCCCTCTCACAGAGAGGCGGCCTGTGTCCCAGCAGTGGGAACATTTATAGGCTGATGATGCCCTAAATCGATCAGTAAAGCTTTCAGTTCAAATTTTACATAGAAGACTGCACTTCGCTGGCTGAAACCCAATTGTTACAAAGTGGTTTTGGTTTAGAATTTTAGGCTTTTACCCAAATCGAACTATGGAATTCCGGGTTAGTTTACAGCACTCCGAGGCACGAAGTGGTTTTTGGATGTAACAATGAAGTTACCTATAAACCAACCGACTGCATCAAATTATTATTAATCATAAACTCCTGCATACATAAACGCCGAAAAAAATGACAAATCTTTCGATTACCACTTTTTCAAGGCTCCAATGTTTTGTCCATAAATAGATTTCGTCGCGGGACTTATACCATTACCTTGACCCTGGAACGTAAAGGGAGGACTCCGTGGATTTTAGTCAGTACAAGTCTGACAGTCCCTCCCGCTCTGCCCTGGGTGGGAGGACTCTTTTGATGATTTTACCACGCTAAAAAAAAGTAACTATCTATTTACAATCAGGCACTTTTCTCTGACTGGGTTCGAACCTTCGACCTACAACTACTGAATGGGCGTAACCTTGGCCTCAATCTAGCTGATAAGCAAAGATGAGTTCTACCATTTGACCGGATTCACGTAGAAGAAACTCCTGCGTAGAGACGAACCCCACTAAAAACTATGATAACTAACATAATTATAGTAGATAGTGGTCGCGCCGCTGAGAATGCTTACCACAGCCAGTGGGATCGCTCAACCATTTTTTTATTTTTTTTACATGGTAAAATAACCAAATGAATCCTCCCACCCACTGCAGGACGGGAGGAGACTGTAAGACTTGTACTGACTAAATTTCATGGTGTTCTTCAATAAATAGCCCTTTACGTTCCAGGCCCCGGATACCTGATACGATAGTCCCGCGACCCGGGTTTTATCTAGACCTACAACTAAATCACCTTATTCTCCAGCTGTAGTATACTACAGCATTGGGTATACCAAATGCTGACTATAAGTGACTTCCAAATAATAATATTCCACAACTATCACACAACGCCATCTAGTCCCAAGCTAAGCAGAGCTTGTGATATGGGTACTAGACAACTGATAAACTTACTTATATATTTCTAAATACGTACATATTATAGATAAATTACACCCAGACACAGAACAAATGATTTTGAAGGTTATTTCATGACTATCCAGCTTCATCCATCCACTTTTGTCTTCCAGTCTCATAATTAGCCAGTTCAACGCAAACAGCTTTTATTACTTAGGCACTACTTACTTTCTATTTTATGACCTAACTAAAGTCTAGGCAATATAGCAAGCGAGTGAATTAGGAAGACTTCAAGATGGTGCCTATAAAAATCTGCTTCAATCTCGCTTGGTCTGGGTACTAGCAGAGATCGCTGTAAACTTGTTTAGTTTTAAGGGGATGACTGTGTTTTTTTGATAGGAAACTATTTATTTTTTCTCAGTTTCTATAAACAAATGTCATTAATCTACTGAAGATAGAGATTTTCATCCTTAATTGTCGTGGTTTCCGTTGTAAGTACTAACAATTTGAATTAAGCAGGCGATTATTAAAAAATATGACGGGTGTAGTTTGTAAAAGGAGCTTTTATTATTAGTTTTTCTAGGAAGTATCTGCCTCAATATTTCCCGATCTTTAATCCAAGAGTGAAGCGTGTTTTCACTGTCGACCACAGTCATCATTCCTTACCATTTTTTTTGGGTGGTAAAATCATCAAATGAGTCCTCCCACCCAGGGCAGGGCGGGAGGGACTGTCAGACTCGTACTGACTAAAATCCGCGGTGTCCTTCACTAGCCCTTTATGTTCCGGGGTGTCACGGTAATGAGATAAGTCCGCGACCCCGGCAGGCTTTGGCCCTCTAGAGGGGGGCCCCGTCATCATGCTGACACTCCTTGAGGCGCGCGTGGAACACAACGCGCCGTCGTCGTCGACCCGGGCATGGTCCATGGTCGGACAGCGAGTCGCCCATTACTCATACTGTGGCTAACAAAATTATACAGGTGACCGTAGCAACATAAAACTATAATCCCTGAAAAACAATTAACACTTTTGTCAATTGAAATCCAAATACATATTTAAGTTATCGCTTGATGATTTTATCGCACCTATCCATAGCATAAAAAACCTCGAAATAAACTAACAAAACCGAACTGCACCTTAACAACTACACTATAAATATGCCGAGAAAAAGCATCAATTAAAAACCCTCCTTCAAGCTTTTAAATCAATTGGTCGACAGATTCATTAGAATACCACAACATGAAAAGCAACTCTATCTTCCAAGTTTTAAAGTTCATTTTGCAACAACACGGTAAAGTTATAAGGAAGATATTATGGAGTACAACTTTAACAGTGTTTATATGTCTAGGATGAAAAATAGGTACTCGTAGACCTGGAGTAGTTATTAATGCTAGATTTTTTTGATATAGTACTTTAAAGCTAAACTAGTTTGTGCATGAAAACGGGATGAACTAAGCATGGTTGTTATGGAGATTTATGGGTCAGTAACTGTTTTGAAGTGACGACTGCTACACGATGTGTCGCGGGGTCGATCCCCGCACGGAAAATATACAGGGTCTTTCAACAAGGATGGGTCGATGTTGACAGTTTGTGGCCTTGTTGTTTTGAAGGCATCTGTCAAATGACCGACTGATATTGATGCCAAATCACTCTAGAAAGTTACACGTCCATATGATAAACCTTTATTATCAAAACTAGCTTCTGCCCGCGACTTCGTACGCGGATCCTGTTGCTTATGCCAGCGACAACGGAATCGTCAAAATCGAAGATCTGAAACTGGTCTGATGTCCAATACCAAGACCCCGGGTAAAAATATAAATGGGAGTTTCGGCCAGTAGAGTCAGATTTTTAATGATATACCATCGTCATCGAAAATCAGTCCTAAAGTCTTACAGCCTTCACTCTCAGCTTAAGTTATTTTATAATTACAGTGAAATTAGCGATAGCTTTGATTTCCACATCATATGTTTCTGATCTTAGATTTTTATAAGTCAACAGGAAATACCCGTCAGGCCGAGCAACTTTTGCTAAGACGTTATTCCTATATGTGTTTTGGTGTACCGGGGCTCTTGGAGTTCCACAGGTGTTCCAGATCTTCGATTTTTAGGGTTCCGTAGCCAAATGGCAAAAACGGAACCCTTATAGATTCGTCATGTCTGTCTGTCTGTCTGTCTGTCCGTCCGTATGTCACAGCCACTTTTTAACTCGTGCTAAGACGGCATTCCTTTATATGTTATAGTTAAGCTGGGCTCTTGTAGTTCCACATCAGGTGTTCCAGATCTTCAAATTTTATACGTCAACAGAGTGCTCATCAGGCTGAATAACTCTTGCTAAGACGTCATTCCTATAAATGTTATAGTTTAGCTGAGCTCTTGGAGTTCCACATCAGGTGTACCAGATCTTCAATTTTTATACGTCAACAGAAAGTGCTTATCAGGCTGAATAACTCTTGCTAAGACGTCATTCCTATAAATGTTATAGTTTAGCTGGGCTCTTGGAGTTCCACATCAGGTGTTCCAGATCTTCAATTTTTATACGTCAACAGAAAGTGCTTATCAGGCTGAATAACTCTTGCTACGACGTCATTCCTATAAATGTTATAGTTTAGCTGGGCTCTAGGAGTTCCACATCAGGTGTTCCAGATCTTCAATTTTTATACGTCAACAGAGAGTGCTCATCAGGCTGAATAACTTTTGCTAAGACGTCATTACTATAAATGTTATAGGTGAGCTGGGCTCTTGGAGCACCACATCAGGTGTTCCAGATCTTCAATTTTTATACGTCAACAGAGAGTGCTCATCAGGCTGAACAACTCTTGCTAAGACGTCATTCCTTTATATGTTATAATGTAGCTGGGCTCTTGGTGTTCCACATCAGGTATTCCAGATCTTCAATTTTTATACGTCAACAGAAAGTGCTCATCAGGCTGAATAACTTTTGCTCAGGCGTCATTCCTGTACATATTATAGTTTAGCTGGGCTCTTGGAGTTCCACATCAGGTGTTCCAGATCTTCAATTTTTATACGTCAACAGAGAGTGTTCATCGGGCTGAATAACTTTTGCTAAGGCGTCATTCCTGTACATGTTATAGTTTAGCTGGGCTCTTGGAGTTCCACATCAAGTGTTCCAGATCTTCAATTTTTATACGTCAACAGAGAGTGCTCATCAGGCTGAATAACTTTTGCTAAGGCGTCATTCCTGTACATGTTATAGTTAAGCTGGGCTCTTGGAGTTCCACATCAGGTGTTCCAGATCTTCAATTTTTATACGTCAACAGAGAGTGTTCATCGGGTTGAATAACTTTTGCTAAGGCGTCATTCCTGTACATGTTATAGTTTAGCTGGGCTCTTGGAGTTCCACATCAAGTGTTCCAGATCTTCAATTTTTATACGTCAACAGAGAGTGCTCATCAGGCTGAATAACTTTTGCTAAGGCGTCATTCCTGTACATGTTATAGTTAAGCTGGGCTCTTGGAGTTCCACATCAGGTGTTCCAGATCTTCAATTTTTATACGTCAACAGAGAGTGCTCATCGGGCTGAATAACTTTTGCTAAGGTGTCATTCCTGTACATGTTATAGTTTAGCTGGGCTCTTGGAGTTCCACATCAGGTGTTCCAGATCTTCAAATTTATTCTCTCAGCAGAAAATGCTCATCACGTAGAACAATATTTGCTATGGCACCATTTTTGTATCCCTTATAGTTTAGCTGGTCTGTTGCGGTTCTGCATCAGGTGTTCAAGATTCCAAGATAAGTTATAGCCTATATGTTGGCCAGACTTAATACCTATACAACAAAAAAAAAATCATTTAAATCCGTCCAGTAGTTCCGAAGATTAGCGTGTACAAACAAACAGACAAACAGATAAACAGACAAACAGACACACAGACAAACAGACAGAATTTTTTTTTTGGATTCGTGCTCTATTACTGTTTCTTAAACCCCCTCAATTATTATTTTTTTAATATATTCAATGTACAGACACAGTTTTTTTACTGTTTTATTATATGTATAGATATAGATGACTGAGCAGTGGTGGCCCAGTGGTATCGGCCTCGACTTTGTGTAATTTATTTCATCACCACTGCTCTCAAAACGGTGAAGAAAAACATCGTGAGGAAACGGGCATGTCCTAGAACCAAAAAATTCGAAGATATGTGACATCTACCAATCCGCACTGGGCCCGCGTGGTAGATTACGGCCCACTCCCTCTCACAGAGAGGAGGCCTGTGTCCCAGCAGTGGGAACATTTATAGGCTGATGATGATGATGATCAAAATGAGTGTTCGTTAGTGCAAACGTTGCGCGCATTACGTCCATTTTACGACAGACGCGTTGGCTCTTCAAAGTTGAATCTCCAGCTTAGACTATGCCTTTTTCTTGTGGGGTTTCTTCATGTCGCAGGTCTATGCCAATAATCCTCAATCAACCGATGCCCTGAAAGTCAATATAACCCAGGCCATCGCTCGGTTTCAGACGGATATCCAGTAGAGTAATTGAAAATTGGACCTCTCGGATCCGAACCGCTGTTGGAAATTTTTAGACTTAGGCATATTTCATAACAAATGGCCTTGGCGTGCCTTTCAAATAAAAAAAATAATTTCTTTAATATCTCATTCACATACAGCTTGTTTTATTTAATTTCAACATCGACCCGTCCTTGTTGAAAGCCCCTCTATTTGTATGATCAAGTAGTTGTTTCGGGTCTGGGTGTTTGTGTATGTGAGTTTATATGTTTGTAAACACACCCACGATACAGGAAGAAAGTGTGGGGAAACATGAAAAAAAGATCGTTAAGAATTTTCTCTTCCTTAACTAAAATTTACACTAAATTCCACCAACGTTTGTAGCATCTCTAAATTGCAAATCTAATTATCCGCCAGTAAGAGAATTGAAAAAAAAAATTCTATTAGATCAATACATACAAAGATCTAATGAATTAAAATTCGAGAGTGAAAAAATTAAATCAAATAATAATTCCAAAGTATCAATAGTTCCGAAAGCGAAAGAATAAGCCTAGTTGTAGACAGATAAGTACTGCAAGAAAACGCACCAAAAATAATTTGAGATGGCATTTTTGCACAGTTGCATTGCGTCCTTGAGTGTCCCATCTGTTATGTCTGGCCCACCCTTTTAAACGTTCGCGTTAGCCGAAATACCTTGACCTAATTATTTTTTTGGATCTTTTTTAAGAATGATTATAACGAAGACTAGCTATTCCCCGCGGTTTTACGCGTTGGTAAACGACCTCGAAGACCCCTCACTGCCTGTAGTATACAGTCCACAGTTAAGCTTAGTCTATGCGCTTTTGAAGAATATGCATGTCTGGTAGAATGCACAGAAATCAAAAATGTATTAATTGACTGTTTATGGCCCTGCTGCTAGTAGTTGAACGTCCTTGTTACGGTCCTAACGGTCTTAGCATGATTTTATATAGCCTATATAACCTTCCTCAATAGTCTATTTGACAGTATCAATAAATTATAAATCTAATTAGTCCGTTATTTAGAGTTTTGAAAAATAACGGACACATATTTTTTCTTATGTAAAATCAATGAATATTTACCAAGATGTAACACATCAAGACTCGAGAGTGGGGGCTCGTAACGTCAGAATTCAGTAAAAAATGTACTGAATTGTGACGTATTGGCAATTTTAAAAGCATCATATCTCCGTCAATTTTGGTTTGCATAAAAAAAGAAAAAATACGGGTCAAACATTATTTGATAATGTAACTGACGGACTAATTAGAATGTTTTTGTCAAATAGCCTATTAATGGGCTATCCAATTATATAACAATATTTTTCAGTTGGAACCGCAGTAGTTACTGTACGTTCCAGGGTCACTGTTACCTCATGAGACAGTCCCGCGACCCCGGCAGGCTTTGGCCCTCTAAGGGGAAGGCCCTGTCAGATTGCTAACAGCTCTTTGTGGAGCGCGTGGAACACGACGCGCCGTCTACCCGGGCATGGTCCATGATCGGACGGCGAGTTACCCATTACTGCCCGCGCAACCAGTAGTTCCTGAGATAAGCGAGTTCAATCAAACAAACTCTTCGGCGTCATAATATTGCATATTATGCTGCCACTTGAACTCTTTCTCGCCAGAGGTAAGAAATGATGTGTTCAACTTACGGTGAAGCACCTAGAAGTAACCCATTCACTCTTCTCTTTCTGTCAAAGTACTCTCTTCTCCTTCTTGCATCTTCTTTCAAAGTACTTTTAAAATCCATAGAAATACCGACAATAGTGCGTCGATGTCTCTTACACCCTGTATGGGTGTAAGAGACATCGACGCACAAACGGATACCATGGGTCCAGGACATGATTCTGGACCCCCCCCCCCGTATTGAATTTTTTTGTCAGTTTTATCCTATTTTTTTTTGTTTCTTTTTTAATAGTGAGCCGCGCTTAATGAACTACAGGTACTGTGGTACTGGACACAGTATTTAGATATACGATGACCTTTCATTATAAACATCTAAGAAGATACCATTTCTAGTTTTATTTACATTGCTACTTTTAGTGAAAGTAGTGAATTAATTACTTTTTTATTTATTAAAAATGTCATTGGGTTAGGTAAGAATAACGATTATGAACAGGCTAAAGTAAAAAAAAAACTCCAATTTTTTTTTTGAAAATTAGGAAAATCCGACGAAAAATTCCAACACAGGGGGGTCCAGAATCATGTCCTGGACCCATGGTATCCGTTTGAGCGTCGATGTCTCTTACACCCTGTATACACTTGTCATAAAGGTCATTGCCTTAAAAAGTAAATGGAGCATATTTTAAGTAGGTATTGATATTACGAATGCTAGATGTAACTTGAGATAACAATTGACTAAGAAAAAATGACTTATGTGGCTGTGGAGGTCAAAAGCCCTTTTTTATTCTTTTATGTGGTAAAATCATCGAATGAGTCCTCTCACTCTCACTGTCAGACTTGTACTGACTAAAATCTACGGTGTCCTTCAATAGCCCTTTACGTTTCGAGGCCACGGTTTTTCGTTAGTCCCGCGACCCCGGTAGGCTTTGGCCCTCTGGCACCACTGCTCTTTAACACATGTGACCGTGCTATTGGAATAAAAATTCTGACAAAAAACTTTGCCATTAAAAATTGTGCAGTTTGACAACATTGCGCTGAGTGTCGCGTGTTCGATTCCCGTAAAATATTTGTATGAGCTACAAGTAGTTGTTTCGGGTCTGGGTGTTTGTGTATGTGAGTTTATATGTTTGTAAACGATACAGTTAGTGTGGGAATAAGTTTAAAAAAAAGACAACATTCATTTTTGTCCGATATGTTGAAATGTCATACTTTCGAATTCGTGAGATTAATCTAAAAACTTTTTGTATGCCTTCCAAGCGAATTTCTGGTCTTAAAAAATATTATCGTATAAGGAAATGGGCATAATTCCTCTGCTAACTATAAGTTGTCGAGTAAAACAGTACCAAACAGGAAGGAATGAGCTATTTTAAGTGTCTATTAAATTATCCCGCAGCACATATGGGTTTTCAGTGGGCAATATCTGTTCTAGGTTTTATTAGATTTAAATAAGAAGAAAATAGAGGAAAATTATTTGTTTATTTTGTGTTATTTTTTTTATTCTAGGTTATTAAAGAAATATCCATAATTTCATCATCATTCTACTGCCCTTATCCCAATTCAGATTATGATAAAAAATAAAAAATAAATTAATCGGGTTTGTCAGGATCAACTACTACTGTTCTTGTTAACCAGTATAATTGTGACAAAATATTTATTTTTACTTAATTCTGAATCACACAGTACACATAATCCTAAGTCCTTCAAATAATTTAAATAAATATGATTCATAAACAAAAATATAATCACAAACTCACGCGCAGCTAAAGTTCCTCAAAAAAGGAACGCGTAAACTCAAAACAGGAAGAAATTTTCCCGCTGCGCTGGCGCACCTAGCGGCAATGTTCGGAACTAAACCGGAGCGCGAACGACCGCCAACTCTTTCCGCGCGCTTTCTTTTATCTCCCCTCTCTCTCCCGCTCGCGCACACGCCTACCTTTTTTGGCGTAAGAAAGGGACAGAAACAAAAAAATGGCCGAACGCACATGTGCGCGGGAGTTCGTTTTCGTCTTATTTTTCGCAGGTCATTCGCCTCGGATATATTCGCGTCGCTTTTGCGATTTTTTTGTCTTGCTCCGTCGTTTTTATTTCGTCCTTTTCCCGCCGTGTGTGTTCGTTGTGCTAGGTCGCGAGGCGCGTGGGCAGTTGATTTATTTTTCTTACTTTTATCTTAATCTGATTTCTAATACCGTACAGTTTATGGGGGCCCTTTTGGAATCTAATGTTAGGTTTGTTGGCAATTTATTTTTTATGTTGTGAGATC
Organism: Agrotis exclamationis; assembly: GCA_950005045.1. Lineage (NCBI taxonomy): Eukaryota > Metazoa > Arthropoda > Insecta > Lepidoptera > Noctuidae > Agrotis > Agrotis exclamationis. The sequence goes on from OX465443.1 coordinate 11,517,265, forward strand.
GTAGACTATTTATTAGTGGCTGTAAAAAGTCCTTCGTTGCTTCTCGGAAAGAGTTGTCTTAAAAAAATATATTTTCTTCAAAGATGGGAAGGGTCATCATAAAACTGCGCGCGGTATTTCGAGTTTATTAATTAGAATTTAATTTTCTGCGGAGAGATTAATAGCGGGTATGCCTTGTAAAGTATTGAGTGAGGTAAGGGCTTATTGCTTCCGGTATGAAGTAAGAGTTTCACTATTTTATTACATTATGTTAGTTACGTACATATTTTTATTTGTTTCGTGGGCCACAATCATTATTATGGTTTTTTTTTTTTATTAAAGGACACTGGGCAACTTTCTGTTCTAATTGTTGTTTTATTTCATTCGATCAATTTCATGTATCAAGGTTTTTATATAGCTTTCATTGAAGAGTTAACGTTTTTCTATACTTTACTTGATTGAAAGGTCAGTTTAAACTCTTGTTAAAAGGGAGTCAGCAATGTTATCCTGTGAGCTTCCAAAAATACTGCTATCTGCCCGGTAAGCCTAGTGAACTAGTGATTATAAACGCTTTACCTCCTCCTACCTTCTTTAGGAGGTCCATGTTTGATAACGGGCTGATAATAATTATGATAAATCGAAAGATTAAAACTTAATCTAATATGTCGAGAAAGATCAAAGATTTCATAATATTATAATAATTTATGAATTAAAAAGCTTTTATAATTTTAGTCTACTGCATACTAGGAAGCAACCTTAGAAAACACTTTAATTAAGCCAGTCAATTAATAAAGGAATTTTCTAATCGAAGTGTGCAGTAAAAAGATTTATCTTCGAGTGCTCCGGCGCAACACACTGCGCCGTTAGCGACCTCTAGTGTGGGGTAATTGGAATATCGATATCGAGAAATTTATCTCTGTCGAGATTTTGTCTAATTGGATTGCTGTTTTCGCTATGGACGGCTTTTTTCTAATTAGTGCTAGGAATTTCTTGTGCTGTACTTGCAGTGTGCTATTACTTCGTCTGGATCTGAAATGGATAATTATATTAAAGATTTGAAAGTAAACCTTCATGGGTTTTTATTAAAATATTATCAGTAAGTAATTGAATTTAAAATAACATTTTCTGGAGATGAGCTCCGGACTCCGCTCTCTGGACCTTTAAGGTTATTAGATTTAAAAGCCAAGTTTTATTTCGTAGCTAATGTAACATCGTTAGATAATTGTGTTGTATCTTTTATTGATCGGAAGATATTTTTTTTTTCAAACAATTACCTCATTTTCTGTTCATGATGAAATTGTTTTCTTCCAACAATTCTGCATCAATTAGGTACCTAAATATTAAGGAATCATTGCAGTCGCTTAAAAATCTGAAAAATGAATAAAAACTATTTATGTAAACTCTTTTTTCTAGGTGTCAAACATTTGTCAAAAATTGAGCTTTAACTGAATAAAATGAATAAAAAAAAAACTATCGACATAATATTTTTATACCTATAAGACAGCCCTTGTAAAAACTTATAAGAGTACAACCACAGCATCCAATACAATGTATTAAAGCAAACTAGTGTATTTTCACTTCGTATATTAATAGACATTACAGAGTTAGTAATGAGAATAGTTATATGCTTAATAAATGAATTAATATTGATAGGAATAGTGAACAGGGATGTCAAAAACAAATAAAATATTGCACAAGAATAACAGTCTAAATAAAAAAGGATAACGGAATTTTGTTTTTTTTTTTTTTTAATGTGAAATCATCAAATGAGTCCTCCCACCCAATGCAGAACGGGAGGGACTGTCAGACTTGTACTTACATAAATTCAGGGTGTCCTTCAATAGCCCTTTACGTTCCGGAGCCACGGTTAGCGGATAAGACAGTCCCGCGACCCCGGTGTGTAGTGTAGATTTCTTATTTAATACTCACTGAGCATAATGAGTCAGTGAGTACTAAACATGGAAAAATATCAATTTAAGGGACAGAGGAATGCAACACTCAGACTCAATGCGTGTTAATTGATGTCCAACGTTGGTTGTATACCTTAAAATTGTTGATGCGGCCGCAGGACAGTCTTAAAATGCCCCTCAAAGACCAACTGAAAGAACTGGTTGGTTTTAGGACGGGAGGACTCATTTGATAATTTTCCTACCGAAAAAAATATAGAAATAAAATATAGGTACTATGGGGGTGGGGTAGCAAGGATACCTAATAGGATTACGATTAGGATTAAGAGTATACGAGACCGTGCAAGGCCAATCGTCCGACTGCCGGTTGGTGGCGCCGCCACACGACGCCTCCGGAACTACTTATGCGCAGATGTGTCTGCGCGGCCGGCTACGTTCCGTTACCACGCTATACACTCCCCCTCGAGCTCATGAGAACGTCCCCGCTCATGAACTCGCACCAGGGAAACACTACATACAGATTAAACATGTTTTCGAGGTCGCCCTCTCCGCCGCTTTTGCACTACGGGAGGAGGAGGCGTCCTATCCCGGTTATGAAAACGAGTAAGCTCTGACACATGAAACTTTCCTAAAACATTGTCAGGCGAATCCAAATTGGCGATGAGATACGCAGTCGGACTAGCTCTCTTCGCAATAAGATAAGGGCCGTCTCGTTTAGGGATAAATTTGGCTGAAATGTTCCTAGAAGAATTGCTAAGAACATGCGACTTTAAAAGTACCTGATCTCCAACCTTGAAGACTTCGGCAGGTCTTTTGGTCTTGTCAGCAAACTCTTTTCGTTGATCTTGTTGTGCTTCGACTCTTTCCCTAACGGAAATAAGATTATTAACGAACTTCTTTAAATAGGGCGTAATTTGGGGAACAAAATTGTCTTTGTCGAGAACTGACCTAATGTCGTTTTGAACGTCCAGTGGCGAGCGAAGCTCTCTAGCAAACATAAGGTATGCCGGCGTGACTCCTGTGGTCTGACAAACCGCCGAATTCATAGCGAACCTTATTGCGGGAAGATGTTGCGGCCACGATGAATGATTTGTATCAACCAGACGAGACAATTGAAACTTCAAATCCCTATTTTTACGTTCTGCTGGATTAGCTGAGGGATGGTATAATGGTAGCAACTCCTGACCGATACCTAAAACGAACATACACTGTTGCATCACAGCAGAAACAAACTGAACGCCATTGTCCGATACAACGCGTCTAGGAAATCCATAGCGAAGAAAATAATCTTCGATCAACGTACGAGCACACACTTCCGAAGTTGCCTCTTTCAATGCATAAAGTTCGACCCAACGAGTCGCCGTGTCCTCCACTAACAATATCCACCTTTCTCCACTTTGTCCTTGTGGAAGTGGACCAAACAGGTCTATCGCCAATACTTCTCCCCTTTGGTTAAGGACAGGGGTCTGAAGGAGGCCAGGTGGCTTTTGGTTTGAAGCTTTATAGCGTTGGCAGACTACGCAGCTCTTGACATAGTCAATAATAGCTCTACGCATACCCGGGAAGTAAAACCCTTGTGCAACCTTACTGTACGTTCGATCAACTCCGTGATGACCAGCAATATCCGAATCATGAGATTCCTTTAAAATTTCAGACCGCAGAGAAACCGGCACTACCAGTTGCGGCTCTTCAGTATCTACGTCTGGATTATACCTGAATAAAACACCTTGCTGCAAGAAATATCCTCTTTCAGACCAACGCCTAACATTGATGGACTCGGCATCAGATCTATCTTCTAGATCAGTAATAATCTTCTTTAGTTCCAGGTCATCGAGTTGCACACGTCGGAGATCGTTTGGACTACGAGCAGGTAAGTCAACAACAACGGAGCAAACTCCACACTGGTTCTTGTTATCTTCTTTACAGGTTGGTCGACTAAGTGTATCAGCAATAACATTTGCCTTTCCAGGCGTATACTGAAACTGAATGTTAAAGCATTGCAGCTTAAGAGCCCATCGAACAAGCCTACCAGATGGCGATTTAAGGGTAAGAAGCCATTTCAAAGGCTGATGGTCACTACCTATGATAACCTCATGACCTTCGATATAACCCCTAAAACGTTCGACAGCCCACACAACAGCGAGAGCCTCACGCTCTGTTGTGCTATAGTTCCTTTCCGCTGGAATGAGCAGACGGCTAGCGTATTCAATTGGGCGTTCATCTTTACCCTCGCCCTGAAGTAATACGGCACCTAACGCATAATTGCTGGCATCCGTCCTTAACACAAATGGCTTGCTATAATCCGGCTGAGTCAGAATAGGTGCAGAGGAAAGACGAACCTTAAGGTCCTCAAAGGCACGAGTCTGGTCTGCACCCCACGTCCATGGCCGATTCTTCTTCAGCAAGCGTGTCAACGGCTCAGCAACAGCAGAAAAACTGGGAACAAACTTTCTAAACCAAGAACACGTTTGTAAAAATGTCCTTAAATGACGAAGCGAAGATGGTGGACTCATGTCTAAAACTGCACAGACCTTATCCTTATCCGGCGATACACCATCTTGTGTGATCACGTGTCCCAGGTACTTTACCTGATCACGTGCAAAAACACACTTCTCTCTATTTCCACGCAACTTAAACAAGCGCATCCTAGCGAAAACAGCGCGTAGATCTGAGATATGCTTTTCGAAGCTACCCTCTGATAAAACTAAAAAATCGTCCAGATAGGCTAACAACGTAACATCTTTAAGAGATGCACCTGAACGGAACCTATCGATCAGCCGCTGAAAGGTAGACGGCGCGTTTTTAAGGCCAAAAGGCATACGGTTGAAACGAAATGAACCGAAAGGTGTAAGGAAAGCTGTCTTATCCTTATCCTGTTCACGAACTTTCACCTGCCAATAGCCACTGCGCATATCGATTGTGCTCATATAACAATTCTTTTTAGTTGACCGTACTAGCTCGTCTATCAAGGGCATCGGATAGACATCGGTTCTCGTTACCGCGTTGAGCTTCCTATAGTCAACACAAAAACGTACTTTACCATTTGACTTCGGAATGAGAAGCGCAGGAGAGCCCCATGCGGACTCACACTCCTCGACAATTCCGTCTGCTAACATCTTGTCAAGCTCTGCTTGCATAACCTGTTTCTTAGCAGGCGTCAACCTATAAGGCGGGACAGCGATCGGAGGATGGTCGCCGGTATCAATAATGTGCTCCGCGAAAGGAGTCGCGTCTCCCCCTGGCTGAAAGATATCCTCATGTTCGACGAGAAGGTGAGATAGTACTTGACGCTGCTCATCACTAAGCAAAGTCGCCTCATCATCCCGTAATACATTAAGCACTGAACATGAAGACACAGGTACAGGTGACACCCTTTCATACTGCATAACAAAGTTTTCTTTACTATTTTCTGCAAAGTGCCACCTACTACCACCAAAATCGAAGACAAGATTGAACATGGTAAGAAAATCTATGCCTAACAAAGTTTCATTATTGTTGGCTTCTGGAAATATTAAAAATTTTACAACTCTAGTTTTATGTTGGAGTGTCACCTCTACCTCTGTGGTAAGTACATTCATCTCCCTACAAACACCATCCGCGAGCTTAACAATCTGCGTCGACGGTACTAACGGGTGTCCTTACCCGAGTAGGAGAGCGTATAGCGTGTGACCGGCGATACAGCTTTTAGCTGCAGAATCAACGAGCGCGGTGCCACAATTCCCCAGAATGCATAAGCTTAACAAAGGTCGACGAAAAGGTGCATCATTTTTACAATCATCTGAAAACTCACAACTATTACAATTCAAATTGCAATCCTTAAAACTAGACACAAGCGTATTAAAATTTCGAACGCAAAATTTTCTGTCAACAAAATTACAGTCTCTAAAAACACCTACTGCAGAAGCAGGGTTACATTGTCCCAACACGTGCACTGGCGGGTTAATGACTGACAGTTGCCTAGCAACGGGGGCTGTTAGTCGCACCGGCCGGCGACCGAGCCGTTTACGAACGGGCGCAAACTTTGCGCCGAGTAAGCCGCCGCTGCCCGCGTCTTCACGCGACGTACCTTCATGCAATGCGTTAACAGAATAAAACGTAGAAAACGCCTGTTGATTCGGAGAACAGTTTTTACACTTCGCTTTTATAATGTTCGGGGCACCACAACCATAACACTTAATTTCTGATTTAGAACCTTGAGCACTATTATTATTGATATTTTCACTAATTTTATCGCCACTTTTACGCTTTAACTTTAAGCAATCATCTATTAGGTGTCCCGCACGTTTACAATAAGCACAAAACTTCTTTTGGCTCTTCGAGACAGCACCAACTATCGCGGCAAGCTCCGCGGGAGCGACCGCGCCGGTGCTGACAGCGGAAGTACTCGGTGACCCGTGATGCGACGACGACGACGCGCGCGCCTCCTGTTGCGATGACTGGGGCTGCGGCTGCGACTCGCGAGCAGCCCGCGGTTTTTCACTCAGTGTATCTTCAATGCTGCGGCACTTTTCTAGTAGTCCGTCAAAGCTCTGGATGTCCTCTCTGTTAAGACGCTTTCGTATTCTAGGACTTAAGAGACCGAAAGTCATGTCAACTTGCACTTTTTCAGACAGATCATCTTTAGGCAACTTTGCAAATAGGGCTCTGACCGTAGCAATAAATAAATCGGTGTGCTCTTCTTCTTGGCTTAGGTTAAACAACTTTCTATAAATCCTGTGGGGCGGGTCGTGCTCTCCGAAGGCTGAACGAATTTTTACCAGCGCCTCCGCCCATGTTTGCGTGGAGCGCTTAACGCCCTGCCACCATACTGCTGCGGGCCCCTCCAGCAACATCGATAAACCACGAAGCGCGTTTTCTTCTGACATATTGACGCACTCTTTATACGTGATTATCGCATCAATAAAATTTTCTACAGACTCTTCCGCACGGCCGCCATATTTAGTCGAACATTTTGCGAAATTTCCGTCAGACCTCAATGTCGACGCGACATTTTGCGGCTGCGGCGTAGATGAGCGTACCTCTCGCAGGAGTTGTTGGCAAAACTCACTTTGAGTTTGTTGAATCGTCGTAATAAAGCTCACTAGAGTTTCTTGTGACATTGTGACGTTCAACGAAGATGGACCGCCGCCATCATTACTTGAGCCGGACGAATCTTGGTTTTGTTGAGATCGTGTTTGCGGCATTTTCCTACACGTTTCTCCGGGAAAAACTCACTCCTTGACACGTTGGGCGCCAGTTATGGGGGTGGGGTAGCAAGGATACCTAATAGGATTACGATTAGGATTAAGAGTATACGAGACCGTGCAAGGCCAATCGTCCGACTGCCGGTTGGTGGCGCCGCCACACGACGCCTCCGGAACTACTTATGCGCAGATGTGTCTGCGCGGCCGGCTACGTTCCGTTACCACGCTATAGTACTTACTTGAACTCTTTCGCATAAACGTTTTAAACATATTCCTTATCCCATTGTAATAAAAACTACCCTTGGGAACAGATCCATACACCACCAAAACCAGTAGTATCAAGTGTTCTTAAATTTTCTGACTCTGCCATCGAAATCTGGTAATCACGGATTCTTTGGATGACATTTTGAAAACGGCCAGCGCCAACTCGTCCTGAAACATTTTAACAAAAACATCAAATTCATGGCTTACGATCAACTTCCTTGTCATTTTTTACCAGGTTGCTTAACTGGACCTCCACAGCCTAAGTATCTACCTGTAGTAATCTTGGATTGCCTGTCCGTCATTATTGGTCGCTTCCAAACTGCGTTAAAAAAAATAAAGCTAAAGATACCTACTTAATGGGTTCGTTGCACTGTCTAAGCAGGTTAACTACGAGTATAACCAGGGTCACTAGACCCTGGAACATAAAGGGCAATCGATTTCTTGCCCGTTCTTCTCCATAGAGATCTACGCTTTGGAATGGGCATCTACAGTACTTTCACAGTTTTTATGTCTTGTGACTGGGACTGTAGCACCGTAACTATTTTTAAACTATTTTTTATTTTACTTTTGTCTTTTGACAATTCAAAAGTGCCTGTAACTGGCCTACTTGAAATAAATGATTTGATTTGATTAGGGTGGATTTTTAGTTGATAAGCGTCTTACAGTTCTTTCAGCTCCACCATAAAATTATACTCCAAGAAATGCAAATCCTAACAAGTTAGGAAATAGCCTAAGCTTAAAATATTAGACTCGCTCAATGGTTTGACCACAAGATCAACCACGGCCACAAAACGATTGGTTTGTCGGCAACTTTGCAATGGTTTTAGAAATAAAAAAGTTCTGGGTTACAGTCACGTAGCCATATTACTTTTTTTTTTAATAAAATACGGAAGACATTTTTTTCTTTCTCAAACATTGTAACCGCGACAAATTAATAAAACAAGAGCAAATTTGCCGCAATTGATGGCATTCCATACATAACTAATAGGGGAATTTTCTGGATCAGTTTAAGTAATTTTTTAACAAAAAGGTTAACAATGTACCTATGAGATTTTAAAAAACAGCTAAACTACAGTTCAAACAACTGGCCCTTAGTCTTTTCTAGGTGACGGGCATTCAGTGAATTCCACTTTGAGACACTACTTACCTTCCTAATCAGCTTTATACATAGCTGTTTTTAATAAACTTAAACAAGAAAATTATAGGTAATTTGTTTAAGGAACTTATCGTACCTATAATTTCCATAGTTTGCAATTCATTATGATTCAAAATAAACCTAGTCATTATTTGTTCTATTCGAATTTCAAATAACACAATATCTTTTGCCAAATCGTCTTTCATACAATTTATGACTTAGAAAAGAATAGTGCCCCATCTTTTACGACATATTCTGTAAAGAAAGGCGTATGTATACCTATTACTAGATATTACACAATATTATTAAAGTCTGCAATGATGATCCCATATACAATTATGTAGTTAGGTAATGGTTGATGTTAATTCAATAATCATAACGGTATTGAAAATAAAATTTCTAAGAAAAGCGGCTACTCCTTAAAAAGTAGTCGGGGCTAGTTGACAGTCACCGTCTAGCCATCACCCAATTATGATTACTTAGGTGATAATTACACCACCAATCAACTTTAGCAATATTGATAATACAATTATTGTCTTCAAACGGTATTTACGATAGTTAAGTGTGTGCAAAATTGTACACTGAACAAACACTTACCTACAAAATAAAATTCTAATCTAAGCAAACTAATTTGCCCATAGTCCTTTTAAAATTTCAACCCTTTCCATTTCGTCACCCTTTCACAAAAATCTCAAAAAAATATGATACAGTGTGACGAAAACAGGAAAAAAAATTCCCTACAAAAAATGAAATAGGCCATACATACTTCTGCATACTTCAAATAATTTCTGCGTGAGCCGTGCGTTTCTCATCGTTGTGCGAATAGAAGTGTTTCTTTATCTACATTCATACAAAGAGCTCTATGATTGCAACATACATGCAACTTGTACTTATTCAAAGATAACATGGTTATTTATAAGATGTGCTGTATTCATAGTGCAAGAATCATACAAACATACTCTAGGCTGTATGTATGGCTCTTGCATGTTTTCATGTTTGCTATAGGTGTCTTCTTGCGTTTTAGGGTTGCTTAGGTTGACTATGATTGTGTATGATGATGTTTGCACAAGTTTTCTTGTTTAGTTTACTTGTGCAAGTGTCAAACGCAAGATTTTATCAAGCTTGTAACCATAGGCCGAGGTTTCATTCATTTTTTCACTATTGGCAATGTATCCTAAGATATAATTCTCTATTTCTTTAATATTGTTTTTCGTTGGGCCTCCTATTTATTTTGATTCTATTTGGTTTCCTGCTACATTTAAAAAATGGTTTAAGTATAAAATTCACGCAACACTTACAGTATGGGGAGGATTTCCTTCACTTCTCTTTTTTAAACACAATTAAAATGGACAAAACACAACTTGAATACTTGTCCAGAGCCGACATTAAACCTGTATACCTACTTAAAAAATAGGCTATTTTATTTTGATTATAGCTTGACTATGAATACAACACTAGAGCTTTTTTTCCTCGCAACGGGGCGGGGTTATCGCGGAAAAGTTGTGGATTTTTCAAAATTTTATCAACTGCACGTTGAGATAACGTGCACACTAGTGCTGATAGTGATGTGCATGTGCAATCTGAATCAAGATCGACTTAAACCAAAGACAATCGATCGACTAAGAACTATTTACCGTGTTGATATAATTTTTCACCACTGCTCTCAATTTCAACATGGTGAAGAAAACTATCATCAACTAGGACCACTAAAATCGAAGACCTGCAATGGGCCCGTGTGGTAGATTATGGCACACTCGCCCTCAATGAGTTACTGCGTCCAAGTAGTGTGAATATTTCTAGGCTGATTAATTTACTTTTTCTCTCACACAGAGGAATCGAACTGTAGGGTAGGTGGATCGAAAGAGTTTGATTTACAAGATCTATAATTATCTAGATGAATCAATAAAAAAATAATTGGTTGAAGGCAAGCTACACAGTGCTTTTCTCATGACATTTCTACCAAAATTATTGCTTTTATTTTATTACTTTTTATTACTTTTTATTACTTTTTATTTATTGATTAAGTTGTATTGTATTGCATTTAAATTCGCTAGATGAACTGTTTTAGTTTATATGTATTTTCAGCTCATCCTTAAACAATGACATGGGTTATTTACATTATTAGTCAATCTAAAAAACAAAAAAAAAGCTACTTCGGAGAAAAAAATGTTACATTGACAATTTTCTTTTTTTAAGATTATTAAATGAAACAAATTACCAGTTACATGATTTGTAAAAATTCAATTTATTATTACATTTTGACAAATGACTTTTTAGTATGACATAGATTTTATAACTATTGGAATTCGTACAATAATTGCTAACTTAGTTTTTAATAATGGAAACAATAGTAGAAACCAACTAAATGGGAAGAAAGACTCGCATTTCTTTTATCTGAGTCATTGCTTTTAACTATATCTTGACTAAATCTTAAAGTAATAAAGTCACATCACTAACCAATAAAGTAGACCAAGGAACACAAAACTCAAAACAAAAAGACGTAACCCAGAAATGTATACAACTGAAATTAATTTCAACCCCATTGGAATTGAGTTGCAAATACAATGATGGCAAAGGGTTTTTACGTAATCTAAGTGTGGGTTTAAAGTGCATTTTTTTCGTTAGAAAAAAGATAATAATGCTGCGTTTTAAATGGAAATTTTATAAGTTGACGCAGTGCAGGGCGGTTGTTTTTTCATACGGACGAGGTAAAAAATTTCCACTGTTACATAATAGTGTGTTTTTTACATTTTTTCTTTTTTTCTGGTTTAGAGTTCAAGTGTTTTTTTTTAACTGTTTTTTCTGTGTTTTCCTTGAAAATTATGGGAGGTTTTGTGAGTAAAAACGTGATACTTTTATGAGTTAAACAAAAACGTGAATCATTTTTTTACTAAGTTCATACGGAGGTCGGTACTAAAATATTCAAAAAAAAATCTAAAAATAACTGGACAACTGCAGAATTGGACCCCCAGCTTCGGGTGTATTTTTTTTTCTTATAAGATTTTTAGTTGCCAACTTATTAATTAGGACATTAGGAGATATTTTTTTCTTCTAGTGGTATACCTACGTGAAACAAATTTAAATTTTTGCGAGGCGTCTGTTTTAGTGTGATTATTATTTTTTAATCTTAAATTCTAATTAGAACAATCACGTTTTTATCTATTCCCCGTCAGATGTCGCTTTTGTAAATCATTGTGTTAATAGTTTTTCTTGTATGACATCAAAGGTCATCGGAAACATAAACTACAAGATAAAAATATGTTTTTAGAATAATAATTTTGCATAAAAACCTTGATTCTTGCTATTTAAGTAAACAACGAGTTAATTCTGCAAGTTACAAGCACTTTAAAACAGTTATTATAAAAATAAAAAAACTGTATTTCTTTTTCTAAACGGTTAAAAGTTTATAAAATATTAAACCTTCAATAAAAAAACTTCCTTCGGTACACAAGCTACTATTAACAAAATTATACAGCGTTAAATGCATACAAATTATAATTCTAATACAATTTGACAGTTTCACAGCCTATAACACTCATAATAGGGACAAAAAATGCACCCCACGGGCTAAAAAAGCCCTCAATAGAAAAAAGGCGGCACGTTCGCCACCAATTAACTCGTTTTTTTTTTCTAAAAGCCGTTTAAACATATTTTTTTCAACTTTTTATTGGTCGAACGATAGAAGGGGCGTTTTTTTACTGTTTTTTACAAACGTGCCAAGATTAACACGTGAGCATTTTTTTGGGGGCTACCGTTTAGTAAACTGTGGGATTTGACACGCTATGTTTGGACAATGTCCTTTTTTTTTTCTTTTTTTTTTGTAGACTTTTTTTTCTTTCTTTTTATTGTAGATTGATACTTCTGTAATTGTTTAACGGTCTATTTGAGGGGTGGTCGTTTTTTATGTATCCTGCCTATTTTTTGTTTGTTTAAAGGGTTATTTTTTATGTATTTGGAAGAGTCAGATCGTGTTTATGATTCACCTAGTGAATGAATAAAATAGAAGAATAACCAAAGACGTTTGCTTGAAATTCACAGAGTAAATTATTAAGAATATTGCTAAATGACTGTTTTAGACTCTATGATTTGCCACGAGACTGTCTCATCAGGTCACCGTGACCCTGGAACGTAAAGGGCTATTGAAGGATCACCGTGAATTTTAGTCAGTACAAGTCTGACAGTCCTTCCCGTCCCGTCCTGGGTGGGAGGACTCATTTGATGACTTTGCCACGGTAAAAAAGACCCTATGATTTTCTTTTCTGAATCATTGTGCCACAAAAAAATTGTTTCCGTCACCAATGGAATATTTTAGCGCAGTAGCTAAGCGATTTGACTGCTGCGCTGCGTATCGCGGGTTCGATTCCCGCACGGAACAAATATTTGTATGACCTACAAGTAGTTGTTTCGGGTCTGGGCGTTTGTGTATGTGAGTTTCTATGTTTGTAAACGCACCCACGACACAGGATAAATTCCTAGTGTGGGGGGGGGCAACGTTTATAAAAAAAAATATCACAGTATGTAATTAAATACCTACATACAATATCTCCTACATGGTTAAAGTTCAAAATGGAGTACATAACAATCATGTTACCAGCCTGACACCTATCGCTGTAACCCATTTCTTCATTAAATTGAACACGTGCATTGCTTAAAATAGATCTAATTCCGTCTTAGGAATTTCCTCCTGCATCTTCGTATTAGCTTTTCCTATATTTGTGATCTAGAATAACTTTCAATTCTATTACGTTAATACACAAGAGTAGAAACAGTAATATTTTCAAATCTTATATTCAAATTTTATAAAAATTCTTGGAAAGAAATATTCAACCGAGAGCAGGATTTGAACCTGCGACATCTAGGTTCAGTACCTACATCTGACTCCAATGCGTTTATTATACGCGTTAATGAATATAACATTTAAAAAAAAACACAATTAATAATTTGCTCCTTCATACCTACCCACACATCGTCCTTTGTTAAGCCTCCTGCAGACACACGCGATTAATCGCGCTGCGACAACGAGCCAAGCTAATTTCCACTCTAAAAATATTGCGAATGGACCGCGACATGTCGCCCCGCGCGATTAATCGCATGTGTCTGCAGGAGGCTTTAAGATTTTTTTAAATAATTTAATTTATCTTCTAGGCTAACTGCATACCTACCTGAATAATTATGTAGAATAAAAGAAAAACTTTGGCTCGGTAGTTCAGAGACTGACTTTTAAACAAACGTCAGCAGGTCAACCTACCCAAATCTGACAAATTTTACTAATCTAACATTAACCTTCCACTATTTTTTTTTAGCGTAGTAAAATCATCAAATGAGTCCTCCCACCCCGGGCGGGGCGGGAGGGACTGTCAGACTTGTACTGACTAAAATCCACGGTGTCCTTCAATAGCCCTTTATGTTGCGGGGTCACGGTAATGAGATAAGTCCCGCGACCCCGGCAGGCTTTGGCCCTCTAGAGAGAGGGCCCCGTCATTATGCTGACGCTCTTTGAGGCGCGCGTGGTATACAACGCGCCATCGACCCGGGGATGGTCCATGGTCGGGCAGCGAGTTGCCCTTTACTCGCCGCCCACATGCCCAACCTTCCACTATTGTGAAAACGTTGAAAATGTGTTAAAGAAATTATACAAATTGCGGTAGGTTCAGGATTAGGCGTCTGTACTAACGACGCGCGACGTGGCTTTACTTTCTACACTAAAAAAAAACTTAAAGAAGCTCGTGGCTAAATTATTAACAAACGTATGGGAAAAATCGTCAAGATTAGGCAACCTTTTTATAGTGGTAAAATCATCAAATGAGTCCCCTCACCCAGGGCAGGAAGAGAGGGACTGGCAGACTTGTACTGACTAAAATCAACGGTGTCCTTTAATATCTCTTTACGTGACAGGGTCATGGTTATCTGATAAGATAGTCCCGTGAAGAAATCCATAAAAGACAGTCAAAATTTCACGTTTCTAACAAATCAACAGCAGAACCACTCCAGTCCAATCAAATACCTACAACATTCTATAAAAAAAATACGACCTGAATATTAGAAAACTACGCGTTTCGTTTCGTAGTTATCGATCACACAAACAGACATACTCGCCTTTGTTCGTACGCCACACTTGTCACGGAATCCTCCCATCAATAATGTTTTAGTGACTACTGATAGTAGAGACGGCTTTATTTTTCAACTTTCAAAATTTTAGTAAACTGGGTAATATAATAGTATTCGTTTTATAACAAGCTATTTTTGTTCCAATTAAAAAAAAAGAAATAATAATACGTAATAATAAAACCTTTGTTACCGAACTTTTGTCAATTTTTCCATTAAAAACATAACTAATTTTTAATTTTAGTTTTAATTTAGTTACTTTTGTAAATATTTTAGTTTTATTTTTAGTTTTTAAAGGTAGTGTGTACATATAGGGTTTTTTTATAATTAATAATTATGTAAGAATTTCAGGTAGTTAGATTATTATAAATAAACATGTTACTTCGAAAAAAAAAATTAAAAATAGAATCTACATTATATTACAAAAGGTCTCTCAGTTCGGTGTGCCTTACGGCAAAGGCCTCCTCCAACTCTACTAAAACAAACACTACTCTAAAAAAAGAAAACAGTGTGCTAATTTATTTAAATAAAATGTTTAAAAAACTTTTACCGGTAGATGATTAGGCCCGCACTTGGCCCGCGTGGTGGATTATGGCCCACTTCCTCTCACAGAGGGGAGGCCTGTGTCCCAGCTGTGGGTACGTTGAAGGCTGATGATGATGATGATTTTAGGCTGTGTGATATCATATCACCATTACCCTTCCCCACCAAGAAGAGTGTAAGCAGAAGGGATCTTCTAGGGAAATATGGTTAATCTGCCTCAATAAAGCACATATCTATAACTACACTCATTACTTCTCTCTCTCTATTTCTCGACATTACAGCAGTCATTTGTTTTCTAGCCAAGTTTAAGAAAAACACACAAAAATACAAGTGAGCCCTTTCCACACTATCCAATCTTAACCCTTCACGTTTTCTTCCAAAAATGATTAAAAATAGGTCGCGGTGCGTGAGCGGGCGGTCGTTATGACCCCCACGACTTTTTATTCGAACAACCCTTCCGATGCTAGTTCAATTTTATATTTACAACCAATTTTTGACATGGAATGGATAGTTTGGTGATTGATTTTTAATTGGACGATGTATAAACTGGATTGACTTTATTTTCAAGGCATTAAGCCTCTGTACTGCTTTAAACATGGTGTGCAATAAGTTTTAAATAAATAAATAAATTACATATACTCTTATTTCAAGTGTTCTGGCTTTTTGTAAATTAATTTTGTAACTGAAAAAATACTTTTTCAATATTTATAATTTCAAAATGTTTTTTTTTTTGCAAGCATTATTTTCAAGCTTCCTTCGATCTTTACTTAAAAATGATCATAATAGCCACTGAGAAAGGTAGAATATAGCAAAACAGGCCTTTTTTTCTGCCGTGGGACATAAGAAAATATCATGCCATAACAGTTTTCTTTTTCTAAGATCCTCAATGAATATCTTTTGAAGTTCCTCCACAGGCGATTGGATCATGTGGCCCTGATTAAGGAGGATCTCCTCGGTACGGATCGTATTGTAAGGAGATTCTTGTCTTTAGAGCCCTAACCATTGATAGTTTGGACTCTGTTCCCGATATCACCGCGACAAAACACAATACAATGATCGTTTCTACATTTCAAATTCTTTATTTTTAAACAATAATAATTAGAACCAGGATTTAAAACGTGACCTTATCAGCAACATCACAACTTTCAACCCCTGTTACACACCTTGTCATTCCATCCATCTTCAACAACACAGCACACCTAAAAAAATCTAACAAATATCAAAACCCTTCAAAAACCAGTTGAAACACAACACTAGAATTCTTTCATCAATCCGTTGCACTTAACCCTGTAAAAAACGGGATCCATTTGACCCTTTAATTTATGCAAATCAACTTTGTCAATTCAATAGGTGTATAAGGGCACTAATAATGTCGCAATTTTTTTGTTTCTATTTTCAAAAAACAAAAAGGAACCGGTTGCTTTTGGTTGATGGGGTTCCTGCTTTGTTTGTCTATGGGAACGCGCATAGACAAGATGTTGAGATAAAAGAGTTTCTTAGTCTAGTTCGTGAGAAAGTGATGTGTAGATAGAATAATTATTTAAATTAGACATGGATCGGTGTTAGGTGTTTTGTTTTGAGGGGTTAGATGGAAACGGATGGAAGGTTCAGTGCATCTAGGAATTATTTTAGTCTTTCTAGATACAATTTCAGAAAAGCTTTTGTATTTAAGATCACAGATCTGGTTTAAAAAGACAAAAAAAAAACGTAAAACCTTAAAAAATATCTGGTTTAAGTATTGGTATTCTTTATAGACCAAACTTTTTTAGGGCGAAAGTACGATCTTTCCAAAAGTCTTCAGTTTGTTCTACAAGAGATTATTTATGCCATTTTGATTCAAGTTTTCAGAATGGCCACTAAAGCAAATTGGCCTTCTTAGAATAAGAGTTTGAGTTCAAGTATAAACTAGTAATTTTAAAGATGTTATTTGACAACCATAATTATACAATTGTACAAGGAAGAAAAGTAAATGGCAACGGTCATTATACTTTTCTACAAAAAAAAGTTAAGGCGCTATTAGTAAAGGTACCATTTCAGCGGGTGCCTAATGTGGAATACCTCAACAAAAAGAGGTAACTTCTATAACTTCGTTTTCAGAACAAAATAAATGATTTCCTCCTTTTTAAAAAGTAATTTAAATAGTATAGTTTTAGAAGTAGTATCTTCAGCCCTATACCAAAGCACTTAGACCATTGCAGCTTGTAATTATCGAAGCTCAAACGAGCTACATTTCTGCTTACCCTTTTATAAAAACTAGTGCTATACATTATTAGTAGTATAGCCAATGTGGGAACATTCCAACTGACATCGTTTTATCATTTTTTGATTACAATAGAAATTGAATATTGATGAACATAAGTGTCTTTGGCAATTAAAAGAGGGTTGATAAAAGAATGTAGTTTTGATGGTTTCAATTAAATTATTAACTGACTTAATGAATGGATATAGGTTGAATAGTTTCTTAATGGAATCTTGGTTCAGTGGTTGTTATGTCTGACGGTAGGAGGTCTGAGGTCGCCGAATAACCCCCTTCGTATACTAGGCGACGCAAATCTCCGATACCTGACGACTTTGGCATTCATTGACACGTCCCTAGAGCCATTGATCCTTTATCCGATGTAATGTTGAGGCGACCAATTGGTCGGTTTTCAATTGTCAAAACAATTGTTTAAAAAATGGCCACAGTTTGAGATTTATAGCGTTATTCGGCGAAACGTCATGTCTTAAAAAAATGTCGTCTAACAGGTTTTTCATGTTACCGAGTCGTGTTTTCTATAAACAATTACATCGTTCAAGACTAATTTTATTTACCATTATTACGAGACTAATGACATTCAAAGGACCACTATAATATATTCAATACACAATAAATCTATCCATCTATTGACTAACCCAAAGTTCATCGAAAAAAATAGGGCACGTCGATAAAAAAAAACATACACAGACCTATATATGTAAAGTATACTATAGTTAGGTATACATTATATTATATAATACAGTAATGTGCGATACGGCTGCCGGAAATTATGCAAGTTAATATAAAAGTAACAATGGTCGTGAGCAGCAGCTGTCGTGGCGCGTCTACAGTGGTCATGTTCGTCGGTCAATAATTGGTCGTTTTGATTTGTTTGTAGAAAAGAGGTTTACTTTTAACCGACGAAAAAAAAAGGAGGAGGTTCTCAATTCGACATGTATATTTTTTTTCTTGATATTTTGTTTTTATTAATGTGAAAAAAGAAAAAAAAAGAAATATATATTTTATTTTCACCTTTACAAAGAAAATTATCTTACGCAGGGGTATCCATTTAAGTATTGTGATACATGTGCTAGGAGGCCCCGCTCTTCCTAAATAACAAGGTAATAAACAAGACAGAAGAAAAATAAAATAAAAATATGAGAAAAATTAAACTTACAATTATTATTGTTCTGGGTGGACTGTATGACTTTACTTTAATTAAACACTGCTACGTTTTAACACTTTTTATTACCAATTTACATAGAGCAGACACTTCACCATTTAAAACTGATTCACGTAATATAATCACAACAATTTTACTTCACTATTTACACTTCTGAACATAATAACAACATAATCATTATATACAAGGCACGTGGGGGCTCACAGTAGTACTTAAAACTAACTTGTAAATATTATAAACTATAAGAAAATAAAGGAAAAACACTGAACTTATTGAACTTAAAAATTGTCTTACTATTATAGTAAAACGCCACATCGTACGTTGTGGCGGGACCTTGCTGTGTCTTCGGGCCGTCTGACCAATCATAGCCCTTAAAGTGATTTTTCCTAGTTATTTTAGGTTGGACAGGTTCCGACCTGTCGGAAGCCCCGCCCACAATAGACGATGTGCTGCTTTCATGACCATATTTGGTAATGTTTTCGATATAACATGAACACAGTATTTTCGCTACCTTATAAGGAAATGCTGTTGAAAATAAGTTTCATAACAAAGTTTACATACATTTTCCGCCTTGTGCGGGCCTATCGTTTCTTTTATTTATCCTTATGCTAATTATAGGGTAATTAATACTAATTATACATCATATAAAGCTTATTATCTATAACGATAGGCTATTCGACGGGTACGGGGCTCGGCGTCTGCTTCATCTCTCCCCCCGGCGTAGCCTGCGCAGCCTCTTCTTCCTTGTGCAGCACGACGAGCTTACTGACGGGACGCTTAAAGATGCCGGTCCTCGTTCGCACGTCGACCACCCTGATGCCGCCGTCAGGTCCCGGGTAGAGTTTCTCGACGACTCCCATCGGCCACACGTTCCGTGGCAGTGTGCTGTCGGCGATGATGACGACGTCGCCGATTTCCGGCGGTCGTCGGTTGCTCTGCGGCTCGCCGCGGGGAACCAGTGTCGGAAGGTATTCCCGCAGCCAGCGTCGCCAAAAGTGGTCAGCAAGGGCCTGGCTGGCCCGCCAAGCACGTCGGTCGGCCTCGTCACAAGGCCCGGTTGAGGGTAGGCCCATGGAAGACCCCAACAGGAAGTGGTTAGGGGTGAGGGCCTCTGGATCGGTGGGACTCACGCTGACATGAGTCAAGGGGCGCGCGTTGATGGCGAACTCCGCTTCAGTGAGCAGAGTCAGCAGCACCTCTTCTGCAGGTGCCCTTTCGCGCAGAGTCGCAGCGAGGGCAGCCTTCACGGAGCGCACCAGCCGCTCCCACGCACCTCCCTGGTTGGGTGCGCCAGGAGGTATAAACCGCCACTCCATCCTGTGCAGCAGTCCTTCTTCTCGCAGCGCCGGTGCCCACTCCGCATACGCCGCTCGCAGTTCTTGGTCGGCTCCCCTGAAGTTGGTCCCGTTGTCTGAATACATGAGCCGCGGCCAGCCGCGGCGCGCGGCCATCCTTCTCAGCGCCATGATTGCTGAGTCCGTGGATAGCGATGCGACGAGCTCGAGATGCACGGCGCGGGAGGTGAGGCACGTAAACAGTGCGCCCCACCGCTTCTCTCGGCGCCGGCCCACCTTCACCATCATGGGCCCGAAATAGTCCACGCCGCAGTTGGTGAACGGGCGGTGGAAGGGGTCCAGGCGGGCGCGCGGCAGGTCTCCCTTGGCCGGTGGTTGTGGCGTTGCTCGCAGCCTCCGGCAATATGCGCAGGCCTTCTCGATGGCCCGTACCGTGGGCCGCAGGTGGATGATCCAGTAGCGCTGCCGCAGGTCGTTCGTCACTCGTTCCCTGTTGGCATGACCAGCGGCGCAATGCTCGCGCATTACTATTAGTTTACATACCTGATGGCGACCGTCTAGAATGATGGGTCGCTTGACCTCCACTGGCGCGTTTGAGGCTTCAATACGTCCTCGCACGCGCAGCAGGCCGTCTTCTATCACAGGGTCCAGTCTGTACAGGCGACTCGCCCGAGTGATAGGGCGAGCAGACCGGAACTTTTCCATCTCTTCAGCGAAGCTGTCCCGCTGTGCCTTCAGCAGGAGCTCCTTCTCGGCGCGCTCTATGTGCCGATGCTGTAGTCCAGTCGAGACGCGGCGGCACGCGTCTATGAATGCCAACACGCGCGCAGCAGCACGCACCAGCGTCTCGTATCTTGAGAAGCGGGCAGGGTCGGGCAGCCAGCTGTCTCGTTCAGGGCCCGGCACAGTGTGCAGGACCTCTTCTTCTTGTGTATCTTCTGACGCCGTTTTCCCAGGCCAGTCCTTCTCTGGCAAGTACAGGAAGCTCGGCCCGCGGAACCAGCGGTCGGTCGCGCTGATTGGCGCGTCAGTGAGTCGTGTGGCGTCATCCGCTACGTTGTGTTCCGTAGGCACCCAGCGCCACTCCTCTTTGCTGGTGAGCTCGGCGATTTCGCCCAGTCGGTGTGCGACGAACGGCGTGTACCTCTTCATGTCGTGGTGGATCCAGTGCACCACCGTGGAGGAGTCCGTCCAGTAGACTGTCCTGTCGACTTCGAGGCGGTGTTCCCTTCTGATGGTGTCGGCGAGTCGGGCCCCTATTACCGCTGCCTGCAGCTCCAGACGTGGTATCGTCTGGGCTCGCCGCGGTGCCACCTTTGATTTGGCCGCGACCAGCACGACCTCGATGCTTCCGTCTTCGTTCACCGCTCTCCAGTAGGCCACCGTCGCGTACGCTTGTTCGCTAGCGTCGCACAGCACGTGTAGCTCGATGCGCTGTGTTTTCTTGTTGAGGTAGCACCTGGGTAGCCGCAGTCTGTTCACCTCTTGTAGTTGACTCAGCCAGGCCGCGAAGAGCTCGTTTTCTTCCTCCGGGATTGGCGTGTCCCACGTTGTCTGCAGACGCCACAGGCTCTGGAGTACTATCTTCGCTCGTACTGTAAAATGGCTCAAGAGACCTAGCGGGTCATAAATCGACATCACGGCGCTCAGCGCTTCTCTCTTAGTGGGCGCACGGATTCTCTCTCTCACCTCTGATGGCACTCGGTTCATGGACGTGTTGAACCCGAGTTCGTCTCGTTCCGCGTTCCAGTACAGCCCTAGGATCTTGCTCTCAGGCTGCTCTCCTCCTAGCTGAGTCGGGGTGGTGGCGTGGAGCGTCTGGGGCACGTCGCGCAGGACCGTCGCATCGCTGGAGCTCCAGCCTCGCAGCGTGAAGCCGGCGGCCGCGTGCACCTTCCTTATTTCTTCTACCGCTCTCCACGCCTCCTCTGGATCGCTGTAACTTACTACCAGATCGTCCATATAATGACTCTTTGTTATGGCCTCCAGGGCCCTGGGATACTCACTGCCGTGAAGCTCTGCGTTGTGGTTCCGGACGTAGTGAGCCATGTATGGGGAACTCGCTGCTCCGAAAATCATACTTGTCATCTTGTAGTGGCGCGGGGGCGACGTCCTGTCCCGTCCTCTCCACAGGAACTGCTGAGCTGGTTGGTCCTCCCGTCGTATCTTCACCCGCAGGAACATTTCTTGTATGTCCGCGGTGACCGCCACTGCCCGCTCTCTGAAACGGAAGACTATTCCCGGCAGGGACAACAGCAAGTCTGGACCCTCCAGCAGCTCGTCATTGAGACACTTTCCGTAGCTCGTCGCCGCCGCGTCGAAGACTAACCTTTGTTTCCCCGGCTTGTTCGGATTCTGTACGGCGAAATGAGGAAGGTACCAGCAGACGTTACTCTCTTTCTCTGTCCCGTCGCATGGCACCGCGTATCCCTTCGACAACAGGTTGTCGATTTGTGTGGTGTACTGCACGGCGAAATCCGGTGACGCGTCCATCTTTTCTTCTATCTTTCTCAACCTTCTTAGCGCTGCTCCGTAGCTGGGTGGCATGACAACGTTGTCTGTTCGCCACGGCAGCCCCACCTCGTAGCCTTCGTCGATCTTCTTTATCGTCTTTTGCACGATATCCGCCGCCCTTTGGTCTGCCTCGTTCACTCGGGGCTTCCTGGCGACGCCCAAGGCTTCTATCTTGAAGTGCGCTTCGACTAGGTCGTGTAATTGTTCGTCTCCTTTCCTGTTCTCGATGACGTGCAGCACATTTTCTTCGTCAGCGACGATGCTTCGTGGCGCTGTTCCGTGCACCACCCATCCCAACTTCGTCTTTGAGGCAGCTGGCTGATTGGGGCCGCCGACTCGGAGTTCCCTGGTCACTATGCACTCCCAGTGGTCCGTGCCCACCAAGAGTCCGGGGCGGACCTGCTCGTAACATACTTCTTCTTTCGGCAGGTCTCGCAGGTGCTTGTGATCCAGCAGGGTGTCTGGGATGGATTGTTGATGGAGCCTCAAGTCCTTGATGGTTCTTGCTCGAAGCTCGTGCGACTGGCCGTCTTTCCGGATGCCTCTGACTTGCACCCGTACCGCTTTGCTTTCCTGCTCCTCTGAAGACATGTTCACGCCGCGTATGCGCAGCGGGCGTGAAGTACCCTCCGCTCCGATGCTGGTCGCCAGGTCTTCATCAATGAGGGTGACGGTTGCTCCTTCGTCGAACAACGCGTACGTCTTGACCTCCCCCCGTGACCCGGTGACTATGATGGGGCACATCTTCAGCAGCACTCTCTTTGGGCCGGCGGCGGACTTAGTCGCCACCGACAGCACTGCTTCCTCCTTGCTGGGCTCTGCGGTAGATTTCGCGGTCGTCGCTTCTTCCTTATTGGCCGCCCTCTCTTGGTGGAGGGAGGCGTGATGAGGTCGGCGGCACTGATTTACGCCGCACGCCTTGGTCTTGCAATTATATCGCCTATGGTTCTTCTCGGCACATCGGAAACATATGCCGTTGGCCTTCAGGTACTCCCACCGCTGGTCGACACTCATACCCTTGTACTTGGGACACTTTGGTAGCACATGATCTTGTTTGCAGTTAGGGCACTGACCTTTTTCTTCCTGGTTTTCGACGGCTGTGTAGACGGGGCTGGTCTTCTTCCTCGCTGTCACTGGCTGCCTGGTCTCCTTCTTCTGGCTGGCGGGTGCGGCGCTGGTGGGCGGGGCGTATGTGTATCTCAACGCCCTGTCAGCTTCCCGCATCAGGAAACGGGACAGCAACACTATCTCCGGCTCCGTCGTGTCGTCGTTGTCGTAGGCAAAGTCGCACCATCTTGCTCGTATGTGCGGGCTTAATTTTTCCAGTACCTCGCGTGTCAACAACGGGTTGTACAGGTATCCTCTTCGGTCGACCGACTTGATCACGCTCACTGTATTCTGCACCTTGATGGCGAAATTGTTCAGGTCCGCGGCTGATGCAGTAGGCTTCGTCATCCTCTTCAGCTCGTCGATAGCGCGATCGATGAGTACTTCCGGTCGGCCGAAACACTGTTCGAGTGTCTTCATGATGTCCCCTGGATCGGTAGCGGTGTGTAGGAGGGCGGACACCGCCTCCCTTGCTTCTCCCTTAAGGCAGCTCCTTAACCGTTGTATGTTCTCAGCAGGCGATATGTTGTACATGTTGGTAGTATCATTCACGGCCGCTTTGAATGGCAGCCACTCGTTGACACCACCGGAGAACGCTGGTAAATCCGTATGCCGCAGTCGGGGTCTTGCCATCCTTTCTAGGGTCGCTGCCAAGTTGTCGATGCTGTTCCTGTGCCTCGTCGGTGTCGGCGACCTTCCCCGTGGCATGTCGAATTTAATACGTCTCGAGTCCTCCGGGGGGGCTCCCGTGCCCCCCTCCCCCCGTGCTCTGAGGGGGTTCGTTTGAAGCCATTCGTCCACTCGACTGTGGTGGCTTTCCTCCTGGGGAACGAGGGGCTCGTCCCGCAGGCTCTCCTGTTCGTCCTGTATGACGGACACTTCAGCGGCTAGCCTTTTCTTGACCATGTCTGCTTCTATGTCAAGAGACTTCTTCTGTATGGCTGCTAGCTTTTCTGCAGCCTCTAACTCTGCTAGCCTTATGCGCGTTGCAAAACTATTCGTTGACCTTTGTGACCTCTGTGACCTCTGTGACCTCTCTGACCTGGCGGGTGACCTTCTTCGTTGTCCATGGTCTTCACTCAGTAGAAGTCCCGATGATGGTCCCGCCGTGGTCGTGTCCACCGTCGTAAGGGGCGCGGTATTTAGTCGTGAATTGATAGTACTTTGGTCACCTGTTACAACTGGCGACGCTGGCGGGTCTAGTGAAATCCTCCGTAGTCTCTCCCTTTGAATCCGTTCCGCTTCCTGGCGAAGAACTGCCTCCCTTTGCTCCTCTGCCCTCCTTTGTAGGGCCCGCCTCTGGTCCTCTGCCTCTGCAGCATCACCTTGGCTTCGGGTGATGACCATCTTTCAAACTGATGGCTGACTTTAAGCGTGGAGCACAACACACGACAGTTCGTAACCCGGTTTGGACTTGTCCAGATCCGTTCACTACGACGTTACACTTACGCGCACTTCGACACTGTTACTATATCACGACTAGCCCTATTTACCGCGACGGCACTGTATACTTCCGACGGACGACGCGGCGCGCACTATACACTATGGCGCGCTTATATACGATGCGTATCTACTTTTTACGCGACGGTCACTTCGTTTAATCGAGATGCGAACTAGTTATTTTTCGCGACGCGGTCACTCCCGAAGTATATAACATCAGTATATACTTATTAACGCGCACAGAATCTTATTTACACTTTACTGTGAGCCCCACAGTTCTACTGGTCACTTTAACGCGCACTATGATCGCGATTTTCGACACAGAGAACACCACTTTGCCTTTATCACGGTACTTTATTCACTCGCGATACACTTAAGTTATTATTGTTCAGTACTTACAGTTTTATATATCTGCTTACGACACTTTGTTTACGCGTTTTAATATACCGGCACTTTTCTATCACTTATTCGGCCTCGAATGGACCAAGATGTTCTGGGTGGACTGTATGACTTTACTTTAATTAAACACTGCTACGTTTTAACACTTTTTATTACCAATTTACATAGAGCAGACACTTCACCATTTAAAACTGATTCACGTAATATAATCACAACAATTTTACTTCACTATTTACACTTCTGAACATAATAACAACATAATCATTATATACAAGGCACGTGGGGGCTCACAGTAGTACTTAAAACTAACTTGTAAATATTATAAACTATAAGAAAATAAAGGAAAAACACTGAACTTATTGAACTTAAAAATTGTCTTACTATTATAGTAAAACGCCACATCGTACGTTGTGGCGGGACCTTGCTGTGTCTTCGGGCCGTCTGACCAATCATAGCCCTTAAAGTGATTTTTCCTAGTTATTTTAGGTTGGACAGGTTCCGACCTGTCGGAAGCCCCGCCCACAATAGACGATGTGCTGCTTTCATGACCATATTTGGTAATGTTTTCGATATAACATGAACACAGTATTTTCGCTACCTTATAAGGAAATGCTGTTGAAAATAAGTTTCATAACAAAGTTTACATACATTTTCCGCCTTGTGCGGGCCTATCGTTTCTTTTATTTATCCTTATGCTAATTATAGGGTAATTAATACTAATTATACATCATATAAAGCTTATTATCTATAACGATAGGCTATTCGACGGGTACGGGGCTCGGCGTCTGCTTCAATTATAAAAAACGAAATATGATATTTGTGTCTGTGTGTGTGTACGCGTGTGTGTGTATGTGT
Organism: Agrotis exclamationis; assembly: GCA_950005045.1. Taxonomy (NCBI): domain Eukaryota; kingdom Metazoa; phylum Arthropoda; class Insecta; order Lepidoptera; family Noctuidae; genus Agrotis; species Agrotis exclamationis. The sequence continues at coordinate 11,543,410 of OX465443.1, forward strand.
GTTGTGTGCGACGTGTATGTGTGTATTATGTATCAAGGTTGGCTTTATGTTTGTAAGAGTGCTTCATATGTCGTAGTAAGTCTTGCTTTCTTCAATGTGAGATGAATAAAAAGGTTGGCGATGATTTTAATGGACATTTATTGGGTTTTTAAAAGCAAACTAACCCATTTCCTTATTTAATCTTTTTAATTTAAGCTGACTGGTGTTTTAAAAAGAATAAAATAAAATTTAAACTAGCAACCATGGCTCATAAAATATACACTTCCTTAACAATCAAATTTGTAATAAAGTTCTTTAAAGCCCTAACACCATCAATAAAGCTACTTTTCCTCACAAACAGATCCAGCACCCGCCCTAAAAATACAGCACTCACTTAAGCTAAATAAGCTAAATATTTTACAAGCTACTCAAAGATAAAGATAAGCTACGTTTTAACCTGTCACTTGGCACGGGAATAAATCGGGCTGTCCGTATCAGTGATAGATCTGCAACACCTTTCTATTTTATTGGCTTGAATGTTTTGTTAATTAGTTGAGTTTTGTATGCTGTTTTGTAAGAGTTGTTTGTTAAAAGTGTTTTAGTTTTAAACGCAGTTTAGGATATAAATACCGATAAGTTGTTCTTGGGAGTCGGTTTTACTAAATAATCGTAAAAAAAAACAAAGCTCTACTGTTTTCCCATATAAATACAATTTTGGTATTGAGTAGTCTTTACGAATAAAATAGCAGCCAATTTATTGTTAAAGCGGTGCCTACTTCTAATTTCATAGTAAAAAACGTACATTATTTGCAACATTGCAACATTTTAATTAGTTTAGCTTTATGCTAACCATAACTATGCTTCACCTCATACTAAGCCTGTAAGCAACATCGGAAAAAAACTTAAACTACTGTCAAAAACCTAAAATACCTACTATATCATTTTTTATTTGGAAGTATTTTTTCTTTCATTCACCATTCATTGAATTCATCAGCAAAATACCTAATTAAGAAAAAACAGTAACAATTATTTCTTTTAAAACATCATCAACAAAAAGAGGTCGTTGATTTAATTTTGAGTCCATTGTAGAAGGCACCCTAAAACGTAGGGTCAACCACGCGGGCCATTCGATTCATTGTTTAATTCGATATTATTATTACGATCGACTGTCTGTCCGTTAGGGAGATCGTAAACATCGTTAAAGGAGTTCTAGCTCTGGTATTTTAAGTTTTAAGGTTTTCTATACATTTTTAATTGTATAAAACATAACTTATTAACATATTTTTTTTTTTAAATAAATGAATATAACAAATAGTAGTCCACCAGTATCGGGAACGGAGTCTGAAGCATTAGTGGTCAGGGTTGTTAAGAGAGGAATCTTCTAACAATAGGATTATTATTGTTATACATTTTACTACTGGATGAAAATCCAATAAAACTTAGCTTGAACTTGAAATCAAACTCTATATCATAATCCAAGCTGTTATTTGATCTAATAGCATTTACTGACCGAAGGTCTTCCCCAAATCCAAATATTTTATATTGATCCCTCTCACAGAGAGGCCTGTGTCCCAACAGTGGGAACATTTATAGGCTGATGATGAAGATGATGATCTACCTTGAAACTTACTTCACATTAGTTAGTAAGATGATTATTAGAACTATCTTCTTCTATGTCTCGCTGTCACGATTCTTAAGTATATTTTGCGTGTCCAAAATAACTCCTATCTACAAGATATTATTTGTCCAAAATCATCGATATATTGCTTAGTGTTCACAAATTGGTCCAAGCAGGCAGGTTTTTTAAAGAATTTTGACTTTAAATACCGAATCAAGACACCTTCGGATTCCCATTAGTCTCCGTCATCAATTATTTACTAATAGACTTCGTCAGAGCAACGCTTCAGCCGAACCCAAAATACGGAAGGCTTGGGCTAATCGCACTAAAATACAGCCTCGCCTAATGCTTAAGTTGGTCCAAAATATCCTTAGGAACGGGTACAGGTCCTCTACTTTTAGCATCCTGTCTGGCAGGATGTGTCAGGGTAAGAATAGGGATGTCCAAGTGGGACTGGCCATATCTTAATTACCAATGATGCTGTGAATGGTTTGAAGCTCGACAGTACTATTTAAACTCAAGTGTTCATATTTTACTTAAAAAAAAGACAATAATACGTATCCATTAATTAACCTAAATATTTACAAAATAAAAAACTATGACATAAAACCAATTAAGTAAATTACACTATTATAGGGCATCGAAAAACTCATCCTCAACGCTGTCAGCTGGTAATGTGCCCAAGAGACTGGCGGCGTTGCCTCTTTGTATGGCGATACTTAGCCTCTGACCAAGGTAAAAGCCAGCTCTTGGGTCACGGGAAGCGTCAACAAGTCTTTTCGAAATGTCTCTGAAGAGTCTGTGAGCACTCGGACCCCATGGCCCTATAGTTTCAACCCCAAACGGCTCGAAAATATAGTTACTACTTAGGTTACTATATTTACGCCGCTTGAGGTTTTCAGCAACCGCAGCAGCAGCGCCAGCACACAGTACTATTTGAAAAATATTTCTTCGCCACTTCTCTGAAAAGTGGAGGAAAATCGTGAGGAATCCAGCATTTATTTTTATTTTATTTAAAGTAACGCTCGCGTTTCTAACAACAAAAAAATAAAATAAAATATTAATTCTCGCCACTAACTCGCCTGGTTAGTGGCGAGAATAATTTTTTTTTTTTTTTTTTTTATGATAATGGATGATGTGGTCGACGGTGAAGCACTTTTGCCTGAAAGTAATCCTTTCTTACTTGAGCCAATGACCCCAAGGTTGCAACTATCGGGAAACACAACCCGACAGAAAGTTTTCACTAACAGTGGCGTCATCTAGTCTTCAGTGAGCTGTCAATTTTAAAGACAGAGAAGTTAAGGAAAATAAGTTTTCACTGATTACTTCTTTCTATGTGTAAAATAAGATACCTAATCTTGGTTTATAGATTCTTCAATGAAAATTAAGTAGGAAATAAAAAAATCCATTCAACTTGAAACTATACAAGACCAATGTTCCAAATTAAATTATATTAAATTCTTTCATCCTAAAAATAAATAAAATTACTTTGTCATTTCGGAATAAAACATTATCCTTTCAAAAATTTTTCACTGATTTCCACATAAGCACCTCGTTTTTCGCGACAAGTTTCGCCATCTATTGGCAACTATTTCAACCCTCCGCTTTCCTTAAGAATTTTCTCAACCCTTGTCTGAATGAGAACGTTCGTAAATATTTTTCCTTCGTTTAGTAATGCTACTCGTATTTGTTGTTTTTCTATTGTATATGTAGTATAAATAATCAAATGTGTATTCTTTCATTTTGTAGTCTTCCAAACTTTTCCGAAAGAAAAAACTCCAATCAAATATCTTGTGATCTTAACTTTACTTAGTATTTTTTTTTGTTAAATTCGAATTGTTTAAATAAAACATTCCTTTTGTTGTTGTATATTTTGCTTACAGAACGCAAATATTTAAAAAAATATACGGTTATATTGACAATTAACTTCATAACTAAAACAGAAATAAAATAAAATAGTCTTATGAATAGTCCAGTAACTAGTAATTCATTCATTCAATATTTCAACTATTAAAAAAAAATGAAGTCATCAAAAATAAAAACCTATTCCATCTAACTACATACCAACTGCTAATTGCCTCACCTTGAGAACACAATACATGCCATTTTTCTAAGTCATTTCAAATACCTACGGTGTGCATAGACCGTGATAGTCACTCCCATGTATGCCCCTCCTGCACATTATATCGTTATAGCAATTTATACTTGCTAATGATTTGTTGAGTATGGCGGGAGGTAAGAAGGAGTAGTGATAGAAAAACGTTGTGTTTAGCAGAAAAGTTTATTTGAAAAATGGTAGTTACAGCGTTTTGAAATATGGCTTGCAGTCAGAGTTTTGTAGTCATTTTCTGTTGTAGACACATTCTGTTTTTAAATCTTAAAAAAATATATTTTAAAATGTTTTATAATTGATTTTTAGATGTTTTTTCTCAAATTTATTACGTTTCAAAGTCACATTTTAAAATTTTCCTGCAATGTTTTTAAGAATTTGCAGATTTTCCTTTAAACAGTACCAAAAACACAAATAAGGATTTTCTAATACATAAAACTAAAAATAAATTGGAGATAAAAATTAAAAAAGTGTAAAAGGTAAATTAATTAACCATTTAAAATCGAGTAAACAACTTAATTGTATCAGAAAAACCAGTTCTTTACAATACAATCTTAGAATCTAAAATAGTTCATCGTTAAAACTACGGACGTAGATGGTGGTGTTCATATTTACTTCAATAGCCACGAAAACAATAAATCTATTCTAAAATATAGCATTCAACAATAAAGTAAACAACAAATAATTTTAACACTTACGTCATAACGATCAAATTCTTTTGAAATTAAGTCGAAATATATGTCAAGTTTAAGTATAAGAAGAAGAAAATTTTCGCGTCAGTTACGCCATCTGTTGTGGGGTAGCGAAAGGAGCTTTTCGCGAAGGAAAAGCTTCCTGAGGGTGCGAACACAGCGCCCTACTTAGTTATGAAACATTTGTTTATTTAGGTTAAAAGTTACTTCAGAAAAACTTCACAGTAGTCGAAGTCTTGAATTAAAGTAATGTTTAACCTGAAAATAAAAAAGAATATGTTAAAAAGATGAAGAAAGTTTCTAAAATTAACTTTTCTAGACCTAAAAAGAAGGAAATATATAAGGAACGCGGAAAAACACAACTTCCGCAACCCACTTCCCCAAGTTTAGGTAAAACAGGAAAAAGTAAAATCTCACAAAAATATCGTTGGCTAAATCCCCATAAGCTAAGCCCCGCCTGAATAGAAAAAAAACACAATAGTAAAAGAGGCGTCGCGAAAAGAAATCCTTAAAAACTCAACGTGAAACAGCGGTATACAACCCCTATAAGTGCGAGCGAGACAGACGTCATTAAGAAAAAATCACAAAGAAACCCATTCTTTTTCATTTCCTCCCTCACTAATAGCGGCTTAGAAAAAAATGGGGAGCTCTACTTGTCCCGTTCTAGCATGCAAGGGTGGGATAGGCTCGGGGTCGGGCGAGCGAGAGGGGCGACCACCCTGCGGCGTCCTTAGCGCCCTTTTTAATAGTTCTTATTTCGGCCGTAGTCCGAGTGGTTCGTCATGCGTTTTTGGGGAAATTGTGTCCGAGTGTGTCCGAGCGGAGCGCGCGGGGGAGGCGGCGCGGTCACACGGCGGCCGCTCGTCGCCGGCCGCGCCGTCTTTTCCTTGACCGGACGCATTTTTCCGCGGAAAAAACGCGGGGCGCGTGCGCCCGGCGTCGGTGGGGATGTTCTTGGCTACGTCTAAGACGTTAGCCACGGAGACGGACTAGGTGCGGTTGCGGGTGGCGGCGGCGGTTGGCTAATTGAACAAATGTATGAGAACGTATAAAACATGCCACGAAGCGCGCGCGGCAGGCTAGAGCGGCTGCGGCTGGCGGCGGCGGTCGGCGGCAGCGGTGGCGGGCGAGGCGGGCGGGTGGAAACAATACTATGAGTAAGTTTGAGCCTGGCCACGGTGCACAGCGGTTTTTCGAGCGGTTGAAAAGGGCTAGCACGGGACGGATCGAGTGAAACAATTTTGTTTAGACAAATTGACGAGCGGCGGGATTTTATAATGGACACTGAGGCATTTATTACAGAAATATTAAACCGACCACCTATATGGATGTCCAAGCTTCCACAACATAAATATAAAAATGTAATAAAAAGACTATGGGAAGAAATCAAACAGCTTTTTCCAGATCAGGACAGTAAGTTATATAATAATGCTTAATTTACTAATAAGTAGGATCCTAGGTGCCATATCGAACAATGTACTTAGTGTTCTGCAGATCTACATACCTACATAATAATTACGAGAAAAGTAGGTAGGTAGGCATCCTCAATACGTCCACTTAGCCAGCCGCTGTAGCCGCTACTGAATGTACGTGGCATGCCACCCGCGCCCGCACAAGTCACCCGCGCCCGCGCTCAGCCTAGCCCGTCTACGTGGCTAAGGCGTAAGGCGGCGGGGGCGGCGCCGCGTCTTGCTAGTTGGACCGGCGTCTTCGCCTGGCGCGCGCGTCCGCCCCACCCCGCAAGAAAGCGTCGCGACGCTCAAGTTTTCCACCAAGAAGTTAGTCGTCGTCCGCCCGCGTCTCAAGAAGGTCTCGTTTCCGCTTTCCACGGGACTTGCGCTTTTCCGGGGGTGACTCGGCCGCGAAAAATTAAAATAAATTTCAAACCGCGATAACTTTTTTCAAATAAATATTTCGGACGCGCCGCGCTAAAAAGATTGTTGTATTGCAGATCCGAAGACATCGTCGGAGTACGAAAAGAGTGTGAATAAAAGAACCGCGAGCGATCGCATGTCCTCGTTGTGACGATACGTCCGAAACTGGAATTAATGTTGAAATACTTCAATGAGAACATATCCCTAGCGCTGCAGGAGAGGTACAGGGACCTCCATGAGTATCGGAAGACGGAAGCGGTAGAGGAGGGCTCACCGAGGGAGGCTAAAGTACCGAAAATAGCTGAGGAGGGTGAGCAGGTCGGCGGCGAGGGCGCGTTTGAGCCGAGCGCCGCGCCGCCGTTCCCCAGGCTGCTGGATCCTCCCAAAGAGGAGGACAACTTCGTGGCGAGCTGGCTGCAGAACTCCTTCAAGATGACAGCCGCCGAAGGGAACAGCGAGGCCTCGGCAGGAGGGAGCGCGCTGGACCTCCGCGCTGCTCCTCTATCGCTCCACATCCCGACCCTGCAGCAAGCGGCTGAGGCGCAGAGACAGTTCAAGATGCAGGACTTCTGGAACAGAAGCCGGCCAGGCTCTCCCGGTCAGGACCAGCTGGGGGAGGGCCACAACCAGCCAGGGCCGGCTCCTCCTACGCCGCAGCCGCCAGCAACACCTGACCACAAGATTATGACTGAAAAGCTGGTGAATGAAATTCAGGTGAGTTTTTTTTTTATAACTTTTTGCAGGAATTTTCAGGTTGTGTTTCAGGGTTAGGAAAAATTTTCTAAACAATTTTTTAAGTGAATATTTTCAGATTATTGACCCATATTTAGGTTTAATTTTCAATTAACAATTAAAAGTGATGTGATTAGAAAATATTTAGAATCTAAATGGTTTCAAAAAGTGGAAAATTCAAACGTTTTTCATGAATACTTTGATTACCGACGGCAAGAGAGCCGTGAAAACTTACCTGAAGTTAGAAAATTACTGAAATGTTTTCACTGAAACTCGCAACACAGTCCTTTTAATCATCATTTCTTCACATCACTTAATACTACGTTCAAAAGTTAACAAATACGTGTTTATTTATAAACTTTAAAATCACGTCTATCTTCCCCAAACATTCTTGATCAACTGACCTCAGATTACACCGAGGTGAAACCCGTTCCAAATTTGAATGATCCCTTCCTTATAAATAAAAAAAAAAAGAAAGAAGCCAAGGCAACATATTGTAAAGCTTTTGTTAACCCAAGAAAGGGTTAAGGTCCTTCTTCAAAGATATTATTAAAATCTTTTTTGTGTCCTCATGTCGTATCCGGTTTTACAAAAGGATATGTAAATAACAATAATCTGTGATAATTCTATTATTACCTGTGATCAACTTGTCGACAATGTCGATTTACTTTTTTTTGTCGATGACTGTTTGTTTTTCGGCATATGGTTTGATTATTTTGTATTTGACGTTCCGTTTCTGTGATATTTTTTTGTGACGAAAACGTATATTTAGATTAATAATCACTGTGATTGTATTTAAATTGGTAGGACGAGTGTAAAAGATTATGTTGGAAAAAAAAAGAAATGGTTTTGGCGGGAGATGTAGGCTGTCTTATTTTTATTTGTCTTGTTCCCTGCGTATTTCCGGATCGTGTAATAAACCGGTCGTGCGTAAATATTTCGAAATGTTGAAGTTGATTCATTCAATAAAACAAATTAAAGGATATAATTTTTAAAATCTTCTTGGCAATTTAAAAAACTATATTTTTAAATCTAACTAGCGTTTCCACTTCCGCCCGCAAAACTAAGTTTCCATTCATTTTCGAACGTTAGGAACACGAATGACAATTTAAAATTTAAATTCCGAATACAAAACCGTGACATAGTTAAAAAAAAAAACAAAAAACGCAAATAGTAATAACTTTCTTAATCAAAAATTCGAAAACAACAGACGAAAGAATATTACATTTTAAATTAGTTTTAGATACGATTCACCTTGCGATTCCCACGGCACAGGATTAGGGACGCGATAATTTTATTTTTTAATTTTTTTCCTACTCTTTTGTTTCACCAAAGGGGTGTTGACAGTTATTTGTTTCCAAATCTTTTTTTTTTGTTTCACAAAATTTCTGTTTGAATAACGAAACCGGTTTTTCGAGATTCGTGTTCCGCATTCATCGGTTTTTTTTGCGTAAATTGAGATTTAACGGTTCGTCGCGTTTGCGCTTTTGTGGTTTAGTTTTTTAGGAGAATAGTTAATTAAAATTTGATTTATTAATATTTTTATTGTTGAGTCAAGGGTTTGTTATCAAAATAATGAATTTTATTGTTTTTTTTCTTGTTGTACAAGTTTTGTGGTAGGCATTTCCATGTTTGTTCGGGTAAATAGAATTCTTTTACTTTAGGCCGAAATAATTGTTAACTCGCTTTCAAAATAACTATAGACAGGTTTATAAAGCCAAAATTAACGTAACCGTAATTATAATTGTAACAAAATCTAAGTACAGGTGCACACAGCAAAACAAAAACTCTTCTTTAATTTAAAATAAATGATTTTTGTTTTTTTTTCTGTTGAATATGCCTTATTAATTTACAAGGAGTTAGATATCCTCAAACAAAAATTTGTTGTGGCAAAAACTCATGAGAAGAAAATACTTTTATAACATTCGGAAAAACTGCCATACTTCTATTATCTTACCCATTAAAAACTGTATTTTCGTCCCTCCAAGACCGTCAAAAAATGACCTTTCACTGTCTCTTTTTCACGCCGCTTCTTGGACGTCAGCAACAGCAACAATCCCCATCTGCAGACTCCACGATGAGCGAGAGATCACTCGTACCATTTGCGCTGGTAAATTTACTGTCATCAATCAATAATATCGATGTAAATACATTTTTAACTCTAAATGTCGTGACTGTCCTGTGTTCTTTATTTTTTACTTTTCGTAAAATTGTTTTTTATTTATTGTAATTTAACGCGCTGTATTTTTTATGTTGCGCTTTTTTTGAAGACTTTGTCCACTGTTTTGTACGAAAAAAAGAATTATTCTTTAAGAAATTATGCTATAAAATTCTTATTTATATCTTATTTGTCTTAGAATGATATAACTGCTTACTAAATGGTCAATTATAGGTTTAGCTTTCTGCCGTTAATGTGGCTAATATTGATGAAAACATAACTCTTTTCAAAAGAAACACTTTCGTAAAATGTATTTAAGAAATTACACTGTAAACTGCGGTAATAACAGCAGAATAAATTGAAGCCAATTATTGTTACATCATGTAATTGTAACCAATATTTCCCAGTGGACATTGATCTTAATTTTAACCGGTTATGTAGCGTCTTATAAAAGGTTATTTTATTATACTTTGTTTTTAACCCTTGGTTAACAGCATGTGCACGAAGTGTTGTGTAGATTTTGGTAACAAACCTAGTTTTGGTAAGTTTTATTTTATGTTTTTTTACTAACTTAAGTTATGGGTTTACCTAACTTTTAAGTTGCTTGTATTAAAATGTTGCTATGTTGCTTTTTAGAGGGTTATTGTATTGTAAAAACTGTCTTTTTTCTCATTCATGTTGTCTTTCCTTTATGTGTATCATCTTTGGTTTCTTACTCGTAACAATACTAAAACTTTCATAATAAGGAATAAAAAAAACACAAGAAAATGATTTCGAATTACAAAACAATATTTTTTATAAGTAGAGCAATGGTGGCCCAGTGGTATCGGCCCCGACTTACGAGTTGTAGGTCGTGGGTTCGAACCCAGCCTGGCGCATTACTTTGTGTAATTTATTTCATCACCACTGCTCTCAAAACGATGAAGGAAAACATCGTGAGGAAACCGGCATGTCCTAGAACCATCAAATTCGAAGACATGTGACATCTACCACCCCGCACTGGGCCCGCGTGGTGGATTATGGCCCATTCCCTCTCACAGAGGAGGCCTATGTCCCAACGGTGGGAACATTGAAGGCTGGTGATGAAGATGATGAATTTTAATAAACCAAATAATTTACGAAATAAGACTTATTTTTTCTAGTTATTTTTATTTTTAGACAATATCAATAACAAAATCTTTAATATAAAATTTATTGATTTGTAATTCGAAAATGATAAATCATAATAGGTATCTTTTTTCTCCATCAGCCAAAGTTTTTTTTTTACAATTTTTGCACAAGAAAAATATTTTTATCTTTTGTAACAAAAAAAGAAAGTAACATTTCTTTATTTCCGCATGCAGCCACAACAGCAGTCGCCAACAGGAGAGACGCCGCTCGGTGATCGCAACGCGATGTTGCCCTTCGCTCTGGTAAATGTCCTGAATAGCCTCAATATTAATGTAATTATTTTTCTTTCTTTCCACCCTCTTTAGATAGACTGCTCTGGAAACTCCAAAAAAAATTGAAAAAAAAAGAACAAAAAGAAAAATTATGACATGTAACAAAATGAGAATGTACTCGTATTTAATGAGCGAGTAATAATAGAATCTCACTTTTTACGAAGCTTACCTTTACTTATTCAAGTAGTACCTACTTTTTGTAATAAAATAAAATTAATTTGAATAAGTTTACATTACATAGTGCCGTTTTCTGAAGTGAGCTTCATTTTTCTATTTTATTACAGTGGCATACACTCATATTTTAATTTTATCATTATTTTATAAAAGCAAAGGAACTCACTATTATTCTTCTCTCTCATAAAACTAATCGACCTCTTCTATTTCTATCTTTTGCTGTCTTTTTAACAAAAAAAAAAGATAATAGTGCATATTTTACTTAAAAACACAGTATCTGGAACTCATTGTAATTTTATGTAGTGTTGTGAAAAGCTAGGCTATTTTTTCTTTTTTATATAAAAAAAAATTACACAATTTTACAAAGAGTTTCAGATACAAGATGTTCTATAAAAATGATAATTGGAATATTCTTCCACAGCAACAAGCGCGGTCTGGCCAGAGCATCAGTGAGAGAACCCTTGAGGAGTGCTGGTCAACACTTCAGCGAGTGAGTTGGCATCTGTTTCAATGTGTATTGTTATCTTCCAAGGGTAGGGGACGCGTGGCGGCAACTGTGTGTGTGATCTTTTACATGTTTTGAATTTTAATTCCACGTTTCTTTTTTGTTATTTTAAGATATCTTTTTTTTTGTTTTTTTTTTTTTAAATAAATGTTTTATTTTTAGTTTGTTTTGCTTAATCAGACTTAACTATCTAACCTGATCAATGCATGCATTTCTAATGATTTCGTTTTTTTTTTATTTTAGAATCTTATAAACTATTTTGGATTGAAATAAAGCTCATCATACACAGTCGCTAAATCGCCGTCCCCAAATAAACTGGGTATTGGTTACGTAACCAATATTATTAGCTAATAACACGTTTACTTTATAAGTTGAGTTTTACTCCTTTACCCCGCTAGCGTAAAGCCTAATAAATACAACTTTATCTAGTACTAAAGTGTTTTATCGTGAATCTAAGCAGTGGGTGGCGTAAGGCGTTTTCTTTTTTATATTACAGGAACTATAAAGTATCTAGGCTCAATCTAAATGTTGCATATTCATTACTAGGGAAGCGTTTTCGCATAGAATCGTCCAAGATAAAAAATCTTGCGATAAAACGCCGCGGGCGTGTTAACAATTTATTTAATCGAGATTCAAGCGCCATTTTGTTTTTTTTCTGTTTTTTTTTTGTAAATTGTGTTACCATCTGCGTACAAGGTGGTGTATGATAAGTCAGGAAGTACTTGTTACGGGATGTTATGCATCTGCATTTTATTGTTGCAATTTTAAAGGTATTGAGATATCGGATTTAAATCATATATTGTTACTTGAGATACCTACTAGATTTTTATCTTTAGTGAAGATAGTTCACTGTTGGGTGATAAAAATAGGAAATGGAGTAAATTAATGAAAAAAATGTAGCCATTTAATAAATATCAAGAGTAAAATCGAAACAAATAGGTTAAAAATGTTCCCTACCTCTGAAAATTCACTTGGATAGAATAAATGCACAGTTAAATACGGATCCCTGCATTTTAAAATGACAATAAATCCACAGAAAACGACCTAATCTTTTTACAAGAACTACTCGTAAATTTCAAGCAAAAAAAAAAACAGCTTTTTACGTAAAACTCTTACAAAAACAGGGCAGCGTGCATTTTAAAAAAGTACAGTCATGTAAATAATGCAAAAAAGCACAGGTGCTTGAAAAAAATAAAGAGCCCCGCCACGTCGGCCGAAACGGAAAAGTGTACTCCGGCAAAATAAAAACTACACTCTTTGTACGCGGTCGGGTACTTGATCTTTTGTGGGAGGCGCTGACGAAAACTGTGGAGTCGATAGAAAATAATTTGTTACAGAAAAAGCTTACGAAGAGTATTTTTAAATAAAAATGTTAGTAAATAGAATAGAGACATTGACTTATAGCAATAGACTAACAACGGGCGCCCCTTAGAGGGCCAATCCTGCCGGGATCGCGTGACTAACGAGCCACCGTGATCCTGGAACGTAAAGGGCTATTGAAGGACACCGTGGATTTTAGTCAGTACAAGTGTGACAGTCCCTCCTGTCCTGCCTTGGGCGGCAATACATTTTTTTAGCGTGGTAAAATCATCAAATGAGTCCTTCATTTGATGATTTTACCACACTAAAAAATGTATTGTCAATTTATGTAAAGATATTAGTAATTGATGTAGAATAGACACATTGACTTAGCCTAGCAATAGACTAAGTCAGAGTGTATTTTTATTATCTATCCAATAAATTCGACACTCAATAAAACAGAGTGTGCTTAACCTACCTAAGTAGGTACCGAAAATATAAGTAATGAAGAGGCTCTAGAGAAAACTGTACCAATATTTTGTTAGGTTAGAAAAATATGACTTAGATATTGGTAAAATATACCTTTAATACAAGTCCTTCAACAGACATGTAGCCTTCAGACTTACTAATTTATAGGTAAGTAATAAGTATTATTTGGCTGTCAAGACGTCATGTCGTTCTGTTTTTCTTTTATTTCTATGGCGGTAAAACCAAACATGTTTTTATAACACAAAACACAAACATGGTGGTGGTTCTAAAAAGTACAGTCAAACTCAAAACGACCAACTCCACAGCTTTCGGCCCACAAAACAAAAGTACGATACACATTGTCGAAAAAAATCCTTCAACATTTGCATGTCGATTCGCAATGAATTTATCGTTATTGCCTCTAGATTTATTATAGTGCCGCTTTCCGAAAAAATCTACCGAAAATGACCGAGCGAATTTAAAATTCAAATCGCAATTGTTTTTCGTTTCAAAATTGAGACGATTTTGACGTTCGCCGTCGTAGTACGACATGTGTTTGTCGTTTTTTCATTCGTTTATTTTTTTTTTTTCGTGGTGACTGTACTTTGTACGTTTTTCGTATAAATCAATTCAGTTAAGTTGTCTTAGTTTTTGTTTCGCGGCCCCTTTAAGTATAAATATTGTTTTAAAAATGTTTTTAATGATGTATGTAGAGTGTTTGACTTTTTAGAATTTGTTTTTTATTTGTTCTTTTAGTTTGAATGTTGGCTTATTTATTGGCACTGAAAAGAATGAATGTGTTTAGTGAATTCTTTTGTGGTTTTTAAACCTTGGGAAGTGTGGAGACTTGCCAGTTTTAGCTTAGGTGAATCTTAATGAACTGAAATAGATTTCTGAGTAAGAGACGAGAGAGTCTAGGTAGACACACCTAGATGCTTATAAATAGACAAAATACCCTCTAATAGATTCAAAACTTATCCTTTAACTTTCATAAGTTCTAAGGCTTGGTCTATTTTTACTAATCTATGCTTAGCAGAGAAACTGATCCACAGAATGACTCACCGATTTCTAGGTATAGACATACTCAAATAGCAATACTTCATGGTGTCCCATTTATATTATATCCAACTCCTTATTCAATAAAATAAAAACAAAAGAAACGCTGACCAAAAATTCTTTTTACAAAAAAAAAAGAAAACTTTTTCAGAAAAAAAGAAAACAGATCGCGACGTTTTAAAATCACAGAAGCAAAGATAATGAAATTGTTTTTTTTTAAACGCTTCTAACTGTAACATCTTGTAACAAGGGGAGGTAGGGAGCAGTAATTATGAAAAGTGTTCCAAGGGAGGGGAGGGGGTAGACCGTTTAAAAAAAGAAAGTGTAATGACCAGCCAGCTTTTAAAGTTAATAGCTTTGGAAGGATCCTTGGTAGTCTCTAAGACTTTTTATCTTTTTATGAAGTAAATCGATAAAATCTTATTAGATGTAATGTATAACGTCGATTTGAATTTCGAATGAGATCTTATAGTATGTGACACTTTTATTTCATGGTTAAATACATTTATTTGTTTTTGAAAATCATGATCATTGTAAAATGTGCTGGGACGCAGGCCTCCTCACTGTGAGAGAGAGTGGGCCATAATCCACCACACGGACCCAGTGCGTGTGGGTAGTCACTTGTCTTCGATTTTTTGGTCTAGGACACACTGGCTTCCTCACGATGTTTTCCTTCACCATTCCGACAGCAGTTATGATGAAATAAATTACAAAAAGTAATTTCTCCTAGCTGAGTTCGAACTCACGACCCACAAGTCGGGTTTGTTGCTATAGGACCACCATGCTCTATAAAAAAGTGTTTAACTGTAATAATTTTGCAATTGACAAGCCATTTGCAATCAAAAGTCTAAAGATTTTCTTCATAATTCTTAAAAGAAAGAACGTCAACAAAATATTCATTCGTTTACCTACGTAACAAGGTAGATATTATTTTATTGAAGGTAAACTGAATTTCAATATCCACATAATTGGATTTAGCTGAATAATTTACTATGACATCGATTTTTCCAAGAAATAGCTTTAGTTTAGAATTTTCAGCGCTTATATTAAAGTTTTTAGTGCTGTTTTGCTCTGGGAATAGACAAGCGTCTAGCAATATTTTTTGACCTGGGTAGACCGATATACTTTTTTTAGCGTGGTAAAATCATCAAATGAGTCCTCCCACCCAGGGCAGGGCGGGAGGGACTGTCATACTCGTACTGACTAAAATCCACGGTGTCCTTCAATAGCCCTTTACGTTCCGGGGTCACGGTAATTCGTGAGTCCCGCGACCGGGTAGACTGATATAAGTAAATTTTGTTTCTTGAACAGACAGGTGAGAAAATGAGGTTTATGTATCTTAGACATAGAATAGAATAATAATAATAATAATAATATTCCACAACTATCACACAACGCCATCTAGTCCCAAGCTAAGCAGAGCTTGTGTTATGGGTACTAGACAACTGATAAACATACTTATATATTTCTAAATACATACATATTATAGATAAATTACACCCAGACACAGAACAAATGATCGTGCTCATCACACAAACATTTGTCCTGGGTGGGAATCGAACCCACGACCTCCGGCATAGCAGTCAGGGTCACTAACCACTAGACCAACAGGCCAGTCATCAGAATATCTCTTTATTATGCACAATACGATTAAAACTTTATCTAGGGCCTACTCACCAATTGTTCCAGCGAAAATTTCTCCATAACCTTAAGATATTTGGTTTTTTTTTACAATCACAGTTATTAATAACCCATGTAAGTCTAAAAATTTGAATATTGTTAGGTGTCGAGTGTCTCGCAAAAGCACGCTTTTCCACCATAAGTAATGCTTTTCCACCAACCCAGGCTGGGTCTGGTGGAGTTCATCTCTTCTCTCTCACACATGGGACACTTGTATGTGCCCCAAAAGTGGGAAGTGGGAACCCTATTAGTCTAATGCTTCTCGATTATTTTCATAATTCAGACTACATTTAACTCTACACTATCAAAGAAATAAGTTATATTACAAACACTTTCTTCTACGAATAACCCCAAAAAGATAAACAGACATTTCACAAAAAAAAAAAACAATAAATTGTTATGCCCCAAATATCACTCTCACTGCTCACCCCCTTTAGGAAAAACGTGACACAACAAACGGTAACGTTTAAAATGACGTCAACTTATCACCCCATCCCGTTTCGGTAATTTTTACCACTTTTCTTCTATCTTTCATAATTTTCTTCCAAGCTATTAAAGCAGTATTCATAGCCCAGCCGCTTTTTTTCTCAAAACTTTTTCGATAGACGTCAAATTTTTTTTTTTTTTGTCTTTTACGACAGTAAAACAATGTAGTAAGTTTAAATTTTTATTTCAAAATATTTAATAAATGACCTAAGACAAGTGCCAGATAAACAAGGCAAAAAAAAAACTGTTTATCAACAAAGGCAAACTACGTTGATAGTTATTGACAGACAATCAGAAACTCTACATTAAATATTTCCTCTTAAGTCATGATTCACAATAAAGAGACCAAAGCCATTGCTGCATTATCAAAAGAAAATAAAACAGTATTTTGATTAGCAATAAAACAATACGCGGTGAGCAAACGTGGTGATAAATACTCATTTCTTCTTTGTATAATAAAAAGAGGCCTATGCCTTGTAGCGGGATCCATAGCTTGGTATAGGTATAAAAGACATCAGTTACATTGTTAGTCAAACGAAGTCTAATTAACACTGTAATAAAATAAAACACGAACTAATTAGTTGAAACAAGCTTTGAAAAACAATATTATCTTACTTATTTCCTGATGTATAAAATACAAACTGTCACTCCAAGCTTCTCTCGCAAAATAAACCATTTCCCTACTTAATTATGTAACTAAAAATAACTTAGGTATATCAGGTTTTTTTAATAATAACTCATAAACATTATTACATAGTTTTGACGTTAATAATATTTTGTTTGAGGTTCTACTGTCATAATAGCACGTGTAACCGTTTTGATATAATAGTTGTTACTATTAATAATAACAGGCTGTTAGGCTTATAAGATACAAACGTACAGACATTCCCATTTATTTTGTTCTAAAATCACTAATACACATGTCAGTATGAGGCAAGTATGGTTTGATTCCGTTTCGAATCATTTATTTTATAAACTTTTAACTGCCATGCTTTTGAAACCGGTTTTTACCACAATGTTAGTAATACTTTAAAATGTATTCTGTGGTGTACTTTTTTGTGGTCGATTACGTATTAAATAGAAACATAATTATTTTATTCCTGTCTATGAATATGATCCAGTACAGCCACGGACATTTTTCTTACACCGTTCGCCTTAATCTTTTTTTCCTCCGCCCGTAACTCATGAGAAAGAGTTTTTTGGTTAAAACTTGAAAATTTATTTCGCAATTAGCGGCAGGACACTCTTAACTCGGAACATTATTAGAAAAGTTTCTTAGTGGTCGTAAAAAACATCGTTTTTTGTGGCGAAACGACACCTGCCCGTTTTTCGGTGATGAATATTTTATTATTGATTATTTTTTAATATAGTCGTTAATGAAGATGGCTCGTTAAATGTTTAAGTTTTTCGTCTACAAAATTACTTTATATTTACTACGTGGATGTGAGAGCGTGTCTTTTTATAAAAAAAAAAAAAAAAAAAAAAAATGGCGCAATTTTTTACCAAAAAAAAAATATAGAAATTGAAAAATAATAATAACGCCATATTTGATAATATAAAAAAAACGTGTTAAAAAAAATACCAAAAGAAAACAGGAGACGTTCACAAATAACACTTCATTAACACGAAGTGAAACGGTGATGAACATGACAACGGTTAAATTTTCACAAGCACACACAAATTGGCGGGAAAACAGCGCCCTCTAGGGGCCGCCGGAATAAGAGAAAAACTCGGCAAAAATTAGATTTCTTCAGTACGGATGTTGGATGGGACGGTTTTGATACTTGCTAAGGAGACGGCTAATGTTATAAAAGGATGCACGGGGTTGATAGGTTTTTTGAGGATAATGGAAATAGGTGCGGTTTTACCTAAATTATTAGTTAGCCGAAAATATTCTGATTTATTGCCAAAAGACAATTTTGGCTACAAAGTACAAATATTAATTTTCTGCCTTTAATTTTTTCTTGTAAGTATTGTATAATTTATTAGCATAGTACATCATGTATATTTTAAAAGATATCTACATTATGTATCAAATGAATTAACATTAAAAAACAAGACAAGTATATTAATCAGATCATAACAGTCAATAAAATTATACTTGAGGCCGTTTGAAAATAAAACAACATTTTCTTGTTATTTCTAAATAAGGAAATAAGGTCTAGCGCCTCAATACATCAGTTTATAATTGTTTATTGACGTGATTATTATTATTGTGCACTTAGGAACATTTTCATATTGCTGAGTCAGAAAAAAAATACAAAACAAGGTGTTTATGAGTAATTTAATATTAACGTGAACAATAATTTTGATATTAGAGCATAAAACATGCCATATAATAATATATACATATATTGACGTGACGTAAACGTAGTGAATTAATTTCTAAACAGTTATTATTATAGCCTTATTTATTGAGTAAGATAAATAAATCCTTACAGTTAAATAAAACATAAAGACTTAGAAAGATGTGAGTCAGTCAATGTAAGGCTTATAAAATCTTGCTCCAGATAATAGCGTCTTAAAAGTATCAAGATCAGTCCTTCCTCTTACATCACAGCTAATGGCTTGTGCTACACAGTAAAAAAGGAGTCGTCTCTCGAAGATAAAAATTAGCTGAAATTAAAAGATACTAACGAACACCATTCTCTGTTCTCGACTCAAATGGTTCTTAGCTTATTCGCTTTGGTCCTGCTGCTTTTTTTGTTTATCCATTTCTTGTGAAAGTGGGTAAAAACTGAAGGTGTATCTTTTCATATTGGGGAGATTTTACCTTGGCGTTTCACTTATATCTGACTATAAAGAGAAATAATGCAGGGCTTGTCTTCTTTTGAATAGTCTTTTTGTTAAACGTGTGGTTTCTGAATTTTATTATTTCTGATTTCATAGTGCTTAATAACCTGATGATTTTAAACATATTTTTCTACTCCTCTATTCTTTTGTGATTAATTCATTGCATACTGCAAAGACAGGTAAATTCATTCTCTGGGACACGTCGAGCTTCATTATCTCGGCTTTTCTGGTAGCCACAGTTGATTCTGGCTTTCAGGACTTGCAGTGGTTTGGGAATAGCGTGGTCAGTTAGTCCCAAAAAAAATACGAACGAAAATCTATTAAATGTTTTTATGATAAAGTTTTGTCTATTACGTTACATCAATGCTGATCTGTTGTTTTCAAAACTATACCCTCACTAATATTGAAATTAGAATCCAAATTCAAGTGACTCGTATAGAAATCACCAGTTAGTCAATTTCTCACACACACAGTTATACCAATACACCTCTTGATAAGCACAAATTAAAGACCAATTTAAAAAATCAACAAACTAATTTAAAATCACAATGCAGCCAACTGACGACCGGGTTCCGCAGCTAAACGCAATAAAAGCGGACTTACCGACAGCAAAATTGACAATAATCGCTCGACGGTCCACAACTGATCATTACGGAACCCCTTATTTGTGACATTCATCGGTTGGATGGGTTCTAAGTAACCTAGGTAGGTACTAGGGGACATTTTTTTAGAGTACCGTCGTGATTATAGTAAAACGGTAACAATTGTCACAGGAAATTGGCATGTGGTAACGATGTGGATACGAATTATTGTTGATAAATTGTTAATTTTGCGTTGTTTGCATACCTATTGTTATATGATTCAAGTTATAGATAAATTGATTGTATGTTAAGACTTTTTCTTTATTTACAATTTTATTGCCTTTTGATTATAGGCAGTTCAAAAAGTTAGGGATTCATAGAAATAGAAAATTCGACTGAAAAGATAATGGTTTTAATTTTTAAGAGCTCATCATAGATCATAGATTTTGTTTTTTTTTTCCTATTTAATGCTTATCTACTGTTACACCTATTAATATTAGACCAAAGTGTCCCACTGCTGGGCAAAGACCTTCCTCTACTCTTTTCACATCTCGCAATTTATATGCGCGAGTAGTCCGGTCTTTCATGAAGCCACCCACGTCATCTTTGCTAGAAGGCTGCCACGTCGACCTCGCGTTCTCTTTTGTGAATTCCAATGTTTATTTTACTCAAAAAATATAATTATGTAGTTGTAGATTTGTAAGGAACCCTTAAACATTTTTGCAAGTCTCAAGTCGGATATTTTAATAACTGATAGTAAGCGCAAGGATGTGACAAACTTATCATTAACTTATTTCACGCTATTTTGTTGCTAATTATCCTGACTGTTGACAATATTTTTTTTCATTGAAACTGTCGGGGTTTTGTCATATTTTGCATTACAGGGGGACCTATAGAAACCACTATAGCATTTTTTTTCGCTTTAGCAAAATCTTATTGAGATAATACATAGGTATGAAAGTAGGTACTATGTGCTTCGGAATGTAACGTTCGGCCGTTGGTCTTTTTTTTTTCGTGGTTAAAATCATCAAATGAATCCTCCCACCCAGGGCAGGGCGGGAGGGACTGTCAGACTCATACTGACTAAAATCCACGAGGTTCTTCAATAGCCCTTTATGTTCCGGGGTCACGGTAATGAGCCGTTGGTCTTGGATGTTATTTGTAGTTCTTTGTCTGTCATTACAGGTTTTTATTTTGACATTTATTACAAAGTCAGTAGCCTAAAAGTATGGCAACAACTTTTACTAACATCGCCAAAACTAAATATTTTGTGGAAGTCCGACTCGAGCCCGATGACGACAGTTCCGAATTACGACTGGCGCATTACTTTGTGTAATTTATTTCATCACCACTGCTCTCAAAACGCTGACAGAACATCATGAGGAAACCGGCATGTCCCATGGTTTATGGCCTAATCCCTCTCACGGAGGAGACCTCTGTCTCAGCAGTAGGAATATTATCGGCTGACGATGAATATGATTATGCTGAAGTGGCCATACACACTGTGTCTTAACAAGCAATATCCGGTCTTAGCTATAAAACATAATATTGCAAAGCCTCTAATTTGCCGATTCATCATCATCATATCAGCCGTAAGACGTCCACTGCTGAACATAGGACTCCCCTTTAAACTTCCAATAGGACCGGTTGTAAGCGGCCTGCATCCAGCGTGATCCTGTGGCCTTCATAAGATCGTCTGCCCACTTAGTGGGTGGACGTCCTACCCTGCGCTTACCGGTCGTGGTCTCCATTCTCCAACCTTACGGCCCCATCGGCCATCAGTTCTGCGTGCTATAATGGCCTGCCCACTGCCATTTCAACTCGCTAATTCGTTGGGCTATGTCGGTAACTTTGGCTCATCTACGAATCTCCTCATTTCTGAGTCGATCGCGCAGAGAGACTCCGAGCATAGCCCTCTCCATAGCTCGTTGGACTATACTAAGCTTACTAATTTGCCGATTGATTTGTCAAAAAAAAAAATATAAACATCCGAATTGAGAACCTCCTCCTTTTGGAAGTCGGTTAAAAATAGCTGCATCGTTCAAAATGCTTTGTAAGACAAATAATATATAGGACATGTTTTGTCTTGCTACTATTTTGCTGAATTTGATGAAATCTGGATGAAACTAGTTTCAACAGGTATTGCTATGCAAAATAGACACAAAACAAGAGGCAATGCTATTATATCGAAACAACAAACGTTAAAAAAGAATTTGATTTAAAATGAAAAGGAATTCTTATTTAGACAGAAGCCCAGCGAACTTCGTAGCGCCACAGAATCAATACTACTACACTACTAATACTACTACACCTACTACATTTGTTACTAAAAATGTGATAAATGAAGAACCGCTCGACCGATATTGTGTATACTTCACATAAACCATCTCCTAAATAGTCCGAACAAAGCCTAAACATTTGGTTTGGACAGGTGAGCCCGTTCTTGAGTTATAAAAAAACAACGAAAAGTGGCATTGATTTTTTTATACTTATTTGTATTGATTTAGCAGCTAGTAACAATAACAAAATCATTAGATATTATTTATATTTTATTTAAAATGTTTTTTTTTTTCAAATATTACAAAAAAAAATATTAATTGCCGAGTGCAAGTTGGCCCTATTTGTAATTATTAGCCAAAAGCGCTTACTAGTCGTCTAGGCTGAATAATATGAAATTATGACCTTTCTAGTTAACATTTTTTACTTATTATCAGCTTTACAGATTAGCACATAATAATATTAATCAGCTTTTTTTTGTACTGAATAATTGAACTTAATTCAAGAGTAGGTAATTTCAACCATTAGCAGAAATATCGTGTAATTTTTATAATTTAAGTACTCCTACTCCATGTAAGATGTAAGTGACTTAGCTTCTCATAAATATCGACAAGAATGATTGGATTAGCCGACTAGGTCCATAGGCTAAAGGCACTGTTGCCTCATCTTAAAAAAAATATTAAAATTAAAACGATTTGGCGAGAACAAGATTACAAATGACGAACTTTTACCCAGAAATAGATAGGTAGGAAAAACTTGGCTCCAGATGCAAAAAGCCAAAAATATCCTAAATATAATATGGATCCAAAGAATTAAAATAGTCATCTACATAACATATCAACTACGCAATACCACACAATTCCTCTAGCGTGGGTGCTTACATATTGAATTGTAGAACAAGTGCACAAATGATGATGCATAAACATCTGCAGTCAAAACACTTCTTATTACATCTTTAGATGTATTAAATAATTATTATTTTAATACGCATTTCGAAGAACTGTAGGCCAAAATAACCAATATATGGAGCCCAGACAAAACCAGAAGGCGTCGCGGCAGACCTCGTAGAAGAGGGCTGGATGAACTTGAAAAAACTAGCAGCTCACATAAGCTCTGTATCAGAATAGTTGGAAATTCCAACTTGGAAGTCATTGGGTGACATCGGCTTACAGCAACAATTCTATTTAGCGAATGCCACCCATACGGTTGCAACCGAAGGTATCAAATTAGTCGGCTCGTCGTATCCTCGTCGGATCCGTCGTTATGTCAAAGAAACTACGAGAAATGTCGAAATAAAAATGAATAAGCCGAATGCAGCCTAAATTACACCAATATTGCACGGACTATATCTCAGACTCAGAGTCTCATTGGACTATCTCAACCACGTTGTTCCACGACATCTGGGTTCTCTGGCTTTCGTATCCAGTCTGGCCCATTCTGCCTTGGTCAAATCCTGCTATCCTGTCAACATAATTTAGTAACTTTCTGATATCGAGAGTTAGACAGGCATAATTTATATTTAGATTTTACACAAGTATTAATTTGACCGTACCCATTTTTGGAGTTATGTAGACATAAAAAAACCAAAAAGTCAAGTGAGCTGATATAGTACAAAGAACATAGAATTTTCTGTAGCTATAAAACTTTAACTTCAAATTAAAAAGAATCCTTGCCTTCGTGAGAAAGACTAAAGTTCTAATTAAACTTCAAACACAAAAAAGTTAGAAAATAAAAAAGAAACGTACAAAACAGGTCGCAATCAAGACCACCGGCATAGGTCCCGGGATAGTGCAAAAAGTAAATATTTCCTACAAGAAAGCATCAAATAAGGTCTGTGATATAAAAACCGTCCGGCAAAAAACTCCTCCGTACAGTGCGCGATGAAAAACTGCAGACATTCCCTCTCTTTCACACACTATCACTTACTGCGACGGTGTAGTCTTGATACTTTTATTATAAGAAGCGTCTCTCGGGAAGTAAAATATTAGATTCAAGTGAGAGTTTTCTGTAGAGCTCTGAAATATTATAGAGAATAACGATTTTGAACTTTTTGTTCAATAAATGGAGTTTAATCCTAGGATTAAATTAAGTAACTTATTATAAAAATAATATAAAAAAAAGCTGATAATTCTGAAATGTCACGAAAAAAAACTACGCTGTAGTAACGTGAGGCGATACATTATTTTTAGTAAATATTCAATACGTATAATTGTGTTTTTGTATATTAATAAAAATCTTGTCTCATGACATAAGTAATATAACTAGACCTCGCGTTTGTGATATGCTAAAACGAATCTGGCAAAAGTATTGATGGCATGCGAGTATGCGCTGCAATAAAAACTTAACTCATTTTGTTTCAGCTGTGTGCTATGCTATCAACGAATGTGCCACATGATCTTGATACTTTATTTAAAATTTATTAAATGAAAGAAGTAATTTAAATGTGAAAAAATTAAACAAGCGTTACTGTTGATTTTCTTTATTAATGTATTTTAGAGAAAAAAAAGAAACATACTTTTGTAAGAAATTTCCATGAAATGGAGCGATTCAAATTAAGAAAAAAATAGTCTTGCTGCTTTTGTGGTGACCAGATAATTTATTTTAAGGTTGTCCTAAAGATTTCTAAATTAAATGCAGAACTTAAGGAATGCGACAAGCGATTGTTATATTTGAAAGCGATGGCCGAGTTGCTACTATAATGTACAATCTGTTTTACTGACACACTTATTACTAGGTAATTATTATTAACAAGATAAGAGCTGTAGAGTTTTCTTTATGTATTATCTGAACTATATCATTATCTGTACCTTCCAAAGAAACAAAGGTATTGAAGTGCTGTTTTCTTTTTCTCTTTTTGACAGCAGAGATGAGATTGACTATTAGGCCAGTGTCAAAAGCTCTTTTTTGCACTTCGATGACGTTGACGTTGATTTTGCTCATGTTAATAATTTGGTTATTTGTTTTCTATGGAAATTATGTTTAATAAAAAAAACAAGATGCCAGTGATCGTTCCATTTTTAAACTTGCATCAAAAGTGTTCGAAATGCTACAAGAATACAATTTAAAAAGAGAACTATAATGATTCCTTTTTCAAAAAATAAAAACCCAAGAACGCGGTTACGTAATAATGCAAGCACCAAGAAGTATTCTACTTGCGAGCCTCAAACTAAGGAACCGCTCGGATATAACAGACTATAATAAAAAAGTTAGCAAGTACACATAAGTGCATTACGATGCCGTGCCTACTATAACTATAGTACTACTTATAACAGAACGCCCACGGCCGGAGCCGGCACAACCATTTTTTTGCCGCACACTTACATTTGAAAAATACATGTTGACGTAAACACACACATTTTGCGTTGAAAAAATCGCGAAAAAAAGTTTTTTTTTTTTGGCTGAATGCACTTTTCACCTGTGTCATAAAAAAAAAACCTCAAGTGACGTAACGAAGTGACGTTTCGTTTTTTTTTTCTCGTTTTGTTTTTTTTTTTTTCGTTTTGTGAGTGAATGACAGTTGTGCCATGAGTTTTAAGCTTCGATTTGGATGTAAATCGATTCAATGCAGGTATTTATTTTTAATATAATAGCCGCTAAAAGCTTGTTGCGTAATTCCGCGAACTAGTTTCCGATTTATAGCCCTCTCAACGGGTAGATAAACAATAGATTCCGGTAACATTCCTGTGTATCTTACTGGTATTTTGCAACTTAAATAAAATCGGAAAAATTACTAGCATTCATTGTACTTGAAGTTAGTTTTAATCGTAAAAGATTTGTGAAAGTTTACAATAAGTAACTTTATAAAAATCCATAGACAAGCATTTTTTATCAAAACTTAATGACATTTAAGTTATTTTTACTGCAAATTATTCTTGAGTTTTTGTGATTAGATTTTATGTATCTGGCATACAATAAAATAATCTAGCAATATTTTGTTAAAAAAACTAAAAAAAAAATCGAACTGTTCGTTCCTCCGGTTAGACCAACTTAATTAGATAAGTAAAAGTTTAAGTAACAGTTTATATAGACTTGTTTACTTAGTTTAACTTAACTCTTTACTTAGAGAAAGTAACCTAACCCAAAGTGCAAAGCGGTAAAAGTCAGTGTGACATTTAGGTCTTTTTTTCTTTAGTTTGAAATGTTGGGAAGTAAACTTGGCTTTTAGTGGCCAGATATTTTTAAGTTAAAGTTAGATTCCTTTTTATTATAGCTTAGTTGATTAGACATTTTATATGGACCTACAATACAACGTGGGGCCGCGCCGTAGTTGATGATTTGTTAAAAAATATATTTTTGTGAAACTGAAAATTATATTAATATTGTATTTTAATGTCCTGTTGTCTCAATACATATATTGTATTTTAGTAGTAGGTTAACACACAATTATGTGGAAGGTTATTTTTAGGAACTTCTTTTACTCCGTCGGGTTTCTTTAAATATTGTGATCTACTGTTTTTACTCATTTGAAATTGCTTCTGAATTAATTAACGCTACAATTACCGTAATTTACTTAACACTTTCTTTATTAGCCTTTTCTGTCCCACGCCTGGGCAAAGGCCGTTGACTTCCACAAAATTTTAAGTTTAAATTTTTCCGATCAGTCTCTTTAAAAGACTCTTAGGTACTTAGTACTCCTAAAAA
The DNA here is from genome assembly GCA_950005045.1 of Agrotis exclamationis. Taxonomy (NCBI): domain Eukaryota; kingdom Metazoa; phylum Arthropoda; class Insecta; order Lepidoptera; family Noctuidae; genus Agrotis; species Agrotis exclamationis. Next base: position 11,569,975 of record OX465443.1, read on the forward strand.
AGGTAGAATGTAAAAACTATAAAAGAAAAGATGTAGGGAAACACAAAATACCACATAATTCAAGACATTTTCTTTACTCTCTCATTTCTATTCAAACTTATGATTTGAAGTATGATAGATTTGCCGTTACGAGTAGGTATAGAAAATAAAATGGCGGTGATAATTGCATTATGTTGTTCATTATACTTCAATCTAATACATGATATTCTCTGGGAAAAGAAAAGCCGTAAAACCTTCAAAAATGTTGCGCACAAAAAAAAAAAACAAAAATATTTTTCTCTATCATAAAAGTAAAATCGCAGAAACTTGTTCAAAGCTTCAATACAGTGAGGAGTGAATAAAAATTTAATTATTTCAAACTCGCACAGAAAGAGGCACTTTGTGCTCAGATCTTAAAAATAAACTTCTTTTGTACTACTCAACTGCATGACGCAGACTCTGTTATAAAGATAATTACTATGATATTTCTCTGAAAACCACTCCAGTCCGTTCTTGCTTGCAAAAGTTTTTTTTTAGAAATATTTTCTACAAAGAGGTTTTAAGTTTTGAGAAAATAAGTACTGTATAAAATCTTTTCTTTTTTTTGTCAGCCAGTAAAATACGTTTTTAAACTTACAGGTATAAGACATTCAGCTATTATTGGTTAAGCTATATTCCTATACCTCCTGCTGATTTTAACAGCATAAAATTAGTAACCCGTTCGAAAGAATATGAAAAGCATTTAAAAAATCCTCTTTTATTGACGACTTTATCAATAATATTTGTAAAGAATTCAGAATTCAGTATAATATCAATAAAACAACTATTCAAACTCCACATACCTATTACAATTTATGTTTTAAATTAATGTACATAATAAATATAGATAATATTCTAATTAAAAAAAAAAACATTCATTAAATAAACCATCAAATAACATAACTAATACAAATTCCAATAAATAACAAAAACATATTAAATTACACTGACAGTGTAATGCCACAACCCACTTTTTTTACTCACTCAAAAAATTACGCAACCCACTCAAACACACACTCACTCTGTTGGCGTAGGTCAAGATTCTGACACACACACACAAACAAAAAACGCAAAGAGCAACGCACGCAAAAAGTTACGGTATCGGTTTTTGTTAAATAAACAACATTAATCGGTATTTATTAGTTCATACCTGTAATTTGATCTCGTTTAGACGACACTTTTAGTAGTAAATAGGTCGAAAGTTTCGTTTATTTTATAATCAGCATTATCGGAAGTGTGAAGTGTTTTCTTAGGTATGGAAAATCGATTATTCCGTTGTATTTATAGTCTAGTATTTAATAGACATGTTTACTATTTAAATTACGCATTTAAATCTATGTTCTTGTATGAAAATTTATAAGAAACAATTTAAACGAAGGGTTTCTTTAGATGTCAGTAAATTAAAATTTAATTCGAATTTTTTAATTAGAAATAAAGTTTATTTAACTCTACCTCTAGCTATAAACGAATAAAATTGCAAAGAAAAACAATTGCATAACGAAAAATAAAACAGAAAACGATCATTACTTATCGAGAAAGTACCAACCAAACAATAACAATAAAAAATCAAACACCGACAATTTCTATTCCCAACCAAACGACAAAAAGAAAGCCATAAAAATACATATATTTCAAGAATAGAATGAGCAAATGCTGTACCTAAAAAGAGAATAATATTTCTTCCGTTTGTCTAAACTTGTTCAGAGCACGCGCCCCTCTTGCATGTGGGCGTGGTGTGTGTGTGTGCGTGCGGCTGTGTATGCACACGTATGGCGACCTACAAACGCGTATGTGTGCGTGATGCGTAAACGCAAACTCTTGTCTTAGGTTAGGGAGGTGAGCGAACTCTCTCGTTTTGCAGAGACCATTTATTTTTATTATGGCCCTACACGTGGACGGCAATGGACGTATATGGCGATTTTATTACGTTATCTTCCTCTTTGCACGATTTATCGGGATTTTGGTGTTTAAGTTGGATTATTTGCGTTATTTAGAGCTGTTACGTTAGTCGGGTTATTAGCTATAACTTATTATTTCCGGCTTATGAAATTTATTGAGTTGTAAATTGGGATAGATTTTCCGTGGTCTTATAAAAAAACTATTTTATATTTATAAAGAATTACATAATAAATAAAACAAACATTACACAATCAATTACAAAATAAAAATGACATTGAAAGAAAAAACTATTAACACACAATTCGATTAATTACGAATACAATCGGAAAGAGAAATAATGTGTATAAAAATGGAATCGATTCCGCGCACCCATTGTGGTGTAATCGATTTAAAAATGCAAGTTCGATGTCCGTGATCGTGACCCGCGCACGCGCATGAATACTGTATGAACATTACTTTGTCCCTTTTGAAAGTACAATAGTGTTGTGTCGGGAAACTTTGTGTTCCTGATATATATTTTATTGTTGAAAATGTATTGAAAAAATATGTAACTTAAAGTAGATTAGGTAATATAGCGACAATTTAATATTGAAATAAACTACATGAAAATCAAATAAAAAAATAATAAAAAAGTAACTTTGTTTCTTTAGAGCTGAAACAATTTATAAAAAAACAGTGATTTGGCATAATTTGGTTCTTCGCTAAAATACCTAACATTTGAAATGATTGCATAAAACAAACATGTGATAGAAATCTTACACTGCTCAACGCAAAAAGGGCTAACTAAAAACATTTTCCTCAATTCAACAACATTACTTTATTAAAAGAGTGAAGGTGAACCAGTTGTTACTCTGCCAAGTCGTTTTCTTTGCAGTGATAGTGGTCTTTGTCATCCTTATCACTCAACCCTGAAGGTGCGTTAGCCCTGCATTTTTAAGTAAAAGATGTCTGCAGTCTATACCTATCGCAATATTTTATTATACTCTGTTTGTACTTTTATTACTCGAAGGTCCCTGATATGTAATTTATGAGTTATAAAGTTTATTTTCAGTCTTTGATTATGAAATAATTATACACATTTTCGTTTCTTATAATTATTCTTTACTTTGCGTTTTCCGAGAAACCAGTAATTTGAGAGAAGTTTCGTGCGAAAATTGTTGTTTTTATGAACATAATGTTACACAAAACCTACAATTAATTAATCATCGTAATTTATACTAAAGGGCAATTATTACCGAAAGTTTGTGAAGCAGGATGTATGAATGGATATTTTAAACTCTATAACGCAATAATCACTGAATGGATTTGAATTAAATCTAACACAAACAGTTTTTATCTCAGATTAGAATAAAAATGGTTTAAACCGGTAGTACAATCCCATGTCGACAGTTACCGTATTCACGATAGGCAAAACCGCGTACATTAGCTAGTAATTTCACATTATAACCACATTCTTCAAACAACTTCATCAGTCAAAATCGAAAACATAATACTTAAATACAAAAACAAATTCCATCTACAATCATGTTTGAACAATACGTTCATATTCTGTCTATTAGAAGAAGTTAATTACAAAACGTATAATAATAAAAACACATACAGACAAACATCGTTACATAATATAATAAAAAATGCGCAACGCGTTGTCATTTCTCCGATAAAAGCGATTAGGTATTGCATCATTGTTCACACACTCACACACACATATTCATATTACACACACAAAGAAAAGTAAAGACAGAAAACACACACACACATTCAACAGAAATATAATTTTTATTGAGCAGTTTATTGTCGTGCTAAAATCATTACATTCCAATAAAGAACTGTAATTTTATAAAATTACATCTTAATTGTAATTTGTAATAAATTACGGCTGTGGCTATTGTTATTTGATTTTATCTTCATTCAATGTATTTTTCATTGTCTTCTAGTTTTAAAGTTGTGTAACAAGTGTATTTACTCAATAAAATAATTATGTTTTTCAAATGGAAATAATTTTTGTAATTATGTTTACTATTTTTTGTCTCTTGTATTCATTTTATTGTATTAATGTCTGCCACATGTTTTCTTGCATTTTATTAAACCTGAAGTAGGTATTTTTTTAACTTAACGGTTTTATTTCAAATTGTATTTTTTCCGAAAATCGTAAAACGTTAATTGGCAGACGTTTCTGTTTACAAAGACCACGAAATATGCTGTCAGAAATAGAAAAAAAAAACTTTAAAAAAAATCTTTTTTTCCTTCTTTAAAATTCCATGTACTTAAATGAAACTACGTCAAAAGACACTCCAATAATAATAAAAAAAACATGAAACTAATTCCAGAAAAAAAAAACTCATTATTTTAAAATGGCATTCTCAGATTTCATCTCGATAGTCGCAGCCGACGATGTTTCTCCGTGTGTGTCAATTGTATGTATGTATATATGTGTGTGTGTGTGTGTGCTATCGCAGAAAGAAATGAGGTTATCTGAATGCGCCTGTCATTGTCTCGTTGTTAGCACTTCAATTCGTAGACTAGTTTTATAACAGATGTGGCGGTTTTTAGGTAATTATTTTTCTTCTTTTAGGATATTTTTTATTTAGATAGACAGTGAAGAAGTAGGTATGTAGCTAAGATTCTAAAGTTATTCATTATTTTTATTTATCGATTTATATTTTTAAATTAAAGTCAACAAAGGTAACGATTTAAAAAAAAATTTAATGTGTTTTCTTTGAAATGATTCAGTACTAATTTAACAAAAAAATGAAATGCAAATTTGTGTGAATGACATCATTTAATAATTACAATATTATCAAAATCATTACAACAACAATATTGTAAAATAGTACCCCCGATTGATGATGGTAGTTTTTCCACAAATCCAAAAATATCTTAGTAAAAATTCCTAACAAATCTTCACATTTTTCTATCCAAAATAACCGTTTGTTACATACAAGAAAAACACCATAAACAGCACTTTTCATTCCACAGCACAAAAACCTAACATTCCAACAACCTTAGAACCGAAACAAAAAATACATTCTTTTACACATTCTATACTCTTACTAAGTCTGTGTACACACACACACATTTACAAACACACGTTCACACACACACGCTCCGTTTGTTGACATAGGTCAGTACCGATGCCCACTGCCGCCTTTATTAGTTTTTTTTTTTATTGGTACTGCTTCGCTTGCTAGGGACAATGCTTGAAGGTAAAACATCGTAGACCGTAGTGTCAATTAGGAAAAAATGCTGTTTTCGTTCGGAAAGTTTTTTGTTGTTTCGTGAGATTTTCTGCTGAGAATTTTGAGTGAGAAGAGATGGTTCAGTAGCGTGTACACAATGGGCCATGATGGTTTTAGGTGGTCGAGGTAGTCTCCGAAAATACTCAACCAATTTCAGGAAATGATTTCACATAATTTATGGAAAATAAATCAGAATTAATAATAGGCATGTGATTACTTTGACGCTTTTATTTGAAGTTTATCATGTATTTCATACGATTACCCAAAAAAAAAGAAACTTTCAGTGTTTATTTATGTGAGCACCGTAGAACTGGAACGCAAAGGGGAACTTTAGAAATAAGTTGGGTTTTTAAACCTGACAGTCCCTTAATCATCAATCTAGGACGGGAGGACTCATTTCATGACTTTACCAACCCAGAAAATGGTTCATTTAAGTGTGTTTGATGAGAATATTATCAGCTAATCAGTGGCTAGGCGATTTACTGATTCACTGCGTGTCGCAAGTTCGATTACCGCACGAAAAAAATGTTTATATGATCTACAAATAGTTGTTCCGGGTGTGGGTGTTTGTGTATGTTTGTTAGTTAGAGAAATTTCTAGTTTAAAAAAATGTGGGCCAGTACAAAGACAAGCCGCTTCACTGAGAGATATGCTTATCTTCAAAGGAATATTAGCATCATAAACATTACTTTGGCATAAGGTACAGCTATGGCTGCCAAATGACACAACTCTTCTTGTATTTTTTTACTAGTTACTTCAGTTATATCTAGATATAAACCTACTATATAAAATGATGAATCCCTGTCTTCATATTACTGTAAATTGTGAACTGATTTCCGTAGTACTTAACTAACTTAGCTTAGGATATAAATTAACTTTATTTATTTAAAACTAGCGACCCGCTCCGGCTTTGCACGGGTGCAATCTCTATTATACACTACTTTTTAAACTGCATGCACGTTTAAGATTCACTACAATACTTTATTAGTCAAAATTCAACCATAATCTTTCGGTATTCGATCGATATTCCGGTTTCCATTTAGTAAACTTTCTAATTCTATATAATATAAATAATCTGTCTTCTTTTGGAACCTGCATCCATTCAACTTTTTAAAATATTTGTTTAACAACATTTTTACATTAAAATGAAATGCTCTCTTATACATAAATCTCAGACGGAAGTCAAATATTCTTTCCAAAAATAAAAATTTGTTTCCGATTTTATAATATTTTTCAAGTACAACCTACTGAACAATTTTATTTCTAAAAATTCCTCATCCCTCTTTTCCAAACACCCACAACCTAGATCAATTCCTGGGACCACACAGCAAAACAAAACACGGACAATAAATAAAAAGTCCCGATGCATTCGGAACACGCACTGGAGTAGGAAGTCCACATTGTCGGTTGACCACGGACATTCCCCGTGGGCGGCAGCGATAGCGATATCTTAACAACTATCTAAACTAGCTCGCTGTCTCTTTCACTCTTGTAGGATAGATAGAGATAGAAGATGATTTGTATATACGGCTTGGATAAATTGTTTTTTTAGAATATATTATGGTATTAGATAGAGTAAGTCATACATAAATATATAAACTCACGCCTATTTCTTATGCAATTCGGCAGAATCAACAGAAAGCTGTTGCGATCCTATCGCCTCGTCATACCTACATCTAGCCATACAAAATGGTGGATTATAGTAGTCATAAAAAGGATGGAAATGTATACTTAATTTGTTTTTGGCTATCACAATAAACAAGTAGCCTTGTCGACCTTCAAGGTTAAGCCGCGATTGCTTTGATCAGTCGATAGATGGGTGATCATCCATTATACAGCAAGTTTCATGGCTGGAAATCACATTGAGCTGTACTGTCAAAACGGGAAACCGCGAAAGATCACGGTTTCCCGTTCTCCATTACCAGGAACACGGTGGATTTTAGTCATTACGAGTCTGACAGGTCCCGTTCCACACAAAACGGAAGGACTCATTTGATGATACTTATTAAATCGAAAAAAAATGCTAGTCCTGGCTGCCATTTTTAGATCTTTGACAGTCTTTACATTTAGTCAGTGGCCTGAAAATCTGAAAATAGTTTTAGTATGGAGAATCGTATACGTATTACCCACTAAATGGGTTGTGAAGGTCAGATTAAACAGTCGCTCTATGTAAAATACTGATATTCAGCTTCATTTGGTTTGACTGGAAGCCGACTCGAACATGTTGGGAAAAGGCTGGGAGTATGATAAGTTTTTAGAAAAGAAGGAGTTGTTGGAGGTTTTAATTATAAAATAGAAAATTATTGCATACAGCGTAAGAAATTCTTGTGAAATCCCAATATGACATTTTCAATTAAAATTTTACATTTGGTAGTTTCTTACTGTGTTCTTACAATGCTAAATTCATGTCACTTTCTTTTCCAAGACTTTGTAATATAATTGTTTTCTTTTGTTAAAGAATCTGAAGTCCGTTATGTTTTTTCATTTATTGGTTAGAATGTGTCGTTATACTTTTTATTAAGTTTTCCAAAAGGGCCAATGACAAAGCTACTGTGCGTAACGTATACCTATACATTTATGGTAGAGAACTTTTTATTGAGAGACCTTCCAAGCTAGGTGAAACGGAAAGGACTGTCAGACTTATACTGACTTTTTAGCCCACCTTAATCCTTCAATTACCATTTACATGCCCTTTTCAGACAGCAATACGAACAGATAGGACTCTGGAGACTGTTATAGTCTTCTTCTATTTGCAAAACAACTGGAGGGAGAGCAAAACCGCGACCTAAAACTAGGTCATCATAAATGCGTAGATAATAACACAATAACACACCTAATTTATACCTCCAAGAGTTACACTTATAACAACGAACATCCTAGCTAGAACAAAAACTATACAATTTTATGTCACTGCAAATAAATGCGTGTTTTCTGCAGTCTGCATTATACGGCCATCGTTTATAACATAATAAGTAATCATTACATCAAACAGTCAGCGATAACCGCTTGAACACGCTCCTTCTTCATTCAAGGCCGGTTCGAGGTTCCTTGTGATAAGGAAGACTATTCTGTAGGGTTCAGTAGAATATTCAAGGGTACCCTTGGAATATTGTAGGAGCTTACGACTGCATAGTAACAGCGGTCTTAAGCTGAAATCCCACTGACTACGGTCAGCAACGCACCGCCCTTTTTCTTCGACGATGACGTGTCAACGTTACTATGGACGATACCCTTCGGTGCGGGCTGGCCTGTCTGGCCGCAATATCAATGTACCATACGAATCCAGCTTAGCTTCAGAGGTTTAACCGAGCTTGACAAAGTCAATCTGTGGATCGGTGACCATGTATGATGCCGAGTTTCTTCAAGGATTCTTTACGGATAGACTGGGCTTGGCCAAGTCTATTCAACAGACGGGAATCAAAATCACGACACTCAGCGCAGCACTCAATTTACCCATCCATTGCGCCAACTGGGCCATTCAAAGATGGTCCTGATTGCAGACGATAATCATCATCTGCCTTTTCCCAACTATATTGGGGTCCATGTCGAACCAGATGCAACTGAATATCAGTATTTTACATGGAGCGACCGCCTATCGGACCTCCACAACCCGGCAACTGGGTAATACAATACCCCATGGTTAAACTGGTTGTCAGACTTTAGAGCTTCCGACTAATAGTAACGACTGTCAAAGATCTACAAATGACAGCCGGGACCAAGGGCTTTACGTTCTTTCCGAGCCACGGAGAAAACTCGCCATGACAGATGGTCACCTATCATTCTCGGCAAGTGCGGCTTAAATCAGAAGATCGGCCTGTGCGGCTGTAATTATTTAGCGACGAGCTCCTCCTGACTACATTTTTATTCCATAAAAACGTCACTTAGATTTCTTCCCCCACATAACAAGCGCTATGACATTTACACCATTGAAACAATGTCTTGTGCAATGCTCAAGTGTTAGTCACCTCATTAATATAACATTATAACTCAGGCGTGGGTGTTGTCTGTAATGGCTGCATTTCTTAGCATTTTGAAAACTGAAGGCCAGTTTGTACAATCATTTACTAATTTCGACCGCTTGTATTGAGGAAATCCATACTCACTTGCCATTCCACCAATTCGCACTAAGCACTAAGAATCATCTGTAATAATGTGCACAGCAAAGAGTGGAACTCACTACTTGAGTCTGTTCCCGAACGCATACGAACCGAATCTCTTCGATGTTAGAGTGAACAGGCTTCTTCTGGATAAGCTCATCGTAGATATTGTCTGTCACATCTGACCTAAAATAGAATCAAGAGCATTTCTCAACCCAAACTTTAAAAAATATATCTGCAAAACAAACAAAAGGGATAAAAGTTATTCTAAATCCTAACCAAGTTCAAGGTCAATGTGTGGCAAACCCTTTAGTCAGCTATCGAAAACTATAAATTTATTTATTTGGGAAAAAAATAGTAAAGTTGAAATTCAAATTGCAATCTCATAATAAAATTGTCAAAGATATTAATAAGTTGAGGTTCTCAGAAATATTCTAGAAATCTTTTAAGATTTACCCCCTGAACGGTCTAAATATTGGAAACTATATTGACCTTGGAGCTGAATATGCCAAACTATTGTAGTACCTACTACCTAAATGCTAACTAGAAGGCGGACAGCTTATTATAACGTAGAGTAACTTTATGTTGTTATTTTACCTTTAACCTTTTTATATTACAGTCTGTGATTTTAAGGTTAATTATTATTTAGAGATAGAAAAAAAAATTGGCCTATATACCAGTTTTAGAAAAAAATACTCGAGATAGGACTTTAAACGAATCTACTTTTTTTTTTCTAAAACATACCTATTGATTTTTGTTTAGAAATCTTGCTAAGATACCGAAATAGTTTTCCGGGTCAAAAAATATTGCCAATTTTTTTAGTTACCTATGCATAATTACAAATTTTTTTTTAAACTAAAACTATTTCTATAGATGACGATTGTCCTGCTTCTAAAAAAATCAATGTCACCGTTTTAATTTTTGCGTTTGACATCAAATATCTGCAAAATTATGATCTTAAAAATTATAAATGCTTGGAACCCTTACCAATAAACAGATGGTAGATATATTTATGTTTTTTATGCATTGTTTACGAGTACTATCCTGTCCAAGGTTGGTTTTATTAAAAGAAAGAGTCACAGAGCTGATACGAATGAGTAATTGTCGCCTTGAATCGATAAATATTTCTTTTAAAAATTCATATTTCTTATAAAACTGACTTCTTGTGTTTGTGTATTTATTAATGCTTTATTTGTATCGTAAATCTTTTGTGATATGTTTATGTGGGATCAATACGATGTATTCTTTCGCAAAGGTTTATTTATTAATCTGTTTTTTTTTGTTTATTTAATCCTTTTTAATACATTTTCTATTAGGTGGTATAATTTGTAGATTTTTAAATTATTCGGATGTGAAAACGCCAAATCCGAATCATGCATAATAACGAATTTGTAAACTAAGCTAGTTAAGAGAGTAATTTGATATCCAATTATTATACATTATGTCTAGTAATTATGTATTATAAATACTATATTATGTACCTATAAAAAATAACAACTTCGTGGCCCCGTCATTACGCAACTAAGATAAAGATATTTTTATTTGTTCAAAACATGCGTTTACACACAAATTTAGCATGCAAGTTCTTATTATTAAGTTTGTCCGTACATGTTTTATCAGGTGACGTTTACAAATTTGTTTCTTTTTTTTACAATTTATGAAATAAAATTACAGGTTTGTCTATTGTTTTACGTGGCATAGTCATACAAAGCAATATTGGCAGCTTATTTTCTGTGATATAAAAACAATGTTTGTAGTTTTTATTTATTCTGTTCTTGTATTTGTTGAAAATAATACATTTACGTCCTAACTCCTTATTTAAAGTATTAAGCCGATTATGATTTGTTAATAAATAAACAAATATCAAGAAGGCTAATTTATGAAAATTACTATTTAAAGTAGGTACTTTTATAAATAAAAAAAACGCTAAGTATAAAAAAAATTGAACTCTTAAAGAAACAGTAAGTTAGGTAGGTATTCTATAAATCGTCGATCCAACAAAGTTATTACAAAGACTTTATTGTCAGTAAAATGAAATTTAAAACCGTTCCTCAGAACTAAAACCAATTTCACATTCCTAAAATTACAGGCCTCGTTTGTCGCCACCAACATTGGCTACTAATTACCAGAAAAACAGTGTTGTTTTATAATTTTTTAATTGTCATATCACCCTCTGCGATATCCTAACAAATTATAGTGTCCACACATTGCGATAAGTTGATAATTTGTAGTTTGACACCTGCTGTAGTACTGGTTTTAATAGCTTTTGATTTACACGTTTTTTTTGTTGTTTTTTACCATTTTAACACGTGTGAAAGTTGTTAGTTGATTATGTGATAATTAGTGTGGGGTTTTGTTAATTAAATAGACAGGTTGTTGACAATTTAACGGTTTGTCAACGTAGAGTAGAGTTTTTTAAAAAAATATTACAGTACCCACAGGTTATAAATATTAATCCGCTCCGCTCACACTTTCAGGAAATAATACTTAGTGTAATTATACGTTGATGCTGTAAATTACTAATAAACGGCAGGTAAAATAAACTTAAAAATAATTTACATCACCATTTTATTTTTAATCAGGATAATCGATGGCCTTGAAAAATCCCTCATCATATTTTTAACACGTCATACATATCTCATACAATCACAGAATGTCAATGAAAACGCAAGTAACACCCACAGTGCAGATCAGAATAAAAAATAAAACGCACGCTCATACAACGTAATCGTATGACGCATTTTTGCTGAACTTGACTCCATTCCTTTTTTTAGGTCGCCTTTTTATAAATAAAAGAAAAAATACGCCGACTCGTTTTCCTGTGCCTTACTGACCGATTTTTTCGGCGTTGCGCAACGATTGTGTCCTTCATATTTTTTGATGTTGGCCACCCTACTTTTTTATTCTTTATTTGATTTTCGTTTGTTTTATTTTTAAATCTTTCGATGCGTTTGTTATAAGAAGTGTTTGTGTTAAAATAAGATTAGTAAACAGACATTTTATAATACAGGCAGTCAATATGTAGGTTATGTTACAGTAAAACATGAAAAATTAGGAAACATTCAAGTTTACTAATCTTATACACCGTGACTTTTTAGTCGTCTTACAACGGCAGCCCAGTTCATGTATCCAATGACTAGAACACGTTTATAATAAAACAATAGGTATTTAAGAGATTTGAAAAAAATTTAAATAAAATTTTAATTCATTATTATGACGCAAGGAGTAGTTAAAAACACCCTTGTCTCATAGAAAATGGAGATGGAATGATCTGCCCGACTATTGCGCTGGGTAGGTATACTCTACAGCTTGATACGTAAACATTTTCATATTTCTAATGTAACTATTAATTAATAATAAAAAATATTTTTAACGAGTAAAAAAAAACTAAACTCGCCTAGATGTATTTTAGGTCGGGGACATTACGTGGACCACTTTTGTAAGACGACTAAAAAGTCACGGTGTATATGAAAAAATAAACATACAAAGTGTTTTGTGACTGTTGCTGCACTCCTCCGCAAGGGCTCGAACTAGTTAATTTATTTCCTTTTTTTAGTTAGTATGAGAATTGGTCGTAAAGTATATTTCACCCTCATACTCGATTATGATTTTTTTAATTCCATAGAAAAAAAAAATGTGACGTCTTGTGATTTAGACGAGAGTTACCTAGTAGATATAATTATTTATGTGTAACTAGTGGCCCGTCCCAGCTTCGCATGGGTATATTAAGAACCGCTCGTCCGATTTTATGCAAACTTCATATAAAGCATCTATTAAATAGTTCGAACAAAGCCTAAACATTTGGTTTGGATAGGTGAGCCCGTTCTTGAGTTATAACATTACAACGAAATGTGGCATTGATTTTTATATATCAGATGAGTTTTGTGATTCGGGCATTTATCTATGTCTATACCAAGATTTTATTTATTACAGCTTTTATTGTGTGGTATTTTAATTATTATTTATATTTAACAAAAAAATAATAATTGTGATATGGATTATATTAACGTTTTAATAATTATCATTTTTACAGACAACCATGTACCATTTTATTTTACCTTTAAAACTTTTCCTATAAATAGGTAATAACTACCTACGCCACAAAATCACGGAGAGTCAGTAAAAAAATGTAAATATTCTTGCCAGCAATTAAAAACGTTGTAAAAAGGCAAAAAGGTAGTAATTTTTCTTAATAGAGCTGTAACATTGAGTGTCGGGACAATTTACGTAAAAATGGAGGCGTGCATATTTCATTACTTTTTTATGTCCGTAAAGCGCTCAATTTTTTATGTCGCTAATTACACCCTAAGGGCTTGTCCGAGTGACCGTGAAGGTAGCGGGACCACTTGGAATTTTGAGTTTTTACATCTTTGGATTGGTAACTTTTTTTTTACTTTTTTTTTGCTTTTTTAGATCTTTTTGGAACGATGTTCCTTATCGCTGTTGCGAAAGGGGGCTAGACTAGGCTAGGTTGTAACGACACTTTTTTGCTATAGTAAGCTATTATAAGCCGTGCGGCGTGCGCATGTTTCTCTTTCTCTCTTGCTTATAGAAAGCAAGCCAGATTTTTCGTTTCGTCTTTCTATTTCGCATTGAACAGTGTGGTGTCGCGACGATTGTTTTTGTTAAGTGTATACAGTAACTTCGTTCCATCCGGGTGTCCCTTGACACCACTCAAGTTTTTTTATGTATTTTTGTTAAGTACACAGAACACACCTATACAAGAAAAACAATACGATAAAAAAGTGCAGAGTTCCTACTTATTTAATTAAGAAATCTCTTCCAGCAGATCAATAACATTTTAATAAAATAAATACATTATAAAACACACACAACACAGGGCGGAAAAAATAACTTAATCGTATTGATAGTTTTATCTCATTCTCCACCAGTCCATTAAAAATGTTTACCTCAAATTGTGGTTTAACTATTTTTAAGTAAAATAAAAACAGGAAGAAATATGAAGTTTTTGTATCAAAACTAACAACTAAACCTACTTCGTAGTACTTACGATAATAAGTTAGTAAACACATATTACTACAGACCCATTTAATTATTATGTAAGTATTACTTGTGTTTCAATGATAATTGTTTTATTTTTAAATACAATAAAATTACAGTTTTAATACTATTTTTATCCTTATCCTAACATTATGTAGTTATTATTGCGGTCATGTTTTATTTTAAATTAGGCGTAGGTACATGGCTTTACAAGGTTTTATTTTCTTAATGACAATTAATTTAGGTAAAAAACACGTGTGTAATATTATAAAAAAAAATTGCTGCTACGGCTATGGTTTTAAAATGACATTTTCTTGCGAATTATTAAAGAAAATTCTATATTTGGTAATAAAAACTAATATTTTAGAATACTTACATTTTAAAAATAGAGCCAAAGTGAGAAGACAGAGTTACAAGACAATTATTATTCAAGCTTATTTTATGTATTAAGTTAAATTAAAAACCTTGTACCCGTTTTTACAAGAACGGCACTTTTTAGGTGGTAAAATCATTAAATGAGTCCATTGACCAGACATTGGGTGGAGTGAAATGGGCTGTCAGTTTCGTACCGACTAAAATCCACAGTGTTCCTCCAACTGCCAACCAAACACGAATTTCGCCTAATAGTATAAAAACTAGCTGTTCCCTGCGGTTCCAGCCATTGTTTGTCTGCTATATTTTATAACCCCTTCTTCTCTTCCACCGCCTTCCTCGATAAATAGACTATCCACCACAAAAACATTTTTTCATTTTGAACTAGTAGTTCCTGAGATTAGCGCGTTCAATCAAACAGACTTTTCAGCTTTATAAAATCAACTCCAAAGCTCTCTGACTACCGTGAAACATACCAACTTTGCCCACTTTTTTCGATTAATTTCATTTTTTGCATATTTTTTCTATGGAGACGTTAGTATTTTCTGTTAGCATATGTTTTTTTAAGTTGTTATTTGTCTGTTTTTTAGGGCGGGCAAAGTTATCTGCAGTTTTAGCCAACATTACCCTAGTTGATTTTTGACATAAATATGAACTCTAGCCATATAATATTAAAATCCAATAAAATAATTTTGGTAAAGATGGCGTTTGCTTTAAAAGTTAAGCGATACCACGAAAGGTTCTTGACTAAAGTGGCTGGGCAAAATTACCCCAAATTCTTTTTCAAACAAACCGCATACACCATATTCAACGAGTTCCAACAAGTTACTGATTGAAGTCGACACACATCATAGGCAGTGTTGTCAGACATATAACCTATTTTATACTACAATTTATTAATGTTGCCACAGTATGAAGGTATTTTTGTAATTAAACATTTCCATAGAAATAGACATTTGGGCAAAGATACCCTTAGTGGCAATGTTGGCATGTTTCACGGTACTAATTTTCTTTCCGAAGATGAAGTGTACTGTCCATCGTGACGCACACAAGTCAATTTTTATTCAGCAGTGCCCACTTGGTGGGAACATTTTGCACATTAACTGTGTAACGTGAAAATGTTCTATTTTATTAATTAGCTCTTAAAAGTTTTTCAAAGAAGAATTAAGATGATTTTTGTGTTAAGAATTTGCATAAAAAAATACTTGGATGGGAGAGAAAAAATAATTGGTATCTTTATGCAGTATCTAGTGGTACTCGTAGATGTTCAGAACGGTTTTGTCGACGGACGAAAAAACAAAATAACAGAACGTAATCATCTGCCCAGCCTTTTCCCAACTATATTGGGGTCAGCTTCCACTCGAACCAGATGCAGCTGGATTTCATTATTTTACATGAAGCGACTGCCTATCGGGCCTCCACAACCCAGTAACTGGATAATACCCCGTGGCATGACCATGACTGGTTGTCAGACTTAAGAGCTTCTGATTAATAGAAATGACAGCCGGGACCAACGGTAAACCCGTTGTTCCCGGCTGTCATTTGTAGATCTTTCGTGGGATATTCCTTTTTACATTTTAAAATAAAAATCCGACTAATTGGGCTTCACATTGGCCATGGATTGGAAAAGTTGAAGTCATGGGGAGAGGCCTTTGCCGTGCTGTTGGCAAATCTTTTCTGCAAACTTACTTCGTAACTTTATTAAAACATTCGTTTACGCATTTCTTATTATGAAAAAGAGTGTCCATGGAGTTTCTTGCCCGTTCTTCTCCATAGAGATCTACGCTTTGGAATGGGCATCTACAGTACTTTCACAGTTTTTATGTCTTGTGACTGGGACTGTAGCACCGTAACTATTTTTAAACTATTTTATTTTACTTTGGTCTTTTGACAATTCAAAAGTGCCTGTAACTGGCCTACTTTAAATAAACGATTTGATATTGATTTTGATTGAATTACTAAATTTTCAACAAAATTCAAACCTATTATAACCTAAACAGAAATTGATGTGCTAAATCACTGTGTAAACAAAATAAAATCCTATATATTTCTTCATCACTATTTTTAACAACCAATAACTTCCATATACACTAAAACGCAACGATATTAAATATCCTAAGTTTAACTATAAATACTCAAGAAAATGGCAGTTACGTCGATACTAACAATAAGTCAAGTGTTTCTTCCGGGAATCGAACCTTAGACCTCGCGTCATATCGTATCTAAAGCATAAATTCTTTGCAATTTCTTTGTTGCGTGATACGGCCGGGGCCCACTTTCTACCACGCGTGAAAGGGTTACACTGTAGGACATATTTATTGCCACATCTTTCGAATTTTGCGCAGATTTTGTTGCTTGGGTTCAGCTTTTGGGCGTTATTGTATCTACCTACTTGAGAAATACTTTTTGTGATGGTTTTAAAGAGTCTTATAAGGTTTAGTATTTAGGTATTTGCTGTAACTTTGAAATAGTGTATGTCTTAAACTTTTATTATCATACCAAAATACCTAGTAGGTAGGGATTTGTTTTTTTTTTTGCTGTTGGAAATTAGTGTGTAGGTATATGTATTAATACGTAATCCATTTGTGAAAGTCTTATTTTTTGATCATAAGAATTAATCAGGCTTATATAAAAAAATACAACATTGTCATAAGGACTTCAATATTTTTCGTTCTTCCCCTTTTGCCAGTGTTCTTGAAAAGTAAAAGGACTATTTTCGCCGTTACTAATTTTAATACGGGCAAACTGAAATCAGACGAACCATAACTTTTCCATTGTTCAGCATTATTTACTACAACCTACCTATTCTTCCCTGTTTTAGATATATTACTCTTCAATAAATAAGGAAGAAGCGGGTCATAATTTAATATTTTTTTAAACAAACATTATAATATTATATTTAATTGATTTTTGTAATATTTTTCCTTCCGCTAAGAGTAGGACAGAATAAAATTGTTGCTGTAAATAAAATGTTAAGTTCAGTTATATAGTTGCCCGCGATACCTACAAGTAGTTGTAGTAAAAATAACGAATAGTTCATCAAAATGTGGATTAATCAAAATTCTGATGTCTTGTTTGAGGTAAAACATTTTTGTTATATATATACTTTTTTTTCATAAAACTGCGTGCAATTTTGACTGTATTTTTTACCGTACCTCATATTTTTTCTGATAAAAAGCAACAAAAAAACATGTTTACTTAAAAAAAAACATTTTCTGATATTTATTTCATCAAGATTTCAATAGCTAATAAAATAATTAACCACCAATACAGGTAGTATTAAACGCAAATAACGTTAATATTTCCACAATTCCAATCTACAATACGGCTCATAGGTCGCGTAACATAGATTTTATTACAATATTGTACCGTATCAGTTTCCATGGCCGCCACTGTACGATTGCGTGTCCCAAGTCGTTTCTTTGCAATCGTACAAACGAAGGGTTTTCAATAAATATACAGGCAAACGTATAAAATATATACTGTGAGATTAGACTGAGATTAAAACAATTCGAACATGACAACCGGTATTGATAAAACTTTTGCTGTTTTGATACTGTAATGTAGTTAATGAAGTATGATAGTTTAGTTTGGGGAAAAGCTGCAGAATTTATAGCAAATTTTATGGTAGGCTTTAGTATGTGAGAGCTTCGATTGATGCTTAGACAGAAAATTATAAATACTACTATAACATATACAATTAGTACTAAACTATTAAAAGAAATAAATTAATGTAATATCAGCGAGTAAAAATTTGTTGTCATAAAAATAAGCCAATTGGTAATTTGCTTTACATTGAAAACTGATTGTTTTAAATATTTCTTAAAGTGAAAATAATGTGAAAAAGGTAACAGATTTGAATATATGCTATTTACATTTTGATAAAACTACTGTTTTTTTTAATTAAAGAAAAATACCAACCTAATTGAAATTTTTCGAAAGTAAAACAGAATAATATTTTCAGCTTTTCTAATATTTTCCTTTCATGAATCCATTGTAACAATTAAACCATTCTGTCAAAAGGAACCAAGCTGCTTAGGATACAAATTAACATGTCAGGTTCATGAATAGGTGAATAGGAAAACTAACAACCTATCAAGTTTTAATTTCCTTAGAAAATTAGATGCCCTATATTTTTGTTTACCTACATGAAGAAAATTAGAATATACAGGGTGTAAGAGACATCGACGCACAGACGGATACCATGGGTCCAGGACAAGATTCTGGACCCTGTTTCTGTTTCTGTCTGTTTTATTTTTTTATATATTTTTTTTTAATAGTGAGCCGCGCTTAAAGTACTACAGGTACTGTGGTACTGGACACAGTATTTAGGTATACGATGACCTTTCATTATAAACATCTAAGAAGACACCATTTCTAGTTTGATTTACAAAAATAGAAAAAAACCGACGAAAAATTCCAACACGGGGGGGTCCAGAATCATGTCCTGGGCCCAAGGTATCGGTTTGTGCGTCGATGTCTCTTACACTCTGTATAGATTAAATCCCGTATTACAGAACGTCGCTCAATACTCAAGCATTGAGTTGAGTGTCATACTGTTAAAATGAGCTCATCCTATAAAAATCATCAGGTCGCGGGACTTATCAAATTACCGTGACTCTGGAACGTAAAGGGCTAATAAAGGATACCGTGGATCTTAATCACTACGAGTCTGACAGTCCCTCCCGCCCTGCCCTGGGTGGGAGGACTCTTTGATGATTTTACCACGTTAAAAAAAAGGGAAAAGCATCAAATGAGTCCCCCGCCCTGATTGGAGTGGTAGGGAATGTCAGACGCTTAGTGACTAAAGGCCATGGTGTTTCTTCAATAGCCCTTTACGTTCCAGGGTCACTGTTACCTTCTTAGATCGTACTGCGCTGTAATACTGGCCTTAGAGACGTTTTTATCAACGGTAAAGATATTGAAAAATTCCCCGTGAGAAAAAAAACCCGCATTTATTCAATTGTGTTATTTGTAATAATTCCACGAAATAACACACCTATTCCGTTATTAATAAATTTGTTGATAAAAATTCTCGGAATTTATATATTTTTGATTTCCTTAACGAAACTGTGAAACATTTTTGTGGTCTAAGCCAATATTAAAGCTATTGTCAAACAGACAGGCGAAGCGAACGCATAGCGAAGCGTTTTTGTTTGTAATGTATGGAATTGTTTGAAGCCTGTCACATAGACTACCGGATCGCTTTAGCTTTTCTATATGACAGGATTCGGATCGCATTCGCTTCGCCTGTCTGTTTGACAATAGATTAAAGGTGCGAATAAAAAATAGATATTTTCAGTGGATAAAGAAAGGTTAAAATTATTTACAGACAGGCCTGTTGGTCTAGTGGTTAGTGACCCTGACTGCTATACCGGAGGTTGTGGGTTCGATTCCCACCCAGGACAAATGTTTGTGTGATGAGCACGATCATTTGTTCTGTGTCTGGGTGTAATTTATCTATAATAAGTATGTATTTAGAAATAAATAAGTATGTTTATCAGTTATCTAGTACCCATAACACAAGCTCTGCTTAGCTTGGGACTAGATGGCGTTGTGTGATAGTTGTGGAATATTATTATTATATTATTATTAACTAAGGCTCAACGATGCATTTGATACTGAACACAATTATTAAATCAATTTTTTTTCTTGTTGATTGAACTCGTATTTATAAAAAGATTTGTAGATTCCTAGTAATTGTAGAACTGACACTGAGAATTGAAGCCAAGAACTGAAGAAAAAATATCCTACCGAAAACAATTTTATTGAACATGTCCAAGGAAAACATTTAATAAGTGAGCAGACACACACGATTAATCGCGCGTGGCGACTTGTCGCGGTCCATTCGCAGTACATTTAGAGTGGAAATTAGCTTGGCTCGTTGTCGCACCGCGATTAATCGCGTGTGTCTGTTCGAGCCTTTAAGCCTCCTGGACACACGCGATTAATCGCGCGGGGCGACATGTCGCGGTCCATTCGCAGTACATTTAGAGTGGAAATTAGCTTGGCTCGTTGTCGCACCGCGATTAATCGCGTGTGTCTGTTCGAGCCTTTAAGCCTCCTGGACACACGCGATTAATCGCGCGGGGCGACATGTCGCGGTCCATTCGCAGTATATATATTAATCGCGTGTGTCTGCAGGAGGCTTTACGCTCATCACGCACACATTTGTAAAAAACTGGCTTCACAATAACGTTTTGTTATGGACACGGAATCTAAATACTTTATAATCTAAGCTATGGCCAATTTAAAACGGTCTAATAATGTCACTATAACCAAGAAATACCGAATGCAATCAACCACACGGGCTGGTTATGGCACGACACTAAATAATATTAACTCTCTATAATTTCGCCTTATCTTAAGTATGGGGAAGGCAATTTCTTTGCTACGGCAAAATTATAGGAGTCCGCGCGTGAAACCTAACACCAACAGCCTAGTACATAAGTTTATATACCTGTATTTACTATGGGTTATTTACATAGATTTGTATGGGTGTTTGGGTTGTATGTATTGGGTAATGGGTCGTAATTCTTTGTATGGTAGGGGGAAGTTTTGAAGTAAGAAGGGGGATATCAGACAAAACTGTGGAGTATTATGGTGTATTATGGTTTTCTGTTGCATTAAAGGAAGAAAAAGGATTAATTAGTTTTATTGCGGTTATGGAAAATATAATAGTTCGAGGAAGTGGGTAGGAATACACTATGAATTCTGGCTCTAGGGAAAAACAATAATGACAGTGTAATATTTATTATTGTTTTTCTATTACAATTAAATTATTGTTTTTCTAGCTTTTGCGGGAGGCTTTGCCCGCGTTTAGGTGTAATAGTAGATAATTATGCCCGACGCCAGGGCGGATTGCTAGTCAAAAATAGGATAAGAAGTACATTTCGGTGCTAATCACAGCAATTATCAAATCTTTGTCAACTATTGATACTTTTGGCAGATAGTCAAATATTAATTTCATGACTGACTCTTCATGCAATTTGTTTTTTTTTTATCCTACCAATGAAAAAAACGTATTGTAGATAAACAAGGAAACAAACACAGAATTTTTGACTCTTTAATACTCTCTCTCTCTCTTTATTCTAGTAGAGGAGGCGAACGACCGAAACTTTCATTTTTAAAGGTATTTTTTTAGTATTACTTCGCTGTACTTATTTTTATTGAGAAATGGCTATTTCTCAACTCTACCGATTGGTAGAGGCAGCCATTTTTGGTCATTCGCCTTTCAAACTATCTTTGAACAAAAACAAATCACTCAGTTAGCCCCCCTAAACCCCCAACTTAACCCTCAAATAACCATGATACAAATTGTTGCAGATATTCATGCACAAAAACGCAATGCAGATGCACGCTCGAGAACTCCAGCGAGGTCTTGGAGGTGAAGTAAAGCCACACCAGTGCCAACAGTGCCTAAAATCCTTCAGTTCCAACCATCAACTCGTTCAGCATATCAGGGTTCATACGGGAGAGAAACCTTACAAGTGTTCCTATTGTGATCGACGGTTCAAGCAGCTTAGTCATGTTCAACAGCATACGCGGTTGCATACAGGTTAGTGGATCATTGGAAATGTTGTGGAGATAAATGTTTTTTTTTTTAATGAAAACAATGTTGTGAAACACGTTTTGTGTTATAGAAACATGTTGCAATGTAGCAAAAAGATGTTGCATTGTTGAAGAAATATATTGCAATGTAGCAGAAACATTTCCCTTGTTGTAGAAAAATGTATTATGTTGTAAAAAAATATTACTAGCTTACCAGAAGCATATTAAGGCTTCGAATTTTTCACAACATTGTTGCCAACTAGTTAAGATGTTACAAAACATTGTAGTGTAACTCAACTATCTTTCTATGAAATATGGGATTGTTTTTTCCTTCAACCAACATTTTGAGACCTAGGAAAGGTCTCAAAATGTTGTTTGATGGAGATTTATCAATATGCAGACTGTTGTTAGGTTTCATACATTGTAAAAATTACATTAGTTATACAGTTGTAATCAGTTAGAAGAATCATTAAAGTAATAAGTATACTTACGTACACAAAAAATACCACACATCGTATTAGTAGCCTATCCTAAAGAAGGAAAAACATAACAATTAACTTTTATGCATAAAACAATGCAAACATAATTATTTTAATTGCAGTTAAAAATACTTATTAATAAAAGTTATGCCATTATTTATGGCAATATAAATAAAATGTCACATTAGGTTCATAATATCCTACTGCATTTAAAAATAATAAAATAACAGAGCAATAGATGGATCTACTTCTTTAGGTGTTGTTTTTATATAAAATTAAATAATTCTATTGTACACTTAATTTGAACATGAAATAAAAATAAGAAATCTAAGGGAAAAAAATCATTAGGAATCTGAAAACATCTTTTATAATGCGGACAGCGAAGGAGTGGAAGTCTCTGCCTGCGTCTGTGTTTCCGAATACATACAACCCTAATCTCTTCAAAGTTAGAGTGAACAGGCTTCTTCTGGGTAAGCTCGCTCCATCGTCGACCTTGTCTTAGTCACTCCTGACCTAGACTAAGGTCAAGAGCAAACCCATCAAACATTTAAAAAAAAATCGTCGCGTTTTCTCAACTATGACGAGATAAATTTCTATTATATCTGCCTATCAGTATTTTACATGGAGCGACAGCCTATCCGACCTCCATAACCCCGTTAATATACCCCTGGGTAAGACAGAAATACCTAATAGAAAATAAATAGCTTTGTCTCTTATTTAAAACTAATCATAATATTGCCATCTACCATTACGAACTGGCCCATAATAGATTCTTGCATAAAAGTTATTTTAGTAACAGTATTTGTACTTCTTACACCTTTGATATTACTCATACTGCTTCTAACGAAACGTGAACTATTAAAAAATATAAATTTTCAAACAAAGAACTTCAATCATATATATCCTTCAAAATGGGTTACGTGACGGCGTTACGGAAGGAAGTTACAAAAAGATTCAACTCTCATAGTTGTAGTAGGGAATTCACGAAATGAAAATCTTGACATAGTAAAAATTTACCTGTTCATCAAACGATCACAAAGTTTGATTAATCGCGAAGAAAACGTCACTAAAACATAAAACTCTATGCCCAATCTATGCATAATATATCAAAAAGAAAAAAAAAATAGACAAACGAAATCTAAACCGAACAAACTCTAAAATCAAACATGTCGACGTTCTATTCCAAATTTAAAAGCACACACAAGCGCGTCACGAAAAAATAGAACGTTTTAATTAAAATAGGCTCCCCACTATTGGCCGATGTTTCTAAGAAAAAAATGAGTACAACCGTATACGTGAAAAGCGGTAAAAAAAATTCTCCAATGGCCAGCGGCGAGCGGCGGCGGCGACCAATAGGAGGGGCGCGTTGCAAGCCAAGTACGTTTTACGTGGCTTAGATAGAAAAAAATTTACGTGTTTTTCCACGTTCGCTGTAGCCAATGAGAGCCGCCCGTCCATTTGTATCTGCATTATAATTCAATCGCATGTTTTTGCTGAGATTTTTATTGTTTCGTTTAGCAAGACAATTAGTTGGTAGCATAAGTTGATTTTGTTTTATTAAGTATGTTGTTGGAAACTTGGCTGTCGTAAAAAACGATGTAAAATAAATTAAGGTTCAGTTGTCTGTCATGTTTTTCTGATTAGTATTGTTTATATTAGTGTCTTGTGGAGATATAAATATGTTAATTGGTTCTCTGTGACATGACGTCAGGCGAATATACCTTGATATTTCTACCGTTTTTTTTTATAATCTACCATTGGACATTGTCATTATTTTATTTTTTTTATTTTAACTTTATTTTCTTCTTTTAAAGACTGTTTTTTTTCTTCAAATTATTTATTAATTTTAGAATTTTATCGAATATCAAATTTTCGTTAGTTAATTTATTCCCTTTTATTTAATTTACGGAAAAGTAAACAGTATCAATTAAAAACACTT
This sequence comes from Agrotis exclamationis, assembly GCA_950005045.1. Taxonomy (NCBI): domain Eukaryota; kingdom Metazoa; phylum Arthropoda; class Insecta; order Lepidoptera; family Noctuidae; genus Agrotis; species Agrotis exclamationis. Next base: position 11,594,567 of record OX465443.1, read on the forward strand.
TAGAGACCCAAACAGGAGTTTTAATCACAGACTAAAAAATTCAACATGGCTGTCCATAATAATTAAATCGTTTATTACAAGTCCGTGATTGCAGGTTGTCAATAATAATGAGTTTTTTAATTATGGCAACATCGAGGAGTCATGTCGACAGTTTGGTCGCGTTTTTATTAATTATTGAGCGTTTGTGGGTATGTGCTGGTTTCTTTTTTACCTTATTTGTAATTTTTTGCCCTACTTATGCAACTAGAAATATACACTGACGTGAATTACGTGGAAAATTTTGAAGAATTCAAAATTTTACGTAGGTATACCTTTGGTGGTAGTCATTCTGTTCTTTAAAATCATATTCATAACAGACCTCTCTAGTTCTAAGTTTCTTAAGAAAATTAGTTTAACTATAATTATTATCTTCAAAACCTAAAAAAAATGTCCTTCGAGCCGGATTGAGTAGAAACTTTACAAATATGTAGTTACTTTTAATATCAACATGAGTCTAAGTACCTATCCATCAAAGTATGCCCAAGGCCCACAAATTACAGGCTTCACGATACAAATTGAACACCTTTTTCAGCCTTTCAGAAACAATATAAATTCAATGAAAATGTTCCCACGTCTTTTCACTATAAAATGCCATATAATAACGTACATAACCTTTCAAAACCTTTCCATTTCCACCCTAGGGTGGAATAGTTGAGTAAGACGGAATGATACCCTGTCAGTTTGATGTGAAAAATACCTATCAGTATTCATGCGGTATTATCGTTGTATAATTGCTTTTTAATACGTCTAGGTTTCTTATGGGTATTTGAGGGTTGATAATACAATGGCCGGTGTTCTTTGTTATTAAAAAAAAAAACTGTTTTATTATTTCTTGTAAATGACATTTAATTCTGATTTATTTAGTTAAGAAAACACTTACATACAAGTACCACGTTAAAATTGTAGTTGAATTTTAATACAAGAAGAGGTTTTCTATTTGAATTTGCGTCGAGAAGCAGCGAAACAAACTCGGGGGTATAAAAATGCCACTTTATAAGAATCATATTATTATGTAATTATTATGAATTGCGAAAAAATCGTAAAATGGAACATTCTATATGAATTTCTCAAGCAACAGTAACACAATAATTCCACTAAGAGGCCTTTTTATTAAAACTCCAGATCACAGTCCCTTTTATAGTCCAAACGTAAACTAGGCCAGGTCATTTTGGGACCTATTTAAGGTGTCTGAGATGGACTTTTGAAGAAAACAAACCGGACTGATTTAATTGGACCTGTCCAATCAGTGTAGGTACACATTTGTCAGTAATCGTGTAGCTCTCCTCTTCACCAATCGATAAACAATGTGAAAGAAAAGACAATCCGTTAATTGCTTATTGAAAATTGTCTTGATGAATACTATGACGCCGCTAAAAAAAAACTTTGACAGTCACAAATGTACAGACATACAGGGTGGTCCAGGCCACATGGATATAATTTTTTTTTAGATAGTCCGGTTAGGGACCTATTTGTACCCGCCAGGAAAATTAAAAAAAAAAAGTTTTTTTTTATTTTTTTTTATTTTTTAATTGGAGTTTACGAAACATCAGTCGATTTCAATGACAGTAAAGAACTATTCTTGCATTGATATGAAATTAAATGCACTTTTTTTTCTTTCTGACACTCTCACACAATTTTTTTCTTTCTGAGAGAGTGCAATGTCTAAGTAAGCACCTAAAATAAAAATATAATGTAACTTTTCATTTGAAAATTAAATAAAAACATTAAAAGTGGTGATATTTCTAAAATTACAAAAAAAAACATAATTATCTTGTAAACGGGTGACAAGCGATTTTTTTGCTGGCGGGTACAAATAGGTCCCTTAGTCGACTACCAAAAAAAAATTTATATCCATTTGGCCTGGACCACCCTGTATATTTTTTTGTAAACACAGACAACTCAATTAAGATTCGAAGCATTCCGAATTCAGAACCCTCCTTGTTCTAAAAAGTGCCAGACAAAAAGTTTGTATACATCGCCTTATATTCCTTTTGATACATTCCAAATAGGCTGAAAAACTCTTCGATCGCCCTCCCCAATTATTTTCAAGATTTTGCATGACAATGGTCCAAAAAACTTGTATACGAGTGAAACTTTAGACAAAAAGTCTTGTTTTTGTTCGAAAATGTTCATTGGAGAAGTTTTTCTTGTTTATTTGTATGTCAATTTGTTTGAGTAAGTGGGGGAAGCGTGTTTGTTGAGTGTTTTTCATGTCGTTTACACAGTGGTGTGTGATGGCCGTCAATGGCTATTGCTTTTGTAATAGATACAGTCAGTTGCATTCTGTAGCACCTAAGTTTCTGCTATATTTTATATGGGGCATATCGGCCTATCGCCACCCGACCATGGACCATGCCCGGGTCGACGGCGCGTTGTGTTCCACGCGCGCCTCAAAGAGCGCCAGCAAGATAACGGGGCCCCCCTCTAGAGAGTCAAAGCCTGCCGGGGTCGCGGGACTTATACCATTACCGTGACCCTGGAACGTAAAGGGCTATTGAAGGACACCGTGGATTTTAGTCAGTACAAGTCTGACAGTCCCTCCCGCCCTGCCCTGGGTGGGAGGACTCATTAAATGATTTTACGACGCTAAAAAAAAATTGTTATATGACCTTTAATTTGTTCTGACCAATGAGAATTTAACTGAACAGGTTTCTTCAAAATATAAATTGACAGTTATACATAGATGAACGAATACTTTAAAAGTATTAATAGACGATTATTTTTACTCATCATATTCAGATTATATCGTTCATACTGTTGAAACACAGACCTCTGCTCAGTGGGTCATGAGCGCAAGTATTTGGCTGGCATATGTCTTCAAATAATTTTATTTAAGTAGTTTCAAGTTTATTTCATCAAATAATGAGCATTAAAACACTTAACAGAAATGCAATATCAGAGTCTACCTTTTATATTAAAAACTGTCACAAGTTTCACAAAGAAAATTAACAAATTTTCAAGCTGAAAAAATAACAGGTGTAGGCAAAACTCGCGCAGTCTTCTTCCGGTCGCTCCTGAAACTCAATATTAAACTGAAACTGGAAAGTTTTCAGTGAAAAATTCTCTAAAAGAACAAAGACTTCTGTCCAATGTTCTTGAAACTCTGTGTAAGGAGAAATATTCGAATAATTTCTTCCATGAAACCTTTCCGCCTTTTAGACATGAAAACTTTTTGTTAGTGATTTTTTTTTGTTTACTTAGTATTGTGGGTTTTCTTAAAACTGACATTGTTTTATTACATTATCAACACCTACATTCAAGCTTATACCTACTTAAACTATCATGAGTCGACTTCCAGTTCAATAAAAGTGTGTTGAATTCCCTGAATGATGTTTATTAGACTCGCCCCATAGTACACGAACACGGACGGAAATGTGGTCATACCTATCACAGATTCAGCTCTGCTTAACCCTTACCGTAACCCGGATCCACACGGTTGCGGGACTAACGAATTACCATGACCCCGAAACGTAAAGGGCTGTTTAAGGACACCGTGGATTTTAGTCAGTACAAGTCTGTCTGCAGGGCGGGAGGGACTGCCCTGCCCTGGTTGGGAGGACTCATTTGATGATTTTACGACGATAAAAAAAAACCTGGGTCCACATGCTATTAAACTATGTTAAAATATTAAATAAGCCACTTAAGAAAAACTAGGTGGAATCCAAGCAAAAAAAAAAACTTTTTTTTTTTTCAAAACTTCTTTCACATTAAAACCTTTAACTACAATAAAACTTCCCAAATCCTTTAGAGCACATCTCATCACTCTAAATTCAGCGTTTTCAAGCCGCTTTATATACCATCCGTCACTGTTAGCTCACTATATACAAGTACCTGTATATACATGCCAATCCACAATGACTGGTAGGTATGTAGCCCAGTACCTTAGCAATCAGCTGAATTTGAGTTACGATGAATATGTTTGGATAGGTATATGTTAAGACCATTTTGAAGAGGTAGATGATGAAGGAGGTGATGATTTTGAAGAAGTAGTAGATGATTTTAGTTTAAGTGATGATAATAGAAAGATTGAAAAAGTTATAGAAGAATTTTTCAGTCAAAATAAAGCAGGATGACAATAATTTTCTATTTCATGTTGAGTTACATCTCTAGTTGCAGTTTTAATACTGAAATCGACGTCATTCACAATCACTTTTTTACTACCAGTATCTGGTTGAACACCACCAAAGTCATCATCATTTACTCCATCGAAATTACCATCATTTTCGGAAGTTGAATGACCTACACCAACATAAACATCATATCCTTTTACGGTTTCACGCCCTGTGCAAATTATTGGTGCTATGTACTTATATACAGGGGGTGAAGGGGTGATCTCGTGTGTTCGCGGGTGGGGTATAAGGGGGAAGGGGGATAGTGGAAATCAATAGAATCATTGCGCCATGGTACACAGACGATGATTCCACTGAATCCGCGAGCGAAACTGCGGTGCATGAGGGGGGTAAAAATGTTGAAGTAATGATTTTCGGGACAGTGGAGGAATTTAATATTGATGATGACGATTTTACAGATTTCAATCATCTGAAAAATGAAGTGAATCAAAAGAACAACGACATTCTCAATATAAAACGGTTTTCTGATAGATAACATAAAAAAAAGAATTGTGAAATTTTAACTTTGTCACAAAAAGATGTTTTTCAAATATAGATTTCAAAAATATCTCCTACCCAAACCTCTTTACCTATTGAAGACTTTATAAAAGTCATCTATGGGTCAACAATATACTTATACCTACTATAGTTATTCGTTTAAATTTTTAAACCATGATCTAAGCCATTGCAAGATTAAAGACTACCGTCTCATTCCTCCGCATTTACTTTCTTTATAAACTTATTATTATAAATCAGCCCATAGTATCCCACTCCTGGAAAAACGCCTCTCTCTACTCCTTCCACTTCTCGCGGCTATCTGTGACTATAGTCCAGTGTAATCTAACTAATATTATAAAAACGAAAGTTTGGCAGGGTGGATGGATGTTTGATGCTCTTTCCCACAATAACCACTGATCAGATTTGGATGAAATCTGGTACACAGGTACTTTATAACCTGTACTAACACATAGGATACTTTTTATCTTGGTATTACGTTCCCGTGGGATAATATTCGACTTACAAGCGAAAAGTCGCTGGCACCAGCTTATCCTTTATAAAACGTTCCAACTCTACTGTATTCTCTTCAATATTGTTCTCTTTCATAAGTTTTTTTTTTATAATTATTTTATCAGCCCATAGTATCCCACTGCTGGGCAAAGACCTCCCGCCACTACTGACGGCTTTCGGCGACCGTGGTGCAGTCCTTCATGAAGCGGTCCAATAATCTCAACATCTTCGCTTGGGCCTCGTTTCTTTCTTATTACCCAAAGAAAACCTGGTATAAATTTCTTCTCCACTACATATTTCTTCTTCAAATTCGTTATCTTCTCCACAATATCTTACCCCTACCCATCTCTGAATCTTGAAGACGTTGCCTCAAACAAACCTATATCTATAGCATACCTAAGATCTACATGTTCGTCGTCCTACGCAAGTTCTAAGAACCTATAGAGTACTGCAAGCTCCGCAATAGCCTCCTCTAGTAGTTTAGTGTGACCAAATCGATATCTGTGTCTAATATCACACATACTTTGGTACGTTCTATGGTTCTGTTCAGCTCAGTAGGTTTCTAAGTGGTGTGTTCTCGTTTGAATCCCGCGTTGGGTAGAGCTATCGAAGTTTCCAGGATAAGTCTTGATAAAATAGCGCTTAAACATAACCGGTGATTTGTAGGTATAATTTAAAAGGTTGGTGCAGTGGCTGATTGATCGACTGCTGCGCAAGATGTTACGGATTCGATTCACATACGGCGCTACAAGTAGTTATTCCAGATCTGGTTGTTGTTGAGTAATTTCTTAACAAACATGTAAATAAGCTACTATTGCACGGAACTGAGTCAAAATCTTTGACAAATAGAGGCGTTAGAGATACTAGAAAAATGAAATCTAAATACAATTCTCAACAATATTCAATCTGATATTATTCCTAAATCTAGGTACCCATGTTATGTATTTCAAATCGATTTCCTTTCAAAGCCAACACACGGTTGAAAGCTGTTTTATTATCTTGCCGTAAAACCTTGAAATCGGTATAAAATCTTCACATCTGGGATTATAACTGGCGATTTTAATTAAAAATTGCATTATGTTGTCATTATATTAGATTTAACTTTCTCTTTTAACTGTTTTAATTACTTCAGGAAGATCTGGTTGTGTTAGAATGTTGTTGCTACATAATCCTCTAAGGCATATATACACGGACTGCTAGAAGCAGTCAGTATTGACTGCTTCGCGCTGCAACTGCATAAAAAACTACAGTTTCCTACAAACGCACGTAGACGGACTGTCGAGCTGCTTCAGAAGTAATTGATACCGACTGCTAGAGCAAGCAATGGCAGCTTCAATCAGTGGAATGTGACTGCTCGAACAGTCCGTGTATGTTAATTACTGGCTCAGTTAGCCAGTAATCAACATACACGGACTGATTAAAAACCACCAAAATATAATTATTTGTGAAAGAAATTACCGCACAGTGTTACGCAACATACAAAGTCCGGACAAAATTTCATTTAAGTAAACTTTTCCTTGAACTACAAAGGTATTATGCAATATACAAAATATTAAAATAAAGGTATGCATACATTTTGGCAGTATAATCTCTACGGCAAAACCGCAGTGTTGCGGCTTCCGTAGCGCACAAATGCATTTCCTTTAAATTAAACTAATGTGATATTGGGCTAAATAAATAATTATTTGGACTATTTTGGACCCTGTCTTGCTAAATGTGGTGGGTGATTTTGACCTGTGCAATTCGATTGAATTACGTTTGATTATCGAAAATTAAATACATTTTGAAACGAGTTTTTTTTTTAAATTAAATTATTTAAAACTTTAGCCACCAAGTACAAAGGCTGACTAAACGCCTTTAACATTTTCTGTCCTTCTACCTAAAAGTAATTTATGGGTAGTTTTTACAATGTAATTTGATTTACGTAATCAAAACCGAGCTGAAACGGATACTACACTATCTGATTCAGATAATGAATCAATATAAATGATAAAAACCTTATAGTAGCTGTTGAAGTATAGGAGTATTACGATAGTAAAATACATACCTCGCAGTGTTAGAAATGACTAAAATAGCAACTAAATTTTTTTACTATTTCTTTGAAAATGTAGGTACTAGACAAGTTTTTATTTAAAATTTTCCTATAACGTCATAAAAAGTAGCATCAATGATGTCCTATTAAATAAGCAGCCAATATGATCACTTGATCAGCATTTAAAGCAAATCCAGTAATCAAAATTCATTGACGATCCATCGACGTGTATCTATAATGGGTTTTAAACACGTGATTGTAATAATTAACTAGCATTAGACATGTTTAATTACGTGTTCGAACTAAAAATATAATTTCCCATTTCATTGAAATGGCTGACTAAGAAATAATAAAGATTATTCAATTCTGACGTAAAATTTCCGCCATTTTTACGCACAGTTGTCTCATAAACTTACCTCGTTGGTACCCTAAAAATAACCTCAAGACAGAAAGGGGATGATGAACCTGGGGCCTCTGGGAATTACCGTTAATTCAACCACGTAATCCATCTTATCATTTTTTCGAAATTTATTAATGGAAAATTGTGTCCGCGCAAAAGAAATCCTGTCCCACTGGGAATAAAAGGGTGGATTTATATAGTATAGTATTTTAGTGTTAAATAATGTAATATTAATGTTTTAGTGTATCATTTTGGCTTTTGGTTGAATGCCATCTTATGTCTGTGTGATAAGGTTGCAATTTCAGATTTAGTGGTTTTAAATAGCTTGATTTATTTTGGGGGCATATTCAAAACCAGATATAGTTAGTTGAGAATATGAATCAGTAACTTATTTACGTTTAGTCGTTTTCTAATGTAAGGTTCAAGGAAAAATTGCCAAAGCATTGTAGGTAATTATTGTTTTATTTTACTTACTTTTAAAGTGAAGTCTTGAGTAGACAACAATTGGTATTCTGACAGCGATAACATTTAACAGTGATAAAAGAGAAGAAAAAATATAAATAAGAAGCGTGTTTCGGTGAAACACGCTAGTCAGACGCGAGCCTATTGCTAAATGAAAATGAATCATTTTTTTCAAGTAAGACAAAGACACATTTGAATTGTCAAAAAATACTTCAATAAATTAAAACACGTAATGAAAACGTCACGATCCAACATATAATACTAACTATGTTTTCAGTTTCAAGCAACAAATCAAATACATTTTCTTAATCACCCAATTACAAATAAAAAGAAGCTTGCCAATAACAAGGCTAATCGGTGTAAAAACATACCTTTTTTTTACTGTAAATATTCAAACAAAACAGATTCGTCCAATAGAAAACGTCGTAATTTCCATGATTGGTTCAACTCCGAGGGATTCAGTTATCTTTTTTTCTGTCTCTTTTTTTTTCATTTTCCTCCGCGTCTTTGTGTCACCCTCCAGAAAAAGAGGGCACAGTTTACGAGGAATGCAAATTTTGATACTTTGTTTTAAATAATATTTTATTGTGACAAAAAAAAAAACAAGGCTCAAATTCATTCTGTAATAATTCTATATTATAGTCATGAACTCATTTTAATATGTAAAAACTAAATGGTAACTTATTATACCTACAAATATACACTAATAAGAACTAAATATACAATAACTATTTGAATCTAAATATTTGCAAAACAAATAGTTAATACATAGTAATTATTATTTCTAAAGTTACGATCTGGTATACGGTATAGTTGTCTATCTAAATATTGTTGTTTTTCATTAACCAGATTTGGTCAAGTTATTTGTAGCCTGAATCTGATTACTTATAGTATAAAACTTCATCGTAGTCACCTTAAATGTAGCTTATGCTTTCTGATTCAATATTGAATTAGTACATTAAAAATAAAGTAGTATAGTATTATACATCTAGAAGATACAAAAAAACTACAGCCACATTAGGACACATTTAATTTCAGAAAATAACGTAGCATCTCTTAATGATTCAATATTCAAAAGGATAATGCCAAAAGCACAATCAATTTCCCAAATAAAAATAGAAAAAAAAAACAAGTATCAAATCGGTTTGCAGTATAAAAAACTGAAGCCTATTTGCAGAAGCCGAGATGGAAAAAAGGTTGTTTCGCGTGATCGGCTTTTATTTGATTTTCACAAATGTTTGCGTCCAAATTAGCGCCCGTCTCGTCCTATATTGAGTATTTTGTTTGTTTTTCCTGTATTTTTCTTTTTGTCAGAAAACACTTTTTATTTAAAGCGTTTTATGCATTTGTGTTGATGATTTTTTTATAGAATATATAGTCTATAAAATCGAGATTTTTTGAAAAAAAGATCATAAAAAATATAAATTATAGGATTGGGGTCTTTAGAAAAAATAAATAAAAATGCAATGTACAAACAACTTCATAAATGCGTCGCTAACAGAGACCAGAATTCAAATGAACCCAGAAATTCAATTACCCACTTCCTAGAAACATACTCAATCTTTTCCTAGAAAAATACACTTTCCTTCGCTTTTATTCCTCATTAATTATGAGCCCAACACTTCCATAACAGCGTGGCTATCTAAAAATAATGTTTTGCAAAAGGTTGAAGTTCAAAAAGTCTATAATATAAAGTAAACGAAAGGTTTTGATACCCTTGCTTTTTTTATAAAATAAAAGAAACCACCGGAGTTATCTTTCTATTAATTTGAAGTACACCTAACCCTCGGCCGCGAGATTTTTGTGAGATAGGGATGAGTTATTATGTACCTAGTTTGACGCTTAACCCTTTTTGAATTTAATTTTGTTTGAAATTTTCTTGGCCTTTTTCTTGTGAGAAGTCAGTGGAATTTCAAGTACCTACTTTCATTTACATCCTTTCAGAAATATTTATAGCTATCTCAAATAATTATTTTCCTAGATTTAATAATGATGTTGTAGGTATTATAGCGTGTTAAAACGGATAACATGACATAGTTACAAGTTGATTGTCCATAAATCATAATTTGAACACCACATTTCCTTCAGTAACTGTTGCTATTTACGAGAAAAGGAAACTGTGAACGCAACAATTTAATTACCACAAACCTTAATTTATCTTTTTTCACGAAAAAATAAAATAACACTACATTATTTCACTTGCTCTAAATGCATCACTATTTTAATTGAAATGTACCTAATTGCCTATTCAAATACAAAAAATATCAACGCAATACTACCACCCATAAGTTTTAATTTATCTATTTTTTAAAAAAAAGAAGATAAACCCGAAAAAGCAATAAAAAAAATAACTCACTCGCTCTATCACATCACTACTTCAATTCCAATCTAGCCACCGCATTGAAACTCAATACCTACTCAACTCTTAATACTGCACAGTGGTCCGCCATTACCACTTAAGTGCTCAAATAGTAATGGGAAAGAAATCACGTTTCCCCCACCCCTAACCAACCCTCGGGCCGCAGATGTCGCCCGAAGATTTTTCAGGCAAAATGAGCTTTTGCCTAATTTATTTTTTGCCGCCTTCTTTTACCCGGGTAAATATTGACATCATATCGCCGAATCGAATTGGGTGGACGTGCCTCGTTTCTTTTTTTTATCTTTTATTGTTAAAATATGTTTTGTTTTGTGGAATTGTGACAGGAAACCCTGTTTATTTTTTTTTTTTTTGAGAGAATAATACGAGAAAAATGCTTCCGTTTCATCGAAGGTAGGTATATACTTGGAAAACACAATTAAACTGCATGTACTCTATTATTAAAAGCCAAAGTCATGTTATTTACTTAGTATATCGTTTTAATATCTATGTCGCGTGTTTTTAACCCATAATAAACACGCTTTAATTTAAAGTATTAATTAATTTCCTAATTCAAAAAAACAGAAACATTTTTATGTTTTACCTAAAAGTTACACCTTTTTTATCTTGTCAATAAAATTACAATAAACGTCAGAATGCCCTATCTTATCCACACTACACGAATTCTGACAAGACGCTGTAGAAGGTCGTATCTCAGCTTTTTTGCCGGAAACGGACGCACGGACCAGTGATTACGAAATTATATTGGGGAAGAAATTCTTCTCAGAATTTTTTGCTACTTTCTTTAGGTGTCGGACTCGATTGGTTATTAAATCGGACTTAGTTGTCGCACCCTCTTTTAATTGTCTTGGAAATTTTTGTCTGGAGTTTTTTTTTTAATTTGACCCATTGTGCGAGAGTTTTGAGAGTTGAAGGGATTTGACCTTTTGTGTTTCTTGAAAGATAGGTATAATATTTAATAAAGCCTGTATTACCTGGTTTTTCACGAATAAAGCCTCCTGCAGACACACGCGATTAATCGCGCGGGGCGACATGTCGCGGTCCATTCGCAGTATTTTTAGAGTGGAAATTTGCTTGGCTCGTTGTCGCAGCGCGATTAATCGCGTGTGTCTGCAGGAGGCTTAAGTTTAAAAGCAAAATATTTTAGGAAAATTTGATCTATCATAAGGTGAGTCCAGATTATGTAACAAAACATGTTATAAAACATAGTTACGATTACTACCGTTTATAAATGTTTCCTTATTGAATCATGTTAAAAAACAATGTTTGATAACATTATTGTTATGTTATGAGTGTGGATACACTCAACAGATTATGTACTTACGATTATAATAAAAGTAGTCAATAGTTTGCCTTATCTCTACATAATATGTATCAGAAATCTTTCCACACAATACAAAAAAAAACACACGCACTCATATTATCTTCAACACAAATATTAATTAATTCCATTAAAATATATCAAAACAATACCTCTAGCGAAGCATAAAGAAACAAAAAAACTTAACAATCACAGTAAAAAAACAATACTCGAAAAAAAAACAAATAACCCCGTATTAATCTTACAAAGAATAATTACTGATATTAATTATAACCTTTTTTGTGTTTTAGCTCCTTTCGAGTCTACCATTCTTCTTTTGTTCTACCATATGGTAGGGTAGAAATTGGTTACTTTTTCTTAGGGTTAGAATTACTTGAGATGATAAAAATGTATCTTTTTTATATTTTTAAAATTAATATTATCTAAACATACACATATAACTTTTAATTTTAAATACGTCTATTAAAAGTCGAAAAAAAAAACAGTAACCCTTCAATGCTCACTGCTAAATTCGCAACTGTCATATAAAAAATAAAAAAATAATTTAAATAAGAACAAAAAAGAAAAACAACATTTATTCTATTTTAAAGAACTCGTGCGCTAAAAACATTTTTTTTCTACGCGACTCTAAGACATCGAGGACACAATTTGTAAAACAAAGATGTCGATTTTAACATGACAATTACCCTCGCATAATGAATAGACACGAAGTACAATATAGTTACAGAAAAACAGGTTTCCTTACTAAACATACGTTTTGTTGAACAAAACTTTATTCTCTTGTGTGAGTTGTACCTGTTTTTTAAAGAGACGCATTTCGAAATGGGTGCGCAATAGTAAGAACGAGCAGTTTTCCGATTAGCACATATTTTGCGCTGTAGGTTTCTTAGCTAAATTGGGTATGTTATGCATTTTTCTGCAATAAATAATATTTAAAGAATTTTTTTTGATGATAAACTTTCAAAAAAAAAACGTAGGCCACCCTACAGTCACACACAAAATTATCCTTCTACTGGTGATGTGAAATTGAGTAACAGTATTGGTGACGTGCCGTCATTTTGACGTACTTCTACAATGACGAATTACGGGAAAACTAATTGCATGGGGATGAAACAAATGGCTTTATTTACAAGTAGAGATCTTACTTTCATAAATTAAACACTTTTTATATATTATAACATAAAAGTTTAAATTATATTATTCACACAAACGTAGTATTAATATTCAGCTAGTATTTTCGTAGATATTGAAATAAATCAAAATAAAATTTTAGTAAATGAAACAAAAATGAAATCCAGCGTTCTATTCTAATTGATACCTTATTAACTAACGAAAAAAAACGCTTTAACATACTACTACAATAGAAAAAAATGAAGATTCATCTTGGTAACAAGCGCTTTTTTTAAAGGCAATAAAGGCAGCAATCTTGCACTACTTGTATAGATGTGATGTTCTTTTTTCTTTTTTGTGGGTCTTATTGAGTAACAAAAGCCTATTGCTTTCCCAATTACTTTATGAGGCTCATCCTCGGAGTCTATGTCAGGTTCCGGACTTTCTGCTCACTTTCGGTGTTGCGATCAGATTCCACTCAGTGATTCCGTTCCAACTCATCTTTGCTACTTTGTTTTAAAAGCTCAGTGTTAATACTCGTAATCTTCGTCATTTGGATTAATTTTTAATGAAAACTACAACTTGATAATAGTATAAAATTACGGACACTATTGGTGACGTGACGTCAAATTGACGTCGGGTATCCTATATCTTATCATCTATGCGTTTGCGATGATCAATTTGTGTGAAATCAGACGCCAAACTGAGCTAGATACAGCTACAGAAAGGCGCGGATGAGTGGAACAAATCGTTCGATAGATATTCAGTGGTTTTGGTTGCAAGGTGTCAAAATGACGGCACGTCACCAATAGAAGGTTATTCTTGACTTGATATAGATTTTTTTTTTTTTTATTTCAACCACATTTGAGTACGAGTAGGTTATAAAAATTCAATTTTATTAACCGCGTAAAATTGTTCTAAGTTTATGAATCGACAGAAACCACTGAGCCAATCACATGCGTGCCTGGAATTTAGTAACCTGTAAGTGAATTCGTACCTTAACCCTTAACTGACGCGTGTGGTTTTGAGGTGCTAATTCAACCAATAATTATTATTCAAGAAATACCAATAAGATAGTTATGTCTTACATTTTTTTTATAATAGGTAGCTTAGATGGTTTATTTGATAAGTAGGTAATACTTAAAATATTGTTGCAAAAAAATCCGTAGAATCTGCCGAAGAAGTAACCAATTTTCTCTATACTTTTCGTAAATACAACACACTACTAATTTATAAACAGTATTTATCGATCAGTCCGTTGACTCCCAGATTTCGACGCACAACATCTGGTCTTCCCACATGTTACCGAAAACATTAAAAAATACCTTTAAAAATCACTAGCAATACCTGATGGGCTTATTCCGGTATCCCAAGATCACTTTATGAGTGTATCGAGACAACAGATGTTCTTCGTGACTTTGAATCGATTTATAATATTAGTTTTATGCTTGTTTATGGTTATTTCGATTAAAAACAGAGAAAAAATGTAAAGGGTTGCGGAAGTCGGGTGATTGGAGGTGATATTTGTTTGTTCAAAGTGTTATTTAGTTGTTTTTTTTTTGTTTCTGTGAGCTGTTGAATATTATTTTGTATTATGATTTTCGAAACCAAAACCATTTGTAGGTATAATTAGACTAGATCGTCATCGCAGAAAAATCATTCTACTTGAAATCATAATATTATCTTAACTCTACAAAAGCAACAATAAAAACAAAATTTAGAAAAAAAAAAAAACAAAAGCAAATCGTGACACAATTAGAGAAAAAATAAAAATTCAAAAATGGAACGCCGCGAACTGACGCGAACACGCAAACTCTCTCGTTCGAAATTCAAATCCCTATGGAGACCTTTTGTTTTTTTACACTCCCAACTTGCTACTTAGCCGTTTCTTTCATTCTTCCTTCTTTAATTAGCAAAAGAATAGGATTGCGTGTTGCTCTTAATTTTTTTTTTTAATTTATTTACTTACTTTAAAAGACAATGGATAATGCGTTTCGCAATTAATTGTTAGGACATGCAAATTTTTGTAAGTCTTTTGTTTATTAATTATTTGCCGTTAAAATAATAGGAAGTACTGTTAACTAGTTATTTTACCCACGGTTTTCTTTGAGCTTTGTTTGCTTACTTTAAGTAGTAAGTTCGTTGTTACTGATATTTGCATTAGTAAGTTTTGATGCTATATATCGTGGGTTTTTAAAGAGAAACTATATTTTTCTTACTTAAATTCATTTCGCTATCTCACACATAATGTTCCCTGGATATGTATCCAAAGATAAGTGCACTATTATGTTATTATAGGCATCAAAAGTTGCATCACCAGATGCGAAGTAACGGTACACGCTGTGCAATACCGCACGTTACCGACTAAAACTGGTTTTGTTTAGCAAAAATATGTAGATGTATAACAAGCCCAAGCTTGGATTTTGTTGCGTGCGGGCATTCGCGACCTTTGCAGCGGTAGGGTTAGCTTGTTTGTACGTTTTATTGATATTTATCTTATTTTTGTTATAATTTATTGGAAATGGCGAGGCTGTTAGTGAAAAATCAGTAGTATCTAACTGAAATAAATTGTAAATTTACTGATACAAGAACATAAGTAATAACAAATAGGACCCGGTAACATAATATTAAAGGAAATAAGATAGCTGCTAGGTTTATACGCAAGAAGTTTACAAAATAAAGTAAATTTACACACACTAACAAAAAAATCGATAAGTCTAAGAATATCCCAGACGTTTCCAGAGTAATCGTTCATCCCCATATTTTTTTTCACTTAATTTAAACTCAAAAGATACTCGAGTTAATTGCTCGCCTCCTTTCAAGAATCGAACCGATTTTATAAGAGAAAGGAAAATTTTCTCCATTTTCCCTATTTTTTGGCACCGTGGGGGCGTGGCGGGCCCCATTGTAAAAGGAACGGTGATTAGAATTCAATTTTGGAACAATCGAACGAATGTGTTAAGAATGATGCGGTGCATTTTAATTGGAGAAACGATTTTTGATTCTTCGTGATTAATTGCTCGATTTGAACACTTTGAAATCACCGTTGCATTTGAGGGTTAAGGAAAGTCGCAATGTTTTTATTCGAGTAGGTTATACTGGTGAATATTATTTTATAAGTAAATGTTACATAGGCTAATTACTGCGGTATTCGTATAGGTATGTAAATGCTTACTAATGTAATATGTATAAAGTAATTAATTATAATAAATAGTTACGAATTGCTAATAAATTCTATAAAGAAATAAGTACATATTATTAGACCTTACGCTTTAATTGAAAATTGTATAGTTGTGATCATTTTTACGACTAATAAAAAATAATAATCATAGAACAGAATCCAACACTAAACGAACCCAACCCGTTCACTGCCATATGGTTTATAATTCATCAAAATTAGTCACGGACGTGCCGGTCAATAATAAAAATTAATAAAAAAACTAACCCTGCAACTGCAACGACAAACACTCGGACACAATGGGGTACAAGCGTCCCGGAAGATATTCTTTCCGTACCTGTGAACAAAATAATAGCCTTGCGCCTTATTAGCATAATAATAGTGGTCCGTACTATTATTTTGGCGATATTGGCTAACAAACGCTCATTATGGCCTGGGCAGCTGCAGGCCATTTTTTTGAGGTCATTGTCCATTGGTATTTGGATGCGTTTGATAACAATGCGCAGGTCACAACCCTTTGGAGCTATGATAATAATAATAATTTTGATTATTATTTTTATAATTTACAAAGGATTGATAAATGTCTCGGTCTATTGTCCGTACATTATTGAATGGGAGTCTAAACTGTAGTTATATTGATGTAGTTTCAATCCTTGTGCGGCCATAACGGATTAAGCTTTCTGTAGTGTCTGAATACCTTTTCGCCTACGAGTTTTAGCTCACAGTTTCATTCTAGCTGTACTCTGTAGTATGAACTTAAACCAAATATTATGTAGGTAACTATACATGACTATTTCCTAAACAAATGCTAGACTTTTATCCAGATTAATAATTTAATTAACGTATAACTATTCGAATCAGTACTAAGTTGATACTAGACAATTATACATATATATCATTAAAAATCAACTTACGATACCTAATAAACGAAACAAAACTTTATAAAAAAGTAAAAGATTAACAACGCAACGACAAATCGCACGAAATTAATAAAACAACTCGTTTGTAAACGTTAAAATAATAATTAACAACAACTCTAAAAAAAGTAATGCAGATTGACACACCGGACCCCTCTGTCCATGTATGAAAAACAACAGGTATCGGAAGGGTTAACTTCAAGGGACAAAACAATAGAGAAAGACAAAAAATTGGATCAAAGGGTTAATTTGAAACGGAAGATTTTTATAAGCGTATTGTGTTTTGTTTTTGGAAGTACGTTAACGGTCAAGTTCTATTTTTAAAATTTTATTGCGAGTACAATTTTAATTTTGTTGTTTATTTTTTGACTCACTACTATGTATTGTTGCTAAAGTAATGGACTGCTGTGGTCTCAGCTTGTAGCTAAAGTTAAAGGTGTTCTCAATTTCCTTCCATTTCAGCCTATTGTTGATTGTTCGATTCAGTATTCACTTTAAATTCAAGAACAACATTCCAGAAATTCGCAAATTACGCAGTTTAGCTCAATAGTTACGGAACATTATCCAAGCAAACATCTTATTGACATTTAACTTATTCAAACTCCATTTCGATTACAACTTCGTTCAAAAACTAAAAATAAAATCCCCTTGCATCCATTTCCCAGATATCCACTGTTATAAAAAAGAAAAATGTCAAACTACGAACTTTAAATCGACATTAAAATCCGATTCAACACTGCAACTGCAGATGAATTTTTAAATCGTCCCCAAGTTGGTTGGTATCTTTTTTCTTTTTTTGTGAAAATGTCCAATGTCTCAACGGAGAGGCGGGGGCGAATAAAAATAATTGCCGCCCGGGACTGATGCCCGGCCAACCTCTTACTATTCACACGATCTTAGTTAGTGACAGGGTTGGCGCTAAAAGATATTTAAGGCGAAAAAATCGAATCTATACTTCTATACTAATGCAATAAAGCTGAGGTTTGAATGCATTTAACTATGGAATATGAGATAGATTTAAACATTTTTTTTTTTCAATTTCTAGGCCAATATTTGAGCAGAGTTACAGGTTTGTACTCTATGATAGACACAGCGGGGTGGTGTACTATAAATTTCAAACTTTGTTTCTTTAACATGACGACATTAGCTTGCTTGATTGATCTTCACTCATTTCACATACTCAACTACAATCTAGTGCTATAAAAGTTACCCATACAAGGTAAGTATTAAAAGGAATGCTTGCCATTCTATTACAACATTAAATTAGACTTTTCCTTTCCATTTCTTCACATTTCTGCTTCATTGTTATATTATAAAGACTATAATAACTTTTCATTTACTTTACTCGTATGGATGTCCTAAAACCGAATGACCCAAATTCAAAGACATAATTTTTGGTGACATCTAATTACTAAGCCGCACTAGGCCCACTCACACGCCTATGTCCCATCTGTGGGAAAATAATTATGATGGTTATTTAAACAGACATTAACCTAGATTTACAAAAAACGCATTAATTACCACAAAAACATTAAGATAAAATACACACAGGGAAGTCGTTAGCAACCCTAGCGGAGACTACGGCAACTTGAGGAAAACTTGCCAACTATAAGTTTTTTGTTCTTTTTGCATTTTTCCCGAGCGCAAAACGTTTGTTTTTTCTTTTTTTTTCGCTTAACCCGCTCCTCCTTCGGTTGAATCTTTTTACTCGTCGCTGAAACGTGTACCCTTTTCAGGAGTTGCTTGGCTATCTTTCTTAACTTGACTGCTTTAGAATTAGGGCGGCGTGGAGAGGGTTAAGATATTTTTATGTTCGTAAGATCTTTTTTTAAACGGAGTGATCTTTTTTAGCAAAATGTGGCGGGAGGGATACATTTAGTTATTATTGATTATAAAAATACCTAAAATTATTAGGCTTAGAAACAAAGGGAGGTAAAATTACAATGTATATTAATATTTACAATTTATTTACCTAATAATAAAACATTTAGGTATGATTCACAGTTTTATTTTATAACAAATCCAATTAGTGGCCTCAGTTTTTATATCGCAACGAAAAATATAAATTATATAAGTAACAATAATTTCAGTCAAATAAATAAGATGTTTTTCCTCAAATTAATATTTATTTTTAGTTGTCGGTAAATTGCCTCCGGTTTCTATGTACCTAACGCAAAGTTCAAATAATTAAAACAAATAGTGTTACCTTAATATTCAGGACAACAACTTGTAAATAATTGTAGCAATACTATTACGGCGTGACCAAGAAGGTGTATGTTTAACCGCAAGTAATATTATAAATTATTCTTAAAATAAAACAAGAAACAATTTTTTACCTGAAGACTCCACAACTTTTCTTATTCCTTGAAAACTCCTTAAGTTTTTATTTGACCACTGAAGCATTCGCGAGATAGCGCCGCGGTGAAAATTAAAAAAAAAACGTCGAGATAAAAAAGGATTCCGTTGAGAAAAGGAAACTTTGCAACGTGGGATGCCCAACCCTCAACGAGCACTTTTTATTACTTTTACGAACTTAAAAAATACTTTTAACAGTCTGTTTTTTCTTGAATCGATTACAATTAAAAAGTTATAACTCGATAACAATTCGGAATGGATCTTCGTAACGAAAATTTTGCATATTGATGTTCTTCCGATTTCTTTGCATGACTTTTGGTGTTTAGACGAAGTTTTACTTGTTAAACCGTTTTTACCTGGCGCAGAGTAAATCGACCATTATTAGTCTGAGTTTGTTTCATTCATCTATCCAATAATTTTAGCTTTACATAAGCTGTTATTTAAATACAATAGTTTATTGGATGAATACACATATACAGAGACAATACAAAACATAAAATTCAAGTATACAACGCAGCCAGTTTAAATGTAAAATCCGTTGCCAAAATTATCAGCACATAACAAAATGGCGGCCAATATCCATATTTAACAGAACGTCAATACGAATTCCGCCCGACGGACGCAGGTGGAATACTATTATATTTTTTTTTATGCCCGCTGCCCACCCCGAAATAGTTGGGGGCGAGGGTGGCGATAGTTGGGTGGGAGTGCGTGACCCGCCCCCCTTTGGCCCCCACCCAACTCCCCCTAGGGTGGTAGCGGGGGCGAGTTGCACCACCATGTGTGCACGCAAATTCGAGGCCCAATAATTTAAATTTTCGAATAGCAATGATTAATGTTGTATAAATTCAGAGGCAATAATACATACAAATAGTTTGAATAGGCTTACGAGTGGTTCGGAAATGTAAAATGTCGGGTTGTAAAGGTGTTGGATTTCAGTGCATCAGCATTTTAGGGTTTTTTCTTTTGATTGAAGTAATTTTGTCGCGTACTTGCAGCTTAATCCTTCGAATACTGTAAAAACACTGCCATTGATTACTTTTATAGAACCTATTGAATCACTGGACAAGAAACATCACGCTTGTAATTTTCAAAGGGTTATGCATTTTTTTTTTCATACAGAGATAATGCTGACCACTATATCGCCTGTTGGAGTGCGATACTGATACAGAAAATACTTTATCTCCGCAATGGAAGCATTGAGCATTGACTGATTATACCTAGTATGCAGTTATCTACTTACCTACTTTTGTAGTTACCCACTTTTCACTAGTTATAAACCAGCATGAAGTAATAAGGACTAATTCATTTTACTTCATGACTAAGATTATTATTGTTTCTTTATAAAAATACTTTAGCATTTACTTTATACATATAGACCTAAAAATCATAATAATATTAAAACATGGTCAATAAAATACCAATTTAAAACTTAACCCTTCAAACACCACTCCAGTAAGACTATTCGAAAAAAAAAAACACAAAAACATTATTGGAAAAAAAATCGAATCAAAACTTCGGCAACAAATTACACATTCGTAACTGCATACGATACTTGTATCCGATCGAAATACTCACTGCAGTATTCACACAGCGTTGCCGTACAAATTATACCTCAATATACGAATAAAGATACATCCTGTATCCGCTTTTTTGCTCAAACTTTCCAATCTGATGGGAAAAAACAACATTTTCAAACTGCATGTTAAAGTTAATCGTTGATTAAAATTAAACTTTAACATGAAAATGTTTGAGCTTATTTTAGAATGATAGCTATTTGCTATTACGTTATGCAGTCGGGCGTAGGCGATTCAGTTTCTAGGAAACTTTTAATAATATAAATGTGAAAGTTTGTATGTTTGTTACTTAATAACGCAAAAACTGCTGGACCGATTTGGATGAAATTTACATACTGATCAATGACAATCTGTTTTAACATACAGGATATATTTTATCCCGTCACCGGCAAAAGCCGTGGGGATAACCCAGTACCTTTACATTTTTAGTGTTTATCTTGAGAAGGATATTAAAAATATTTCCTAATCGACCGGTAACGTAAATCGGTTGATTAAGAGCCTTATTGGTATTACATAATGTTCCGGTGTTGGCGGCTTAGATTAGCCAGTCTGAGCTTTAGGAAAACTTGATTGTATGTTGATTTTGTTTAAAAATATAATTAATAAAATCTAAAGGATGGTTTGCAATTTACCATTTCTTGGTCAAAACACTCTACAATTATATTCTGTACAAAATAAAACAAAAAATCTTGCAAAAAAACGCAAAAAATGTCAATCAAAGAAACATGAAAAACTCAAATAATTCGCATGCAACATAAAACGGCGCGAAGTCTGCGTTCCAAATTCAAAAATAAATTGTGCATCGCGCACGCGCCGACCGACCGGCGTGTTTTAAAATCGACGCGCAACGAGATATGTTTAATTTTAATTTTCGAATCCGCCGCCATTTCTATGTTTTGCGTAGTTGCTATAATGTATGTTTATAGGTTTGTGTCTGTGTGAGTGAGTTTGTTGTAGCATGCTTATTTATGTGAAATGGATTTTTTATATAAAAAAACCTTTTTAGTAATTGTTTTGTATTCTTCAATCCTGAAAACATAAAATAGATACTAAACTGAATTATTTACGCTGGTGCAATTTGATATTATATCGAAATGCGTTTCAATGGTTCATTCTAGGTTTATTTAAAAAGAAAAAATTATATTACTTATTTACGATTTTTTTTAAGATTAAGGATTTATTTTACGGATATATAAATTCGATTTAAAATTATTCTAGATCATACTCGGCCTTTAAAACATTTGAACTCACAAATATTCAAACTTACACGGATATAAAGTATAAGTTAGTGAGAGGTTACTAGTCCTTTGCCTCCGAGCGTCTGAATTAAATTAAATCTAGGTGATTTGCCTTATACTTGTAAATGCACAGAAATCGTGTCCATTGCCATACTTTGAAAACTTAATGAAGTATAATGTCATAATTTGTTTTCCCATTTAAGTACTCACAAGGACTTACCGACGTCAAAAAAGGACATTAAAAAATACCACAAACTCTTTTATCTTGCAACATTTTTAATATTTTATAAAACATAAAGCAAAGTTCTTTTTAAAAGACAAATTAAATTAAATTCTCTTAAGTCACGTCCCGAGAGACACGTAGATTTTAATCATTATTATTATTTGAGTTCGTAATTCTTTTTTTTTGGGATTTTTACTTTAAAAAGATAAAGTTTTTTACCTTTTTTGTAATGTCTGAGAAGATTTTAACAGACCTATAATTATTATGTTGCGAAACTTGGCTCTGTAACTGAACTCCTTTGCCTTTGTGAAGTGTAAACGAGAATTTATCAATGTCTATGATTGCGATTTTTTATTGAAATGATTGCGCTATTTCAGATACTCATAGTTGTTTATAATAAATCTAAATAAGTGTCATAATTCTAATAAGACACAAATTCTTATCAGTCTACCTAAACTAATAAGTGCCCAGCTTTAATATATTTTATTGTTGACTAGTTTTTACTAACAATTTCCATGTCATGAGAATAAGACAACGATGGCTGAAATTGACAGCCGTCAATTAGCACAAAGAACTTACTCACGTTTTAAATAGCATAGTGTTTTACTCTGGCAGAAAAGTCAACATCAAATCAGTTGCCAAAAGGAGAGTAAAAAAGTATTACAGAATACAATTATCTAATTTTTGATAAATTTTTCAAAAGTGTGGGACAACAAGTTTTCTTTTTTTTCAGAAAAGAAAAAAGTTTAAGATTATTTGACAGTTTCATCTTCTAGTACTCCTAAATAAAAGATAGCCATTCACATTTTAACTTTAACATCGTCAGTTTCCACAGAATCGGCACTAAAATATAAAATAGGGGCCATTTTAATCATAAATATGACAATAATATTGTTTTATCTCAGTAAATTATAGTATCTATCTCAAAAACCCGACCCAGGAACAAACTAACTGTCTGCATAAGAATGTTTAATGCCTACGCAGTCGAGTCAAAGGTGGCTGAGAGGTACTTTTGTATGTAAATCGAACGCGTAGGCTTTGGGATACCTAGGTTCTAGCCTAAGCTTTGTAATACCTGGATTCCAGTTAGCTTTGAAATGTTTTTTTAGGGTTTCTAATTGGGTGGTTGGTTTTATGGTGTTTTTTTTGAGGTGGGAGTGAAGTTTTAGTTTAAATGTCTTTAATAACTTTTCATTAAAAAAGGCCGTTTTGAAAGCTAAATTAGGGATTAATATCGATTTCTGTTATCATGTAATTTCGATTTGTTAATAATTCCTCAAAAAAATTTTTACTAAAAAAAGATTCACACAAGATTTACAATTAAATGTCACTATTTTATTTGATATTTTGGCGCCTTATTTAGCTCCTTTTTCTCTCAAAATAATAACAGAAAACCCGTTAATAAACCCACAAATTAACTAACTATAAATCCGTTCACGATCTAAAAGATACCATCCTTTGCCATCGCACATCGGCTAAACTGTGCTAAGGTAAGCGCCTTTCCCTTCCATTTATTCATAGTGAAATAACAAAAATAGCTATACTGTTCACTACCATCACAACAAGACCTCTAACTAAACTTATTCGCGTTTTATCTGAGGGTTAAGTTCTACTGGTCGGTTCACGCGTAGGTTGTGCAAGCTGTATACGTTGAAAAATGGCGCCGATGCCACAATAGTATAGGGAACAGCGAACCCGGAAGACATATTGACCATAGACAAGATTAATCTTTGGTACGTTTGTTTTTTTTTTTTTTGTGTGTGTGTGGAAATCTATTACCTACGTGTAATGGGACATTTAGGGTTAGGGAGTTATAACTATTGGTTGCAAGTTTTGTTATAGGTTTGAAAATGTTTTCTGTTAAAATAGGATTTGACTTTTTTTTTTAAATTATTAATTTATTACTGGCTAATTAGATACCTAAATAAATAAATGAAAATGGCTCTCTAATAAAAAATGACCACAGGTTTCTTTGGAACTGATATTAAAATTCGGCCACTAAGAAACTATCCTATCTTTTAAGCTAAATTTCATCGAAATGGATTTTATTATTTCGAAGATTATTGCATACAAACATAACGACACTTGATTTTCAATTTTTTAATATCACATAGGTTTTTATAATACTGTTAATTTACTTTAAACTCACTTACTTTATTAAACCTTTCACTATCCACGTAGACAATCTGTTTAAAAATACCAATAAACTTTATAGATGTTCGCTATTAAGTGAATGAAAAACTATAAAGCACTATTATTTATAGTCTATTGATGTAATCGAAAGACTATTATTAGTTGTAATAAGTAGTAATAATAGTCCATCTTGTATTGCTATCAATATGTCACTTCCTTTACTAATATCATGAAAATATTGTGTTGTATTTTTTTTTTCATAATAATTATGATGTTTTTTTTATGAACATAAAAATAAATTCGCAATTTTTTAATAAAAGTATTCTTTGGCATATTAACCAAATTTTTGACAAAATTTACATTAACAAACTCAAAAAATTGAGTTAAATTCAATATTACACCTATTGGAAAAGAGTAGAAATAAATTCAAATAAATTACTCGACGTTATGCATTTGTGCTGCTAAGATTTAAATTTTAGATGTCACTAGAAAAGCCGAGCTCCTTTATCATCTATAACTACAGAAGAAAATGATTTCTTACATACTCGTAACTGACCAATACCTCGTAACTGTGTCGACTATCAAGTAGAAATTGCAATCCATTTTAGCATTAAAACCATCAATGAACTTCACACAAGGAATCTATGATACACTATACTTACATTATACTTATGTCCTATTAAGACTTAATACGTTAGTAATACAAATATTTTGCCCCTAGACGGCATTCGAACCTATGACCGCATTCGTGGCGGTCGCACCTTTTATCTTGTGGATATTTATGCTGTTGTTGGATTAAGTTTTTTAAAAATAATTTATATTTTACTTTAGTCACCTAATTTTATTGCGTATTTTCATTATCACAATTTAGTAAGTTATTGTAATATAGTCGCAAGTTTTTTTAATTTTTTTTTACTTGATCGTGCTTATTGAGATAATCTAAGCTTTTTTATTTGTCAAAAACGCAGAGATTTTATTGTAGAATGCTCTTTAAATGTCATGTTACCTACCTCTTAAATCGAGTACTAAATGTTAAAAATAATTTAAATTTTTAAAGGTTTCTTTAAAAAACAAAAATTATTTTTTTTTCACATAATTTATATTTTTTTTCATATAATTACAAGTCCAAAATTATAACAATTCGAATCTTAAAAATAGATCGATATATTTATATATTTATTAATGCAATCGTGACAAGTATGTAACAATAAATTACACACATTCTAAGGTTAAGACCTAATCACCAAGACACAACAATAATCACCACTTAGAAACTAGAATAACCGTGACACATCGGTGATTATTGACCCCACCTATGCTTACCTAGGTTTTATACTGGGAATACTATCAGAAACCTCGTTTTAGACATTCACTTTTATAATGTGGTGAAACGGCAAAAATAAAATACCTAGTAACTACGTTCTTTGGTATTTCAGCGGACTTAAGAGGGATTATTATTACTTTGTAGTTGCATAATCTGTCTTTAATATTCCCACTGCTGGGATGAAGACATTCTCACTATGAATGAGGAATTTTTGGTATACTTGCTGTTTATGACTTATATATTTGTTACTTACTTTATTTCACAAAAAAAAAAATTGTTTGGAAGAAAAAAGTTCTAAACATAAATTATAGGCATAATATATTAAATATTTTGAAATAACTATGTCATTCATAGTCAATATTACTATTACATTACATGTCATATTTCTTAACTTAATAATATAGGAATGAATGAAAAATTTGATAATTTTAATTATTACTGCAAACCTAGCTATAATAATTAAATAATGATCTCATTTATTTGATTATAATTAAATTAAAATGAAATTTTTCGAAACCAAAAAGTAATAATTGTTAAATACAATAATTATTTAATATACTGCTAAAAAACCCGACATTTTATTAACACCATCCAATTAATTCCAAAAACCAGCAAGGACAACGCAGTCACCAAACCCGAAACACTAAAACCTACGATCCGACATTTAAATCACTTTTATCAGCCAACTAATAAAACATACACTTATAAAATTTACTGGCAATAAATATGGCGATTGGACCGTTACAGCCTACACTAGATACACATACATATCTATCTAGTTGCATCTAGGAAATAATTCTACAATAATCTTAGTCCCTCACGCGTATAATATGCACGCATTCTTCCCAGACATGCAAAATTCACATACACTAACAAAGCGCAGGACTCTATAGGCATAACGCGTGTTTGTGTGTGCAATGCGGCTGTGTGCGTGCGTTCAACGACCTATGCATTTGCTTGCAGTACAGGCTAAAAGTATGCGTTCGTTTTATTATGGTCTTATTTTAAAAATGGAACGCCACGTTCGGTTTCTTTCGCGTTGGGTTAGGTCGCGGTCGTGATTTTTCGGCTTTTTAACAAAACGTGCCCGGATTGGCTGAGATTGTTTCGAATTTCGAACTGGTTTGCGGTTCCGTTGTGTAAGATTACCGTTAGTGTTCGATTTTCGTTCGTCGATTGTTCTAATTTTGATGCTTGGTTTAGCTTTAATGGGAGCATATGGTTCAGATCTTTTAGATTGGATCAATCTTAAAAACATTGGTCTTGTTAATTATTAGGGTCAGATGTATTGTGTTGCGTTAGCTCTCACTCAGATATGACAATATGTGTGTTCTATTAATGGACTCAACTAACAGATGCGAAAGAATTGCAGGGAATTTTAAAACTGCAGCTAGAATCAATAAGTTAGTAACTCGAGCAAAACCGCTTTAGGGAAGGACTCCAATGCAACCAAATCTGGATATCGACCTCTTTAAACAGCCCTCTTGATGTCCACTCCTAACCGATATATCAAACTTCAACAAAACTGAAATCTAGCCTTCTTTACAGGGGAACGCCCATACAAATGTCACCTACCGGACTGCGGAAGAGCTTTTATCCAGCTCTCAAACTTACAGCAACACCTTAGGAACCATGACGCTCAAGTTGAAAGAGCTAAAAACCGGCCGTTTCACTGCAATATTTGTGGGAAAGGCTTTGCAACGGAGAGCAGTTTGAGAACGCACACGGCAAAGGTCAGTATCTTAATTCTTTTTTTAAATTGTAGAACCCTAAGTGGGTTTGAGAATTAAAAAATAAAAATGTACTATGATTCTAAAATTTGAATTTAGATCCCCGTATTTGAGATACAATGTAATCGTATCCCGTTTAAAATTATGAATAGTTACGACAAAAATCTTGGTGAAAATAAATTGCCTTATGAATAATTATTTTGTGTATTCCATTATTTTATGAAATTTTGTCAAGTTCCCAAAAAACACGGAACTTGTTTTGATTTTTATAATAATTTCAGCATTTTACTATTAGTTTCAAAATTATCAACTTTAAACCGAATTGGCAATTTTACATTAATTTGCACTTTTCAAAATCAAAATTTACTGTTTGGCCGAAATTTTTCTTTCAAAATTCCCTTTCGACTGTATATTTTATTTGTTGTGTTTTTTATTATGAATGTGTGCTAATCTTTGAACTGCTATGCCCGCATCGCCACCGCCGGTGGAACAGGAGCTTCAGCTGCACCTTGGTGTTTTGCAGCAACACGCAGCACTCATGATAGGTGGTGCCACTGCCACCCCCTGCCCAATATGCCACAAAGTAGTGTTTGGGGGCGAAGCCCTAGTGGAACACATGAAGAACACACACAAGGACCCCAATGCATCCGGCGTTGCGAGTAAGTTTCAAAGTGTTCGGCTTTTCATTGGTTCGTCCATTTGAAAAAAGAACTCCGTCGACCACGAAGAAGTTCCTTTTTTGAATTCTCTCGAAATTTGAATGTCGATAACGGCGGTCCGTTTCAAATTTAGAAATGGAACGTCATTGACATTCTTTTTTCAATTTGTTTGGGTTTACTTTTAATTTAGATTTAAAGTATCTGTTCTATTGGGACGTATTTTTTCTAAATAGTAATAATTAAAATGAATGATTTTATTTTAATAATAAAATTGTTAAAATCATTTTATTCAAATAACAATAATATAATTACGTTGCAACAGGAGAGATATGTTAGCGAGTAAGTTATGTCACTGGAAGTTTGTAACTGGTCATCGTAACAGCACGATAAGTCGTACTTATCTAGCATTATGTTTTAAAAGGTATTATAAAAGCTTCCAGCTGGCACAAAGCCATGAGGGGTGTTGGTTTCAATATCAACGGTAAAACAAAAACGTATCGTTTCCATAAATCTTAAACGTTAACTTAATAAATAAGCGTTGAACGCGGTCCGGGGCTTGATGTTATTGTTTAGCATCATTCTGAGGGTAGTGTGTTTTGCAAACATTTCTTGCTTGTCCCTGGCAATACAAAATTCTTCGGATGGCGTTCAGTCTATATTATCATAACATGTTTTGTTTATGTATCTAATGGCAGCGTTTTCCTCGTTTTCTATCGTCAATTCCGTTTCGTTGGCATCCAATGTTCAGTTAATTGGTTTCTGTTTTGGTTTTACTTATTGATTTATTTAAGCTCCATTTGTTTTCGCGTTTTGTGTTTTGGTTAGATGAATGTTATTTTAAGTGTTTGACGGTGTTTTGTTGGATGAAAAAGCTCTTTTATGTAATTGTTATGAAGCCCCCGTTCATAAAGTTACAAAAAAATAAAATGAAAACATTTTAACAAAAATTTACAATTTCACAAAAATTTACCATTTCACAAAATGCCCCAAATTTCACAAAAAAACTCACCAACAAAGCACAGTCGTATCAAAAAAATCACTAACAATGGAACTAACCAATTTTTTTTTCTTTTTCCCTCCCCTAACCTACTAACCCTGATCCTGGTGACTAGGCCCTCCAGCCACGTCACCGTACCCAGCACAGGCTAAACCTGTTGATCCTTACATAGCGAAGCGACGGACGGCGAATCACCCCTGCCCTGTCTGCGGGAAGCACTACGTGAACGAGGGTTCCCTGAGGAAGCATCTGGCGTGCCATCCAGAAACCCAGCTGACCAGTGGACTGAGGATGTGGCCCTGCTCCGTCTGCCAGGCTGTGTTTACTCATGAAAGTGGTGAGTAGTCATCTGTACTAATTTGTTATCTCAAGAAATACTAATTCTTTCATTATCATTATTTTCCTACCCTTATCCCATTTTACTTGGGATCGGCACATCTTCATCATCTTCCATTCTCTCCTATCAGACGTCACAGTATCATTACTCATTTTTCTTTCATATCATTCTTTAGAAAATCCACCCATCTTTTGTTAGGCCTTCTTCCTCTCCATCCATCAAAATTCATACACATCACTCTCTTGTCATCTTTAATGCCAAAGGATAAACGTCTAATGATGAGATAAGCTGTCTGTCATTGTACTGTACATTTATATGTACAGTGCAATGACAGACAAAATATATAAATCTTTTCAAAGTGGCACCACACTGCCAGCAGCAATAACCATTGTATGTCCTTAAGTCTTTAGTTAATTATTCCACTGGTATCTTGACTGCATATTTGTCTAATATTGACTTCAGGTCGTATCAGTCAAATATGCAAACACCTAGCCGATAACAGCCGGCCTATAGTTGTTAAAACTTGACAACAGATAAATCACAACACGGACTAAAGCATAAAATGTTTTTGAACCGGAATCGAATCTCGTTCCCGAAGGACATTTATCATAGATGCCGTGAAGCCGCGGGCAAAAGCTAGTTATGAATTTATTAACCAAACAATGTATTTTAGTTTTCTATTCTTTCTTTTGCGTACTCGTTCTAACAATACAACTAATGCAGGTGAAATTGCAATAACTATTTTTTTTTCACATTGCCAGGAATTACTTTCTCCTTTACATTTTTTCGATACTCATTTGCTCTTCAATATTCCAGGTCTCCTCTCCCATATGGAACACATGAGAATGGAACCGAAACATCAGTTCGCTGCTCAGTACGTCCTGTCACGAGCGGCTGCCGAGAGACGAGAGAGGGACATTATCGCCGCCGTCTCGGCATCAGCCGGAGGATCCGGCCTCCTGAACCTCGCGCCACCCTCCCCAGCACACTCAGACTCATCCTCGAACGGACGACTGTCCTCCTCTGCCGGCTCCGAAGCAGGGGCAGCAGTCAACAAACTCTCGGACCTACTCAGATCAGCCAACAATGGACATCAAGCGTACGGAGACGAAAGAGTCGCAGCCATCGCCGCGGCCGCCGCCAATATGATGGCCCAGCCTGGCGAAGGAGCCAGTGCCGTGCAGGTAGCCGCTGCCAACCTGGTGTCCGCGATGAGGCAGCAACTGGCAAGAGAGCCAGCTCAACTACCAACTCAACCACCTGCAGAAACACCCCCCGCACCCTCTGAAGCCGCATTAAGAATCCAGCAAGCTGAGGCCCTCCTACGAAGTCAGGCTGAAGCGCTGCGACTTGCCGTCTCCCAAGCTGCTGCGGCCCACGGCAACGAGGCCGCAAGTCCTTTAAGACACAACGGAGGTTTCCCTCCGCAACCACCAAACGATGGAAGTGGACAGATATCACCAGAACTAGTGGAAGCATTCAGAATCGCACAAGAACAGCGATTAGAACAGGCTCTTAGATTACATGATCCAAGAATGTTGGGTTTTAACTTGCCGTCGCCGGTGCAACAGGCGGCGCAGCAAGCTGCACAGCAGGCCGCGCAGCAAGCAGTAGCTGCACAACAGGCAGTGGCTGCTCAGCAGGCGGTAGCTGCTCAGCAAGCGGCTGCACAGCAAGCTGCTCAGCAGGCGGCTGCACAGCAAGCTGCTCAACAAGCTGCCCAGCAGGTGGCGCAGCAAGCTGCTCAGGCTGCTCAACAAGCTGCACAACAGGCCGTCCAACAACAACATATGCAAGCTGCCCAAGCTGCTCAAGCTGCCCAACAAGCCGCTCAAGCTGCACAACAAGCAGCCCAGCAAGCTGTCCACCTCCAACAAAATCCTCAGCCATGAAAATTCAGCTATTACTAATCCGATGCGATTTCGACGCAATAGATGTAATTTAGCACGTAAAACTTAGTGAAAAATTATAAAAAGGGGAACTTTTGTATTTTTTGGATGAAAAATTATTTCTCGGCCGGAGTTTGTACGAAATCGCCTCTGATTGGTAATTCGTAACTAATTTGTTATTTTACTGAGTTAGTTTTTGGACTCTAAAACTGTTTTTGCGTTTAATTTTAGCCGGCAAAAGTATACAATTATGAAAAAATAAATAAAGTAATAACATTAATTTAGATAGAACTAACTGTTGTAAATAGGGAAACTTTTAGCGGAAACAAATTTTACTGTAAATAAATTAAAAAGTACCTAAAATAGTTGAATGAATGAACAAAATGGAACAAAAACTCGCCCGAACAAGTAATTAGATGTAGAATTACGACAAATAATATTACAGTGCAATCTTCTATTATTTGTTTGGTTATTATTGAGTGTTTTATTAGAAATATATATTTATTTTTATTAGCTTTACCACAGAGCAGTGAATTTCTTAGCTTAGTACAAACTTTTGGATGTGCCAAACTGGTTTAAGCACGTTTTTATCGCATTTAGCGACGGTTTATTGCAATATAATTAGTTGCATTATGTTTCCATAGGATATTTTATTATTATTATTCAATTTTTAATAATTATTTTTATTAATTTTTTCACGCAATAACACGTCTTATGCTAGTCACGTTTTGAACGCACAAAATAATTCTATTTAACAAAAACAAATTTTATTTTTACTTTTTATTTTCATTTCAAAATTGTTCTTATTTCTTGGCGTATTTTGTTTATAAATGCCATATTAGATGATAATTATGTAAATACCGTAGCACTTTACGTAAATGTTGATGCTTTTGTTTTATATAATAACTTAAAAATTACAGTTTATTTTAACATTATTATACGATTATTTTTACTGGAAAAATAATATTTACAAAATGATTTGTATAGTTGTATATATAAAAATATTCATTATTTTTTCAGAAGACTGCCGTTACTTATCTTTTGTATGTAAATAAATCAAAATGGAATTGTAATTGATAAAATAAGAAAAAATAGCGATTTTTCACTGAACTTACAGTCAACAGGACATTATAGGACAATTAATGATAATTGGACTAAACGTCGAAGTAAAGTAAAAGTAAGATCCAATAGTAACTTTCGACGACAATAACTTTGAGTAGACGAAATAAATAAAACACAAGACATTCTATTCATCACGGATGTTCACACAGCCCAAATACTTACATTTTTTATTTTTATTTTCAAACAAGCATAATTAAACAGCAATAGCCCAGAAATCATTTTAAAAAATGATTAATAGTTGCCCTCTGCAATTATATAATCATTATCAATAAACATAATTAATAATGCATACAGTTGCCGCAATAGATTTATAGTTCACAGTTGCAAGATATCCCTCAATTTAGAAAAAATCTGGGAGATTTCTTGCAATTTCAAATTTAAGAGAATGTCAAGTGTTGCCGAATATTGATTCTTTTTAATATTATCAACATGTATTATAAATAAGGGACAATTTATGTGAACCAAATGAATGTATTTTATTTCGTTCATACAAGTTGTATTATACGTATAATCGTAACATAGGTAAGGTAAAAATAAGCTGATTTTAATGTACGTAATTATTTCATTCTTGAATTAATATTGGTATTTTCGTGCAGTAATCTACACCCCATCAAAGTGTAGATATCCGTGCTGCTGCGATATATCAATGTAAATAGGAAAAAAAAATCAATGCAATAGCCCAAAAATCATTTTTATTTCCGTATCGTGTCCTTATTTTTGATGAATAATGGTGTTTTAATTGAAAAATGATTTATTATAGTTAATTTCAGTTATGAAATACACAACTTTTCGGCGAAGATTTATTTATTTTTTTGGTGCGGACAGGCAAGTTACATCGAGACGCGAATGGTTACCCGATACCGTAAATACATATGTTTTCTAGGAAACGTGAGCAAAAATTCAATTTTATTGGACGTGAAAACAATTTTGACTGATAATGAACCAAAAATATGATAATCGCAATAAAATTCCAAGTGAACGGATCGCTATTTATGTAAAAATGTCCTCATAAATTTAATATATAAATAAATTAATATAACAACAAAAGAAGTTCCTATGAATATTGTATAAAAGGTATTGTTTTAAATTTAGGTCTTAGTAGAAGGAAAAATTTATGAACGTTTGGTATTTTTAAAGTTATAATTAATGAACCATCATGTTAGGGAACTTAACTCGAAGGAGTCGAGTTGTACAAAAATAAAAAAGCACGGATCGTGAATCCTAACATTAGATTTTTAGATCAAAAGTTACGTTTCCAAGAAAGTGTTCATGTCGCATCGTAATTCACATTTTTGAGCGGCGTACGCTCATTGTAAAAATATTTGTAATAAAAATAGTCACGTGGTATTTTCGAGATGATAAAATTTAATTATAAGAATTTTTTGATTAAGAGACAAAAGGTAAAATGAAAAAATAGTGTTTAGGTATTTACGCCACACAAAAATGTGAATGTAAACGTATTTTCTGTGATCATCGAAATGGAATAGTTATAACAGATCGTGTCTGCGAGTTGTCAGAGGTTATATTTAAGTTTTCGACGGTGAATTTTTTTAACATTACGGAAAAAATGGTAAAAAATGTTTTTCTACATTTATTTTATGACGAAAAAATTCCGTAGTTAAGCAGTGTACATTAAATATAATGCCTAATTAACAGTAAAGGCGATGTACTGGATCGCCGATACAAAGTCAAAGAATATTACATTTGTTCACATTTGTAATATTTTTGGCTATTTTTTAGTATCAATAGTACTGGATTCAGTTGTCATTTCATGTGCAGAAATTAGTCTGTATGAATCTCAATTTTTATAATGCGCTGTCAGTTTTTTTTCTATGGATACGACGCCTTACAATGTTGTAGTTTAATTGGCTATTAATTATAAAGTTACACATATTGCGTTATTTAATTGTTTCGTTACTAGAAAAATTCGTTGACTAACGTTTTTTGTGTCACTTATTTATTGTTCGATAAACATCGTTGGTTGTTTTTTCATCGAACACTAAAAGAGTGATAGATACATAAGTACTGTTCTATCATCGGAACATCGAAATCGCGACCTACAACTTGCGATTACATTACATTTTTTATTTTAAAGTTAGGAGAAAAATATTAACAGCTGCTGGTGTATTAATTTTTTGAACTTTCGAAAATAAAAATAATATTGTAGCAATATTTCAGTTATCTTCGCATAAAATGCAAAATTTGGAAAAAAAATGGGTAGGTATTTACCTTCAAATAAAATTCAGCTTTTAAATTGATTTGAAATGTCTATCATGGTTTGGATAAAAGTGAAAATTAAGCACTAATTTAAATATTTAATTCAAAATTCCTTGTTCATTACATTTTGATAAATATTGAGTAATGAACATGCATTTTATTCTAAGAAAACAAAAATATTGCTCCAAAAACATCCCAGCTATAGCAATTGTTAATATTTTTCAAAATTGTTAAGTTTTTAAACAATGAATTGCTGTTGATTTGAATTAAACATCCTTATTGATCGTTAAAGTTACTTCATTTATCGCTTGTTCGTTTACGTGGTACGTATTTTTGCTTGTTTTAAAACATACTTAGCTAAATATACATCATTAATCATATTATTAATTAAGCGTAGTCA
Source organism: Agrotis exclamationis (assembly GCA_950005045.1). NCBI lineage: Eukaryota > Metazoa > Arthropoda > Insecta > Lepidoptera > Noctuidae > Agrotis > Agrotis exclamationis. Next base: position 11,629,721 of record OX465443.1, read on the forward strand.
GGATAGCCAGGTTTTCAATTTAACTCACAATAGTAGTCGTACTTATATCTTAAATGTAATCGTAAGTTAGCATAATTAATGTAATGTAATACCAGAAACCATTCATAAGTAAATACATTAAAATATTTATTTATAAATGGCTGACAAAATAATATAAAATAAGCACTGAAACTGCGTTTTTTATATTATCCAGTAGTAAACAACGAATAAAAAAAAAAACAAATAAATACAAAAAAAATATCCGTGTACTTAAACGTACTTAAATGTCATAGATAATGGAATTTATTATTGGTGTCTTTACGGGAACTTATTACAATCCCGATCTTGCGTCGTATCCATTTTAGTAAACATATTTTTAAGAAGAAAAAAATATGCAATCATCAACACTTTTCGTAATGTCATTTAACAATAAATAATGTTTTTTATTTCTACACAAATAACAAAAAATAAATTTTAAAAACTTAAATTGTCTTTAAAAAATTTTAACTGTCTTTCAAAATGGGGTCTATATGAAAATGGGGTCAATTAAGGGTGAATTTGGTAATTCAACCACTGACAGCGCATTCATTTTTGTCTACTTTATCGTATTGCCTAGCCTCTGTAATGTCACATAGGGCATTTGCGTTGTTTCAAACGTTTTGTTAAATTGTCGTTAACATTACTTTGTTTTTCGCAAAAAACTTTACCCAATTGGTGTAATTCTAGTCTTATCTTTTTTATCCTTAAAAATGATGTCGTGATTGAACAAAAAATGTTGTTGTAGGTACGTTTTTGGAAACAGTAAATTGTAAAAATTAAAATGAAAACTTGTATAGATCAAAATTAAATTGTAACTACAATATATTTCGGCGTAAAAATTGTAAAATTCAAAATGTTTAGACATTAGAAATTAAAATTTACGGATTAGGTAGAAGTCAAAATTCGTGTTTGGCATGCAGTATTTAAACTTAAAAAAACGTAAAATTTAAACAAAATTGTAAATAAATTTTAGAAATGTGATGTGACGATATTACTGTACCTAATCGATGTTTAGGCGAATAAACATACATGTTGGATATTTCTTAAATCTCTTATGTAACGAATGTTCACGACAGAGAACTTTTTGTTTTATTATTTTGTAATTTGTATTTTATTTTTATTATAATTATTTCTCGTGTATAGAGTTGTACCCTATAATTTTATGTTTAATACCTAATTATTAAAAATTATTAATATAAAATGATGCCATGTTTTTAAGTAATTATTTTAGATTTACTCGATGTGTTTATTAAATATTATATTTTTTATAAAAGTTATTATTTTTTTTGTACTCGATATTTAGTCACAATAAGAACTGCTATGTAATTTATAGTTAAGTTTAGCGTTGTTATGTTAAGCAATATTTTTTAAGTTATTACATTTTATTGAACAAATTTAATTAACCCATTAATTTTATTGTGAAAGAATATAATTTTAACAACGGAAAATGCTTACTGTGTCATTAAATTGAGAATAGTGACTATTATTGCCGAAACGGTTAGCTATAATTATTTTAAAAAATAAAAAGGATGATTCATACGTGTGTTTTTCTTTATAATATCCCTATCATTTATATAATAAATCTCAAAAATCTTGAAATCTTACGAATACATTTTCATGTTTAACGATATGTAGCGCCATCTGTTATTGAGTAGCTGAACTAAACGCAAATTGTAAAATCCTACAAGATTCTTGTTGGAAAATTATCAGCACAATCGTTGAAAGATTTTAGAAAAAAACTTTAACATTATAAAACGCTAGTTGAAGGTAAACCTGCTTTTTGTCAGTACGACATAATAATTTATTACTTGTCTTATTAATTATTTGACAAGAAAGATTGTGTAAAAAAGAGAATGTTTCAAGGAACCTGGAAAAACAACGGACTAGGTGGACAGACTATGGAAACTGGACATCCATGGCATAAAACTGCCAAAATTGATAAGACTTTGGTACGAATAGATTAGCAGTTGGTCGACTAAGGCCCGGTTTCCACAAAATTAGAGAGGAAAGGAGACTAGAGATTTCAACATCACTCCGCTTTACTTCGGTGGCAATCTGATTGGTTATTCAAAACACATCTCTCCTCTCCGCTCCTCTTTAAAACCGGGCCTAAGATTCAGAAAGATTAATTTTATTACCTATGTCACTACACATACTTAGCGTAGGTACAGTCAGCATCAAAGTTGATGACCACATTTAGATATTCAAAATCGCTGTACCTACACTGTAATAATAAGGTGAGCGATTTTGAAAATCGGAATGTAGTCAGCAACTTTTGATGTTGATTGTAACTAGTTTTGTTTTTTTTAAGTTTAGTTTTCGAAAATAAAATCCTGATGCAACTTTTCACAAGATAAATGTTTATTTTCCAAAATTAAATTACTTTACAACAGCCGTTCTGATATAAATATAAATAAAATCATATAAATTACATTTTTTTTGAGTGAACTGCCATCTGACAATAAATAGTTGAACAAAAACAACAGAACCCAAAAAGTGTGTACCGGCCATGTTTGCACGGTTTGTATTTGTAACAAAAGCGCCATCTAGTTACACAGTACGTAAGTGAAATGACCGTTTGCTGCCATTTCAAAACAGCGCCATCTATGGTGTAGCTTGAGTATTAGTAAGAATATTACCACTTGTGACAATGTGAAGTTTCTGTTGGTCTAAGTAGTTTCACTACGAAATCAAAGATGGCAATGTAAGCAGATTTGTTAATATAGGAGTGACAAATAAAAATGAAAATAAAATATTAACAAAAAATTGTCTTAGTTTAACTTAATATTATTTGTTTTATTTACTTTGAATAGCATTTAAACCAACTTTTCTTCTTTAAACAGGTGCTCTGCTCTACATACCTAATTAGTTCAGTTTATACGAGACTTAATAATACTAGTGAGGACCGTCCCAACTGTCCCAACATGCGTGGTTCAGACAATTCACCAACACTAACAGGATTATCACGAGTTCTCACTATTTTACTTTACAGCGTCTTTCCAGTATTTACAGCGTTTCTTGTATGGAAAAATGGAACAGCGCCTCTGGTGTACGAAGAACTAACTATTTTTTTCTTGAAATCAAAGAAAACTCATGATAAGGCCTCCGAGGCCTTAAGGATTTGTCACACTGAATGCGTTCTGCGGGCTCCGGTCAGGTCAAAGCGAACGCAGCCCGCATGATGTATGAACAACATTGTCGGTATCAATATATTTTGTATAGAATGCAATCTGACCGTGCGAGCACAACCAAAGAACGCATGTTGGCCCGACAGGGCGGTGGGGAGGGAAGGACGCGTCCGGACCGGTTGGCTGCGGGCACGCGGGCTGCGGGCTGCGGGCTGCGGGCGGCGGGCAACGGTCAGTTTGTTGATGTTCGTCAGCGTGTTTTCTTCTTCCTCGGTAATCATTTTCCTCGATCAAAACCCAATAATAAAAGAACTGATTACCAGCACCACTGATACACGCACTCAAATAACTGAAATAAGATGGTCGCTGTTTGGCCTGCCCGCATCGCCCGGACCGCTGACCGGTTGCCCTGCCCGGATCGCTGACCGATTGCTCTGCCCTGCCCGCAGATCGATTGTCCCGACCGACAGCGTTGTTCATACATGATGCGGGCTGCGTTCACTTTGACCTGACCGGAGCCCGCAGAACGCATCCAGTGTGACAAATCCTTAAGGGTCAGTTCAGACCGAGACGCGAAGCGACGCGACGTGACGCAACGATACTGGTAAATGTGTATCTTATCATGTAGTGAATAAAGTTAGATTTTGAGTCGCCAATAAAATGCAGCGCTGCGCCGCGCTGCGCCGCGCTTGGTAGTGATAGGTGTATCTTTTCGTGTAGGAAATAGAGTTAGATTTTGAATAGCTCTATTGATATGTGCGCGCAGCGTCACGTCTCGGTCTGAGCTGACCGTTATCATGAGTTTTCACTTATTGTGAAGTAAAGTAAACTGGAACTTTGACATTTAATATCAAGGGAAAAATGAGTTCCATCTTCGTACACCAGAGGCGCTGTTCCATTTTTCCATACAAGAAACGCTGTAAATACTGGAAAGACGCTGTAAAGTAAAACAGTGAAAACTCGTGATAAGGGCTCAGTTAGAGCCTAGAGGGCTAAAGCCTGTCGGGGTGGGCTAACGAGCTACCGTGACCCCGGAACGTAAAGAGCTATTGAAGGACACCGTGGATTTTAGTCAGTACAAGTCTGACAGTCAGTGGGTGGGAGGACTCATTTGATGATTATACCACGCTAAAAAAAAAAGAAAAAAAACTATCAATTTTACATGGGAAAGTAAAGATCTCAGTCTACCCCAGTTTACAAAGAACCGCCGACAATGAATAGCAGTAACTGATGAAGTACCGACCATAGTGTTGCCAGCCAACCGTGGTAATTATTATAATATTAAATAAATCGTCTGTGTTCGCGAAAAAAGTACGCCGATATACATTGAGACTTGAGACTGGTCCGGTGTGAATATGAGATAGATTAGTGTGGATAAGACGAGGCTGAATCTAGGTTTTAGATCATTGAAAATCTTTTACAAGCATGTTCCCAACCATTGCTGGAACAAAGGCCTCTTCTCTGAGAGAGGCAGTTTTTTTTTTACGTGGGATCAAATGAGTCCTCCCACCCAGGGCAGAGCGTTAGAGACTGTCAGACTCGTACTGACTAAAATCTACTGTGTCCTTCAGTTGCCCTTTATGTACCGGAGTCGTATACGTGTGTCCCGCGACCCCGGCGGCTTTGGCCTTTTAAAGGGCGGCCCCATCATTGTGTTGACACTCTTTGAGGCGCGCGTGGAAGACAACGCACTGTCGACCCAGGCAGGGTCCTTGGTCGGACAGCGAGTCGCCCATTACTCGCCGCCCGCATGCCCGCGCCTACGGTAGCCGGAGATCGTCCCGCGACGTCCGTCGCCGTGGGCGTCTACCACTGCGGCGTGGGTGAGGGGTGGACGCTGTCCTCTCCCTCGTAAGTAAGTAAGCTTTTTTTTAAGAAAGAATGAAAGAAATGAGTCTTGCCACCCATACTGTCAGACTTGTACTGACTAAAATCTACGGTGATCCTTCAATAGTTCTTTACGTTCCAATGTCTCGGTTACCTGATGAGACAGTCAATTAATGGCAACGGCGGATCCAGGGGGGGGGATCATGGGGGTCACGACCCCCCCCCCCCCTGGGCGACAGACTGGGTGGCACAGATGGCCATTGCAACTTTATCTAATTTTATTCATAAACGTAAACAAATTATACTCGAAAGAGCATATAATCGTGTTAATACAATTCTGTGATGTGCTTGGACATATATTATAGTTAAATAGTGCAAAACATCGAATAAAATATTCAATAGATTGTAAGTTAAAAGGCGCGCAGCGCGACCTCTGTGCTTGTTGTCCTATCGCGCCGCATGGCGGGCGCACCAGGGAGCGGCACGAACCAACCCGCCCTTCTGCGTCTCGTACCTTTGAAAATTTCGCTACGCTCAGGATTCTATTTTTTTAACCTCAATCCTAGGATCCTTAAGTTTAGCGGCTCAGTTTTTAATTCAAGTACTCGCGCCAAAAAAAGCTTTGCAGTCTTTTTTTTATCGTGGTAAAATCATCAAATGAGTCCTCCCACCCAGGGCAGGACGGGGCCCCTCTAGAGGGACAAAGCCTGCCGAGGTCGCGAGACTTATCGAATTACCGTGACCCTGGAACGTAAAGGGCTAATGAAGGACACCGTGGATTTTAGTAAGTACAAGTCTGACAGTCCCTCCCGCCCTGCCCTGGGCAGGAGGACTCATTTGATGATTTTAGCACGTTAGAAAAAAAATACTTAATAAAAAAAGGCATGTCCACACAACACTACCGAGACGCAACGTTCGCGTGTCTCGCTTATCACAAAGAATACGTTAACTGCACTTTTTCTACTGCAACTTTTTCACATCGGCGATATGTAATTTTCATTCCTCGATGCCACTTTTTCACAGCACAGGGGCGCCTAACTCGATATTTTTTAGAATCTGCGTCTTTTTTATTTTGACACTACGATTATTTCTTTTTGCTATACTGAATCGAGTGCGGTTTTTCTTTGGCATAGGAACCACGATGCCTATGATTTGATAATGATGTGTTTACATTTTTTCCGCGTTCAACGTTTAGTTTTTAGTGTATGAATGTTTTGTTTTAATGATTTTTACTGTAGTTTTACGTGACAATTGAGTGTTTAGAGTTTTTCTTTTGCATTCGCGGTTTGCGGTAATTTGTAAGTGACACTTATTTTCTGATTTATGTGCCGACTGTTATATTGTTGATTGATTGATTAATGCCTGTTAACGCTTTTCTTTTTTATCGAATTTTATTTATTAGTGGGTGCTGTTTACGTGATTTTTCGTTTATTAATTGGCTAGCTTTCATGATTTAGACGTGCAGATATTAATCGAAAGTAATTAATTTAATATCTCAATTATACCGAATTTTGTGAAAGTTGCTTTTTCGTGTCATCGTTTCTCGTGATTCAATCAACTACATTCTTGAAACAAACATTGTTTCACACTTCAGTCAGATATCAGATGACGAAAAGTGAAAAAAACTTTCTTTATTTTTTTCTTTACAAAGGTGTTTGATCCCTGCTCTCTCCCGCGCCTAGGCAACCACGGTCTATGGTTTTCTAACAAATAAGTGTATTGCCATCGGCTATTAGAATCTTCGCTTTAATTAACTAGAAAAAAAAAACAACCCCTTTTGCTTCGAACCACTTAATTCTCAACTTTAATGTTGGAGCAGAAAAGTAATTATTTTGCGAAAGTGCAGTTACGACTTTATGAAGTGAGAACGTTAATAGGGGATTCTAAGGGTAATGGTATTTAGGTAACTTTTACTTATATTTTTTTACTTTTAATTACACAATATAATTTATACTAAGATTTTTTTAAGGTAGGTATATTATCACGCTATATCCATAGTTGGGTGAGAACATACCAACCTTCTGGGCAAACCTCGTGTTTGATTAAAATATAAAATAAATAAATGTAATTAATTACTTAATTAAGTTGTCACACTAAGTACGTCATAAAAGTTCGTCGGACGCATAGCATGGTTCCGTCCGTAGAAGGATTTTTTGTCGATGAAAGAATAGACAAAATGACAGAACTTAGAAATATATCAATCAACCTATCATATTTTTAATAACATGGTAAAATCATCAAATGAGTCCTCCTACCCAGAGCGGGACGGGAGGGACTGTCAGACTTATACTGACTAAAATCCACGGTGTTCCTTCAATAGCCCTTTACGTTACAGAGTCACGGTTATCTGATGAGACAGTCCCGCCCCGCGACCCCGGAGCCTATCATGGTGATGTTTAAAATGAATTTTGTTCTATACTTTAGTCGTATACGGGTCGTTTACTCTGGCAAACAAAATGTAGATTTCTATAGAAATAACTTTGTCTATTCTTGAAGAAATAAAATTGAACGTTCTACGCGTGCTGAAGGGCTCTTCTGAAGAAATATGGCAATCATAACACTAAAAGTCTTTTAAGTACAACTTGATTAAAGCAATTAATTAGTACAGTTTAAGTTAGTTCCAGGTGATTTAACTTAATATAATTATTGGTTCGTATAGTTCGACGTTCGATTTTTAATAATATTTGAAATTACTGGTCAAAAACTATACGTTGCGGTAGCCTCAAAATGGAGGGGCGCTGGTTCAAAATATATCTAGAAAATGCAACAGCCTGACGTTGAACAGTTAGAAAACCTATAGGCACTAAGGAAGGCTTACCTTGCTGTCCACGTCTGCGATCAGCTCCAGAGGGACTGCTTCAACTGCACTCAAAGTTCACTTCACACACCGAAGTTCATAGTTCAAAATGTTAGTTCAAATGCGATGGGCCAATGGACCCGCGGGTATTATTTATGGCGAAAATATGGACAATCTCAGCACTAACTTAGCTGGAAATGCGATGACGCGGCGCACAGACGATCAGAGATAGATCTTTTCCGAAAAAATTGTTAACGGACCGCACGCTAGGCGAATATTCAACGGAGTCGCCATCTTGGTCTTATTTTTTCTCCTTCCTTTTTTCATCACATGAACATAGTCACGAGATGCGCAGCGACCAGTGGAACTTCATACTGGTTGAGTTTCCTTAGCCGCGGCAGGAGCACAGTCCAAGAAGCGATTGCTGGACATTTTCAACACGGCAAAGCCAACCCGGCGTACCCAGTCAGTTCAAATGTCCAACGTCAAGCATTATATTTATTTATTACACGCAAACACAGTGTTGGCGTAACCATCTTCCCCGGTTTGAAAGATCCTACTTTCGAAACACACAAGAAAGCGTCATTATAGTAATAATTGCATATCGTCGCGAAAACTCTACCTCTAGGGAGGAAACCTAACAAAAAATTAAACTGGATTATAAAAAGAAAGAAAATTTTGTTATATTATTAAATTGACCTAACCCTAACCTAAAATACGATAAGCTAATTAATGCTTACTGAGTAGGGAGAGGGCACAACTTAACAATCGGCCTGCTCTGAAGCATTCCACCTTGTACCTTCACTGATGCGACTCTGCAGATCCCTTTTTTGTCCGGAAAGATTTCAGTAATTAAACCTAACGGCCAGTGCAAGGGCATGACATTATCTTGCATTGAAACAACGACCATACCAACCCGGACTGGGTTAGAGGGAGTGTTCCATTTTTGCCTTGTTTGGAGGGTGTGCAGATATTCATTGCGCCACCGCTTCCAAAAAGATTGAACAAGTTTATCAGTTAACTCGTATCGTGAAATAAGGTGTAAACGCGTTTCAGTAACTTCGCGAGCGGGTAAAAACACAAGCGGTTTCGTATTGAGGAAATGTGCAGGTGTTAGAGCGGTAGGTTCTGACGGATCTGAGCTAAGTGCATAGAGTGGTCGAGAGTTTAACAAAGCTTCGACTTGAGCTAACATAGTGTTAAGCTCATCAAAAGTGAGTATTTGTTGACCGACGACCTTCAGAAGATGCGTTTTGACGCTCTTTACCTCACTTTCCCAGCATCCACCAAAATGCGGAGCTCTACATGGGATGGTTTTAAGAGTTATTTTATGCTCTGCCAGTTCCGATTCCCAATAGGGGCGATATTCTTGCGACAAGAATTGGTAGAGATCGCGAAGATAAGAACGAGCACCAATGAAATTGGTGCCGTTGTCCGTATACAGACACTCGATGGGACCACGGCGAGAAATAAAACGTTTTAGTGCTGACAAGAAGCTCGCGGTGCTGAGATCTGAGGCAACTTCTAGATGCAAAGCACGCGTTGTCAAGCACGTAAAAAGACATATATAAGCCTTACGACTCTTTTGGCCTCTGCCGCGCACAGATGTTATCATGAGCGGCCCAGCATAATCACACCCAGTGTGTGAAAATGCTTTAGGAGCGATTTCAACACGTGTCTGCGGCAGGTCAGCCATGATTGGAAAAACCGGTCGTGGCTTAGCGCGAAAGCAAATATTGCAGTTAAAAGTTATATGACGAACAATACGTCGTGCGGACAGAATCCAATACCTCTGTCTCAAAAGAGACAGAAGCAAGTTCGGACCTGTATGAAAGTTCTTGACATGGTAGTAGGAAACTAAAAGTTCCACTACGTGGTCCTGTCGAGGAAGTAAAATTTGGTGACGCGAATCAAAGTCTAACTCAGAGTTGGCTAAACGTCCACCAACGCGAATAAGTCCATTATGCAGAAACGGACTAAGTTTCTGTAATGGCTTTGAACATAATTGTTTGCGGTTTATGCGATCGAGATCTGACTCGAAATGCATCCGCTGAACAGAGCGCCACACTACTAATTCAGCGAACTCCAAGTCCGATGCGGTAACGGGTCCCTTAGGGAGACGTTTGAGAAATTTATAGACAAAACAAATGGTTTTTAGATATTTCATCCAAGAGGAAAACCTACTAGAACGATGGTACAAAATTTCTTCTGTTAGAGAACTGGTATCTGTATCAGAAGAGTCTGCTTTCGTAACTGAGGGTAGAGCCACAGGCTTCATCTCTGGCAGCTCTTGCACCTCACCGGATACAAATGGCTTCACGGGCCATTCGTGACGGGGTGTTTTAAGCCATGGCGGTCCACTCATCCACAGTGGATGATGAACTAGCTGGGCCGGTGTTAAGCCACGAGAAAGACAGTCACTTGGGTTCTCAGATCCCTTGACATGGAAGAAGTGCTCCGACGATAAGTTTTCGTGGATTTTAGCGATGCGATTGGCCACATAAGTGTGCCAGCGATGAGGAGAGGAATGAATCCAACTCAAAGTTACAGTTGAATCAGAGAACGCCACGACAGCCTCAATGGCGTATCGGGCGGAGTAGAGAACGAAAACTCGTTTGATCAGAATTGATAAAAGGAGTGCGGCGCATAGCTCCAAACGAGCTAGCGAAATAACCTTAAGAGGTGCGACTTTGGACTTTGCACATACCAGTGAGATGACGATGTCACCGTCTGGCTTGACTACGTGGGCATAGACAGCACCGCCGTAAGCCTTCTCACTGGCATCCGCAAAGCCAACTATGGAAAGCTTACAATTTTCAATAACGCCAATATGACGTGCGAATTTAAGCTGAGAAACTTCAGGTAACTCAGCTTGAAATTGTTCCCAAAGGCGAACGATGCGATTCGGTGGGACCTCATCCCATCCTATTTTGACAAGCCACAAATCCTTGATCAGTAACTTAGCGTACAAAATCATGGGCGCGACTAATCCCAATACATCAAAGAGACGAGCGATAGACGACAAGATATTCCTTTTTGTACAAGGACGAACATCAGGGTTGACCTGGAATGCGAAATAGTCATGGTCGGGAAACCAGCGTAGCCCAAGAATTTTCAGGGTCGGATCCTTACTTAGATCGACACTGTGCGAGAGTCGCAATGACTCGGGAATAGCCTGAAGGACTTCAGCGCTATTACTTGACCATTTAGTCAACTCAAAATCACCAAGAGAAAATATTTTAATCAATTGGTGAGATGACTCTATTGCTTGCTCTACATTAAAGGTAGAGCTTGCTATATCATCCATATAAATGTCTCGACTCAGTACCTCACTGGCCAGAGGAAATTGGTGTCCTTCGTCCTTACACAATTGTTGAATGGTGCGAATCGCGACAAAAGGAGAACACTTCAGGCCGAAAGGTAGAACTGAAAATTGAAAGATTTTTAAATTTTCATCTTCATGAAAGCGGTAGAGTATTCGCTGAAGCGGACGATCTTCAGGACGAATCCCTATTTTAAGATACATAGCTTTAACGTCAGAAGTTATTGCTACCGCGAAGAGTCTCAGGTTCAATAAGATATTTAACAGGTCCGTTTGAAGAACGGGACCAGCGTAAGGATATCATTTAACGAGGTACCATTGTCTGACTTTGCGCTTGCGTCAAGAACCACGCGTAACTTAGTGGTTGTCTTGTCCTCCCGAATGACAGCATGGTGTGGTATATAGAACGAGACTTCACCTGGCAAAACTCCTTCCACTAAAGAAATATAGTTATTTTTTAGATAATCTTTAATGACGTCATCATAAAGAAGTTTGACGTTAGGATGTGATTTAAATTTACGTTCGAGGCTAAGAAACCTGCGACGAGCGATTTCGAAAGAATTTCCTAGCGCAGAAGCGTCCATCTTTAATGGCAAAGCAGCGACATACTTGCCAGATGGGGTGCGAGTAGTGGTAGAACAATAAAACTGCTCGCAGTGTTTATCGTCCACACTTGTGATTGAAGAAGCTTGAACTTCCTCGATCTCCCAGAATCTACGCAAGTCGTAGTTTTCCAAAGAAGACGTCGCGCAAAACGACATCGTAGCGGTAGGAGAGTCTAGAATAGGCGCTTCTCCCATAAAGATATATCCTAACACAGTCTCTAATGCATCTGGATATCCAGCTGTCGAAGTAACTTTACTTGGTTTCAATAACTTAGCAAACAACTTTACTCCAAGTAGAATGTCAATATTCCCCGGCATTCCCCAAGTATCATCAGCGAATAGATGCGAATCGATATTATTGAGATCAGCGACATCTATCGGACACAATGGAAGCTGTCCTGTTATCTCGTCGAGAACCAGTGCCTCGATCGAGTACTTGGGTTGAGCGCGAAGGCGTGAGCTAAATGTGAAGTCGACTGAACCGCGGACCGATTGAGACGTACCACCGATACCTTTAACCATGACTATAGAATCGTCACGTATTGATAGTCCAAGCATACGACAACATCGGGTGGTAATATAGTTCTTCTGAGAACCCGGGTCCAATAGACAGCGAACAACAAAATCCTTCCCTTTTCTACCTACCACTAACACTTTCGCAGTAGCTAAAACCTCCGTAGCGCGAGTACTATTATGAGCCGAAGCCGAATGAGTGCACAAAGAAACGCGATCCTGATCCGGGGTCTGGACTACGGCGCTGGCAGACGGCGCAGCGCCGACTGCTGGAGCGGGTGTCGGATGTGGAGGCGGCGATTGATCAAAATGTAACAGGGAATGATGTTTACCGTTGCATTTCTTGCACGAGAGTGTTGATTGACATTTAGATACGGTGTGTTGACTACTAAGGCAGTTACCGCAAAAGCGATTTTCTTTTATATATTTAAATTTGTCATTCGCATTTAATTTTAAAAAAGCACTACACTTATATAAGTTTGTGTGCACCGACTGACAAAGCGAACATTTAGGTGACGTAGCTACATACACCTGCGATACCTTACTAGAGGGTGCGGGGGGGGGTCTACCGCTGGCGCCAGCAGTCGAACGCTCAGGCTTCTGCGGCGCGGTGCGATAAAGAATTTTTACCTGTTCTCGTACGAACTTCACGAAATAATTGTAGTCTACGCTATCAAGATCCTTTAACGTGCGAAGCGACATTTCATAATGTTTAGCGATGTCGGAGTCTACTAACTTAAGACCCACGTACATAAAAATAAAATCCAACATGTTGTCGATTTTTAATTGTTGGAGTCCAGCCACAATAGCGGTGTACCTATCAAAAACCTTTTCTACATTAGCGGGCGACGAACCAGCTGCCTTTAAAGAAAACAGCTGATTTAAATAATTAACGGCTAATGCGCGCTTGTCCTGATATTTAGCGATAAGCGCGTCCCAGATAACACGATAATTTTCTGCAGCAGGAACAATACCGGCTGCCACGCCTTTGGCTTTGCCTTTGAGATGACCTAACAAATAGTGAATGCGATCAGAATCCGAGAGATCGGGATTTGTATGAATCACCCGTTTAAATGTCTCATAGAAGAACGGAAAGTTCTGAATGTCACCATCAAAGGTAGGTAGTTCTATTCGAGGTATTTTGATATGCGAAGATCCTGCCTCATTCGAGTTATGAGACTCTTTTGTTGTGGTTAGGGAACTCAAAACGTTTTTGATTTCGCACACCAGATCGTCAAATGAAGACAATGTACTATAATTGACCTCATATTTTGGATCAAGTTTCAATGAAATAATGTTTATATTATCAATAACAGTTATTATTTCAGTACGAATTAGATCAATTGATTTAGCTTGCGCAATAAAGGTGTCCCGCGATTTTTCGGTTTTAAGGTTTATTATAGAATCAAATAACTTTTGTGCGCGAGCAAAGTATGCGGCGCGTTTGCCCTCATACATTTTTAATTTATTTTGTAAATCTTCCATTTTAACTTACAATAGAATAGAACTCAATAATATCAATAAAACAAAAATATCAATTCGGAATTTTCGGAACCAATTTGGAACCCACTTAACTCTCAAAACACGGAACCCTAACAAGCTAGTACGAAAACTGTGAATCAAAACAAAAGAAACAAATGCTTGATCAGGTAAAAACAATAAAATAGGTAGGAACCTCTTTTCCTGACCTGCGGAACCCTAGTACCAAAAATGGCCACAAGGTGCGGTAAACCACTGACTTTAAAAATAATAAATCAGCTATTTAAATAATTGTGTACGGAACCAACTTTCGCCTTAGCACATCATCATCATCATCATCATCTCAGCCATAGGACGTCCACTGCTGAACATAGGCCTCCCCTTTAGATCTCCACATATACCGGTTGGAAGCGACCTGCATCCAGCGTCTTCCGGCGACCTTTACAAGGTCGTCTGTCCACCTCGTTGGTGGACGTCCTACGCTGCGCTTGCTCGTCCGCGGTCTCCACTCTAGGACTTTTCGACCCCATCGGCCATCTGCTCTGCGAGCAATATGGCCTGCCCATTGCCACTTCAGCTTGCTAATCCGGTGGGCTATATCGGTGACTTTAGTTCGTCTACGGATCTCCTCATTTCGGATTCGATCACGTAGAGAAACACCGAGCATAGCCCTCTCCATAGCTCGCTGAGCGACTTTGAGCTTTGAGATGAGGCCGATAGTGAAAGACCACGTTTCGGTGCCGTAAGTCATCACTGGTAACACACATTGATTGAAGACTTTCGTCTTGAGGCACTGAGGTATGTCGGACGAAAAGACATTGCGTAGCTTCCCGAACGCTGCCCAACCGAGTTGGATTCGGCGGTTGACCTCTTTCTCGAAGTTGGACCTACCTAATTGGACTACTTGTCCTAAATAGATATATGAGTCAACAACTTCGAGTACCGAGTTTCCAACAGAGACTGGGGTGGGCACAACATTGGAATTTGACATAATTTTCGTCTTGTCCATGTTCATTTTCAAGCCCACCCGTTGTGAAACTCGGTCGAGGCCATCGAGCATCATGCTGAGTTCCTCCATCGACTTTGCCATGACTACGATGTCGTCGGCAAACCGAAGGTGAGTGATGTATTCGCCGTTGATGTTGATGCCAAGTCCTTGCCATTCCAGGAGTTTGAAGGCGTCTTCCATCGCGGCAGTAAACAGTTTAGGGGAGATAACGTCCCCCTGTCTTACGCCTCTTCTCAATGGAATCGCCTTCGTGCTCTGCTCCTGTACTCGGACCGACATGGTGGCGTTATTATACAAACACTTCAACACCTCGATGTACCGATAGTCAATACGGCATCGCTGGAGTGACTCAAGTACCGCCCATGTTTCCACCGAATCGAAGGCTTTCTCATAGTCCACAAACGCTAAGCATAATGGCAAGTTATACTCTTCGGTCTTCTGTATAACTTGCCGCAGCGTATGGATGTGGTCTATGGTACTATAGCCTCTTCGGAAACCGGCTTGTTCGGGAGGCTGGAAGTCATCAAGTCTGTGTTCGAGACGGTTCGTGATAACCCTTGAAAACAGCTTATAAACATGACTCAGAAGCGTGATGGGTCTGTAGTTCTTCAATAGGCTGTTATCACCTTTTTTGAAGAACAACACCACCTCACCCCTGCTCCACGTTTGAGGCGTTTTGCCCTCGGACAGGACGGAATTAAAGAGTTTCTGGAGGACTTTAAGTACCGGTGTTCCACCCGCTCTCAGAAGCTCTGAAGTGATTCCGTCCTCGCCCGGCGCCTTGTTGTTCTTAAGCTGCTTCAGGGCCATCCTAATCTCGTACAGACTGATGTCCGGGATATCTTCGGTATAATGTCGGGACAGCTTGGCTCTTGGATCTCTTACCAAGCTGTCAACGGGCTTTGCGACCGAAGTGTATAACTGTCCATAGAACCTCTCGATCTCGCCTAAAACCTCTGCTTTGGTCGACGCTATGCTGCCATCCTCCCGTTTCAGCTTTGTCATCCGGCTTTGCCCAATAGACTTGTCCTTTGCGAACACTTTGGAGCCTTGGTTTCGCTGTATGGTCTCTTTAACACGATTCGTATTAAAGAGACGCAGATCGTGTCGCAAGGACTTAGATATACGTCTATTGAGCTGCCTATATGACTTCGCGTCATCGGAAGACTGCAGCTGTAGCAAGCGTCGTTCAGCCATGAGGTTTAAGGTTTGCTCGGTCAATTTCTGAGGTCTATCTTTACGGCAGGGTCTAAAAAACTTAGAGCCTACCGTGCGGACAGTTTCCACTAGCCCGTCGTTGATCTCGTCCACTGAAACTAAGTTCTCAAGGCAAGCAAAGCGATTAGAGAGCTCGAGTTGAAAGCTTTCGGGGTTTTGAATATGGGACCGAGTAGGTCGGAGCGTAGACTTCATCAGGCTGGACCTTTCAAGTTTAACATTGATATTCAGCGAGCCTCTTACGATTCGGTGATCACTACCGGTTTTTACCCTGTTGATCACAGAGACATCACTGAATATCCGTTTCTTGTCGGTCATGAAGAAGTCTATCTCGTTTCTCGTGAAACCATCGGGACTCAACCAGGTCCATTTCCTGTGAGGTGGCTTCTGGAAGAAAGAGTTCATCATGAAGAGTTCCTCTTTCTCCAGAAAGTCGGCCAGCCTCTGTCCCCTAGGGTTCCGTTGCCCATACCCAAATTGCCCCACTCTCAACTCATCACCGCTTTTCTTGCCCAACTTTGCGTTAAAGTCCCCCATAACAACAGTGAAGTGGGTTTTGGTACTATGTATGGCCCTACTTACGTCCTCATACATAGTCTCCACTTCATCATCGGAGTGTGACGAGGTCGGTGCGTATACCTGAATGACCTTCAGCGAATATCTTTTGGATATTCTGAGTATTAGGTATACCACCCTACTCGACACACTGTCGATGGTTATTATGTTGTTTACGAGGGACTTGTGAACGAGAAACCCGACACCACCTTGGGACTGTTGGTCGCCCTCCCGGTAGTAGAGCAAGTTACCAGACTTCAGGGTTACGGTGTCCTCCCCCTCTCTACGGACTTCGCATAGCCCTATAATGTCCCAGTGTAACTTGCTCAGCTCCTCTTCCAGCTCGCAGATCTTTTCGTCAGTCCTCATTGTGCGTATGTTGTGTGTTACCAGGGCCAGTCGTCGTGGGGGTGGGTAGCCGGATCTCTTCCGGAGATTCTTAGCACCCCCTGCTCCGCCGTTACCTTGACCGCTACCCGCGCCAGGGATAGCGGAGCTGCCGGGGACTGGGGGCCTGGTATCTGTGCTTACAATCATTGGGGGTAATTTGCCTTAAATCGCCACGCTTGGCAGGCGGGTTGGCGATCGCAGTGAGGATGTGCAGTAGGTACACGGAGGACGCTGCTGCCCGACCTCCGGTTTGTCCCTTAGTCGCCTCTTACGACACCCACGGGATGAATTGGGGGAACGCAATTCTAAGCCGGCGCCCCACGGCTGATTCTAAGCCGGCGCCCCACGGCTGATCCGCCTTAGCACGCGGAACCCTAATGGAACGCGTAAGCAAAAGTCCAACAAAATAACACAATTAAACAAATAGGTACGGAATCACTACTCCGACCGTGCGAATAACCTATCACAATAACTTAGTGAGGTCTACAATAACAACCTTTTACAAATACTATAATCCTTTTCGGTAAGTACGATACAATTATGTCCCGTACGAAACCTTCCGATAGGCAACCACTTATAACAAAGGATCAAGTATAAGGTAAACAGATAATAAATGCGATGCGAGAATATACCTAGGTATCTCGATAAATATTTATCTAATGTACCTATGTAACTCAAAACGGAATGAACACAAGAGTATGTACCAAAACCGTCTGAACCTAAATAACTTATAGGTGCGATGGGAATTACCAAACCTAAGTTCAAAAAACAACTTTAGTTTTAGTAGGTATGGAAATAATATCCAACCATGCGAAAACTTACTTTACGTACATGTAATACAGAAATAACTTATCCGTGATCTCACAACTGTAACGTTAGGTAAGTGCGGT
Source organism: Agrotis exclamationis (assembly GCA_950005045.1). Taxonomy (NCBI): domain Eukaryota; kingdom Metazoa; phylum Arthropoda; class Insecta; order Lepidoptera; family Noctuidae; genus Agrotis; species Agrotis exclamationis. Next base: position 11,647,472 of record OX465443.1, read on the forward strand.
GTAGATAAACAGTAATAAAATTGTTGTAATCTAAAAATATGTAATAATGTGACTAAATTGCAATAATTTAATCAAATGCGAAGTGGACTGTATTGCGATTAAATACTCGTACAATACGAGGCGATATACCAGGACAACATTTACCTACAAGACTTCAGTTAAATAATACTAAATCAATCATAACAAAGGTACAATGACCGTTCAATCATGAATGTGGTTCCCGGACTCAAGGTCAATCTTGGTACGAAAGTAGGTCACTCAACACAACCTTTGTGAGAACCCCAAACACGCTGTCGAGCACACGGAATACTACCCACGAATCTACCCGCCAATATACCAAATGTTGGCTTGTGACGCGCAGTTCTTGGAAAATACCCTATTTCACGACACAATTCACTGTTATAGTTATAGAATTTAAGACTTGATATGATTTAGTAATATTAATGTGTAAGTACCTACACCACTAAAAATATGCAATGTAGCTGAACTTCGATAAAGAATGCGGATGATATTAGACCTTACGTTTAATGCAATAAGGACGAGTTTCCTAAAACGATATGCAATTTTATTTAAATAATTTCTAGATTTTTCTAGCTTATAGGACAAATCTATCCGGCTCGAAGGACCAAATGGTTCGTATAGTTCGACGTTCGATTTTTAATAATATTTGAAATTACTGGTCAAAAACTATACGTTGCGGTAGCCTCAAAATGGAGGGGCGCTGGTTCAAAATATATCTAGAAAATGCAACAGCCTGACGTTGAACAGTTAGAAAACCTATAGGCACTAAGGAAGGCTTACCTTGCTGTCCACGTCTGCGATCAGCTCCAGAGGGACTGCTTCAACTGCACTCAAAGTTCACTTCACACACCGAAGTTCATAGTTCAAAATGTTAGTCCAAATGCGATGGGCCAATGGAGCCGCGGGTATTATTTATGGCGAAAATATGGACAATCTCAGCACTAACTTAGCTGGAAATGCGATGACGCGGCGCACAGACGATCAGAGATAGATCTTTTCCGAAAAAATTGTTAACGGACCGCACGCTAGGCGAATATTCAACGGAGTCGCCATCTTGGTCTTATTTTTTCTCCTTCCTTTTTTCATCACATGAACATAGTCACGAGATGCGCAGCGACCAGTGGAACTTCATACTGGTTGAGTTTCCTTAGCCGCGGCAGGAGCACAGTCCAAGAAGCGATTGCTGGACATTTTCAACACGGCAAAGCCAACCCGGCGTACCCAGTCAGTTCAAATGTCCAACGTCAAGCATTATATTTATTTATTACACGCAAACACAGTGTTGGCGTAACCAATTATAATGATATAATTTATTTAAATTATGTGTTTTTGAATTCTTGGTTGAAACGTCACAGAAAACGATTCATTATTTTCGTAGCATTTGTTGCTTGACTATCAAAATGATTATGGTTTGGCAACCAAGTGGGTAAAGATATAAAGAAAATAAATTTAGTAGTAACTATGTATTTAGCAATATTCTTAAGTGTTCCAAGCGTGACTGCTGAACATAAGGTGTCCGTATAGATGGTTTGATTCTCAGGTAGTTTTTTAAAGTTTCAGTTCTTCCTAGGTGAGCTTAGATCTCATCTTTGCTTCTGTCTTAGATTGAGGACAACAGCAAACTCATCAAAAAAAAACTTCGAGAATATAATTATCATCATCATCCGAAAGACGTCCACTGCTGAACATAAGGCCTCTTCCTTAGACCGCCACGCTGAACGACAATTCGCCACTTGCATCCATCGGTTGCCCGCGACCCTTACGATGTCGTCGGTCCACCTAGTGGGAGGCCTGCCTACGCTACGTCTATAATATAATTATAGAACATCCGAATAAATAACAGAAGATAGGCTATTCCTAGTAAATAAAATATTTAACTACATAGCAGATGAAACTTTAACTAATCAATAGTAAAATTAAATGGGTAACATCATAATATCTTAAATGTATCAATTTTATGTAAAACTTGACCTAACCTAAAACCGGTTCCATTCCATCTAAAACCCGATAAAAAAAACGGCAAAAAGTACCGACGTAGACGGTTTTTTCATTAAAACGAACAATATTATTATCATATTATCGGACTAATTAAAAAAACCTTATTTATTTTTAGAGTTCCTTGGTTAATTTTCCAAATTTAAAACAAACGTTCCTGTTTTGTACTTACTTTCTTAAAATATATAAATTAATTGACATTATGAACAGTACTTCACGTCCAAGATTGCTTTATTATTTTGTTGAAATAATTTTAGCATCACAGATTTGTTTACATCGAAGAGACATACTACAAAAATACATAAAAACGTTTTATTAAAATTATATTTTTTTTAAATATATTAAACTTACAAACAAACAAATAAAAAACTTGGTCCATTAAAGTCTGATATACCATAGAGCTAGACATTCATCATAAATTCTTGGCTTGAATTGCTGGCTTGTTTATCACGCTCCACCGCTCATAGAATGTTAAGCAGTTTCCATAGATTTACATTGTACGTATGAACGTAGAATATGGTAAATTATAAATTATATCTTTTTTTTATGTCTTGAATTACATCTAACTTAAAAACAATACATTAATTAAACCTAAATATTCACAAAATAAAAAACTATGACATAAAACCAATTAAGTAAATAACACTATTACAGAGCATCGAAAAACTCATCCTCAACGCTGTCAGCTGGTAATGTGCCCAAGAGACTGGCGGCGTTGCCTCTTTGTATGGCTATACTTAGCCTCTGACCAAGGTAAAAGCCAGCTCTTGGGTCACGGGAAGCGTCAACAAGTCTTTTCGAAATGTCTCTGAAGAGGCTGTGAGCACTTGGACCCCATGGCCCTATAGTTTCAACCCCAAACGGCTCAAAAATATAGTTACTACTTAGGTTACTATATTTACGCCGCTTGAGGTTTTCAGCAACCGCAGCAGAAGCGCCAGCAGAGCACGATGAACTTGGAAGATGGGATGGCGCAAGAGTATCGACACAGGTTGCGTCCCACACTAGAGGCCTACCCATCTTCCAAGGAAACAAAGACATACCGTCCGGTCTTTTGCCATCGTCGCGTGCCAAGCCGTTGGGTTCTAAAACAGCTGGAACGCCGACGGTAACAAGAGCTCGTCGAATAATGTCGTTTATGTTCGCGTGCCGCGCAAAACGGCCCGCACTACGGCTGCAGGACAGGCCATGGTGTCCGAGGCTGTTGACAGCTTCCCCACAGTGACAGCGATGAGGAGAACAGAGTGGGGAACCTAACCTTTTTTTATGTTGGTTAGATCCTAGGCCTTAACATTTATTAGTTTATTGACAAAACAAGAAAAATGTTATGTTGAAAAATCAACGGGAATTTGCTTTACTTAGACAATTTTTGCAATTTATTGAATACGTCTATCCTAGCTTATAGAAATTTTGGATTTTTAACTGACTTCAAAACAACCAAGTTGTTGTGGCAAAAAAGTCGTAGACTTCCAAAAGAAGAGCTTTTGTTCATTTTTTTATGGTTGTTTATGAAGTCAGTTTTTTAAATAAATATTTATAACTGCTCTGAGTAACCAATATAAGTTAGTAAATAATAAAAGCCACATCAGATCTACTGATAAACGCTTCATAAAATAAAACCCAACTTTAGTGGTTGTTCTTTTATTTTAAGTATATTATTATGCAGATAGAAAGACCATTGACAATCATTTGAACTATAGTTTATATATTCTTTATTGTGCACAAAATTTATCAACTTGCCAACTTATTTAACAGACTTTTAATTTACAAACTCTTAAATTTTATATTTTTTCTACGGAACCATAACAAAAACTAATAAAACGCTTGCCCAATCCTGAACGTTATCAACATTAATATGTAAAATTGCAATAAATAATGCTCGCGTGTCCGTATCAGATAAACGAGTAACTGTTTATCATTGCGACTTGACTGCAAAGGGGTAAGCAGGTAAATGCGACGTAGAACTTGTGCTGTTAAGTATTTTTAACGTTGGCTTATAATCTTGAGAGTAATTTTAGTCTAAGAAGGTTATTTAAGAGTCCACTGCTTGTCTTGTTCTACGCGCGTCTCAAAAAACAGTCAGCAAATTGACTGGGTGTACAGTCAAAGCCTGGCCAGTTCCCGGCCCTGGAAAGCAAAGGGCATGTGAAGGAACAGGGTGGTTTTTAGTCAGTAAGAGTGTAACAGTCCCTTGCGCTCTTCTTAGGGCGGAAGACTTATTTAATGATTTTACCATCCAAACAGAGAAAAGTACAAAGTACTACTTATTATGACTAAGGAACTTATGGTTCTTTATTTCAGGACGAGGTAAATGAAAACAGTTCTTACAAGTGATAACAGGATCTGGCTTTACTTGTTTGATATCATAATTTTTGTTTTTCCTACATGTGCATGGGTGTGTATGGTCCTATATCCTGTAGTCAAAACTGAATCTTTTCGTTGAATAAAAACTAAATGTAATGTATTGCATTATTACATATTTTAATATCATGGATTTCAGAAATATAACGTCGATGATTTTCTTTGGAACGAAAAATTCGAACTGCGGGCAGGATTCGAACTTGCGACCTTCGGATTCAATACATCCGACGCTCCTTTCCAACCGAGCCACCGAGGATCTTACCTGCCGCGGCGAACCATGATTTAAAGTGTTTAACACATGGAAAAACCCGTCTTCACTTTTGTCATTGTCAACATAACTGTCACAGTAATTATCGCATTAACTGTTGAGGACCTGTAACTTGCAACTAAAAATTTCACTCTCCGACTGTCAACGACTGTCAAATCCCAACTATGTTTAAAGTTCTTATTATGATGAATTAAATGAGCCCAAATACGATATAGTTGCTGTTAACTGTTGAGGATCTCTTGCTATTGCCTTCTGTCACCATCCTCAGATCCTTGATGACAATTATACCCCAGCTATGTCTAAAGTTCTCATCAAGCTGAGTGAAATGAGCCCAAATACGATGTAGCTGTTGTTAACTGTTGAGGAACTCTTGGGACTGACTTCACAACATAACAAGGATCTGGAGTAGATCTGATGATGGTGACGCCATCATGTTAGCTTCTACACATCTCTGACATAGGTATAGTAATGTCCTCAGAACTACATAATGATAACTTTATTTCAACAGAATCGGTTCACAAATGAAAATTCTTTTTATTTTTTTCTACCCTTGGAGGCCGATTTTAGTTTTGAAAGTTAAATGGGACCAACTTTGAGATCCACTCTTTCCAACAAAAACGAATTTTTGAAATCGAACCACGTTACAAATACCGGCACGGTTCTTGAGCGCTCGGCGTAAGAGTGGGGATCGCTTTGCGCATCGTACACTTGTCGACGAATGAAACGCACAATAAAACGCACAAAACAACGAATCCCAAGTGGCGGCTATGACGCGATGCGCTACGCCACGCTATGCGGACCAATCACTACACTTTCCGCGCCCCTTCCTCACTTCATCTACCAAAGGGACCTAATAACTCACTTCTGCGCAGGTGAAGGTCAGCGCTCAAGATCCATGCCGATCACTGTAGGAAAAGTTATGCGCGGTCACACATAAAAAAACATGTCGAATTGAGAACCTCCTCCTTTTTTTAAGTTGGTTAAAAAGGCTATGTTGATAATGATAAATTACCGTTTCCACCATACTAACTGCACCTTTCTTCGTATCCCTTTTTGAATCAAAACACAACGGGAATGCAATTAAAAGTGCTGCAAGTAAAACAATGTTATGATTATTTCACCTCAATCACTGATCGTGGAGTCCTGTTATTCTTTGAGTATGTCTTGTTGTATCAGATAATATTCAATGTAGGTATGTGAACTTGTGTAAATGTGTACGATCTGCTTCTTGTCTTTGAACAGCCTTTTTATTATTTACAATTTATGCTTTTATTGTTGTGAGGGTCCCGTTGTTCTGGCCTTTTTTTTTTTAGGTGGTAAAATCATCAAATGAGGCCTCCCGCCCTGGGTGGGGCGGAAGGGACTGTCAGCCTCTTACTGACTAAAATCCAGCCGTGTTCCTTCGGATAACCTTTACGTTCCGGGGCCACGGTATCCTGGGTTAAGAAAAACCCGCGACCCCAGCAGGCATTTGGCCCCATGAGGGGCCCCATCAGTTTGCTGACTACTCCCCGAAGGCACGCGCGAAACACGACACGACGCGACACCGACCCGGGCTTGGTCCTTGGTCGGACGGTGAGCTACCCATTACTCACCGTCCGCAAGCCCGCTCCGCCGCTGTGCCCTCTGCTAATCAGAGGGACACGCGTTGGAGCGTCCACCCGACAGGCTATTCGCATACGGGCAAAGAGACCCCTTACGCACACAGTGCCTAAGGAAGAGTTTTTGCCCGCATCCCAGGGTGCACCGGCGCGATAAACTGGACTTCCCCACGGACGTATCCGAGAGGGAACTCCAGTCCACGGGCGCACGTGGAGGTTTCCTGTCTTAGCACCCCGTTGTTCTGGCCTTGCTTCAAATGTGAGAGGTTGTGGGTTTCTGGACCAGTTCCAATGCAACTTTACGAACTGAAATCTTATGCTTTTATCGCATTTGCATTGTCTCGGCCCTTTTCTGGTGATTGCCTCTGTTAATTCTGGCTTTCGGGAGTGGCAGTGGTTTGGGAATAGTGTGGTGGGTTTGTCTCATTAAAAAAATGCACTTATAGCAATCACGACCAAGTTTTAGCTGCACAGAGGCAGGCTATGTCTATGGATAGGTGACAATTTAGCAAGTTTCCTCTGTGCCTTGAAAAGCACGTAAAGTCGTTGGGTCCCGGCTGTCTTTTGTAGATCGTTGGCAGTCGTTACTGTTATTCTGAAGCTTGAAAGCTTGACAGCCAGTCTTACCATGGTATATCGTATTACCCAGTCAAATAGGCAGTCGCTCCGTTTCGACTGGAAGTCGAATCGAACATAGTTGGGAAAAAGGTTGGGGAATAAAGAATTATGTATTTGAAATAGCGACAAGGGGTTCCAGCAGACCACGAAGGAAATCACGGGACGAACTGGATGTCTGTCTTAAGATTTAGAACTAGTTGGTGCACAGCCGTGGTGACTGTTGGAAGCAATGAGGAAAGGAGGGCTTTGTCTAGTAGTTGGGCATTGTATAGGCTAGAAAAATGAAAAATATTTCCGTATTGCCACAGGTCCAGTTGAAAACAGTCTGCCAGGATTTTTTGCTGAATTGAGGCCCAGGCATCTGTCACCGACGTGAGATATCCATGAATGACGAATTTTTTGACGTCCTAGAATATCTTTTTTTTTTGTTTTTATTCTTTTGTGTACACACCTGGCGCGTGCCAAATAAACGTACCGTATTCTCTTTCTAAACAAAAATAATTGAGCTCCTCCACCACAACCAAAAATGCAGTAACACGAACCTTAACAAAATAATTCAGATCGCCATTTTACATCTACTTAAGTGTTGCCAATTACTGTAATTATCATACACAGTCCGTCTTTATCATGATGGCCACACTGCACGACTGTTAGCGGGTTCAAATTTATAATTGTATGTGTATTGTTACGGTGTTTAAGGTTCGATGCGCAGGAGTTTAAGTTTTTATTATGTTGGTGGAAGCTACTTGGCTGTTTGACTTTTAAACTGTGAGGTGTTTTGACATCATTATTTCTTACTGATGTGTGACATGTAAGAGTGAACTTGTGGACGACGGTTAATTAGTAACTCGCCGTCCGATCAAGGACCAGCAGTGGTATATTCTCAAATCTTCGAAAACTGACGAAGATTATGATGCTTTGAAATTCACAATACGTCGCCACCGTGGTACAATTTTTAACGGACTTCAAAAAAAGGAGGAGATTTTCTCTCACCTCACAACTTACTACTGGGTGAAACGATTTTGATGATTCTATTTTTGTTCGATAGGTACCTGTAATTTGGTCCTATTACATTTTCACTTGATTCGGTTCAGTAATTTTTATTTTATAAGCATTTTTCGCTTACTGTGTACTTGGATAATGTTATTACCGGTACTACGGACTACATAGGTATTTGACAAGAAATTGGGTTGAATATTTGAACTAAAAAGGTTAAAATAAAAAAAGGATGGAAGTCGGTGGGTAAAATGCATAAAAACCGAAGCCACCGACTTCCGAAAAATGAGTTTTTTGAAGGCGGTTGGTTTTTTTCTTGAAAAAGATATTTTGTCCGTCCTAACGTCTCAAGCCCACAAAACAATTATTTTTCATTATTAATTATTGATATGAAAAATACAATATTAGGTGTTGGTCTAGTGGTTAGTGACCCTGACTGCTATGCCGGAGGTCGTGTTCGATTCCCACCCAGGAAAAATGTTTGTGTGATGAGCACGATCGTTTGTTCTGTGTCTGGGTGTAATTTATGTATAATATTTATGTATTTAGAAATATATAAGTATGTTTATCAGTTGTCTAGTACCCATAACACAAGCCCTGCTTAGCTTGGGACTAGATGGCGTTGTGTGATAGTTGTGGAATATTATTGAATAGATTTGCAAATTTGTTGATACTGAAAACTAGCTTATAACACATAATAATGACATGTGGACAATTTAACACTTGGACGAACGTTACCATAATACTATCCTACTAATCCTCCTTCCTGAACGTGAAAGTTTGTTTGGATGAATATACGTTTGTTACTCTTTAACACAAAAACTACTGAACAGATTTAGATGAAATTTCGTACACAGATAGTTTATAACCTGGATTAGCAGTTAGCACATAGGATAGTTTTTATCCCGACAATGTTCCCGTGGGCTCATTTTTTGATTAGAAGCGGAAGGAGCCACGGGCAACAGCTAGTCGTTTCATCATCATCATCAGCCTTCAATTTTCCCACTGTTGGGACACAGGCCTCCTCTCTGTGAGATGAAGTGGTCCATAATCCACCACGCGGGCCCAGTGCGGGTTGGTAGATGTCAAAGTCTTCGAATTTGATGGTTCTAGGACATGCCGGTTTCCTCACGATGTTTTCCTTCACCGTTTTGAGAGTAGTGGTGTTGAAATAAATAATAACACAAAGTAATGCGCCAGTCTGGGTTCGAACCCACGACCTACAACTCGTAAGTCGGGGCCGATACCAGTGTGCCACCACTGCTAGTCATTTAACATTCCAGAAACAATAACTGTATTTTCACCTTGTCTTCCATTCTGAACTTATTTTAATTGACATACACAATTATAATAAAACTAATATACCATTTACAAGCCGTCATAAACTTTTATAACATCACTAATATCTATATTTAGTTCAATTTTAAAGATTGTGGGTTTAAAAAGGTTATATTCTTAACAATATAGTTAAGTAAATAGTAGCTGGTAGTTATTCTTAAAAGGTTTTTACTGCTGAAGTCATTTTTAGGGTTCCGTAGCCAAATGGCAAAAACGGAACCCTTATAGATTCGTCATGTCTGTCTGTCTGTCCGTGTATGTCACAGCCACTTTTTGTCGAAAGTAAAAGAGCTATCCTGTTGAAACTTGGTAGAAAGATGTATTATGTGAACCGCATTAGGATTTTCACACAAAAATCAAAACAAAACAAATTTTGGGGGTGCCCCCCATACTTAGAATTGAAACTCAAAAAAAATTTTTTCACCAAACCCATACGTGTGGGGTATCTATGAATAGGTCTTTAAAAATGATATTGAGGTTACTAACATAATTTTTTTCTAAACTGAACAGTTTGCGCGAGAGACACTTCCAAAGTGGTAAAAAGTGTGTCCCCCCCCCCGTAACTTCTAAAATAAGAGAATGATAAAACTAAAAAAAATATATAATGTAGACCTCAACCAAAACTACCAACGAAAATTGGTTTGGATGAGATACAGTTAGCAGTTTTTGAGATATAGTACATTTTCAAAAACCGCAAATATAACTTTGCCATTCATACAAATACTATGAAAAACAAAGTTATTTTTATTGTTTGTGTATATTACTTACTAATCTCAATATAATTATATCTCTAATCTATGCTTGCTGCTACGGAACCCTTCATGGGCGAGTCCAACTCGCACTTGGCCGGTTTTACTTTTATTACTTGATAATAAGTATAATTATTGTGGTGCTTTTAGTTTAATTACAAAAGTGAAGAGGGTTTTCATATAAACCCTCTTCACTTTTGTAAATAAATATGAATGTCTACAAGTGATCAGTAGAATAGTTAAAAATAGGTCCTTTTTTTCTAATGTGGTAAAATGAAAAGGGAAATGGAAAAAAAAATGAAAAAAATGTCCTGGGTTCCAATTCCAGGTCGGAAAACGAGTTATTGACATTAGGAGCAAATGGATCTATGCACAATAATTGGTAGCAATAGACCCACCTCCCAGATGGGCGATCCACTGTTGTGCTACATGTCGGGGGTTTGATTCCCGCACGGAACAAATATTCTTATGATATGCCATACTTTCTGCTCTGGGTTTGAGAATTTAAATGTTTGTTAACTCAATAATGTTACAGGAGAAATTCTTGGTGTAGGACAACTTTTTTTTAAAAGTCAAAAGACGAAACATTTTTTAAATCAGGGTCGAAACACTGGCCATAACCTTCAGATCATCTCGACAGAATGCCACTATCATTATACCTAGAGTGGTAAGAAAAGCATTCCTTATCAAAATAAAAAAGTATTAAATTTTAACGCATGCGTCGCGAATTTCTAAAAATTTTTCTATGGAAACGTCGTCGTCAGATTCTGATGTTAGGAATAGATCAAATGATTCGACTGTTGTAGGTTAGACCACGGTGGCTCGGTTTGGCAAGAGTTTCGAATGTACTGAATCCGGGAGATGCTCAAATCCTACTCGTGGTCGAATTTTTTTTCCACAGGCAAAATCTTATCATATATTATCTAAGATCTTCACTCAGTAGTCAAGCGCCATGAATAGTTCTTCCTCGTGGTCTCACTAGAAGGACAAATTAGTAGGACCATGAGGGAATAAGGGAAGTCATCCATGACTTAGGTGTCAACTCATCCGCAAAATATTTCATCCGAGGATGAAACGCGACCCTTCAAAAATAGAAAGTTGTCGACTTATCCACAAGTTCGATGAGTCGTCGCTTAGCTAATGTTGATGTGGTCATTTCATCCAAATATACATAGGTACAAACAATAGATATCAAGATGATCTTTCATTTTTTGAAAATGGACGCTTCATTTTCGGATAAATTAGGGCCGAGTCTCACCGGAATGCCAGCGGCCGGCAGCGGCGCGGCGAGCACTTACAGTGTGAAATAATTTTAAACTTTAACTACACACTTAAAAGACCAGTATCGCTTGAAAAGTTTGAAAAGGTCGCGAGGCCGCCAACGGCTGCTAGAGGCGACGCTGCCGGCCGCTGCCGGCCGCTGCCATTTCGGTGTGACTCGGCCCTTAATATTTTGCGAATGTGTTGTCACATAAATCGAATCCAGTAATACAGTGAATTTTGTATATTGAGAATAGAATCGTATCTGTGATCGTATCCTGATTGATACAACTGACTGTAGTGTCATCGAACTCAAAAAACTGATAAAAAATAGGGTAGACCGTTTTTTTATTTCTTCTCAAACACCCACCCGAAACAACTTCAGTTTGTCCGTGACCATGGCACTAGTAACAGTGCCGAAATATCGGAAACTCATAACAATTAATAAATATGATGAAAAAAACCGTTTTTTTTTAATAGCTAGCAGTGTCATCGTAATGCAATAAAATATTATTTTTTAACAATAATTAAAAGAAAATCGTTTTTTGATGTGAGTGACATTGTTGTGTTTGTGATATGAATAATTTTAAATTGGAATATCCCAAGTCTTCATGGAAACCATTTTGAGGATTTCATCTGGAATCACCTGATTGTAGAACTTTGACATGGTGGCCTGGAAGTCAATTTATTGTTGTATCCAGAAGGTAAGGTTATAAACTTCTATACAAGCTGTTGCTTGCGGTTATGATTCCTTCTATTCAAACATTATATAGACTACTAGCAAACCCGGCGAACTCCGTTTCGCCACCAGATGGCTTCGTTTTATGTAACATTTCGTTTGGTGATTAAAAGAAGAAGAATTTTTTTTCCCTTAATTTTTTTTTGCTATAAACCTCACGGAGCCCGAGACCTTTCCAACGAATGCAAAACCGTGGAAATCGGTTCGTGCGTTCTGGAGTTATAGCGTCAGGAAGGAAAACCCGACTTATTTTTATATAGTAGATAACCAATATCAAAATCAGTCCAGCCGTTTTGAAATGAAACCGGAACATATCTACAAATATACTTTAGCAGATTATTGCTAGCATTTGCATGCGGCTTCACTCACCGTCCTCAAATTATCTGCCCTGAAAAAAAGTAGCCGAAATAGTCTCCAGGGTATTATCTCTTTTATGGGTATTATTTCTTTCGGTTCAACAGTTTAGCCATGAAAGCGATACAAACAAGTAAACAAAACCATTTTCGTATTTTTAATAAGAAGTTCCACTACAGCACGACTTGGTTACGAAATAGGTATTGATTTTTCTCTGTTGTACGACTATTTTTTTCAATTATAATTTATTGAATATGAGAACGTTTCGTGTAAAAATAACTAACTGATGTAGAAAATTGAATTAAAATCCGTTGCTCGATAGTTTAAAAACGTACAAACTTAACGACTTTTTTTTTCCCTCCGTGGTGATCTCCCGCCCTGGGTGGGGACTGCCAGACTCTTACTGACTAAAATCCACCCGTGTTCCTTCGGATGCCCTTTACGTTCCGGGGCCACGGTATCCTGGATTAAGAAAAATCCGCGACCCCGGCAGGCATTTGGCCCCATAAGGGGCCCCGTGGGTGACGCGTGAAACACGACGGGTCACCGACCCGGGCTTGGTCCTTGGTCGGACGGCGAGCATACCCATTACTCACCGTCCGCAAGCCCGCTCCGCCGCTGTGCCCTCTGCTGTTCAGAGGGACACGCGTTGGAGCGTCCACCCGACAGGCTATTCGCATACGGGCACACAGTGCCTAAGGAAGAGTTTTTTCCCGCATCCCAGGGTGCACCGGCCTGAAAAACTGGTCTTCCCCCCGGACGTATCCGAGAGGAAACTCCAGTCCACGGGCGCACGTGGAGGTTTCCTGTCTTAGCACCCCTTTTTTTTTAGCTTGGTAAAATTATCAAATGAGTCCTCCCAACCCGGGCAGGGCGGGAGAGACTGTCAGACTTGTACTGACTAAGATCCACGGTGTCCTTCGATAGCCCTTTGTGCCGCGATTGCGGCGTGCCCGGAGATGGTGGCCTAAAGGAAAACTGTCGTTAAGAAAAAAAAATGGATTAATTTCAAATTATATTTCCATACCTTTGCATGTATTATAACCATCAATTAGAGTTACTATGGGAACGTCTTACTCATTCGATAGTAAATAATAAAGGTAATATAATTACTAGTTTTCTTAGAAAGCTGATATTCTCAAGCCAGTTTTCTAGTAGTTAAGCCATTGTTCTATAGTATGTGCCGTAGTGGGGTGACCACGCTGTGCCGTGATTGGTAGGATAAGATCTTGATATGGTTTATATTAAATGAGCTTGTAAAGCAATTTTCGCTTATGTGAGAATAATCTGTAATTAAATCTATTTACTTTACTTAGATCATTTGTCTTTATGGATGAGAGGCAAGCATTATAAGTAGCACATTTTTAACAAACTCTGTGCTTCTCTGTTGAGAATTGAGATACTAGATAATAAATTTGAATATTATGGTTATTAAGCTATTGCATAGATTTTATCGCGGGCTATGAGCACGGCGCGGCGTGGATTTTTTTTGATTCGGTCGCCGGACCGAATCAAAAAAAATCCAAAAACCTAACGAAAAAACCTAACAAAAATACCTGACACCACGCATCGTCTAACATCGTTTCAGTTCGGGAGACTTCGGATATCATAAAAATATCCGTCATAAAAATCATTTACTTTTTCTTACTGATTCTAAACGGCCAGCTACAAAAGGAGTTTTAACTCAACTAGTACTAGTTGAGAATATTATGGACGTTATGAAAAAGTGGTCAAGATAGGAAAGTGGATGACGTCATGACATTATGTTGGTTTGCTTCCTAGATTTTAATCGAGCGAATCTAAGCGTACCTGGGGCACCCGAAAACGGACAGGTTAGGTTCGAAGGGGTTGACGGGGCTAGAGGAAGTGAGCTGTTGATACTACATATTACTACTACCCATTATCACCTATTTGTTAGGTTATCTTAAACCCTGAATAAAGAAATAGAAGCCTAATATTTATGGAGTTAATAATAATGCGTTTTCGTTTTGCCTGTAAAATTATGCTTTTATATGATTATTGTAAAGATTTTTAATACCTACGTTTCATAGTAACTCATTTCTTCACTATTATACTCTGTCCAGTTGCTAATCTCTCCAACTGCGAAACTGTCCAGCTGAGAATCTGTCCAGTTGCTCCGAAGCTCGACTCGACCTGACTCAATTTTTTTGACAGTGTTGTAATAATTTCCCAAATTTTTACCTAACTCGTGGTCACCCTAGTGTTAGCACAGATTAGCAACACTATCGCGTAGTGATTGATTGATTGATAATAACGCAATGCCATTGTAAGTTATGATTTATGTCCCTTAGATTTATCAATCGTAGAATTTATAGTGAAGGAATTTGAATCGTGTTGGTATTACAAGTAACATTGTGATTGGTTTAACTATTAATAATATCTATTTGCAAGCTGACTTGTTGCATAATTTTAAAATTAAAATAAAAAATAAATAAATAATGTTATAAATACGAAAGGTAGGATTTTTGGATGGATGTATGTTATTCAATCACATCACAAGTGCTGAAGGAATATTCCATGAATTTTGGCTGTGATAGGTTATAGTCTAAAATAATACATAGGATACCGCGTTTATACCGTGAAATAATAAAAAGAGAAAAAAAAAAATTCGCTGGCAACGGGAAGTATTAAATATTTTCTTTGTGCTATACTGTTCCCACTGCTGGGACACAGGCCTCCTCTCTGTGAGAGGGAGTGGGCCATAGTGTGCTCAAAATACAAACATTAAACTCGCTATTTTCTTTAACACTTTTTCAATGGGCAAGCCCAATTGGCCACTTATCTATTTGACTGAAAAAGTTAATAAGTAAAAGTAAGACAATAAGATTATCAGAAAATACATGACCCGCATATACTTTATTACGTAAACCAAAATTGAGCGAGATACGATGCTTTTAAAATTAACGAATTTACTTAATTCTGACGTCCGAGTCCCCCTTCCCGAATATAAATTTGTCGTTATTAAAAAATCAATCAAAATCAAAAGTCATTTATTCAAATTAGGCTGATTTATCAGCACTTTTTGAAGGTCAATTTTTTACATAAGACAGTCCCCCAAAGCGCCCCCCTTCGACACTTCCTAGTGTTTTGGCTGGGAAGAAGAAGTGGCGGAACAAACTCCCCAGCAACACATCTGTCTGTACGGTTAGAAGAACCAAGATATTATACAATTTAATAGAACATTCACATCATACATCAATTCGAAATTACATCCCAACCGTGACTAGAAGGCACAAAAAGATAAACTAAAACTGTTTAAAAAAAAAAAATAGAAAATGAAGATTAATATAAAACAAACACAGACATAAAAAAACACAAAAACACAAAATATACATAAAATAAAACTAAAATGACTTAACTAAGTCAAAAGTAAAAAAAAATAAACTTATAAAAATATATTAATTGGTTTTACAAAAGAAAAATAACGTGTCCATTCTTTTCCAAAACTCTAAATGACAAGCTAATAAGATTTACAAATAATTAATGCTGTCAACTCAGTTTCTCAAAACAATTTTTTTGAATCGAAAACAAGACTTCACGCTTAGCAACTGCTAAAGCACTAAACATCAATTAATAATTAACATTAATAATTAAAAGCCTTATTAACTTTGCATCCAGGTGCTTATAAATCGTGCTACAGGTGCCAAAGTCGAAGTGTTTGCACGCTAAACGGACTTAAACCGGAACTTAACTTAATCGACTGGAATAGGGTTATTTGAGGTTAAGTTAAAATTCTAAGTTAGTACTCACTCGTATGTAAGTACTAAGTTAAGTTAAAATTCTAAGTTAGCACTTACTCGTATCGGTTGGAAGCGACCTGCATCCAGCGTCTTCCGGCGACCTTTATATGGTCGTCTGTCCACCTCGTTGGTGGACGTCCTACGCTGCGCTTGCTAGTCCGCGGTCTCCACACTTTTCGACCCCATCGGCCATCTGCTCTGCGAGCAATATGGCCTGCCCATTGCCACTTCAGCTTGCTAATCCGGTGGGCTATATCGGTGACTTTAGTTTGTCTACGGATCTCCTCATTTCGGATTCGATCACGTAGAGAAACACCGAGCATAGCCCTCTCCATAGCTCGCTGAGCGACTTTGAGCTTTGAGATGAGGCCGATAGTGAAAGACCACGTTTCGGTGCCGTAAGTCATCACTGGTAACACACATTGGTTGAAGATTTTCGTCTTGAGGCACTGAGGTATGTCGGACAAAAAGACATTGCGTAGCTTCCCGAAGACGCTGGATGCAGATCGCTTCCAACCGGTATATGTGGAGATCTAAAGGGGAGGCCTATGTTCAACAGTGGACGTCCTATGGCTGAGATGATGATGATGACTTACTCGTATGTAAAATGTTAAGTACTTCTTTAATCTGCAGTTTAGAAGGAATAAGGATTTCTTCTTGCTTTTGCTATGATTTTATTGCGTGCCAAATCTGGCCGTGGAGTGCAGTTCAGTGTGTAAGTTACACGACTGCCCAAAAAAGGTTATGTTTTAGGGTTCATGTATCTATGATGCCTAAACCGATTTCAACTAATTGTGTTACATCACAATCAGTCAGTCGGAAGACCTACAGCGCCACAGAACTATCGCCTGACAACAATAAAAATTATGGTTTTCCTTTGTTTTTTTTATTTTTCAGTTCACTTTTTGACAAGTTGCTTTTTTAACCTTCATTTTTGTAATAATATGTGAAGAAACGTCGTGTTTGAACACTAACAGATATACATATATATTTTTAAACAAACGTTGCCCCACACTAGGAATTACTCCTCTGTCGTGGGTGCTTTTGCAAACATATAAACTCACATACACAAACGTCCAGACCCGAAACAACTACTTGTAGATCATACAAGTATTTGCTCCGTGCGGGAACCGAACCCGCGACACGCCAATCGTGCCGTCGCAACAAGAGGGTAGGTAGATTATCTTATACCTGCTCCATTTTTAAATAATATTAAATAATATTCCACAACTATCACACAACGCCGCCTAGTCCCAAGCTAAGCAGAGCTTGTGTTATGGGTACTAGACAACTGATAAACTTACTTATATATTTCTAAATACATACATATTATAGATAAATTACACCCAGACACAGAACAAATGATCGTGCTCATCACACAAACATTTGTCCTGGGTGGGAATCGAACCCACGACCTCCGGCATAGCAGTCAGGGTTAGTAACCACTAGACCAACAGGCTTGTCAAGCCATTCACCTTTAGCAAACGAAAGCCCATTCCGGTATTTAAATCTTTACAAAATTAAGTATTATCTGCTTCTTACAAAAACAGGTTTGGCCCTACCTCACTGCCACGGTGATTTTAGCTTATTGGACAGGCCAAAATTTAGCCTCACGAAAGAACTACCTGTAGGTCACACAAAAATTGTTTCGTTCAGGAATCAAACTCGCGACAGGCAGCGCAGCATCCCATTGTTTAGCCACTGTGCCAATCAGGTAGCCGACGTAAACTGCTTGAAAACCCTCAACCAGCCACAAATTCCTCAACTCTAGGGTACCAGGGGAAAATAATAAAACATCTAAAGTTACTGCTGGGCGGGTCCAGCCCGACTAGTATATAATTGCGCGTCGGCATAATTCTTACGTGGCGTGCGCAGGAGTTGAATATCGTAACGTCTATGCGTTATGAACCGTGCAGTTTGTGAGGATAAAACTATGGAGTTGACTGGTAGTGTGTAAAAATATAAAATTTGCAAGTTGAAGTGGCAATGGGCAGGCCACATCGCTCGTAGAACTGACAACCGATGGGGAAGAAAAGTTCTCGAGTGGCGACCACGGACCGGAAGACGCAGCGTAGGCAGGCCTCCCACTAGGTGGACCGACGACATCGTGAGGGTCGCGGGCAACCGATGGATGCAAGTGGCAATGTGTCGTTCGGCGTGGCGGTCTAAGGGGGAGGCCTATGTTCAGCAGTGGACGACTTCTGGCTGATGATGATGATGTGTAAAAATATTAGAAATGATAAAGAAGCTTAGGAAATTCCGTGTTAAAAACAAGCAAATATTGTGGTAATATCATCAAATGAATTCTATTACCTAGGGGGGACTATCAGACCTTGTACTTAGCACGGCGATCTTTCAATAACCCTTTACATTCCGGGGTCACAGTTACCTGAAGAGACTGTCCTGCGACCCCAGCAGGCTTTGGCCCTCTAAGGGGAGGGGCCCATCACATTGCTGACAGCTGTCGACACGCCGTCGACCCGGGCATGATCCATAGTCGGACGGCGAGTCAACCAATATTCACCGCCCGCATGCCTAAATATTGTAATATGATTTAAGAATGTTACCTTTAAATTTTAAAGGCATGAATGGGACCAATATAGAAGTGCTTCTTGAAAATTTTGAATACTGTCACTTTTATGCTGTTCAACTTATGTAGGGCAGAATTTGAAGGTCCGATCCGACGCCAATGTTAACTTCTGGACGTATAGTAATATAAGAGTAATACTTAAATTTCACATCAATCTAAATCTTGAATGATTATTCAATATTACAATTGTAATTATCTATTTGAGCACAAGACCATAGACACATGCCAGTAACTGACTGCTGTGAAGTTGAAGTGACGAAAATTATTGAAAAAAAAAAAACAACACGACGCAACTCCACCCCCTCTGTCCAATAAAGGCGCTATCACACACACCACAGAAGCGGAAACGTTGACATTTCTATATATAAAAGTTATGCACTATAATTCCGTTGATCGTGCAAAAAAACAGGTGCTTGTTTGAAAGGTCAGATGTTTCTGACCGCGTGTGTTTAACGGCTCTCGTTAAATACTACAGTTTTATCTAATCGGCTTCGTGGCTTAATAATAACCGCATGGATCGGTCTTCCAGGTTAACCTGAGTTTGCCGAGGTCAGTGGGAAGATTGGTGACCAAGATTACATATTTAGTTCCGTGCCTCGCAAAGTTAAATTGATGGCCTTTTTTTACGTGGTAATATTATCAAATGAGTCCTCCCACCCAGGGCGGGACGGGAGGCTGTCAGACTTGTAATGACTAAAATCAGCGGTGTCCTTCAATAGCCCTTTACGTTCCAGGGTCAGGGTCCCGCAACCCCGCGCAGCCAGGTGACGAACATTGACAAAAAAGCGAGGGAACAAGCTTACAGGAAAACAATTTACTTTTAAAGTGTTAACTTTAAAAATAAATTGTTTTCCTGTAAGCTCACTGTGTTCTGTGTGGATCACTGTGTTGCCCAATTTCTCACGGGACATGTTAATGTCCCGTGAGAAATTGTGCAACACTGTGATCCACCTCCAACCACGTCCTAGCTAGCCGCTCACGAACGGATGGGAAGAACTGGTGGAGGTGCCGCCCCTTGATAGAATTATCCCACCTATTTTGCCATTCAGATAAAAGATCCTCCCAGACGTCGCTCTGGGGTTTGAATAATCTAGATATCTTATCACGGTCACGTTGCGGTAGGAAATCAGCGTCAGTGGTCTCCCGTGCGGAAAAGTACATTGCAGCACGTCGCTGCACTTCAAGATCTACTGGAAGAACACCAGCAAGTACCGGTAAAGCTTCAGTACTGACGGTCCTATACGCTTTACTTAAGAATAACAAAGCCAAGCGCTGGCTGACTGTGAATATGAACAATCAGCACATCATATTCTTGGGGAGTGTATTCTTTGGCAGAACGAACGCAATATTATGTTGGATACTGTTCAGACTACATCTGGAGTCATTTATTATACGGACCTTGTGGAAACTGGAACAAACTTCCGTGCGTTCAAGCGTTTTTGCCATACCTATTATTGGAATCAAATATAGTAGCTCACAATTTAGGACCCATTAATATTAGTAGTCATTTTTACCCGTGGTGCAAGGCAACTGGGCTTCTCCCAGTTGTAATGTCCCTTTGTGCCTATTATTGGCCTTGCTTTGTTCTGTCTCCTGCTTGCATGGAGGGAAGTGGAAACATATTTTTTTTCTACTCCTCCACTATTCTTTTCTGATTAATTTCGTGCAGGATCCAAGACAGGTAAATTCATTCTCCGGGACACGTCGAGCTTCATTGTCTCGGCGCTTTTCTGGTGGTTGCCACTGTTGATTCTGGCTCTCAGGAGTTGCAGTGGTTTGGGAATAGTGTAGTGGGTTTGTCCCAATAAAAAAAACCCCGGCAGCCTTTGGCTCTAAAATCATCTGTGCAAGCGCGGCCTTTATGAAGTCCTTTTAGTTTTACGATAATTGGTTGAGACCACAGATTACTATATTAGTTTGAGACTTTTATCTATTTGAATTGAAATATTTTTTATAAAATTATATGTTTATGAAAAACGGTGAAAGAAAACATCGTGAGGAAACTGGCATGTCCTAAAACCATCAAATTCGAAGACATGTGACACCAATCCGCACTGTGCCCGCGTGGTGGATTATGGCCCAGTCCCTCTCACAGAGAGGAGGTCTGTGTCCCAACAGTGGGAACATTGAAGGCTGGTGATGATAATGTTTATGATAATTTTTAGATCACTTTGCAACACCTTGTTTAATTTTATTTACTTTGTCCAAAAAGTTTTTGAACACCTTTTTTATTAAAAACTTTAAAGTTAAGACTGTAATAATTAACAAAGTATTTGTAATTTCATGATTACAAAAGGGCATCATTATGTTTATAGACTGTGGATGAAGTGCATATAAATGTATTATTAGAACTTATAAACGTGTATGAACATTAATGAACAAACAATTTAAAGCATTGTTAGAAAAAAGTGAATTGCGACGCTTGTAATGAAACTTACGTTTTATATTTTCTCTTCAAAGTTTCAGGTTCAGTTACTTTATATCATTTAAGTCACGTAATGTTGCTGACATTGTAGTAAATAATAAAATACATGTGGCACTCGGAGACTGCCGCGGTGTAGCTATTGCATAACATTTTTTTTTTAATTATAAAAGAAAAAAATCACCTACCGGCCCTACCGCGTACCTATATTTAACGAGAATAATTAATTTATTTAAAATGTCTGTCGTGCACTACTGTAATAAAGAACTTCTTTGTTGTAGGAGAATTTTATAAGTAGGTTTCATTGTGAAAACTCCTTTTGTAGCTGGCCGTTTAGAATCAGTAAGAAAAAGAAAATTGTTTTTATGACGGATGTTTTTGAGATATTTTTACGATTGCCGAAGTCTCCCGAACTGAAACGACGTTAGACGATGCGTGGTGTCAGGTTTTTTCTTTAGGTTTTTGGAAATTCGGTCACCGCGCCGCGCCGCGCTCTGAGCCCGCGATAAAAGCTATGCAATTATACCTTAATAATAAAAAAATAATGGAGATAGTTTCTTCGTCTGTGGATGGAAAAAGATACCCACATTCGTATCAAATAAAACTTGTTTTTACCATTTTCTCATTATCTTTCTAATTAAAACTTTGGTTTAATCATAAAAAGGAGTTTGTGACTAAATAAAAATAGCAGCATTTGCCAATCTTCCAGATTAAATTGCTTGGGTTGGTCGTTAGCGCCTTTGATAAAAATATCAAATCAAACATCACAATAAACAAATAGGTACCTTCGATTCTCATAATCTATCAATAAAATTACCACAAAGCTATTAGTACCTATTCAACTGCTACATAAGTTTGTAGCCATCAAACTTAAATTTTCACACTGTCGGGATATTTATGACAGGCCTGTTGGTCTAAAAGTTAGTGACCCTGACTGCTATGCCGGAGGTCGTGGGTTCGATTCCCACCCAGGACAAATGTTTGTGTGATGAGCACGATCATTTGTTCTGTGTCTGGGTGTAATTTGTCTAATATGTATGTATTTAGAAATATATATGTTTATCAGTTGTCTAGTACCCATAACACAAGCTCTGCTTAGCTTGGGACTAGATGGCGTTGTGTGATAGTTGTGAAATATTATTATTTAAACCATCTCGGGTGTCGGCAGTATGTGGTTCTAGATCACGTCTGTTTCCTCGTTATTTTGAGAGTTAGATGAAATCAATTATAAAAATACATGCATTCATTGAGTACCTTGCCACGATAGTAATAAAAACACTGGTCAACATGAAAATTGCCCATTACTTGAAACTGCATTACATGTTTAGTATTTGACCCCCTTAATCTAAATATAGAACTTAAAATTAATAGTTAGCTCTTATTATTAACTAGCAGTTCGCCCGCGACTTCGTCTGCGCGTTTTTCGAACTTTTGTCCTTATGGGATACCTACTTTTGAAAAATCTAAATCAATATCCAAAAAAAATTCTATCAACCCAAAAACAACCCCTCAGGGGTCAAATTTCGCAAAATCCCGCCTGAGGTAGCACCTATGTCCTAAAACATACCCATAAGCAAAATTTGAGACTCCTAACTATCAAGAACAAAGTCCCGTCTTAGTGAGCATCTTTTTTTAGCGTGTTAAATTCATCAAATGAGTCCTCTCATCCAGGGCAAGGTAGGAGGCTGGGACTGTCAGACTTGTACTGACTAAAAGCCACGGTGTCCTTCAATAGCACTTTACGTTCCAGGATCACGGTATTCGTTAGTCCCGCGACCCCGGCAGGGTTTGGCCCTCTAAGGGGAGGCCCCGTCATTGTGCTGACACTCTGGACGCTGTCCTCTCCCTCACGCGTCCCGCCTCCTTCTTCGCTAGCATGCCTGCCGCGATTGCGGCGTACCCGAAAGTGTACGATGGCCGCGTCCAAAAAATCTCTATGCATACTTTGTTTGAGACTATCAACCCCAAAAACATCCTCTTAGGGATGGAATCTCTATGCATTTGAAACTTCTATCTCTCAACCCCAAAACAACCCTTTGGGGGTTGAATTTCGTAAAATCCCATCTTAGTGAGCATTAAAGTCCTAAACATAACCCCCATACAAAATTTGAAACTCCTAGTGCTTGTAGTAACAAAGTTTCATATAAACTATGTATTAAGCCCAAAAACACAACCCCTTAGGGGTCAAATTTCGAAAAATCCCGCCTTAGTGAGTAATTACTACCTTAAAAGAAGCCATTATTCAAAATTTAAGACACCTTACTATCAACACCAAAACAACCCCTTAGGGGTTTTATTTCACAAATCCCGTCTTAAGCAGTACGTACGTCTTAAAAAGAAACCCCATGCTAAATTTGAAACTCATAGCGCTCGTAATGAAGTTTTATACAAACTACAAACCCCAAAAACAACCCCTCAGGGGTCGTATTTCGCAAAATACCGTCTTAGGTAGCACTTACGCCCTAAAAAGAACCCCGATGCAAAATTTGATACTTCTAGTAGGTACTTGTAGAAACAAAGTCTCATGCAAACTATCAACCCCCAAAACAACCCTTTAGAGGTGAAATTTCGCAAAATTCCGTTTTAGTGAGCACCTACGTCCTTAAAAGAATCCCCATGCAAAATTTGAGACCTCTATCTATCAACACCAAAAACAACCCCTTAAGGGTCGAATTTCGCAACATCCCGTCTAAGTGAGCATCTACCTCCTAAAAATGTCCCCCATGCAAAATTTGAGACTCCTAGCACTTATAATAACGAAGTTTCAAACAAACTATCAACACCAAAAACAACCCCTTAGGGGTCGAATTTCAAAAAACCCCTTTCGTAAGTAGCACTTACTTCCTAAAAAGAACCCGCATGCAAAATTTAAAACACCTAGTACTTGTAGCGACAAAGTTTCATACAAACTGTCAACCCCAAAAACAACCCTTTAGGGGCGTAATATCGCAAAATCCCTTCTTAGCGAGCACCTACGTCCTAAAAAGAACCCCTATGCAAAATTTTAAACCCCTTGCACTGGTAGGTTCCGAGATTTCGTGTCCTATGAGTGAGTGACCTTTTGCTTTTATATATATAGATTTATGCCATATTTAAAATAATACCGGGTAACTTGGTAGATTTCACTTTATATTATGAGATTTAAAAAAAAAATTGTGAGTGTACCCGTGTAAATTCTGTTATTACGCTTTCGTTTAATGTGTTTGTGTTTCATTTGATTGTTAAAACGCGAATTTTTTTTTTTATAATTTTCATCAATTTTTTTTTTTAATTATGTCACGTAACTGTGTAAATAGTGCAGACTTTTTTGCTACATATGTGGTAACGTGAATTTAATTATTCAAAGATGCCCAATAACCCATCGTTTAGAATCTGATTACTTTCATTATTTTGGAAATAAAATTAAAAATCAAGATAAATCTTGGGTTTTTAGTTCCAGTACTTGTTCTACTAATTTACTCAAATGGATTAACAAGAAGAATCGTTCAGTGTCTTTTGGTGTTCCCATGATATGCAGAGACCTACTAATCATATCAATGATTGTTATTTTTGCTTAACACCTCATAACCAGCACGGTATATCCAAACTTAGAAAAAAAGAGAAATTCTTGAATAAAAAAGGTTAGGTAAATACTTCGTAAATATTTTAAAATACTTAGATTCCTGTAAAAAGTTTATTAAAAAGTAATAAACATGTATATTTTTTTATTAATTGATTTATTTTCTATTAAATTTTACTCTTGAGTCATATATTTCGATAACAGCAATATTTTTAAAATAAGAGCTAACTTTAAAATTTGGTTTATATTTTCGTATTCAGTGACCCCAAATTAGTAAAATAACATAGCATTTATTTTATGGGCAAACAAAAAGTTAAATTTTGTAGACCAGTGAAACCTAGAAAAAATATAACACACGAATCACAGGCAGTTAACGCCTTTGCTCCTGTCAAACTGTCAAACCAAATGCCACAATACACTTTGAATGTACAATTCACATAACCTACCAATCAAATTACTAGCAAGCACTCGATATTCCATGTACGCCGAATATTTTCCCATAGGCAACAATGGAGTGACAAAAACCATAGGCTCCCATGGTAGACTTTCGCTCGATACGATCATTTGGGTCGTGAGTAAGCAATAAGCATGGATTGTTTCTTGTTAGCCTGGTTTGAATTATTTGAAAGGTACAATCATAGCCAGAGCCACCGACATAGCTCATAAAATTTGCAAATTGAAGTGGCAATGGGCAGGCCACATCGCTCGTAGAACTAACAACTAATGGGGAAGAAAAGTTCTCCAATGGCGACCACGGACCGGAAGACGCAGCGTAGGCAGGCCTCCCACTAGGTGGACCGACGACATCGTGAGGGTCGCGGGCAACCGATGGATGCAAGTGGCGAATTGTGCGGCGTGGCGGTCTAAGGAGGCCTATGTTCAGCAGTGGACGTCTTCCGGCTGATGATGATGATAACAATCATAGCCATTAAGATGTCGAGGAGGAATGAGAAGGAGTCACCTCCTTCTGCGAGGCAGTAATGGTAGCGATGGAAATGGCGGGACGTGATAAGGGATAGGACATCCTCCACCACACGTCCCACTCACCACGAGACGCCCAGGGCGTCGGATGCTTACGGAAACCGAGTAATGGTAGCTTGCCGTGTGATCAAGGACCATATCCTCGACTCAAAGAGCTGTCAGCAAACTGACGAGGCCCCTACAGGGCCAAACGCCTGCCGGGATCGAGGGACTAGTGGTTACCGTGACTTGTAACGTCTTTCGAGTTATAGGTCGTGGCTTCAAACCCAAACAGGCGCATTACTTTGTGTAACTTATCTCATCACCACTGTTCTCGAAACTGTGAAGGAAAACTTCTGGAAACCGGCGTGTCCTAAAACCAAAAATTTTAGGATATAGGTATGACATCTACAAATCCGCACTGGGCTCGCGTGGTGGATTACAGCCAGCCTATAGAGAGGTAGAATAGTCTTTATTATGTACACCATACAACATAACATACAATTACAGACATAAACTCATGCCTTCTTCCCATGGGATACGCAGAAACTACAGAGCAACACCTTACATACTCCTTTCACCTCATCTACATTCATACGTCTAAAAACAAACATACAAACTAAAGATATAGGTATTCAATTTACAAATTCCTTTAAATAAGGTGATACAAATGGGCGGTCTTATCGCTAAAAGCGATCTTTTCTGGACAACTCTCTCTCTCCCTTTTCAAGAGAGGAGGCCTTTGTCCCAGCAGTCATCATCATCATCATCATCAGCCAGAAGACGTCCACTGCTAAACATAGGCCTCCCCCTTAGACCGCCACGCCGAACGACAATTCGCCACTTGCATCCATCGGCTGCCCGCGACCTTCACGATGTTGTCGGTCCACCTAGTGGGAGGCCTGCCCACGCTGCGTCTTCCGGTCCGTGGTCGCCACTCGAGAACTTTCCTTCCCCATCGGTTGTCAGTTCTACGAGCGATGTGGCCTGCCCATAGCCACTTCAACTTGCAAATTTTATGAGCTATGTCGGTGTCCCAGCAGTGGGAACTGATTATTATATCATGCTATACTTTTGAATTAGCAGCCATGTTTCGTATTCAGATTCTGGCAACAATTGTGTTTCACTGACTGTACTTACATAGTTATTATTTAATGTCGTAGTGCATGTGCAACATTTTTCTCACTATCTGATTATATTAGATGACGCGTACCTTATAGCTTTTTATTGCATTGTAAGTACATGTTAGTTTACATGCATACTTTATCATGTACTAAATTAAGGACTACGTTGAAGACAAGGATGTGTGGCAATAGTACATTCTGCACATGTGGCTTCCCTGGCAGCTCAGCAGCAGCACTTATTTGAGGTATTTAACTTCTATAATCCACGTGTTAGGATAACATTGTTCTATTTTATTTTATTCTTGTATATAGTTTTTTTATTTTTTATTTTATTGTGTTCGTTTTGCAATATTATATTGCCTTAGGTTTTACTCTTTTTGTTCAGACTAGTTACAGTTTGTAAGATAGTATAGAAGTTACGCAGCTTATATAGCTTTCTTTTTTATATAGATTCTTTCATACTTCTTTTTTGTGAATGTGAGAACATTGTAGGTCGTGTGTATATAATTATACCTATGTATTTCTTTTTTTGTAGTGCTAATTTTCTTAAGGACTTCTCCCTTGTTACTAGGCCTACGTTTTTCTCACATATTTATGTACCTATTCAAAACTGTAACAATCATTTTGTAAAACATACCATATTTTAAAAGAGTAACCATGGAGTTTCTTGCCGGTTCTTCTCCATGAAATCGACCAACCCGAACCGAGCACCTGTTGTCGACGTTTCATAAGTGCCCTCATGGGCCTATGTGAAATAAAAATTTTTGATTTTGATTTTGACTAACATGACGATTAGTTGACTAAAAATCCCTGTTACGTGGTACTGAAACGAAATAATAATGGACTCATTAAAATAATCTCCTTATTCTCATTAAATACATTTTACTAATATTTTAAATGCGGTTATTTGGGAGGATGGATGGATGGATGGAAGTTTCTTACTCTTTCATTTTTCACGTTTATAATCTGGATTAACGCAGGATGGCTTTTATCCCGAGTGATAATCTTGGTTCCGTGATAATCTTTGATTTGTAGCAGACATATTATGAAATATTTGAGAAAACCTAGGCAGACCTAATACACTGATACATGTCTGGATTTAGAGGGCAGGATAAAACGCCGAACTATTGAGGAGGTATACATAATAATATGTGTATAGTTGGTGCCAGTTAAGATGTCAATAGCGGACATTGACCTTTACCTAATAAGTCCTCGTATAAGATCAGAATTAGCATTTTTCTGTGATTTATGATAGTGTTTACTTGTGAGTCTTAAAGATAAAAATAATATAAAATCTTAGGTATAGGTGAAATATTTTTACCGTTTGATATCTTATGAATACTTAGATACATAAAACCTTACAATATACTTACTAATTTATTCGGTATTTTATAAACATGCTAATTCTGATCTTATGTCATTATACGAGGACTTATTAGGCAGGGGTCAATGTCCGTTATTGACATCTTAACTGGCACCAACTATTGGCACCGTGCACGACTTTAGCGCCACCTAGCGTTTGCACTGTTGACGGCTCTGACCGTTCTAATGGAAATCAGATTTCTTTACAAAACACATGGTTTTGGATTCCATGGCGATCCATCAGCTCTGAATAAAATTAAATAAACATAGGCAAAATGTATTCTATAAGAAAAATGTCAAATACAGGATTAAAATGAGGATTATGATATTATTTACTTTTTTCTCTTCCCGGCAGCTAACCATCTCCTGCATTGCTCATCTTTCCAAGAACCGCTTGGGAATCAATAAAATTTAAATTTACTATTTCTGTTAGTATTCTTGCAGTTTACAACACAACAACTGCTGTGACCTATGTTTTTCTGGCGGAATAACGCGATTATAAAAATTACGTACAGATATGTCTGACAAATTGATTCGAAATTGACAGATGACAGAGTTCAATGAACTCTGATACAGAGCCGTCGTATTCCGACTGCTCCCCATCACCTGCCGTTGAAGAAACTACGATATCTCGTCAGATATTCATTGAAATCAAATGATGTCAAGGGAAATTTTGTTCAAAATTAAATGTTTGTAATGATTAACGTATTTTTTTGGGTAAGGTTTAATATTATGGTCATAAAAATACCGTCGCAAGTAATGTATTATTTTAAAACCAATTTGATTTCCATAAAAAAGGTTATGGTGAGTTAACCTTAAAAGATAGATATATGCTGTCGCGGACTTTATTTTAGAACGTTTCATGAGGAAAAATTCTGTCATACATAATTTTTGCGTAATATAAACCGTTTACGCAGCGCACGCAACGGAAGCTCTCAATAAGAATTTCCCGATTTGACAACATGTTTCATTGCTGCTGTGCTCCTATTGATCATAGCGTGATGCTATATAGCCTATAGCCTTCCTCGATAAATGGACTATCCAACACAAAAAGAATAATTCAAATCGAACCAGAATTTCCTGAGATTACCGCGTTTTTAATAGTTGGCAAAGGTGAATGTGCTCTTATACAATCCCACATTAGTTTTACTTTTCGCCACCATGGGCGCTCCAATCGAATAGTACTACCCCCACCTAGTACTTCGCACCCAGCGAATAGCGCTAGGAGAAAAGGGGTGAAAAGTAAGATTGATTTTAATTGAAAGGTAGTCTGGAAGATATCACTATCAGCGAGAATAGTTTTAGCCTAAGAATTAATTATTTTGTAAAATACTCTTATTTATTTTGGTGTACAATAAAGCACTTATCTCTATTCTAATAATATATTGATATTGATGAATATTACAATGATTCCCTGCGGACTTCATACTCGTGGACCCGTCGGAAACATAATTTATAATTAATTAATAAACTAAGTTGCTATGCAGGTTTTGAAGCATGTATTTAGATTGGTAATAGAAATTATCGGAAAAACTCCACTTTCTCATGTCATTATGTTTAAACGTTGCTTTGTTGTATTCTTTGAAGTTTAAACGTTGCTTTTACAACAGTCTTAACTTGTTCTAAACTTCGGTTAATGACTACTTTTTGATGTCGAATTATTGCCAGGAAAAGCAATAGGAAAATGCTTTACGTTTATTATTTGTCAATCATTTAAGTTGTTATTTGTATAATTATGCAACAACAAAACTTATAATAACGGTTAAAAGGTCATCATCATCATTTCAGCCTATTGCAATCCACTGCTGGACATAGGTCTCTCCCAGGGAGCGCCACAGCGCACGATCTCCAGCTTTTTTCATCCAGCCACTACCAGCCACCTTCTTCAGGTCATCGGTCCATCTTGTCGGGGGACGTCCCACCCTTCGTTTACTAACGCGACGTCGCCTTTCGAGAACCTTCCTACTCCATTTTTCGTCGGTTCTACGATACATCAAAACATAATATACCTAACCATAACGTGGTTAAAAGGTAATAAGCGAAATTTTGGTCGAAAATGAGTTATGAATAACTCAAACTCAAACTCAAATTCTTTATTGCATTCATGTGTACGTACATAGGTGTTACAGAAATGTATAGTTTCAACATGAAGCCCGGTTAGGGCACGGCAACATATTTATTACATTTACAATGCAAGCAACCAGTCAGTTGGTAACAAGTTTTATTAACTTATGTAATTATTATTATACACCGTGTTCTTCACGTTATCCATAAACTTTAGCAAATACTTCTATGGCTTTTACAAATCAAATCCAACAAAGGAAGTAGTACTTAAAAAGGCTTCGTTACAAAGATATTTGTAATTTCATTTAATGAAATTTAATTGAGCTATGCAGTGAGAAAGTATCTTAATTTGAAATCTATCAAATACTATTTGCATTTCATTTGTTTCAGCCCGCCAAATGTTATGAATGACGTTGCCAATTCGGATAAAGAGGCATGCATATCGGGTTATTTACGTCTAGGTATTTAGTTTGTATGAAAATTAACAAAAAATAAAAGATAAGAATTTATTAATGTGTCCATAATGAAAAATGCTTACTTCCGTGGTTTGAACATCTGGTCGAAGTTTATGTATATCGTCCGGAACACGGTGTATAGGTATCCATATGTTTTCCAATTATTTGTTTACGTTTATTAGTTATTGTATTTTACTCGTTCGTATTTGTTAAATTATATTTGATATATTATATTTATTCTATTAAAATAAATATTGTATTTTATTATTTTATATTATAGTTATTCTATTAAATATTGTATTTTTTATTATTGATTATATTCTGTTATTTATATTCGATTATTATTATCATTTTTAAGTAGGTTTAATATGTATATATGTGTGTGTCATGTATGTGTGCCTCCCCGTGCAAGTATCATTTCTTTGGTTATGAGTAATTATCTATTATAAGTATCCTGTATAGCAATATTTTATTCTAAGTATTCTGTCAATATGAGCCAGTATTCTAACACATTTTTTTTGCATTATAAATATTTCGCTTGCATTTACGCTGTTCCCCCATAACATCACTCCATACCTTAGCCACGAGTTTGCATAGGCGTAATATGCCGATAGTGCCGTTTCTGTATTTGTGCTGTGCTTAAGTTGAAACAGGGCGTAAATAAATTTAGATAGTTTAGATTTGACTATTTCTACGTGCTTTTTCCAATTGAGATGTGTGTCAATGTTTATACCGAGTAAGTTAAAAGTAGTTACTAATTCTATAGGGGTGTCATTAAAAATTATATTATTATTTAAGGGAGGGGCTTTGTACGATCTAAATTGTATAATTTTGGTTTTTTTACAGTTAATTTCTAGATTGTGATCCTGTAGCCAAAGTGTCACTGTCTGGAGAGTATTTTGTAAGATTATATTTGGGTCACAATTTTTGTCACATTTTACAAGAATGGAAATATCATCGGCGAACAGTATTGGTAATGTAGTTTGTTTATTTAGAATTTTAGGGAGGTCATTAATATATATTAGAAATAGTATGCAGCCCAGAACACTGCCTTGAGGGATGGAGCATGTGAGATTTCTCACCTGAGATCGCACTGTTATTATCTCCCTATCTTCAATACTATGATGTTCGATTTCGACTATTTGCTTTCTGTTGTTTAAATATGATTTGAACCAATTATAAGCCGGGCCGCGTATTCCACAACCGTACAATTTTGTTAGTAGTATAGTATATGATACTTTATCATAGGCTTTTGACATATCGAGAAGCAGGCCTAATGCATACCTTTTGTCATTTATTTGTTGGAGAGCTGTTTGGACATATTTGTAAACTGCACATGTTGTGGATCTTGTTTTCCTAAAACCGTTTTGACAGTCGTCAAGAATGTTGTATTTTTCTAGAAAAAAGTTTAGTCTGTTACACATAGCCTTTTCAAAAATCTTTGAAAAGGTTGGCAACAACGCTATGGGTCTATAATTGCTAGGGGTGTGGATGTCATCTTTTTTATGTATCGGTTTGACTAGGGAAATTTTTAGTATGTCGGGAAATTCTCCTAACTCAAAGCTCTGGTTTATTAAAAATGTGAGTGGGGCTGACAACTCTTCTGCACATTGTTTTACTAAGATAGGGGGTATGTCATCTATTCCGCAGCTATGTTTATTTTTTATATGTTTAATTATATTTAATATTTCTTTTTGGCTCACTGGGCGAAGGTACATTGATTTAGTTGGCGGGTGCATTACTGGACGTCCAGTTTTTATAGGATTATTTGTGTTTGTATCAGTTGTTATCTCACCTACTGTTGCAAAAAAGTCATTAAATATGTTTGATATTTGTTTAGGGCATGAAGTTGTTGTATTGTTTACCTTTAGTGTTATATTTTCATGCTGCCTTGATATCTTCAATATTATTTAATTAATATCGTCCTAATAAAAATTTTCGCTTTTCCTAATGTGCTTACTACCATGGCTATACAATGGCTTTATTGTCAGTTATACTCCAACAAAAACTGCGTGTTCTAGAATCCTGAAAAATTTGGTTTTTCTCACATATCATTTAACTGTTTTATATACACAGCGTATACGAAACTTTTAGCCGTCAAAGCACCAAACGCACCAAATTTTCATAAAATTCAAAACAAATTCACAATAAAATTTAAAAACGAAAAATCCAAAATCTTAAAACCTACATCGCACGACCACAAACTGTCATTAAACATTCCATCTCTTTCACACAATACAATAATAAACAAAGACAAAAAGCTTTCTCTTGCCTTCTCTTCTTACTTACCAGTATAAGCTGACCCATCGTTTTGTAAGAAATTTTCCTTTTGGTGGCAATTTTCCGAGCGTACAGTGGTCAAAAGGTTCAGGTTGTGATGGCTGGGTGTATGTCTGTCCTCTTCTGACGTGGAACGTATGTGATGAGTATAAAGGACGCCCTTTTTGCGCATAGTCTGCACGACTAGGC
Source organism: Agrotis exclamationis (assembly GCA_950005045.1). Classification (NCBI taxonomy): domain Eukaryota; kingdom Metazoa; phylum Arthropoda; class Insecta; order Lepidoptera; family Noctuidae; genus Agrotis; species Agrotis exclamationis. The sequence continues at coordinate 11,680,538 of OX465443.1, forward strand.
GGCATATTTCTGAAGAACAGTGAATGATGAGGAGACGTATTGCGTTGTTGAGATTTTTTTATTTAATTTAAAAATATTTGAGAATACCTTACGACGTTGTTAGAAAAGCTCTAAGTTTACTGTGGTTCCGAATAATAATTATTTTACTTAGTATACAAACTAATAAAATACTTAAAGTCATAAGAATACAACAAGTAGAAAGGGGAAGAATAACACGCAGGCAAAGCACCAACGCCGACGGTCAACGGGAAACGAGACAGAAAATTCATTTTATATTTTCTTAAATAAAAAATGAGTAGGTATCGAAAGTATCATAAAATGTCCAAAAAAGTTCTACAAAACCATATCTCATAGAAGCCAAGCATTAAAAAATAAGCGAATTAAAAATAAACAAAATAGTACGACGCATTGCCATAAATTATTATTATTCTACTAGCATTTACTGAATCATACATACAAAACCGTTCGTAAACAAGTTTGTAAAAGAACAATGAACGTCAAAGATACAACAATTTTAATTGCACTAAAACCGTCATACTTATGAACTAGAATCGTCAATTACATTCATTCTTTGTTACACAAAAATCGATTTAATCAGTTAAATTAGCATCAGGTATCATTCACTAGTTTAATTTCGTTTCGCTTGACTTACTAACGGCTGAGTATTAGTTATGAAAAAGCAAAATGAATCCATTATTTGCAACTCAGTTAATAAAACTAGTTAAGATTGTATCTTTGCTGTCTTTTATTGAAGCGTGAGTGCGTTTAATAAGTCTTTCCTAATTATACAGTACTGTTTAAGACACAAAAAGTTTTAAATGTTTGTTACACGTTTCCTCAACTAGAAGAACAATATTTTAGATTTATAAAAATCCGATTATAGTAAAGTTCATGATAAGTGTATAGTATTAGTTTTTTTTTACATAAAGGTCAAGTCCATCACCTAATTATTTAGTGATGGACTTGACCTGTTTAAAATTTTAGTTTTATGGCATTATTTGGCGGTATGTACTCATTTTGCTCCTCAGTTCTTTTATTATACTTACTCGTAACAAGTTCTAGACGTGAAGACTTGTAATTGGCTGTCAGATTAACATACTCTAATTTATCTTCAATGTATTTAGCTGTAAGTTTTCCATAGTCTTTAAACAAATAAACAATAGGCACACATTAAAAAACAAATAAGTCAAAAAAGTTAATACAACATTAAATCAAAAGAAAACCGACGAAAAATAGGATTACTACCTTTTCTCCAAGATTAAACGCTGATGGCGTATTTTTTTAATAATTGAGAAACAGTTTTCTGGTAATTCGTGCTTAAATGTTTAATAAATGAAAAAACATCACAAATAAATAATGTAGAAAAATTTAATGATTGACAGCCTCTCCACATCTTTCTGTGTCCACCGCAGATGACGGCGGGCAACGCGCGCTCAGTTTTTGCGCGTCATCCGAACTGGACGTTCCAAGTTCAAATTTGAAAATTGGAACTCAAACGTTCGATGTTTGAAATTTTAAGTTTACCATAAAATAACCGTCGTGGTATTCGATTTTTAAATTCCATTTCTCTAAATTTATTTTAAAACAAAAGTAAGATGAATTTAAAATTAAAATAACTTACGAGTAAGTACATACACACACACACACACACGCAAGTTTATCGTATAAACAGAAAATCCTTTCACAAAATTACTCTGAAGAAATCTATGACGCCTTTTTTTGAGACGTAAAATCATCAAATGAGTCCTATCACCCCGGGAGTAGCGGAAGGGACTGTCAGAATCGTACTGACTAAAATCCAGCGTGTTCCTTCAATAGCCCTTTACGTTCCAAAGTCACCGTTACCTGTTTAGACAGTCCCGGGATCCCGGCAGGCGTTTGGCCCCCTATGGCCACATCGGATTGCTGACCAGATCTTTGAGGCGTGCGTGGAACACGACGCGCCGTCGCCGCGTCGACCCGGGCATGTTCCATGAAGGGTCCATGACTGGATAGCGAATCAAACATTACTCGCTGACCGCATGCATGCCCAAATCTTTGATGTTTTTTTTTTTTTTTTTTAGGGTGGCAAAATCATCAAATGAGTCCTCCCGCCCTGGGAGGGACTGTCAGACTCTTACTGACTAAAATCCACCCGTGTTCCGTCGGATGCCCTTTACGTTCCGGGGCCACGGTATCCTGGATTAAGAAAAATCCGCGACCCCGGCAGGCATTTGGCCCCATAAGGGGCCCCGTCGGTGACGCGTGAAACACGACGCGCCACCGACCCGGGCTTGGTTCTTGGTCGGACGGCGGGCAAACCCATTACTCACCGTCCGCAAGCCCGCTCCGCCGCTGTGCCCTCTGCTGTTCAGAGGGACACGCGTTGGAGCGTCCACCCGACAGGCTATTTGCATACGGGCAAAAGAAACCCCTTAGGCACATAGTGCCTAAGGAGAGTTTTTGCCCGCATCCCAGGGTGCACCGTTCCGAAAAACTGGTCTTCCCCCCGGACGTATCCGAGAGGGAACTCCAGTCCACGGGCGCACGTGGAGGTTTCCTGTCTTAGCACCCCAAATCTTTGATGCTTAGAATAAAAATCAACAAATATAAGTTTAAATACCCTATTTAACATTTTTATCAAATCTTGTTAGGTATGATTGTCAGACTCTAAAAACCTATCCTGTTCCTCAGGGTTGGCATGATTAAAACAAGTTGTTTTTAAACACCTGTTTAAAACAGTGTTTAAAACAGTTTGAAATTACATAATTACAACAGTGTTTTTTATTACCCGTTTCAACTACTTTTCAAGGCGGATGATTGCATTTAAAATGAAAATAAATTCATATTCAGGAGTCCAAATAGCTTGATATAAAACCATTTGAGTCTATGCCATTGCTATGTCATATTTTTAACTTTTATTGGCATTGTAATGAAATAATACTTAAAAATATTAGAAAGAAAACACATGTTTTTTTTTCCATACTCATTTTTCGTAAACATTTCATTACAAAGGGCGAATTTCAAAGATGTAGTCTAGAAATGAAACATAATTGATTTATACGTTTACACATCTATAAATAAGGTGGAATTAATTTGAAAAAAAAAGCCAAAAACTAAAAAAAAATAAAAAAAACACTTGTTCAAAACAATTTGAACTGTTTGTTTGATAAATTTGAAAAAAAAAACTGTTTTTACCAACCCTGCTGTTCCTTCAATTGCCCTTTACGTTCAGCGTGAATAAAACTGGTATGTTAGAATTCCTAATTATTGCAGCAGAAGTCGCATTAGATCTTGCTGCCGGGTGTGCGAAGGGGCACCGGGGTGGTTTTAGTCAGTGAAATTTACAATGCCCTTCTACGAGGATTTCCAAACGCCACACACTAGGAATTTCTTCTATTTCAAGGGTGCGTTTACAAACATTTTAACTCACATACGCAAACACCCAGACCCGGAATTACTACTTGCAGATTAAACGTAGATAATATGTAAATGAAACTGCACTGAAAAAAAAAATCGGTAATACCAACCGACGTTTAGGTAATATTCACCGTTTTGGACAGTAAAAATAGAGCCTATTGTCCAAAGCAGTAAAACTAACTGAAAAAAAAAACAGTTGAGTTGTAACAGTAGATTTTACTGTGCATCTGCTACTGTTTTCTGGTCGGTTATTTTTACTGCTTGTTTTAGTTAACGTTAATGTTCAAACAATATTGAAATAACTGTTTAGCTCTTTACTGTATGCTACAATAACTGTTCAGAAGCAGTAAAAATAACTGCTACGATACCAGTGAAGCTCTGAAAACGGCAATACTTACAAGGAACTGTTTGTTGCAGACTTTAATGTTCATACAGTTGAAATAACTGTTTAGCTCTTTACTGTTTTTGCCCATTTCAGTGCACTGTCCGTAATCAATTATTTTAACGTATAAATAAGTTCCCGGAACCGTTTTTTTTTTACTGTTCAAGAACAGTAGAAAGTCTCGTTTTATGTTTTTCAATGTGGCTGATAATTTTGTAGTCATAACAAGTAACCAGGTGACCAACCAATCTTACCTGTGTTAAGGCCAGATAGGGAGTCATTCTTTGCAACATACCTACTGTTTATACTGGAAGCCGACCCTAACGTAGTTAAATTTATTTATCATCCAGTCTAGAACTGAATCATCTGTCTCTTCCTCTTCTTGCCCTGCGCAACGTGCCTTTCGTTGAAATTTTTAGAAGGCCGATTGATAAATTATGCCTAGAAATCCCTTTACATACAATCATATTTGTAGGATTTTCCTACACATAATTATAATTTTGTAATTACTAGCAATTCGCCCAGGCATTCGCACAGGTGCAGCAGCAGCAATGCAAAAACAAATACAGTGCCTGAATCACTCAAAAATAACGTACCTGGAATTCCCTAGCCGGGTCAGTGTTTCCTGAAAGAGGTCTTTAAGTCAAGAGTGAACAGATTACTTCTAGGCAAGTGTGCTTCACCGTCGATCACATCTTCGCATACCATCAGGCCAGATAGTGGTCAAACGAACCTGTCGTTAAATCTTACAAACGTGAAAGTTTGTTTGGATGATGTTTGTCATTCTTTGCCGCAATAACCACTGAACGGATTCGGATGAAATTTGGTACACAGATATTTTATAACCTGGATTAGCACATAGAGTAATTTTCATCCCTATTTTATGTTCCCGTGGGAATAATTTTCGCCGGTGAAACCGTCGGCAACAGTTAATAAATAAATAAATAAAACCTTTCTACTTGTGAAAGAGTTTTCAGAATCAGTTCAGTGACTGCAAAGATAAATTCCTAGAAACAAACTTGCAAACTTATTAGTGTAGATTTAGGTACGTACTTATGTATAATTATAAAATATAATTGAATACACAAATGATGATGACGCCAAGCAAGGGCAGAGGTCAGAAAGTCGACTCACTTAAAACTTTAATCGTTTTTAACCGCTAACACATACACATTAATTATTGTTTATTGTTATTTTAAGTGACATTTACGTGTTATTAATTCGCCATTTTTGTAGTTTTAGTCGCGTTTTAGTGCGAATACTTTGACAGGTGTAAAGTTCAACTTTTGTTAGATAAATGGGTATATTATTTATATTTATGTATGAGAGGGGTTTGTGACAAAGAGCTAGTTATTCGAGCAAACTATTTTTGTTACAATCCTATCCATTTTTTAATCCTTTGTTAAACAGTTACTTATTAGTTCAGTTTTTCTAAAGGCGCTCCCTCCACACATCCACCTGACGCCTTATCATGCGTTTTCAGTAATTGTGACGTAAAGTAAACTGAAACTTTGACATTTTCAATTGACAAATTTCAAGGAAAAAAATAGTTCCTTCTTCGTACACCAGAGGCGCTGACCATTTTTCCATACAAGAAACTGCTGTAAATACTGGAAAGACGCTGTAAAATAGTGAAAACTCGTGATAATGATAAGGGCTCTGTAATGTAACGTTACAGATTCGAACATTTCAGACGAAGACAATCGAGCATTACAATGCGCACCTTGTATCAAATCTATACTCTTCTCTATATCTATAATCTTGGCAGGCCTGTTGGTCTAGTGGTTAGTGACCCTGACTGCTATGCCGGAGGTCGTGGGTTCGATTCCCACCCAGGACAAATGTTTGTGTGATGAGCACGATCATTTGTTCTGTGTCTGGGTGTAATTTATCTATAATATGTATGTATTTAGAAATATATAAGTATGTTTAACAGTTGTCTAGTACCCATAACACAAGCTCTGCTTAGCTTGGGACTAGATGGCGTTGTGTGATAGTTGTGGAATATTTATTATTATTATTTATTTATTATACTAAATGTACGCGAATGCTCATCAGTCAGGGAGGTGGTAATGACTGTGATGCTCAAAGTCGAATCTAAATGCGCACTTTGATTTTACATCACACGCGAATGCTCCCGGTAAGGGAGCGCCTTTAGATCTAGTATTAAATATAATAATTATTTATTAATAATAATTATATAATATTATTAGGAGTATTATCAAAAAATATTTGGCACATATTTTTTCTTTCGTTACGTAAACCAAAATTGACGACACTTTAAAATTGCCAATACCTACGCCACAAGCAAGTACAGTTTTTATATGTTTCTGACGTCACGAGCCCGTACTCTCGAATTTTGATGTGTCAAATCTTTGTAAATATGCATTGATTTAGAAGAAGAAAAACTACGTGTCAATTATTTTTCTAAACTCTAGCTGACGAACTTACTAGATTTCATTTTGCAATTTACTGATGCTTTCAACATGCAACATGCCTATTGGATTGGAGCATCTCGGCTAAATTATCGACTGCTGCTGCTATTGCTAACTGCTATTCCAGGTCTTCGTGTATGTTTATGTTATTTATTTATTTTATTTATTTACTACGCATGGAAGACTTACAGTGTGTGGGACAGACAGCCAATTAAAAGTATTCACTTCTAGAAGCAGATTGCAAAAATGAGAACAACACTAAACAGTACGGTTACCAAGAGGCTGGATATCAGCAAAGCTTAACTTAATTTATGTTTTAAACACACAGTTAAGCTGCGAACAAATTATCGGACGCGTCCGTCAGCCGCGGCTGAAAGACGCGGCTTACTCATTATCTAGCCAGTACATTTAATACTACACTGTGCAAACTGTCGGTCGTAAGACGCGGACGTGACCTTGAGCGTTCGGACGTCCGAACAGAATCTGGCCGGCTGGATGTTTGTGCATCCGAAGAGGGTCGTCCGAACTACCGTGCACACTGCTAAGCCGCGTCCCTCAGCCGCGGCTGACGGACGCGTCCGATAATATGTTCTCAGCTTTAGTTTTAATGTTTGTCGAAAAACCCCAGATATAGGAGAAATGCCTAGTATGGGGCAACGTTTTATTTTCATGTCTCGGAATGCAAATTAAGTTGGTCTCGGCTGTCATATTTAGATTTTTGGCAGTCGCTTCGTGCAGTCGGAAGACTGAAAGTCTGACTACGAGTCTCCAAAGGTTATCGGTTTACTCAGTTACTGGGTTCCGAAAGCCAACCGGCAGTCGCTACATGTAAAATACTGGGATTCAGGTGCATCTGGTTAGAATGAAAGCCCAAAATCGTTAGGATAAGACTATGCTGATGGATAACCTAGGTATAGATACCTACTTATCTTCCATTTCATCATCATCATCATCATCAGCCTATAAATGTTCCCACTGCTGGGACACAGGCCTCCTCTCTGTGAGAGAGAGTGGGCCGTAATCTACCACGCGGGCCGTGCGGATTGGTAGATGTCACATGTCTTCAAATTTTTGGTTCTAGGACATGCCGGTTTCCTCACGATGTTTTCCTTCACCGTTTTGAGAGCAGTGGTATTGAAATAAATTACACAAAGTAATGCGCCTGACGGGGTTCGAACCCACGACCTACAACTCGTAAGTCGAGGCTGACCACTGGGCCACCACTGCTTGTATCTTCCATTTACAAGTATATTATAATTATCTCCACTATGAGAATGGTGGTGATGTAATTTCAATAAGCAACCGCTTTGCTGACTGCTTCACATTTTCTGCTCCGCTTTGGTCTGGCTAGTGGGTGCAAGACCAATGCAGTTTGAAAAGCCTTGAGCCTTTGACTTTGTCTCTCCAGGGCAACTATTGCAAAAATAATACCACTATAAACGTTCCTAAAGTAATTCGCTGCTGGAGACAGGCCTCCTTTCTGTGAAATGAAACTTCATCCGTCACACGGGCCCATTGCAGAGTCATTATTATTATTATATTATTATATCAGCCCATAGTGTCCCACTGCTGGGCAAAGGCCTCCCTCCACTCTTTCCACTTCTCACGGCTTTCTGCGACTGTGGTCCAGTCTTTCATGTAGCGGTCTAAGTCATCTCGCCATCTTCGCTTGGGCCTGCAGAGTCATAGATTTTGAAAAGCTTTTGTCTGTCCCAATATTTATGTATTTTCTTTAGCCGGTACCGTTGAATACATCGGCTCTTTAATAAACTAAATTAATGGCTCACTGAAAAATGACTTTACGAAGAAATTAAACTTGGTGAAAGCCAGAATCACAAGGGAATTTAATTCAGCAGTGATCAATTCACGTATCCAGCAACCTTTCAAGGTACATCAACCGACCGGTAGATACATTTTAGACTGGTCTAAAATGGACTGGCCTATCTAGCCAGGGTGCAAAATGATTTTCATTTTATATCATACCTACTTGTTCCCATTGTGAAAGAAAATGAAAATGATATTTTATTCTCATTTGAATCCTAAAAATATTTTTTCCACTCCAGATTCAATGGTCACAATTTCCAGCTTTATGTTAAATGTCGACTAAAAAAGCATTCATTAAAAAAAAAAAACCCTATAAATAACAATACCAACTCGTTTTACATCTAAAAATAAATCCATAGTTAATAGTTAACCCTAACCTACCACAAGCGTATCGAATTAAAAAGCAAACACCACACTGTTTCATAGTTCATCCGAAAAAAAAACCGAGACAATGCACTTGAAGCAAAAAGTCTCGGATCGTATAATATATTGCTCGAATCAGACTTAACACTGCGACTGCGAGCCGTCCACAGTAAAGCGGTTTATGCAAACTTAGGCCACTCCTACCTTGGCACGCCTCCGCACCAATATTCCCTCTCTATCCCTCTGAAGTAAGATTCTATCTCCGTCTCACTTACGTGCATAACGCCTACACATTTTCCGAGGCAAGTTTTTAGTCGATCAAAAGACATCGTCCGTGTTGACGCTCTCGGTGGACTAAACAGCGTTGAAAAAAAATATATAGCGTGCTTTTTTTCCGTTTCGTTATAAGCATGGAGGTTTTTTCAGTGGTATTCTTATCAGTGTGTGATAGTGGTGTTTCTAGTTCTTCCTGACTGTGTATTTTTGTGTTGTGTACTGTGTTGTGTTTTTTTTCTTCCATGAAGGTAATTTTTGTTGATGTTTTTTTTAAGGGTTATTTTTTAAATGCGGCTGATTTATGAAAGGATTTTTTGTGAGTGAATGATAGTGATTGAATTAAATAGCAGGCTCGGTTTTTTGAGATAGTAAATAGAAAAAAAGAGGTTTTGTGATAAAAATGGTAGAATTTAATTGAAATTTGCTTTATGAAACCTTCACAGGTTATCATAAATATCCTTGATACTGATTATAAATGATTAAAAGCTAATGGGATCTTTTTGAATGAAATTATATATTTTTTCCGACGATGACATTTGGGAACCATGTGACTGAATCGAAATTCGGTTACAATTTAAAAAACGTAACTAATTTCGGTTTTTGTTGTGGATATTTATCAATCGCTAAACCATAAAAAACGACAAAACAGATTTAAGGTTAGTTGCACAATAAAAAACGAGTAAAAACTGTAGTTAAATGTTAGATTAAACGCTGCAATGAACCAAGATTAAAAAAACGAAAGAATTGCCAAATATTTGAAATGCTATTGATATTTAAATGTTTACAACTTCTTGTTTTTCTATCAATGTCACTTTTTTGCCAATATTGCATAAATTAATCGCAAGAAGCGGTTGCTAGGTTATTTTTTCGTGTAAAACAAAAACGACTTATTTGATCTTAACTATCGTTTATTTTTACATTAATGTTTTTGTATCATTAAATAACTGTCACGTTTTAATTTATATTGTAATCAATATTTGTTTTACAAAATGATTGATACAAATAAGTGATATTTATAAAATTTGACGACATTAAACTATATAAATTGACAAATATAATTTTGCGAAAATTATCCAAAAAAGGTCACAAAAACACTCATGTTGACGTCAAAATCTAAGAGATCATCATACTTATAAAAAGTTATTTTCATCGTTTTTATAAGTTGCACACTTTATTTGACAAATGTTAAGAAAACCTACATTAATAATTTCAACTATTGTCGAATAGTCAATTAATATGTCAAACTGATGATTGAGTATGCGATACAATTTTTTTTAATGGTAATATTGATTAAAAATCAGCATAGGTATTAGGTACCTATCTAAGTGTTATTTCAGAGATAACGGTCGGGAATTATAATACCTACCTACGAGCTGAACTGTATTGAGTTCTTCTATCTTTAGGAAGACCTACACTGACCTTATTGGTAAAGTGCTTCTGAAAGGACGGGTGCATCTGCATAGTAATTGCAATCTGCGTGCTTGTATTATGACCAGATAGTACTTATGAATGTGGATGAGGCGAAAGGAGTATGTAACGATCGTAAGTGTCTAAACACACTATGCCGAAGTTACGCGACCGAAGTTCGGCGGCTGATTTCACGTTCCGACGTATTTGGCTGATATCACACACCATAAGTGCCGAACTTACGCGGCAGAAATTCGGCGCGGGTGGCGCGGGCGGCTCCCTGCTGCTCCCCGCCCCCGGATCTTCGTCGGTAATCGAACCGAACTTCGGTCGCGTATAATGTGTGGTCACAGAATAAGTTGCCGCTGAACTTACGCCCGACCGAAGTTACGCTGTACGCTATGACGCGACGTAATTTCGGCATAGTGTGTCGTCAGTAATTCAAATAGCATTGCAGGCGTAATTGCGCCGAACTTCGGTCGCGTAACTTCGGCATAGTGTGTTTAAATACTAAGAGGTGGTGCTCTGAGGTTTCTACTTACTTCCATGAGGAAAAGACTTGAGTTTTATTTTAATCACCACTGTTGTCTAATCTGAACCAAAAATTTAAACATTATGGCATTTCCTAATGCATACTTACCTCATGTTACCTCATTCTCAGTTTACCTCATTCACAGAATTGATGCCTGTGTCCCAGCAGTGAGACTGGGAACATTACAAGTTGATAATCTTAAATATAACTTAACTCTTAAACAAAAGCTTAAACAGTTATTAAAACAATTACTTATCAACTAAGTAAATTCTTAGTACTGAACAATATAACAATAAACAATTATAAATGTAATTCCGAGTCAACAATAGTTCGGTTCACGCTAATTAGTAGCGTTGGACGCGATAAATTTTGACTAGCGTTAAACGCCGGTTAACGTTAAAATGGTGCAAGTGACTGATTGTGGCGGACAAAGTAAGAATGCTTAGATTCCTTATTAATTAAAGGCTAATTGACTGTTAATCTAAGATTTTCAATTAATGCCTTTTTATGAAGAAGAATACGTTTAGGAATGAAAGATTTTTCACGACGTCATTTCAAAGGATATTTGTATATTTTGTTACTAAAATGGCGGGAAAAATGTATTCATAAAATGTTTTTCAAATTAATTAATATATTACTATACTCTTTTCACTTTAATCAGGTGCAATTTAAAACAATTGAACTGTTATAGCCTATTTCACTTGCTTTTATTGTATGTAAAAGAATTTTGAAAGTCAAACCTGTAGATTTTGAGTTTAGGCATTATAATAATGAAAAAAAAAACTATTATTTTTTGTATCTAAATAATTATATAACTGAGAGCTAGATAGACCGACGACCTTAAGGGTGGGTTCATATCTGACGGAACATCCGCTGTATTGTCGGTCGCGGAACGCCAGAGCAGATTGACCGTTTACACTCAACGGATGATCCGTTTGTGCGTCAAGTGTAAACGGTCAAGTGTTTTTCTATACATTTGTCTGTTCTGGCGTTCCGAGACCGATATTCCGTCAGATATGAACCCACCTTAAGAAAATGGCTGGGACAGACTGGATGCAGAAGGCAGGGGACAGGGTGATGTGGCGCAGCCTGGGAGATACCTATGTCCAGCAGTGGACTACGATGGGCTGAGTTGATTGAATTATGTCGCAAATAAAACGAATTCTAAACTAAACCTTCAACAAACACTTTGTAAATAGGAACATTTCTCAATTAATTTTGAGAAATCATGATTGTGTGATTAAGTAAACTGTTTTCTGGTATATAACTACCCATTTTTAAACGACTTCAAAAAAGGAGGAGGTTCTCAATTTGGTCGGTATGTTTTTTTTTATGTATGTACACCGATTACTCCGAGGTTTCTAGTCCGATTAGTGTACCTAATTCTTTCTTTCGTTTGATGCAGTATACTTTCCCAGTGGTCCCATAAAATTTCATCCAATTTGGTTCAGTACTTTTTATTTTGTGAGCATTTTTATTGATGGATGATGTGATGATCTTTATTTTTTTGAGTGTTTGTTACGCGATTACTCCGCCAATTATGGACCGATTTTCAAAATTCTTTTTTTATTGTACGAGAAATAGTTTATTTTAGGGAACACTGCAAGTTTCATCAAAATTGGTTCAGCAGTTTTTGATAGGGAATGTTATTAGCTTATTGTGTACACGAGCGATGTTAATACCAGTGCTAAGGATTTCCAAATTCTAGTGCACATGTAAGAAAATGATGTATTTGACAAGAATTTGGTTTGAATATTTAAACTAAAAAGAGTAAAATAAAAAACTTAAAAAAAAATTACCGCCTTCAAAAACAACCACAAAAAGGGTAAAATAACCTACAAAATAACTTTTCTTTCGGAAGTCAGTCAGTCGGCATAAAAGACAACGAAATAAAAAAACAAAACCACCGACTTAAAAAAGTTTTTTCCTTTTTGTGGTTGAAAATCCTCAATTGATTCCTCCAGGGTTTAGCGGTATGGACTGTTAGAGTCGAACTTAGATCAGATCCAGCCTGTTCCTTCGACGGGGATTACCGTAACCCCAGAACATAAAGGCTATTGAAGGACACCGTGGATTTTAGTCACTACGAGTCTGATAGTCCCTCCCGCCCTGCCCTGGGTGGGAGGACTCATTTGATGATTTTACCACGATAAAAAAAAAACAAGCCTGTTCCTTCAAGACCCTCTTGCGTACAGAGGCCGCGGTAGCCTCTTAATTAAGACATTTCCGCAACATTTGGTAGGTATTTAGCCCTATCGGAGCCCGTCAGTTACGCTGACAGCTCCATAAGACAATGACAATACTGCTGGTGTTGCCAGCACCGGCAACCGGTCCCGGTGGCAATTTGCCAATGGAGAAAAATAAAAAAAAGATTTGACCAATAGTTGATTTACTAACCGATCCTGCAACTCGCCATTAGAGTGAACAGTCTTCTTCTGGGAAAGCTTACCCATCGTTGACGCCATGCGCCATGGTAGACTTTATGTCCGTCACCTTTGACCTAGACTATAGTCAAGAGCAAATCTATTTATCAATTGATAAAAACAGTGTATCGAGGTCAGGCAGTCATCATCACCAGCCTATAAACGTTCCCGCTGCTAAGAAACAGGCCTCCTTCTGCGAAGCAGTCATGCTCGCAAAGCAGGAGGCGGGACGCGCGAGGGAGAGGACAGCGTCCACCCCTCACCCACGCCGCAGTGGTAGACGCCCACGGCGACGGAAGTCGCGAGACGATCTCCGGCCACCGTAGGCGCGGGCATGTTAGCGGCGAGTAAAGGGGGACTCGCTGTCCGACCACGGACCATGCCCGGGTCGACGGCGCGTTGTGTTCCACGCGCGCCTCAAAGAGTGTGAGCACAATGATTTGCCGGGGTCGCGGGACACACGTATACCGCGACTCCGGTACATAAAGGGCTCCTGAAGGACACCGTGGATTTTAGTCAGTACGATACGACTCTCTGACTGACTGTCTGACTCGACACTCTGGCAGTCCCTCCCACTCTGCCCTGGGCGGGAGGACTCATTTGATGATTTTACCACGTAAAAAAAAAGACAGGCCTTCTCTTTGTGAGAGGGAATGAGCCATAATCCACCACGCTGGCCCAGTGCGGGTTAGTAGATGTCACATGTCTTCGAATTTTTGGTTCTAGGATACCGGCTGAGGAAACCAGCATCCTTTCCTCAAGATGAGTTCCTTCGCCGTTTTGAGAGCAGTGATGATGAAAAAAATTACACAAAGTAATGCGCCTGGCGGGGTTCGAGTCAACGACCTACAGAACCTAAGTTGAGGTTGATACCACTGGGCCACCACAGCTCCTCACCTCACCTCAGTTCATGCAGTGTATGATAAAAAAGGGGTTAGGCATTATTGTCTTGCATAAAACTGCAGTTGTTCATACTTTCATGCCGACCCTTTCAACTACTCTTCAATGTCCTTCATATGTGTGTTGTTACTTTATATAGCACGTGTTCTCTATCATTAATTTAATAATAACAAGAAGGTATTTGTATGACGCAATTTCCGAGTCACGCTGCATCTTGATTGAAGGAAAAATCTTTATCCATACATGACGTGACCGATGACCTCAACAGTTCAACACGCATTGACTTACACCAACAGAGGAGCTCGTGTCTAAATAATTACAGCCGCACAGGCCGATCTTCCGGGTTAAGACGCGCTTTCCGAGGTAGGTCTGTGGATGGGTGACCATCTGTCATAACGAGTGTTCTCCGTGCCTCGGAAAGCACGTAAAGCCGTTGGTTCCCGCTGTCATTTGTAGATATTTGACAGTCGTTACTATTAGTCAGAAGCTCTAAAGTCTCCGGACAACCAGTCTTACCATAGGGTATCGTATTAGGTACCCAGCTGGTTGTGGAGGTCCGATAGGTAGTCGCTTCATGTAAAATACAGATATTCAGCTGCATCTGGTTCGACTAGAAGCCGACCCCCGTGGACCCCAATATAATTGGAAAAATACTAGGTCCTAGTATTATATTCTAGGTAGAAAGTCTGACAACCAGTCTTACCATAGCGTATCGTATTACCCAGTTGGTTGTGGAGGTCCGATAGGCAGTCGCTCCATGTAAAATACTGATATTCAGCTGCATCTGGTTCGACTGGAAGCCGACCCCAATATAATTGGGAATATAATAGGTATAGCTCAAACTCATAACCTCTCTTTATTTTAACCTACTATCGCTCGTAACTTGACCCACCGCGTTAATTTAGTATAAATAAGTAAGCAGTAATAAATATCCCCGTTAAGTTATTTACTAATCAGTGTTCAAATTCGTTAAAATTAAACGTATTTTATTACGATTTTATAGCGCGATAATTTTGTGCGATGATGTAAACTTGAAAGGTTTATGGCCATTAAAACGTGAAGGCTTTCAATCTTCGTACCAAACATCAGGAATTTTTGTGCATCATCCATTTTGTTGAAAGATTGAAACTCGCGTACACAAACACCCCGTCCCGAAACAACTTACTTATAAATCATAGAAATATTTGTATTATTATATTATCAGCCTATTGCTGTCCACTGCTGAACGTACATACACCCCAAAGAGCGCCAACCCTTCCGGTCCTGGGCAGTCCGCATCCATCCGCTTCCAGCCACATTCTTCAAATCATCGACCCATCTTGTCGCAGGGCGTCCTAAACTACGTTTGCCCATTCGCGGTCTCCACTATAGCACTTGCCTGCTCCATCTGCCGTCTGTCCGTCTACAGACGTGGCCGGCCCACTTCCACTTCAGCATGCTTATTCTACGCGCAACGTCGGTTACTTTGGTTCTCTGGCGAATGACATCGTTCCGAATTCTATCCGCCAGAGAAACTCCGAGCATTGCTCTCACCATTGCACGCTGAGCAACCTTGAATTTGTGGACCAGACCTATGGTAAGTGTCCACGTTTCGGCTCCGTACATCATTACGGGTAGGACACACTGGTTTTAAACCCTAGTTTTGTGGGATTGTGGGATCGATGATTCGAAGATATGACGAAGTTTCCCGAATGCCACCCAGCCCAAGCGTATCCTTTTGGTTGCTTCCTTCTCGAAGTTGAATAGTTTGGCCTAGATGTGTGTTTTCTTGCACAACCTCGAGGGCAGCACCATTTACGATTACAGGTCTCGGATTGACATGACCATTGAACAAGAGTTTGGTTTTGTCTAAATTCATTAAAAATATTTGAGCAGTGTGGAAATCGAAACGTATTCGATTCCCGCACCTAAAAAATATTTTGTATGGCCATTGGGTAGTTGTTCTCGGTCTAGCTGTTTAAGTATTTAAGTTTTACACAAACAAAACACAACATTCGATGAGCTCCAGATTTTTAAATAAAATCGACCATAAAACTATTCTATGAAAAAAGTGCACAGGATAATTCATCTTACGGATCTATGGAGGACACCTATGTCCAGTGATGAACTGCGTCTGAGCCTACATTGAATGATGGATAGGTGACATATTGTCAGTAAAGTCCTTTATGGCTTGAACGCTGTGACAGTGGAGAATTCCTCTCTCATATAGGAAAACCTTTGCTCGGAAATCGATTGTGAATCTGTCATTGGTCAATTAACATCTGTTTAGAATTAAAGGTATTTTTTCATAGCATCAGACAATTTTTATTTATTACGTAGATAACAATGGATAAAATCAATCATACTGATTCAGATTCAGATTCTTTATTTGCTCAAACATGTGTGTACATACAATACAATGCATGCAAGGTGTTAAAAATAGTACATGGAGTTGTGCTAACATGTTTACCATATTGTCATGGTGTGCAAATATTTAAGTTTAAAATTAATTATTTATGAACCAATAATATTAATATTCATTACATTACAATTCTAACTTAATTGGATTAATGTGTACCTAGATTTAAATAACACTAAATTATAAAAACATACTATAGTAAAATTACATAAAACAAGGATAATGTCAAGTACAATAATATTCAATCCACACATCATTATCAAAATCATTATCACATTAAATTAAATTAATTTCATTAAAATATATAAAATAGCATGACAAATTAAAACGATTCACTTAAAAATTCATTAACATCATAGTATGCTTTACTAGCTAAAAATGATTTTAATTGTTTTTTAAATGCTTCTAAATTTAGCTCTTTCCAGGCATTAGGAAGCTTATTATAAATTATGGGAGCCATACAAAAAACACTCTTGCGCATCAGTGCCGTCCTACACGTATGTTGACAGAGTTGACTGTTATCGCGTCTATTTCTGGGAAACCGGTCTGCCATGCGAGGAAATAGCTCTGGATGAAATTTTACAAATATCGCGATTTCCAAAATATAAATAGATGGTAAAGTCAAGATGTTGTGGCTAATGAAAAACGGCTTACAGCTATCAGTCATTTTTAATTTAAATATTAAGAGATTTCCAAAACGGCCACGGCAACGCGTTACCCGCCGGGAGGCTCTCAGAAGGCTCGATGAAGCCGTCAGGTGGTCTGAACAGTTCCTGCCAAACTTCACATCTTGTTGTTGTTGAGGTGCTACTACCGACTGAACTATCTGGACTGACGCACCCAAAGAAGCTGTTACGGCTTTTAAGCCTCCGAGTCACTGAAACGTACCCGTACATTGGGTGTCGTGAGTCAGCTTGCAGCTTCGTCCTCTCAATTCGGCTGGCTGTAAGTCTTCTAACTTTTGGAGGCGCAATTCCCGTTAGTGGATATAGCTTTCGTAACGGGGTCGATCTCTTAATAGACTGCGAACCCAAGTCGGTCGTAGCAAGGATAATCTCCACAGATGGGGATTCACGGACGGTTCGGACCTGAAGTGTTTATGTGGCGTATCTCCACAGACAATGATCCACCTTTTGTCCTGTGCCGCATGCCCTGTAACCTGTACACTGGACGATCTTATGGCTGCATCGGTGAACGGGGTTCGCGTGGCCAAATTTTGGGCCAATCATAATATATGACATAACGACACAAACACAATATTTGCCATCGACACGCTAAGAAGAATTTAAATATGGATCGGAGGCACTTTTTTTGGCCTTTGAATGCGATAACTCTATCCGTAGAGAGATCCCAAAAAATTATACCATATCTAATAATAGGCTCTGCTATGCCATAATAGGCGGTTAATAGGGCATCAGTTTTTAAAGTCCGCGATAGTTTATATATTGCAAATGCACTGTTGGCTAGTTTTTTGCTAATTACCTCTATGTGCGCCTTCCAATTTAAATTACGGTCTATGAGTAATCCTAAAAACTTGGTGGAATTTATTGCGTCTATTACATTATTGTTATACATAATTTTGAAATTTGGAAATTTTAATTGTCTTTGACTGAAGTTGATTTTGAGATTATTACCAGATTATTGCTTTGTTTAGCGTATTATTAATATCAGTTTCATACATATTCTTATTATAACAAGGAATGGTTATGGAGGAGTACACAAAGAGATAATTATTATTTTGTGGGTTATTCACTTCCATGAGGATTGCACTTTTATGCTATTGTCAAACAGACAGGCGAAGCGAACGCGAATCGAATGCGAAGCGAAGCGTATTTGTTTGTAATGTATGGAATTGTTTGAAGCCTGTCACATAGACTATCGGATCGGTTTGGATTTTCTATATGACAGGATTCGGATCACTTTCGCTTCGCCTGTTTGACAATAGCTTTAGCGATTTGTTTCCATTTTAGGGTTTCGTAAACAAAGGGAAAAACAGTATCCGACCTGCACAACCCAGAAACTGGGTAATATGTTACTATACGAAATTAAGGCTGATTGTCGACATTTTAGAGACTGACTAATATGTAGTTACGACTGTCGAAGATCTACAATAATGATAGCCGGAACCAACAACTTTACGTGCTTTCCGAGGCAAGGACGAAACACGCTATGACAGATAATTTACCCATCCACAGACTAATCTCGGTAATAGCGGCTTAGCCTTATCGATCTTCCTTTTCGGCTGTTATTTTTTAGCAACAATTTCATGTGTTTAATAAACTATTACACTTATGACACATGCGAAAAATATTGATAGGTGCCGTATGTGGAATACTCGTACCTCAGGCGCCATTCACGCAGGTACCACATCAGTATACCTATAAGTACGTATCTGACCGTGACGTCACTTTGGGCCCTACCAGAAAACCAGCGTTGTAGCAATTAAATGTCGCAGCACATGCTGAGGTAGGAGTCTTTTGGCCTCACACACGACTAAATTGTTTTTTTTTTTTTTTGGTTGGTTTTAAGCCTCCTGCAGACACACGCGATTAATCGCGCTGCGAGAACGAGCCAAGCTAATTTCCACTCTAAAAATACTGCGAATGGACCGCGACATGTCGCCCCGCGCGATTAATCGCGTGTGTCTGCAGGAGGCTTTACTTTTTGTTTTTATTCATGTAATTTTGTTTGTTCTATCCTGGTGTTCCAATAAATCTCTTTTCTTTCTATCAGCGGGTGCCCAATGTGGAATATCTCTTAAGCAATATCTCCATAACGTAACTCACAAGTGTTTCACTCCACACTACATCCACAAATTCACGGCCATCAGCCAATAAGCAAAACTGAATGTAACACAAATACCTAATCAGCAAATAATTTGCATGCAGTATAGATGCAATTTTTTACAACTCATTTGCACATGCGTACGAAGTTTTTTTTTCTAAGACGCATTGCGTTTCGCGTAATATGTTTGATATCAATGCCAATGTTACTGGGTTATTGGTACTGGTGATTAGCATGTTAATTAGGAATTAGTTGTTGGTTCTGTGTTATGGTGATTTGGGTGGGGTAGAAAAACTGTGTTTTATTTGGGAATACCACGTTACCAGCGCTGTGATGTGACGCGTCGGGATTTATTTTGCGGATGACTTTCGTCACATACCTATTAATGGGTGTAAATGGACCCATCACGAAATAGAATAGCAAGCATTTTGCTTCGGAGTGGTCGTGGTCGTCACATCAGGGCCTCAAGTGTGCTATTACAACAGTGTCAGAATTATTTCTATCATTGATTTATGTGCCGTCAAAATAACATTATTTTTTAAGCTATTGCATAGCTTTTATCGCAGGCTATGAGAGCGGCGCGGCGCGGCGACCGAATTCCCAAAAACCTAAGGAAAATACCTGACACCACGCATCGTCTAACGTCGTTTCAGTTCGGGAGACTTCGGCAATCGTAAAAATATCCGTCATAAAGACAATTTACTTTTTCTTACTGATTCTAAACGGCCAGCTACAAAAGGGGTTTTCACAATGAATCCTAGATATTTATAAAATTCTCCTACAACAAAGAAGTTCTTTATTAAAGGTAGTGCACCACAAACATTTTAAATAAATTATATTCTCGTTAAATATACGCGGTAGGCGATTTATTTCTTTTAAAATAAAAAAAAAATGTTATGCAATAGCTTCACTGCGGCAGTCTCCGAGTGCCACATGATTTTTTTTTATTAAATACTAGATTTTGCCAACAGCTTCGCCCACTCACCCTTCCCCCCCTAATTGCCTAAATCAATCAGGATCAAAGCAGTTTTCAACTGGTGAAAGAATTATTGAAATCGGTCCAGTAGTTTTGGAGCCTATTCAATGCAAACAAACAATCAAATTTTTCCTCTTTAAAATATTAGTATACATTTCTTAATCACTATTATTATTTAAACCTAATATTAAATTTTGTGTGATGTCACAGTCACACCACCTGATTTCAACTTCTGCTTATGCTATAGGATAGTTCAGCGTTAAGATACCCCTTAGGCCATACCTACCTTACCAGCGAAATTACGTCATACCAAATTTCCCCTGGGCGGGGCTTACGATGGGCGTGTACAGTAGGCGTGGCGACTCGGTCATTGACCTATCCACATAAAGCTATATTCACATAACTTTATCAGTATGTTGCTATATTTGCAATTCTAAGTTGGTCGCTAAGTAGCAGAATTTGTATTTAATTAAAAGATGAGTTGGATTGTGTGGTATTGGGTGTAAGGAATAAACTAGTATTCCATGTCGTCTTTAAAATTTTTGGGACAACCTCACTGCTCTATTTCCAATCCACTGCAAAATCAAAATTAAAGCCAGGCATTTATTTCATGTGAGCCATTTACAGGCACTTCCAAATTCTCAAAAAAAACTGTGAAAGTACTGTAGATGCCCATTCGACGGGGCAACTACCAGTGGCGACCACCAGTCAAGGGCCCGGGACAATCAGTGGCGTAGCGAGACCGAATTTAGGAGGGGGCAAGACGCATCCGCGAGGCCCTTTTCTTTTAGGACGAAAAATATTACTTGCCTCCGCTGCTCACGTGAGGCCCCTTGTTGTAAGATGACTTGGTTCCCCCAAATCATTTATACCAAATGTGATTGTCAGCAACATCAGTTTTGCGAGGCCTCTTTGACTCTTATAGTTAGAAATCAAACGGAACCAACTTACCTTGCAACATCGACAACATCAGCATTGCGAGGCCTCTTAGGGCCTTTCAGTTCCCACTCATCGGACACTACTAATAAACGAAAATCCGTAACTGGAATCTCAACCCTACACAGCGTGGTACATCCTTAGTGGAGCGAGCAGAGACAAATCAGGGTGACGTACATAGGTAATGTCAGCGCGGGGTGATTTGACAAGACCGGCAAATTTGAGTTACAAGATGATAATTTATATTTTATTTAATAAATTGTAGATTCAGTAATGATTCAGTTTTCCACTACGTAGGTGTTTTTAACACTACGTAGGTGATTTTTCATTTTTTAGTAGAAGTTGATTTGTACTGCTTTACTGACTGGTTTCAAACTTGTGACCGCCGTTGTCAATATTTTTTCTTCTTTTTTTCTGAGCGCGAGGCCCTTTCAGGTGCAAGGCCGGGGCTAGGGTCCGCTTCGCCCCCGCCTAATTACGCTACTGTAGACAATGAACCTCCGAGTCCCGGAGAATGAATTAAACTATCTTGGATCCTGCAACAAAATGTCACGCACATTTCCCTCGCTATGTTTTCCTTTATCATTTTTTTAAGAGCAAAAGAGGTTATTATTATTATCAGTCTATTGTCGTCCACTGCAGAACGTAAGCCTCCCCCAAAGAGCGCCATCGCTCCCGGTCCTGGGCAGTCCGCATCCATCCGCTGCCAGCCACATTCTTCAAATCAACGACCCATCTTGGCGCAGGGCGTATTACACTACGTTTGCCCATTCGTGTCTTCCACTCTAGCACATGTCTGCTCCATCTACCGTCTGTCCGTTTACAGACATGGCCGGCCCACTTCCACTTCAGCATGCTTATTCTACTCGCAATTTAGGTTACTTTGGTTCTCAACAGAGGCAAAAGAGATAGGTAACTAAATATATTTCACAAAGTAATGTGACTGTCTGTGTTTGAACCTACGACCTACAATTGCAGTGCGTCGGAGGTTCAATTCCCGCATGGAACAAATATTTATATGATCTACAAGTAGTTGTTTCGGGTCTGGGTGTTTGTGTATGTGGGTTTCTATGTTTGTAAACGCACCCACGATACAGGAAGAAATTCCTAGTGTGGTAAAAGCAAAAGTTGGTAAGTCGGGGCTGATACCACGGAGCCATCACCAACGTCCCCTAAAATATCTGTCTAAAAATCTTCCACCAAATTAAAAATAGTATTCACTGCCAATGTACAGACGGCACATCGATCCTCCCTCAATCTGTCAAATTTCTTCAATAGATTTTCAACCTTATCACAATAGTGGAAGGTTAGTGTTCGATTGGTAAAATTTGACAGATTCGGGAAGGTTAACCTGCTGGCGTCTGTACTAATTATTTCGATAGATGATAATTTATTATTAAAATCAAAATTACTAAATAAACTTTTTCTATTTCAGATGCTGCCAACGAGATAAAAATACGAGAAACACAAAAATAATAGTCGAATAAAAATATATTTTCAAAAATGTACTTAGTGCAATAATAGTTTAATAAATCGATGATTCAGAATCAAATTATTATAAAAACGGGTTCAATTTAATTGAAAAAGGTGCTTTTATTATTCTTTATATTTCAAGTTTTTCTCAAATAACTTTTCTGTTAAAATACTTAACTATATTATAACTATTTATTATCTTCTTATAAATCTATCTTAAATGCTAAATAATCTTATTTATTTCAAATTTTATTTTTCAAATCTTTAAATTCTTTGTACACCACATTTTAAAATTCCTTCAAAAATAAAGAGTGTTTTGTGTAAAAGTGTAACTATGTCAGAAACTGACTGTGTGAAAACGTTTTAAAAACTAAAATGAGCAGTGACGAACAGAAATTAAAAGTGAAACTAAAAAAAAACTTCAAAAGTGAACATTTAAAACATGAACTTCAAAACTCAGCCGCGTTTCTTAAAACTTAAAAAAACTCTTAACTTATTATGAACAGTAAAACCGAAAATTTAAATTTTAAGAAAGTTTTAAAACTAGCGGTAAAAATTTAAAAGTTACAGCAAAATTTTTAAACTTTGTGGCAAATCGCAACTGACTTTATGTTGAACGCGATAGGTGAAAATGAGTTTATGAACGATTATCGGGATCAGAACTGCGGCATGTACACCACTTGGTACAGCCGTGGTGATAGTGGGGTCCACCACCATCAAATGGGACAGTTGTACCACCATGGACCTCCTATGATAAAGACTGAGGCTGGTGTCAACAGCGATTGCATGATGGCAGTGGATTATGCGCCGCCGATTAAGGTAAGAATTTCGTTAATTTTCCTTATTTTTTAAAACATAAATTGGATCATATGTCTGCAACCTAATATCAAGGCGTTACTGCCGGGGTCTGTGTTTCCTGATTATAACCTTGAGGTCTTCAAGTCAAGAGTCAAAACCAAAGCATTTATTTCAAGTAGGCCAGTTACAGGCACTTTTGAATTGTCAAAGAGAAAAAAAGTAATTCAACACTACAAAATTATGGTGCTACAGTCCCAATCACAAGACATAAAAACTGTGAAAGTACCGTAGATGCCCATGCCAAGAAGTAGATCTCTATGGAAAAGAAAGGGCAAGAAACTCCATGGACACTCTTTTTATGATCGCCAAAATTATTACAAAACCTTTGTTACATCATTCATTTTGAAATGGTACATTATGTGAGAACGATGTAGCAAGTTAAAAGTGCCTATAGTAGAAAATTAAAACAAAGACAATTCAAAAACAAAATGATCAATAGATAGGTAATTAAAATAAACCGCAGCTAAGAGATAACCAGTCCCAACTGAAAGCGCCCGTTCACGAACATGACACATGTATCAGCACCATTCAGCTCAACCATTTTGAAGGGAGCTAAATGATCCGACACATGCGCCACCACCAGCGAGACATTTGATTGAGTATGACATACTCTCAACCACCAGTGTCATTCAAGTCATTAAGAGAGTGAACAGGTTACTTCTAGGTAATCATGCTTTACCACGGGCCACATCTACGCTTACCACCAGACGAGATAGTGGTCACACGCGAACCTATCGCTAAATAAGAAATAAATAACTTTTAGTTTAAATGATATTCATAATTTACAGAAAAGGAAATTCCCCATAATTACTGCGACATAGACCGTTAATTTGAAACGAATTAAACCACGGTTATGAATGTAGGTATATCAAGTGCAAACAGCGCAAATTAAAGGTGTCGAACTAATCACTGGCTATGATCTATGGTTATTATTGCTGGCTTTTACGTAGGTATAGAATTAGATTGACGTGGGTAGTGACATTTTATGTTGAACATTAAGATAACCTGAAATCAAACGTTTTGCGTGCAAATTAAATTGGAATGAATTCAAAAAAGTCTGAAAGAAAATTTAGTTAAGGTAACAATCATCCTTAAATTTTGCGGTGATATACCCTTCAAAAAAGGTACCTAAGTCCTCCTTAGTGAAAGGGACTGTCAGACTATTAAGTACTAAAACGTTACTTACCATATTCCTTCACAGCCTTCCACCTTTGCCGTGCAGTTCCGCGGCCCTTAATAAGCTATATACTTTTCAAATTGGCTCTTGGCACAACAGTTTGATCCGCAGTCCAAATTGTATAGATCTAACTGCGGTTTGGAACGCGGTCCAAGATGCGAGGTCCAAACTGTACGTGTGAAGGGCGCTAATGCGCCTGACTGGGTTCGAAGTCGAACCGACGACTTACAACTCGAAAGTCGGGGCCATAACCACCACTGTTCGCCATTATTTCGTTCCTCATATCCTATACATACGAACGGAAAGTAGAAATTAGGTAGTGTCCAATTTTGAACTGCTACAAAAAAAACTTACAATTATAATTGATTCCCTAATGCATCCCAATAATTAAATATTAAACTACCTTTATAAATAAAGAAAAAATGCTAATACAGTAACATTAAAACAATAGCGTGACTTTATCCACACGAACTCACGAACAGACCAACTGTACCATAAAAATGGCGATCTTTAATGAATTCCAAAGATTACACAGGAAAATTACAGCCACCTGCCATATGGAATATATAATTATCACCTGAGCCACGTCATAATTATAATTTAATCTTCTGAGTAAAACATTAAAATTGAACAGATAGTCGGAAATAATTTAGATTCAAACGTAATCGGTATAATTGTTATTAATAATGTGGTATTTTTAATCATTTAATTTAATCTTCAGTCATTCTGTAAATGAAGTTATGAAGTGAACTATGTCATGATACTCGTATATGTAGTTAATTTATGTGAAATCTACCTCTCAATATTAATGGCCCATTCTGTTCCTAAATAGAAGACTTATGTCCCAGCTTCTTCTTCCTGCCCTTATCCCATTCTACTTGGGGTCGGCGCAACACGTTTTCTTCTTCCATTCTCCCCTATCAGACGTCACAGTATCATTTACTCCTTTTTCTTTCATATCATTCCTTAGACAATCCATCCATCTTTTCTTTGGTCTTCCTCTTCCTCTCCATCCATCAACATTCATACTCATCACTCTCTTAGTCACATGGGTGTCATCCCTCCTCATCACATGTCCATACCAAGATAGACGATTCCCTTTCATCTTTTCTGTAACAGGCGCCACTTTCAAACTTCCCCTTATAAACTCATTCCTACTTTATCCATTCTTGTCACTCCACACATCCATCTCAACATCCTCGTCTCCGCTACATGCAATCGTTTCTCATCCATCTTTTTAACAGCCCAGCATTCCGATCCATACAATACGACAGGTCTAATCACGGATTTGTATATTTTCTCCTTTAACTTGAGGGGCATCCGTGGGTCGCAAGACATATGTCCCAGCATTGGGAACATAATAGGTTGATAATACTATGGCATATAATCAGCTTATAATGTTCTCGCTACTGAGATATAGGCCTCCTCTGCGAGAGGGAGTGGGCTATAATCTACCACGCGGGCACTGTGTGAGTTTCTAAATGACGCACTTCGATTTTTTGGTTCTAGGACATGTCCGTTTCCTTACGATGTTTTCCTTCACCGTTTTGAGAGTAATGGTCATGAAAATAATCACACAAAACCCTGCACTCGACGGGATTTTCCTCTGGAAATATGTTAATATATAATTAAATAATTAACTCACTCTAATTGATGAATTTTCAAAAATCTTCCGTTTGTGGTCCCTTTCGTTTTATGTGATACAAAGCTGATAGACACAGAGATGCCCTATAAATCAAAAAGGTTGACTGGTCAAAACGTGCCAAAAAGCGCTGTGATTTGAAATGTTCTATTAAAAGTGTTAACTTGCCGATCGATGACGAGTAATAGACAATTATGCAAGAAGAAAACATTCTGCGCCGTCCACGAATGAATAGAAATAACGACAGAAAAAAAAGCTTCATCTTATAAAATCACCAGAGCTACGTTTTTTTGGTTTCTTCTCATTATCAAACGTCATGGCCATCTATCTAAATGCTATAGAAATATAAGCCCTTATCAAATCACATGAAAAGATCTGTTACTATAGCATACCTCTAATTCCCTACAGTTACCGCAAGCCCTTTACACTACGGCCCCATTCACAAATCCCATACGGCACTCCCATTGATTCCCCACACTCCATTCATGATCCACCTGTCCAAAATCAACAGCTAACCAGATGATTACTGACGTCATTGGAACGTGACCATTTTTTAGCCTCACCCAGCATCACAAAATCTATAGGAAGTAGAAAAAATGGTCACCCGACGCCAAGGCATGGAAAATTGTGTTCAGTCGTGCGTAGATATTTTAGAATAATATAAGCTACCTGTTTTTTGATTTCTTGTGGTCAGTTTTTTTGTGGTGGTAATGGCACGGGCAGTGTCAGGGACCTGGTGTCTTGGTTTTGTTGGGTGGTAGCGTAAAGTAAATATAGAGGCGTTGGGTAACTAGCTTTTGAATGAATTTTGGTGGTGCGATTTTGGGTGGCTTGTGATAGAGTGTCAAGGCTTAATTTAGAGTGAGTTTAGCATCGTTAGTGGTGGTCGTACGACTGCATCAGTGAGCGGAGATCGTGTAGCTGAATTTTGGGCCAAACATGCAAGGAAAAATGGTGGTCTAGTTAGTGGTAACAGCCACGACTTATTAGTTGTAGGTCGTAGTTTGAACCCAGTTTGCCCTATAACTAATAAGTAATTTATTTCATCACCACTGCTCTCAAAAACGGTGAATGAATGGTAATTTGATGGCATGACCTAAAACCAAAAATTTGAAGACAGTTGACATCTACCAATCCGTAATGTACCCGCATGCTGGAGTACATCCCAATCTCTCTCACAGTAAGTAGGCCTGAGTCCCAACAGTGGGAGTATTATAGGCTTATTATTAGCCCTGCAATGTTACGTGCAAAAATAATGAATTCAGTTTCATGTTTTATGATGTAGACTCTCCGTTCAATGAAAGCGAGCGACAATGATTGGATTTGTATAGCTTATTTCACTGTCTGTTTTAAGTTTTTGATTTGAATTATCTACTAAGGATGTAATCTATGATATTATAATATTATATTTTTCATTCCGCGAGACTAAAATCCAGGCTTGGATGCAGGAGGGCCACTCTCCTGCCTTCATTTTCCAGGATATGTGATAAAAATGGCGTCCATGGAATCGGATCTGTAACAGTACGTCTACTTACTGGACATGTATTTCGTCCCTTTTCTTTTTAACCGACTTCAAAAAGGAGAAGTTTTTCATTTCACCTGTTTTTTTTTTATATTTGTTTCCTCTGATCATAACTTATGACTGGGTGAACCGATTTTGATGATTCTCTTTTTAGGTGGTAAAATCATCGCCCTACCTAGACTGTCAGGCTACTACGTACTGACTTAAACCCACCGTATTTCTTCAATAAACTTGTCCGTTACGTTCCAGTGTCATGGTTACTTATTTAGACTGTCCCGCGCCGTCTTGTCCCTTTATGATGAGAATAGATTGATGATGATACTCGTAGCACGTGGTAGCACGTGTCTCAGTCATGAGACAATGTATTCATATTCTTGCAAGAAAAAGTTAATTAATAACAAGAAATGATACATCTGCATGTATAAGATTACAATTACAACCACGATTATGTTTACTGCACAATACAATACACAGCAAACCAGCATTGAGCTTTGCAGTACTCAAGCAAGCTTCACCTGTCTGTGTCGACGCGTCGACGCGTTCTGTTCCAAATGCCAGCAATCTGACCAGGCCTTAGAGGGCCAAAGCCTGCCAGGATCGCGAGACTGTCTCATCAGTTAACCGTGACCCTGGAATGTAAAGGGATATTGAAGGATCACCATGGGTTTTAGTCAGTACAAGTCTCACAGTCCCTCCCGTCCCGCTCCGGACGGGAGGACTCATTTGATTATTTTACCACTTCAAAAAAGAAAAATGTACTGAAACCGATAATATCTGATGTAAAATGTTGTGATGTGCATGAGAGACATTTTCCTCAGCCGTTTTTCAGCGTATAAATACGATAAACAAATAAAAAAATACATGTGGCACTCGGAGACTGCCGCGGTGAAGCTATTGCATAACATTTTTTTTTTATTTTAAAATAAAAAAATCGCTTACCGCGTATATTTAACGAGAATGTAATTTATTTAAAATGTTTGTGGTGCACTACTGTAATAAAGAACTTCTTTGTTGTAGGAGAATTTTATAAGTAGGTTTCATTGTGAAAACTCCTTTTGAAGCTGGCCGTTTAGAATCAGTAAGAAAAAGTAAATCCCTCTTCGTACCTTTATGAGCACGTCTGTCCGTACCTTTATAATTGCCGAAGTCTTCCGAACTGAAACGACGTGCTGTCAAATGTGGTCAGGTTTTTTCGTTAGGTTTTTCGCGCCCGCCGCGCTCAGAGCTTGCGATAAAAGCTATGCAATAGCTTAAAAACAAAAACTAATTAAACGCCGTCTCGGGTTCGAACACACGACCTGAGGACATTACCACTGTGCCACAATTGCTCTCGCAATCATTATCATTATCGATCGTTATACCAATACCGCTAAGAAAGCGATCCATCTCGCTATTCCCGGGAAAATGATCGCGGTGTCCCGGACTCCGGGACACCGGGACATGTCGGTGACGTCATTAATCAGGGATAGTCTACTGGGGATCGATTGGTAACGGGAAGGAACGGGTATGTGGCAAAAAATTGTTTGGACTTTCTCTTTTATTTTTTGTTAAGATTATTTTGTAAATGACCCATTTTTTTTTTAGGTACACAATTAGCATTTTCTTTTGTAACTATGCTAATAATACGATTTTTTTTTTGTGTTCAATTTTCTACGATAAAATTGATGGTATTAAGCCTCCTGCAGACACATGCGCGGGGCGACATGTCGCGGTCCATTCGCAGTATTTTTAGAGTGGAAATTAGGCGATTTTCACACTGCCCCGCATCATGCTGCATATTGCGTGTCGACGCACCTACGCGCGTTCCTGCGGGAGTGCAGATCTGCATCATCGTGCGGGTTTTTTGCGCACTCACGCGCGTAGGTGCGTTTTGTAGATTCACGCACGGCGGCTCTCATTTATTCGCCGTTCTCTGTGGTCACACAGAAACACACGTCACGCCCATTCAAAATCACGCGCGGCACTGCGGGATTCGGTGTGCCATACCTTGCGTCTCGCACCTACGCGCGGGGGTGCATGTTTCTCCGCGTGTATGCGCGTGATCCGCATAAACGCGCGTGGATGCATTTTCTGTGTGTTAGACTGTGCGTGTTTTCCATACAAACGGAGATACTTACAAGCAACGGAAGAACACGCATCCACGCACTACGCTGCATCATGCGGGGCAGTGTGAGAATCGCCTTAGCTTGGCTCGTTGTCGCAGCGCGATTAATCGCGTGTGTCTGCAGGAGGCTTTATTTTTTATTTAGTAACATGCCAGTCACAGTATAATTTTACAGTAATATAGCACACGCTATGTGCGCGATGACAACCACATTTTTTCGGGACATAAGATCTGAAATTATTGCTAATTAGATATTGAGAAAGTACCTAAAAAGGTGGTGATGCATATTAAGCCTCCTGCAGACACACGCGATTAATCGCGCGGGGCGACATGTCGCGGTCCATTCGCAGTATCTTTAGAGTGGAAATTAGCTTGGCTCGTTGTCGCAGCGCGAGTAATCGCGTGTGTCTGCAGGAGGCTTTAAACTTGATACTTATGTACGTCACCCCGCGGGTGTCCTAAGTTACCCACAAAGCGCTTATTAAAACGAAAATAGTTTTATATTTCAGTTTACTTATACCTATCGAGTAAAATAGATTTAAAGTAATCGACTGTGGCGATTGTTGTAGATAAAAATAAATCTTTTTTTATACCTGTCTATAATAATTTATATAATGTAATAATAATAATATTCCACAACTATCACACAACGCCATCTAGTCCCAAGCTAAGCAGAGCTTGTGTTATGGGTACTAGACAACTGATAAACATACTTATATATTTCTAAATACATACATATTATAGATAAATTACACCCAGACACAGAACAAATGATCGTGCTCATCACACAAACATTTGTCCTGGGTGGGAATCGAACCCACGACCTCCGGCATAGCAGTCAGGGTCACTAACCACTAGACCAACAGGCCTGTCTCATATGTGTTCAATTCTAGTTTTTTTAGCTTGTAAATAATAGACTGCAATAGTTTATAATGCACCTTCTATTTAAATTATAAGTTAGCTACTATTTGTTTGAACCGAAGAAAATTTATGACGACCGTTACAATCTAATGAAACGAATACATAGTAACTCAAGTTACACGCAAACGTGATAGCAATAATAGCGCATAATTATTTACAAATCATTCAAGCTGTACTGGAGTACTTATTTCAAAGAATAATTCATGCAGAAACTTTCTTTCTTTCCCAAACATGATCACATCCGATATTATTGCAAAAACTAAATAAACATTTGTTTAAACCTGGTCTATTAAGTCAAGGCTTTTTTTTATCGTGGTAAAATCATCAAATGATTCCTCCCACCCCGGGCAGGGCGGGAGGGACTGTCAGACTTGTACTGACTAAAATCCACGGTGTCCTTCAATAGCCCTTTATGTTCCGGGGTCACGGTAATGAGATAAGTCCCGCGACCCCGGCAGGCTTTGGCCCTCTAGAGAGGGGCCCCGTCATATTAAGTCAAGGCTTACCTGTAGAATCATAGTTTAAATTTCTCTGTATTACATAACTTAGATAAAACGTGGATCTTAATACCGTAATTTGAACCATTGTCTTAATAATTAAATCTACCAAGTTTTAATCCATTTTCGGTGATAATAACACAAAAACAACAATGAAAAATCTGCTATGAGAAACTTTAACACACCTTTGACAACTACGAATGTTACTCCATGGTTTAGGCAATGAATTAAAAACACGATTTGTAATAACGTTTGTGTAAACCGTAGATTTACGAGATTTAAACCTGGGCTTAAAGTTTAACCGCGTTTTGTTAAAAGACGGATTGGGTTCTGTTTAGATTTATCTTAACTAGTATTAAGATACGTTCACACTCCAGTGAAACGGCAACAAAAAATTGTTTTGCACCTTAGGATTCCTGCGCAGACGCAGGAAATAACAGCACACATACCTAGGATCAGAATAAGCACTGTGTGCATTTACCTGTACGTTTATAGAAAGAGCTATGCCACCTACCATTTTACTTTTACTTAGTATGCACTTAGCGTTAAAAAAAAAGAGTTTTCGGATTTCCACGTTCATAAACAGTATGGTCAATAAGAGTAAGTTTGTTTTTTTGTAATTGGAGTTGAAATTTCCAATCAAATAAATATATTATATCTCTTTCATGAAATTGATTTTGCCTTATCTTTCATAGGCTGTGGGTTCAAACCCAGCCGGCAAAACAAACTACCAATGTTACAAAACGTGTTTTAGGTCCAGAACGAGTCTTTTCACCTGACTCCGTGACCACTACTCATAAATTTCTGATTTTAAATCTTACTAGCCTTCCTAGGAATCAAACCCAGAACTTTAATCTGCGCAGTAGCATTTGCGAACACTGTACTAATAAGACGATGCATTCAAATTACATTGTTTTGTCGTTGCGGAATGTCTTTGCATGTAATAATAAGTTCAACCGTTACAATAACAATTTTAATACCATTGTAAAGTTGCAAATTACATGACATTACATGTAATTTGCAACTTAACTTCAATATTCACAACACTAAGAATTTAAACTATCCAAAAACGATAGTATACCGTGAAGATAAGTATAAATAAGTAATTATGTACATGATATTATTTATAAAAGGTATGTTTAATTATTTATAAAAGGAAACAGATGTTCGAAGCACTGACCTTACAACATAGAATTATTTGCATGCCATAGTAGTTATTATTCGTGTAGAATAATTATTTTTATGTTTCAGTTGTAACTATTGATTATATTATTAAATTAAATAACTCATTTACACATTAATAGTAAAACTTATCTATTGACTCTGATCCGTTTCTCTACAATAAAGTCATTAGACTTTATATTTTAAATACTTTTATTTAAAATGTTAATGTTGTTTTTAAATGTACAACAAAAATCCAAAAGTAATCTGCTACAAAGTAAGCTACGTACATTTATTTAAATAAATAGAGACGACTTACCGTGTCTATTTATTTTAAGGTTAATATATTTTAAAGATATAATTTTATGAAAGTTTTTACTGTAATTCAATATTTTACGATGTCAAATTAAATAAAAATTGAAATGGAATTACACAATGACATTATTTTACCGTTTTTTTTTTCAATTTAACCAATATTAACACCTTTTCCAATTTGTAGTACAACATTTTTTTTTGGTTTTGGTTAATACCAACACTTTGACAAAAGCCTGTTGGCAAAGCTAAGGAAAACTCTATCCATTTCTCTACAATAATTTCATTGATTCGAATCCAGGACCTTCCTAAACCAAAATACCTTTTAAACGAAATAAATAAAATGCAGATACCGAGTTATTCGCAGCAGCATCGCTAAATACATCAAGATAAACGCACCGTATGATTCGGCGTCTCACCGCGCTGTCGCATAAAATAGAAAAAACCGGCCAAGTGCGAGTTGGACTCGCCCATGAAGGGTTCCGTAGTAGCAAGCATAGATTAGGGATGTAATTATATTTAGATTAGTAAGTAATATACACAAACAACAAAAATAACTTTGTTTTTCATAGTGTTTGTATGAATGGCAAAGTTATATTTGCGGTTTTTTTAAATGTACTATATCTCAAAAACTGCTAACTGTATCTCATCCAAACTAATTTTCGTTGGAAGTTTTTGTTGAGGTCTACATTACATTTTTTTTTTAGTTTCATCATTCTCTTATTTTAGAAGTTACGGGGGGGGGGGGACCAACTTTTTACCACTTTGGAAGTGTCTCTCGCGCAAACTGTTCAGTTTAGAAAAAAATGATATTAGTAACCTCAATATCATTTTTGAAGACCTATCCATAGATACCCCACACGTATATGTTTGGTGAAAAAAAAATTTTTGAGTTTCAATTCCAAGTATGGGGGGCACCCCCAAAATTTGTTTTGTTTTTATTTTTGTGCGAAAATCCTAATGCGGTTCACATAATACATCTACTTACCAAGTTTCAACAGGATAGCTCATATACTTTGGACAAAAAGTGGCTGTGACATACACGGACAGACAGACAGACAGACAGACAGACAGACAGACAGACATGACGAATCTATAAAGGTTCCGTTTTTGCCATTTGGCTACGGAACCCTAAAAACGTTCCTCAGAACTATGAAAATCAATTAATTAAACAATTGTTGAAAGAAATAACTACTGTCCATCCATATATTTTTCTAGAAATTGTTTGAATTTAAAATAATTTTAGGACTACACTAAATAATAATAATATTCCACAACTATCACACAACGCCATCTAGTCCCAAGCTAAGCAGAGCTTGTGTTATGGGTACTAGACAACTGATAAACATACTTATATATTTCTAAATACATACATATTATAGATAAATAACACCCAGACACAGAACAAATGATCGTGCTCATCACACAAACATTTGTCCTGGGTGGGAATCGAAACAACGACCTCCGGCATGCTATGCCGGAGGTCGTCAGGATCACTAACCACTAGACCAACAGGCTAAAAATGTACTGTGTGTTAATGCATCGCATCTGTCTGTTGTCTCCCAAAAGACTCAATTATTCTGACAATATCGTCTATTTACATTTCTGATTCTAGCTTCTGTAAGTGGTTGTTAAGTTATTATCATCTCCATTTTGGTTTGAATGTCTACTAAATTAAGAGGCAAGCAATTAAACAAGAAGTTTTTTATTCGTTATATTTTATGTTTTATGATAAACCTTTTTTCAACATCATCAGTCTATAATATTCAAACTATAAGAAATGGTATTTCAAAATTTCTAACTGGTTCTAACTCTCTCAGCGCATGCTTTACTATTTCATAAGATTAATTTACAAAAGTAATATGTAGTAATAGAGTTTGGAAGAAAAGATAGAAAAGGGTATATTTATTGGACGCACACAGGACAGAGCAACGATCGCAATAATCTTAGGAACTAGGTACGGGTTCAAATTGAGAAAAAAAAAATGTGTTGGATAGAAAGGCTTTAGTGTCTAAACACACTATGCCGAAGTTACGCGACCGAAGTTCGGCGGCTGATTTGACGTTCCGACGTATTTGGCTGATATGACACACCATAAGTGCCGAACTTACGCGGCAGAAATTCGACGCGGGCGGCTCCCTGCTGCTCCCCGCCCCCGGATCTTCGTCGATCGAACCGAACTTCGGTCGTGTATAATGTGTGGTCACAAAATAAGTTGCCGCTGAACTTACGCCCGACCGAAGTTAGGCTGTACGCTATGACGCGACGTAATTTTGGCATAGTGTGTCGTCCGTAATTCAAATAGCATTGCAGGCGTAATTGTGCTAAACTTCGGTCGCGTAACTTCGGCATAGTGTGTTTAGACACTTAGTCTATATAAGATCACGCTACGATTAAGAGGAGCCAAGCAGATAGGGTGAAACCACGGGAGGCTTTTTTGCACAGAAAAATATTCTTCTCGTGACGCTAATTAAATAATTACCCACATAAATCAAATAGACGTGTTGGATAAAGAGTAGGTACTAACAAAAATACAATCAAATAGTTTATCAAATTATCACCATAATAATATAATTGAGGCACACGAACCGTTTCTTCGTACTGTCACAATAAAATGTAGATACTGTGTGCTGATCTATGACAAACAATTATTGTATCGCATTTTGTGTTAATTCAATGATTATTTTTGTATTTAAACGTTCATTTAATTTTTTAATGATTGGTTATTCTGTATTTATAAAGAAATCAATCATTATCACGTTAGATTTTTCTATTTTTTGGTAAATCGTGACATTTTAACTATTATACGTAATTATGTTTCATTGGTATATTTTTTATATTTGTAATGACAATCCTCAATTGTGATCAATACTTCTTTTCATTTAATAATTTTATTTATCGAATTAGGGTCATAAAACAAGCATTAACTAAGAAAGGGATCGTAATTGTCACTGTCTTATTGAGCATTAAAAAAAAGTAAATTTATCTATGACCTTTAACATACGAGTTTCTGTTTAAACTTATCTTTCAAAGACGACCCGTTTAGCTCTTTAAAGAACAGAGAAATGATTTCTTTACTTCATAGCAATAATTTTTCGACACTATTCCCGCACCGATGGATGCAAGTGGCGAATTGTCGTTCAGCGTGGCGGTCTAAGGGGGAGGCCTATGTTCAGCAGTGGACGTTTTCCGGCTGATGATGATGATGATGATGATTCCCGCACCGAACAAATATTAATTTGATGATCGAGATTATTCATCATCATGATCAATTTACAAGTACCTAGTTGTTCCAGGTCTAGGTGTTTTTTAGTATGTAAATTTTATGTTTGTAAAAGCAGGTGGGTACTTGTTAATTATTTTTAAACGCATTAACGCATGCGACGCGCATGTTAAAGATGATTTTTGAGGAAAGAAAAATTCAGCTTCCGTAAAGCGTTCAAACGAGGAATAGAGAATTTCAGCTTGCAGGTGTGGTGTTGCAATGGCCTAGTTGGTAAGGCGTTTGGAGTTATCCAGAAGACGTGGGTTCGAATCCCACTTGCAACTGAATTTTTCTTTCCTCAAAAATCATCTTCAGGTGGGTACTTTCTAGAAAGGGCCAAATTGAAATAAATACAGGTTGGTAGATACTGAACTCTTGTATTATGCTTCCGTGCATCGCATATCCTTCACAATCAACCATCATCTCCCTACTACTACTACCTTTTCCCAACTATATTGGGGTCGGCTTCCAGTCGAACCGGATGCAGCTGGTTATCAGTATTTTACAGGGAGCGACTGCCTATCGGACCTCCACAACCCAGTAACTGGGTAATAAGATACCCCATGGTAAGACTGGTTGACAGACTTTTAGAGCTTCTGACTAATAGTAACGACTGTCAAAGATCTACAAATGACAGCCAGGACCAATGGCTTTACGTGCTTTCCGAGGCACGGAGGAAACTCGTTAAGACAGATGGTCACCCTTCGACAGACCAACCTTGGCAAGCGCGCCTTAACCCGAAAAATCGGTCTGTGCGGGCTGTAATTATTTAGCCACGAGCTCCTCTTTCAAAATTAACCCAACTGCTAAAAATACTTCGACCATGGACCATGCCCGGGTCGACGGCGCGTTGTGTTCCACGCGCGCCTCAAAGAGAGTCAGCACAATGACGGGGCCCCCTCTAGAGGGCCAAAGCCTGCCGGGGTCGCGGGACTTATCGAATTACCGTGACCCTGGAACGTAAAGGGCTATCGAAGGACACCATGGATTTTAGTCAGTACGAGTCTGACAGTCCCTTAAAAAAAGCTACTAAAAATACTTGAAAAGTCGTCGTGTTGATTTATATTAAGTCTCAGGCAACAACTAGTCAAGAACTCAGTGTTACCATAGAAAGTTGATTGCAAGGCGTCGAAGCAAATTGCAGTGGAAATAAGTGCCACCGATCTATCACAGTTTAGTGTGCATTACTGCATAGTTTTAAAATTAAATAATTATGTTCCCGCGGGTTGACATGTTTCTAGGTGGTCATTGGCTTGGACTGAAATTAAGGCGAGGTGAAGTACTGTGTGTAGTATGAACTCACAAACTCACTCCCGCCAAATTGCGAGCAATATAACCTACTTATACTATTTTGAAAGTGATGTGATTCTTGGAGAAAAATAATAAAGAAATTATGACATTGATGTACCAAAGGGACACACTCAAAGTCTGGCTGTCTAAGCACAAGCAGAATACCGCTGCCCTGGAACGAAAAAGGTGAAGAATCAGGGTGGTATAGTCATTGTTGTTACTTTGCCGTTGAAATCTAATATTTCAGGTCAGGTATAACGTCCATCCTTCTCTGGATGGCGTGGTATAATTATTGTCACACTCGTAGAGTGATGGGGTTCGAGTGCTCACCAAGTTTTTAAAGATATCGCCAAACGTTAAATCGACTCTTTGCGGCATCAAAGGATTGACGTCTTTCTTAGTCAAAGAATCAGCATTGCCATCCAACGTGGCAATACAACCAGCATTCTGGGCACTTTTCCCGCTGACACCCTGTAGGTATCTTTTTTTTATTTTCCTTTTTTATTTCGTATTTTGTTCTTATTTTATAAAGTTTGTATAAATAAGAGAATTAGGTATTTGAACCTCCAATCAATTGACAACTTTTATGACGCGATTCTCCCATAGATTTAGTATGGCAAAAGCGGATGTGACGTCACTTATTAGCGAACTCAATGCTCTTACTATTTATTGATTTTAGAGCAAAAAAAAAACTAATTTAACAGTATTTTTTCTATCGAGTTTTGGGACCTAAAAACAATACCTATTGTGTTTTTAGAAAAAAAATGTTTAGGAATTATTGGTCAGAATTATCTAGTTACTGGGTTGTGGAGGTCCGATAGGCAGTGGCTCCATGTAAAATACTGATATCCAGCTGCATCTGGTTCGACTGGTAGCCGACTTCAATATAGTTGGGAAAAGGCCTGGCAGATTATAGACATGACATAAACGTCTTCAAATCTGTTTTCAAATAACTCAAAATAAACTAGACTTTTCAAACCTCTATAATCTTCCCTCAAACTTATGCAGCCTCCCCTCTTTAAGCCTCACACACACAAGCGCAACAAACAATTAATTTAAAAGACAAACGCTGTTCTTTCAGTTGCACGCTCCGATCATTAATATGTGTACCGCCTTATGGTAACTGATGGTTATTGTTCAAAACTTTTGGATAATAATATCATTTGGTTGGCAAAAGTGGGAGTCAGTTTTGGGAGATCTAGTCGGAGTAAATTAGGGATTTCAGTAAAATAATTGTTTTTTCAAAGAAAATTATGGGAGAAATCGTTTTTTTCGTGAGTTTTTCCACTAATTAGTCTTTCTTGTACATGTCTCACTTTTTTTTTATCGTGGTAAAATCATCAAATGAGTCCTCCCACCCCGGGCAGGGCGGGAGGGACTGTCAGACTTGTACTGACTAAAATCCACGGTGTCCTTCAATAGCCCTTTATGTTCCGGGGTCACGGTAATGAGATAAGTCCCGCGACCCCGGCAGGCACATGTCTCACATGGAAAAAACTAAAGGCATATTATTAAAAAGCATGGTACAATATCAAATAATTTCTTACTGTTTGGTTTGCGGGCATTCGAACGGCGAGTAATGGGTTGCCCGCCGTCCAATCAGAGACCATACCCGGGTCGACGGCGCGCCGCGTGTTCCACGCGCTCTTCAGGTAGCTGTTAGCAATCTGAGCGGGGGCTCCGTCAGGTTGACGAGGGCGAAACGCCTGCTGGAATCGTCGTAAGACTGTCTAAAGGCCTCCATTAAAGGCAATTGAAGAAACACAATGAATTTTAGTAAGTACGAGCCTTCCGTCCAGGGCGGGATTTGATGTTAATTCAAACTTAATAAAAAAATTTTATTATTTTTATTTTACCCCCTTTAGTTCAGATATTCAAAAAAATCTTCGTATTAACAGCGTCTTTTAAAATCTACAATCCAAGTAAGCAAAAACGGATTCATTCTGGCAACGTCACGGGATATCCATTATTGTTATTATACTAAAACCTTTTCCATTTCTTTTACATTGTAGGTAATACTTTTCTGAAAACCGCATAAAAATCAGTTCAGCCAAACGCGAGATATTCGCGGACAAACTTACATAGAAACATACAGGTTGAATTGAGAACCTACATTTTCTTAAGTTTGTTAAAAAAAATGAAAAAAAACCGGCCAAGTGCGAGTTGGACTCGCCCATGAAGGGTTCCGTAGCAGCAAGCATAGATTAGAGATATAATTATATTGAGATTAGTAAGTAATATACACAAACAATAAAAATAACTTTGTTTTTCATAGTATTTGTATGAATGGCAAAGATATATTTGCGGTTTTTGAAAATGTACTATATCTCAAAAACTGCTAACTGTATCTCATCCAAACCAATTTTCGTTGGTAGTTTTGGTTGAGGTCTACATTATATATTTTATTTAGTTTTATGATTCTCTTATTTTAGAAGTTACGGAAAAGTGTGTGTCCCCCACACACACTTTTCACCACTTTGGAAGTGTCTCTCGTGCAAACTGTTCAATTTAGGAAAAAATGATGTTAGTAACCTCAATATCATTTTTAAAGACCTATTCATAGATACCCCACACGTATGGGTTTGGTGAAAAAATTTTTTTTGAGTTTTAATTCTAAGTATGGGGGGCACCCCCAAAATTTGTTTTGTTTTGATTTTTGTGTGAAAATCCTAATGCGGTTCACATAATACATCTTTCTACCAAGTTTCAACAGGATATCTCTTATAATTTCGACAAAAAGTGGCTGTGACATACACGGACAGACAGACAGACAGACAGACAGACATGACGAATCTATAAGGGTTCCGTTTTTGCCATTTGGCTACGGAACCCTAAAAAGGCCATCACTGTGGTCCA
The DNA here is from genome assembly GCA_950005045.1 of Agrotis exclamationis. Classification (NCBI taxonomy): domain Eukaryota; kingdom Metazoa; phylum Arthropoda; class Insecta; order Lepidoptera; family Noctuidae; genus Agrotis; species Agrotis exclamationis. The sequence goes on from OX465443.1 coordinate 11,720,651, forward strand.
ATAAAATAATATAGGCAGGTCTTATCTAATATCACACATTATCAAAACATCCGCTGTCATTACGTTGACCGATAAACTATGAAGGCATCCCTCACGGAGGATGCAAGGGGGATGTCGGGAAAGATCGTGAAAAATCGTTATTTTCCGTTTTTTGTGTCACTGAGCGGGATGTGTGACACGCCTCGGCAGAGATGTCTTGGCAATTTATTTTTATCATTGCGGTGTGTGTTTTGGGGTATCGGTAAATGTGTTTCGCTTTGAAAATTTGATTGAGGCTTGAAGTACCAAAGCTATGAATTACTCCTGTATCGTGGGTGCGTTTACAAGCAATTAAACTCACATACACCAACAACCAAGTGAGCAGTGGTGGCCCAGTGGTATCGGCCTCGACTTACGAGTTGTAGGTCGTGGTTTCGAATCCCGTCAGGAGCATTACTTTGTGTAATTTATTTTCAACACCACTGCTCTCAAAATGGTGAAGGAAAACATCGTGAGGAAACCGGCATGTCCTAGAACCAAAAATTCGAAGAGATGTGACATCTACCAATCCGCACTGGGCCCGCGTGGTAGATTACGGCCCACTCCCTCTCACAGAGAGAAGGCCTGTGTCCCAGCAGTGGGAATATTTATAGGCTGATGATGATGATGATGACACCAACAACCAGATCCGAAACAATGACTCACATATTTACGTCATACAAAATTACCAACATTCTCGTATATATTTTAATGTCTTTACCAACATTACAATTTTGCCATAGCTTTTCCCCATTTATGATATTCTTCATATTTTCAAAATACATAACATATAAAGAAAAGGAACGTCCTCCTTATTTTAAAGTCGGGTATAAAGTACCTACTTTAATAAGTAGTTAGTAAGGGTCGTAAGTTTTTAGCAAATCTGTCAAACACCTAAAATATTTAACTCTACAATTCCAGCACTATCTTGACTTTTCCATTTTTGTTACATAAACTGTAATTTTGACGTTACTTGAAAGAAAATTCAGCTCCTCGTTCGAACACTAGAGGCCTTTTTGCATTTCACATACAATAAACGCAGTAAATACTTCAAATTCGCTGTAACTTAAATACAGAAATCTTGTCCTATGGCCTCTATTCACCAAACTTACCATAGACAATATTTTGCTCCTTCCCGCCATTACTTATAAAAAAGCCACTACCTCGCATCGCGCCCTCTTTCAGTTTTTTCCATACCTCGCTTCAGTCCACTGTGCACTGCCTGAAAAAACCTCCAGAAAAAACAGTTTGCGTTCACCGTTACTAGATGGCGTTGGTAAGCGGTGTCTTTTGTGATTGCCGCTTTTTTTCGCGGTATCTTGTGATGTTTAGAATGTGGTGACATGACAGATTGACAAGTCAGTTTTAGGGTTTTTTTTTTTCACAGATTTTTCTGGTAATTGGCACGATTTTGTTTTTTTTTATGTTATTTACATAGAGAATATTTACCTATGATTTTAGAGAAGATAAATCGCATTGCTTTGGAAAACGTTGCCTTGTCGGTCTACTGTTTGCAAGGACTACTACTCAGTAAGAGGTCTTGGGTTCGAGTCTCATGTCGGGCAATATGATATCAGATAATTATAGAATCGGCAATTTTTTCAAGCAGTAGTATCTTAATTTAAGATACGATATGAATTATGTAGTACAGTTATCTTTTAAAATCTTATGTGTTTTACACTATTAGATAATAGATTGCTGAAAAATGAAAGTTAAACAAATGAAAATCGACCTTACTTCTTACACTGTGTAATTCAGTAAATATTTAGATAGTTTATTACATAAGGTTTACCTTAAAATATTGTTTATTATGATTAGTGAAGACCTCTAAAGAGGTTTTTTGTTAAGAAAAAACATTATTATTTACAAAATATATTATCATTATCACTCTCCTGCCTTTATCCCACACTTATTCAGGGGCAGCATATCTTCCATACTTTTCCATCATCATCACAAGTTCCAGCCATATAATTCTTCATCTATTCGTCTTTTCTCTCATCTTCCCTTATGTTTACAGCCATAGTATACCAAGAAGGCTAGTAGACAGTGTCCTTAAAATTGCAAATCTATTTAGTCCGTCAGAATATTAAAAATATGGACACGAACTTTATAAACTTATTAACAAATCAATAGGTGCGTCCACATAGAGCGGGCAGCCTCGCGAGGCATTTGCTTCGCGCGGCAAATGCCTCGCGAAGCTGGCTTGCTCTGTTTGGACGCGCAATTGTTTCTCGACCGAGGTACGAAACAATATACGCGAGCAAAACAAAAGCCGACACTGGATGGGTCGGGCGCTCGGTCGATCGCCCGCGGCAGCGCGCGCGATTTCTTCGGCCGAGACACGTCCACTCTAACCGAGCTGCTTCGCGCGGCAAATGCCTCGCGAGGCTACGTACTCTGTGGGGACGCACCTATTCAAATACCCTATTATAATAGCTTCGTATTTTTTATGAAATAAAAAACTTTTTTCAAAAAAATGTAACCGCCTTCAAAAACAACCACAAAAAAGGGTAAAATAACCTACGAAATAACTTTTCTTTCAGAAGTCGGTGCCTTTGTTTTTTTCATTTCATTGTTTTTTTTTGCCACCGACTTCTGAAAGAAAAGTTATTTCGTAGGTTATTTTACCCTTTTTTGTGGTTGTTTTTGAAGGCGGTTACATTTTTTTGAAAAAAGTTTTTTATTTTATTCTTTTTAGTTTAAATATTCAACCCAAATTCTTGTCAAATAAATCATTATCTAATATGTGCACTAAAATTTTGTAATCCGTAGCACCGGTAACAACATCGCTCAAGTGCACAATAAGCTAATAAAATCCCCTATCTCAAAAACTACTGCGCCGATTTTGATGAAACTTGCAGTATTCCGTAAGTTAAACAATACCTAGTACAACAAAAAAAGAATTACTTAAATCGGACTTGTAGTTCCGGAGATATGTGAAGACAAACTAAATCAGTCGATGCCTACTCCTTACTGTTAAGGAGTTGTACCTTCCATCATCAGCTCATCCACCTGAGGTGATGATTATCAGATGCAAATACTTGAACAGCTTTAGTAAATACATGAAAATGGTACTATGTGCCTATAAAATTTGAAGGTTGCCCTCGATTTCCCTGGGATCCCATCATCAGATCCTGACCTGATGATTATGGGACCAATTGGGAAGTATACCCTTTCAAACAAAAGAAAAATTTTCCAAATCGGTCCAGGCGTCTTCGAGAAATCGGGGAACATACATAAAAAAAAAAAAAAAAAGATTCCGACGAATTGAGAACCTCCTCCTTTTTTTGAAGTCGGTTAAAAATACGGGTCATTTTGATTATCTACTGAGTGACTAATTCGTTTTTTTCACTGAACTACCTTTTTAGGGTTCCGTAGCCAAATGGCAAAAACGGAACCGTTATAGATTCGTCATGTCTGTCTGTCTGTCTGTCTGTCCGTGTATGTCACAGCCACTTTTTGTCGAAAGTATAAGAGCTATCCTGTTGAAACTTTTTAGAAAGATGTATTATGTGAACCGCATTAGGATTTTCACACAAAAATCAAAACAAAAAAAAATTTGGGGGTGCCCCCCATACTTAGAATTGAAACTCAAAAAAAATTTTTTCACCAAACCCATACGTGTGGGGTATCTATGAATAGGTCTTTAAAAATGATATTGAGGTTAGTAACATCATTTTTTTCTAAACTGAACAGTTTGCGCGAGAGACACTTCCAAAGTGGTAAAAAGTGTGTCCCCCCCCCGTAACTTCTAAAATAAGAGAATGATAAAACTAAAAAAAATATATAATGTAGACCTCAACCAAAACTATCAACGAAAATTGGTTTGGATGAGATACAGTTAGCAGTTTTTGAGATATAGTACATTTTCAAAAACCGCAAATTTTTTGAAAATGTAAAAAGTTATTTTTATTGTTTGTGTATATTACTTACTAATCTCAATATAATTATATCTCTAATCTATGCTTGCTGCTACGGAACCCTTCATGGGCGAGTCCAACTTGCACTTGGCCGGTTTTTTAAAACTAGGTTTATGTGTATACAGTCTTAAAATATTAATATAAAATATTTACAAGGTGTAAATCATTAGATGTGGCATAGCTAGGGCTAGGTGAAAAAAATAGTATCAAAACGGGAAAAGAATTACAGGATATAAAAATGTCATCTACATCGCTATATAGGTATATTTACCTGAGATACAGGATTATTCCTAGTTCAGGTAGAATCCAATTTATTTTATACCAATAGTAATAATAAGGCCCTATTATTGGAAACATTTTTGTACATCAATTAATTCAATAAACAATTATAAACAATTTATTTATTATAGGTACAGTAAAAGAGTTATTAAAAAAGTCTTGCAATATTGCTACGTAGGTAATGCTTATTCTTTGGTTTCTAAATATGGGAAAATAAATACATCTTAATGTACAAAATAGGCCAGCTTTGGTCTTGTGTAACGTCCAATAACCGCTTGGAAATTATGACCGAGTCTTAACCCTAGAATACTAATATAATTTTTTTACTGTTTAATACTAATCATCGCCTAAGAGGCTACTTCTTGAAAGACCACAATTTTTATAAAGACTACATATGAATCTAAAAGACAAATATTGTTTATACAAAAGGCCAACTTCTGCGTTTTTAAATGTAATAACATAAATATATTTTTCGTATCGATACGATCTTATATGGTGCTTTAAACTTAACACTTGCTAAACCTTTGTGGTGAAACAGAAATAAATCATAATTTTTGTTTTTGCTTTTAAACATTAAAAAAGTCATTTACTTATCTGAAAGTTTATTAACAACCTGTTGATTTCATTATAAAAAACGGATAGTAAGCATTATAATTTTTATGGTACATAAGTTTGAAATTTTCTCAATATTTCCTATCGCTAGAGAAGCAATTAGGTGTTCGAAATTTCAGATGATACGGTTTATTGCATTTTACATAGTAGTACACACTCATGCGCCTTTTTTCTGTGGCTTGTTTTTGCTTTTTTATGACATTTCCATCCAAGTTCGTTCTGTCATCAGAATCACAGTCTTCGACTTCTAAATTTTTTACAATCTCATTGGCAGTCTTCTTTCATCAACAATTTTAATATCTGATTGTTGAATGGGTTTAACTTTAAACAAAATATTTTATTTCAATAGATAGAAATAGCACGTCATGTCTAAAACTCCAAAAACTATAATTATGATCATGTAAAAATAATTACATTTAATACTAAGGATCGCCTCCCAGGCGATCCAACACTTTGTAACTCTGCAATGAAAAGTGCTCGCAGGACGAGCGATCGCCAACTAACGCGTTTTGGGGTGCACAGAGTTGAGATGAGTGCACAAGTAGCAACGGTCGCACAATTTGAAATTATAGCGAAAAAACTGGTTGAGTGCGGCCTCCCAGGCGATGATTAGTACTCTAGGGTTAAGTAGGTTCCTGAAACATAGCCTAATGCTAATATTCGGTCTGCTTGAGCATTATCATCCGTATATCCATATCATATATAGTTAATCGCAGCTTGAATCAGATTTTGTGCATGTTTTCTCGAGTTTTGCCCATTATTGTATGGGCCCTATATATAAGTAAGTTTCTTGAGAAATGAGGGCATATCTCAGCCATACATCGTCAGGCATTACAGGCGTCATGTTCTGACGTACTCGTATTGAGCACCTGCATCATCCCCCAGCACAATCCACTGGAAAAGAACAGCTTCTCCATCACAAGGTTATTCCTCATTGGATTTCACTAACTTCTTCTATCACTTTTCTTGCTTCATCGAATTCCATATATAATTCTCAAAAAACCTCTTCAAATATCTTGTTATTGGAATCACAATTCTTGAAAACAAAGGGTTTATGTCATTATGAACGATACTGCAAACCATTGTTAAAAATATTATTAGAATTAAATACCGAATTGTTAATTGCGGCAACATTTTACACAGTAACTGAGTTCATCCAGCAATCGATTTCTTATCACTGTTGCATATACAAATAATTCTGTTTTTTTTAGTGAAAATCAGTAAGCTTTTCTTTCTCAGAAAAGGCTCCTTAGAATTAAAATCCACCAACACATTTTCATTATTGACTCTTGTAATCTTTAAACACGTATTTCTTCAATAGTTTCTTAAAATAAATAAACATCGGTATAAACTCAAGAATTACACTCAAAAACAAAGCTATAAATATCAGTCGTATTAAAAAACGTGTCGATAATTGCGGGAACATTTCTTAGGTCAGTCGTAAGAGTACTAAAACCCGATATCCACCATCATAGAATCATTTTTTCACTTATATTTTGTCACTAGTATTTTGTTTTGTATGCCATCCTTATACATCCTCAGTGAAAAGTATTTAGAACACACCATTCCGCTTGAACTATCAAAATATCATTCACCTTACAATTTGACACATTTTTACGAACAAAACTATTGTACCATGATTATTTTTCATTCACTTGCATGTGTTTTACATGAAATTATCATTTTAAAATGATAGATCCACACTTGGACAGCATGGCGTAGCAATCAATGGACAAGACCTGACATTGGGGATGTAAAAGTGTCGCTATTCTGTAAGCGTTCGATATTTCTAGGTCTTTGTTCAAATATCGAACATTCGATTCGAGTGAAGTTTTTAAAGAGTAGACTTTCAAGCTAGGCTTATAGTCTTACCTTGTAATAAGGTTGTAGAGTTTAGATACAATTTTGCTCCATGTAAAATATTGGTATTCAGCTGCGAGTTATGCCTAAAATGGAAGTTTAGCGCACCGTAGTTGGGAAATGGGTGTGCATATTATTGTGATATATCTATCTATGAATATCTGAATATTCCAGAAAAAAAAACAAAGGGAAAATATTTTATTTCGTTTTTAAAACAATACAAGATTATCAATAAGTAACTACAAAATAACTCATTAAAAAACGGTTCGGAAGTGTGTCTAACGTAAAAACTACTTCTTTTTGATACTTCGCACAAAAATCTTATTCTAGATAACAGGTGGAATCAACACAGCTGGAAAAGTAATAATAATGTTACTACCTTATTTATTTATTTGCGTTTACACAGCTACAGTCCCTTGTATAAGCCAAGTGAACACTGGAAGCCATTTTAAAATGTTAATCAACAATAAAGCGGTTTAAAATTATCTCATTTGCAAATTAGCTTAATCGAGCGATACCAAAATACGTTCCAGAGCCACAACAGCGCTCAAAGTGAAGCGGAGGACCGAAGAACTAATTACAAATTACAACCTAACCGAATTGAAAAGACATTCGGAAACTTATGAGGGATGGAAGGAGAAGACTTCGTAATTTGGTCGTGTTATCCAATTTTAACCCTTTACTGCGCATGCCCCCATACATAAGTAGGTGGAAGGAAAAAAACACAAATTTATACCGGGTAAATTTTAAACCTATACTTTTTTTTTCTCTCGGGCATTTTTATGTCGAACCTTTGTATGTGTGCGTTGTGCCAGCTTTAATTACGTATCGACTTAATTTCCCTCCGACTCCCACTGTTTGTGGTACTTTTTACAGGTTTTTTGCGAAAAATACAGGTTTTTAGTCACTTTTCGTGTGTTTAGAGTGTAGTTTTGTGTCTCTATAGAGTTTAGGTTATGTTTTGATTGCATATCGTTTTTTATACGGTGAGTTTTGGTGGGAATTTGTGAAATGAGGATCTTTAAAAGATACCTATATGTGTGTCTCTGATTGGATTTTAATTATCATTGGTGTCTTCAATTGCCTGTAAAATGTAATCTGGGTGAGTCTTTTATACTTCCTACTTTAATTTTAGTTTTTTACTATTTAAATAAGAATACTTATAACAAATTAACATTACATCCTGTTATTTACTTTATCTTAATTATCAATAAATTGAATCTAACACATTTCTAATTTATGTTTTCTACTTATAGTTGTTCTAAAAATTCCACTTCCTGATTTCTATGACATATGAAACCACCTGTTGACGTAAATATCATAACTACGAATCTAAGTGATATAGACACATCTATGTTTTTGATTGACATGCATACATATTTGTTTGTGAAATAATACTGATTTTTGATAAATACGGATGTTCTTTGTTGTATACTATTTTTCATGTTCACCTTTCTTAAAAAAACTTGTATTTGTCTACAGAGAAAAATAGAATTGGTATTAAAATTTGAATGTTGTCTCAAGTTAAAAAAGTGACTTCTTTCCATCATTTCTTGAAGCTTACAGAGGTTATGAGGCTATGAGGTTGCTGAGAAACTAGCTGACATAGACTGAAAATAATGCTTGACCTTCTACGGGAGATGGCGCTAATCTAAATCCTACAATTTTTAGCTAATCTTATTAGAATTTTTTATTTTTTTTTATTACGAAATCCGTAAAGTGGGTATTTGATTGCATATTTATTCATATTTATATTGAGATATACACAGTTGTATTATTGTGTGGTTGCTAGTTTTCTTTAGATAAGCTAACATTTTTTTAAATCCTATGTAATTTAAAACATTTATTTAAAAAATCATGTCAACATGTAGGTAGTTTATTTAACTTGTTATTGGTAAAAAAACTGTTTTTTAGATGGTCGATTTCAAATCTAACTCAAATTGATGAAATAGTGAGTGACGGGACTGTTTTTAAAAGTCACTGGAATACAAAAAGCAACTGAACAATGTGGTTTCTATTCAGTACAGTCTGTCAATCCCCTTCGCTTTTCATGCGATGACTTCGTACCAAAATACAACTGATAAATATTAGCATCATAGATTTTTCATTATTTAGGTATTCAAAATTTTGGTTATCTTAGAAAACGAATGGCAGAAATACTTACCTATAGAAATTCATCACAAACGCAGTTTTCTTAAATGAATCATCTTCATACTTCATAAATCTCAAAAAGTAACTAAAAAAATATTTGTTTATCCCTAACTATCCCACGTTGTTGATACTTAAATATTATTTTATTGCGATATTTAATGAGTTCGAAGTTTACAGTGTAATAAACGGTACAATTTATACCCTTCTGCAGTTTATGGGTTAGTCTTTGTGTTGGGTATCGATGGTCTGGATTTTGTGAAGAGCATTGTAGGGTTAGATACACCATTTTTATCAGTTTAATTAATTTAATGAACTAAATATAAAAAAAAACGATAAAAGTGGTAATGTCAACAGCCTAAAAAAATTTCAACTTTCGCTACTAACAATATTTTTGGAAAAGTCTGAAATGAAGAATAAATACACACATCAAAAGTGTCTAGGGATCAACATATATTTTTGCAATAACTTTTCTCCTGATTGATATTAATTAAAATTTTCTTTAAGGATTCATCAAATAAAGTGTTTTCGTTTGTCACAGTAACGATAAACCAAGTCACCTTTGCATTAATAAAGAAATTTGCCATTTTCCTAATAAAGGGATTTTTGACATTTGAACCACTAACACAAAAGTTCGAAAAAAAGACTGAAATAACAGTTTTCTTTAAAATTTTATTGGGTAACTTAAACAATTAATAATCCGTGTTTCTACCGCGAACACTAACAACACAAGAACATCGGTTTGGCATACTCAAAATTAGTTCATCCAAATTACGCTGTGGAATGGCCGCCCACGTTCGTTGCAACAACAAAAAAACCGGCCAAGTGCGAGTTGGACTCGCCCATGAAGGGTTCCGTAGCAGTAAGCATAGATTAGAGATATAATTATATTGAGATTAGTAAGTAATATACACAAACAATAAAAATAACTTTGTTTTTCATAGTATTTGTATGAATGGCAAAGTTATATTTGCGGTTTTTGAAAATGTACTATATCTCAAAAACTGCTAACTGTATCTCATCCAAACCAATTTTCGTTGGTAGTTTTGGTTGAGGTCTACATTATATATTTTTTTTAGTTTTATCATTCTCTTATTTTAGAAGTTACGGGGGGGGGGACACACTTTTTACCACTTTGGAAGTATCTCTCGCGCAAACTGTTCAGTTTAGAAAAAAATGATGTTAGTAACCTCAATATCATTTTTAAAGACCTATTCATAGATACCCCACACGTATGGGTTTGGTGAAAAAATTTTTTTCGAGTTTCAATTCTAAGTATGGGGGGCACCCCCAAAATTTGTTTTGTTTTGATTTTTGTGTGAAAATCCTAATGCGGTTCACATAATACATCTTTCTACCAAGTTTCAACAGGATAGCTCTTATACTTTCGACAAAAAGTGGCTGTGACATACACGGACAGACAGACAGACAGACAGACAGACAGACAGACAGACATGACGAATCTATAAGGGTTCCGTTTTTGCCATTTGGCTACGGAACCCTAAAAAGGTCTTCTTGCGACTGGATACCCTCCATATTCGGCAGAGCTCTTCTCTGTAGCATATCCCATGCATGCTCAATCGGATTCAAGTCTGGCGACTGAGCAGGCCAGGGCAGGACATTGATGTTAGCTGCGGCGAGAGTCTGTCTTACAACTCTTGCGGTGTGCGGTCGTGCATTATCATGCATTAACTGAAATAAGGGACCGATTTGCACTTGTAGAGGAACGATGACGTCTGATACAATCGTCTCAGCATAAATTTGAGCGTTGAGGTTGCCTCTGATCCAAATCAACTCAGTTCTTCCGCCGATCCAAATACCCGCCCATACCATGATGGTTCCACCACTATAAGGATGGACTTCCTGGCAGGATTTTAATCGCTGTTGGCGTCCAGGGGTTCTCCAGTGTCGTATACGTCTTGTATCCGGTCTCATACCGAAACGAGACTCATCAGAAAAGCACACGAAACGCCATTGTTCTTCTGCCCAATTTCTGTGTTCAAGAGCCCATTGATATCGAATCCTACGATTGTGCATTGCTATAGGTGGTACCCGTAGCGGTCTTCGGGAATGAAGGTTCACTTCATGCAAGCGGTTTCTGACTGTTTGGTCGCTAATTAAGTTCCCTGAAGAGTGATGAAGCCTCACGGCTAACATCATGGCGGTTATTGTTGGAGCTCTTCGAGTTAAGATTTGAATGTATCGGTCTTGTCTCCGTGTGGTGCAGCGATACCGTCCTCCATGGCGCTCAGCCACGGTACCAGTGCTTCGGTAACGTGTCCAAAGTCGACTGATAACACTCTGACTTGTATTCAGAGCTAAAGCCACAGTACGTTGCCGGGAACCAGCTTCTATCATTCCCACGGCTCTGAGCATTTCTTCCCTGCTTAAATGACGTCGCCGCTCCATAATAACGTTGGTTTTAATCAGTAGTAGGGAAACAGTAGCACTAATAATGTCTTCAATGCGTTGTATGTTTTTATAGGGAAAATATTGACAGCTGATTTTCATCTTTTACTCGAATTTGATTCACAGTTCCTGATTCAAATTATGAAATGCACCAAAAAGGATCCATATAAATTTATAAAATCATAAATTTATTACAAAGCCACATCTCAATCTCAAGAAATCCGCATAAAAATGCTTGATCCCTAGACACTTTTGATGTGTGTAGTTACTATCAAAATTATGATTAAATGGCAGTTTTATCAATAATTAATAATTTCTGAAAACTTTACCTTATCTATCAATAAGAAAATTTCATAGGTATAGTAGACCTCACGTCAGTGTTATTGCTACAAAAATAGGCTGACCTAATTCAGTACGAAGATGTAATATGTATAATACGAGACCACGCATTTTTTAAAACAAATATTTTTAATTCAAATTCCTTACCGACAGTGTCGTTTATACCAAGTTTAACACTTCCACCGCGCACAGTAAACCGAAAAATACCCGTACCATAAAAAAGCACTACCATAAAATCAGCACATCTATTCTTTCCTTACTCATTCAGGTCTCGGGTCCGTCTCGTCACACAATCGTAAAAGTATCATCACGAAAAATCCGGAGGGAGGTACCTCCTTACAATATATTTTACTCCTTCAACATTTTAAACAAATACTTGCTTGTTATTTTTATTTTGTTCGACAGTAGGCGTTCTGGTGTTAAATCAGAGGTTCTTGCTTGGCGTTTATAGGGCATGGTATGTGGTCTGTGGGTCTAGCAGACCATTTTGTGTGAAAAGATGAAATATTTATGTACTTGTAAGTGTAGTGTTGAGTAAAATTAACTGTAATTTATAGATATAAAAAAATGTGCTTTGACATCGTTTGACACTCACCATTTATTTTTAACAATTTCTTTACACTTTAATTTGTTCTGTATCATGGGTGTGTTTACATACACAAACAGACACAAGGCTACGCAAGTCTCCGATACCTTACTAATTTGGAACATGACGCGTTTTCAACTCATGCAAGAAAAAAAAACTTTAAAAAAAAGGGAACCGTCTTCAAAACCAAACACAAAAATTGTAAAATAACTTTTCTTTCGGAAGTCGGTGGCTTTGTTTTTTATTATTTCATTGACTATGGCCACCGACTTCCGAAAGAAAAGTTATTTTACAGTTTTTGTGTTTGGTTTTGAAGTCGGTTACCTTTTTTTCAAAAAGTTTTTTATTTTTCCCTTTTTAGTTTAGATATTCACCAAAAATCTTAATGTAATCGGCGTCTTTGAAAATCTACAATCTTAGTAAGCAACAAAACAGATATAAGTATGCGGGCAACTTCACGAGATATCCATTATTGTTATACCTATACTAAAACTTTTCCCAGAATGTAACGAACACTTTCCTGAGAACCGCATCAAAATCCGTTCAGCCAAACGCGAGATAATCGCGGACAAACATACATACAGATCAAACTGAGAACCTACTTTTTTTTGAAGTCGGTTAAAAAAACCACTTTTGCTCAGCGAGGTGGCCTACCATAAACGTGTTAAAGCGTAAGTACTAGTGAGTAGTTCCGCTGAAAGAAAGCCACAGAGCTATACAAGTCGTCTAGCGCCATCTCATTCCCACAGCTGAACTACTCACGCTTTAAGACGTCATGGTAGGGCACCTGGTCAGCATTTCTGTTTAGGGATAATTGAAGAAGTATTGAACAAGTTTTCAGCGTGCCTCAAGCACATGTCTAAAATTTCAAGTAGCTTAGAGGGCCAAAGCCTGCCGGGGTCGCGGGTTTAATGAGCTACCGTGACCTTGTTGGAATGTAAAGGGATATTGAAGGACACCGTGGATTTTAGTCACGAGTCTGACAGTCCCTCCCGCCCTGCCCTGAGTGGGAGAACTCATTCGATGATTATACCACGTTAAAAAAAATACGTATGGCACTCGAGGACTGCCGCGGTAAAGCTATTGCATGGTTTTTTTTATCAACTTATGCAAATATAATTATTTATTTATTATATTTATTTCTGTACTATAAATTAGGCTATGGTCAGCCACGTCAATCAAGTGAAACGTCAAGGAAAGTTCTCCTCTCTCTCCCTCTCCCTGTCCCTCTCCCTCTCCCTGTCCCTCTCCCTCTCCCTCTCCCTCAATAAAATTGCCCCTTCCTGAATAAAAGCATGCTTTCCTGCTAGTAATGAGCACGTCTGTCCATACCTTTATGAACACGTCTGTCCGTAGCTTTATAATTGCCGAATTCTCCCGAACTGAAACGACGTTAAACGACGGTGTCAGGGATTTTCCTTAGGTTTTTAGGAATTTCTTGATTCGGTCACCGCGCCGCGCCGCGCTCAGAGCCCGCGATAAAAGCTATGCAATAGCTTAAAAAGCTTTTAGGGTAAAGTCTGAACGAGAGTCTATCGCAAAAAAAAATAGTGTGATAATAATTGCAATAAGCTGATAGACCGAGAACTGATATCAATTACCTGGAATCAGGATAAAGAAGATTCCTCCGGAATGCGCTTCGACATTCATTTTCCGTATACAAACAAATCTAATGACAGGATATAGCCTCATCACTTATGACTTAGTAATTACATCACCTGGTTCTACAGAATTGCACGCAATGACAAGCAACTGATCTGCAATAAATCTTACTAGTAAAAACTTGATTTGTATAAATTAATATTGGCTATAAATCTTGATTGTCTCTGTCGTTTGTCATTTAATGGAAAGAGACGGCAATAGTGGTTTGGTTATTGAATAAATTTGTTTGCAAAACTTAGTGGATAGTTTTATCGTAAATATACACAGTTAGATTTTTCACTTTATTTTAAAAACATTGGAATACCTAAGATGTTATGAAGTTTCGTATTTTTTTTTAATGTGGTAAAATCATCAAATGAGTCAGACTTGTACTGACTAAAATCTACAATGTCCTTCAATAGCCCTTTACGTTCCGTGGCCATGGTTATCCGATAGACCCCAGCAGGCAAGTTTCGTTACATAGCGTAAAACGGAATCCCTTTAGTCTGAGCTCCTCATTATGTAAGAAAATTTTCGATCAATCTAGACGGGCCGTTAGTTCACAATACAAATAAATACATATTATTCACATTTTTTTTAAATATACATGCACATAATAATTAAGTTTCTTCTAAAAGGATGCTAGCTGAATTCCATCAACTGAGCACGACTACATATTTCCAAAACCTAGATTATGTTGTGACTTAGGTTTTGAATTCATGACCTCATGTTTAACAACCTAGACCTAGAGACCTAGAGCTGGACCAAAGTTTCATCTTTGAACAAATAGAAAATAAGTCATTACCAATCCAAAAAAAAAAAAAAAAAAACATAAAAACAAATAATTACCTCAAACTAACGCCCACGATTACAGTAGCCACAATAATAATAACAATATGACTATTAAACCACGTTATTACTATTTGACATAGAGAACAATGGACACAACCGCATCGTTATGTAAGAACAACATAATCTTTGTAGTAAATAAACAAATAAAACTAATCAGTCGATGGGTAGGTAGTAGTGAGGTAGCAGGGATCGCGTATTGGATTAGGGCTGGCTAGCTTAAGAATTTTTTTTTTTATCCCATAATCACTAGAGTGTCGTTTATGTTTATTTTATATAAGAAACTAACAGCCCAGTCCGCACAAGCCTCCACGGGTTAAAATTTTCGACCTACCCGATAAATTTTACGTAGAAATTTTGCCCTGGCAATAAAAAAATAATTATCCATATTGGTCTAGTCATTCAAAAGTTATACACATACAAACAGACTTATGGAACTTTGTACTATACTTTTTATGTATAGAAGATAACAGTTTTGCTTGTGACCAGCAATGGAACAAAATGGCCTAGGAATGGCGTGTGTCATTAATTTATTTACGCAATTTTTTGATATTGCTTTTATAAGCTAACTAGATGAAGACCTCAAGACCCCAAGACGTTTTGGTGTTATTCTGATTTTAACTTCTTGTTTTTAATTAATCCATTTATTTTTTTATAGTATTGTATAACATATTTTGTTGGAAACGACATTTGACAACTTTTTAACTTATTTATTTTTCACCACTACTTGTCAGAAATAATACAGATAAAATAAAATAAAAAATCAAACGTGTCAGCCCTACGTTCAAATAAGTTATAAAGAAGTAAGAAACTTAATGATACCGAAATTCGTTACGCGCACCGCGACCCAACAGCTTCCGCTCACAGATTCAAATTTAGAACTGATCTTTTTTTTCTAAATTCAATTTTTAGGGTTCCATATGAACGGTTAAAACCTTTTTGTGATACTTTTTTACGAGCGTGTAGTATGATTCTTTGAATGTTTTTTTTAACAAAATAAATCTAGTATGTATTTTTTCTATGCTAAACAAAATCACTTCAAAAAGTTAATCACCCATAAATGCATTAAATTATAAGATTAAAAGAATAAAAAATTAAAATTCAACTAAGTATAATTTTATTAATTCAGTTAAAATAAATTATCTTAAGATTACAATAAATCAGACACGAAAATTCAACACAATTTACTGCTTAACATAAATTAAAATAAATTATTGTTTTATAGTTTTTAATCATTTGCAGTTGGCAGAGAACAAATGATTAACACCTTTTTTGATGATTTCTGGAATTATACTTAAAAAAACTGTTGTACTAACAATGAACAGGTATCTTTCTTTTTAAATTTTATAAAAAAGTATTTGCATGTCCATTGTTCAGTTCAGTTTACTCGCTTTGGCCCGTGCTTTACAAGAATAGGAAAAAAATGTCAGTTTAACATCGTCATAGGTACTTTAAAGCTACTTGGCCTAGTGTAGTGCAAAATAATGTCAAATAGTATATTTTTTTTTCTTACAATACATTTCAATATTACAGCACTATAACGGTTTAAAATTGTTCACACAACAGGTTTAAAACCAGAGTTCAAAATTATTTCGTTTTTTTTTTTTAATAATTATAGTATTGTTATCCAAGCGAATTCAAATATAGACAAAACTAAATTAGAGTTTTTGAAGCAGTTATCAAAGTTTTTTTATAATTATCAAGAAAAAAATATCAGTTAGCACCAATCTATGTCAAAAAAGGCTTGGCAGATGATGACCAATCTGTGTTAAAAGTTTTAGGAAAAAAAAACTGCTCATTACTCACTGGAAATGATTAATAATTCATATTTTTCTCATCACTATCAGTTTAAAAAAAAATGTTTACTATTTTCATACTAATAAAAGATATTGCAACATTTTCTTAAATGTTAACCCTCTCTGGGAATATTTCCTGTGCCATAACCATAAGTGCGTTTATAAACATTTGAAGTCACCAACACAAACAGACAGAACACAAATAAATTATTTTTCAAAGTGTGTATTGTTCGCCAAGTACTCATTAGATGTTGATTAATTAGTTAGCCAATTATACGGTATTCTTATGAAAAATTAATGAAAGATCTATATTTGGTATAATGTTAATGTAATTCCGTTGAATTGTTAAGTATCAACAAAGTAGATTTGAAAAGGGCGATGTTTGCCTGTAGCATTCTTAGTTTTTTTATTGCGATTCTTTATTTCTAGAACGTAAGGTTCAAAATAGAATAACTGTTTATCTTTAGGATGTATATATTTTTTTTTAAATTACGAGTATTTTCAGTGTAGCGTATGACTTAATAACGAAAACTTTTTGTGTATTTATAATAAAACCGTTACTTTTCTCGTTATATTTTTTGTAACAAGAAACGTGACTGCTTTTATAATTCTCAACGAACACTTACCTAAAATAGTTTTTGTAAATATATAACAGTGTTCAATATTAATAAAAAGCACAATACTTTAAGAACCATTTTTCTAATCATAACCTTAACTAAACTATAACAGAAACAAAAAAAAAGCTACGGAACCCAACCTCAAACAACTGACCACGTGCTCATTGTGCTCAACCTTTTATTTTCTTTCGCCCGTATCGATCATTTTTAAAACTTTTTCCTCTCTTTTCTACCGCCATACTTTTTTTTATTATTTTTTTCCATTTTTCTTACTAAGTTATTATTGTTTTCGGTGCTTATGAACTCTGATGATGATTACTTCGTAATGCAGTAGCCTGATGAATTCGCGAATCAATTTCGTTGATTTAGAAGATTTTTTCGATCGTATTATTTGATTAAAAATGTTCCCGGGATTAGATTTGATGTTGTTCTGTGTTTGATGGGATTTAAAACAGGTATAAGGTTGTGATGTGATCTTCATCATTTCAGCCTATTGCAGTCCACTGCTGGACATAGGCCTCTCCCAGGGAGCGCCACAGCGCACGATCTCCAGCTTTTTTCATCCAGCCACTGCCAGCCACCTTATTCAGGTCATCGGTCCATCTTGCCGGGGGGCGTCCCACCCTACGCTTACCTACACGCGGTCTCCATTCGAGAACCTTCCTACTCCACCTATCGTCGGTTCTGCGGCAGACATGACCAGCCCACTGCCACTTCAGCTTGCTACAGATTTGGACAATATCTGTAACTTTGGTCTTATGCCGTAAGACCTCATTCCGGATTTTATCCCTTAGTGAGACCCCAAGCATAGACCTTTCCATAGCACGCTGCGTGACATGAAGTCGGTGGGCCAGCCTGACTGACATGTTCCACGTTTCGGCTCCGTAGGTTAGGACTGGAAGGACGCACTGATTGAACACCCGGCTTTTCAGGCACTGCGGCAGTGGCGACGTGAGGATATGACGCATTTTCCCAAATGCTGCCCAGCCAAGCTGCACTCTTCTGGCAATTTCTCGCTCGAAGTTGTCTCTACCTAGCTGTAATACCTGTCCGAGGTAGATGTATTCTTGGACAACTTCGAGTGTTATGCCTTCGACGGAAATTGGTTCTGGGATGACATGGTCATTGAACATGACCTTAGTCTTGTCCAGGTTCATCCCAAGACCCACACGTCTCGAGGCAGCATTGAGACTGTTCAGCATTTTTTGCAGGTCTTGCAGCGATTCCGCCATAATAACTATGTCGTTGGCAAAACGAAAAATGTGATGTGATCTAGATTTTGAGAAATTAGTTATAAGTACTCGTAATCTGTAGTTGATAAAAAATCTTAGATTTTAACGTAAACTTTGACCAATACGAAAATGTAAGTCATTCCATGGTTATTGTCAATGTTTAAAAGGAATTGGTGAAACGGTATTTTTTGTAATTGGTTTAGTTGTTAAAACGGGAAAGTATTGAAACAAGATGCCGAGCCATTTCCGAGTTATGTTGGGTTTGGCTTTCAGTCTAAATTGATGCAGCTGAATATCTATTTATTTTATCTACTCTCATATCGTTAAATTCAAAATACAAAACTCAAAACGAGTTTATAATGACGTACTTTACACACAGTATATCGAAATGAAATTACAAAATTAAATTATGACACTATTTCTCTAACAAAATAATGTTATAATATATTTTTTTTTTCATTACGATACGGATTACAGATCATAGATACATGAATTTATTTTATTATATGTGGCTGCGCGCGCTTTGGGAGTACGTCTAACGCCAACGATACACAATTCCATATTCAATTTCATACTCAATTATAAATACAAAATGAACACTTATTAACAATATTTATCTTTTATTTGATAATTATATTCGTGTTCAATGAAAGTAGATAATGTAGTGTATGAAACTGCACATAACTAGGTGTTATACACTCGTGTGATACTTTTAAAAAACTCGCTTCGCTCGTTTTTTAAACTCATATTTCTCTATCTGACCTCCAAAACCCAGTACCATTCATCGTTGTCAGGGGGTCTACTCCGAACGTCTGATTTCGAGCTTCTGATTAATAGTAAAGACTATCTAAAAGCTACAAATAACAGCAACCAACGGTATACGTGACAGTGTCTTATAAAATACATAAGTGATTACTTAGCGTATAAATAAAAAGTGTTTGCAATCTGAACCGCTGAGGTCTTGGAATCGATGCACAGGTTAGGCAAAGTGTCAGAAGATGTTTTTCATCAAGAATTCCTAAGTAGCAGTTCGGTTCCCCGGGTCGACGGCGCGTCCCGGGTCGACGGCGCGTTGTGTTGCACGCGCGCCTCGAAGAGCGTCAGCATAATGACGGGGCCCCCTCTCTAAAGGGCCAAAGCCTGCCGGGATCGCGGGACTTATCTCATTACCGTGACCCCGGAACATAAAGGGCTATTGAAGGACACCGTGGATTGTAGTCAGTACAAGTCTGACAGTCCGTCCCGCCCTGCCCGAGGTGGGAGGACTCATTTGATGATTTTACCATGCAAAAAAAAAAAGTGTCAGAAGATGTTTTTCATCAGGAATTTTTAACTTGTAGAACTTCGGGGTCTTGGTTAGTGTTTTAAAAACTTAACAAAAATGGCAATATTAATATTTGTAATGTTATGAAGATTATATTTAGTATTAAACCAATATCATATGCGGTACAGGAATTATTCCGTGTCTTTTTCCCTTTTTTTGGGAAACTTACCTGTGCTTCTTTTCCTTTTCAGAGCCATGGTAACTTCCAGTACCTCTTGTATAAATCCCTACTATGGAGATGGTCTAGGCTTCTCTAAAGTCCATGGCAGTCAACATAAAGACATTAATTATCCCCAGCAACGGATATGTCCGATCAGCATTCAAAAAGTCACCGAGTTAGACGTGACAAGAAATTCTTTCATTCATAAATAAATAAATGAAAGAACTCAGCTCGGATTTGTAATGAGCTTGAAACCTGTTCTCCTGGACGTCGTTGAGTGACAGTTTATAAAAATAACGTATAGAAGTAAATACCATAAGATGAATTTACTTTAGAACTTGATCTTTGGTTCTGTTGTCAAGGGATTGATGTTTTTTTACACTTTTTCTTACTTTTCGTTTGGTTCTAAAAGTTAGAGTATAAGTCGTAGTCATTAATAAGACTTCATTATTATAAAAATAATTCCTAACTAGCGATTTGTACTGCCTTTGCAAATGTACAATTTGAAAATAAAATATAGTCTGTGCAACTCGCTGATAGAGTTGTTTTTTGAGTTTATTCCCTAGGACAACGCCAATTTCGGCAAAAGAAAAACTAGGTGTTTAGATTTTTACACAGGTATTTTTGATCTTCTAATTGTGTAACGTTTCCATCCTGAAAGATCCACATAGCCTGTTTGTTTATGAATAATATAGCAACCTAAAATATTTATCATAACCTGAATATGAATATCCTAAATCAAGGCCCAATACGACTGATCAAAGACCTCCATTGTTGTTATATTAATCCTTCAGGTAAGATTTCTGATCTCGGCAACACGCACGTAGGTCACATTGCTGCAATTATGGTGCTGTCTGCCGCGCTGATTCCAAAGAAAGCGGCAGATGGGGCGATACTGCTACACAGTTATGCCGCTGTATTGCTGCCGCGGCATTGCCGCGAGGCTCGGAATAAAATCACAACAACCTATTATAGACAGTATGGAGACCAGTGTCGCAAAAGCACTGCTACGGCAAAACTGCAGCGTTAAGTGTCCGAAATAAACCTTAAAGCCTTTGTCAAAATGACAGGCGAAATGAATGCGTGCCGAAGCGTTTTTGTTTGTAATGTATGGAATTGTTTGAAGCCAGTCACATAGACTATCGGACCGCTTTCGTTTTTCAATGTGACTGGATTTAAACAATTCCATACATTACAAATAAAAACGCTTCGGATCGCATTCAAATCAAATCAAATCATTTATTTCAAGTAGGCCAGTTACAGGCACTTTTGAATTGTCAAAAGACAAAAGTAAAATAAAAAATAGTTTAAAAATAGTTACGGTGCTACAGTCCCAGTCACAAGACATAAAAACTGTGAAAGTACTGTAGATGCCCATTCCAAAGCGTAGATCTCTATGGAGAAGAACGGGCAAGAAACTCTATGGACACTCTTTTTAAATCGCCAAAGTTATAACAGAACCTTTGTTACATCATTCGCCTCGTCTGTCTGTTTTACAAAGGCTTAAAAGAATGTAATGAAACGGACTAAACTAAAAACTATCAAACTTCCATAAAGCTACAACACGTGCTTTTTACACTGAACTTTCAATTGAACTCCCGGTAGCCAATAACATTAAAAAAAACGCCTCCTTTTCCAATTACACGAAAGAGGTCTCATTACACCCAGTAGCCCAAACACGAAGTATTACGAACGATTACCCATCGGCTTATAACGTTAACGACCCAGCATCCGCTGTGGTCCGGTTGTGGTGAGCTAACAATATTGGTTTTGAACTCCATTCCGATGCTTCTGGAACTTTTTGTGGTGGTAGGAAACGTTGGTGGTATAGTTCGATTCTGGTGTGTTTTGTTTTTTTTATTGTTAATTTAACTACACCCTTTTTTTACATGCTAGAATCGTCAAATGAGTCCTCCCATCCAGGGCAGGACGGGAGGGACTTTCAGACTAAAATCCACGGTGTCCTTCAATACGTTCTGGGGCCACGGTTACCCGACAGTCCCGGGATCCCAGCAGGCTTTGGCCCTCTAAAGGGCCCCGTCATATTGCTGACAGCTCTTTGAGGCGCGCGTGGAACTCGACGCGCCGTCGACCTGGTCCATGATCGGATAGCGAGTCGCCCATTAAGCCTCCTGCAGACACACGCGATTAATCGCGCTGCGACAACGAGCCAAGCTAATTTCCACTCTAAAAATACTGCGAATGGATCGCGACATGTCGCCCCGCGCGATTAATCGCGTGTGTCTGCAGAAGGCTTTACTCACCGTCCGCATGCCCGCGTAACCGGGGCTCTAGTCTGCTATTTTTACAATTTTGTCATTCCAACACGATCCTATTTTAATTTTGCTAAAGTTCGTTATCTGCTAAGTCCATATGGGCGATCTTTGTTCGGTCAGTGGTCTCATTATAGAATTGTGTGATAACGAGATTTGAACATTAAATTATTTTTTATTTATAACAATCAATATCGACAAAGTTATATAGCAACGAAATTTAGGAGTGGGGCTTGTGACATTTTGTGATTTTTAAAAGCGTTGTATTTTCGTCAATTTTGGTCTATGTAACTAAAAAGAAGATACGGGTCAAATATTTTTTTATCATCATCAGCCTTCAATGTTCCTACTGTTGGGACACAGGCCTCCTCTGTGTCAGAGGGAGTGGGCAATAATCCACCAAGAGGGCCCAGTGCGGGTTGCTAGATGTCACATGACTTCGAATGTTTGGTTCTAGGACATGCCGGTTTCCTCACGATGTTTTCCTTCACCGTTTTGAGAGCAGTGGTGTTGAAATAAATTACACAAAGTAATGAGCCAGGCTGGGTTCGAACCCACGACCTACAACTCGTAAGTCGGGGCCGATACCACTGGGCCACCACTGCTCTTTTTTTTATAATTATTAAAATAATTTATATTTTTAAGTAAAGTAGCCTATTGCGGTCTGTATACCTATTTTAATGACTTTACATTTGAAAATTTGAATGTTACATGTATGTGATGTGACTGTATTTTTTTTAACAATTAAAATTTAAGGGGTTTACGATTATGGGTAAACTCACTGTTAAACGTCTTCAAATGGCAAATATTCTTTCCTAAAACGGTAAACACGGTAAATTTTAAAAATCTGTTTAAATAACTTTACCGAAAGTCCATTCAAAATTGAGTATTACCTCGAAATAACTAACTTCCTTCGTTCAAAAATCTCAAGAGATTTCGGCATCCATTATTATTTTATTAATGATTGTATTACAGAGTTTCATGATAGGCACTTAACTTTCAATAATATCGGTATTAAGGCGAGCAGTTATAGTTATTAGTATTGATTGGTATTATTATGGCTTTTTTGTTTTGTTTATTTTTGTAAGTAGAGTGGTCAGGTACAGGTGGGATGTTTATGAGAGATGGTGCAAGTTTTGCTTTAATCAAAGCTATAATCTATTCGTAACTAATATTTATTTTAATTAATATTTTCGAGAATAGTATAGAATACTCTTTATGGATGCACACCATACAAATTACAAATATATCCAATTCACAATATATTTAAAATAGGGTGGCGCAATGGGCGGTCTTATCGCTAAAAGCGATCTTTTTGTAAGTATTTAAATTGAAATAGTTTTGCAGATAAATATGATTTTAAACTATACAAACAGAGATTTCCAATTTTGTTTTTCGCTAGACTATTCTGTCCCAGTCCAGAGGTTGGCCATTCGTTCCACTTCTTTCAATGATGGAGCTTCTTTAATTACTCAACTTACTTACTTCAACTTTTAACTCAAAGTTCCATTAAATTCGGTTCAGTCATATCGAAAAATGAGGACTTAAAAACTTGTACAAAATGCCGCCCGGCGTACTCATTGTCTGCAGTCTCTTTAAATAAATCAACAACACACTTAATCAAATGAAATTATAAATGAAAACTGACTAGATATTGTTCCTAACATGAGAACCATAGACAATTATGATGGCTGTGGGAGCCAAAAGCCTTTGTTTCAAACTTTTACTGTAAAAGAAAACGATGAAAACTTTATAGAAAAAGTGTTCACGCTTTTTTGCACTTTGTAAAGAAGTAAGCCATTTCTGAATTAACAATGTTAGTTATCTTGATAGATAATAATTTTCTTTTGATAAATAGATTGGCTGGTTCCCTGTTGCATGGGACGGAACTGGAGTTTTTTTGCGGTGTGTGCCTCTTTGGTTTAGTGGTTGTTATTCAGGCTGCTGAAGTCAGATTAGTGAGTTCAATTCGCAGGTTGGTCCTCTAAGTTAGGTCCTCCTAGCTATTTTACGTAAACTTGAACCTTAGTAAAAGTCGGCTACTTCATTAAGTTTGCCATATAAAATTAATTCCCAGAATTTTATCCTTATAAGCGACACGATTGAATGGTGTAAATACAGCGTGTGATTTTTTTTCCTAAATCAAAGGGATCGATTCCTGGCCAAGATTGTATTTTTTTATGAAATTCAATGATGCAGTTTTAATTTTAGTCAAAATCGACCTCGAGACTCCTTTCAGAATTTTTCGATATTCCTCATTGTTTCGGATATAGGTAGCTATCCAATTGGAAAATACACCCTGTATATTAATTCATATTATGATTCTGTTTAAGTTACCTTTTAAGACAGTCAAAGTGTTGATTTACAACAATAATAACAGTTCAACAAAATGACTCAATAAAGCTTAGGACTAAAGTTACATAATTACTTACTTACCTGACGTTACTTAACTACAAGTTATAAACGGTTAAGTTAGTAAGTGACCTTTCTTCCTCTTTACCTACTTGACTTTTATAAAATACTAGCGATTCACCTTGGCTTCGCACAGGTGCAATTTTTAAAATAAAATATTCATCATCATCAGCCGGAAGACGTCCACTGCTGAACATAGACCTCCCCCTTAGACCGCCACGCCGAACGACAATTCGCCACTTGCATCCATCAGTTGGGAGGCCTACCTACGCTGCGTCTTCCGGTCCGTGGTCGCCACTCGAGAACTTTTCTTCCCCATCGGTTGTCAGTTCTACGAGCGATGTGGCGTGCCCTTGCAAATTTTACGAGCTACGAGTATGTCGGTGACACTGGTTCTTCGCGTTCTTCAAAATAAAATATTGCTCGGCAATAATGTAGCTTTCAATTGACGAAATAATTCTCAAAAAGTCAAAATCATTTCACTTTTAGACAATTTGTCAGTATCATAAAACATAAACGCCTTCTTCCAATGAGGGTAGGCAGAAACTACAGAGTGCCACCTGCTATGATCCTTACATATTTCAAAGGATCAATAAATGTTCATTAAAAAAATACATGTGGCACTCGGAGACTGCCGCGGTGAAGCTATTGCATAACTTTTTATATTTTTTTTAAGAATAAAATCGCCCACCGCGTATATTTAACGAGAATTTAATTTATTTGAAATGTTTGTGGTGCACTACTGTATTAAAGAACTTCTTTGTTGTAGAAGAATTTTATAAGTAGGTTTCATTGTGATGACTCCTTTGTAGCTGGCCGTTTAGAGTCAGTAAGAAAAGTAAATTGTCTTTATGACGGATATTTTTATGATTTCCGAAGTCTCCCGACCTGAAACGATGTTAGACGATGCGTGGTGTCAAGTTTTTTCCTTAGGATTTTGGAAATTTTTTGGTTCGGTCGCCGCGCCGCGCCGCGCTCAGAGCCTGCGATAAAATATGCAATATCTTAAAAGTCTTGCTAATCTATTTCGATGTCACGCGAATTTTGAAGAATAATGGATACGCATTTTTTCGGGATCATTTCACTCCGAAGATCTCTGAAAACTCCGAAGATCTCCGAAGGTCAACCAAGCAATAAATGTCATTTTCTAAGATCTTAGGTCTCATCATTGTTTCTAGGTTGAGGCCAAAAGTTAACTTTTTAAAATAAACATAAAAACTAAGAAGATAGAAATATACACAACGATAAGTCCTATAGAGATACTGAACATAGAAATCTCATTATTTTCCACACAAAATATTCAATTCCTAGTTTCTTTGTCCCACGTAAATAACAAACCCGACTCCTTTTACAGACTATCTATAAACAAAATATTAAATATAATGGACGATATAAAATAGGCTATAAATATATATTATATATCACACATATACGAGAATATTCCGACCCATAAAGAAGTTCTCTAATGCATTATCCGAAACTATAAGTTATAGCTGGAGAGATAGTGGGTACCGTCGGCAGAAAAGAGGTTAATGGATGCACCTAATAAAAAAATATTAATTTCTTCCTATGTTTTTTCTTAACTTCTTAAGGGGTCGTTGTCGAGGTCGCGGGACTATCGGGTAACCGTGACCCCGGAACGTAAGGGGCTATTGAAGGACACCGTGGATTTTAGTCAGTCTGACAGTCTCTCCCGTCCTGCCCTGGGTGGGAGGACTCATTTGATGATTTTACCACGTAAAAAAGAGGTCGTTGATTTTATGAAAGACTTTTTTTTATTAGTATTAAAAAAAGGAAGAAAAATTGCAAAAATAAATGTCAGCCATATTCCTTATAGCAACAGTTGCACATATTCCGAAAAGTCTAAAGCAACATTTTTTGTATTGCTGAATTACCATCACATGGTGATTTTCTCCCGTTGACCGTTTTAAATTTTCAGGAACATTAAATTATTGGAAGCCATTCTTTTAAGAAAATAGGTCTTATCTCTAAGTAGGTATACGTTCAGAAATCTGTTTAGAATTTTGATCAACCACATTATCGCTTACTATCAGCCGAGATAGTCAAACTTGAGCCTATAGTTTAATAAAAAATATAGCAGTAGGTATAAACTAAATATTGAAAAAATCATAAATTACGAAATAAAAGATTTCCGCGAATTAAAAACATATTGAAAACCGCGACAACTGTGGTTGAAGGATTCATCATTAGATAATCAAGGAACTTGATACCCTGTTCCACATACAGCTAAATACTAATTCTATTAAAATGATTCCAAGGTAAGCAATTTGTACCAACATTTTCATACCTCGTTGAATTATATTCAGTTTATGAAACTGTACAGAAAGTTTTTAACCTATTTTTTCCAGCATGCTAAGCAAAAATAACAGCAGAAGAAAAATAATATTATTTTTCTTAAGAAATTGTATTTTGTAAAATTTTCTTTCGCGAACGAAGCCGAAAAGCTCTTGAATGAAAAAAGCGGAAGAAAAAAAAGCAGGAGTTTATTCAGTTTTGCAATTTCACTGAAAACCTTTCTGAAATAAATTCATAGAATATTTTATGTGTTTTCTGACCGTACGAGGCTTTCCATTTACACTTTAGGACAAATTAACGGGCCAGATTTATTTTTTATAATACCAAGTTATTTTTGGGTATCATATTACCCATTTTCTGGGTGGCGTTGAATAAAGCAATTACTTATTAACTATTAAAAATAAATTGTTTTAATACAGTCATGAAGAAAATTTAAGTTCCTTGAAATATGTTTACAAACACTGATTGAAAAATCATAGTGTGATGTTTAACAAGAAAGAAAGATAGAGAAAGACTTGTTTCATCGCTCTAGGTCATGTAGGTAGTACACCAAAGAAAAGGATTTTGTTGACAGAAGCATAACTAAAAATGACAGAATGTAGAACGATTTCTTTCTTGATAAGCATAACGATGTTTATAATGGGGAAAATAAATGTTTCTACGGGTCTTGCCATACTCGAGCAATAAAAAAATTACTGTAGAGAAATAACTTTGTCTATTCTTTGTAGAATAGATATGAAATTGGTCACGTTACATGTAGATTGTAGAGTAGCATAGGACGAAGACAGAAGGATAGTATTGAGTTTTAGTCCAATAATAATTTCGTTTTCATTTTGCAACATTCAGTAAACACAAGAAAAAGTCACTGGTTTTCCACACATTCCAAGAATTTCTTCTATATCGTGCCTGTCAATCGAGCTGCTTATACATCCAACATCACATTCCTAAAAAAACATTCACGATTATAATTTCAAAACCATGTTTTAATTGCTTATTTTCCGTACTGATTGTTAATCACCATTATAATTACGATGTTATCAGTAAATTGTGAAGAAACTATTTGATACTACTGTCAATCCTTCAGTTGTAACTGAATGATAGTAATTACATAGCTAGACTTACATATGACTGGCAAGTGACTCGTTGTCAATCAAAATATTATATTGAAACTGCACGCATAGAAAATATTGCGATTGTAAAGCGTAAAACACACGGCATTACTGTATCAATCACTATCTTTTTTTACGCGAGGTTTCCCTTTTTAGGGTTCCGTAGCCGAATGGCAAAAACGGAACCCTTATAGATTCGTCATGTCTGTCTGTCTGTCTGTCCGTCCGTATGTCACAGCCACTTTTCTTCGAAAGTATATGAGCTATCCTGTTGAAACTTGGTAACTAGATGTATTATGTGAACCGCATTAGGATTTTCGCACAAAAATAAAAACAAAACAAATTTTGGGGTCGCCCCCCATACCTACTTGGAATAGAAACTCAAATTTTTTTTTTCATCAAACACATACGTGTGTGGTATCTATGGATAGGTCTTCAAAATGATATTGAGGTTACTAATATCATTTTTTTCTAAACTGAACAGTTTGCGCGAGAGACACTTCCAAAGTGGTAAAAAGTGTGTCCCCCCCCCCCGTAACTTCTAAAATAAGAGAATGATAAAACTAAAAAAAATATATAATGTAGACCTCAACAAAAACTTCCGTTTGGATGAGATACAGTTAGCAGTTTTTGAGATATAGTACATTTTAAAAAACCGCAAATATAACTTTGCCATTCATACAAATACTATGAAAAACAAAGTTATTTTTGTTGTTTGTGTATATTACTTACTAATCTCAATATAATTATATCCCTAATCTATGCTTGCTACTACGGAACCCTTCATGGGCGAGTCCAACTCGCACTTGGCCGGTTTTTTATGTCTATTAGGTTTGCTCTTGACCTTAGTCGAGGTCAGTAGTGACTTAGACAAGGTCGACGATGGAGCGAGCTTACCCAGAAGAAGCCTGTTCACTCTAACTTTGAAGAGATTAGGGTTGTATGCGTTCGGAAACACAGACGCAGGCAGAGTTCCACTCCTTCGCTGTCCGCATTATAAAAGACGTTTGGAAACGCTTAGTGTGAATTAGTGTTTGTTTTATAGTTATTATCTCACGGCAAAATATAGCCTATAATACTCAGGGAATAGTGTTGTTTATTAACTGTGAAATATTTTTAGAAATTGGATCAGTAGTTTTGAAGATGATATCCAAACTTCATCTCTATTTATCTTTATTAAATAGCTATGTGTACCTTATAACACCTAGGTTTCAACAGTTTCATTTTATCGTAATGAAGATGGCGTGCCTGTTGCCATAAAAGGGCATAAAGCGAAATTCTAAAGACTGCAACTCTGAACACTTCAGATGTAAAATTCCATATCACTGCCGTTTTGGAAATCGATTCCAAAACCTAATGTTAAGTAGTAATGCCACTGACCACTGGACCAAAAATCATCAACCAGTGAGCATAGGAAAGTTGCTGTCAATTCTAAGGCATTGATCACACGGCATTACTGTATAAGCACAACTATCGTTTGATAAAAAAAACTTCATGCCAAACTAGGAATACCCGATAAAAAGATCAATCTACAGTAAACATGAAAATGCTTTCATGATAAGCCAATTTAATTGAATTTCATTTCTTTTTTGTCAGAAATTTTCTAGCAAAAAGACTTCAAGAAACGTTTCCACTAAACAGTTTTCACGCCTTTTCCGAAGATTGCATGTTATCACCGAATTTGTGATGGTAATTGGTGATAGCAAATATTTGTACTAAATACTGGAAAAACTATTATCATGTTTGTAAACACGCATAGTATCCATATCGGGTATTTTCACGCTAACGTGTTATCTTTGACGAATAGTTCTGTTGTACAAAAACGTTAAGCGGTATGAAGAAATGAGCAGGTGATAAATAGAATGTCTGTCATCTTGTGTGATTTATTTCAATGATAAGGAAAAATTTTCAATTAAATAGGAATGTGATAAATGCATTCATTTATATCACATTTCTATTTTATTACACTTTTAGTCGCCAAAAAAAAAACATGACTATTGGTCATGAGCAATTGTCATGTGTTTTTTGGCATCTAAAAATCATCAAATGACTCTTACTGACTAAACACGTTTGCGTTTTAGTGATGCTGTGACCTTTTAAGTCCCATGACCCAAAATTTGTCTTCTACGTAAATGTATTAATGTTTCTATCACATCAGAACTCGACGTAAGAGGCAATCAAATCAGAATTTTGAAAATAACGGACGCATATTTTTAATCTTTCTTCTTTTTATGAATATTTACCAAGATTTATAACGCATCGAAACTTGAGAGACGTCAATTAGGTATTTAAATTTAGAAAAAAAATACATAATTAATAAATTAAGAACATTTATGGAAGAGAAAAAAATTTAATTCTTTTTTAATAATTAATTATGATCAATTTAATAGTGATAAAATGCGAAAAAATTGACGTGAACACAAACGCGCCCCAATTGCTCGCCTCGGATGTGACGTCACTATGTCAAAGAATTTTCTAAGCGCTGTGTCAACTGGCTTCTACAATAACAATTTCGAAGTTGGCACACGTACTATTGATGTATAAAAATTGATAGAGTGACGTCACACCGCCCCGTCGGGCACTGTCGGCGTGTTTTCGACTCGGAGTTCAAATAATGATTTTGAATTTAATATAACTTCTTAATTAGAGCAAAAAAAAACTAAAACAGTATGTTTTACAGACAAATACCAATTGTTACGTATTGACAATTTCAAAAGCGTCGTTTCTCCTAGAATTTGGCTTAACGTAACAAAAGAAAAAAAATATGGCTCAAAATTTTTTTGATAACCTAACTGAAATTTTAAAGTCAAAGAGCCAATTGTCAAACACTTTTTTTTTAAAAAACAATAACGTCATCAAAATTAATAATTTTCGTAACATTATTTCTGTGCCAATAACTTTGCAAGCAAGTGTATCCTCAAGCTTGCGCACTAGAAGGGCGTAAGTACGATATGAGTTCGGTTCGCTGTGCCATATACATGCAAGCCCGTGTGTGGGTAAACAGAGATCTAGACTAGTAGTTTATGGATTTTGCTAGATGTGACTGCGTGTATTGAAGTTATTTTTTGGGTCAAAACAAGTTTTTTTTATCGTAGTAAAATCATCACATGAGTCCTCCCACCCAGGACAGACCGGGAGGAACTGTCAGACTCGTACTGACTAAAATCGACGGTGTCCTTCAATAGCCCTTTCCGTTCCGGGATCACGGTATTTTATAAGTCCCGCGACCCCGGCAGGCTTTGGCCCTTTAAAGAGGGGCCCCGTCATTGTGCTGACTCTTTGAGGGTCGCGTCGTCCATGGTTGGATAGCGAGTCGCCCATTATTCGTCGCCCGCATGCCCGCGCCTACGGAGGCCGGAGATCGTCTAGCGACGTCCATCGCCGTGGGCGTCTACCACTGCGGCTGGGAGGACGCTGTCCTCTCCCTCACGCGGCCCGTCTCCTCCTTCGCTAGTATGACTGCTTCGTAAAAGGAAGCGACCGCTTCCCATTCCGTCTCACCCCGCAGCATGGCCTCGACCAGTGCCGGGGGCGAGAGGTGCCCGCCTATCGCCGTCGTGAGTGTCAAAATATGAATCAGATTTATTAAAAAAAGGTTTTTTTCTGATGAAAATATTTCGGACACCTTTTACAGATTTGTTGAGGTAAAATGTTGGGTTTAATAACAAACCATCCATTCCTTTTTCAAATCCTTTAGCTTACATACAAAATAAGTTTGAAGACAGTTTCTATCGAGTTTCAACATTGAATGTATGTTTAAATCAGAAAGTTTAATGAGAAATCTAAAAAACAATTCTTGTAGACAATAAGTATTTTTATAAGCACAACAAAATCAATCTTCAAATATCCCACCACTGAAACATAGCCTTGCTCTCAAGGACAAGGAGTGGTCTTCAATTCATCAAAAGGAACCAGAATGATGAAGGAGAAGAGAGAATGAACGAAGGAGAAGGCCTCAATAGGGTAATTTTAATTTTAATTGGAATATCATTAAATGAGACGTCCTATCCTTGCTGGAGCCGAAAAAATTGTCAGACTTGATTGACTAAAGATTATTCATTCAGTTGCCTTTTGCTTTCCAGGGCCACTGTGGCTTCATAGTCCTGTGAAGGTCGCAATAGGCTGAAATGAACATTAATTTCTGAGGTTTGAACACTCCGGACAAAGATTCCAAAAAAGAGTTGTAATACAATATTTAACTACTTCACGATTCAAGCCACATCCAGTTTTAGTGCTTATTTCTGACATCAATGTTAGTGCTTCGTACGTAAAGGTGCTCACACATACATACAACGTATCACCTATTTGGTCTAGGAATAACTACTAGGGAATGATGTGGAGACGCTTTTACAATATTGATGTGTTATTTTTTTCTGTAATGGATTTCGTAATCTCTTTATTTTTGAACGAAGTAATTTAATTCAATAATTTCTATTCAATTTTGTTATTTCAAATTTGTATATCTTTAAATTTATGCGTATCTTTAAATATTTGCATTTTTTTCAAAGGCAAATGAAAGTACAAAAAGTTGTAAAACTTTTGAGTTATTTATTTTTGTACTAAAATAACTAAATAATCGTATAAGACTGATGGCAAAACGCATTGATTTGAGGCATGGAGGACTCTCATTTCAACCTAACATAATTATTTGAACTTTTTGCGATTTTAAAAAACAATACTAAGGTGCTCATTTAACTAATTTATAATTATTGCTTTACAATAATTGTTATTTCCCTAAAGACTGATAATTATTTTCATTTCATGTGTACGCAACGCCTAATGCGATATAATCGGCTTACTGAATAGCTTATCCATTTTAATTTTTACATTAACTCCAAGATTCGCTTGAAAACGTTTTACTTTCTTAATGTTTAATTAATAGTTTGTTCATTGCGATTGATTTCCTATTGTGATAAAAACTTTAGCTTGTCGGTCTTGATTTTTAACAAGTAATGACTTTTAGAATTGGTTTCTTCCTATAATAATAATTCATTATTCAAATGATATTCAATTTAAATACACAACTCATTATAATAAATATAAATTAATAAACTTAATAAAAAGCAATTCTTACCTCGTCATAATTTTAATTAAAAAAAAATTAAGGCGATGTTTTTCTACGAGAAAAGAACTAGGAATAATTTCTCCTGTATCGTGGGTTCGTTTACAAAAGTGTAAACTCACATAAACAAATACCAAGACCCGGAATAACTACTAGTAGATCATACAATTCTTTAATTACGGAATCGAAACACGAAAAACCCGCAACATGCAGCGCACAGTCAATCGCTCAGTCACTGTGCCAACAGTGACGTCCAATTCAAAATAAAACTTAACTCTGGTAGATTTAAGTTCTATTTTTAATTGAACACCTGTTAAAATGTCACAAGGTGAAGTTAGTAGTTCTCACTTTCACAGAGATGGTTTAATTGTAACCCAGCAGTGGGAATGATATCAATTAAAATCTCAAATAAAATAAATAAATGAATATAAAAATAAAAACATTTTTTTTTCAGATTCATGAAATCCATAGAATACCGCACAGTAAGAAAAACTAGAGAAACGATATCACAAATCAACAAATTAGCCACCATTAAATAATGTATTTAAATTTCATTTGCATAGTTACTTTTTTTACCAAATAATTAATAATTTTAATTGTAGCTTTTTACTAAAAAAAATCTGAACAACGATAAATTAAGAATTATAGTCTATTGTTATGTCAAAACTTGATAATAAATCTGTTTATTAAAACTATTATTTAAATGATTTAAAATGATCTATGCTCAGTGTCACTAGACGAAGACGTTGCGCCTACGTCGCTGTCGTAGCATAGTGCGTGCTACGCCGTAGCAGTGCTACGAGTGCGTAGACAATAAGATTTGAAATGAATTGATTGCTACATGATTTTTTTGTTTGTTTGTGTAACTGTATAGGCTTTATTTTGTGAATTATAACTACATATAAATAGATAAAAAGACAACACGATAAAATATGAATAAGAAGAAGGCGTAATATTATGTTATGTGTTACGAATTGTAATGTGTTAATATTTCAGAAAAAGGCACCATTATAAAATTTCAATTTCGAAAACTTTAGCCTAATTTAAATTCAAATGTAATTTTTTTCTACAAAAATAGGCAAACAAAAGTACAGATGTCAATTATAATGAATTAATGATCGTGCCTTCAACGGCGTACAAAACAAAGTTTCTTCCAAATTATCAAAAAAAAAAAAGTCTAAAGTCTGCTCCACTCCCATCTCTAACCCGAAACACATACACAAAAATCACACACACACACATACTCACACACCACCTGTGTGTACTAGTCTTGAGAATAACATATTTTTGTAGCTTTTATATATTTTTTAGTGGGTGTATTTTATATTTTTCCTATATACATACATATAGGTTGAGTATATATGCTTGAAGAAGTTTTTTTATTCCTTCGTTGAGAAAATTGAAGCTGAGGTATTGTGTGTTGTACATTTGGAGTTATTTTTAGTATCTTACATGTCTGATAACCAGTCTTACCAAAGAATATCGTGATAACTGGTAACTGGAATGTGGTGGACAGATAATATAATCAGTCATCATTTTCAGCCTGCATGCGTTCACTGCTGAACATAGGCCTAAGTCGTAACAGATTCGGGCTGCGAGAGGGAGAGGACAGCGTCCTCGCTCCGCTACAGCCGCATTGGTAGGCGCCCACGGCGACAGACGTCACAAGACGATCTCCGGCCACCGCGCCGTTGGCGCGGGCATGCGGGCAGCGAGTAATGGGCAACTCGCCGCTCGACCATGGACCATGCCCGTATCGTGGGCACGTTTTTCAAACATTTAAAACTCATATAGGTACACAAACAGCCTGACAACTTTTTGTAGGTTTTACAAATATATATATTTGTTTTGTAAGGAAATCGAAGTCGCAACAAGCAGCGGTGCATCAAATCTTTCAACCACTACACCAGCCTGCAGTTAAGAGTCATCACCGCCCGGGTGTCACCATCGTCTGCTTAGCCTTTTCCCAACTTTATTGGGGTCGGCTTCCACTCGAACCAGATGCAGCTGAATATCAGTATTTTACATGGACCGACTACTTATCGAACCACCACAACCCAGTAACTGGGTAATATGATACCCCATGGAAAGACGGCTATCACGGCCCGAGTAAATAAAGCAATAATAGAAGGAATAGGGTGAGTTCTTTAGTCTGTAAAAGTCTGACACTCCTTTTAGTTCCACCCAAAGTGCCCACCTCAAAAAACCATGTACACAATATAGTGTAAGTATAATAATTATACAACATTATTTTTAGTATATGCGAAACCTTAATATAGTTTGTTCAGAATCAGTAACTGATTCGATTCCAATAATTTTTACACCATATTATATATTTTTTCTAAATTTTAATTAAATTTTATTACCAGTTAATTACAATACAATCACCATACGGTTAGGTACCTATTGCCAAACTATTATCACGAGTGTATAACACAGGAGACGCGGTTTACGCTGGTGTACCGCGAAATGAGTATGTTTTTGAATGGACAACCAGGTAATATACAAGCTTATAACTTTGTGTTTTTTTTATGATACGGTTTCAAAATTTTGTACATAGATTCTTTACACAAAAATACTAGACAGGTGTATGGGGTTTCGCATAAACAAAAAATAATGTTGTCTATGACGGAGCCTCCCTTAGAAGACCAAACACTGCCGGGGTCGCAAGACTGTCTTATCAGGAAACCATGACCCCGGAACGTAAAAGGCTATGTAAGGACTCTTAGGGCTATTAAAGGAGACTCCCTACTCCATATTGGAGAAACTGACGTCCGCTATGCGCCATACCAACATGTAGTACAGATAACCTAGAAATCATGAAAATAACACGTAAGGTTCAATTTACCGGGGTCGCGGAACGTAAATCAGTCTATAACGATCCCACTGCTGGGTCACATGTCTACTCTGTGTGAGAAGGTGTGGGCCATAATCCACCTTCACGCGGGCCCAATGCAAGTTGGAAGATACACAACATAATTATCCTTAAAGATTCCAGCTAGAAATAACGAGATTTAAAATATAAACTTCTCCGAAGTAAGCTTTACAAACATGGAATATAAATAAAGGTATGTAAAATGTATGGACACTTGTCCTAGATCAAGGATTTTCTTTTAATAAAAGATACAGAACTCCTCTAAGATAGGATACGTTTAGAAAAAAAAACTTTTATACCATTCCTACTCTAAAAAGTTACTTTTACTCACTGAAAACAGTGAATAAAAAGCTCTTTTACTCACTGTTTTGGTGTTTGAATTTAGAACACATTGATGCGGTCGACCCCCGTGTTATTAGGAAAATATTACTATTAATTTAAGTCATTGTTCCGATTTTAATGTTAATTTGTTGACTGAGCGATTGGACTACTTTGTTACGTGAAGCGGGTTCGATTCCCGCACGGAGCAAATATTCGTACTATGATCTACAATTATTTGTTTCGGGTGTGGGTGTTTGTGTATTGTGAATTTAGATGTTTGGAAACGCACCCACGTGTGTGGAGCAGTATTATAAAAAAAAAACTTTTTTTTTTCGTTAATATCGCTCAAATCTTTCTTTTTCTCGTAGTCATGGTATAAAGTATCGTTTGCAACTCTTGAATAAAACGGATTTAAATCGAGGGCCTGAATCACTCGCGTCGCTCAGGATTTAAATATTTGAATCACTCGCTCCGCTCGTGATTCAATCATCATGAATCACTCCCTACGGTCGTGATTCAGTCATTAAAATCCTTCGCTTGCTCGTGATTCATATAATGGCCCTCGCTTTAAATCCGCTCTTTATTCACTAGTTGCAAAATATACTATTTTGATCCGGCGAAAGAAAAGTGAACTGTACAATCTGTACATACGAATAAGAGAATGTTGGCGCAGTGGCTACGTGTGCTGGGTTTGATTCCCGTACGGAACAAATATTTGTATCTGCAACTAGTTGTTCCGGGTCTGGGTGTTTGCGTATATGAGTTTAAATGTTTGTAAAACACCCACGATAAAAGTAAATGTTAATGTAGCAACGTTCAGTAGAAATTAAAAAAAAAACAATGTGCATAATTCGTGACCATAAAGGTCAGCACACACAGAGACGTGACGCAACGATACTGCAAATGTGTATGTTTTCTTGTAGTAAATAGAGGTTGACATTTGTATTAAGTTTGGCAAAAAAATACCCTCTGATTATTTTCAAAAACATGGAAAATCGTTATTATCTTGTTAATGTTATTCTCATTATTCAAGAGCATGCAAGTGTTAAAAAAAACACACATTACGTCAAATAAAATATGGCACCATTACAATTTCTTTCATATCGTGGCCAAATAGTAATATAAATACTCATTTTAATTTTTCTGATAACCTTGGCCACTAATAAACCTTTCAATGAAAACTCTTTACATCTGTGTTCTAATTTCAAACGAACACGTTGTCCTTGAATAACATTACCTATTTCGTCACAGGATTCATAGCCTCAGTAGCGCAGTAGGCAGCGCGTAAGTCTCATAATCTTATAGCGGCCATACACCATACTGCCTATCGTACAATCGGCATGACGATCGATTTGATCAAATTGGCAGTTCGTCCATATACACCATACACCATACTGCCTATCGTCCAATCGGCATGACGATCGATTTGATCAAACTTCAAATCGGCAGCAGTGATGCCAACTTAGCAACTTTATAGCTTAGCAATTTTATTGTGGTTTAACTTTTTAGCTACTTTTTTACCGACTTGTTTTTTTACCGATTAATCCCACTAGTGGGAATCTGTTGGTAATACAAGTGAAGGTCGGAAAACATTTGCTTATCGTTAAGCAAATGTTTTCCGACCTTCAAGCGATTTTCGACTTTATTGACATTTATGCAAACACCGGATTTTAATGAAGGAGCAATGTTAGCTAACGAGAATGTGAGAAAAAATAAACTAAATTTTGAATGTCAATAAGGTGAAAATCGCTTGAGCCTGTTTTTTTAACTTGCTTAACGATAGCAAGTTAAAAAAAGGTTCAGGCGATTTTCGACCTCCTCCTTTTTTTACGTCGGTTAAAAAGTAGCTACCGAATATTAGCTAGATCTAGCTATAAAGTTGCTAAGTTGGTATCACTGCTGCCGATTTGAAGTTTGATCATTCCGATTTGATCAAATCGATTTGATCAAATTGGCATGATCAAATCGGCATGATCAAGCCTATTGTTATGCCAATTTGATGGATTCCACGCCCACACACGGTCAAATCTAACTGATCAAATCGGCAGCGTCATGCCGATTGTACGATAGGCAGTATGGTGTATGGCCGCTATTAAGGTCGTGAGTTCGATCCTCACCTGGGGCAGTTACGTTTTTGGGAAATGCTTGCATATTTCTTTCTGAAAATTTTGATGTAAGTTTCGGCTAGAAAGGTAAACTAAGACAAGTTTTAATTAATTTATATCCAAACCTCACGAATTATTGTAATAATTATAAAATCTTTTAATATATGATTCATATTATAATAACTACCATTCCATAGATATCTGAAAAATGATTAAAAATTACATTAATTAAATCTACTTTTAATGAAAACACATGTTTGTTGAAACGATTGTTTGCCCGATACAACCACAATCATATTTACAAAAAATAATATGAGCAGCATGAAATATGTTTCATACTTATCACTATGCATAGTATTTAAAGTACTATCGAACAAAGAAAAAAATAGCCACCACCGCTAAGATTGTCTATTTGCAGCACTTAATCTTTCTCTTCCTTTGTTCTTTGTTTGTTCTATTTATAAAAAGTGTGGTCAAACATCTGTAATCATTATTGTTTGTAATCCTGTGCACGAGATTTTGTTTCAGAAATGAACAGTAAATGAATTGTTCGATAGTACCATGCAATCAGAATCTCTCTTCAATAATTATGCTTCATTGACTTTTATACTTCTATCATAATAAAAATGGCATAATTAGGAATTATGTTTCAAAGTAGGATAACGCAACGAACTTATTGGACTAATTAAAAAGTTATGTTTAGTTACGAGTTGCGCTAATTAGAATTTTGACACTAATCTAGCTATACATAATCCAGTTGGAAATTATGTAAAGAGATTATGCCGATTTTATTTAGGCACACTATTAATTTCAGGATAGTTTTAAGGTAAATTTAAAAGAAAAAATGTGTGTTAGAATTTTAAAAATTACCATGATTATAAAATGAAAAACAATAAAGACACAACTTTACGTTTAGATATTCCTAGAGACACTAAAAAACATTTATTTTATAAAACGTAAAAGTAAAACATAAATTTTAAATAACCAGCATGAAAAATATCCCGTCTACTCGTCGCTTCAATAAAAAAAACATTAAAAAATAAAGAAAAACCATAAAAGCAGCCGTCTTGCGATGCGTTATCATTTTTATATGTTCACCCCCTCACACCCCCCTCAACCCTTTGAACACCCCACCCCCTAGATGCAAGCTCACACACACATGAAACTTCCTATAAATGGGTTAAAGAAAAATGTGTCTACCTGAAAACGTACGATGCACGAGTTTTTTATTCCTTTTACATTTTCTTTGCTATCCGCGATTCTCATATCGGCGATATAAAACTGAAAAATACATTTCTTTTATACATGACAAAATCACCCTTAGCTGCCCAAAGATAAGGCTGAAAATCCCATCAGTGTAGACGAAAAAACAGACCACCCATACATGAGTAGTTTGCTAGCATACACACGGAACCGCGCCGTTTAGAAAAAAAATAAAATGCACACATATAAATTGCATGCAGCTCGAAAGGGATGCACTCAGAGTCATAAAATACTCACACAGATGTAAAACCGGTCGCACACACGCGTGGCCCGCCTCAAGTTGTTCACACACACATTCACACACCTATACAAATACACCCACACACGTCGCAGTCTGAAGAAAACTATGCATGTGTTGGAAAATGCTTTTCCTTGCAGCAACCTCACGGGAAGAGTTCCATAGCGAATACCTCGCGGTAAAGACTGCTCGTTCTCTAAAATTTCAAATTTTAAACAAAAAAACTCAAAAATTAAACAAAAACTATGAAAATTGGAAACAACAACTGATAGTCGAGAAGAGAATTTATTTTTAAACTCGAATCGATGAGCCACGCCGGCCGTTCACTCAAAAGAATTCTTCACCCGTTTGACGTAAAAAACGCGATCGAAATTTGAAAAATGTGACAAAAAAGGCGCGAGAAAAAAAACTACGGTCGCGGTTCGCGCCAACCGTTTAGTTGTTCGGTGTTAGTTAGATTAATTCTTAATTGAAAGTTTGATTGCACTTTTTAACTAACTTAATCGGTTAAGACACGTGCATTAGTGATGTAAATGTGTGTTAATGAGTGTGTGTTTGTGTGAGTTAGGGTTGTCTGTGTGTGTCGTCGTCGTTTGCGTGGTGTTCTAAAATTTCGCGGCATTTTTGTGTCATTATTATTTTTGTTCGTCGATAATTATGACGGTTTTAATGAATGGTTTTCGTATTGTGATACTAAATAGTTGTGACGTGATTTAATGATCTTTGGCAGACAAAGAAAATATAATTTATGCTAATTTATTCATCTTGTGTTTGTGATCAGTAATTTTTTTTTCATTGTTTTTGTTTGCATTTTCTTTAAATAATGGTTTTTTTGTGTTAAATGCATAATTTCCGAATTATATGAGTATTTTATCGGTTTTTGTTTTTAAGCATAAATATTAAGCAATTTATCTTTTTTTAATGACTGTAAGAAAGACGCTCTCAGAATTTAAAACACTTATTTTTATTTTCTTTCTATAATAATGTTTAACCTAATCCTTGCATATAATTAAACAATTTGCATATCAAGGTCAGTTGATCTCGCTACTTTACATAACATTCAAACTGACTATCTTTTTCATGCCATTTAGTTCATTACTGCTCTAAAATTAAAGATCAAATTCGTATGCATAAAGAAAACTTTTCTGAACTGATGCATATCTAATTAGAAAGGAGTTAAACCTTTGTTAGTATTTCAAGGTCAAGGACATTATTTCATAAGTCTGTTATAGATTTTCTTGTTAGATTACTCATACTTATTTCCGATAAGAATTCATAGTTTGTAAATTATTATTCAAACTGGATACTTCATAAGAATAGTTAGTTTTGATTCTTGTTAATGCAAGATTTATTTGATTGCCTTTTTACTTTTAACCGACTTCGAAAAAAGGAGGAGATTCTCAACGATCGGAGTCAATCAATCTAAAAAGGAAGTCTATGGCAACAAAGTCAAAGAAACTAGTAACAAAGCCATCGAATTCCGAAAGAAATGTTATTTCACACTTTTTTTTGAGTATGTTTTCTTTTGTTTCGAAAACTTCAAAATAATAATCATAAACTTTGTCTGATTATCATTTAGAAGAACCAAAACTAGAGTAATAATAAGATTTCCTGAAGTATGTATGTATATTGTACTTAACGTCATTGTCTTCAATTCACTCAAGTCAAATTGATATAAAAACTAGCTGTGTTCAGCGGCTTCGTCCGAGTACCTATAAATCCAAAAAATATCCCATGGGATATTAC
The DNA here is from genome assembly GCA_950005045.1 of Agrotis exclamationis. Lineage (NCBI taxonomy): Eukaryota > Metazoa > Arthropoda > Insecta > Lepidoptera > Noctuidae > Agrotis > Agrotis exclamationis. Next base: position 11,762,161 of record OX465443.1, read on the forward strand.
ATATCCTAATAATGAACTGGTTGCCTTTCATCCAAATCCGAGGTTTTGCTTGAAAGAGTAACTTGCTAACGTCCATCCATCTATTCGCTCAAACTTTAACATTTATAACACAGTAGTAATGTAGCAAGAAATAAGATACCTTAAGGCCGATTTACACATCTATAAATAAAGTAAGCAAGTTTAACTTGCGTACTTTCTTAATGAACTAGCAACTTACTTACTTAACAGCCGAACGGTGTTCACAAGTGTACTTTACTTACATACTTATGGATATGTAGATCGGCCTTTATGACTAAGTATCGCGTTTCATCTTTCAACCAATCTATGAAACATTTTTTTCTTATAAGCAAATATAAATTACATTGCACACTTTCCCTTCAAAGTACCCAGACACAATACCCTCACGCTTACATTTTTTTTTAGCGTGGTAAATTCATCAATTAATGAGTCCTCCCAGGGCAGGGCGGGAGGGACTAAAATCCAAGGTGTCCTTCAATAGCTTTGTTCCGGGGTCACGGTAATGAGATAAGTCCCGCGACCCCGGCAGGCTTTGGCTCTCTAGAGGGGGGGGGGGGGGGGGCGTCATCATGCTGACACACGCTACATGCCAAATCAAAACTACCAGACATACCTACCAGTTCTTCCATTCCAATATCTCAGTACACAATTCTTTCCCTCTATACTATTTATTTATTATACAGGTCTGCATCCCTTAACGATGCCCGTGTACTGAAATAAAACAAACATAGCTTCTTTTATGTCTGTCTGTCTGTCTGTGTGTAGGAGTACTTCGTTTGTGTGCTTCGCAAAGAATGTTGATATAGTTTCATCATTGCTTTTCCTTAAATAGATCTTCCGGGTTAAGCCGCGTTTGCCGAGATTGGTCTGTGGATGGGTGACCATCTGTCATAGTAGCGAGTTTCCTCCGTGTCTCGGAAAGGACGTAATAAAGCCGTTGGTCCCGGCTGTCATTCGTAGATCTTTGACAGTCGTTACTGTTAGTCAGAAGCTCTAAAGTCTGTCAACCAGTCTTACCATGGGGTATCGTATTACCTAGTTACTGGGTTGTGGAGGTTCGATAGGCTCTTTGTAAAATACTGATATTCAGCTGCATCTGGGTCGACTGGAAGCCGACCCTAATAAAGTTGTTAAGTTAAGTGCACTAATTTTAATACAGATCCATTTTCGTGTTATTAAGTAACAAAGATCCATCCATTTATCCATCCATTTCAAGCATCCAAACTTGTGCATTTATAATATTAACTTTGTTGCTCGATATTTCGACATGTCACCGCTTCTGTAGATTGCTTTCGAGCGAAGCAGGGCCGGGTAACTAGTATAGTTCTTTGTTCAGCTGTATGTTTTCTTGTCTGCGAGCTTTTGCAGGACTTCAGTTTCAAAACTTTTCTATAAGAATAGTGAACCTTTTGAATTGTAAGACGATTCTTATAAGGTTTATTATTACTTCCATTTTGTTGGAAACTCGAGAGTAAACTGATTTTTGATCTTTTGATTAGTTTTTATTTTTGCTTAAAATCTTTTGTTTATAAAACTTTTTAGCGAAATTACTTTTTAAAGCAGAAGGTATCCCCAATTTGAATTTATCAACTATCTAATTAGAATTGAACATTGCATGACAATGTGTTTTTCTTTTTTTTTTTTTCTTATCGGTTTAATTTACACATTAATTAAAAACTAATGGTAATCCATATAATTATGATAATTATAATTATGACAGTCTCTGACTAACGAGTAGTCAAAAGTCTGACAACCAGTTTAACAAAAAAAGTCATGATAGGTATTAATTATATTAAATCATAGGTTTTATCACGAGTCCGGTACTGCAAGGGCTCAAATAAACTGGAACTTTGACGTTAATTTGATCTATAAAATTTGTTCCTAGTTCGTACACTAGAGGCGTTTTTTTTTTACTTTCTATACAATTTATATTCGGAATACTTCAACTTCGAAACACTGCCAAATATGAAGAATTCATGCTAGGGCTTCAAATATTCAGTCGCTACATGTTTAATAACGCTTCATAAACAGATGATAATAAACTTTACTATGTATAATTATCTATATCTATAAGCCCCCTTCTCAAGCAATGTCATCCCAACATGTAGCACTAAAATCGCCATATTTTTTATTGTTCGAAATATTTTTCATGGATTCCATTTCCAACCTATCTAGCCAATTTTCATCCACTTCATCGTTAATCAAACCGCATCTACTCACCCCAAAAAGTACGCACCCGTGAAGATACTTTAAAACTTTTGGAGCACAAATCTTGACTCGTAAGAAATCTAGGTTTTTAGGTTACATCTACCTGACCTAGGGCTTGCAGAATAACTACGGGATACTTTTCTTTAATTTTTTTTTCTGATAAGTCTTATAAGAGAACTTGTATATTTAAATGACTAGTATTTACTAAGAGTTTTTTTTTTTTAAAAGACCTTTTCTGTTTTTCTTTTTATTTGAGTTAACTCAAGTAAATCTATTACTTGAGTTGACTCGGCTATACTACTTATTTACATTCATAAAAAGTTATTACTTTTTTGTGTTACAATTTTCTTGTACTTACATTAAAGTTAATTCTATTTATCTATTTTTTGAGACACATAGCAAAATTTTTGAAAACGTGTCTATGTTGCATTTAACAATTTCTCTCTACTTTAGGCAGTACAAAACGGGTTGTTCAAAACGGTGAAGGGAAACATCGTGTGGAAGCCGACATGTCCTATAACCAAAAATTCGAAGACATGTGACATCTACCAACCCACACAGGACCCGCGTGTTAGATTACCGCCATTAGGTGCGTCCCCACAGAGCGAGCAGCCTCGCGAGGCATTTTCCGCGCGAAGCAGCTCGGTTGGTGTGGACGTGTCTCGGGCAAAGCAAATGACAGCGCTGCCGCGTTCGAGCGACCGAGCACCCGAGCCATCCAGTGTCGGCTTTTGTTTTGCTCGCGTATATTGTTTCGTGACGCGGTCGAAAAACAATAGACGCGTCCACACAGAGTGAGCAGCCTCGCTTGTCAGTTTCCTCGCGAGGCTGCGCGCTCTGTGTGTACGCACCTATTCACCTTCTAAGTAGAAGTAGGTCTGTGTCCCAGCAGTGGGAACATGATAGGCTTACACTTACTCCTAGCCTGTGCCTTCCAGTTCTTCCAATCCAGGGTCAATGTGGTCCACTGGTCATTGGTTTCGTCTGACTCTACTCGCCATTTTCTACAAAGATTTATTCTAATGTTTCACTTTTTTTTTAATTAGTGACAGTCGTTCAGTATAATATTATCCATTTTAAACCTATTATTAAGCAATTCTTAAACACTTGTTTGCAATACAGCTGTTTTGGATTTTCCCACTTTAGTCTTTTTTTTTTGGGTTGTAAAGTTTTCGACCCTGGATTTAATCGAAGGGATTGTCAGATTCTTACTGGCTAAAAGTCTACCGTGGTCCTTCAATTCCCCTTTACATTCCAGGGTAACGGTTCCCCGTTTAGACATTCCCGCGATCAATCCCACCTTGGCCTTGCGCTGAGAATTAAATTTTAAACAATTATATTCGTTTCGATTGCGCCAATAAGTTAGTTTCTTACTACAAATAAAAAAGTCCTATTAGAATCTTAATAAATTAATTGGAAAACCAATAACATAGGTCTAATAGACGTTATCCGATAATCCTACCCTTAATTCTTTTTTCACTCTTTTTTTTTAAATAAAACGTTGCCCCACACTAGTAATTTCTCCTGTATCGTGGGTGCGTTTACAAACATATAAACTCACATACACAAACACCCAGACCCAGAACAACTACTTGTAGATCATACAAATATTTGCTCCGTGCGGGAATCGAACCCGCGATGCTTTCCCTGCACGTCTATAAATATTAACCCTCAAATACCTTTGGTGGTTTGCCTTTTCATAACCAACCCTCAAATGCCTGAAATCAGACCACCACTCAACATATTTCCTGGCCACAAATATTTCAGCTTCCATGACCTAAATCTGAAAATAAAAAGTCGCGGAGTATTGATCTACCCACATTTTTATGTTATTTTCAGTGTGACTTTTAACATTTAGATGGCTTGGTTTCTTCTATATTTGAATGTTTTGTTAGGGTCTCTGTTTTGTACAGTCCAGCAATGTTTTATAGATAAACTAGCGGTTCGCCCTGGCTTCGCACAAAAGCAATTTGAAAATAATTTATGGTGTTTGTTCATCTCTCATTTTGTAGTTTTCTGTAAGGGAAGAAATTTTGAAAATCAGTGCAGCCACTTTTGAGTTTATTCATAACAAATAAAAATACAAATCAATTAAAATTTTCTCTTTACAAATCTTCTTCACAATAATTACTATGTTACTTATAAGTATAGTACAAAAGGACAACATTTTGTTTATTGGACAAAATCAAAATCAAAATATTTTATTTTACATGGGCCACAATGGGCACTTATAAAACGTCGAGGGAAAAAAAAAAAAATTGGCACGGTTCGGGTTGGTCGCTTCCATGGAGAAGAACCGGCAAGAAACTCCATGGTCCATGGACACCAAAATTGAAACAGCGCTCCTTTTGTCTTTCGACCTAAAATACAAAAACTGTTTGTTTCGTGTTTTCTATTTTCTAGTTTAGTCTTATCAGAATGCATCGATGTCTGACACGCTTGCACACTTTAATGCTTTCAGTTTGAAAAATGCACTTTGATCAAAATAAATATAAAAAAGTTAAAAAATAAAAGTATTATCCGAAAAATACTTTAAAAACAACTTACTACAAAAATACCAATAAAAACAATTTTGTTCCTATTCTAAGAAATTAAACCAATTTAAAGCATAACAATATTTCAAAATACATAATATTAATTAATTGAATTCAATATTTTAAAAGCTACAATGAATAATTATGATTGACATAATAACTCATTAACGAGCAAACACAATAAATTAAATAAGTTCAATAGCGTTATTACGATACCAACGGGTGAAGAAAAGACAGACGAATTTAATAACGTTAATTTTTGATACAGGCACCTCCTACCCAACGATAGTTCCTATAAATACCTACATAATTACGGAGATATATTTATTTTTATTTCGAAAAATTATATAATAGACACTAGTGTTAAATAGTGATATATTTATAAGTAATATAGTGCCAATAATGTCAGTGACATTGACAAGTTCCAATCTCTTTATGAAAAACCCAATGAATCTACAAATGAAGAGAGAATTTGAAGATTTCAACACTGACGATAACAAAATGGATCCTATTGATAGCAATAATTCTAGTGATGGTAACTCAGAGACAAGTGATCTAGAGAATAATGGTCCAAATGAAGAAACAAATACTGCACTGGATTACACAGAGAACGCTTTATCAATGCATCCCGTAGCAGATTTTATCAAGAAGGAATTTCTACCGGAGTTTGACTTCAGTAATCCTTTTAGAAATCAAAATTTGGGATTTAAGGATGGGTTTCAAAATACCCCATTTTTGCTCCCGACCCAGTTATACAAGAGTTTCTTGGCAAGTTTGGGTAAGAGAAGGAGGAATGTGGCAGAATGCTACTCTTTGTATCCGAGGAATATGCTGTTTTCGAATGGATTTGGTTTGGAGACTTCTGATGATGAAAATAATGGTGATAGAGTTACTGATTCGCCGGATGAGGTAATTAGAAATTTATAAGTATTGGTGTAAGTAAAAGCAGTTATGACATATCTTTCATATGTCCCTTATTGGAATTAGAAACTTGTGATAGCAGTTCCAATTAGTAAATGATTTTACTCCCTATTTGAATTATTGTCATAATAGAAAAATTTTCTGTTAGAAAAATCGATTGTCAGGTCTAAATTGTTACTCAAATATTTTGGTAATAGGAATAATAGAATTGTTATTGATGTCGATAACGGCTGTAATCATTAAGAAATTAATTAATTTAAATTGGAAGAAAACACTGCTAAAATACAAAAAATGAAAATAAACAACAGTGGAATCGCAACTGGCTTATCAACAATAACTCTTGACATTGACCATAAAGCCAAAGTTCCTATTGGTAAAGGTTTAATAATCCATACTTTATTAAAGCTATCATTTGATTACCCATACTTAACGATAGACATTTATTGATCGTTACTTATAGTATAATTGCTATGATAATTCTTTCAAGGAAATGACTAACTATTACTATTATTAATGATGTTGTGATTTTTGACCGACAGTTTTATTACTATCGTAGACCGTTTATAGAAAATATATTTTCCGTGGTTGTTATGATTTTGGATCTACACCAAGGATTCGAGAATCGAGGAACCAGAGACCGGAAAGGCTTTTTAGGATTACAGTTGAATCAAAAATACTGATATAGTCCATTCATAATACCTTACCAATTATTAGAGTTTTCATGAACAGTACTTGTACCAAGGTGAATAAACGGAGTTTGGTAATTGGCTTGGCTTTGCATACCATTCCTTCAATTCATACAATAGAGTTTTCATTAAGTCATTTTTATCCTGTCAATTTTTTTTCGACCAATATGTAGCAACACGGTCGAAACGGTACAGATCTACCGTTGGCTTCGCTTAAATTTTGAAAGTTCTGCAGGTGATGGATTCAATTACATAGTTGTTATGATTTTCATAAATTAATATTAAATGGTGTCAACAGGCATTGATACAAAAACCTTGGAAATCGAGTCTGATTCATTGAAATGACTATTTGAATTCTTCCGATTTTCATAAACATGTCAACAGGTAACTAAACCTAGTTTGGTATTGTTTCAGAAGGCGGGTGCATCGTCAGCGTTCGTGTGGAGTGGAGGGGGGGTGACAGGTGGAGGGGGGCAGGACCAGGCAGCCGCGCAGCCCGCCGCCGTGCCGACAGGTTAGTTTTAACTGTTCTAGGGTTATTCTGAATTTTAACCTTCTCTAGATTTTTGAAACAGAATTTAGAATCAGTTGAATTGTATGTGAAGAGAAATACAAACAATCACTTTTAGAGCACTTCGTACAGTAGATTGACATGTTTTTCCGTAGCTAGCGTCGATTGAATACCTTTTTAAACTTTCTTCGTCGTAGCGGTCAATGTACATAAATTTGACTACGTGGTTTTAGATGTTTAGTTTACATTATATTAGAAGTAGGTCAGAGTCGATTTCTTTGGGTATCTTATCCCAAATCAACCATGTTCATATTGATTCCAACTTCTTTTCTGTCCTTTTAGTGTTCATGTGTTTTTGAACAGAGTTTTTAACAAATTTAATCACACTTTGTGATCAGTGTCCTAGGATCTGACGGCTTAAGATAAACTTACTAGTATTTTTAACCGACTTCCAGAAGGAGGAGGTTCTCAATTCGGATGTTTATATATTTTTTTATGTTTGTTCAGGCATAACTACGTCGCTTACCAACCGATTTGATTTTTTTTTGTTGGAAAAGGTATATATACTTCCCAAATGGTCCCATGAAAATTTTATTGAAATCGGACTAGCATTTTTTGAAAAATCAACGAAAATTAACAAAATCCTAAAAAGTTATCAACATTGTCTACACCGATTACTCCGAGGTTTCTGGTCCGATTTCGATGATTCTTTTTTTGTTCGATACAGTATACCTGCCATTTGGCCCCATAAAAGATTCATTTAGTTTGGTTCAGTAAATTTTAATTTTAGATCATTGTGTAGTTACCAAAAATTTGGGTTGAATATTGAGGTCATTTTCTAATCAAGCAAATAATTCAATTTATATTCATTCTCTTAGGTATTTATGGTTTAAATAAATTATTTATATTCTAATATAATACATACTATATTTAAAAGTGAAATATTTACGAAAATAACTAAACTAAAACTAAAATAATAATAAAAAAAGAATATTGAATATTGTTGAATATTTAAATTAAAAAGGATAAAATAAAAAAACTCTTTCAAAAAAAATTAAACCGCCTTAAAAACAATCACAAAAAATGTTTAAAATAACCTAAATAAATAACTTTACTTTCGAAAGTCGGTGGCAAAAAGTCAGTTAAATAAAAGACATAGTCACCGACTTTCGAAGGTATAGTTATTTTAAAGATTTTTTTGAAGTCGGTTACATTATTTTTAAAGTTTTTTTTTTCATAATGCATGCAGCAAAAGATTGGGCTACCTGCATCTGTGTTCATAGAGCCTGAATCTCTTTAAAGTTAGAGTAAACAGGCTTCTTCTGGGTATGCTCGCTCCATATATTATCGCTAGTTTTGTCACTGTCACCTTTGACCAGCTCTAGTCAAGAGCAAACCCATCCTACTTCTTATCCTACAAATAGTATAAACGTGAAAGTTTGTTGGGATGTATGGATGTTTGTAATTCTTTCACGCAAAATCCCGTGAACGGACTTGGATACAATGTGGTACACAGAGAGCTTATTACTTACACATGGAATAGTATTTATTAGTATTTATCTCCATTTTATGTATATGTAGCGAAGCTACATTATAGTTATAGTTTCTAGTGTTTTCCAGAGACCTAAATATCTGGTTTTTCCACAGGCACGTCAGGCGGCGGCGGGGCCCAGGGTCTGGTGCACTGGATGTCAGTCATGGCAGAGCATATGGGAGGGGGGCATCACGACCCCTCCCATTACGCACTGCCGCCCTGGAACAATGGGGGTGTTGATGTAAGTGATAGTTCTTAATGACTTATAATTTTAGAGTAGTTTTTAGATGTTGAGGTTTTTTTCCAAGGTGAGTAGAAAGATTGCCCATTTTTCCAGGAATTGAGAGTAAAATAGGTAAATGTATTTGCTGTCGAACATAACATGTGTTTTGATTTGGCTCATTACGAAAAATTAACATATATTTCCACTCTTACAATTTTTTTACTCCAAATGTAGAAATCAAAATTTTCAATATTTTTCGCGTTTTTTTAAACAAAATTAAGAGAAGAAAAGTATTCTTCTTACCTAGATGTAGATTAGATATTGCTCTGAGAAGAAGCAAGGTAAAAATAAAACTAAGTTGTTGAATTCAAACATCGAATCAAACTTTCCCCACTTCCTTCCACTATTTGTGATAAGGTTGAAATCTATTAAATAAAGACAGATTGAGGTAGGTTATGTGCAGCGTCTGTACTATTTTGGTAGCTCATGTCACTGTCACTTTGTCAAGAGTTCTACAGTTGTAGACCTTTAAAAGGAAGCTGACATATTTCTAGAGAGTACTGTAGAACCAGAAATCAAAATCAGTATAGGGTAAGCTTCAGAGAAAATTAAACCTTCTTTGGTATTGACATCACTGCCAAAGGGGGTCAGTTTTCTCTGAAAGTAACTGTATAATGTTGTTTACTGCAATAATATTGGATTTAACCCGCGTGTTAAAAAGCTATCAATATTCATACATTGAAGGAACTACCATGTTATGCACCGGTAGCCTGGCGCGTATAAGCATATAATTTAGCTAAACGGTTCTTAGCAATGGGTTAGCATTTGGTATTTCTTTAACCTGGTCTTTTAAAAGGCATCCATTTTTAATAACCTTGAAAAAGAATATGATCTAAATTAAAAAAAAAAACTTTTCCCCACACTAGGAATTTTTCCTGTGTCGTGGGTGCGTTTACAAACATAGAAACTTACATACACAAACATCATCATCAGCCGGAAGACGTCCACTGCTGAACATAGGCCTCCCCCTTAGACCGCCACGCCGAACGACAATTCGCCACTTGCATCCATCGGATGCCCGCGACCCTCACGATGTCGTCGGTCCACCTAGTGGGAGGCCTACCTACGCTGCGTCTTCCGGTCCGTGGTCGCCACTCGAGAACTTTTCTTCCCCATCGGTTGTCAGTTCTACGAGCGATGTGGCCTGCCCATTGCCACTTCAACCTGCCAATTTTATGACCTATGTCGGTGACTCTGGTTTTTCGCCGAATATCCATGTTCCGAATTTTATCCCGCAAAGAAACTCCGAGCATAGCTCTTTCCATCGCTCGTTGAGTGACTCTTAGTCTCTCTAAAAGGCCAGCAGTCAGAGACCACGCGTGGGTCCTTGGTTTGAATCCGGAGCAAAATTCACTATGTTTTCGACGACAAATTATTAAATGTAGCAACTATTTGTTTTTGATGTGTTAAAATCATGATATTCCTCCCGACCTGGATGGATAAGAAATGTCTCTCATTACTGACTACAAATCCACTCAATTTCTTTGGTTGCCCTTTGCGTTCCAGAGCGATACCCTTTTAAGAAAATCCCGCGGTCCAAGCAGGCGTTTGGCCTTATAGTCGTCAATTTACTGGCAGCTTCTTGAGACGTACGTGGACACAAGGCATCGTGGACCCAGGCCAAGCTGTCTGACTCTCTTAGTCCGTCAACGAAAATACGAGCCCGTACGAGAGTAGCTCAAAACTTTGAGTGAAAGTAGGGTTCTTTATTAGCTTTGGATTCTTAAGCTCGTGGCTAAATAATTACAGCCGCATAGGCCGATCTTCCAAGTTATGCCGCGCTTACCAAGGTTGGTCTGTGGATTGCTGACCATCTGTCATAGCGAGTTTCTTCCGTACCTCGTAAAGAACGTAAAGCCGTTGGTCCCGGCTGTCACTTGTAGATCTTTGACAGTTGTTACTATTAATCAGAAGCTCAAAGTCTGACATCCGGCCTTACCATGAGTATCGTATTTACCCAGTTACTGGGTTGTGGAGGTCCGATAGGCAGTCGCTCCATGTGAAATACTGATATTCAGCTGCATTTGGGTCGACTGGGAGCCGACCCTAATATACTTGGGAAAAGGCTAAGCAGATGATGAAGTTCTGAGAACCCATCACTCTTAAGAACTGTCTTATCATGTTGTCACCAAGTATTAGTTCGTACCACAGACTAATCTTATGTTCGTGCGTGATAAAGGTTAGGACACGCCCGAAACTTCGGCATAAACTACGGGTTTCGTGATTAGATAGTCTGTAGTACCTCAGCTCCCTGATCAGACGGCGAGTTATCTAAACCCACCCAGCATGAGATATTCAATTCAATTCAATTTATTTATTTCAGATTAAAATCCATAAAAATTACATAAAAACCAACAATAAATTAAAAATTATCAAACAAAAATAAAAAGATAATAAATAAATGAAAAATAAAATCAATATTAAATTAAAATTAAATTATAAAAACAAATTAAAATTAAATTATAAAATCAAAATTAAATTATACAATCGAAATTAAATTAAAATTAAATTATAAAATCAAAATTAAAAATAAAATCAAAATTAAACTGCTTGTAATTTATTGATATAAAATGCTTGTAATTTTTACCTAAAATTAAAACTACAAATATCAATGCTCATCTGCAATTAATGTCTGTGTAAGCAACCGCGACTGACACCAGTCGTTATGCAAATACTTCAACAGTTGCATTATAATCGCAGCAATTAGTCGCAGTTGCTTTAGTAATTGTTCTGACAGTTTGTAGGACTGTTAGAGGTTTAGCCTGTAATGTGGAAGTTGAATTGTCTTAAGTAGATTTACTTTTTTTTTTTTTATCGTGGTAGAATCATCAAATGAGTCCTCCCACCCCGGGCAGGGCGGGAGGGACTGTCAGACTTGTACTGACTAAAATCCACGGTGTCCTTCGATAGCCCTTTATGTTCCGGGGTCACGGTAATGAGATAAGTCCCGCGACCCCGGCAGGCTTTGGCCCTCTAGAGGGGGGCCTCGTCATCATGCTGACACTCCTTGAGGCGCGCGTGGAACACAACGCGCCGTCGACACGGGCATGGTCCATGGTCGGGTGGCGAGTTGCCCTTTACTCGCCGCCCGCATGCCCGCGCCTACGGTGGCCGGAGATCGTCCCGCGACGTCCGACGCCGTGGGCGTCTACCACTGCGGCTGGGGCGGAGGGAGGACGCTGTCCTCTCTCTCTCGCGGCTCGCCTCCTCCTTCACGAGCATAACTGCTTCGCAGAAGGAGGCGACCGCTTCCCACTCCGTCTCGCCCCGCAGCATGGCCTCGACCAATGCCGGGCGCGAGAGGTCTCCGCCTATCGCCGCCGAGAGGACACGGCGGTGCTCTGCCCAAGCGGGGCAGTCCTGCACCGTATGCTCCACCGTGTCCTCCCGGCGATCTTCGCAGTAAGTTGCATTGTCTTAAGTAGATTTACTTAGTAGAAACAAAATGTTCAGAAATGCTTTATATACTCACGCTTATGCTTTTGAATTCTTTTTTTTGGGAGTGGTCAAATTTTGAAACTAGAGAATACGAGTAAGTCACTTTACAAGATTTTGTCCCATACAGTAATTGCTAAAATTTGAAAAAAAAACGATAACTTAATTTAGTTAATTACTTAAAGGAGATTTTTAAAATCCAAAATGGTATCACGTTAAAGCCATTTTCATTATATGTATTACTATTTAACAGATGAGTACTCTATGTCCTATTAATACGAGTCAAAGAATCAACGTTAAGATCAGAATTAATTAAATCTTAGTTTTAATTTTAGTTATTGTTTTAAGTCAGTTTTTCGTTGATAAAGCATTAAAATAACTTATTGAATCATTATTACAAATTAACATTGAAATATATTTTCCTTGGCGTTTATCACATTATTTTTATTATTTTATTTTATGAGACCAAATTAAAATGTTTTTCTAGAAAATTCTTCTAACCATCATTCTATCATATCTAGAAAAAAAATCGCTACCCACGATCAAAAGAAACGTTACCAACACTTTTTCTCACGAAACTAAATAATTTGCATACCTACCCTACGTAAAAAATAGATCATTTGTCGTTAGAAAGAAAAGGATTCGCGCATCGTATACTAAATAGACAAAACCTGTTTAGCGATTCAGGACGCATCATTAGTAAATATTAGAAAACCAATTTATTTTTCAACTATGAAATAAAATTTAACCTGTATCACAATCACATAAGACTTAAAATAAATTTTTGCATACGCATAAAATTTGTCAACCCCTTTTCTCAGAGTAATTTTGAAGGAAAGTCGCCTGTGGCGCTAATGTATGCAAATTTTTGGACAGCCCTATCTTTTGTTGAAGTGTAACACAACCCTTAACATTATTCAAATAAGAAACATTTTTCTTGACTATTGTAATAGTTATATTTTTTACGAATTTAGGTTTTATTGCTATGGGTTAGGTTGTTTTTTTGATTGGAGAGATATTTTTTTCGCAATGTTCAAAGAGTTTTGCGATATTCAATTTAAGTGAATTGTGTTAAGGTCTATTTTTGAGTGTTGAGTGTCAAATGATTATACTGATTATGTTAAGTATGACGGATTAGGTAAATATCGCAATACTTAAAAGGATTTAAATGATATTTTTGATTAATTATTAACTATCTATCTTGAGGTCGGAATGGGTTCCAAACAATGTTCTCACAAGTGATATTTTTGCATAAATACCTTGGGAATATTCTGCGCAATGAAATTAATATTTTATTGAAATTTCGAGAATATTAAGTAGATTAATGTTATTTAAGAAGTAGCAAATTATATGACAGTTACAAAAAAAAATGATTTGAAAATAATTTAAAAATTAATTGAGCTTCCAATGGAAATAATTTACATAATTAAATTCAAAAGTTTGCAAAGATGTTTTTTACCCTTTTATACAAAAAGTACTGAACGGATTTTGATGAATCTCAACAATGATCTTGACAAAGATACTGCGTAACAAAACATGAATACATGCAGACAAAGCTGTAAGCAGGTACTAATATAAATTAATCTAAAAACTAAAACACTTCATCAGCCTGCCGGGGTCGCGGGACTAATGAATTACCGTGACCCCGGAAAGTGAAGGGCTATTGAAGGACACCGTGGATTTTAGTCGGTCCAAGTCTGATAGTCCCTTCTGCCCTGCTCTGGGGGGAGGACTCATCATTTGATGATTTTACCACGAAAAGAAATAAATACTTCATCAAAATCTATCCCAAATAACACAAACCTCAACTTCTATGGCACCTCATAATTAAAACAAAAAAAACGTAATCCACACTTATTTATGTATAATTCCCAGCACGGTTTTTCAACATTAGCGCCATATATTATCACTGGCAACATTTTTTGTAAACACAAACGCCGGTTGCCCCTCCGGGAGAACAGTAGTCTTATAAACTTTTTCTTATTTTTTGTGTTTTTTTTTTTTATTATTTCATTATTTTGTAAGCTCACTGGCAGTCATCAAAAGGTCGTTAGCAAGCTCACAATGTGTATATTGGCAATTTTTTTCTCGTAACTCAAAAATTGACTTTTGGTTCAGCCATTTTATTTTGTGATATTGTTAAATTATTATGATATGTCTATGTGGTATTGTTGTTATTTTTTGAACGGTGTGAAATAGTGTAATCTTTTGTTAGATGACAATTTAAAGTGATTCTAGTTTTTTGGCTGTCATCTTTTTTATTTATGTTGCCAACAAGTGGGGTTGACAAGTTTTTTTGTCGGTTTTTTAAGGTGATTTCCGCCAAAGAAACAGAACGCAATCAGCGCGATTTAAATTGTATTCAGGAGATGTAGTCAGTGTCAGTGTCACTGACAATTTTTATCGTAGTTTAGGTCCTAGAAGAAATCAGAACCTACTAAATATTTTTTTATAAATAAATTCTTTATTGTCATAAATTGTATAACATGAGTAGTGAGGCCCTGCCTCCTGCGCTAAGTATAGTACCTGTGTTACAGAAGCCAAAACTACTGGTTCAATATTAAAAAATATAACCTAAGATTTCTCTATGTATGTATATCTATATTCATCTTACAAGAAGATAATTATGCCGAGCACGTTTAGTTACATTAAAAAAAAAACAATAAAAAAAAGCAATATTTCATTCTTCAAATAAAAAAAACAACATTGCACAATTTGTCTGTAGGTACATGTAATTTATACTGTTGTTAACACCAACTGATTCAGTCTGATCCCCGTACTAGTATTAACTGTATTACGGTGGAACAGCTGTATTTATATGATTACTTCGCGCACTGGATTCACAAGTGATATTAAAGGACTTATTTATATGATTAAAAGTAAAAATATTGAACTTCATCGTATCAAATTCTTATAATCATACGTAGGTACGTAACAAAACTTAATTTGATGTTTAAATAACTTATAATTATATTAACAATACCTACCCATCTTTTTTACAAAATAACTGTAAAGCCAGGTAAAGTTTTTTACTCCTTACGTTTAAGCCACCAAATAATTTAATTCTATAACCAACACACATTAATTTTAACCCTGCAACTGCAAAGCTGTAATGTTAATAAACAACAAAAACAAAATACAAAACATGGCAGTTCTGAATTTAGAAACGAAAAAAAAGTGCAACATTTAACAGTTAAACTCTTAGATGTTGCACTTTTTTTGTTTGCCAACAACGTTAACTACATAATTATCATTTTTACCACAAAATAATAATTATAATTATAGGATACTTTCACGCGTGCTTCGTAAGGCGTTTGCGTGTATCCAAGCGAAAATTCGCGTGATTTGATAGTAAGTAATGATAAAAAAGAATATCGGAAAGTGTGAGCCCGATCTGATAAAGGTGGTGATTGACGTACGATGCGCAGGAGTGTGAAAGAAGGGGGTTTAGTTATAGGTGGTTTGTTTGTTGTTTGTGTTAATTGGGGATTAATGAGCAGATGAAATCAAATGTTCAACTGGGTGTGGATGGCTATTTCCAAAACTATAAGGAAAATCGAAAAATACTGAAAAGAGTCTCGAGGCCGATTTTGATGAAAACTAAAACTGCATCATTAGAATTTTGAAAAATCAATCATTCCCGCCAGGAATCGAACATGTTGATTTCTGAAAAAAATCACACCCTGTATTATTTATTATTCAGCATGTTTTTTTTTCCAAAATCAACAGGTTTTGGTCATCCATGCCTTGTTGGAAAATTCACCCTGTATAGGTAATTTTGCAAGGCGATTTCGGTTAAACAGAAGCAGATTATCGTGACCTTGGAACGTAAGAAGCAATTGAAGGAACCCAGTGTAGGGGAAAAGTGTATAAGACGGGGACGTTAATAATCGCGAGGTATAATGGGGACATACACTCTTTAGGCATACTTAACACAACACTAACGTAGAGCAAGCGCCATCAGGACGTAATTTGCAAGCGGCCAGACGGAAATAGCGTCCTGTTGGCGCTTGTGCTACGTTAGTTTTGTGTTAAGTTTGCCTTAGGTGTGTGATTTCCCATCATATCTCGTGTCTCCGTCTTAACACTGTTCCCCTATTTGGAGTCTGATAGTCCGTTTAACAACAAAAAAATAGTACAGGTTTTTTAAATAATTATTGACAAATAAATTACATACACACGCAGTCTTTGAATCGTTTTATCAGAAACCATGACGCTAAGAATATAAATTGAATTGAAATAAACTTTGTTCCGGGTTTCCAAATCAACTCATTAATTTGAAACACAATAGGTCCAAATAATAAATAGTCAATAATAAGCACAACCAAGACAATCATTCGTCTTCGTCAAACAAAACTTGAACCGTAATAATTTAATATTAAAAAAGTACAATTAATTCTTTCTCACAGGAAGATTTAACTCCAGTCAGCCGTCAAAATCAGATTAATATTTGACAAAGAACACTAACCAACCGTCAAAATTACCGATGTCTTAATTACGGAACGTCAAAATCAATTATGCACAAAAATCTTTTCATAATTTGAATAAGACGTATTCTCTAATCGTTTATCAAATTCGCTTGAGGGTTATTCTGAATGAAAGCAGACATTTGGGAGGTTCACCCTTCATTGTTTCCTTTGGTTAAAACGATTAATTGGAACTGTTGAGAATCGATTTTGTATATCGACTGAGAAAGGGTTAGTTTTAATCGTTATTCGTTTTTTTTTTCAACTATTATTGTCTTTCACAGAAGACAGTAAACTCACGGCATGTCGATTTGATACTTTTTGGAATTGCAAATCGGTTGTATGATATTATAGTGGCTGGTTGAATGGATGAAATATTTTGTTTCTTTTAAAAACATCATCTTATAAGCTATGGGTATGTCAACCCTGGGTCGCGGGACTAACGAGCTACCGTGACCCTGCAACGTAAAGGGCTATTTTGAGAGTCACCGTGGATTTTAGTCAGTACAAGTCTGACAGTCCCTCCTGCTCTGTCCTGGGTAGGATGACTCATTCGACGATTTTAGCACCCTAAAAAAAGTATGGTCACATTGTACACCGATTACTCCGAGGTTTGTATTCCAATTTGTATGATTCTTTTTTGTTCAACGTACTTGCCATTTAATCCCATCAAAATTTTTCATTTCAGTTTTGTTTACAAAGTTTAATATAAGGCTGATTTAGTAGAGTCAGATTCATTAAAAGTTTTTAAGCTATTGCATAGCTTTTATCGCGGACTCTGAGCGCGGCGCGGCGACCGAATCAAAAAATTTTCAAAAACCTAACGAAAATACCTGACACCACGCATCGTCTAACATCGTTTCAGTTCGGGAGACTTCGGCAATCATAAAAATATTCGTCATAAAAATAATTTACTTTTTTTTTACTGATTCTAAACGGCCAGATACAAAAGGAGTTTTCACAATGAAACGTACTTATAAAATTCTCCTACAACAAAGAAGTTCTTTATTACAGTAGTGCACCACAAACATTTTAAATAAATTATATTCCCGTTAAATATACGCGGTAGGCGATTTTATTCTTTTAAAATAAAATAAAAAAGTAATGCAATAGCTTCACCGCGGCAGTCTCCGAGTGCCACGTGTATTTTTTTTAATTACTTTGAGCTTGTCAGCGCAAAAATAAGACAAAAATCATGAATACAGAACTCAGTTAACCTTTTAACATCCACATAATCTATTTCACATAAAACCAATGTCTGATTCTTTTCCATAAGGGTGAATCTTCCCTAAGATTTTACGCTTGATTTGACACGAATTAATACCCTTTTGTAGTTCAGATATTAATTATATTGCAAACCAGGTGTGTTACTAGTATTTTTTGAATATCACGCCTATATGCGTAGATGATCGCCAGAAGCAATTTGTAATGTTTTCTAATTTGTTTAGCGAATGGTAAACGTGATTTAAATTGAGGTAGTCTGTGAGAAAATATATGTAATAAGTATTTGATATTCATATAGGGCGTTACGATTTACTAGTGTGGCACATCGTTTAAAATGTCCAACGATGGTCTATGATACATTGAATGATAAATCATTCAATGTATCATAGACCATCGTTGGACATTTACAAAATAATGAGAAAAAATGTGGTAATAAAGCTCGAATTTAGTCATAATTATCTTAATCTCGTAAACTGATTTCGGCGAGAGGGAAAAGTACTCACTTTGATTACAAAATTTTAAATAATCCGCAACATCACTTCTCGTAAACTGATTCGGCGAGAGGGGAAAGTACTCACTCTTGAGATCCTTCTGTACGTTCTACTTTTTCAATAAAACACCCATGTAACTTCTTCATAAACTGTATTCTACATAATAAAATATATACGCTATCAAATAAATCACTCACAATACTTTTACATGTTTTTTTCCTAATTCAATGCTATCCCAATAACCAAAACATTCCCCAGATTTTTTCTCAGTTTGACAATGCTTTACACCATAAATCTTTATCAAAACTATTAAAAACATCTGTATACGTTAAAAATGAAGTCTCTAAATCATAATCTTTTAGCCATGCTGGCAATCTTCTCTCTCGATTTGGTAATATTCTCCGTCCAACATTAACTGCTTCAACTGCATCTTCAAACTCATCACTAGTCTCAACTCCTGTGTCATTTCTAACTTCCCCTCTCAAAATATTATTATCTTCAACATCAACTCCAACACTAAAAGATAATTATGACTAAATTCGAGCTTTATTACCACATTTTTTCTCATTATTTTAAATTACGGCATTTAGTCTAACAGTTTAAGTATTCAAAAATTGAATAAAAAACTGATTTCTAAGCTAGTGTATAGCTTTTATCGCGGGCTCTATCGGAATCAAGAAATTCCATGACGAAAATACCTAAGGAAAAAATCTAACACTCGTCTAACGTCATTTCAGTTCGGGAGACTTCGGCAATCATAAAAAGTTCCGTCATAAAGACAATTTACTACTGATTCTAAACGGCCAGCTACAAAAGGAGGTTTTCACAATAAAACCTACATAAAAAATTCTCGTACAACAAAGCAGAGTGCCGCAGTGGAAGCGTGCTGAGCCCATAACCTGTTGAAAATTTTGACCCAGTTTGGAAGTGAGACCTGGGAATCCTGCATATAAAAGACCCACTAATATCTTCATTATAATTTATTTTTCTTTATTACAATAGTGCACCACAAACATTTTAAATAAATGATATTCTCGTTAAATATCCGCGGTACGCGATAATTTTTTCTTGTTTTTTTTTTTAAAAAATGCTACGCAATAGCTTTACCGCGGCAGTCGCCGAGTGCCACACGTATTTTTTTAATTTAATTATGACTGTTTACTCCATTCTTTTGACAAGAATTTTTTCTTTTTTTTTTTTTTGTCTTACCTAGTACGGGTAGCTACTTGTTTGAGCCGTTATGGGTCCGAGTGCTCACAAAATTTTTAAAGGTATCCCCAGACAATTAGTCGACTCTTCACTTGACCAGAGGGCTGGCCTATTCCAAAGCCAACGAACCAGCATTTTCATACAACGTCACAATGCTGCCAGCGTTCTGGGCATAGTTCCCGTTGACAGCGATGTGGACGTATTCTTTGACGCCCTTTGAATGTTTTTCTGTTTATTTTTGTACATTTTACTTTGAAGTTTTTATTTATAGTTTGTATATAATTTATGTATTGTAGTATAATATATGATCCCGACCGATTTCGGCCACAGCGACTTGGATCTGCCTATTGAGAGCATCGCTGGTGTGCCCTCTGGTGACTGACATAGCCAATTTTTGCAGTGAAAGTATAATAACATAAACGTAAAAAAATATTAATTTAAATTTAACTACTTCCACAATGTTATATTTCTGTTATCTCCAATCTTTACGCCAACTCCACAAGGAACACGTTCATACAATAATTACATAAACTACTGAAATTCAGCAACCAAACCTGAATTTAGTCAGTCTTTGTTCTGCTTGACTGAATAAAAAAATAACTCATGTTTCTGTGGTACTAAGTCAATAGAAAAAATATTGCTTTAGAAGTAAGGCGTTACACGCACGGTCAGAATATTATGCATGAAAGGTGCAAGAGCTGGTGACCCTAAAAAAAAAATAAGCGCACTCAACCATTTATTAGTAAACTGGTACTGGTAGTGGGGTGGGATCCACAGGCTATCACTGTAATCTGGTGGTGATGACGAACCTATTGACGTTGGTATACTTCACCAGGGCAACTATTTGGTTGGTGGTAGTAGCAAACCATGCCGGTTTACTACTACCACCAACCAAATAGTTCAGAGCCTGAAAGTCATGTTCCGTGATTAAATAGAAAAAATCCATTCATCCTTCCTCATAAATTCTCTCATTCCTTAATTTATCTATACAACATTATTTTTAGTATATGCGAAACCTGAATATAGTTTGTTCAGAATCAGTAACTGATTCGATTCCAATAATTTTTACACCTTGTTATATTTTTTTCCAAAAAATTATTAATTAAATTTTATTACCAGTTAATTACAATACAATCACCGTATGGTTAGGTACCTATTGCCAAAATATTATTACGAGTGACACAGGAGACGTAGTTTACGCGGGTGTACCGCGAAATGAGCATGTTTTTGAACAACCAGGTAATTATACACCGTGTTCTTCACGTTATCCATAAACTTTAGCAAATACTTCTATGGCTTTTACAAATCAAATCCAACAAAGGAAGTAGTACTTAAAAAGGCTTCGTTACAAAGATATTTGTAATTTCATTTAATGAAATTTAATTGAGCTATGCAGTGAGAAAGTATCTTAATTTGAAATCTATCAAATA
This sequence comes from Agrotis exclamationis, assembly GCA_950005045.1. Classification (NCBI taxonomy): domain Eukaryota; kingdom Metazoa; phylum Arthropoda; class Insecta; order Lepidoptera; family Noctuidae; genus Agrotis; species Agrotis exclamationis. Next base: position 11,783,111 of record OX465443.1, read on the forward strand.
CTATTTGCATTTCATTTGTTTCAGCCCGCCAAATGTTATGAATGACGTTGCCAATTCGGATAAAGAGGCATGCATATCGGGTTATTTACGTCTAGGTATTTAGTTTGTATGAAAATTAACAAAAAATAAAAAATAAGAATTTATTAATGTGTCCATAATGAAAAATGCTTACTTCCGTGGTTTGAACATCTGGTCGAAGTTTATGTATATCGTCCGGAACACGGTGTATACAAGCTTATAACTTTGTAATTTTTTATGATACGGTTTTAAAATTTTGTACATAGATTATTTACAGAAAAATACTAGACAGGTGTATCGGGTTTCGCTTAAACAAAAAATAATGTGTATATTATATTAATAAAAGTAGTTTTAATTCATAATAGGGTAGTTTGCTGCATAAATAAATTGAAAAGCTGTGTAGGCAGCCAGTTGAGTATTGAAAAATAATCAACACGTATTTTTTTGTCTTTTTAAATCAATGAATATTGACAAAGATAAAACGACGCGACGCGACGCCTCGAAATTCGGCAATGGAGGTTTCGGTTGTATCTTCGTGAATACAGGTCTAATATTTTTTTTTTATAATCTATATTTCCGACTTAATATTTATTTCTGTGTAAAACAGCCTGTTGAGACTAATAACTGGTTTCACCAAACTATGTAGCAAGTTATAACGTTCTCAAAATCCAAACACACAAACCCACTTGAATTGAAACGTCAGACTCCGGCGGCTCACACCCTTACTTATTTTGAACGAAGGGCGCTTGGGTATTACCGCTTTATACAATTAACTGGATGAAGTCAAGCAATTTGTTAACTGTATTGACAGAAACTTGGCTGGCTCTCATTCAGGTTGGCTACATTTGAGTTGTAAAGGTAGGTACTATGGAGTTCTTAAATCTTTAATCAAATGAGTCCTTCCGTCCTGGTGTAAGCGGACAAGACTTTCAATCCTTGGGTGTGTGCTTATCAGGACAAAGGTGCCTTTTTAAAACGGCCTGCGACCCTAATGGTTTGTCTTCACATAAGAAGAATGACTGCACTTTGTTCCGGCTCTATCTCTATCTCAACGTATTATGATATAAGTACTTGTAAGAACATAGTACCGCAATATAGTCAACATTGCACTATTTCAGAACTATAAAGTTGGTGTTGCAGTTTTTTTTTTTGCGTGTTAAAATCATCAAATGAGTCCTCCCACCCAGGGCAGGGCGGGAGGGACTGTCAGACTTGTAGTGACTAAAATCCACGGTGTCCTTCATTAGCTCTTTACGTTCCAGGGTCACGGTAATGGAATAAGTCCCGCGACCCCGGCAGGCTTTGGCCCTCTAGAACACAACGCTGCTGAGGCTCTGGAACACAACGCGCCGTCGGCGTCGACCCGGGCATGGTCCATGGTCGAGCGGCGAGTTGCCCATTACTCGCCGCCCGCCCGATGCTCGCATGCCGATGGTGTTCCAGCTAATGATTTGAGTCCATTGCTTGACTCTAGCAGATTCAGTCTTAGCAACAGTTAGCAACAGAATTGAGTTTTCCTTCAGCTTCAAACTTCATAATCATTTTTTACACTTCTTGACACCTGACGCCATACCACAAGATTTCAGTATTTTATTTAGAGCTAACGTTTATTGTATGGGAAAACGAAAAATCGCTTCTAGTTTACGAACTAAGAACTATTTTTCTTCTCCTTCAAATTAATGCCAATGTTCCAGCTTACGTCACAAAACGGGAAAAGTGTTGAGGACCTCTGTTTCTGAACTTCTCACTGCTCAGAAACGGAACACTTAATTTTCACTAATGTTATATCAAGCGTCGGATCATGCTCCATATTAATTACTGGTAGTCAATTGCATCTTGAAATCCGACCTCATATAGAAAGGAAACGACTAGGCAGATTAAGATGCAACATTTGTCAAATCTTCCTGACCGAATAGCTCGCAAATTAAACTAAACCCTTCACTAAACATATCATAGACAAACCACTAACCTTCACAATCACAATCAACGCACACACTACAATGACCAGAAACAAAAGAAAACACAGGACAAACTAAGTACGCACGTAGAACGGTGGCCACAATTTTGACAGCGCGGAGACCGGTCTCAGAAGATTAATGGTCGTTCTACTCATCGCTGTAATGACGCCCCCGCCGCTTCGTCTAATGACATACAGTGTAGGGTGACTAGGCTTTTAGTGGGTTTTTCCTGTGTTTAAGTCGGTGGTTGTGGTAAAGAAAAAAAATTATTGAGGATTAATTTTGTTAGTTCGATAATTTTTTATATATTGCATTTGTAATACTAATTTAGTAAACTGCAATTTTTGTTGATACTTTGTATTTTCCTTAGCTTTCAAATACCTGTTTTATGTATTCAATCCAATTTTTTTTCTTGAGGTAGCCGTTATTATTCACAGTAACTTGAATTAATATAATTAAAAACGCGTATAAATGTCAATTGACTAACTAAAGTATCATGGAATACTCGTAGTTTTAGTTTTTTTCGAAATCGGTGTAAAATGTAGTGAAATTTTCCATGATAAACCAGCCCATCATCTTCCTGGCCTTGTCTAAGCTATTTTGGGTAGGGCATTACATTCTTTTTTTTTTCATTTTCCGCTATCAGACGTCCGTCAATGACCAGACAGTGTACAAAATCTAAACAAGAAAGATTTTTTGAGGAAATAAAAATTCAGCTGCGAGCGGGGCTCGAACCTCCGTCTTCTTGATAAGTAGTCCAGATGCCTTACCAATTAGGCAATCGCAACCACTCATTTCGAAGCTGGATCATTCACTCCCTTGTTTTTTACGCTTTACGCGATGAGCAGGCGTTATTGCGTTTAAATATATATTTCTAGGAACAGTGGTGGCCCAGTGGTATCGGCCTCGACTCACGAGTTGTAGGTCATGCGTTCGAACCCCGTCAGGCGCAGTACTTTGTGTAATTTATTTTAACACCACTGCTCTCAACACGGGTAAGGAAAACATCGTGAGGAAACCGGCATGTCCTAGAACCAAAAATTCGAAGACATGTGACATGTACCAATCCGCACTGGGCCCGCGTGGTAGATTACGGCCCACTCCCTCTTACAGAGAGGAGGCCTGTGTCCCAGCAGTGGGAACATTTATAGGCTGATGATGATGATATAATTCTAAACAAGAAACATTAAAAAAAACACATAGGTAAATCCCCTTCCATCAAAGCAAAACTTAAACCAGGACTATCCCACATCTCCCAAACTCACAGACACCACCAAAACATCCTTGGTTAATGTCTCAACCGTAGAAAAAAGCCTGGCATGTTTATCTTGGATGGGACGCAGCGTCGTTGCGAATTGCCCCTGCCCCGAAATTCGTTCCCTAATCGATTTTACTTGGGACCGAACTAATTCGCCGAATTAATCGTGGACACCCTTGTGTATGGCTAATTTCCTTGTTTATTGTTAATGATAATAGTTTTGTATTGTTTATTGTGTATTTTTGTTCATTTTTTCCTTTGATATTGGTAGGTAATTAAGATGATGGTGTAGTCTGGGTTTAGAGGTCGGATAGGCAGTTGCTATGTGTAAAATAATGGATTACTAATTTTCATCTGGTAAGACTGGAAGCTAGAATTAGAAGCTAACCTTAAAATATGTAGTTGTGTTAGAGAGAATTATGATTTACAACTAATTCGCTGAACTTGAACTGTAGCTTTGAAGCTTTTCCTGATTTTTCGTAGCATAGACTAAAAGTTGGAAAAAAAATCTAGACCTTTAAATCCTACCTAGCACACTTTTGTGAATAAAAATTCGAAATAGCATTATTAGCCTGTATTTTCCCACTGATGGGACACCCTACTTTATATTAGAGCGAATGAGCTATAATAATAATTCATCAAGTTTGCAGATCGGCAGACGAATTGTCTTCAAATGTTTGGTTCTAAGAAAAGCTGGTTACCTCACCGTTTATTTTTGAGCTAATTGAAAAACTAAATTAAAGGGATAAAAATCCTTAAGTTTGGTTCCGTAAGCCATGATCAACCAACGTTACTCCTAACTAATATTTTAACATAACCCACTCCTTCTCACATGATGTAGGAAAATACCAGTGACCCAGCTGTGGGAATGTCATAAGAATATTATTACTTTTGTTATTATCCACTTTTAGTATCGTTCAAGGCCATTGGAGAAAAAAATCGTGGACACACTGCTGCAATATCTACAGAGAAACTACATCTTTACTATACCCCCGAAATCTCAGTCGTTATAAACCGAATACTGGGTCCCCCAGGGTCTTATACCAAAGAAAACTTACTATCGAACAAACAGACAAACCGATATATTGCTCGTAGAGGCAATAAATGGACAGCCAAACTTTTTTATTAGTATACTTTTAGGAACTAAAGTGAGGATTGCGATGTCTAGCAGCTATTGTAGGACATTGAGTCGGTTATAACTTATAAGTTTTGTAAGAATTTTAGTTTTATTGTGTGGTGTTATGGTCGGTTTTGTTGATGGTGTGGTTTATAGGTCTTTTCTTTTCCCCATTTTAAGTATGAAAGCAGTAATCTTCCCTCATTGGTACCTTTAGTATTTAACTATATTTTACTTTTCAAGTATAGGTTAACGTACGACAAATTACCACTGAGTATTGTGCCCCAGTGGTGGTGATCATAGAGAGGAAATCGGCATAGCCATGGAAAAATAATCGAAAACATGGCAACAGCTCACAACCCATATAGGACACGCGTAGTGGATTACTGCCCACAGTGCCCACTTCAACTCACAGAGTGTCACAGCAAAACGTTCCAGACTTGATATTCTAAAAAAAATATAAGCCCTTTACATGTCTAGCCAAAAGAAATAAAGTGCTTACTGTCGTCCAGTGAATCTTTATATTTATTTCAGCTTTTTTTTGTAAATAAAAAAAGTCCTTTTAAAAAGTCGTAATCTATGCAGTCAAATACTTCCTTATATTTATTTGATACTTTAGTGTCTTTTAAAAGACGCACTAACTCATCTTTTTTTTTCTTTGTTTTTTTTTTTTCAAAATAAAAGAAAAGAACACCTTTCTATCATCAGCCAGTTACACACCATATTTACAATACCCAATAAATAATATTACAATACAATATTATGATGTTATACACAAAAGAAAGAGTTTTATCGCCATATATTTTGGGCACATAAATTCTGAGGTTGCTACTCTTAAGTATTATTTGTTAAGGGGTGAGTGAACTGTCTTATGGGGTTGAGTTTTTGGTCCTGGAATTAGGTGGATGGATTGGTGTTGATACTTTGTGTTTCGCAAAGTATTAAATCTGAGGCCTCAGCAAAAGATTTCCGTATTTTGCTTACTGCAAACTTGATGTATGTACTACGTTATTATTGTAAGAAAAATGAAAATGCGCCTGTACTGTATAAACGAGGATTTTTTTTACATTAAATTAACGTCAATATTCCTGTAAATGAATTTGTACTTGTATGTATTATCATGATATGGAACAAAACTAGAGACTCAGTTTATACGTTATTGTTTTTTGTTGAGACAGAGAAAAGTAATAAGTAAATAGAATAAATATTTATCAAGATGAAAAAGTTTTGGGAGCGGTTGGATTTAGAAGTCTTTATAAAACAAAAGTCTAAATACCTACACTCAGTACTGGGTGGCTAAAAGTTTAAAAAGAAAAATAATGAAACAAATCTAAGGAAAAAACATACCTAATTATCTTCATTTTAACAATGTACTAGCTTCTGCCCGCGACTTCGTACGCGGATCCTGTTGCTTATGCCAGCGACAACGGAGTCGTCAAAATCGAAAATCTGAAACGTCTGATGTCCAATAGAGCCCGGGTAAATAATAAATGGGAGTTCTGGCCAGTAGAGTCAGATTTTTAATGATATACCATCGTCATGGAAAATCAGTCCTAAAGTCTTACCGCCTTCACCGCGTGGAGGTACTCCCAGTTTATGTTATTTTATGATTAATAAGTCCCGCGACCCCGGCAGGCTTTTGCCCTCTAAAGGGGGACCCCGTCATAATGCTGACACTCTTTGAGGCGCGCGTGGAACACAACGCGCCGTCGACCCGGGCATGGTCCAAGTTCTGACAGCGAGTCACCCATTACTCGCCGCCCGCATGCCCGAGCCTACGGTGGCTGGAGATCGTCTGGCAACGTCCGTCACCGTAGGCGTCTACCACTGCGGCTGGGGTGGAGGGAGGACGCTGTCCTCTCCCTCACGCGGCGCGCCTCCGCCTTTCATAGCATGACTGCTTCGCAGAAGAAGGCGACCGCTTCCCACTCCGTCTCGCATGGCCTCGACCAATGCCGGGCGCGAGAGGTCTCCGCCTGTCACCGTCGTGAGGACACGGCGGTGCTCTGCCCAAGCGGAGCAGTGCTGCACCGAATGCTACACCGTGTCCTCCGGGCGATCCTCGCAGTGGTGACACCCAGGTGTTTTTTCGGCCTATGGTTGAATTGAATTTATGCAGTCCTAGTACATTTTTTTGGGTATTCAGTATTCACCGAAATACTTTTTTAGCATTGAAGACCGGTGGGCGCCGGTCGGCATGAGCAGTGGTGGCCCAGTGGTATCGGCCTCGACTTACGAGTTGTAGGTCGTGGGTTCGAACCCCGTCAGGCGCATTACTTTGTGTAATATAATTCAATACCACTGCTCTCAAAACGGTGAAGGAAAACATCGTGAGGAAACCGGCATGTCCTAGAACCAAAAATTCGAAGACATGTGACATTTACCAATCCGCACTGGGCCCGCGTGGTAGATTACGGCCCACTCCCTCTCACAGAGAGGAGGCCTGTGTCCCAGCAGTGGGAACATTTATAGGCTGATGATGATGTCACGTTTCACGGAAACAGGATAAAAATTTGATCGTCTTGGTAGCGGCATGGCATATATAATTATGATAATATCGGCACAATAAGTTTAGAAACTCAATACAAACAAATCAACCGGTCAATTGATGTTTTGATTGATACATTTTTCGTTTTGCTCATTTGCTGTCATTCCATGTCAATTGCGTTTTATTATACCACGTTTTATGTCACGTCTCACGGAAACCGGATAAAACAAAACAAAATTAAAAAAGGTAAAAAGTATCCTATATGTTTCTCCTGGTTCTAAGCTACCTCCCCACCAATTTTCAGCCAAATCGGTTCAGCCGTTCTTGAGTTATAAATAGTGTAACTAACACGACTTTCTTTTATATACAGTGTGTCCGGACACGAGTTAGCGATACTTGAAGGGGATATTATAGACTCATTTTCATCGACAAAACTGCTTTTAAAAAAATCCTTACTCCAACACCTCGCGAATGGCGGCCATTTAAGTTTTTTGATTTGTCAAACTGTGGTATGGCAAATATCTTTAAATCCAAGAGACCTACAAACATGCCAATGACTTTATTGCAAAGTTAAATATTAAGGCTTTTCAAAAACCTGTGAAAGTTTCCTTATAATATGTAAAAAGAACCAAAAAACGTGGGCAAACACGAAATAGTACAAAAAATTACTGAATATTTTCACATTTTATACTCTAGCACGAAAAGTACCCCTGTATTTTGCTTAGGTTTTTGCATTAAATTACAAGTATTTGAGTTAGGCTATAAAATGGTATCAAAATTATTTCTCTACGTCAAGTACTTTAGGAGTTATTCTTACTTGAACATAACCCTTCCTTAGCGAATGTACCCCAATATTACAGGTGTCGCATTCTTTGGGCGAGCTAAATCGTTTCAGTGTAAATTTATGAGCTGTCATTATTAACCACCATGTAAATGATCCCAACGAATCACCCATAAACTGAAATGGCCCATTTTTTGAATTTATTCAAAGAATTTTTTTTCATAAATTAAACAAAAAATGTATTATTTCAGTTTAATGGTGATTCGTTGGGATCATTTACGTGGTGGTTAATAATGCCAGCTTATAAATTCACGTTGAAACGGTTTAGCTCGCCCAAAGAATGCAGCTTCTGTAACGTTGGTGGTACATGCGCTAAGGAAGGGTTATGTTCAAGTGAGAATAACTCCTAAAATACTTAACGTAGAGTGATAATTTTGATATAATTTTATAGCCTGACTCAAATACTTTTAACTTAATGCAAAAACCTAAGCAAAATACAGGGGTACTTTTCGAGCTAAAGTATAAAATGTGAAAATATTCATTAATTTTTGTGTACAATTTCATGTTTGCCCACGTTTTTTGGTTCTTTCTACATATTATTTAGAAAACTATTGCAAGTTTTTGAAAAGCCTTAACATTTAACTTTGCAATAAAGTCATTTGCATGTATGTAGGTCTCTTGGATTCAAAGATATTTGCATTTTATTGTACATACCCCAGTTCGACAAATCAAAAAACTAAAATGGCTGCCATTCGCGAGGTGTTGGAGTAAGAATTTTTTTAAAAGCAGTTTTGTCGATGAAAATGAGTCTATAATATTCCCTTCAAGTATCGCTAACTCGTGTCCGGACACACTGTATACAGGGTGTCCAGTAATGAATGGATAACCTTGGAATGGGTCATAGTAGAACTAAAGGCGATTCAGAAAAAAATACGAAAAAAAATCAATACCTAGTATTTTCTAAGATATGTCACTTTTAAAAATATTGATAATTTTTGGTACCCTACTTTACATTCTTACACACCACGACCACAAATTGATGAATTCCATCATTTTTTTACTGTTAAAATAATCTACATTAACTGAGCTGATAGATGAGCAGTAAATAGTAACACTGTTAACACACGGCTTTTCAAAAAATTAACTCGAATTAGTGCTTTAGTGAAAAAAATGAGAAAAAATTTCGTTATGACAAAGTTTAAGCAGCCATAGCATGAAAAAAACGTATGGCAACACACGTGACCAATAATTTTTAAATAATGTGTACTTAATGCAGATTTTGAAATGGTATTACTTATCATTGTACCTAATGTAAATAATGAATTATTGCTAATTGTGTTTGAAAGGAGAGAAAATTGCTGCTGAGAAAAGTTTGAAATATTCAGGTATTCCAGGTAAACCCCACACATTTTAAGAATTTCACCGAAGTAAAAAAAGTCTCATCTTCTAGACGCTTAGAATGACACCTATTTCAAATCTGTTGGATACCTTCACCTAGGTTGATTAGCAAATTTCTCTCCTTTCAAACACAAATAGCAATTATTCATTATCTTCAATAGGTACAATGACAAAAAAAAACGTATGGCAACCCAAGTGACCAATAATTTTTAAATGATATGCACTTAATGCAGATTTCAAAATGGTATTATTCATCACTGTACCTATTGAAAATAATGAGTAATTGCTATTTGTGTTTGAAAGGAGAGAAATTGGCTTACCTAACCTAACCTGAGTGAAGGTGGGTGAAGGTATCCAACAGATTTGAAATAGGTGTCATTCGAAGCGTCTAGAAGATGAGACTTTTTTTTTCTTCGGTGAAATTCTTAAAATGTGTGGGGTTTACCTGGACTACCTGAATATTTCAAACTTTTCTCAGCAGTAATTTTCTCTCCTTTCAAACTCAATTAGCAATAATTCATTATTTACATTAGGTACAATGATAAGTAATACCTTTTTGAAATTTGCATTAAATGCATATTATTTTAAAATTATTGGTCACCTGTGTTGCCATACGTTTTTTTCATGCTATGGTTGCTTAAACTTTGTCTCAATGAAAATTTTTCTCAATTTTTTCACTAAAGTACTAATTCGAGTTCATTTTTTAAAAAGCTGTTTAGTAGCTGTGTTACTATTTACTGCTCGTCTATTAGCTCAGTTAATTTAGATTATTTTGTCAATAAAAAAATGATGGAATTCATAAATTTGTGGCCGTGGTGTGCAAGAATGTAAAGTAGGGTACCAAAATTTTTCAATATTCTTAAAAGTGACATATCTTAGAAAATACTCGGTATTGATTTTTTTTTGTATTTTTTTCTGAATCGCCTTTAGTTTTACTATGACCCATTCCTAGGTTATCCATTCATTACTGGACACCCTGTATAGATTTATTAAAAAAAAACAAGTGTTGTAATTATCTTACATTTCCTTACAACATTATTTTTTTCTGTCTTTCACATTTTGTATTTTTGCCAATTACAATTCTCCAAAGTATCAAAACCTCTATGTTGTACTATACAAGCATAAATTACCTGTCTTGTCATTCGATTCTCATACGACAACAGTATTAAATGAAAGGGTGCAACCGCTACATTTTTTGCGAACTTTTTTTTTCTTTCTTCATTTTTTTCTATCTTTCCTAACTGTATTTGTCACCATCATTTTTTTGATAAGGAGATTAACATGTATGGAGCCTTTGTTATTTTTTTTTGGTTAAAAAGATAATTATGGTGCTCGAACAGTCAATGGGTATTTGGGAGATTATCCTTGTTAGTACTGTTATGGTGTTTTGGTGATGAAGTTATTAGTGAAAATTTCAATATAATCACCCTCAATGAATTAATAAAATAATTAGTAGAATTAAGTAAAAAGCCACTGCTCCAGGCCGTCATTTCTACATCTTTGACAGTTATATAAGAAGCTAATAATTTACTCAGAAGCAAATTATTTAATTAATTTTTAGGCCATTAGTTTAGGGCTTCAAAAACTCTCTGTGTGTGAGATGTTATCATTGTAAAAAAATCTCACTATCAAAAGATTGACTTTTTAAGAAATACAAAATCATTTTCTTAAACTTTAATAATATTTCATCCCTTATAATCTTTATTGTTTTATTTTAATTCAGACATTTTTAAAATACCCGGGTCAAATATTTATGGGGTACTGCTGGACCCCACGCGTGACGGAACGTTACCAAAAAGAACGCGTGTACTTAAAGGTTAAAGGATTTGTGTTTAGATAGACACTCGTGTTTAATTGCTCACGATGTTTTCATTAACTTATTTTTAATAGCAGTGTTGATTAAAATGGTTCTTTTCACGGAACAGAAAAAACAGGTTCTTTTCCTATATTTCAGTTATCCAAAGCTGTACATGTAGTTAAAGTTATTTCGGTTTTCAAAGTTTCACACCAACCCCGGTATGCACATAACTAGCAAAAATAAAATAAAGAAATACGGCAGTTGCTCTGCCGTAATAAAAACGTTACATTTTTCAGTAGCCGCTAACGTTTTGGTGATAATTTATTACAATCTCTCTCATAATGCAATGACAAGTTTCTTTAAACAAGAAAACACATCATAACTTCCTAGTTTTCCTACAAACTAACACACAAACACAATGTACAATTTAATTATTAGCTCATCTGAGCACAAAGAGACAATGAGCAATCAATTGCTCAGAAAATGCTACCTAATAATTAGCGGGAAGCGGACGCATAATGACGAATGTGCTAATTGATTTATTGACTTAGGGATGTTGTTTGATTAAATAATGACTTTACAGACATAAGCATAAACAAAGAAAAATGAATGGAAATAGAGAGTGATTTTTGAGACGACGAGTGATAGAGAAGAAAAGATAATGCATATTAAAACGGGTATATTTTTCGGTTGATTCAGCCGCACGGCAAGTCATTAGACGCATTATTTGCAAAAATGAGTACCTAGTAAAAAAAATAGTCAAATTATCGACAGTAAATTTTTACCGCACGGCAGGCCACACGTTAAAATCAATCGATAGCCACCTGAGTAAAGGCCTCATAAAGAGGTGCTGGGCCAAGATAAGAAAAATGAAATGATTACTTTAAAGAATGATGGCAGATATTTTTATTTAGAGATTACCTTCAAATACGAATTTCACATCTCTCAAAAAAAACCTATTCCCGACCTATTACCGAAAATGATAAGAAATAAATAACTAAAAGAGTTTCTATCTTGTTTTATAGATTTGCGTCTGATCACATTACATAATCATCTACACGATACAATATGTATTATTCTATATTTCAATATGCCTTGGAAACGACATTATCATAGAATCAGTCCATACCAATAATCATAATAACATGACACTAATTCAGACTTGACAATGCTACTAAGATTTTTAATGCTAAACCCAATTGAGATTCGAAGATCGACACAAGCTAAGCGCTTTACTCGTAATTTAAAATATCTACGAATTTTCCTTCTTAGAGCTATTTTCAAATACCCAAAATAATTCACAAAACATTGCCAAAATTCGTCGTACCGAGCCGTCACGTGATCGCCCCGCCATCCATCTTAAGGCGTCGACGGACCGACTCGCTGCGACTCATCTCGTTAATTTGTTACCACTGCCACTGTGTGTACAGGGCCTTAAGTAGACTTTTCGTTACAGTCGGTTTGTTTCCTTGTTTGTCGTGATGGTTTTTGGGGTAAGCAGGAATGTTAAAAGAAAGGTAAATAAAGCAAAATATTCAATTGAAAGAATGTGCAATTTTATGACTTGCATTTAACTTGTAATGTTTTTGACGGCACTATTGGCACAACGAGAGCAGTGGTGGCCAAGTGGTATCGGCCTCGACTTAAGAGTAGTAGGTCGTGGGTTCGAACCCAGCCAGGCGCATTACTTTGTGTAATTTATTTCATCACCACTGCTCTCAAAATGGTGAAGGAAAACATCGTGAGGAAACCGGCATGTCCTAGAACCAAAAATTCGAAGACATGTGACATCTACCAACCCGCTTTGGGCCAGGTGGATTATGGCCCACTCATCAGTGGGAACATTTATAGGCTGATGATGATGATGATGATTGGCACAAAGGCTGAACGATTGACTACTGCGTTGCCTGTCGTTTGGTTTCATTCCTACACGGAACAAATATTTGTGTGATAGATACAAATTCTTTTTCCGGGTCTGAGTGTGCCGCGGGACTCTCTAAACAGTTCACCATAGCTCTGGAACGTAAATGGCTATTGAAGGAACACCGTGGAATTTAGTCAGTATCAGTCTGACAGTATGTCCCGCTCCACATTGGGCTTAAGATTCATTTGATGATTTTAGAGCGTGCAAAAGTGGGTCTGGGTGAATTTATTAAAAAAAAAACCAATTCAAAACATGTAAGTACCTAAAAATACTATAAATCCCCAAAAAAATAATAAAACTGCACCAAAATTTCATAAGACATCAATTAGAAAAATAAAATAAAATAAAAAATATCCCTCCTCTGTTCCCCCCGGATAATCCCGCTGTGATCCACAAAGGCAGGGTAATCTTCACGACGTATCTGTCAATGTCACCGACAGACACACACGATCGTTATCGTGACGTTGATGCGACGGCAGTGTGAAGATGCCTTTATAGTCAGTTGATAGTACTGGTTTAGATCGGTTTGAAAGTCTGATCTTAGAATCTCATGAGTGAAGAGGAAACATATTTTTTTCCTACTCCTCCGCTATTCCTTTCTGATTAATTTCGTTGCAGGATCCAAGACAGATAAATTCATTCTCCGGGACACGTCGAGCTTCATTGTCTCGTCGCTTTTCTGGTGGTTGCCACTGTTGATTCTGGTTTTCAGGAGTTGTAGTGATTAGGGAATAATGTGGTGGGTTCATCCCAAAAAAAAAATCTAATGAGTCTTCAAATTCTTTATACCTATTTTTTAGGTGGTATTGACTTAAATCCATCGTATTCCTTCAATTGTCATTTACGTTCCAGAGCCATGGTAGCCTGTCTAGACAGTCTCATGACCATTGAAGTTTTTCTTTAATTTATATTATAGATATTATGTTATTATCGTTTCCTTCTACACCAATCACCCGATGAGCACGAGCAGTTTTTATTTATTTATTTTATTGTGTTTTTCTCCATTTTTTACGAACTTGTTTATTCAAACAGACAACGCTGAGTTAAAACACTCTGGTCAACGCACTATTTTTTTTTTTAATTAATGTATTGTAAAATCGACAATGTAAACAGTATGGTCACGGCTATCATTTGTAGATCTTTGACAGCCTCTACTGATAGTCATTTTTTTTTTGTTGGGACAAACCCACCACACTATTCCCAAACCACTGCAACTCCTGAGAGCCAGAATCAACAGTGGCAACCACCAGAAAAGCGCCAAGACAATGAAGCTCGACGTGTCCCGGAGAATGAATTTACCTGTCTTGGATCCTGCACGAAATTAATCAGAAAAGAATAGTGGAGGAGGAGGAAAAATATGTTTCCACTTCCCTCCGTGCAAGCAGGAGACAGAACAAAGCAAGGCCAATAGGCACAAAGGGACATTACAACTGGGAGAAGCCCAGTTGCCTTGCACCACGGGTAAAAATGACTACTAATATTAATGGGTCCTAAATTGTGAGCTGCTATATTTGATTCCAATAATAGGTATGGCAAAAACGCTTGAACGCACGGAAGTTTGTTCGAGTTTCCACAAGGTCCGTATAATAAATGACTCCAGATGTAGTCTGGACAGTATCCAACATAATATTGCGTTCGTTCTGCCAAAGAATACACTCCCAAAGAATATGATGTGCTGATTGTTCATATTCACAGTCAGGTGACGAACATTGACAAAAAGGCGAGGGAACAAGCTTAAAGGAAAACAATTTACTTTTAAAGTTACCATGTCCCGTGAGAAAAGATACTACTGATAGTCAGAAACCCATAAATCTGACGACAAGTTTTATTCAGTATTTGTTCTTATTTTTCTGAGCCTCATCCAATTCTAGGCAAAGGCATCCCCCAATTCCTATGAGCTCTGCTATCGGGCCACTTCAAAACGCCTCATGCTACTTTCCTAAATAGTTAATTATTCCAATATTTTCTCTGTAATGAATTGTACCTATATAAATACTGCACCTCTCCTGCATTCTATAAACGGTCTCAGAGGTCTTAAACAGATTCAATAACGTCAAAAATAATTCCCAAGAAGTTATTTCCTATTTGAAGCGTCTATAATAATAGAAGTTCTCAAAAAGAACAAAGTTGGCATGGTCGATAACTGGAGGCGTCACCCTGTTAGTGACGCAGATGGATGTGTCGCGACTGATGCGGTTGAATGAAACTGATAGATATTAGGGGACAAGGTTTTATTTACATGATCTTTGTAGACCATCTTTGTCTAAGTTGTGTCAAGCTTTTTTAAATCTATTACTATTTGAAAAATAAATCATTTACTGTGTAAGGTGAAAAATAGATTAACAGAGAGAGCCCTGGCACCCATAACACAAGTTTAATCTTAGCTTGGGTGTCAGTGGTACAATCGGAGATTTCTGCAATTTGAATAACCTTACTGTCATAATCTGATTTGTAATAACCAAAGTGATCCTATGTAAATTGCAATTTTTTGGAAATAAAGTTTTATTATTATTTTTATTATTATTATTATTTTCACTTTAAAACAAAATGATTGTAAATTTCGTACAGACAGTCGCTTTGAGACTACTTCGTATTTCTTCAACTACTTTCGTTACAATCATAATATTCGCGTAATGATTTATAAGACAGCTTATATTTTTGTCTTTTCCATTCCCTCAGATTCTCATTGCACGTAATTGCTGATTTTTTCAATAGTTTCACTTGCTTGAAGTGTTTTACTTTTTTTTTCAAGCATTGTTTATTTTAATTATTTCTTCATTCATTTAAATTTTTAAAGGTATTCACAAACGAAAAAAGAAACATTTCGGGAATGTAAAAATTAACTTATTATTTAAATCAAGCATTACTTCGAAGGCTTTATGTCAAATTGAACTTCTTGTAACAACTCTGGAAAACGAATGAATTATTTAAAAATGAAATCATGATTTCCAGTTGATTATACATATTTGGAAATTAGACACTACACTATTAAGCATTTCCCAGTAAAAGGTGTCTTATATTTTCCAAATTTAACTACTAAAAAGCCATACTGTCCGTAAGACCACTGACTTAACAAAATCCTAATACCTCATAATCTCGTGAAATCTAGTGGATTGAAGATAAATGGCGAAAGCGGGGTAGGCAGAGCTAACGATGACAGTGTGGCCGAGACGATTGGCTATCCATCACACACACACCCACTGTGTGATTGTACACACTATGATGTGAAGTGAAAGAGAGTATGTTTGAGGGAAGAAATGAGAAAGAAATTTTTGTAAGTTTTTGAAGAAAATATTGAAATGTGAGGACGTTTTTAGCTGAAAATCTAAGATATAAGCAACAGTAATAAAAAAATTTGTATCATGAAAATTTTAATATTTGGAATAGAAAGAAATAAAAAGAGACATTTCTGAAAAATTGTAAAAGAAAAAGGATGATAAGAAAGATGAAAGATGATGTTTACGGTCGATGACCTGTAGTTTACGGTTTCTAATCCCATATTTTGAAAAAAATAACTTTAACAAATGAGTCCTCCCGCTCTTTTTTATCGAAAGTGACGCAATCCAATTCTCTAGAGACCTTTTATGTATTCCAAATGCGAAAGTTTGTATACACGTATACAATGTACATGTTGCATTTTCACTTCAAAACGACTGAACCGATTCTGAATAATTCTTGTAGGTGGTAGGCTATAAAGAGGGAAAGCGAACCCATAAGCAACAAAATACCCTCCGTCTTGTTCTTGTCTCCGCCGCTGTCTTAACATATCATAGACTACTAGTGGCCCGTCCCAGCTTCGCACGGGTATATTTAGAACCGCTCGTCCGATTTTGTGCAAACTTCACATAAAGCATCTACTAAATAGTTCGAACAAAAGCCTAAACATTTGGTTTGGATTGGTGAGCCCGTTCTTGAGTTATAACATTACAACGAAAAGTGGCATTGATTTTTATATATTAGATGTAGATACAATAATAATTTATAGAATTTTATTACTTTAAACTCAAATAAAATAAAACCACGTTGCATGCTAACACATGTTGAACTCATCATCAAATTCTGCCGCAATGCAGAAGCAAGAAAGTAAAAAATAAATCGAAATTCTATTGTACTCGTACCAAACCGTTACTAGTAGAAAAGCCTCTAGGAATTTATAGGCAGTTTCAGATCCTACACTCTAACATTTTCCTGGCTTAAAGTTAGGATAGTTCTAGCATTACCTAAAAATATGTTACAACCTGGTATTTTCTTCCACAATTGGCCATCTGGCTAGCCTTATTTGGATGTCTTTTATTTCTACTTAGAAGTTTCGCTTTCATACGCGAACTCACAAGTTCAACCCCGGGCTAGAACCAATGTGTATATTTCAATGCACTTAGTGTGTAGTTGGACATCATTGATTTCGGTGAAACAAACTATCGGGAGGAAACCTAGACTAAGGGCTGATTTTTCAAAAGTCAGATAACTTTTATCTGAGTAATAAAAATAGCGGATTGGCATATTTTCTATAGATAAGCTGTCAAACCGCCATTTTTAACCGACTTCAAAAAAAGGAGGAGGTTCTCAATTCGGTCGGTATGTTTTTTTTTTTTTTTTTTTATGTATGTACACCGATTACTCCGAGGTTTCTGGTCCGATTAGTGTAATTCTTTTTTCGTTCGATGCAGTATACTTGCAGTTTGGTCCCATAAAAATTTCATCCAATTTGGTTCAGTACTTTTTATTTTGTGAGCATTTTTATTGATGGTTGATGTGATGATTTTTACTTTTTTGAGTGTTTGTTACGCGATTACTCCGCCAATTGTGGACCGATTTTCAAAATTCTTTTTTTGTTGCACAAGGAATAGTTCACTTTAGGGAACACTGCAAGTTTCATCAAAATCGGTTCAGCAGTTTTTGATAGGGAATTTTATTAGCTTATTGTGTACATGAGCGATGTTAATACCAGTGCTAAGGATTACCAAATTCTAGTGAACATTTAAAAAATGATGTATTTGACAAGAATTTGGGTTGAAATAATATTTAAACTAAAAAGAGTAAAATAAAAAACTTTTAAAAAAAAAATTTAACCGCCTTCAAAAACAACCACAAAAAAGGGTAAAATAACCTACAAAATAACTTTTCTTTCGGAAGTCGGTGGCATAAAAGACAACGAAATAAAAAAAACAAAGCCACCTACTTCCGAAAGAAAAGTTATTTTGTAGGTTATTTTACCCTTTTTTGTGGTTGTTTTTGAAGGCGGTTAGATTTTTTTTTTTTAAGTTTTTTATTTTACTCTTTTTAGTTTAAATATTATTTTTATTCCTCAGATAAAAGTTATCTGACTATTGAAAAATCAGCCCTTAAACAAATAATTATCTATCTTACCACAAATAAAGTTAATCTGTTGAACACTTGTCTAAAAAAATTGTAAACGTCAAAACGACACTTCACATTGATATAAGGCTCGTTTTGCAGTTACACTTTTTTTTGACAAGCGTTCAACAGATGTTTCTCTTTTTGTGGTAAGACGGTATAAGTCTAAAGCTATGTCAGATGTCTGTGGAGTTAATTAGAAAATGACACCAGAGGTGGCTACATCCTCACAGGAAAAATATAGAAATGTTTGAGAGAAAATGACTGCTTGGTGCTAAAATCGGTTCTATCATTTTGAAAGGTGGCCCCGATGGAGGACCAAAGCCTGCCAGGGTCGCAGGACTGTCTAATCAGGTAACAGTAACCCTGGGACCTGAAGGGCTATTGAAGGGATACTGTGAATTTTAGTCAGCACTAATCTGACAGTCCCTCCCATCCCTGGGAGGACTCATTTGACAGTTTTTACTACGACTAAAAATAAGGTAGGGACCGTGTATAACCGGAACAGTGTATAAGACGGGGACGTTAATAATCGCAAGGTATAATGGGGACATACACTCTTTAGGCATAGGTACTTAACACAACAATAACGTAGAGCAAGCGCCATCAGGACGTCATTTGCAAGCGGCCAGACGGAAATAGCGTCCTGTTGGCGCTTGTGCTACGTTAGTTTTGTGTTAAGTTTGCCTAAGACGGGGACGCGAGGTATGATGGGAAATCACACAGATTTCCCATCATACCTCGCGTCCCCGTCTTATACACTGTTCCCCTACTTGAAAGTTTATACATGCTCTTAATTTAGTAGTATTTCAAGTTAATCATACAAAACTATTTCCCCATAAAATACTAAAGAAAACTCCAAATCCTCGGTACCTTAAAACGTACAACCATAAAGATAATCAGCTACTTCCTGCAGAGCGCGGTTCCCGAGACGCGCGGTGACAAATGGACGAACACCGCAAATTGAGTTTAGATGCCCGCAGACGTTTAAACGTTTAATCATTCTACAATTTAGACGTTTTCTTTATTTTCCTTTGAGGGTATTTGTGATTTTTCTTTCTCTTTTTTAATATAAAGCAAGTAGGTTGACAGAAAAATGGTTGCGCAAGAATTTTAATGTGATTTGTTTGCTAATATTTTCTCTACACAAGTTTAGATTATGGAATATACCCTTAGCACGACTTTTCACTCTTTTACTTTACAGCGTCTTTTCAGTATTTACAGCGTTTCTTGTATGAAAAAATGGAACAGCGCCTCTGGTGTGCGAAGAAGGAACTAATTTTTTCCTTGAAAATTGTCACTTTGAAATTGTCAAAGTTCCAGTTTACTTTACGTCTCAAATACTGAAAACTCGTGCTAAGGGTACAGATTACTAGTCGATTACTGAGAATTGAAGCCAAAAACACAGAAGAAAAATTACCCCCGTCGTGATTTCTACGTAAAACAAGTGAACATCTTCAAGGAAAACATTTATAAAAAACCGGCCAAGTGCGAGTTGGACTCGCCCATGAAGGGTTCCGTAGTAGCAAGCATAGATTAGGGATATAATTGTATTGAGATTAGTAAGTAATATACACAAACAACAAAAATAACTTTGTTTTCCATAGTGTTTGTATGAATGGCAAAGTTATATTTGCGGTTTGTTTAAATGTACTATATCTCAAAAACTGCTAACTGTATCTCATCCAAACCAATTTTCGTTGGAAGTTTTTGTTGAGGTCTACATTATATATTTTTTTAGTTTTATCATTCTCTTATTTTAGAAGTTACGGGGGGGACCAACTTTTTACCACTTTGGAAGTGTCTCTCGCGCAAACTGTTCAGTTTAGAAAAAAATGATATTAGTAACCTCAATATCATTTTTGAAGACCTATCCATAGATACCCCACACGTATGTGTTTGGTGAAAAAAAATTTTTTGAGTTTCAATTCCAAGTATGGGGGGCACCCCCAAAATTTGTTTTGTTTTTATTTTTGTGCGAAAATCCTAATGCGGTTCACATAATACATCTACTTACCAAGTTTTAACAGGATAGCTCATATACTTTGGACAAAAAGTGGCTGTGACATACACGGACAGACAGACAGACAGACAGACATGACGAATCTATAAGGGTTCCGTTTTTGCCATTTGGCTACGGAACCCTAAAAAGTGGCTTAATTAAAAACGTAACGTTTTGTTTCGAACACGGAATCTGGACATTTTATAATTTAAGGACTCAAAACCCGGGGTCGCGGGACTTATGAATTACCGTGACCCCGAAACGTAAAGGGCTTTTGAAAGACACCGTGGATTTTAGTCCGTACGAGTCTGACAGTCCCTCTCGCCCTGCCCTGGGTGGGAGGACTAATTTCATGATTTTACCCAGATAAAAAAGGACACAAAACTAACATCTAAATGAATGCCTTAAAATAATAACCCTTTTGGATTTTCAACCTAAGACGCTGAAGCTGAACCTAAGCGTTGAAAATTCAACAACATTCTTTTTTTAACAGCCTATACTGTGTCCCACTGCTGGGCAAAGGCCTCCCCTTTCTTCTTCCAAACATCTCTGTTTTGGGCAAATTCTACCCATGCTTGCCCTGCGAACAACTGACAACTACAAATGACAGCCGGAACAAACGGCTTAACGTGCTTATCTAGTCAACTAGGGAATTCTATATGTACTGAAGGTCATCCATTTACGGATAAAAAAGCTGTTCATTGCATTTATGTTCGTCTAACTTGTCAAAATATACTGAACAGCAAATTAAGATTATTTAATGGCACGGTTTGCGCAGTGGGTGAGTGATCGACTGCTACGCAGCGTGTCGCGGGTTCGATTCCCGCACGGAACAAATATTTGTATGACCTGCAGGTAGTTGTTCCGGGTCTGGGTGTTTATGTATGTGAGTTTCTATGTTTGTAAATGCGCCCACGACACAGGAGATATATTAGTGTGCGGCCAGATTTTTTTTTTAAAAAAACCTGTAAAAAAAACTATCAAAAATAACGATTAATATAATGGATCTTCAATTTTTATATAAAAAGGAATCAATAGTTTGTAGTTGAAAATAAATACACATTAGAATTATAAAAAAATGGTCCCATCGTAAAACTTGTTTATACAATGACCCTGAAGAGGATTAAAACTACTTGGATATAATTATTATAGTATTATTTCTCTCAACAATTATTTTTATCTTAGCGAGGGCGTTTAAATACAGCCTCACTCTCTCCCTAAAGTAGGTAATGAGGGGAATAGGTTACCACGCCGCCCTTAAGTGAAGGGTTACTTAACTCAACTTAGCTGTCACTTGGATAAGTCGGCGAAAGATTTTTGTTAAGTTAATCTCAAGTGTTGGTGATATTGGTCGAATAAAGAGACTTTTGGGTAGATGTGGAATTGTCAAATAGTTTCTGTTGTTTAAACAAAATCAAAGTATTTATTTCAAGTAGGCAAAAAAATATAATTTAACACTACAAAATTATGGTGCTACATTCCCAGTCACAAGACATAATAACTGTGAAAGTACTGTAGATGCCCATTCTAAGGAGAAGAACGGGCAAGAAACTCCATGAACACTCTTTTTAGATCGCCAAAATTATTACAGAACCTTTGTTACATCATTCATTTTGAGATGATACATACATTAATAATTGTGAAGCTTCTATTATTTTCATTTTAATAATTATAATAATTTATTGATGACTTCTCTCTTCTCGTTTCCTCTCTTTCTTTTAAGCTATTACATAGCTTTTATTATAGCGGGCTCTGAGCGCGGCGCGACTCGGCGACCGAATCAAGAAATTTCCAAAACCCTAACGAAAAAACCTAAGGAAAATACCTGACACCACGCATCGTCTAACATCGTTTCAGTTCGGGAGACTTCGGCAATCATAAAAATATCTGTCATAAAGATAATTTACTTTTTCTTATTGATTCTAAACGGCCAGCTACAAAAGGATTTTTCACAATGAAACCTACTTATAAAATTCTCCTACAACAAAGAAGTTCTTTATTACAGTTATAGTGCACCACAAACATTTTAAATAAATTATAGTCTCGTTAAATATACGCGGTAGGAGATTTTATTCTAAAAAAAAATATATTATGCAATAGCTTCACCGCGGCAGTCTCCGAGGTCCACATGTATTTTTTTTTCGTGTTATGTTATGGCCACCCTCTGTTGTCAAAGCTAATTTAGTCACCTTTAGGAACCCCATATGCCTCTTTTATTAGATGGTACTAAAACGTGTAGGTATGTGTGTTTCTATGTTTGTAAGCGCACACATGAAACTGGAGAAATTTCTAATGTTGGGCAAAGTTTTTTTTAAATAAAAAAGGGTCCTCTTACTCACTGTAGAGCGGAACGGACGTTCAGACTCGTACTGCCAAAAATTTATCCTGTTGCTGTTAGCATTCCAGGGTAACGGTGTCCTTTACAGACGGTCCCGTGACAACAACAGATTTTGTCTAAGTGTCTAAACACACTGTGCCGAAGTTACGCGACCGAAGTTCGGCACAATTACGCTTGCAATGCTATTTGAATTACTGACGACACACTATGCCGAAATTACGTCGCGTCATAGCGTACAGCGTAACTTCGGGCGTAAGTTCAGCGGCAACTTATTCTGTGACCACACATTATACGCGACCGAAGTTCGGTTCGATTACCGACGAAGATCCGGGGGCGGGGAGCAGCAGGGAGCCGCCCGCGCCACCCGCGCCGAATTTATGCCGCGTAAGTTCGGCACTTATGGTGTGTCATATCAGCCGATTACGTCGGAATGTGAAATCAGCCGCCGAACTTCGGTCGCGTAACTTCGGCATAGCGTGTTTAGACACTAACAAGTCGGACAAAGTATTAGTCGGACAGAAGATCCGACAGAGTATCATAACTTTAAGCAACATTTATAAATAGACATACAATATTAGAAACTTCAGACATATTCCTTTGAGGTAGGTTATGTTTAACTCGTACAAGTGATTGATTCAGCATTATGAAACCAAATATTTCAGCGTTACAGGAGACGACAGTTCTTGCCACCCTGAAAATCAAATTACCTTGTTATTAAAACTTAGTTAAACTAGGTTTTGAAAACTGTGAAACGCCCTGAAATTCAGGATCTAACATAAAATTCCACTGTTATTGATTATCTATACAATGTTATTTCACCCGACAGCATAATATTTTACTACCCAAGACGACGGCACACATTGGAACGTCGACATACGTACATGTATTTTCACGCACACATACGTTGTTCGTGTATGTGTGAGCTTACACGTGTGTGGGTTAAGAAAAATACTCATGTCGCGGGCTTTTCTCGGAGATAGAGGTGGTGTGGAGTTGGTGTTAAGTAGATTTTTTTTTATCACCATGATTTTTTTACTAAAATTTTGAAGACTTTTTGATATGAATGGATTTACGGTACAATAATAAAAACGTTGATGATGTAAAGTTGTGTATCTTGTAAATCAGAAACCTTAGTTTATTATTTTTTAGAAGGCTGCAATATTTTGGAACTTTGACTAAACTTTTTAAATCATAGAGACGCCATATTTCAACTGCTTTATTTTTGCACGGGTGTTAATCAAAATGACGCCTTTAAATTTTTATTTAAAACTAGCTGACCCGGTAGAGATGGGCGCCGCCGTGTGCCCTCCGCACGCCGCCGCCGCCGCCGACATTCACCGCGCGGCGTGGTTGGCGTAAAGACGTGTATTTGTTATCGTGATTGACTCATCCAAAATTACTGAATCAATATTCCAACAATCATTGATGAACAGTTTCGGGGATATAACATCCCCTGTCTCACCCCCCTGCACAGCAGGATATGTTTAGACGCTGGTTCTGCACTTGGACACTCATAGTCGCGGCGTCATTCAGTGAAATATCTGTACACTTCGATTATGATTAATCCACAAATGCTAAGTACAGGGGCTGGTTATGCTCTTCGGACTTCTGTATAACCTGCCTCACTGTGTCGATGTGGTCTATGGTGCTAAATCCTCCGCGAAACCGAGCCTGCTCCGGAAGCTGAAACTCGTCATGTCTTCTTGCGAGACGGTTTGTGATGACCCTCGAAAACATTTTATAGACGTGGCTCAGGAGTAATATGGGTCGATAGTTTTTCAATAGGGTTTTGTCACCCTTCTTGAAAAAGAGGATCACAATACTCCTGTTCCACATCTTTGGAGTTCTCCCGGTGTCTAAAACAGAGTTGAATAGGTTTTGGAGCTTCCGAAGTACGGGCTTTCCACCTGCTTTCAGAAGCTCCGAAGTGACTCCGTCTTCTCCCGGGGCTTTTCCATGTTTACGCTGCCTGAGGGCCACCTCAACCTCATCTAGGCTGATTTGCAGCAGTTCATCGGTGTAATGGTGGGTCAGAGTGGCTCGGCTATACTCTGAAGACGTGGCTTGTGGACCACGACTGTCGTACAACCGGCCATAAGTCTTCTATCTCAGCTAGGATCTCCGGCTTTGAGGTTATGGTTTGGCCATTAGGTGATCTAAGGTTCGTCAGATGCGAGCTTTTTAGCTGTTGGGTGAACACTTTAGCACTCCGATTTTCTTCTATTGCCTTTTCGATTCGGCGTGTATTGGTGGTTCGGAGGTCACGTCGCCCTAACTTGCTTATTTTCTTATTGAGTTCTCGTTCCTCTGACGGTATAGCTTGCAGATCCCTTCTTCTGATGTCCAAATGTGTAAACCGGAGAGTCTCAGCCGAGAGATTAGACTTAGTACCTGTACTTTGCAGTTGGAAAATATTAATAATAAAAGAAATATGCCAATGGCCTGATGGCAAAGAGCCTCGACGAATACCTTTCGAGGCTCTCCTTAGGGGGTTGGATCAAGGGCCTGGTTCAGAAGGCAGTACTTCTTGATATGGCTCGTATTATGAAGATGTTCCTGTCTCTGGAGCCCTAACCACCGGTAGCTTGGACCCCGCTCCCACACCGGTGGAACACTATTTTTTATATTTTTAAATGTTTTTAATTTTTGTTTATTTTTTTGTGTTTAATAATATTTATAAATGTAAAATAATATGTAAAAAAGATGAATAAAGTAATATTATATTTATTCATGATAATTATTAAATATGTAAGATTTATAATAAAGACAAACTTGAATAAGTATCTATGCTTAGATTATCTGTGTCTTTGTTGAAAACATTTTTACGAGGCTATTGAAGTGTCCCTTTTTTTTTGCGTGGTAAAATCATCAAATGAGTACTCCCACCCCGGGCAGGACGGGAGGGACTGTCAGACTTGTACTGACTAAAATCCACAGTGTCCTTCAATAGCCCTTTACGTTCCGGGGTCACGGTAATGAGATAAGTCCCGCGACCCCGGCAGGCTTTGGCCCTCTAGTCCCCCTCACTAGTCCCCGTCATTATGTTGACGCTCTTTGAGGCGCGCAACGTGTGGAACACAACGTGCCGTCGACCCGGGCATGGTCCATGGTCGGGCAGCGAGTTGCCCTTTACTCGCCGCCCGCATGCCCGCAACTACGGTGGCCGGAGATCGTCTTGCGACGTCCGTCGCCGTGGGCGTCCACCACCGCGGGTGGGGCGGAGGGAGGACATTGTCCTCTGCCTCACGCGGCCCGCCTCCTCCTTCGCGAGCATGACTGCTTCGCAGAAGGAGGCGACCGCTTCCCACTCCGTCTCGCCCCGCAGCATGACCGCGACCAATGCCGGGCGCGAGAGGTCTCCGCCTATCGCCGCCGTGAGGACACGTCGGTGCTCTGCCCAAGCGGGGCAGTCTTGCACCGTATGCTCTACTGTGTCCTCCGGGCGATCTTCGCAGTGGTGACACCCAGGCGTTTCCTTCTTTCTCCTCAAACACAGGTACCTCCCGATTTGAAGTGTCCCGTTGGAAAACTGTTTTTATTTTGTACCTGATGACCTGATCTGGACAAGGTATTTACTGTACAGTATAGAACTGACATCTTCCTGTCGTCCGACTGAAACGACATTAAGGCGCCGGCCGGCTTAAAGAAGATAGGGAGTAGATTGCGAGTTTTAGTTGTAGGTTGTTGAAAACTACGCCGCCGGCGCCACGCCGCCGCCGATTGAAATTGGTCAGCGCGCCGCCGCCGAGAATTTTTAAGGCGGCGCCCATGTCTATGACCCGGCGAAGTTTGTACCGTCTCAGAATCACTATTGGCTCACCTTTTAAACCTTCCCTGGACAAAATAATTCAAAACCAAAATTAGGCAAATCGATCCATCCGTTCTCGAGTTTTGGCAAGAATAATGAACAGCAATTGATTTTTATATAATAGATTGTATTTAAAATAATACCTCAATTATAATTTAAAGAACAAATATAGAAGCACTAAGATACAGAAACACATTTCTATTACGGTTTCATAACTTTTTTCAACAACAAAAAAACCACACACAATTCCTCTCCACCCCTCGAGCCATTTCCCTCCACGTACATACATATAAGTCTTCACCGACGTCACACGTGCATATCACCATCTCCCTCCCTCCCACAGTGTTAGAATGAGACGCAACATCAGTTTAGGACTAACATTTTATATGTTGGCTGGGTCATGGATATAAAAATCGTTTTCTCGACATATATAAAGCTAGATGTATGTACGTTCGTAAGTGCGTCGGTAAAGGCATTAGGTATCCACTATAACGTGGAAATATGGTCATTGTACTGCCATTTTAAAGATTATTTTCTTTTATTATGTTCTTAGAACGTTGTTTTAAAGTTTCTTCGAAGAATAGACTTAGATATTTTAGTATTAAGGCGTATGTAAGGTTTCAGCAAAGAAAATGTTAAGGTCGTTCCAAACATGATAGTCATAAAGATTGTAGTGTGCCAAAATGAAGGAAAACAGTATCTTCCAAGGTTATAACTATTTAAAAAAACATTTTTGTCATACATATTTATATAAGACTAACTGTTATCAGCGGCTTCTCCCACATAATCGCTAAAAATAATTCCACGGTAACATGACCCCGAAAAAAAAAGGCTGGATTCGAACCCACAACCTACAACTCGTAAGTCGGAGCCGATACCACTGGGCCACCACTGCTCCAACAGAACTAATATTAGTTAGATACTGAACAGAAAACTCAGATTTTGTTTTCCATTGTCACTCTCCTGTCCTAATCTAAGCGGGGAGACTGG
This sequence comes from Agrotis exclamationis, assembly GCA_950005045.1. Lineage (NCBI taxonomy): Eukaryota > Metazoa > Arthropoda > Insecta > Lepidoptera > Noctuidae > Agrotis > Agrotis exclamationis. Next base: position 11,810,344 of record OX465443.1, read on the forward strand.
GCCACTAAAAATAATAATAAATAATTATTAAGTCCCATGATTACTCGCTGTTCCCCGTGCTGCTCGCTTATAAAATCGTATATATGTACTACCCGACACAAAATGATTTTTTTCGATTCGAACCAAAAAAAAATTAGGGTTTTTTCCAGGGTCAAAATAATTATATTCTATTTAGTCCGTATTTTAGATTACAAAAAAATATTGGACACGTATTTTTTCTTTTTTCGATTAAACAAAAAATAACAAAGATAATTATAATTTTAATTATGCTTATCAAATTGAATTTAATTCATTTAAAATTAATGTTAATAATACAAACAGCCTTTAAGCCCACGATTTTTTGATTCGATAAAATGTATACTTATCTTGAACGACAGACGTTGACCTAAAACAAGAACCACTCAACACATCAGGCCAACCCTTAGGGTAGGTCAGTTAAGCTAGGGGTTACGAGTATGTAAAAGAGTTGAAACCATTGTAACACAAACAACATCTTATATAGCTGCCCATTTTTCGTAGGAGGCGATTAAGTTATATCGTAAGGCAAACGTAGGCGCGGGCATGCGGGCGTTGAGTTATGGGTGACTTGCCGCGCGATCATGGACCATGCCCGGGTCGACGGCGCGTTGTGTTCCACGCGCGCCTCAAAGAGCGTCAGCATAATGACGGGGCCCCCTCTCTAGAGGGCCAAAGCCTGCCGGGGTCGCGGGAGTTATCTCATTACCGTGACCCCGGAACATTGAGGGCTTTTGAAGGATCACCGTGGATTTTAGTCAGTACAAGTCTGACAGTCCCTCCTTGGGCGGGAGGACTCATTTGATGATTTAACCACGCAAAAAAAAAGGTGGTGATCTACCAGAATCGGAAGTAGAATGACCAGGATATAATAATTTATGGCAAGGGGATACTTTGGGATAAGAACATTTTGTGAAAGGGACGTTTCGGGAAAGGGACCATCTGGAACCTAAAAGAGACATTCAAAAAAATAGTAACGCAATACATAATTTTCAGGTCTTGTCTAGTTTAAACTATTCAAATAAACCTATCAAATCTTTCCAAAAAAGAAAAATATCTACCTATCGTAAATGTAATGATCCCTGATTTTTGTAGAATGAATAATAGTGAATATTATTATTATTGTTAAATTATTTCTTCAACAGCACTGCCAACAGAAAGATGGTCTGGAATACGCCGCGTGGTCGCGACCACGGGGCGCCATGGCCATCAAGCAAGGCTATGAGGTGAGAAGTAGTGTGGTCGTAAATGTGGTAGCTGTTTAGAAAAGACTTTTTTAATAATTAATAATTAGCTAGTATTTTATTTCGTTACAAGTCACACAATCTTTCACATTGTTTTCATAGTTGTTAATGTAATGGTGACATAAATATGTAATTTTATTAGTAGGGTACATATTTTCTTTCGAGAATGGTCAATCTATAGAACATTTTTTTTTTCATATAGCAAGTTTGAATTTTATAGTAAAAAGTTTTCGTAGTCTGTAGCTATACTGAATTTCATGCCTGGTAGTTTCAAAGACCTCTCATAAATCTTGAAATAAAGTTTTAGTTTAATAAGACACGAGACACGAAACGATATTACACTGTAAATAAATATTCCTAATATTAGTTCTTAAACATCGGATTATACATAGTATGACCACACCTTTGGTCTTGTATGTGGGCGTCAGTCTAATGACGGAGCCTGACGAAACTCGGCACCAAATAGTATTTACTGTGTTTTGTCGCTGCGCAGGAGTTCCAGTACTTTCTGAATAAACTAGCTACATCTTACACCTCATCTGCGGCCTTCTGCGCAAAAAAATAAGAAAGGACCTTAATATTTTTTTAATAGTCAGAAGCTCTAAAAGTCTGATAACAATCTTACCATGGGGTATCGTATTGCCCAGTTACTGGATTGTGGAGGTCCGATAGGCAGTCGCTCCATGTAAAATACTGATATTCAGTTGCATCTGGTTCGACTGGAAGCTGACCACAATATAGTTGGGAAAAGGTTAAGCAGATGATGAATATATATTTTTTATTTAAAATGGTTTGTTTTCAATCTAGCACAGAAGCAAAGATAATGCCTATGATAAGATGGAGAGCGCTCATTCAGAATGAACTGGAACTCCTTTAAAAAAAGTATTACTTCTTCTTCTTCTTCCTGCCCTTATCCCATTTTACTTGGGGTCGGCGCAACACGTTTTTTTCTTTCATTCTCCCCTATAGACTTCACAGTATCATTTACTCCTTTTTCATTCATATCATTCCTTAGACAATCCATAAAGTTGAAAAAAAAGTATAACATAGTGTGGAAATAATCATTATGTAGTCACAATACTAAAAACAAACCGCCTTACTACAGAAAGTTAAACATCTGTTAAACAATTGTGTACAAAAAAAGTAACTGTAAAACGACCCTTATATCAACGTCATTAGCCGTTTCGCAGATGACAGTTGTTTTAGACAACTGTTCAACCGATGTTTACCTTTTTTGTAGAAATACGGTAAATGTTCGATACACATAAGTAGAATGTTTTCACTATTTCCCGTAGTAACATTTTAATTTATAGTTCTTAGAAACGCATGATTATGTACAACAACTTTATTAGTTTATAACCTCTAATTGCTATTAGTTAATTTGCCGATCGGTTCGAAACACCTCGGCAAATTACAACTGTAATAATAATTGGTTCAACTTCACGATACCAGTTGAACTGCCAGTATTTAAGTTATAACACCTGTAACTTGTTTTTAGGGTTCCGTAGCCAAATGGCAAAAAACGGAACCCTTATAGATTCGTCACGTCGGTCTGTCTGTCCGTCTGTATGACACAGACTCTTTTTCCGAAAGTAAAGAGCTATCCTGTTGAAACTTGGTAGGAAGATGTACCTATTATGTGAAACGCATTAAGATTTTCACACAAAAAAAAAAAAACAAATTTTGGAGGTTCGCCTTACATAGAATTGAAACTCATTTTTTTTTTTTCACCAAACCCATACGTGTAGGGATCTATGGATAGGTCTTTAAAAATGATATTGAGGTTACTAATATCATTTTGTTCTAAACTGAACAGTTTGCGCGAGAGACACTTCCAAAATGGTAAAATGTGTCCCCCCCCTGTTACTTCTAAAATAAGAGAATGATACAACTATGAAAAATATATTATGTATATTACCATGCAAACTTTTAACAATTTAAAATTAGTTTGAACGAAATCAAGTAATTAGTTTTTTTTAAAACGTCATAAATCGTTAACCGCAATTTACCTTTCAAAGTTACAACCAACTACAAGAACTTTTACATTACGTTACTTGCTGCTACGGAACCCTTTATGGGCGACTCGCACTTGGCCGGTTTTTTCAGTTAGTAATTATTTGGAAATATATGTTACGGTTCTGTAACCAAAAGGAAAAACAAGACCTTATTACTAAAACTCCGCTGTCCGGGTGTCTGTCAGTTTGTCCATTTATCACCAGGCTATATCTGTTTGCAGAACAGTCTTATCAGGTAACCGTGGCCCTGGAATGTAAAGGGCTATTGCAGGACACCGTGGTCTGACAGTCTCTCCCGGTCCTCCCTGGTTGGGAGAGGACTCATTTAATGATTATAACACGTTCAAAAAAAATAGGCTTTACCTCATGAACCGACAAGTTAGACAGTTGATATTTTCACAGATGATGTCTTCCTGTTGCTGCTATAAAAACAAGTCATCAGCATCCACAGCCCGTCTTCACCCACTGCTGGGTATAGGCCTCTCTTTGTTTGTGCCAAGCTCCACGGTCTTGCGCCCGCCTCATCCAGGACACTCCCGCAATGGCAACAATGTCGTCTGCCCATCTCGCCGCCGGACGACCAACACTTCTTTTTCCATTCCTTGGACGCCACTCTGTCACAGCTTTACTCCACCTGCCGTCACCGCGCCTTGCCCGGTGTCCTGCCCAACTCCATTTGAGTTCCATAACTCTTCTTCTTCCTGCCCTTATCCCATTCTACTTGGGGTCGGCGCAACACGTTTTCTTCTTCCATTCTCCCCTATCAGACGTCACAGTATCATTTACTCCTTTTTCTTTCATATCATTCCTTAGACAATCCATCCATCTTTTCTTTGGCCTTCCTCTTCCTCTCCATCCATCAACATTCATACTCAACACTTTCTTAGTCACATAAGAGTTCCATAACTCGATTACCAATATCGAATACCTTCGTTCGTCTCCGGATTTCGACGTTTGGAACTCGATCTATTAATTTTATGCCGAGCATGGAACGCTCTATGGCCCTCTGTGCTACTCTGAGTCTGTACACAGCCTCCTGTGAGAGCGTCCACGTCTCAGCACCGTACGTCATGGTGGGCAGAACACACTGATTATAGAGACTGCATGGTCTTCAGGCATAAAAATAGTACAAAAAAAATTAAGAGTGCTGGAATACAAATTGCGTCGCCTAGTGTACGAAAAGGCAAGTCAGAAACTCGAAAATCTGACAACCAGACTTGCCGAGGTAGGGGAACAGTTTATAAGACGGGGACGCTAATAATCGCGAGGTTTAATGGGGACATACACTCTTTAGGCATACTTAACACAACACTAACGTAGCACAAGCGCCATCAGGTCGTAATTTGCAAGCGGCCATTAAAAAATGTAACCGACTTCTAAAAAAAACAACCACTAAAAAGGGTAAAATAACCTACCAAAAAACTTTTTTTCGGAAGTCGGTGGCTTTGCTTTTTTATTTCATTGATTTTTTTGCCACCGACTTCCGAAAAAAAGTTTTTTGGTAGGTTATTTTACCCTTTTTAGTGGTTGTTTTTTTTAGAAGTCGGTTACATTTTTTTTTAAAAACTTTTTTTATTTTACCCTTTTTAGTTTAAATATTCAACCGAAATTCTTGTCAAAAACATAATTTTCTTACTTATGCACTAGAATTTTACTATCCGTAGCACCGGTTATAACATCGCTCATGTCCCCAATAAGCAAGAACACCAAAATAAATGTTTTTTTTATGGGACCAAATGGCAGGTATACTGCATCGAACAATAACCCATATGGGTGCAAAGTTCTCATCAGTATAAATGAATTAAGTCCAAATACAAGATACCTGCTATAAACCGTTGAGGAGTTCCCTGAACTGTTCTTCGTCTTCATCATCAGAACCCTAATGACAGTTACAAACCATCTAGGTGTAAAGTTCTCATCAATATAAATGAATTAAGTCCAAACACAAGGTAGCTACTGTAAACCGTTGAGGAATTCCCTGAACTGTCCTTCGTCTTCGTCATCAGACCCCTAATAACAGTTACAACTCATCTAGGTGTAAAGTTCTTATCAAAACAAATTAATCAAGCTCAAACACAAGATAGCTGCTGTGAATCGTTGAGGAGTTCCCTCGACTGTCTCTCGGCTCCATCATCAGATATACTCCAGACCTTTATTAAATTGTAGTGCTTTGAAATACTTAATGATAAAAATAATTTACTAAGTCAGTCGATGCCTACTCCTTACTGTTAAGGAGTTGTACCTTCCATCATCAGCTCAGCTACATGAGATGATGGTTACCATACGCAAGTCCTTAAATTACTTCATAATATTTGCGAAAAACGGTGCGTCGGCCTATAAAATTTGAGGGTTTCCCTCGATTTCTCCTGGATCCAATCATCAGATATTGAAATGGTGACAATGGGACCACACGGGAAGCACCAGCTTTCAAACAAAAAACGGTTAAAAATGGCGTCCTGTTGGCGCTTGCGCTACGTTAGTATTGTGTTAAGATTGCCTTAAGTGTGTACTTTTCCATCATAGCTCGCGTCCCCGTCTTATACACTGTTCCCCTTTATTAACCGACTTCAAAAAGGAGGAGGTTATCAATTCGACGGTATGTTTTTTTTTTTTTTTTTGTATATTTGTTACGCGATTACTCCGCCAATTGTGGACCGATTTTTTAAATTTTTTTTTTGTTCGAAAGGAGAATCTTCTGAGGTGGTCCCATAGTCACCAAGTTGGGATCTGATGATTGGATCCTGGAGAAATCGAGGGCAACCCTCGAATTTTATAGGCCGACACACCGTTTTTCGCAAATTTTAGGAAGTAATTTAAGTACTTGCGTATGGTAATCATAATTTCATGTGGCTGAGCTGATAATCGAAGGTAGAATTCCTTAATAGTAAGGAGTAGGCATCGACTGATTTAGTTTGAGTTCGCATATCTCTGGAACTACTAGTCCGATTTAAGTAATTCTTTTTTTGTTGTACTAGGTATCATTTAACTTAGGGAATATTGCAAGTTTCATCTAAATCGGTTCAGTAGTTTTTGAGATAGGGAATTTTATTAGCTTATTGTGTACATGAGCGATGTTATTACCGGTGTTATGGATTACAAAATTCTAGTGCACATGTTGTATTTGACAAGAATTCGGGTTGAATATTTAAACTAAAAAGAGTAAAATAAAAACTTTTTCAAAAAAAAATGTAACCGCCTTCAAAAACAACCATAAAAAACGGTAAAAAAACCTACAAAATAACTTTTCTTTCGGAAGTCGGTGGCAAAAAAAGACAATGAAATAAAGAAAACAAAGACACCGACTTCCGAAAGAAAAGTTATTTTGTAGGTTTTTTTACCGTTTTTTATGGTTGTTTTTAAAGGCGGTTACATTTTTTTTTGAAAAAGTTTTTTTATTACCCAGTTGTTGGGTCATGGAGGTCAGATAGGCAGTCGCTCCATGTAAAACACATGAAGAAATCCTATTGTGGGCCATTGATTTTAAAATACAAAGACAAGAGAAACAAATGGCTTAGTTCTGCAATGTGCAGACAACAGGACACGCACTGCATCTTCAAATTAATCAATGTCATTCCCAAAAAACATGACACCGAAAAGTGTGGTCAAATCCAACCCCCCAACTGCCGCGGCATAACATCACAGATTTGTGAATCAACGTAAGTATTCCTTAGGGTACCCCCACACTTGTGAACTCGGGTGCTATGACAAAAGACGCTCATTTGCAACTGTCCTGTGCACGAACCCGCCTACTTTTGCGTGTATTTTGATCTGTGTATGTCTGTGTGGTTGGTATACTTTTAATTGTTTACATTTTGGAGTGTTATAAAAGTAACTCTCTTAGTTTCAAAGCAGATTAGTTTTTTTTATCAAAAAACTAATGAAAACGAATAACCGTGACCCGGGAACGTAACGGGAAATTGAAGGAACCGATGGGTTTTAGTCAATACAAATCTGAGTCCCTTTTTGCTCCACCCGGGGAAGGACGCATTTCACGATTTTGTTACATAAAAAACGGACTACGTTAATTTAAAAAAAATGTATTATTACATTTATTACTTTCTAGGATACTTAAATGGAGTTCTAAGTGAACTTTAACAAAGTAAATCAATAACTCATCATCATCTGCCCAGCCCTTTCCCAAATATTATTATGATGAAATCGGCTTCTAGTCGAACTGGATGCAGCTGAATATCAGTATTTTACATGTAGCGATTCTATCTGACCACAACCCAGTAACAGGGTATTATGATATATAAGAGACTATGTACTGATGAATACAGACAAAATGTTAGTAAACCAGCAGACTTTTTTTTATCGAGGTGTCCTCCCACCCAGGGCAGGGAAGGAGGGACTGTACTGACCGCCGTCGACCCGGGCATGATTCACGGTCGAACAGCGAGTCGCCCATTACTCGCCGCATGCCCGCGCCGACGGTGGCCGGAGATCACCTTGCTACGTCCGTCGCCGTGGGCGTCTACCACTGCGAAAAAAAACCAACTGCTTAAGCAAGTTTCAATCTAACACTGTGCTTATTTATGCTAGCATAAACAGACGGAACCGTGTAGGTACTTCAGTCCAGTCTGCAAGTCTCCGAAGTGGAATAATAAATATTCAATGTCTTTGATCGATTTGCACGAGTACATGCAGACGACAACAGAAAAACCTTTTGCTGATGTAATAAGATTTACACAGGGTTATGAAAAAACCTTGTCAAAGTTGTCATGCTTAGTAAACATTTTGGCGACCGCAGTTTTGATTTTACTAGATGTACCTACTTATATTCGACAGAAGATATTTTGACATTGTATTTTTTTTGTAATAGTTGCCTAGTGCAACTTATATTGTACGCCATAAATAGAAAAATATGTAGCTACCTCGTGGGTTTGTTTTAAAGACCTGTGTTCTACACTCATGTTTTACAAAAAAATATTATACCTATCTTGTACAAATCTAGTAAGATCAAACAAAACTTTATCCAAATGAGTGGCAGTCAAGTTAAACACAGCTAAACATTACTCAATAGACGCACCTATTGAGTAATGTTTAGCTGTGTGACCCCACAGAGCGCGAAGCAGCTCGGTTGGTGTGGACGTGTCTCGGGCGAGGCAAGTGACAGCGCCGCCGCGGTCGAGCGACCGAGCGCCAGAGCCATCCAGTGTCGGCTTTTGTTTTGCACGCGTATATTGTTTCGTGTCTCGGTCGAAAAACAATAGACGCGTCCACACAGAGTGAGCAGCCTCACTTGTCAGTTTCCTCGCGCAGCAAATGCCTCGCGAGGCTGCGCGCTCTGTGTGGACACACCTAAGAGAGAAGAAGAAGAGTCGAGAGGTCATTGTTTTTTATTTAGTAACCTCTTTTTTTTAACTTGAGAGAAAGTTTTTAGGACTGCCTGAGATCCTTTTTTTAGAACGCAAATTTATTTTTTGTCGTAGTATTATTCTAATACTTAACTCATCAAAGTCGAAAGTCTTTTTTTTGTACAAACAAGCATACGGTCCATCTAATGGAAAATTTATTTGGTGTTACGACAAATCCTGGATCCAAAATGCTATAGGCAGCTTATGCTTCTGCTATAAAATTCTTCAATAGTACTTACTTACAAATCGTGTCTAAGATACAAATCTAACTAAAATAAATTAAACAATTACATTCTATTTGTACTGAAACGAATCTACTAAATTACAAAACTCATGAATCTAGCAAACAGCTTTTGTTTTAATACAAAAAAAAAACATTATTTCTTTCCTTTAACCCTAAAACGGCGAAGTGGGTCGAAAAACACCCCAGTTGTTTGTTACCCGATGCGCAGTTTACGTCAAAAGTCACCATTAGCCTTCGATAGATGGCGTTGTACTAAAGAATTTCGTCCAATGATGACTGGAGTGTATTTCGCTAGTTTTACGACGCTAACATAAAAGTTTTCTAGAATATTGCGTGACCTATATACTATGTAGCTTTTATGCAACGGTTTTGATGAGTTATACGCTTCTAGTTTTTAGTTTTATGGTTTATGTAGATTTCGATATAGAATATTCTGGACAGGAACGCGACAGAAGATGAATCCAGTACTCCGATTATGAAAGACACTTTTCTACTGCAATTCTAATAATTTTTAATGCGTTACTTTATTTGTTTGGAAAAATCTAGTTTGTGAATTACCGGCTGGTTCCTGAATCAAAACAAAACATAACGTTAACTTCTTGTTAGGCGTATTAATTATTTATTAGTTGATCAAAGATATTTATTGAATTAGCAGAACTGACAGAAATAGAAATCTAATTGCAGCTGATACAAACAACATAAAACAGTGTTTCATTTTTTATTTAAATCATTATAATTACTTATTACCTTTATTCAGAGAAGTAATTTGAATTAATTACGAATGTTTTTTTATACAGCTATGTATTTCGAAACCAAGTTCTCTTTCAATTCCCACTTTTTTTAACCGACTTCAAAAAGGAGGAGGTTATCAATTCGACGGTATGTTTTTTTTTTTTTGTTGTATGTTTGTTACACGATTACTCCGCCAATGGCGGACCGATTTTCAAAATTATTTTTTGTTCGAAAGGAGGTACTTCTGAGGTGGCCCCATAGTCACCGAGTCAGGATCTGATGATTGGATCCTGGAGAAATCGAGGGCAACCCTCGAATTTTACAGGCCCACACATCGTTTTTCGCAAATCTTATGAAGTAATTTAAGTACTTGCGTCTGGTAATCATCATCTCATGTAGCTGAGCTGATGATGGAAGGTACAACTCCTTAACAGTAAGGAGTAGGCATCGACTGATTTAGTTTGAGTTCGCATATCTCCGGAACTACTAGTTCGATTTAAGTAATTCTTTTTTGTTGTACTAGGTATCATTTAACTTAGGGATTACTGCAAGTTTCATCAAAATAGGTTCATTAGTTTTTGAGATAGGGAATTTTATTAGCTTATTGTGTACATGAGCGATGTTAATACCGGTGTTACAGATTACAAAATTCTAATGCACATATTAGAAAATGATGTATTTGACGAGAATTCGGGTTGAATACTTAAACTAAAAAGAGTAAAATAAAAACTTTTTCAAAAAAAATGTAACCGCCTTCAAAAACAACCACAAAAAAAGAGTAAAATAACCTACAAAATAACTTTTCTTTCGGAAGTCGGAGGCAAAAAAAGACAATGAAATAAAAAAAAAACAAAGGCGCCGACTTCCGAAAGAAAAGTTATTTTGTAGGTTATTTTACTCTTTTTTTTGTGGTTGTTTTTGAAGGCGGTTACATTTTTTTAAAAGTTTTTTAAGACATAATTATGTTCTAATACCTTAAATTAAACGTCAAGTAATAGACTAAATGAAACCATTGTGGCGGCATCTCATTGCTACTCTCTCTCACACAGAGAATAGAATGAATGCCTAGAAACTTAATTTATTTTATGTTTACCAAACAAAAGCTAAAATGAAATCTATCAGACACAAATATCAATTTCAACCCTCACATAGTTACAGTTTATACCCACAAGTTAACCCTAAAGTGCGGGTGCGATTAATACTAAAATTAAATTTCACATCTCACGTCCAGGGGGCGTTTTCTGTACTAAATTAATTCGCAACGAATACCGTCCTGCCAACCTCGGAATAGTTAATGATTTATTAATGTTACAGTTTCGGGTTTAGTTTTCGAGTTAGAAACACGTATCGTGTTATTTAAAATTTGGGATGGTAACATTATGATTGTTAGAAATAGAATTGGAATTATGATTTGGTTTTGAGCTACTGACCGACATAGACGATACTTTAATTTAAAACTGTCATAAATAAACACCTACATTAAATCTCCACACAATGGGCATCAGAGGATGGACGGCGTGTGTAGCCAGAACTTATCTAGAAAGAGGTGGCGAGCAACCGGAAAACATTCCATGAGCGCTGATTCAAAAAAGCACAGGATAAGAGCTCCTGGAGAATTTTTGTGAAAGCCTTTGGCAAGCAATGTGAAAGTATAGGCTAAAAAATGCATATAGGAAGAAAAAAGCGTTGATTGCAGAAATTGTCGTCCAGTCAAAATCCAGTAAAAATCAAAATCAAAGCATGTATTTCAAATAAGTCAGTTACAGGCACTTTTGAATTGTCAAAGACAAATAAAATATTATTAAACACAAAATACAAAATTATGGTGCTACAGTCCCAGTCACAAGACATATAAACTGTGAAAGTACCGTAGATGCCCATGCCAAGAAGTAGATCTCTATGGAGAAGAACGGGCAAGAAACTCCATGGACACTCTTTTTAGATCGCCAAAATTATTACAGAATCTTAGTTACATCATTCATTCTTAGATGGTAGGTACATTATGTGAGAACGACGTAGCAAGTTAAAAGTGTCCATAGTAAAATTTAAAACAAAGACAATTCGGAAAAAATATCAATAATTAAGATAACCAGTATTAAGTATACAACATATAACAGGCTATTTCAGTGTTATTTGAAGTCTAAATCGTTATCATCAAAGCTTACTAAACTCCCTGTCATTCGTCCATCCGAGTCAAACACACTCATACATACAAACCGTCATATTTACAATAGTAGTGTGATTAAACACACTTAGCATTCACACTATAAGCGCCATCATTATCCACACAAAGCCAGATCCTGAACCAATCTACCATCAAGCATTAAATCTTAACCCTCAAACACTAAAGGGTGCATTTAAACAAATGACTTTTACTCGCTCCTGACTAACACTGCTTCATTAGTTACGGTCGATTTGTCCCATGGTCGACGGTCGCACTAAATTATGACCGTTCGACCTCTTAGTTAGTTAAAATATTAGTTTTAGTATGACCGGTGGCGTTTGTAGGGTTAAAGGTGGGGGAGGTGGGAAGTCCGTTTTGTTTATGGAAATCTTATACTTTGCTTAACTACAGATGCACTTTTAGAACATAAGACGATGTGTTAGCCTACTGAACTTAGGACCATTAAAGCTATACATTTTAAACGACGACACGGTTGGCTGAGCGATCGACTGCTACGCAGTGTGTCACGGGTTCGATCCCCGCACGGAACAAATATTTGTATGATCTGCAAGGAATTGTTCCGGGTCTGGGTGTTTGTGTATGTTTCTATGTTTGTAAACGCAACCACGATACAGGAGAAATAGATCGATCTTAGTGTGGCGGGAAGGTTTAAAAAAATATACCTACATAAGAATTGATCAAACAACTGACCCAATTATAAAACTAACAACTTCAGTTTTCAAACCTTTTATTCCCTTTAACCTCGTAATTTAACTAAATATACAACGTAAATATGTAAGAAAATGAAAACTCTGACTTCCAACTGCCTGACACTTTAAACTTTTGGGATATCTACAATCGTTTTTCTTGCCAAACTATCTACCCGTGTGTCACCCTCCCAAATGATTTATCAGACCACAGTTCTTTGACTCACAGCATCTACGAGTGACCACCGTCCCTTCGTCTAATGTTATTTATTAAAGTTAAAACTTGTTCGTGATTTGTTAGCCCTATGGCCCAGTCGTAAATTATCTATTTACAAATTGCGTTCGTTAATTTATTAGATTTTAGATTGTTAGGTTAAGAAATTGAGTTTTGTTGGTGTTGAATTTCGTACTGTTTATGTCTTGGTTGCAGTTTCTTTTGATATTTGCCATCACTTAAGCAGATGATGATTCTTCTGTATTTAATTTGACAAAACCTAACAAGGGTATTGTGTCATTCAAAGGGTTAATACATTAGCTGAGCTTGTGAATCAACAAACTTTATAAAAAAATAATAACAGACTTTTAACTTGGTTGGTACGTAGGTACACTTCCAATTTAAAATTCAGAAAGTTTTTTTGATGATGATTGAAAATATATCATCATCATCTGATGATGATGATGATATATGATATATGATAGGCTGATGCCTATAATGTTCCCACTGCTGGGACACAGGCCTCCTATCTGTGAGAGGAAGTAGGCCATAATCCACCACGCGGCCCCAGTGCGGGTTGGTTGAAAAGATATAATAAATACACTCGAGAGCAATGAATCCGGGTCACTTAAAGAATCCTAAAAATCTCGGAAACTAAAAATGCTAGGTTAATGCAATAAATTGTATTTAATAGACAATGTAATACTCCTTAAATGAAGGTATTAAAACTTCTTAGTTTTTATAAAGTTATATCATAAAAAAATCAAATTTGAAAAAGGGCCACTTTCGAAGATGGAACTACGAAATTACAGCATTTGGTTTTGCTTTTGTTTGTAATCTGTCATTTATGTGGGTACATAAACCATGTTGATAGTGCTCTATATTCATTATTCAAGCTGAAATTATGTCGCTTACGCCTGAAAAATGCACCAGAATACTTACAATGCTGGAAACCGGCCGGAGTCAGCGCGATACAGCCAGGACTGTCGGTGTGTCGCTGTCAACAGTACAAAGAGTTCTCCGACGTTACGAAGAAACTGGTTCTAACCTACGCAGACCAGGAACGGGCAGAACCAGGTGTACCACAGCACGAGAAGACCGATACTTGGTGAACACCATGCTTCGAAATCGCTTTCTCACAGGAACTGAACTCACCAATCAGTTTCGACGCCTCGGAGGAAGTAACCCAAGTGCATGGACAGTAAGACGTTGGCTTGCTGAATCTAACTTAAAACCCCTTAGACCTGCAAACGGGCCTAAACTGGAGCGTGGGCATCGTATTTCAAGACTAAGATATGCCCAGAGCCACGTAAATTGGAGTATTGAAGATTGGTCAAAAGTTATGTTCTCCGACGAATCAAAATTTATGCTCTACAAGCACGATGGAAGACACAGAGTGTATCGAAGACCAGGGGAAAGATTCAAGCAAGCATGCATCGAAGAAAAAGTAGCCTACGGTGGTGGGTCTGTACTTGTGTGGGCCGGAATTTCTTCTGAAAGTCGCACAGAGCTGGTGATCATAGAAAACGGCTCTTTAACTAGCGTAAGATATGTGGAAGAAATCCTCAATGATCACGTTGGTCCATTTATGGTCAATTTAGGTGAGGATGCTATATTTATGCATGACAATGCCCGACCTCATACAGGTAGGATTGTGAATGACTACCTTCAAGAGATGAACATTACTCGTATGGAGTGGCCAGCGCGCAGCCCGGATATCAACCCGATCGAGCATGCTTGGGACGAGCTAGGCAGATGCGTAAAACAACGAAACCCGGGGAGGGTTTCGTTGTTTTACGCAGTTTTACGCAATCACGCTTCGTGAGCTCAAAATTGCTCTCACAGAGGAATGGGAGAATATTCCCCAAAATCGTATAAGGAACTTGGTGTACAGCATGCCAAACCGCGTAAACGCAGTAATGGAAGCACGAGGAGGCAATACGAAGTATTAAAATTCAAGAAAATCGTAATAAAGTTCAAAAATTTCATGTTTCCTATTTTTGTTTTAAGGAGAGATCAGCAGTTTTTTTCTTTATGTAATTTTGTGTTAATAAAATGTATGGTGACTCATATTTTTTTTACTTTCATTTAAGGAGTATTACATTGTCTATTAAATACAATTTATTGCATTAACCTATCAGTTTTAGTTTCCGAGATTTTTAACATTCTTTAAGTGACCCGGATTCATTGCTCTCGAGTGTATAAATATTTTGAACCACCCATCGTTGCCTCAAAGATCACTTAATATTTTCCCGGTATCGCTCAACTTCAACACCAAAAAATAACCAATTCCTTCTCATTATTTTCCAGGCAAAGATGAGCACAGGTGATGGCACAGTCGGAGGACACCAGAAGACTGATGACAGGCTTGGTCATCATCAGTCCATGAGCCAGATGCTGTACGGCGCTGGGCTGGGGCCCGGTCGATCAGGTTGGTATTGTATGTACCCGTATTTTTGAGAGTAGTGTTTTTTAGAACGTAGTTTGAAGAAGGGTTAATAATCACGAAATGTCGGTTATGAGGACATGGTTGGAGTGGCTGAGCGATCGACTGTCGTGCTATGTGTCGTGGGTTCGATTCCCGGACGGAACAAATAATTATCTGCATGTCGTATGATCTACAAATAGTTGTTCCGGGTCTGGGTGTTTGTTATTAGAGTTTTAATGTTGGTAAACGCACCCACGATACAGGAAGAATCTTAGTTTGGACCAAAGTTTAAAAATAAAACGTAGGTGCTTGTCCAATCCTCCGCTATTATTTTCTGTTTCATTTCGTTGCGGGGATCCAAGATAGTTAAATTAATTCTCCGCGATTTCGTTGAGCATCACTGCTTCGACACTTTTCTGGTGGTTACCACGGTTAATTTTAACTTTCAGTTGCTTATTTTTAGAACTAAAACACGTAATAATATAAAATTGACTGTCTGTTTCAAAATTTCCGTGGAATTAGTCTACAGGCAGCTTGATACATTGCTAATCGCTACATAATCAGGGGTTCGAATCCCAAATTGTACAAATTCCTTTGTTTTTTTTTTTAATTTATATTTATTAATCTAATTCCTAGAATTTTTTAACGTCTCTTTATCACCGATTTTCCATTACTAACCCTGGCTTAAAATAATGTCTAGATCAGAGTGAAATAAATGCTCTATTTTTTAATACTTACCAAATTATAGTTTACCAACCAAATACTAACCTCCCACCCCCTCTTTCCAGGCTCATCATCATCATCACCGGTGGGGGGCACGAACACCGGCTCCGGACTGCTGGTGGTGCCCCAACCACTAGGCAAGGGGCCCACGAAGCTGCAACCGCTGCACGCACACGCCAGGAAGTACCACTGCAAGATGTGTCCTCAGGTACGTGGAAAGATCAGTTTTAACACGAGATTCTCTTCTAATTAATTCAAGAATCTCATTAACGTTTTTCTTGATTAACTTCGCGCTAGCCGTTGCCAACGGCTGCGCCTGCATTTATGTCGAAAATTATCCCACAGGAACGTAGTACTAGGATAAAAGGTATCCTATTTATCTGTCACGCCTAATACCCAAAGTGCGGTTACACCTAGTTTTAACCGGCTAAACCTAAGTGTACGAGTATCCTTCCTTCACAGGAGCAAGTCGACGGAGCCCCGTTTCGCGGGGCTCCTACTTCTGGGTGGTTTAAAAAAACATAACCACGAAGAGGATGGGGGGGTCTGAAAGACCCTGCCATCCTCTTCTAATCTAAATTGTCCGAGTCGGGGTGTCAGCAAGTCCCGAGGCTGCACCTAGTTCTGACCGGCTAAACCTAGTTCTAACCGAAGATACCTAAGTAGGATACATCTAGGTTTAACCGTATGTGGTCGGTTACACCTAGTTTTAGCCGCTTAAAACTAGGTGTAACCGCATTTCGGGTATTAGCCGTAATATATCTATTATTCCAGACTATTAATTATTTCTGTACCAAATTTCGTGGACATCCGTTCAGTAGTTTAGGTGTAAAGGAGTAACGAACATCCATCCATTCATCCTCAGGAATTTTCACGTGTATACCACTATCTGTTGTAAGAGGCTTCGCCCACGTGGAGTTCGATACTTGCCTCAGGGAATTATACTACTAGGATAAAAAGTATCCTTAAGGCGATGACAAGAGCTAATGTACCTCTCGCTCGCACGTTTCGACATTTTGAAAGATATAAAATCACTGGTCCCATTTTTTAAAAATTGCAATCAACCATTTTGTGTGCAATCACATTGTACAGGTTAGTAAAAAAAAAAAAACATTTTATCGATACAAGTTTACCTACTCAAAAGTTTGCTTAGACTGCTGCGCAGTGTGTTGCGGGTTCGATCCCCGCACGGAACAAATATTTGTATGACCTACAAGTAATTGTTTCGGGTCTGGGTGTTTGTGTATGTGAGTTTCCGGGTGGCCGGAGATCGTCTACCGACGTCCGACGCCGTGGGTATCTACCACTGCGGCTGTGGTAGAGGGAGGACGCTATCCTCTCCCTCACGCGGCATGACTGCTTCGCAGAAGGAGGCGATCGTTTCGCACTCCGTCTCGCCCCGCAGCATGGCCTCGACCAATGCCGGACGCGGGAGGTCTCCGCCTATCGCCGCCGTGGGGACGGCGGTGCTCTGCCCAAGCGGGGCAGTCCTGCACCGTATGCTCCACCGTGTCCTCAGGGCGACGTTTAGAAAAAAAATATCCAAATAGCCTCTCTAGCGTGTTTAAGCGATAATCATCCGTCCATCTATCCTTACAAACTTTCGCATGTTTTTTATAGCTAGATGTCGTACGGAGTTGACCCTCTGATCGCTTGCTTCATGCTATGTGCTTCGACCAGCTATGGTGAAATGATAATGAGCAACCAACGCCGGCTGTAACTCATCAAAATTCAATTCGTCAACTGTAGTGTATGGTTGGCAAATAAAGTGAAATGGTTTTTTTTTTTTTTGGAGTTGTTTGTTATTTTGTGGTATGCAGGTGTTTCCGAAAATTGTATGGACTGAAGTGACCCAAAAAATAATATTTTCGACATTAATTTTACTTCTTGGGATTTTAATTTTTATGGGAATTAAATGAGACTATCAAAAAATGCAGTGGTGGCCCAATGGTATCGGCCTCGACTTACCAGTTGTAGGTCGTGGGTTCGAACCCCGTCAGGCGCATTACTTTGTATGTTTATTTCAACACCACTGCTCTAAAAACGGTGAAGGAAAACATCGTGAGGAAACCGGCATGTCCTAGAACCAAAACTTCGAAGACATGTGACACCTACCAAGCCGCACTGGGCCCGCGTGGTAGATTACGGCTCTTTCCCTCTCACAGAGAGGAGGCCTGTGTCCCAGCAGTGGGAAATATATAGGCTGACGATGATGATGATGATGATCACAAAATAATCACCATGTTACCTCAAATACGTTGTCAAAATTCAACAAAAAAGTGTTTACCATAAAAAAACTAACTATAAATTAAAATCATTTAACTGTTTGTTTCGTGGCTCAAGACAAGTATGCAATGGATATTATTTATTTAACTATTAATTTCATTATTTTATTTCTTATATTTAACTAGCATTTACTAACGAGGTTTTACAACTGAATAAATCTAGTTGTCTATTTATCGTCTTCAAATTGCTACAACAGACGCCAAATAATATTAAGCCTGCCGGGTTCGCGGGACTCATGAGGTAACCGTGGCTCCGGAACGTAAAGGGCTATTAAAGGACAACGTGGATTTTAATAAGTACAAGTCTGACAGTCCCTCCCGTCCTGCCCTGAGTGGGAGGAATCATTTGATGATTTTACCTCGAAAAAAAAGAAAGTATCATTTTAGACTGGGCGAGAACTTTTGGTAAAAGGTAATAATGCTAATAATTATGTAGAACTTTGTACCGAAAATAAATTAGGACAATAGAATAACAAAATCAATCCTAACTTTTCTGCTATCGCTACCCAGTAACAGTGTCCTGTATAACTTGCAATTAATTCGCTATTTTAGTGTTTTTTGCTCGTCACTTCGCGTTTAGGATGCACCTCATCTTTGATATTATTTTATACCTAAATATTGCGGATACTGCCCTCTAATCGGGTTTTAATTAAATTGAAGTGTGGGCTGCTGTAATTTTCATTTCGATTTGAAATTCAATTTAACTTAGATTAAAATGAACTGAGTAGGTAGATTTTTTTTGGCTCATTTGTGTAATGAGCGGTGAATAGTTTTTAAAACATTATGTGAACTTTTTGTACTTTCCACGTAAAATAACAGATTTATTGAATCAAATCGTAACCTCCTAACTTATTATAAATGCCATAGTAAGTTTGTGTATCTTTTAACGGCTAAACCTCTGAACCGATCATCCTGAAATTTTACATTTACGTTGCTGGTATAAGATCAACTCGGGATGGATGAAATGGCGACAGGTCACCGGAACAACTTGCGACCCACGGATGCCCCTCAAGTTAAAGGGGAAAATATACAAATCCGTGATTAGACCTTTCGTATTGTATGGATCGGAATGTGGCTGAGGCTGTGAAAAAGATGGATAAGAAACGATTGCATGTAGCGGAGATGAGGATGTTGAGATGAATGTGTGGAGTGACAAGAATGGATAAAGTAAGGAATGAGTTTATAAGGGGAAGTTTGAAAGTGGCGCCTGTTACAGAAAAAATGAAAGGGAATCGTCTATCTTGGTATGGACATGTGATGAGGAGGGATGACACCCATGTGACTAAGAGAGTGATGAGTATTAATGTTAATGGATGGAGAGGAAGTGGAAGGCCAAAGAAAAGATGGATGGATTGTCTAAGGAATGATATGAAAGAAAAAGGAGTAAATAATACTGTGACGTCTGATAGGGGAGAATGGAAGAAGAAAACGTGTTGCGCCGACCCCAAGTAGAATGGGATAAGGGCAGGAAGAAGACGTTGTAAGGTGTACAAAATTAGAAATAAGGTTATCCGTTCACTCATTCCGAAAAGACGTACATATTATATACTATCAGCTCAAAAAAAAGCAACACTAACGTTAGATGGCGCCACGTGTGGCCGAATTGAAGTGCGAAGCAGCTGGGAATAACTAGGTAGGTGCTGTAATGTCTTGAGGGCCAATAAAACACACTTTTTCTCACTCAGGTTATCTTATCAGGATACACTATGCGAAAACCTAAAGACGTGCTCACTCGCCTACGGCCGGTAACCGACTGACAACGCCAATGCGCCCGCGCATACACTACAGTAGCATTATAATAATTAATTTTAAATTTTTGTAGCTTTGTTTTATTACTTTACAATCTAAACAGGTGCGATAGCTCTACAGGTATTTCATCATAAATTGACTGCCCTTTTACCGCGCCGCCGGCTGCCATTTTAGGAATCCACTTTAATTTCGCTACAATTTATTTTTTCCACAAAATGAAAACTAACAAAACAGAGTCTTTAAAAGTCTTTCAAACCTATCCATATTCATTTCTCCAAAAAATCGAAAACTCAAAGAAATGCGACTAAAACTAAAAAAAGAAGTAAAAAAAATCATCGAATGACTGACTTCTAATCAAAACGGGTGCCCGAGAATGTCATCGCAAAAATGCCGACTGTTCCCGACGACCGACGAACGGACAAACAAAAACCCGAATCGGTTGATAGTAGGATGTCGTCCAGAGTGGCTTACGCGGTAGCGGATGTGGTGGCGGGAACGATTAGGCAGCCACAGCAACAGAGTAACGTCGATGGACATACTAAGCAGGGGAACCTGGTGAAAACTTCGGGAATTCTCTAGTTATAGAAAACATAACTACAATGACATTTAGACGATATTTATTGTGTCTTTAAAGGGAGACTTATTTCCAGCATCGTACGGCTTTCCGATGACTTAATAATAAAAATGGGTACATCGCGTCTTATTATTATTATAGCGGCCAGTAAAGTAGTTGCGTTTCCACAAAATTAAATAAAAGACGATCGCTCGTTAAGTCTTTTCCTAGTTTTTTTGTATCTGGCTGAAAAAAGCGGGAGATAGTACATTGTAACGCTTCTTGAGGGGGGGGGGCTTATATCCTGCAGTGGACTGGAATGTGCTGAAATAATGAAGTTATTTTGACTCCGTGTTTGCATGTCTTAAATTCACATATTATGTGGTTTCAATATAACCATCTGATTATATCGCTCCCGCTACAGCGTTTGCTTAAGCTCCTCACTCTGTTCGAGGTCTAATCTCGTTTGTGTAAATTTTCGGATTCCTGCGTCGGTATGCCGCCTGCCGACTTTGATGGTGGATGCAGTTTTTATATTACCATGGCTGCCCTTATCTGTTTTATGGGGTTTTTCCTAAAGAGGCTTTGGGTTAATGGTATCAATATTTGCCGGCCATATAATGTTATGTAAGTATTTTGAATTATTGTATTGAAAGTGGACCGGTCACTGTAGAGTTAAAGCGGTCGGGTTGGTCAGTTTTAAAGCTACTTTATACATCAACCACGACAACGGACCGGAAGACGCAGCGTAGGTAGGCCTCCCACTAGGTGGACCGACGACATCGTGAGGGTCGCGGGCAACCGATGGATGCAAGTGGTGAATTGTCGTTCGGCGTGGCGGTCTAAGGGAGAGGCCTATGTTCAGCAGTGGACGTCTTCCGGCTGATGATGATGATGGGTAGTTCTTCAGAGACAAAATTTTCGATGTCTGTGGGTATATTTCCGTAACCAACTAACAAAACGGCATGTAATATTTTTTTCTGTATACTTTAGCTTTAGATCTAACTAGTACAAATTATATTTTTTTAATAGTAGCTATCTAGATACAAAATAAAAATTTCTGAAGTCTGTTCTCCTGATTCATATGGGGCGTCCGTTTCCCATTTTCCGGAACAAAATGGTCAGTGTCGCATTTTCCCTTTGATTCATCAATATAAATTAAAGTTATATCGAAAGGTAATGAATTGACCTCTTACAAAAAAAATATGTAATAGTTGTAACTACGTTAGTGTGTTTATAATTAAGTAAATAAGAAGTGTCCGGCGTAAAATACTGATTAATATGGAGTAAGCTTTGCTTCACCGTACTTGGTCGAGGAATGATAATGAGAGTCTGGGATCCCGCATGGGGCGAAGCCTGTCGTACAACGGACAAGCTAGAAAGCGGACGTGAGGCTGGTTGGCTTAGAACCCGGTGAAACAAAGGTAAATATCTGATTCATCTGTGCTTGGTTTAGGTACCTTGCTGATTACAATGCCTAATTTATTAATTTTATTTTGCTGTTTTAAGACTTTAATCTGAGTTTTGTGTGATGCTTTTGGGTTATAGATTCGTGTAGAAAAATGACAATACTGAAGTCTGTATGAATTATGAGTTAAGCATAATTTTAGGCAAAATCATGATTCATCTGTGCCTGATTGATATGTTCAAAAGCCCATATGAATCTGAAAATAAATTAGTTTTCCCATTTTCCAGCAAGAAAGGAACACTTTTGTTACGTTATTTTACTTTTCCAAGTCAGTAGAGTGTGAGTGAGACAATTTTGACATTATTCTTCGGTTTTTATTCATAATTCAAACTCTATCTGTTTGTTTTTATTTTGATATTGCAGTTCACAACAATGCCACTATCAACAATAGAAAAGAAGGAGAAAAAGAGACTCTTAGAAGGTACGAATTTTTTATCCTTTTAGGATGGAAATTGGAAAATAAGAAAAGATCCAGACGAGTATGCTGCGTGGAAATTAAAATAATTATATTTGAAAAGAAAGGGAGAAAAAGCCAAAGTAAACTGAGATAATATTATAATGTAGCATTAAAATGACTAGGTATGTGGTACCTATTTATAACAAAATTCTCGCTTTTCTGTATTTATTTCTGTATAAATATTATTCTGAAAAACAAGAATTTTATTGTTGAATTGACCAGATTTTTTCCTTGATATGATCACTGATAATTGTTTTTATAAAAAAATATTATTGTTGTTATAATATTTTGATAATTTTCTTCATACAGAGCCCATTTTTATTTAAAGTTTTCCATTTTTATTTCTGTTCCTGATTCATCTGTATAAAATTCTGATTCATCTGGGCACTAAATTTTTAAACGTAAATATCTTAAAAACTACTTTGTAAAAACGAGTCCCTCATAAAAATATATGTTATTTGGAATATCTATTTTCATATGAACATGTGTTACTGAGCTGAAAGTGAAATTAAAATTTGACCATATGAATCAGTCAAAGAATCGAATTTCGAAGAACTACCCTGATACATCAACAATTAGGCACGATTGGAGCAATGGTTGGCTGCTAATCGAGTTCGATTCCTGCACGGCAAAAATATTTGTATACCAATACAAATGGTTTATTGCTTCAACTGGTTTACATACAAACAATATTTGTGTTTGGAGCTCCCCTGTAATCAAGTAATGTCTGAATTGGGGAGCCCCGCTCTTCCATAGCTAAGCAATACAAAATATATGCACTAGGTATTTACTACTATTAGCTATCAATGTATGACCTATCTACAAGTAGTTGTTCCATCTGTGGCGGTTTGTTTGTATGAGTTTAAATGTTTGTAAACGTATCCACGATTCAGAAGACATTACTATGTATGGGAAAAGAAAAGTTTTTTTTTATTACCTGGGTAGTGTCTTTCGAGCTCTAGTAATATTGTTGCTCGAGTAATATTGTACAATGTAGGTATATTGAAATGAAAACGTATTACATAGTTTGTGTATGTGAGATTTACTTAATGTTTGTCAACGCACCCACGACACGTGAGAAAACTAGTGTGGAGCAAAGTTATTAAAAAAACGTGAATTACTCCTGCAACTTTTCTAATTTCAAAGCTTTTCTAAAGAAAGAAAAATTAAAAAGCTTCTCTAAGAAAGAAAAATCCTGGGGTGCTAAGACAGGAAACCTCCACGTGCGCCCGTGGACTGGAGTTCCCTCTCGGATACGTCCGTGGGGAAGACCAGTTTTTCGGGCCGGTGCACCCTGGGATGTGGGCAAAAACTCTTCCTTAGGCACTGTGTGCCTAAGGGGTCTCTTTGCCCGTATGCAAATAGCCTGTCGTGTGGACGCTCCAACGCGTGTCCCTCTGATTAGCAGAGGGCACAGCGGCGGAGCGGGCTTGCGGACGGTGAGTAATGGGTAGCTCGCCGTCCGACCAAGGACCAAGCTCGGGTCGGTGGCGCGTCGTGTCGTGTTTCGCGCGTGCCTTCGGGGAGTTGTCAGCAAACTGACGGGGCCCCTTAGAGGCCAAATGCCTGCTGGGGTCGTGGGTTTTTCTTAACACAAGATACCGTGGCCCCGGAACGTAAAGGGCATCCGAAGGAACACGGGTGGATTTTAGTCAGTAAAAGTCTGACAGTCCCTTCCGCCCCACCCAGGGCCCCCGGACTCATTTGATGATTTTACCACCTACAAAAAAAAGAAAGAAAAATCCTGCTTGCGGTTCGAATATTTCTTTCTTTAGAAAAGCTTTGATATTTATAAAAGACTTTTGTAATGTTCAAAACACTTTCATAGCACCTAACCCTTCTTCGCACATAACAAAATTAGGATTCATTTCACCCAATATGTCACATATCCACCATATTGCCCCTCAAATATTACAAAATATATCCAATATCGTACCCTCAATCGACTTTTCATCTAACTACCCTCATTTCAATAATAGACACAATTCTTTACGATGGCACCATTCAATAATGTGCCAAACGATCTAACAGAACAACGATTTGCCAAGGGTCCTGATCCACAAAGAAAACTGCACCTAATCTTTTCACGTTTACAACACAAAGTCGAATGTCAAGAATTCCTATACAGACTTTCGGGAGTCAAAAATGTTCTACCAGCTTTATCAGATGTATTTTCAACTCTATCTTTTGAGCTATAAGGTAGAATTTTCTTTGTTAATCATTAGGTGTCATCGTTGATAGGTGTCTATTTTTCATATAACGTCATTTCCGGTTTCCGATTGTTTCAGCGGACATTACGAATGTAAGGTTTTTATTGGTGGTCATTTGTGATCAGGAAGTGGTTGTGGTCTGTTTATTAGGACTTGTGAGAACTGTGACTTTGGAGAGAAAGTCAGACATAATTCTTAGCTAATTTATGATTAGTACAGTGGTGCAATGGTCTCTCTCTGCTGAGCGCGTATACTACATACTTTCTAATAAAATAATTATAAGTAATCGGTAACACCCTAATCTTGATTCCAGTTAATGGCAAAATTTATGAGTTTTACTTCGCAAAGGTATTATGTACTTTATACATACATCATCAAAAAATAGACAGGTAAGGAAGGTAATGGGGGCGACCTTTGCCCAGCAGCCGGACAATAGATGTTAAAATCGGGGAACATACATAACGAAAAAGATTCCGACGAATTGAGAAGCTCCTTCTTTTTTCAAAGTCGGTTAAAAAATACATCACCATCAAAATAACATGACGTATTTACCTGTCTCTTTCCTATTTTTTGTTTTTTATTCCCTTATATATTATAAAGGACTATTTTGCGCAAATAAAACAATGATAATTAAAACAATGAATATTGAGATGAAAGATGAAAATATATAAAAAAATATTGTTTTTTTACCGACTTCAAAAAAAAGGAGGTTATCAATTCGACCCGTATGTATGTAATATTATCAGAACTGCCCAGTTTTCATATATGTTAGTCTATATCAGCGTCTGAATAAATGTGCTAAATTTCATAAGTGTATGTATGTATGTATGTTTTTATGTTTGTGCACGCATATCTCCGGAACCATAAGTTCGATTTAAGTAATTCTTTTTTTGTTGTACTAGGTATTGTTCAACTTAGGGTACACTGCAAGTTTCATCAAAATCGGTTCAGTAGTTTTAGAGATATGGATTTTTTTATGTTGTGACGGATTACAAGATTAGTGCATATGTAAGAAAATTTTGTATTTTACAAGAATTTGGGTTGAATATGTAATAAATAAACTAAAAAGGGTAAAATAAAAACTTTTTTTTAAAAAAGCACCGACTTCAAAACAAATACAAAAAAGTTTAAAATAACTTTTCTTTCGGAAGTCGGTGGCTTTGTTTTGTTGTGTCATTGACTATTGCCACCGACTTCCGAAAGAAAAGTTATTTTAAACTTTTTTGTATTTGTTTTGAAGTCGGTACTTTTTTTTAAAAAAGTTTTTTTTTTATAATGATTTTTAAAATGAAATGATTATTGATTTTTAATATTTTTTTTAATGTTTCATTTGAAGATGAAAATTAAAAAAATTAAATTTTCTTTATATTTTCATCTTCGGGTTGCATGTTAGTATGTCTTTTTATAAAACTACGAGTATATAAAATTAGCTAAAATTCATATGACTAGAAATATTCTGATTTCAGGAAACTTCTCTCCTCCCTGTTCGTCCGTCATTCGTGTTACCTTTAATACCTCTCCGCTACATAATACAACTAAATATATCTTCGGACTATCTCCAAAGCATGATCTCTGGAGGTCCTTTAGTTTTTGCCTCTGCTAATGACGTCATTAGAGGGCCGGAGTCCCTCTGAGGGAGGGCTTTCAAGATGGTGCATGGATCTTGTAATGTATTTTGGGATATTGCTTAGTGGTTTTGGGTTTGAGACGATTTTTGGAAAGAAGTAATTTCATTTTTGGTTTATTTTTTATTGTGTTGCATGTTTTTTTTTGGGTAAGGATTTGTGGGTAAATTAGGAATTAGGTTTCTTCCGACAACCTACCTACCAACCCTCTTTGAGTTATGTTAGTGATTTTATATCAACAAAAAAGGATGTTTAATGTAAGTAGAGCAATAGGCTATTTGACAGTATTAATATATCACAAATCTAATTAGTCCGGCATTTAGAGTTTTGAGAAATAACGGACACGTGTTTTTTTTTTTTGTAAATTCAATGAACATTTACCAAGATATAACGCATCGAAACTCGAGAGTGGGGGCTGGTGACGTCAGAATTCAGTAGAAATTGTACTAAATTGTGACGTATTGCCAATTTTGAAAGCGTTGTCATCTCCGTCAATTTTGGCAGTTGTACAAAAAGAAAATACGAGGCAAATATTTTTTTTTTAAATCTTACTGACTGACTAAAGTTTTTTTTTGTCAAATAGCCTATTAGTATCTAGAAAATTATAATGTAGTTAAAGTTGAGTACAAAAATTAGTTTAAAAAAATTAAAAAAGTTTGTAACATTACTTAATTCAAAATCACTGATTTTGAATTAAGTAATGTTACAAACTGGGTGTATTTTTGAATGGAATAGACTTAATTATTAAAATCAAAATAATGTCCATTAAATTCGACGTGTTTTTTTTATAGTTTTAGTTAATTATAACAAAAAATAGTTACGTCCCATTTTCTAGAAAAAATGTTCATTTTTATTTTCATGCCCATTTAATGCCACTGTTTTTAATTGAGAGATTATTTTTCTAATAATACTTAAAACACAAATAATAACGTACCCTGTTTATCAAACTATTATATTTTCTAATCAAAAACATAAGCTAACAGGCCGGCTGTTAAAACGTTAAAAAATACACAATATTTTTTCTTGGAACTGTTTTAAACATAAACATTTCTAACGAACCTGTCATGTCTGCTAAGTGCTAGACGATAATTAGTGATAAAGCGAACTTAAACTTAAAATAATAATAAATGAAAAATAACGGACGATTAGATATTCCTGCTATGTGCTTGTTACATTGTTGCAACAAAAGTCAAGTGAATAAAAATAAGTCCTTTTTCTATTGCGGAGCGGACCCATTATCTGACAGGCCTGTTAGTCTAGTGGTTAGTGACCCTGACTGCTATGCCGAAGGTCGTGGTTTCGATTCCCACCCAGGACAAATATTTGTGTAATGAACACGATCATTTGTTCTGTGTATGGGTGTAATTTATCTATAATATTTATGTATTTAGAATTATATAAGTATGTTTATCAGTTGTCTAGTACCCATAACACAACCTCTGCTTAGCTTGGGACTAGATGGCGTTGTGTGATAGTTGTGAAATATTAGGCTGTCTGACCACAGAAGCGAAACGTGGTGCTAAGGCCCGGTTTCCACCAAAGCGGAGAGGAGCGGAGATGAGGGATGTGTTTCGAATTACCAATCAGATTTCCTCCTGTCAAAATCATCTGGACTGTCAGCCTTATATCAATATGATATAAGGCTTATATTATATGATTATTCAATAGCCTGGTAAAGGCTATTGAATAATCACCGTGGATTTTAGTCAGTCAGGGTCACGGTTACCTGATGAGACATTATGATGATGGCTTCGGTGGAAATTCGGTGGAAAACTGAGAGCAGCGGAGACGAGATTTGTTTTGAATAACCAATCAGATTTCAGAGAGAGGAGAGGAGATGTGGAAATCTGATTGGCAATTCAAAACACATCTCCTCTCGTATCCCGTAATAGGTATGTCTTTTCATGAAGAACAAACTGTTTTTTTTAATTTAATTCGCACCTTTACTAACCAGAACCATTTTAAAAACAACCGTTAACGTAATCAACGATTACCTAAGTCTAACAGGCAATAGATACCTCCAATCGATACATACTTACCACTAATAGATACTACCAACCGATAGAATGTCAATACCGTAGCATGCGCGCACGCAGGTGGACGCTTCGCGCATGCGCGCAATTAAAACTTGTCGCGGGGCGGTTAGCGGCCATTACTAATGTGGACATGAGTTCAACGAACTTTGAACTTCAGTTAACTGTTCCTTAGTTAGTTTTATGGGGTGTAAATTATAGGTTAGAAATAAGTCAATTATATTTTTAGCTTTTTAGAAGTCTATTAAAGTTAATGGTGGCGAAAGTAATGATTTTTGCAGACGCCATTTGATATAATGAACCGCCTAGCTATTTTCAGGTTTCTCTCAAAATGATGATGGAAAATACCATTAGCACGTCGTAGAATTAAATCAAAATTATAGATTACTAGCTGACCCGGCAAACGTTGTTTTGCCATAAATTAAAAATTTTGTCTAAAAAATAAAAAAAAAATTAGGGGTGGACTACCCCTAACATTTAGGGGGATGAAAAATAGATGTTGGCCGATTCTCATAGATACCGGATAAGCACAAAAAATTTGATCAAAATCGGTCAAGCCGTTTCGGAGGAGTATGGCAACGAAAACTGTGACACGAGAATTTGTATATAAAATTTTTTCAGAAAGAGAAAGGATGTGTTTCATCAGTAGACATAAGCTACAAAATATGCCAGTTTAAATGGTGCTTTCCAATTTAGCAAAATTAAAATCCCATCTAAGAAAGTCTAAGTCACAGCTGACATTGTATCATTCTAAAGCTTTTCAGAATTTCATGCCCAGCCTGTGTATAATAGGAACGTTACCTACAGGCTGATTGAATGATATTCTTACAAATATGTTATCGATCGTAAAGATAAAGTTCTCTATATTTACAAAAATAGTGGGACATTATAGAATAGAAAATTTAATTGTTTTTAGGGTTCCGTAGCCAAATGGCAAAAACGGAACCCTTATAGATTCGTCATGTCTGTCTGTCTGTCTGTCTGTCTGCCTGTCTGTCCGTGTATGTCACAGCCACTTTTTGTCGAAAGTATAAGAGCTATCCTGTTGAAACTTGGTAGAAAGATGTATTATGTGAACCGCATTAGGATTTTCACACAAAAATCAAAACAAAACAAATTTTGGGGGTGCCCCCCATACTTAGAATTGAAACTCAAAAAAAAATTTTTCACCAAACCCATACGTGTGGGGTATCTATGAATAGGTCTTTAAAAATGATATTGAGGTTACTAACATCATTTTTTTCTAAACTGAACAGTTTGCGCGAGAGACACTTCCAAAGTGGTAAAAAGTGTGTCCCCCCCCCCCGTAACTTCTAAAATAAGAGAATGATAAAACTAAAAAAAAATTATAATGTAGACCTCAACCAAAACTACCAACGAAAATTGGATTGGATGAGATACATTTAGCAGTTTTTGAGATATAGTACATTTTCAAAAACCGCAAATATAACTTTGCCATTCATACAAATACTATGAAAAACAAAGTTAATTTTATTGTTTGTGTATATTACTTACTAATCTCAATATAATTATATCTCTAATCTATGCTTGCTGCTACGGAACCCTTCATGGGCGAGTCCAACTCGCACTTGGCCGGTTTTTTTATTTTTAAAGTTAATCAGATAGTCGAACTAGGTCTATCCAACGGAATGCATATTCTATCTAAAATGAAATCACATAAAAGTATAGATACAAAAATCTAACTGCAAATGCAATGATCTAAAGCCCTTGTTCACCGGACAGTAATCATAAATTCACCTTTTAATTACTCATGTTTTTAATCACTAGAGCTCAAACAACTTAACAGCAAATAAAAATCAGTCAAACAGAAAGATTACAGATCAACTTGGCACTTAGGCTCAACCTGCCACTTTTGCTCAACTCATATGCTCAATTTAATGGCCTAAGAGCTGGCGTTAGCTCAACGTGTAATTTAACATTTTTGTTATAATAAACAACAATTTTATGTCCGTCGGTTGACGCTTATCAACTTGCTACTTGTTAATTCACAAGTTGTTATTATAAGGCGTTGGTTAGTAGGGCTGTCTCTTGCAAAAATACCTGAGGCTAAGTAGAGGCAGAGAAAAGAGGTTTCTCATCGGTTCTACTCCAGAAAATGACCTGCCGGAATCGTGTACCAGTTTTTTAAGTGCATAAATATAATGTGTGAATTAAAAATAAATTATATGATTTTTACTTTAACCTCTTGTAGTAGAGATTCGTAGTAGGTGTGAGAAGACGAGTATAATTCTTCAGGTAAAAGATCTTCAGCTTAGGCGAGCTTAAATTTCCCTCATTACTCCGAATTCGGGCCTTCCTCAGATCACCCTCGCTGCGTTCGGGAGTCCTAAACCTTCACTATGTCAGATATTAAATGTTATAAAAATCTCCATGGCAAAAAAGTGTACACAGCAATTGCAAGGAATAATATAAGTGAACATTAAAAAATATATAAACCACACAACATTTATTTTTAAGACGTAATAAAAACAACAAACGTCTTTATATGTTTTGCTATTCATATTTCTTTCTATGACTTCATAAATCATTCGATAATCATTGGAAAAAAAAAATATCTTGGCCATTACTGCTACACTACACTAATTACTTATTCAACGAAGATTTTTCATTAACAGCGTCAACCCTAACTGAAAGACAAACATTTTTCTTCGTTTAACTTGCTCAGGCGCAGGAAGTTGGCAATTTCACGTCTATTTAATACTTTGAGTTCGTTTTAATGGATATTATGTTGAATTATGATATTTTAATGGGTTTAGAATAATGGTTGAACTGTTATTTTTCTAGACTTAGGTTTAGTAATGTTAGTTAGTACAATTTTATTAGAAAGTTGAGGTTTTTTATTTGTATTCTAAGCGCTAATTCCATTGCCCTGCCCTATATTACAGAACGACACTCAAAACTCAAAGAATTCCTCAAAACTACATTTTTAAATATTTACACGCATTATCGCCTGCGTCGCGTATCGAAGATTTTTGAGGAAAGAAATATTTCATACAAGGAAATGAAAGATTCATCGGTCAAAGGGATCGAAAGATCGAGTGGAATCGCGATAGATGTGAATAAACATTTTTTCATTCGTACTCTTTCTTAACTTAGCACTAGTTTCAACCAGTTAAAATGTCTTTAATCTAGTTTTAAGTCATGCTTGAGTTTTGAGAACCGTTCTGTTATGCGGGCTTTAAAAATTAACGTGGGCGACGTTACCGAAGCAGGCCTAAAAAATCTGGATTGACCGAGCGAGCTGCACTGAGGAGTGGAAGATTATGGGCAAGACTTTGTCCAAGAGTGGGACAATGTTTTAATTAAAGAAAAGAATTTTCAAACAAAAGAAGAATTTTTAAATCGGTCCAGGTGTCGAGAAGTAGGGGGAACATTAAACTCACGCCTTCTTCCCATAAGGGGGGGGGGGGGAGAACCTCCTCCTTTTTTGAAGTCAGTTAAAAAGAAGCTCTTTTACGTATATTTATTGGATTTAATTTTTTGAAGGATGCAGGTTCGAGTCCAGCTCGCAGTTTTAATGGAAGGTTTATTATATCGCTGCCTTTTTTTAAATTAAAACCTCTTCCAAGTCATAGAAACCGTTCTCCAAAATATTATTTTCTCTAATTCCACACATATGAGGGTTTGTCAACCTCATCTTAAGACTTTACTCTTATGGGGTCGGCACAAGTCAAAGGTAAGCCGCCGCAAACCGCAAACCTTCTTGGTAGAAAACGTCTTTTAAAACATTTTGTTTTGTTAATAATATGTGGGGTACTGTTTGTTTAAGTTAAATTTAGTAAAATAAAGGAACTTATAGAAAGCCTTGCTCCAGTAACCTTTTCTAAAATCATTAAGAAGAGAGGCTGTACTGACTACTGAGACTGTTTACCGTTTCCAAAGTTTAAGGATAATTAATCAGAGATAGGTAATTCTGAATGCATACAACCCTTATCTCTTCAGATTTAGAGTGAACAGGCTTCTTCTGGGTAAGATCGTTCCATCATCGACCTTGTCGCTGGCATCTAGACTAAAAGCCAAGAGTCAACCCAACTTATATAAAAAAGTCAGCCAATTCCAACAAATCATCAATGAAAGTACGAATTTAAACTTAATTCTGACTAAATTTAAAATGTCACTTACGGGATATCTTCCGTGATTACATTTTTGTTTGAGCGCCATGATCGCGGCTTCAGTCAACCCGCGATCATGGCGCTTGCAACAGCGTCGAAATATCGGGAACTCAAACAAAAATGTAATCACGGAAGATATCCCGTAAGTGACATTTTAAATTTAGAGACAAACCGTGAAAGTTTAAAACAGTGTTTAATTCTGACTTTTATCCTACAAAACAATATAGGTACTCAAACTGAACCAGACAAAGTAAACCACTTATATGTGGTTAGAAGAAAATGCTATGTCTGTAGACTTTCTAACAACGGGCCTTACAAACCACAAGTCGGTTGCGGTAACAGCTTCCCTTGTTTGAGATGAAATCTTTGTATTTACATTACATTTTGTAAAGCGTAATGATCTTGGGTTTGATATAGATGGTGGTGGAATAGATAATGTGCGTTTTGTTGAGAAAAATATTGTTTATGATAATTTACCAAATAAAAGGAAGAAAGTGCGTGTGATTCGTTTAGATAATAGAAAAGCTAGAAATGAAACACAACAAATTGACGGTTATATTATAAAATGGATGAAGAAAAAAAATACGTTGATAAGGAAGACTTAAAAATAAAATAAAATCATCTTGAAAAACGGAGTGATATCGACAGGAACATTTATGTATTTGAGAAAAATATTGTTTACGATACTCCACCGATTATAAGGAAGAAACTAGTGGATGTGATTCGTTTAAATAATAGAAAAGCTAGAAATGAAACACAACAAATTGATGGTTATATTATAAAATAGATGAAGAAAAAAAAAACATAGACAAGGAAAACTTAAAAATAAATCATCATCTTAAAAACCGGAGTGATATCGACAGACATATATATGTAAGCCTAAATAATGTTTACTTAATAAGAAATTATTAAACTGAATTGTGTAAATTAAAGAAGAATGCAGAATTAAGCACACTCTAGGCTATTGCTCAAGCATAGAACTATAAGTATTCAGTGAAGGATAAAGAGATATCTATAATCTAAGATATACAATTTTGCAGCCCACCTAACGATGACAGAAGATTATTTACTGGAGATGGTGTCTGTGACATCTTTACATGAAATTTAAGCTCTTATAACTGATAGACAAACTTCACTCTTTTTACGACCACACAAAAAGAATATGACTCACCCAAACATTTATCAAGCCAAAATAATACAGGTTTCAATAACACTTCCCGGAAACTAAATTGCAATAAATATACCACTAATCTTGTCTAAGACTGCATATTCTATTCTGGTCATGTCTTGGATGTAAAGGGGTCCTCAGGTAGGTTAAACACAAGATTTAAATGACAAAGCTTTTGCTCTGTAATAGGCGTTGCGGTGCGAAACAGCTATTGTGAAAGGTCTTAAGGATGATAATAAGGGATGGCATAGAGATGGGATTTGTGTCGATAGATGCAGAAGACGATTATGATAGTTTTGTCGATGATTTGAAAATGGTAAACAATGACGATAGAATTCTTGATAATAATGTTAATGAAGACAAAAAATCTATTCGTAAAGCTCCCTTTGTTTCCCCATTATTTCTGTTTAAAGTGCAATTAGATGGTCGCGGGATTGTCTTATTAGGATTCCGGTGTAACCCTGAGACGTAAAAGGCTATTAAAGGAACAACAAAATCAGTTTAAATAAGCAATAAAATCGTATCCAACTTAATCAAAGATATAAATTAAAATATAACTGAAATATGAGAAAGTGTTGAACTATTTTTTATCGACATCGACAAATAAAACCGTCAAACATCGACATACCCAACCCTACAAATAAATCAAACATCACATTGATGGTATTATGTCAACATACACCATCACAATATGGGTGTTTTGCATAATAACCCGAATCCTTGACAATTATTGAATAAAACATTATCCACTAATAAGAGCAGATGGATCCGTGCATTTGTATGTGAGAACGTATCTTGGAAACTGCTTGCACTTGAGTAATTTGTCATTGCCAAATCTGTAGCCATATTTCTATGGAATTTCGGGTGGATTAGGACTGGAGATAAAAATTTGCATTTTCCTGTGTTTAGCTATTGTGGGAACTTGGAGAAAATAATAATGATATGAATTATTAAAAATTGAATGGTCATTAGGAAGATCAGCTGTCGGTGAAGAATTTTTTATTTTACATGATACTGTTTGATTAATCTTTGAACCATCTTTCTCAGCGCTAGATCATTAGGAATTTTGAATACATTGAGGATTATCTAATGCTGCAATTTATTTCGATGTTTATATTTATTAACATCTTACTATTTGTTGCGTTGGCAACGAAATTCTTGGAAAAATATCAATGATAGCTGATTTAGCAGAGCAGTTAGCTGTAAGATATTCCATGAAAGAGACAAATATTGAAATTACAGCAGGCAAAATAAATAGTTAAGATAATCTGCATAACATATGATGATAGAAAGATGATGATGAGATATAGACAGAAGAAACAATATGATGATGCCATTATCATCTACACCCTGACTTTGCCTACAGTTCAGCATAAGCCTCTGTTTAATTCAATTAAAAGAAACAAAAATAAAAGAATAATTATAGACAAGTGAGATTCAATACTTTTTGAGGAAAGAAACTAGCAAACAAAGAAAAATCTACAATTTTAATATGTAAACTTCGTCTTTTCACAAACACGTTCAACAAATCCACTCTTACCAATACCCAAAACTTTACTAAACGATTTCAACACATCAACATAACTCAAAAGAAGTAAAAGGGGTCTTACAGTACTTAACCCTTCGCGCCCCCCACAATGCGTCAATACTCAATAATCTTATAATAGATAGTATTGAAAGGTTAACCCTTTAAGAACTTTTACAATAGATTTTTTTATGTGGAAGCCGATTTTGCATGACTGACGAGTTATAAAACAATATATTGTGTTCGGATTAATATTAGCTTTTTGTTGAGGGCTAGCGTCTTCAATTGTATCGACAGCTTCAGCTATAGGGGTGAAAGCAATGGTGATAGCTGCTTGCCTTGTTAAATTTTTAGCCCTATCGATCTTTATATGAAGTTTTGGTTTTCACCTTTTTCGTTTGTGGATTCTGTCTGAACTGTTGTCCTTTGACAGTTATTACTCTTGTCTCATGATTTTGTTTTTGACAGTTGAAAAGTGCCTGTAAATGGCATCTTTCATTGATAACATTTGGTCTTGATCTACATAATGTATAAGTTTATAATAATATTCTTTCTTCTCTATTACCCTTAGTTTAGAGTTGCTTTTTTGCTTTCAACATTGGCGGGTTTAAAATCTTAATTATACAGATTTTTTGTAACAGTTATTTGTATAATAGTCTATTGATAGGTTAAAATATTACAGCTAAAATTAATCATTAGAAAACTTCTAACTCAAAAAATATTGGAGCTTATTATAATCGAGCAAAAAGTTAAAATAATAATAACCTGTTCCTGCTGAACAAATAAAGCTAGCATTGCAATAATTTGTAGATTTTCTCCAAACTATTGCAAAACTTTCTTGAAATTAACACTGAAGCTTACAAAACGGAATTACGACAAATATTCCAGACAAAATAATTGACCGGAAAATAAACCGAGAACAACCAGAACGAACCAGCAACCGGCAACTATCGTGACTGCGGTCAACGCAAAAAACCTATCGTATTTCATAGCAAATCATTGATCTATAGATCATTATCGGGCACGCGTCAGTGTCAACCATTGTGATCGATAAAATTGTAGTTTATGATTTCTGTATCAACCCTCGATTGGCTATTGATGAAATATAATATTTTTAAGGGCTGCGCTGGCGCACGGTTGGCATAAAGCGATTGTGTTATTGTTACTTCATAATAGTTTAATTTGATAGGTGATATGCTGATTGAAAGTAGATGAATAGAATAATCAAGTCTGTGTAGGTATGTAGATATTTGTTGCATTGGTTTTCTTTATACCTTTGTTGTTATTGTATCATTCCTATGCATAGATCTATCCATTTTATACTTCCTTGCATCTCAGTGCAATATTGTAATCAATACAATTTCCCCCATATACCACATTGGAATCGTTTTTATTAATGAAAGACTTGCTTTATTAATATTGTATATATTGTGAAAAGAAGAAACTCCTTAAAATTGCTGACTAACAAAATCAAATATTTCAAAAGACTTTGTGACAAAAGCTAGTTAAAAATACCCAATTAAAATATTTCACAACCGTCAACCGTTGAATACCGAACTTCTTTAAAGACATAAAACGGAACATAAAGAAAAAAGCCCTGTGAACAATATTTATAATTAATTCCTATCTTCTGTTCTCACGACATTAATTGCAAAAAGCAGATGCTCCCAGGGCAGAAAAATTAAACTACCTATACAAAAAAATATATTAATAAAAAAAAACGAAGATGACTCGGCACCAAAACCGGAATTCAATTAGACATACAAAAGAAAGCAGGGACACACGTCTTGTTCCTAGCATTAATTATTCACGTTGAACATCCCAACAATACACAGAAAATTACTAAAGAAAAAACCTGACCCTAAAGAATTAAAATAAAGCCCAAAGTAAACACTCACAGACTTAAGTATGCAAAATATTCGAACTAGATATGCAAATCGTCGTGCGAAGATAAAAACAAATAGAATGAAAAAACCGCTTCTATGGGTGACTGACAAATTTTGCATAAATTCTACACGGTCGAGGTCCTATGATTGTCCCTTGTGAAACACCTTTCTCATACTTCCGTATGCAAATGGGTATGGTGCTCAATCTTTTATTTTAATAGCATCTTATTGTGTTAATTCTATAGAAAAGTTGTGGGGTGAGTGTTTTGAAAAAATGGTAATAGAGAATTATATTAATCACTGGTCGTATGCAAATCAAAAGCATAGTTTAAAACTGAGACTGTGGGAATGTTGTCTAGTTTTTTAGTTTCGGGGTGAGATCCGTGGGTAGGATTTTTTATGGGATGAAACAAAAAAGATAAAGAAATCTGCATTCGCTCTAACGAGTTTTGGTATTGTCTGGGTCTGTAAGGAAAGATGATTGTTTGATGGGAAGTGTTTTTTTTTTTTTTTTTTTTTATTAGACCGTTGAATTGGGGTGCTAAGACAGGAAACCTCCACGTGCGCCCGTGGACTGGAGTTCCCTCTCGGATACGTCCGGGGGGAAGACCAGTTTTTCGGGCCGGTGCGCCCTGGGATGCGGGCAAAAACTCTCCTTAGGCACTGTGTGCCTAAGGGGTTTCTTTGCCCGTATGCAAATAGCCTGTCGGGTGGACGCTCCAACGCGTGTCCCTCTGAACAGCAGAGGGCACAGCGGCGGAGCGGGCTTGCGGACGGTGAGTAATGGGTATCCTCGCCGTCCGACCAAGGACCAAGCCCGGGTCGGTGGCGCGTCGTGTTTCACGCGTCACCGACGGGGCCCCTTATGGGGCCAAATGCCTGCCGGGGTCGCGGATTTTTCTTAATCCAGGATACCGTGGCCCCGGAACGTAAAGGGCATCCGACGGAACACGGGTGGATTTTAGTCAGTAAGAGTCTGACAGTCCCTCTCGCCCCACCCAGGGCGGGAGGACTCATTTGATGATTTTGCCACCCTAAAAAAAAAAAAAAAAAGACCGTTGAATTAATTCTGTAGAAAAACTTGAGGTTCAAACTGAGGAATTATGTAATTGAGTTAAATACGAGTTTGCAGCTCCAGGCACTGGGCCAATATTCCAGTAAATTAATAATTTAATCAGTATTAAATTATTAATTTACCGGAATATTTTTCAAGTAAACCTGGTTAAGTCTGCAGCAGATCTGGGAAGTGTAGCACAAAAGGGAGGAAACCTTTACTCAGTAGTGAGTGGAACGAACCTGCCGATTTTGGTATTAAGCTAGTGTTTGGTTACCATAATTATTTCGTTCGTACCAGTTTCACTGATCTTTTACAGTAATGGTTTAAATATAACATAATTACATCGAACAGGTGGATATTTTTATGTATAATATTTTTACGTGATGAAGTTGTTTTCCCAGTAAGTCTTCAAGTCGCTTATAAATGTTTATAAAGGTTAAAACAAAATAATTACACTAGTTTACAAAAAAAATATTTTTTTGTCCTTGAAATGAAACATTACAAATTTATTTTATTTATGTAAGCTATAGACGGTAATTAAAAAAATTTTTTTTTAATTTTAATAGCACGTCACAATTCTGAGATATAGAGGTCTTTGTTTTTTATGTACCTGCAATCATTTATACACCTTTATCGTTCTATTTTGTAAATAACTGTGTGATTCAAAATCTTATTTTTATTTAAAAATTTCATCTAGAGTGTGTAGACTACATCCAAATTGGTTTTGTTATGTTTGTGGGGAAAATTTTCAATTAAACCGTGTTTTTCTTGAAACAAATCCATTGCAAGAAGCCTATTTACATTATTTTGAAGTTCCGGTGTCAAATCAAGATAAAAATGAAAGACGACGCTTTGAGACGTTAGAAATGGATTGAATAATTCGACGCAGTAGGTAAGAACCCCGTTAGCTCGGTCGGAAAGAGCGTCGGATGTACTGAATCCGGAGGTGGCGGGTTCAAATACTGCAGGCGGTTCGCATTTTTCTTTCCAAAGAAAATCTTTAAAAATTAATCTATTCCAGGTACGTTGAACTTTAAAAAACATATTTAGCCGACCCAAAATAAATAATGTAACCACTGCTTCACATAAGTTGAGCTTGGTGAAGAATTTTACCAAAGCGTTGGATACGTCCAAGTCTGCATTTCAATGACTCTGCTTTGTATTTCCGAATCTTTTTGCGGTTAAATTAAATGAAGGAACATTTGTGGGTCCCCAAATCAGGAGAATATTGGACAATACAATATTTGAGACCCTTTTAATCCAGGCAGAAAAGCAGCAGACGGGACCTCTTTCAGAAAAGTCGTTAACAAATTTTAGGCAGTTAAAAGTGATAATTACAAAGAGATTGCTGAAAATCTATTGCAAAATTATGATAGTATGGGTGTTAATATGTTACTAAAAATTCATTTTTTGTTTTTGCATTTGGATTTTTTCCAGAAAAACTTGATGCTGTAAATTATGAACATGGTGAGCGATTTCGCCAAGATTTAAATCATTTCTGCAAAATTATCAAGGATTTTGGAACCAAAATATGCTAGGTGACTACTTTTGGTCGGTTGTGAGAGATATAGATAAAAATATGTGAAAAAAGAAGCATAAATTACCGATTTTTAACTGTCTATTCATTATTTAGATGTAGTTTTTAGTACAAAATTTCTTAATGAATATTTGAAAAACCTGACGTGCTGGATTTTATTCAACATTTTTTCCGAAATGTAGATATCTAAAGTAACGTAACCGTATATATTTCATTTCAAGATCAAAAATCGTGTAAACTAGTGTTATAATTATTTTACTGTTAACAAAAAAATATTGCAACAATGAAAGTACTTAAAATATTTATTTTCTCTTTCAGGTACGTACAACAGATACAATCATCGAAAAATGTACCGTAAGTCCTTACTTTTATCAATACTAATTACTCTTTTTATAAAAATACACAACACACAATAATTTATTCATTTATGTACCCCTCGTTTATAAGATCTAGATCCACCATGAATGGCATCCTAGCGACATCTATCGGCCCGACGGATAAACGTTACTACTTCTATCGATCATTACTAGATGGCGCTACCAGTACCTACGTTGTCAGAATGACATAGATTTTTACGACCATAACTTTAGCCATGATTTTCTTCATGATAGTTTCCTATAAAGCAGTTTATTGGCATCAATAAATATAAATCGACGTGTTGATCAAATTTACGAATCGTAAAAATGATTGATAAACTTGTTTTTTAAACAATAATTACATTTTAGTTGGTGTAGCCTCGAAGCCATGCTTTATAAGTAATCAAATGTCAATTATAAGAGATTTCCGGGTAAAATTATTATAATTATAGAAGTTGTATTAAATTATATACTTTGGAATAAAGGCTTCCTTGGTTTGAACATGAAGATTTTGACACTACGCGCTTTGAGGCCAGATAAATCTTATATTTTATTTCATCTATTTTTATTTTTATTTTAACTTACATTTCAGTCAAAATCTCAATTAACATATTCTAACTTCAAGTCATCCATCTTCTTTATAATATTGAGACATGTATTTTTTTCTGTGTCAAAACTTGTTTCACGTCTAAAAATTTTGCGTGATTTGTATAGTAAATGAGGAGACGTGCATACATTTGATTTGCAAACGGAACATAGATTTTTGGAATTACGAATTACGAGTTGTGGGTTCTAACAAATCTAGGTACATTAATTTTAGTAAGTTACTAGCTGACCGGGCAAACTTCGTACCGCCTCACCTTTTAAACCTTCCCTGGACTTCCCAAAATAATTCAAAACCAAAATCAGCCAAATCGGTCTAGCCGTTCTCGAGTTTTAGCGAGACTATCGAACAGCAATTGATTTTTATATATAAGATAAGACTAGCAGACCGGCAAACTTCGTACCGCCTCACCTTTTAAACCTGCCCTGGACTTCCATAAGTAATTCACCCGGCAAACTTCGTACCGCCTATTTAAAAAAAAAAAACTCACCTTTTAAACCTTCCCTGGACTTCCAGAAGTAATTCAAGACCAAAATCAGCAGAATCGGTCCAGCCGTTCTCGAGTTTTAGCGAGACTAACGAACAGCAATTGATTTTTATATATAAGAATAAGACTAGCTGACCGGGCAAACTTCGTACCGCCTCACCTTTTAAACCTTCCCTGGACTTCCAGAAGTAATTCAAGACCAAAATTAGCCAAATCGGTCCAGCCGTTCTCGAGTTTTAGCGAGACTAACGAACAGCAATTGATTTTTATATATAAGAAGATTTCTTCACCACTACTCAAATAACGCTGATGGAAAATAATGTGAGGAAACCAACATTTTCTGGAACCAACAATTCGAAGACATGTGGCATCTACCAACCCGCACTGGGCCTGCGTGGTGGTATACAGTCTACTTCCTCTCATAGAGACGAGGCCTGTGTCCCAGAAAAAGCGGGAACATTACAGGCTAATTATGCTATGCTATGTTTTAAGGCCAGGTTTATTCGGTATCGCCCGGTTGTAGCATATTTTGAATTCCCTTTTGAATCATTTGATATTCCAGCAAGTGTACGTTATAATGGTTTGGTCGAGAGCATCATAATTAAACAAACTGAATTTTGGAAAAGTTCTC
The DNA here is from genome assembly GCA_950005045.1 of Agrotis exclamationis. Classification (NCBI taxonomy): domain Eukaryota; kingdom Metazoa; phylum Arthropoda; class Insecta; order Lepidoptera; family Noctuidae; genus Agrotis; species Agrotis exclamationis. The sequence goes on from OX465443.1 coordinate 11,851,951, forward strand.
TAACTCATTCTGCCAATATCTTTATTCTTAGTGTGAGATATAAACCATCTCTGACTTCAGAGTTAAATAATCTGCTTCTGAGCATCCCACAGGACTCTAATTAATGGCTTCAGACTGATAAAGATTATTTAATTGAGGTTTCCTCAGGATGTTTTCCTTCATTGACACGTCCACAGTGATGTCCAAGTTAAACTTGACCGTGAATTGAAAAAAAACATAGATTCTTGTTCTTTAAGTCGACGATTCCTTATTTTTTTTTTTTTTAAATTATACCTAGTTCAGAATGTTTCAATTTAAATAATAAATGTCTAATTTTTATTAATTGGTAATGATAAGTTATATTGAATTAAAATGGTAAAATTTATGTTTTTTGTTAAAAAAAATCGAAACGCTGTATGGCAAAATGTGTCGGAACCCTCATCAAAATAACCACTTTATCTGTATACCTACATTATTGGCAAACAAATTACCTATTTCTGATTTTTCTGAAAGAGGATTCGTTAATTAATCATAATTATGAATAGAAGATTAGCAGCGTCTTAACATGTATTCCATATTATTATTTCTTATTAGTTACTTACCTAACCACACTTCCTAAATATAAATTATCAGCAAAAAGTTCAAGTTCATCGTAAGACAGAAACAAGGTCAAAAGAAGTCCTAAATATTATGATATATTAATATTATTAATTTATGACTTAATCATGTAGCTTATCATCATCATCAAGTGCCTCGTTGATCCAGTAGTCTCAAACGCCATTACTGAGCATGACATCATGAGTAGGTGGTACATACGATTCCCAGTTCGAGAGGAGTGGTTTTGGGTTTTTCGATCAGGTATATCTTAGGTCAAAATTTATGCCTGAATGATGGCAAATGGCTCGTAGCTAAATAATTACAGACGCACAGGACGATCTCCCGAGTTGATCCGCGCTTGCCGAGGTTGGTCTGTGGATGGGTGACCATCTATCATAGCGAGTTTCCTGTATGCCTTGGAAAGCACGTAAAGCCGTTGGTCCCAGCTATCATTTGTAGATCTTTGACAGTCGTTACTAGGTATTAGTCAGAAGCTCTAAAAAGTCTGACATCCAGTCTTACTGTGGGGTATCGTATTACCCAGCTACTGCGTTGTGGAGGTCTGATAGGCAGTCGCTCTATGTAAAATATTGCTATTCAGCTGCATCTGGTACGGCTGGATGGAAGCCGACCCCAATATAGTTGGGAAAAAGGCTAGACAGATGATGCTGATGATGATGGCAAAAGGCCCGCTCCTTATTACTTGGAAATTAAACATTTCTGATGAAATAAGGGTTCACTATAAGCCAAGTACAACTCTATCCATCTCTTCGAGGAATACAGGTGTGATATTATGCTAAGTTATGTAGATTAAAATGCTAAAACTGCCGTTTATATTTTACTATCACTAGAAGACATAAAAAGGTTCTCTCAAATCGTCGCGAACGCAGCACGCACACAGTAAAACGGGTGATGCACACAGTGAAATGATTCAAGCACACAATGAAACTAGTCATGCACACACTCATAAACACACTCACACACACTCAAGCGCTGATGAAAAATGACTTGCGAGCCATGTGGTAGTCTGTTGTCGAGTATTTTGACGAATTCCGAATAGACAACGGTGTGCGTCGTGGTAGCGGGGCCACACTAAATTGTTAAAACGTTAATATTGGTAAAGTGATAGTATTTTGAGAAAATACTATTCTTCTACAAATTATGAAATTATACACGCTTGGTTTGTTTCAAGAACTTCTATGTTGCGGAAATGTTTATAAATGTATGTAAAGAATGAGATGTGTTTTAAGCGCTACAATTCTCACAGTCCCTCTTACTTTATCCAGAGCGGCCATTTGTGGAGTAGTAAATAATTATGTAAAGTAATATCACAGAAAAATACAAGCTTATATTAAATTTGTAGTTTATACAAAACGAGTGCAAACGAGATATTTACCTACATAATTATCCTAAAAGTCCAGCTCGAACTTGATTGATTTTCTTAGTGTAAAGATTGTTAGTTATTTCAACTTATATTTACTCTAGTTTTACAGTTTTAGTTTTGAAAAAAAAAACATCTCTATCATTCATAACTTGCGTGCGTCTATAAATAACTAAAAACCTTTTTCTTTTATTTGCATACATTAAATAATTATGTAATAGATTGGTAACATAACCAACCATTCACATTAACATAGTTCAACACGTACGTTATTTCTGTAACTTTTAAATAACTCTATTTACATTTTAACCAGCAATTTGTTTCGCCTTCTCATAGGTGCAATTTATAAATTTTAATAATAAGTCCTGAAAATCACAAAATCAATAAAAAAGAATTATCCGAATTGATCTGATGAGTTTACTTGTAATTATAGTGCAATAGCTCTGTTGCAATATCTTCTCTTACCCAAAACAAATACATGGTAAATAATCCTGTTATAATTTCTTATGATAGGTTTTTCATTGTCAGTGATTCAGCAGAATATTTTAATAGAGTGAGTGTTTTTTAAAGGTATACTTATTACCTATCATTAATAAAACTTTTCAAACTATTTTTGTAATAGTTTTGTCAATTCAACTGCTAACGAACTATTTCTACTTAAATATGAGTATTTTATTATATCAATACCCGTGTCTCCATAATTATTATCATTGATATTTTCTGTCAAAACATAACCTCCCTATCCACAATCGGTCAAACTCTTACCTGTACCCGCTACACTATCGTACATCGGCGCCTCTATGACGCTACTCACGCGCATGCGAGGGGGCGGGGCGGTGCGCGGGCGCAAGGGGAACAACCAAAACCTGATTTTCGGTCTAAACTGACCTTGTAGCGACGCGTATTACATCATAATATTTATAATGCCTTATTTTTATGCCGTGCCATTGTAATAGCTGCCTTAGTTAACATTGAATTAGGTTGAAGTTTCTTTAATAAATTTTGGTGGTGCTTAAGGCTTTTTAGGAATATCTTAACGCTCTAACGCATAAGTGCCCGCTTGAGATTGCTACCTACACGCCAGGTTTTTCCGCATATAGCTTTCCGTGTTTCATTTAACACATTGTTGTTATTTTTCGTTTATTTATTAGCTTTTAAACAATAATAGTTCGATAAGATTCTATTTTTGTTTTACATCTTCTTTCCTGAGGTAAATAAAAAATTGTATTTGTTCAGGGAATAATGAGATAATTCTGTTCTCTGATAAACAGCTGAGAGCCCAAACAAGAACATAATCATTATCCTACCCTTAGCAGCTGCAACGTAAGCATTGTGTTCCTAGCAATGGTCCGTGCTTCTAGAAAATAGGCATTCTCTGAGAGGAATTGGACTGTAGTTTACTCCAGCCCTAATTTGGTGTCCTGTCGGCACAATTATTTGCTTACTATAAATATACACACATCAAAGAAAGTTTGCGATCACTTTGAAAAACCGAATTCTTTTTTGTTACGGGATATAGATTTCTTGTTGTTTTATTGGATTCTTTATTTAAAAATATAGATTTAGAATATAAAACAATAAAATAGTCCAATTGTGTGTAAACCTAGCTCCTAAGGTAAAAACGAAAAGCAGATTATAGAGTACGAATACCTAAGAGGATGTTAGAAAATCCTCTGTCACATGCCCTATTATCTCTAGCCATCACGATGTTTAGAAGTATAGAAAAAAAAAATATATTATTCTCTCGAGTACTTTCAGTACATGCTTATAAAAAAATATAATACATAAAAAGTAATTAGATGTATTATTATATTAAGCAATTATTGCTATTTTTAACCTAGTGATAAAACTAATGTATGTAAAATAGTGTCTACATTAAACAGCCTACTAAAAAAATAAGTTCAGTGTACTTACTATCCATTACGTGGAATTTCGCGCCTATTTTTTGTCTGTATTCGAGCACGTTCCTCAGAAACTACTGAGCTGATTTAATGAGACTTTTCTATAGAGATCTGAATGGCTTTTAATCGAATAGATTTTAAACTTAAATGGGATACAACATTACCTTGCAAAATACTTAAAAAAATTATTTTCAAATAAGTTGTTTTTCTAACATCTGGAAGATCTGGAAGCGCAGTTTTGTGTTTTTAGAGCCTAAGATTTACCTTTTTCTTGGTGTTTAAATTAAAGAAATAAAAAAAATAATTTAATCTAACAACCATTCTTTCCAATTTATTTTATCCCAGTACCTAACTGCGTTACGGAGTTCAGATAAGCAGTCACACCATGAAAAATATTGGTAGTTGCAGCGTAGTCGGCCAGTCGGGCCCAAGTCTGTGATGGTTCATGGCCCCATGGCCCTGGCTTGTGGCAAAATCTCGCAGATGGAAGGTAAAATCGAGGGCCCACCCTGGTGAGGTAGGGGGACCTAACCAGCAAACTGCAAGAGCAGGGGGTCTTGCGATCAAAACGTAAATGTGAGCATTTGAGCAAGCCATTCCTGTAATCTTGTTTTGAAAATTTCTTGTGTTGGTTGTAGTGGGTTTGTGAGGAGCCTTGGCCCTTCCAACCCAGTCCGATCCTGTTCAGTTACATCTAGGGGTTTACTTTTCTCACTTACTGCGTCAATGAAGATACGGGCCTATCCGAAAGTAACTAGAAACGTTTGAGTGAATCACGTTGTCACAAATTTTTAGTTCGTATCCCTAAATAATTATGTTTGTCCATATTTGACGAAAATACAGGGTTTGTGTTTAGATGGTAGAAGGTACCCCAAGTTAGAATCGAAACTGTAAACTCCCAACGTAGTTGGAAAAATTAAGGATTTTAAAGTCTCTTAAACGGGTTGTATTTTGTGGCCAAGTCAACTAGTTTTGTGTATTAAAAGTTCAAATTATATAAACGATATTTACTATCACATACCTCGTTCAATATCAAGGACAAGCAACCATTAAGTGTCAACGCTCGCCATTTTGCACTGAGGAAGTGTCAAATTCTAATAAATTTAATTTTAATAATATTTCAGTTGAACATTACATAATTATAGTTCATATTATGATGGAATACTTAAACCAGTGTAACTTGAAACAACATGGCTGGCAGCGGTGCTTGTTTTGACAGACGTCAAATCTGTCAAATTAAAGTTAGTTCGGAAATTCGCCGCAGTTCAAAGAAAAATGGTTGTATCTAATAGCCTAAAACCTGTCTCAGGGTTATTTCCTATGTAAATTGTCGGTTTTTAATGCAGTTACTGATATTAAATTCAAAACTAGATATTTAAAGATTTATGTCATGTCTGTTTATGAATATTCATTGAACTATAATTTTTGGTAAATAAAATGCGGTTTATGTCACGTTAGAGATAATTGTTTTAATTTAAAGATTGAGAAGTTGTGACTAAGATGTATTTTTAAAAACCATTATAATATTTAAATTATATTTAATTAGTATTTATGAGTTTATGAACAGGACTTTAGAAATAAGCTTGTGGTAGTACGATGACATCATAATTATTCTTAACACGATAGAAAAGCATGATCAGCGTATAGTGTTCCCACTTCTGGGATACCTCCTGTCTCTCATAGGAATAGCCTATGAGAGACAGATAGCTTTTATATCCTCCTTACAATCCATAAGCGAGGTTTTGAGAGCAGTTCGAATCCTTGATCTGGTCCAAAAGCCTAGACCCAAGATGGAGCGAGCTTACCAAGAAGGAACTGGAACTCCTGCGCACCGACGCCACGTAGTAAAACTGTTTAAACTCCGATGATAGTGATTGGGAGCCAAACGTCGCTTGTGAGTCCTACCACCGCCTAAGGGATCGCTCTGCCATCAAGGGCAGGTTGCAAGTAGCCTGTAGTGCCTTTGCGGTGAACCGCTACAATCCGGGTGAATCTTCATCATCATCATCATCATCAGCCGGAAGACGTCCACTGCTGAACATAGGCCTCCCCCTTAGACCGCCACGCCGAACGACAATTCGCCACTTGCATCCATCGGTTGCTTGCGACCCTCACGATGTCGTCGGTCCACCTAGTGGGAGGCCTGCCTACGCTGCGTTTTCCGGTCCGTGGTCGCCATGAGAGAACTTTTCTTCCCCATCGGTTGTCAGTTCTACGAGCGATGTGAAAAAATACTACACTACTGCACTAAAGCACTACAATTTAATAAAGGTCTGGAGTTGATCTGATGATGGAGCCGAGAGACAGTCGAGGGAACTCCTCAACGATTCATAGCTATCTTGTGTTTGAGTTTGATTAATTTGTATTGATAAGAACTTTACACTTAGATGGGTTGTAACTGTCATTAAGGGTCTGATGATGAAGATGAAGGACAGTTCAGGGAACTCCTTAACAGTTTACAGTAGCTACCTTGTGTTAGGACTTAATTCATTTGTATTGATGAGACCTTTACAGCAAGATGGCTGGCTTTAGTGGGTGAATCTTACCTACTCCTAAAATGTAGCCATAACATACGTACTGGTTGATGTTGTGTTGGCTTTTGTTTTGCTCGCGTATATTGTTTCGTGTCTCGGTCGAAAAACAATAGACGCGTCCACACAGAGTGAGCAGCCTCGCTTGTCAGTTTCCTCGCGCAGCAAATGCCTCGCGAGGCTGCGCGCTCTGTGGGGACGCACCTATTGGTTATTCAAACACATCTCCTCTCCTCTCTGCTTTTGTGGATACCGGGCCGCGTATTGCCAAACTGTATACTGACCCAGACCGGGGTAGCTCTGAGTTCGATCGCAGTTTGCCTTTGTAGTTGAAGAGCAAACTGTATACCTATTCAGAGAGTGTCTGAATCAAAATACATTTTGCTTTAAAATACTAGAGCAAAATACATACGAGTCCAGACGTCCAGCAGCAGTCACGAAGGAGATGGCGGGGTCTTCCTGACCCCACCATCCCCTTCTAACCTAACCTGTCCGTGTCGGGGTGCCCTAAAGTCCCGAGCTCGCTTCGCTCGCTCTTGCATTCCTAGGTCAAATAACTAATTACTACTTATCAAGGTGGCGGCCCCGCGAAGCAGGTCTCAGTCGAGCCATTTTTCTTTATTTATCTCGAAAAATATTTTTCCGGGGCCGTAAAAAATAACAATCAATAGATACTCGCGATATTCGCGTGTTACAGTTTGCTTTACATACAAGCGAGCAAACTGCATACTATCTCAGAATGCTCTGAGCTCGTACTTATGTACTTTGCTCCAATTTGTTTGTGATTTCAACGAGCACGACGTAGTTCAGTACAGACTATGGGTGTCTGGGTCAGTATACAGTTTGGCATTACGCTACCGGGCCTAACACACGAAAAGAATCAGTATCATAGAAAAACTTCACGTGGGAAAATCTAGTAGACCGTAACACACAGGAACTGAGAAGGTACAAAAATCCTATGTAAATCGAAGAAATGTAGTAAAATAAATAAACAAAAATTGTCGGTTAATTTCAAATTGACGACATTGATATCCGAAACTAATAAAAAAAGTCACAGTAAATTAATTAAACGCTTAATTAATGTAGTAATTTGCGTTTTGTTTAGTTTTAAATAGCGTGTGATTGTATTATTTATTGCAAAAGGTAAACATTGAAGTAGTATAGACGAAACTGTGAATAAAAAAAAACAATTTGGGGAAATCGGAAAGTCCTAAAATCAAAAACATGTAAAATCTACCAACCTTAAGGCTAGTGTCAAACAGTCAGGCGAAGCGAACGCGAAGCGAAGCGTTCTTGTTTGTAATGTATGGAATTGTTTGAAGCCTGTCACATAGACTATCAAACCGCTTTCGCTTCTCTATATGACAGGATTCGGATCGCATTCGCTTCGCCTGTCTGTTTGACAATAGCTTTAGTCCCATGATTTCGCGGGACTAATTAAACAGGTAACCGTAACCCTAGAACGTAAAAGGCTATGGAAAAGTGTGGATTTTAATCAGTACGAGTCTGACAGTCTCTTCAATTCTATCCGAAGGTGAGAGGACTCATTTGAAGAATTTACCACGATGCAAAAAGGGCTCATGGTTAATTTCAGCCCATTACCTCTCATAAATAGGAGGCCTGTGAGGTTATGTCCCCTGTATTGTATATCGTACCATCTGTTGCCCTGAGCTTCACTTCTCTGCATGGAATCCCACCTGCCACTGTGCCAAATTTCGCCCAACCACCGTTTTGACATCCCGGGACGCGACGGCGCGTTGTGTTCCACGCGCGCCTCAAAGAGTGTCAGCATAATGACGGGGCCCCCTCTAGAGGGCCAAAGCCTGCTGGGGTCGCGGGACTTATCTCATTACCGTGACAATGGAACATAAAGGGCTATTGAAGGACACCGTGGATTTTAGTCATTACAAGTCTGACAGTCCCTCCCGCCCTGCCCGGGGTGGGAGGACTCATTTGATGATTTTACCACGCCAAAAAAGAAAACCGTTTTGACATGAATACGGGACATACGCATTTTCGCATTTTAAATGTGAAATATGGATAATATTGTTAGTTATTAATAGTATTCCGCACTGGATCCTTATTTATATGGTGGATAAGAAAATACCCCACTTTCTTTCTAAGAGAGGAGGGTTATCATGTGTCCCATAGTCCCATTAGTGGAAACGTAAAAGACAGATTATTGTGAAATAACACAGATTTCCTATTATGTAATAACTAATAACATTTTAGGTAACAGTACCTAAATATAAAGGTAATTAAATATAAAGTCCTTTAACAGGCAGCTCACATGACATTAAAGACGAATTACTCAATCATTCTTCAACATTAAAAACCTTAACCAGCATAAATTAAAAAAGGCAATAAAATATGTCAAATTAACAACTCTATTATTTACCCATTCGATTTCATATTTACGACTTCATTATTAAAAAAACATGGCTTCTACATTACGCGAATAAGAACTTTTTGCCACACAAACAACAAAAAAGTATTACTTTCGTTATCACACACGAGTCAAACCATAAAAACTTAATAAAAACTCATTCATTGTTCGTATCCGAACGTCTCGTGCCGCCATATTGTTCTACGTTTAAAAAAGGCGCGAAAAAACGTTTTATCGCAAAAAAGTGTGTTAGATAATGTTTTTTATTAATTTTTTTACGGAATTTCTGGGTCACTGTTACAGTATTCGTCCTTTGATTATGTTTTGCGGCTAAATTTTATTTAAATTTAAACATGTGACTCATAGAATATTGTGTTGACTGCAATATTTATTGAGTTATAAACATATTAATGTCTAATAAAACATAAAATGGATTCTTTGTGAGACTTAATATCAGAAGAAGTTTTTATTTTTTTATTTTACGTTTATTTTGTTATGTCTTTTCTTATATAAGAATTAGTAAAGATTGTACGCTATAAACGCGAAGTTATTAATAATGTTATTTATAAAACCGGCTTCGTCTATGAGGTTATAATTTTTTCTGGTAATTTCCCGGGTTTTGTTAAGATGGATCCGCTTTGCTAAAATTGTGCATGTCTATTTTTATCTGTTATGTCAAGAATTATGTTTTACTTAGACAAAACATTTGATATTTTAATTTTAGACTGGTTAAAAACCCAAGTGGAGTTGGGCAGGGCATAGATGCATGAGCATGGCTAGACGCAGAGATGGCAGATGGAGCAAGGTTTTGACCGAATGGTGGCCAAAGTTCAGCCAAAGAAACCAGGGCCGCCCAAAAGCCCGTTGGGTTGACGATATCGTCAAGATCGCGGGGAATAAATGGATGAGAGAGGCACAGAACCGAGAGATATGGCAACAAAAGATGGAGGCCTATACCCAGCAGTGGGTGATCCCGGGCTGATATGATGATGATGATAAACCCACGAGCCGTTAGTAACTGGGTTATGGAAGTCAGATAGGCAGCTGCTCCATGTAAAAAACTAAGCTGCATCGAGTTAGACTGGAACCTGACCTGGCAAAATTGTTGGGAATAGGCTAGACAGACGAGAAGCTTTCATAAATTCTAAGCCAATCACGATAAGAATGAAAACGTCAATGACACTTGCAAATTAGTTTTTTTTTTATCGTGGTAAAATCATCAAATGAGTCCTCCCACCCAGGGCAGAGCGGGAGGGACTGTCAGACTCGTACTGACTAAAATCCACAGTGTCCTTCAGTTGCCCTTTATGTACTGGAGTAGCGGTATACGTGTGTCCCGCGACCCCGGCAGGGCTTTGGCCCTCTAAAGGGAGGGCCCCATCATTGTGCTGACACTCTTTGAGGTGCGTGTGGAACACAACGCGCCGTCGACCCAGGCATGCTCCTTGGTCGGACAGCGAGCCGCCCATTATTCGTCGCCCGCATGCCTACAGTGCCTACAGTGGCCGGAGATCGTCCCGCGACGTTCGTCGCCGTGGGCGTCTACCACTGCGGCTGGGATGGAAGGAGGACGCTGTCCTCTCCCTCACTCGGCGCGCCTCCTCCTTCAATAATGCATATTATATTACACTAGCTGTTCGCCGTGGTTTCATGCCCGCTGCTCAGCTCCTATTGGTCTTGGCGTAATGTTTTATAACCTATAGCCTTCCTCGAAAACTCATTTTCTATTGGATAGTCCATAAATGGACTATCCAATACAAAATGAGTTTTCAATACGAAGCAGTAGTTTCTAAGATTAGCACGGACAACCAAACAAACTCTTCAGCTTTATAATATTAGTATAGATTTATGCGTTTATTGCCCGTGGTACTACCCGTTGTACTACCAGTAGTACCACAGTAAAAAAATTACCCATGGTACTACCAAGAGGTCTAGTAGTATCACGGGAAATTGGAATTTGCCCGTGGTATGTACTACTCGTTTACTATGCCGGTGTCGCGGAACTGTCTACACAGGTAACCGTGACCCTGGAATGAAAATGTCAATTGAAGGAACACGGTAGATTTTAGTCAGTACGAGACCGACATTCCCTTCCACTCCACACAGGGCGAGAGATTTTAAAAACTAAAAAAAAACTGGTGCAAAGTAGTAATGAGATGGTATACGGAAGATTATACAGAGAATTTTGAATAATTAATCTTTAATATAAAATAAGTGAGTAATACCACGGGTAAATTAAAATTTCCCGTGGTACTACTAGATTGCTTGGTAGGACCACGGGTATTTTTTTCCCGTGGTACTTCTGGTAGTACAACGGGTAGTACCACGGGAAATAAACGGATTCAAGCCTCCTGCAGACACACGCGATTAATCGCGCGGGGCGACATGTCGCGGTCCATTCGCAGTATTTTTAGAGTGGAAATTAGCTTGGCTCGTTGTCACAGCGCGATTAATCGCATGTGTCTGCAGGAGGCTTTATGGTCGTTATTATCATTTTAGTATTTATTTAAGGGCGTGCAAGTGGTAGACAAACGTGCATGACCTGACAAAATGGCGTCATCGTAGATTTAGGTATTCTTGTTATGGTCGCATCTCAAAGGTCAATATTGGAATATTTTTAATTAATATCATTATTAAACAATATTTCCATGTAATCACTTAAATATTGTGGTGAGAAAATAAATTTATTTACTTATCTAAGATACCTCAAATAAGACTGTTGTTTTCATCGATTACCCAAAATCGTGATACACAAACAATTCTGAATGACTGATAGGTACTTAAAATAATAAAAAGAAAAACGTGAGAAGACTATTATGTTTAATACTTACCAACACACCTTTTTGTTTTTATCTTAAAACCATTTGGACACGCTCTAATCTATGTAGGTACAATTGGGATGCAAAGTGCCTAATAATAGAGTCTAAAAAACACAGATGTGTTATAAAAGCTGTGCCTTTTTTTAGCGTGATAAAATCATCAAATGAGTCCTCCCACCCAGGTTAGGGCGGGAGGGACTGTCAGACTTGTACTGACTAAAATCTACGGTGGCCCCGCAGCATGGCGTCGACCAATGCCGGGCGCGAGAGGTCTCCGCCTATCGCTGCAGTGAGGACACGGCGGTGCTCTGCCCAAGCGGGGCAGTCCTGCACCGTATGTTCCACTGTGTCCTCCGGGCGATCTTCGCAGTGGTGACACCCAGGCATTTCTTCCCTCCCTATCCGACACCGGTACCTCCCGAAACTTCCGTGTCCGGTGAGGACCTGCGTCATGCGGTAGGTCAGGACGCCGTGACGCCTTTCCAGCCACTCCTAAAGAGGGGTCTTACCGCCGCGATTGCGGCGTGCCCGAACCTCGGTTGCGACAGTCGTTCCCTCCATACTGCCCTGAGATCGCGCCGGACCTCTTCCCGCCGCGCCTCGACATGTGGGGGGAGCGGGAATTCTCCCCGGCGCTGTGCCTCCACGCGCCACTCATAGACGCGGTGGAGGGCAGTCGCCTCCAGATCCCAGGGCATAGAAGTTGTGCCTTAAAAATATTCCAACAATCCTACTAAGGGCAAATTGTTTATAACTTTATAAGTTAAGCAATCTATTTGTTAAGATACCATCGATTTTTTAGGCATTCGTTAAAAATGTAAAGGATTAAAAAAAAAAACCACTTATTGTCATTGCTGTGCTTCTTCAAGAGCAGTGGCGGCCCAGTGGTATCGGCCCCGACTTACGAGTTGTGGGTTCAAATCCAGCCAGGCCCATTACTTTGTGTAATTTATTTCGTCACCACTGCTCTCAGAACGGTGAAGGAAAACATCGTGAGGAAACCGGCATGTCCTAGAACCAAAAATTCGAAGACATGTGACATCTACCAATCCGCACTAGGCCCGTGTGGTAGATTACGGCCTGCTACCTCTCTCAGAGAGGAGGCCTGTGTCCCAGTAGTGGGAACATTTATAGGCTGATGATGATGATGATGTGCTTCTTCGTGGCAATTCTCGAGGAAGTTATCCAAGACGTCCTACTATCTTCTACTCAGTCTGTCCCGAACCCGTTTTGCTGTCTCGGGACTACATTCTTGCGATGTTCTGACCCAGAGCTGTGAGGGGATTCGACGGACATGGCCTGTTCAGTAGTGCCAGTCCCATTTTAGTATCATAGCTTTATGAGCTACGTTGGCAATTTGCAATATTTAAAATCATAGCAAATAAGTACATAATGTGTTAGGGTAACTTCACACATTGTCCGCTCGGCAGTATTTGCCGAACAACAAAGCTGATCCGAAGCAATCGCTGGAGTGCGATTCACTAAGGCAAAACATCTTTACAACCAAGAAATCATCGTTGAAACATCTGATGAAAACTTATCGGTATTCTTTAGTTAAAACTGCGCGGTCGTAGCGCCACAACGATGTCGACGGCGCGACATAGAACTAAAATATGGTTAGGTAACTAAAATATGGCTAGCTCAATTGAAAGAAAAAAAGAAAAAAACAACTGGCTTATGTCGGCAAGCCAAATGTTCGTATGCAGCCTAGCGGCTTGTGTGTCCCGAACATTCATCCTATGAAACACTAACCTTGTCAAATTTTAATTTTATAAATCTGTCAAGAGTGACAGTAATGCTATTGTCATACAGACAGGCGCAGCGAACGTGAAGCGAACGCGAAGCGATGTGTTTATGTTTGTTTGAAGCCTGTCACATAGACAATCGGAACGCTTTCGCTTTTCTATATGACAGGATTCGGATCGCATTCGCTTCGCATTTGCTTCGCGTTCGCTTCGCATTCGGTTCGCGTTCGCTTCGCCTGTCTGTTTGACAATAGCTTTTTTTTTTCGTGGTAAAATCATCGAATGAGTCCTCCCAGCCCCGGGCAGCAATAGCTTAAGGGATGTTACTAGACGGTAATAAACGTTCTCAAACTACACGTGCTATTTCAAAATTAAAAATACCCGTGAAAAGCCGAATAAACACGGAATCTTGCGTTGCTTCGTTGAAGGGGTTATTCAGTTTTACCGCTCGGCTGTGCTGATTAATGCCGATTTAATGTGTAGCAACTCTTCTAGATCGTACATAATCGTTTTTTTTTAATAAGGCTTATGCTTGTGTATGATTTATGTATGTATCATACAAATATCGACCGCATACATCGAGAAAATTCACTTCCAATGATATTTAAGGGCAAAACAGCATACAAACTAATAAAAAATCAAATTATATACCTAACGACATAACTCGCACATAATTTAATATAGAAATAATATTAAAAAACCGACATTAATATATTATAATGATTATGCAAAAACATTTTGCTACCTAATTAGTTATTTATGATTTATGAGATAACGATTATATTTTTGTGTCTTGTATATTTGTAGGTTAAAATATCAAGATCATGAAGGCATTACCAAAATAATTCTAGTAACTAATTAGCTATGGATAATGACACTGTCAAAAGTACCGAGACAAATCAGTGATTGTTGCTGTACTTTTTGAAATCACTAGTTTTCTCGGTTTAGGGGGTAATCGCATTCTTCAAGATTGCTTGCTTGATCAGTTTTGAACTTAACTAACTCATGGTTGAGATTCGAGTCGATATAGTCTGAGCAGTGGTGGCCCAGTGGTATCGGCCTCGACTTACGAGTTGTAGGTCGTGGGTTCGAACCCCGTCAGGCGCATTACTTTGTGTAATTTATTTCAACACCACTGCTCTCAAAACGGTGAAGGAAAACATCGTGAGGAATCCGGCATGTCCTAGAACTAAAAATTCGAAGACATGTGACATCTACCAACCCGCACTGGGCCCGCGTGGTAGATTACGGCCCACTCCCTCTTACTGAGAGGAGGCCTGTGTCCCAGCAGTGGGAACATTTATAGGCTGATGATGATGATGATGATGATGAACCCATGAAAATGTTTTAAGGCTACCCAATAACAGAGTTTTTACTATCTAAACACGAAACCCGATGTTTCGGATAATGTTTCGCGCATTTCCTACTTTTTATCACTTATTCAATGAATAAGATTAGTTAATGGTACAAACATGACAAAATGTCAGTGTAATCTATGCTAGACTTTTCGGGGGATTACAGGCGTGAAGTTATGATATAACTAGATAATGTGACGTCTCAAGTAAACTCAATGAACAATAATCTGAGCTTACTTGTATCCTTTCCTGTAAAGTTACTCTCCCATGTAATTGCCCAACATTCTCCATATGGGCCGTATGACCAACTGACCACCTGACCTTTTGAGGAGCAGTCGATTAAATCACCAGTTGTGAAGCCATAGAATCATTGACATTCCAGTATTCTTGTTTTTAGACTCATAACTTAATATAACAAATGAGACAGTTTAGATTTTTGGACGGATGTATGTACATATTTTTGTTACTCGATCACGTCAGAACGGCTGAACGAATCTTAACGCAGTTCGGCCTAAAGATATATAATAGTCTGGAATAATAAATAAGGTACAGTTATTCAAAATTTGATCCAATAGAGCGTGTGTGTTTTTTTTTTACAAAATCACCAGGTATGATTCCTGGACAGAAATATTGATTTTTCAAAATTCCAGTAATTAACGCTTTTAGTTTTCATCAACATCAGTTTCGAGAATCCTTTGAGCAAAATTCGATATTCCTCATAGCTTCGTATTTAGCAATCCACGCCCAGTTGGAAAATTCATTCTGTATAATAAAATAGTGTCGCAGTAGTGCATTTGATGATTCATTCAATTGTTGAGTTTACCATGCTAAAAAAATAAAATAAAAGTGGTGCGCTAATAGGGGAGTTGCCTGAAAAAAAAAATATTGAAAATCTTTTCAGTCCGTCAGTCAGAATATTGAAACATAATGGACACAATATGTTTTCTGTATATCTGTATTTTTTTTTCAGCAAAATAGCCTACTATGTTGGTATTATACATTTGAACTCTTTAAAAAACGATAAAAATGCCTTTGCCTTTCAGTCAAGTCTGAAACGATCAAAATTCAGTAGGCACCTTTGCCATGATGAATTCACCAAATAAAACATCTTATTCAGCTCATCTCTCTACACGACAACGTGATGTTTGAAATGAGTCGGAAGACATAACACGCTGTGTATGTATATGAATCAATGTTTTTGCCGGTCCAATCAAAGTGATTGACGTGGAGGCATTAGGCGTAATACGTGCTTCTATGTTCGTTTGCGCGTGCGCACCATGGGTTTAGGAGTTTGTGGGATAAGTGGTCGAGTTCTTTTGCTTTATCTAAATGTGAAGTACAAAGGAAATTAAGGAGACTGGTCACCCTGGATAAAGTTAGCATAAGAGCGTGGAGATTGGAACCAATAAAGAGAGGCCTTAAATTATAATTATTGCAAGTAACCCGCCCTGACTTTGCACAGGAGAAATTTGAAAATAAAAATATAGTAAAATGTTACTCAAGAACAATATAATTATGTAGCCTTTTACTGATGAAACAATTTTCAAAATTAGTTCAGAAGTTCCAGAGATTACTTTCTACATACAAACTCGTAACCCTACAAACATTTGATGCAATTTAGAGGCCTAAAATAGGTGCAGGCGGGCTGTGGTGATAATGATAAACATTGTTTTTATTCGAAGATTATGCAGACAAGTGTGTATTCCATTTCACCAGTTAAGTTTCGTGTATTAATAGACAGAGGGAAAGAGAAAGAAATTAAAAACCTGAAATTCTAAACGTTAAATAAAATTAACTTAAAACCCAAGATATCCTACCCAATATTGTGCTTTATTTGTGTAATTCAGACGTAACTTTTACTATGCACATTCCAAAATTACAGGACATAAGTAAATAATTTATGTCTCATAGTTACAAATAGTATGGTCGCCCTATAAACACGTTTTTGGTTAAGACAGGGACGAAGCTGACCTCTGGTTCCTCGGAAAATAATTCTAAATAATACTCTTGAACATCAAGTATCTGTCATCATCAACCACGGATTCTTTGACACCGTAGTGTAATATTTGTCCGTATCTTTGTCTCAAATAATGCTTAAAATTTCGGCTGGTTCCATTGCATTGTAGTCTCCACAGTTCCTAAGTGTTCGTTCAGCAAACCCAGGACAACCAAATCTGATATGTAACACCTTTTTAACAGACTTGTACATACGCCAGCAAGTCACCAAACGAACCTTCTAGTTTTGGGATAAGGTTAAAAAAATATTAAAGAAATTTGACAGATTGAGGTAGGTTGATGTGCTGACGTCTGTACCATTTTTGTAAAACATAATCAATTTTTATATTCTTCTTCTTATCGTGTCGATGACAATCTAAATTGATTCGGCCAAGAATTGGGGCACGAGTTTAGCGCTGTTACTCGTAAATTGATTGTGTTATTTGTATTGATACGATAGAAAATTTTAAACTAATAAAAGTATTCTTGAAAATATTAGCATATTATGGAAAATTATTATCATAATCCATTATTTCAATCTGAAATTAAAACACAAGTTGTAAAGCTGGATATAACTGCAAAGCGTGGAATAATTTTTTTCATTTTTGGGATAGGTATTACTAATTTCTTTTGTTTAAGATAGTAAACAAAATTTTAATAACTGGTTTTACAGTGACTTTATCAACATTTTAAATGACTGACCTATTATGGCTGATAATTAAAATTTGAAATAAGCACAACTCACAAATTTAAGTATACAAGTAATGACTCCATCATAAAACTTGTTTGTTACGTTCCGGTGTGATAGTCAGCCTACCAGTACCTACCAGACATTTCCATAAGTTAAAACTCACAGCCTTTAAATCATAAGAGTCATAATTCAGGATCCATTTTTATGACATCATCGTATAATATATACATTAATTATATAACGAACAGAGTTATATACATAGGTATTTGATGGTAACAGGCGTGAAATAACTTGAGGTGTTCTGACGATTGTGTTCTTCCTGGGTTTATTTACAACAAAGAATCAAGCTAATCTTTCATGATGACAGGATTCAGACGGTAACCTACCCATTTCCTCACCGTCCGATCAAGGACTAGGCCCTGGTCGACTACGCGTCGTATATGTATGTACTACGTGACCATCTGTCATAGCGAGTTTCCTCCGGACCTCGGAAAGCATGCAAAGCCGTTGGTCCCAGCTGTCATTTGTAGATCTTTGACAGTCGTTAGGTACTATTATTCAGAAGCTCTAAAAGTCTGACAACCAGTCTTACCATGGAGTATCGTATTACCCACTTACTGAGTTGTGGAGGTCCGATAGACAGTCGCTCCATGTAAAATACTAATATTCAGCTGCATCTGGTTCGACTGGAAGCCGACCCCAATATAGTTGTGAAAAGGCTAGACAGACGATAATGATGATGATCAGGTTTTCCATACGGTATTGCTCAGTACTTCAGTAGTATCTATAGAGTCTAGATTCGTTTCCATTTGACAGCAATAAGCCTGCCCCTTATTGGCTGGGACTTAAACATAATTGAAAAATTTGCGTGTACTATTCGAGGGTATGCTTCTGCCAAATCCTTCGAGAATTTAATAGGAAATTCCTAGTGTAGGGCAACGGTTTTGCTATTGTCAAACAGACAGGCGAAGCGAACGCGAAGTGAACGCGAAGCGAACACGAAGCGAACGCGAAACGAGCGCGAAGCGAACGCCAAGCAAACGCGATGCGAAGCGTTTTTGTTTGTAATGTATGGAAGTGTTTGAAGTTTGTTTTGTTACATAGACTATCGGACCGCTTTCGCTTTTCTATATGACAGGCGGCCGAGTCGCCTACTAAGCCATTCGGATCGCATTCGCGTCGCTGTCTGTTTGACAATAGCTTTAGGACCAAAATCATACATGAATAGGTACGTTATGTAACTGTAGCTACCCGTTTTATACATAGCTACATTTATAACTACTACGATTAAAAAAAAATCTTTACACGTGTACTTTTTTGAAACGGAAATTGCCGTCTCCAGCCATTAGTCTAGCCTAGTCACAGTTCAGACATACTAGCATCAATGTTGCACCTAGATTTGGTCGTCATTAATTACTAGCTTGTAAGATTTTGATGAATTAATACTTTGAGGTCTTGAATCAGATGTAAGTATGTGGATGAGGTGAAAGGAGATGTAAGGATTGTAGCAAGTGGCTTTCTGCCGACCTCAATGGTTAAAAGGGTTTGAATTTATTAAGCTATTGCATAGCTTTTATCGCAGGCTCTGAGCTCGGCGCGCGCGAAAAATGTAACGAAAAAACCTGACCACATCTGACAGCACGCATCGTCTAACGTCGTTTCAGTTCGGGAGACTTCGGAAATCATAAAGGTACGGACAGACGTGCTCATAAAGGTACGGACAGACGTGCTCATTACTAGCACAAAAGCATGCTTTTATTGAGCAAGGGGCAATTTTATTCAGAGAGAGGGAGAGGGAGAGGGAGGAGGAGGAGGAGAAGAACGTTTCTTGACGTTTCACTTGATTGACTAATTAGTACAGTAATAAATAGGTATAATAAATCATCATCATCATCATTTCAGCCTATTGCAGTCCACTGCTAGACATAGGCCTCTCCCAGGGAGCGCAACAGCGCACGATCTCCAGCTTTTTTCATCCAGCCACTGCCAGCCACCTTCTTCAGGTCATCGGTCCATCTTGCCGTATAATAAATAAATAATAATAATTGCATAAGTTGATAAAAAATGCTTTGCAATAGCTTTATCGCGGCAGTCACCGAGAGCCACACGTTTTTATGTACGATAGGATCGATAAAAAAAGGCCCATTCTTGCTATTTAAGCTGCTGATTTCTGCGGGGTCGCGGGACTGTCTTAGAAGTGCATTCAAAGGGCAACCAAAGAATCACGGTGCGTTTTTGGTCAGGAGTCTGACAGTGACAGTGTCTTTCGCTCCACCAAGGGCAAAGACTCGCTTGATGATTTCACCATCACAAGAAAACTGCCAATTTATCTATCATGGTACAATCGTCTGTTTCGAAGAGTGTAGGTCGTTTTGAACCCTCTCTAGACTCTCATTCATTTTTTCCATTGGTTATATAGGCCTCTTAGCAGGGGATCTCTATCTGACCTTCATAATTCAGCATCTGCCTAAATAAAATACTGAAATCTATGGGGGGTCGGGGAGGCCTATGTTCAGCAGTGGACGGACATCCTACGCCTCATGTGATGATGATGATAATATCTAGAACCTTTCTTCTTCTTCAATCTTGAATTTCTGCTGACTCCGTAACTTTAATACGCGCACACTTTAATCCAAAAATAATTGGCATATTATCACTTAGCAACAAATTTATTACTTTTCAACCAGTATTAGATGTAACCTTGATTTTTTGCTTCAAAAATCGAGACGTCGAATTACTGTGTCGAACACTCAGATTATATACATCGAAAATTATTATAAATTGATTTTTATCTGGTTGTAGTTGTGCACAAAAAACGGTCATGTTTGAGTATTATGTAATGGTTGGTAGTTCCGTCTATTTTTAACTTCGCGCCCTTTTCTGGCTTGAGTATTTTTTTAGGTTGGTAGACTTGGAAAGTTGATATCGCTTACGATGGTACGGGTATGTAATGAGAAGACAAATTCTACGCCGTAAAACAGACCCCAGCTATCCCTGACGTCATGAAGAATTGCAATGGGCAACCACAGGCCCCGTGGTGGACAACCGTAGCCAAAGATTTGGCACGGGTAAACATGTAGCAAGTTGGGCAGGCCATATAGCACGCAAAACTGATGGCCGATAGGGCTAGGCTGTAAGGTTCTCGAATGGAGACCACGCATCGGCAAGCGCAGCGTAGGACGTCCACCCACAAGGTGAACAGACGAACTTATGAAGACCACAGGATCACGCTGGATGCAAGCCGCTTCCAACCGGTCCTATTGGAAGTCTATAGGGGAGGCCTATGTTCAGCAGTGGACGTCTTACGGCTGATATGAAACATGTAGGGACAACCCAAGATCGACAGTCTTGGCACTGCATTGCGACGAGGGCCGACCCCAAATAGAGAACAGGCATGGAAGAAGAACAAGAAGAAGACTTGGAAAGTTGTCGCTAGAACGTCTTCTGCCACCCTTTTTTTGTTTAGGAAGGATCTCCTCAAAAAGCTAACAAGTATGAGATGAGGCCGGAGGTGTAGGATTTTACCTCATGAAATCACCAATCTGTACTAGAGAGGAGTCCTTTTATTCTCTTAAAATCCTGTCTGGGGTCATCATGTCCCCTCTGTGCAAACAATCTATGAATATGCCATCCACTACCGCATTGGGACAGCGCATGGGCGATTACAGCTGACGCCCTTTCGTATACAGGAGTGTTGAGAACTGTGTCCCAACAGTGTGGCAATTATAGGAAAAAACGCTTATAGGCATGTAGATTTGATTCGAAAAGAACCCTAAAATATATTTAGAAGCGTATATGCTAAACACATTAAAAGATTAATTAAACGTAATGAATTTATCATTTGGCTGGCAATTTTGAGGTTTCATTATACGAAATAATATGATCCGTCTGCACCGAAACGTGGTCTTTCACTATCGGCCTCATCTCAAAGCTCAAAGTCGCTCAGCGAGCTATGGAGAGGGCTATGCTCGGTGTTTCTCTACGTGATCGAATCCGAAATGAGGAGATCCGTAGACGAACTAAAGTCACCGATATAGCCCACCGGATTAGCAAGCTGAAGTGGCAATGGGCAGGCCATATTGCTCGCAGAGCAGATGGCCGATGGGGTCGAAAAGTGCTAGAGTGGAGACCGCGGACTAGCAAGCGCAGCGTAGGACGTCCACCAACGAGATGGACGGACGACCTTATAAAGGTCGCTGGAAGACGCTGGATGCAGGTCGCTTCCAACCAGTATATGTGGAGATCTAAAGGGGAGGCCTATGTTCAGCAGTGGACGTCCTATGGCTGAGATGATGATGATGATGATGATGATGTCTGCACTCTTTTATTTTTAATGAAGCTTATAATAAGTTTTTCAGTTTTTTCTGTTGTATCTGCATTTATAGATGCGATTTACTCTTCAGTATAGATTGACAAGCTCTCGTCAAATGAAAATTTTATTTCGGTGTTTTTTTCAATTCAAGTATTTTTATACATCTCTGAAAGAATAACAAGTGCTTCTCAGTTTAATCCTTTTAGAGAAAAAAATTGCTACTTACACAATTACCTATGATTTTGAACTTAGAACCTACTACTGCTTCAGATTTAGATTTGTAAAGTGTGGTGCTGAAGAATTAAAATATTCATCAAATCATGTCATGTCTTCATCATTTTTCTCCATCGTCCTGCTTCAACTTTTTTATCTTATCGAAGACCTTAGGCAAATTAGACCTAAGAAAAATTCCAAAGGGAGCTAAATAATTCGAATACAGTAGCACACCTCCTCGCATAGGTAGGTATATACGTGATTTTTTTATTGTTCTTACAAAAATATACCTACTTTCGTATAAATAATTACATACGCAGAAAATCAGCCCTGCGCACATACCCAAATAGTTCGCCTAAGTAACAGTATGGTTTTAATACAACAACCAAAAAAAAAACGGTTCTTAAGCATTTTTATCACACTTCTTCACCAAAAATATCGACACCGGAAGTATCAATTAACGTAAGGGACAAAATACGACTTTTCAGGAGAGCCAAAAAACGATTTCATTTTTTTTATTTTGTCTATAACTTTTACAGTCTGGTCCAATTTTTATGGTGTTCATGGCAAAGTTTCTTAGAATTTCGCCTTCTTTCTTTTTATATACGAAAGGTTTAGGAATTCCCAGTAGTTTCAAATATAGCATGTCCTTTACATTAAAAAATAAAGCTCAGGTGACCCTTACGTTACTAAAATTTTATAGATAATCCGTCGAGCATAGTGTAAGCAGCAAGAAAAATACAAAATTATACGAAATTGTATTGTAAAGGACTTTATCAGTGTTTCAATTTAATGTAACAATAGATTATCTACTAAAATGTATAGTATTTTAACACTATGGGAATGAGTTCAAAGAGAAAATGAGTTTAGTTTCAGGTTTTACTGCTAGCTATCGCAGATTTAAGTCCGAGTCCGAGTCGGACCGCGTCCTACTGTTCCGAGCTAGCTCGGATACGAGTAGGCTCTGAGTAGTTCTACATAGTATAGGTTACTACTTAGTTTTAGATGTTTCTTTATGAAACAGGATTTAGTTGTTCAATTTCTCGGAGAAAATTACTAGATGTGGAATTGTGGGATGTTCTTCGTAATCGCTGAATCTAAGGACTAGTTCAAATTCTTCTCCTTTTGCTAGATGACTTATATTTTTCCCGTCTTAACTCTTTGATTAACATGTCTCTGACAATTCAAATACTACTTCAAACAAAATCCGATTTTTTTCTATAAAATATTTGACAATATTAACCACTAACCGAGTGTACACTTTGTATGAACCTTACTCGTTCGAGCCCACTCGGTCCGAGCATGCTCTGACTATGTAAACGCGGCTTTAATTGGCTTTATAATTTTATTATATTAATTAATTTAATAAATAGTAAAGTTTTCTCAGAATTTATTGCTAACACTTTTTCTCCACTTGACATCATCACTTCTTGCTTGCCAGGTGGCAGTGTAGGTTGAATGAATGTAATGGAAACGAAAGACCGATGAAAATATGGAATATGAATTGCGCGAAACATGGTATTAGTGTGATGGCAGTGAAACTTGAAATGACGAATAGAGAGGACGTAAGGGGAAAAGATAGAATAAAAGGTGCATGGGTTGTGTAAAAGATGAAGGAATAAATATAAATATCTGTTTGACGTTTTTCATCTGCAGTAAATTCAGCTCATTTCGACTACGAATGGAGATCGTGCGCTGTGGCGCTCGAGCTCCTTGGATGAAGCCTATTTCCAAAAGTGGACTTTAATAGTTAGAAATGATGATGATGATGAATTTCAGCTACAGATTGATTTGTGTTGCCTTTATTTTATGTATTTTTATATCTAACAGCTGTTCTTTTCCAAATCCCTTTACTTATTCTGTCGCATTTGAATTATTTGGAGGTAATTCTTCGTAAAATGTTATGTCGTAAGTGTCGCCGATCCCTAACATTTTGTATAAGCTTCAGTTTTCTTCAAACAATTTTGTATCGTAAAGGGCCATGTTGTTTAAAGTGAGAGATATTTTATTTACAGTAAGGGACATGTTTTTTTAGTTAGAGGCATTTTATTTAAAGTAAGGGACAATGTCATTTAAATCCACTAATTTGAGGCTTAAGGTAAGGGTGATAATTATTTAATACGGTGACTTACTTCAATGATTTGAGAGGAAAAATTATTATTGACTGTTACATCATATTTAAAAAAAAAAATCGTTTTTCGCAGTCAAAATTTTTGTACTGTAAGGGACATTTTTTTGAAGATAGAATTTTTTTAATAATACCAATCGATAGAGCGCGAAATTCTGAATCCAATGATATATATAACTCATTTTCGCCAAAATGTCCCTTACGTTGATTGATACTTCCGGTATCGATATGTTTACTATCATCACTAACCCAAACAATTAAAATTCGTTCAACTAATAAACTTCAAATAAACAGATTGAAGTGATTAACGTTTTTATGATGTTATTTCCAAAAATTATTGCTTTTCTCAAAGCGGCCATCTTTGAAATAATAGGTACCATGCGCAGGAGTCAATAGAGTGTGTCGAGTTACAGCTCCCATATTTAGTGACGTTGGTTTTGTGTGGATGCGATTTTTTTAAACTAGATTCTACTTAAAGCTTCGCGCTCGGCATCAGTCTAGTTTTCTACCAGTTAAATACCTACTTAATAAAATTGAAAAGTATTTTCAGAGATAAACTCAGATATCCATTAAGGAAACCGCGTAAGGGCAAACATAATGTGGAACGACCTGCGGCATGATGGGTCGATTTGAAGAAGCAGTGGATGGGTGTGTTCTGCCCAGGCCCGGGATGGTTGGCATTCTTTGAGGAGGTTTACGTCCAGCAGTGGACCGCAATAATTTGAAGAGAGAGATCCAATATGGCAAACTGTATTGCTTCATAATAATTTAGTGTTGATAACAATTCTGCCACAAAGTCTAACAACCAACCTTACCAAGAAATATGATGTTATCCAGTAACTAGTGTTATAGGTAGTAAATCATTCATTGTAAAAATACTATTCAGCTGCATCCTCTGTTGGTATATTTTTATTCACCAAAAAATGAACCTGAAAGTTAAAAAAAAAAAAAATACTGATCATCCAAGGCAACAAACAAACTTTAATAACCCAGAAACCTCAAAAACCAACCAAATATCCTACTAAGATGCATTTAAGCAAAGGTCAGAAGTTTAGTGAATTCCGCAAAAGTATAGGAAAAGAAACGTCACCTTGACAAGTTGTTCTAGATAAAAGAACAGTGAACCGTGACGACATTACAGAAGGTTGCTTATTATCTGCACCATTTGCGGGTTTCTGGTAAAAAATGTGACACTTTTTTTAGTAAGATTAGCGTAGATATTACTGTTGATTGGTACGTTTGTTCGATTTTTCTGTAAAGCTGGACGCACACGGTGCTAAATTATTTTTTTTTATTGCGTAAATTCAAGATTTACAAAAATACGTATATTTCCTTGATAGCATTGGGTATTGTTGTTTTCTTTCCATAAAAATCTTTACGATTCACGACGCAGGCGTAAAAGAGTATAAAGGAAAAAAAATGAAAAAAATTTTTACTTAACCGACTGCTTTGGAATTGCGGGGTTGACTCCAACACTTCTTTTTACTCACTAAATCAATAAGAAGCTGGGCTTGGATTTTTGAGGACCGCTTTATGTGATTTGTAACTTAGGATTGTAGACTTTTTAACGATTTTGAAAAAAAAAATAAACAATTTTATTTTACATGATAAAACTGGGCCTAAAGCGTCTAAAAGCTAGAACATCTGGTTTCATTTCATCCAACTTCATCCAAGTAAGAAAAACCAGCCAAATGCGAGTTGGACTCGCCCATGAAGGGTTCCGTAGTAGCAAGCATAGATTAGGGATATAATTTTATTGAGTAAGTAATATACACAAACACAATAAAAATAACTTTGTTTTTCATAGTGTTTGTATGAATGGCAAAGTTATATTTGCGGTTTTGAAAATGTACTACTATATCTCAAAAACTGCTAACTGTATCTCATCCAAACCAATTTTCGTTGGAATTTTTTGTCGAGGTCTACATTATATTTTTTTTTCTAAGTATGGGGGGCACCCCAAAAATTTGTTTTGTTTTTATTTTTATGTGAAAATCCTAATGCGGTTCACATAATACATCTACCTACCAAGTTTCAACAGGATAGCTCTTATACTTTCGACAAAAAGTGGCTGTGACATACACGGACAGACAGACAGACAGATAGACAGACAGACAGATAGACAGACAGACAGATAGACAGACATGACGAATCTATAAGGGTTCTGTTTTTGCCATTTGGCTACGGAACCCTAAAAACCATGAAAGTTGGCCACTTGTCAAACTCTTCTTCGAGTAAGTGGCAATTAATCCACCTGATAGACTAAATGTAGGCAACACAGTTTAATCAACTTTTAACCTACTAACTGAAAACCAAACATGAATATACATAGTATTTATGTAGTGCAATGTTACCAATTCTATGTATTACATGTCTAGGAGTTATTAGACATGATGTAGGTACAAAAATATACTATACACCGTGTTCCGGACGATATACATAAACTTCGACCAGATGTTCAAACCACGGAAGTAAGCATTTTTCATTATGGACACATTAATAAATTCTTATTTTTTATTAATTTTCATACAAACTAAATACCTAGACGTAAATAACCCGATATGCATGCCTCTTTATCCGAATTGGCAACGTCATTCATAACATTTGGCGGGCTGAAACAAATGAAATGCAAATAGTATTTGATAGATTTCAAATTAAGATACTTTCTCACTGCATAGCTCAATTAAATTTCATTAAATGAAATTACAAATATCTTTGTAACGAAGCCTTTTTAAGTACTACTTCCTTTGTTGGATTTGATTTGTAAAAGCCATAGAAGTATTTGCTAAAGTTTATGGATAACGTGAAGAACACGGTGTATAAATAACTCACTTTTTTTCTAATTGCCTTCAGTTTTTAATAATTACTTTGAATAGTTTTAAAGAGCAAAAAACTTTAAATAATCGGCTTAAAATAAAACTAAAATTAGAAAAAGTAGTCTGATATTAATGGTCTTAAGTTTTTTTTTTTCAGAATTTTGAGATCAAAGATCGTATCGTGGTTCTGAAAAAACTCTTGACAGTTAAGTGGCTGAGGTTATCACTTAAAATAACAAATAAATCCATTAAAGTACCTACTTATTTTAATAATTCAAGAAGTTAAAAACAAAAAAGATTTTTTATTTCCAGACTTCTCTAGATTGATTTTCTCTCCTGGAAAAATTGTCTTTCAAAAATTAATCCATCGGTTGATTACGATAGTAAATTACATAACAGATGTAATTTGCAAATTTTTTTTATATAATTAATAATTATTATAATTTAAACTAGTAACTACATTTGAGTAATGAAACGGTCGCCGCAGCCGAAAACGGCATGGAAGGATTATTATTATTACATTTGAGTATTATTTTGCAAATAAATATACGTCATACCAATGCCAATGAACCTGACCTGGGTTACTAGATTTTTTTCCGTCTGGTCGACGCAAGAACTGATTGAGCGAATACTAATTAACCATAAATTATTTATTTTTTAAGTGTCTGTATGTACCTAGACTCTTTAAGAATCACCTTAGAATAATAACTAAGAAGAAAAATAAAACTTTATCTTCATGTTCAAATCTTTCTTGTAGCTACAGTTTTTGTTAATTGCACTTTATTTGACCCGTTTTATTAAGTGTTTTTACCTATGTGCACTTGTAAGGACATAATTTCCTTTTTTTGGTAACACTTTCAAAGTTGATAACAAGGTTGCAATTTGAATAATCATAGTTTTTGAATACATTTTTTTGTTACAAATGATGAACACTGCAACGCTGATTTATTTAATGAAATAAAACATGTTTAACATGACAGATTTATAGCCAAAACAAATCAAAACAAGCATATTCGTGAGCTTTAATAAAATATTAATTAATTATAAATATTGTATGTTACATTGATATAATTAAAAAAATTGTAAAAACTGTCCTTTAACCTGTGACAAACAATAAAATTTTTTTTAATCTGAATTATGAATTAATTTTACTTTACCTAACTAAGCATATAAAATCTTCTAGGTATAAAAACTTAAAAATTAAATATAAAAAAAAAATAATTCGATTTAATTTACCAATTATTTGACCCAAAACATTTTACAACGTTCTTTTTTAAAGGCAGGTCCACATTAATCCAACGGGCATCGATAAATGAAATATAAGTGACACGTCTCGTCTAGGCAAGTGTTGTGCACATGTTGTCTAATGTCTTTACGGCGTAATGTGTTTAATTATTATGTTGGTATTACTATACAATGAGGTAGGGTGGCAACCTTTCCTTAAATGACTTAAAAACGTTCGATGCCGTTACGGTTAACTAGCTTATGCCAGCAGCTTCGCATACTTGTCGAAAATTCTCGCTAAAAAAACAGTTGTACAGCCCGATCTGCCAAGTTTAGCTGCACTTGTCTAGGTCGATTCGTGGATGGGTGACCATTTTACGTAGCGACTTTCATTCTTGTCTCAGAAAGCACGTAAAGCTGGTCCCGACTGTCATCTGTAGATGTTTGACAGGCGTTACTGTTAGACAGAAGCTCGAGAGACTGACTACCAGTTTTACCAAGAGGTATCGTATTACTTACTGGGTTGTGGAGGTCAGATTAGCAGCTATAAATGTTCCACTATTCACTGTTGGGACACAGGCCTCCTCTCTATGAGAGGGAGTGGGCCGTAATCCACCACGCGGGCCCCGTACGTGTCGGTACATGTCACATTTGTGTTTGAATGGTGGATCTAGGACATGCCGGTTTCCTCACGATGTTTTCCTTCCGTTTTGAGAGCAGTGGTGATGAAATAAACAACACAAAGCAATGCGCCTGGCTGGGTTCAAACCCCCGGCCAACAACTCGTAAGTCGTTGCCGATACCACTGCTGCCTACTTGATCGGCAGTCGCTTCATGTAAATACTGATATTCAGCTGCACCCGGTTCGACTGGAAGCCGACCCGAACATAGTTGGTAAAAGGCTAAACAGATGACCAACGTAATACCTGGGTAGAAGGTCATGGGGATTAATGCGCATCACGCACGGCTAAGATACTATAATATTTTGTCTTAAGATGTTATATTAATATATCTTAGGCCATCACAGACGACGAAGATACGATACTATAATACCTATTTTATCTTAAAGCGCATCACACACGACTAAGATACGATAATATTTTATCTTAAGATGTTATATTAATATATCTTAGGCCATCACAGACGACGAAGATACGATACTGTAATATTTTATCTTAAGATGTTATCTTACGATATATTTTCTATCTTAAGATGGTATCTTACGATATATTTTCTATCTTAAGATGTTATCTTACGATATTCGTCGCGATCGCACGGTCGTGTCCTTTGTTGAACGAATAAATACAGGGTGTTTTAACTATGGCTCATGCTTGCCTGCTAGATTTACTGGATAGCTCTACGGATGACGATTCCGATTTTGAATTCGATTTGCACATGGTTCTGGCACACTCCAGAAGAAGATCAATTTGGGTCGAAACTCACATTAAAAATAGGAAAGATCGTGGGGAATTCAAAATTTTTGACGATCTTTCAGAAAAAAAGTTCCATGAGTATTTTAAAATGTCAAGAGAAGAGTTCGACGCAGTTCAAAGAGATGTTGAGAAACAAAATACAAACATGCGACAATGTAAAATCAATTATAGACAGTCCTAAGCCTGAAAAGTATGAAGGAAAGTTCATTGGTTTTTTAGGGTTCCGTAGCCAAATGGCAAAAACGGAACCCTTATAGATTCGTCATGTCTGTCTTCATTCTTAATGTCCCGTATTTGCATCTGATGTTATCTTACGATATATTTTATATCTTAAGATGTTATCTTACGATATATTTTGTATCTTAAGATGCCATCTTACGATATATTTTATATCTTACGATATATTTTCTATCTTAAGATGGTATCTTACGATATATTTTCTATCTTAAGATGTTATCTTACGATATATTTTACATCTTAAGATACGAATATCGCTCTCTATCTTACGATACGAAAATATGAAAGATATCTTATCTTCGTCGTGTGTGACGGTCCATTGAATAGTATGGCGAGCGATATGGTATCTTAAGATAAAATATTATCGTATCTTAGCCGTGTGTGATGCGCTTAAGATGTTATCTTACGATATCTTAAGATATTACCTTACGATATATTTTATATCTTAAGATGTTATCTTACGATATATTTTGTATCTTAAGATGTCATCTTACGATATATTTTATATCTGATGTTATTTTACGATATATTTTATATCTTAAGATGTTATCTTACGATATATTTTACATCTTAAGATACGAATATCGCTCTCTATCTTACGACACGAAAATTTGAAAGATATTTATCTTCGTCGTGTGTGACGGTCCATTGAATAGTATGGCGAGCGATATGGTATCTTAAGACAAAATATTATAGTATCTTAGCCGTGTGTGATGCGCTTTAAAGGCCCCTTTTAAACCCGCAGACCTCCATAACCCAGTAACTGGGTAATACGATACCCTTTTTAGGGTTCCGTAGCCAAATGGCAAAAACGGAACCCTTATAGATTCGTCATGTCTGTCTGTCTGTCCGTGTATGTCACAGCCACTTTTTGTCGAAAGTATAAGAGCTATCCTGTTGAAACTTGGTAGAAAGATGTATTATGTGAACCGCATTAGGATTTTCACACAAAAATCAAAACAAAACAAATTTTGGGGGTGCCCCCCATACTTAGAATTGAAACTCAAAAAAAAATTTTTCACCAAACCCATACGTGTGGGGTATCTATGAATAGGTCTTTAAAAATGATATTGAGGTTACTAACATCATTTTTTTCTAAACTGAACAGTTTGCGCGAGAGACACTTCCAAAGTGGTAAAAAGTGTGTCCCCCCCCCCGTAACTTCTAAAATAAGAGAATGATAAAACTAAAAAAAATATATAATGTAGACCTCAACCAAAACTACCAACGAAAATTGGTTTGGATGAGATACAGTTAGCAGTTTTTGAGATATAGTACATTTTCAAAAACCGCAAATATAACTTTGCCATTCATACAAATACTATGAAAAACAAAGTTATTTTTATTGTTTGTGTATATTACTTACTAATCTCAATATAATTATATCTCTAATCTATGCTTGCTGCTACGGAACCCTTCATGGGCGAGTCCAACTCGCACTTGGCCGGTTTTTTTAAAACTAGTTCAGATAGATTCATTCATTCAGTCATCACCTCACCATTTCAGTTATATTGACTCAAGTCAAAAAAAATATAGCACGATGATTGTTTTACATAAGCTACACCTCCATTCCTCCAACAACCAATTCTGTTGCTCATCTCGAAACTCTCAAGCAAACCCAGGACACAACTAGTTTAACATGATCAATCACTTCAATTCAAGTTGCTCACGCTATGTTGATATGTTCCGGCAGCGTAGGAGATATTACAAAGGTCGTATATGTTTATAATTATATGTTAGTTTCGTATATAGGTATGTATATGTACATGGTTATAATCATTTTAATATCTGTGCTTTTAAATACAGTTTTTGGTGAGACCTTACCAGAACTTCCGATGAATCTTAGAGTCAGTTAGCAGCTGGATTTCAGCTAGTAGCTTCTCGATCCAGGGTTTCGCAAGATTGAGCTAGCTGATGGGTAGCTTGCCGTTCGATCAAGGACCAAGCTTGAGTCGTAGGCGCGTCTCGTTCTACCCGCGGCTTATGATGCTGTTGGCACATTGACGGGGCTCTTATAGAGTCAAATGCCTTCGGTGGTTCCAGCCCTAAAACGCAAAGAGTATGTGAACTAACAGATTGGTTTAAAAGTTTAAAGTCCGTAAGAGTGTGGCAGTCCGTTCCATTAGGGGAAAAGTATATAAGACGGGGACGCGAGGTATAATGGGGACATACACTCTTTAGGCATACTTAACACAACACTAACGTAGCGCAAGCGCCATCAGGACGTCATTTGCAAGCGGCCATTAACAAATGGCGTCCTGTTGGCGCTTACGCTACGTTATTATTGTGTCAAGTTTGCCTTAAGTGTGTGATTTCCCATCAAACCCGGCTTGATGGCATTTGATTTTGATAGCATTATACACAGTTCCCTTAAATCCAGCGCGGTAAGACTCACTTGGGGATTCTAACACCATAAAAAATATTACAGGTAACAGGAGTACAGTACGGAGTTCAGGAATTAGAGCCAGAGGAAATAATCCTAAAAAAAGTGCTCTAGCCCTGTCTTAATATCCACCTAATTTAAAAAAATATACTTCGATCAATTTCCATAGTTATGCACCTGTGTATACTACCCTCCATTACGACCCCAAAAATAATCTTGATTGCATCAATAACTAACAAACAGAAAATCCAATACAAAAAAAACTTTCAAAAAATCTTTCCCACCGGATCTCAAAAGCCGTATCGCCGCCTCCTCCCCACGGATTAAAAAAAAACTTTAAAAAAACAATCCCGCAACACCTGTTGCGCCTACACATCCGTTGCTAAGCGACAGGTCCATATTGGTAATATGGCAGCGTTGCCATCTGTCAAAAATTTACATTTAGAATTTAATTAGAGCAAGGTAGATACAGATTCCTTTATGGTCAGAGTACCAACCATTCGGACATTTTCTTGCTTAGATAATTATGGTACACTGCCTCATTCACGCCATTGGTGACGTGATATTTTCCCGTTAGTCACCAGCACGCATAGCATGGCGCCGTAGAACGGGGTTTTATCGACGGAAGAAAAGACAAAATGACAGAACGTAGAAATATTTTTAGCGTTTTAAGCATAATAATGTTAAAAAATATAGAAAATAAACGTTCTTTTCTTCAATAGTGTACGAATGGTGTTATATTTGTGCAAAAAAACAGTCGTTTTGTATAGAAATAACGATGAAATAACTTTGTCTATTCTTGGTAGAATAGAGATAGAATCGCCATGCTACCCGTGATCTGCATTTCCCTTCCGTTTGTCACCAATAGGGACAATCGGGTTTTTTTTTTCCTGAGAGAGGTGACCTCGCTTCATCTTAGGTTTCATCTTTGTTTCAGCGCTAGATTGAAGACGAGGCTAGGCTATACTTGCAATTGAGCAAGAGAAATCATAATTTCTTTGTGTGATTGTTGTTAACTAACCAAATCTTCATTGACTTTAATTTAATTAACATTAATTAAGTTCAATTCAATTTAATTAAATTAATAATGGGTGTATCGACGTGCTATTAATGTTAATTATTCTTTATCTTAAAATTATATGAAAAATGTCAATTGAAGAATTTGCTGCTAACATATTTTTAAGTTACATTGTTACTAACAAAATTATGGACATTATGTAGTCTGAAATAAATGAATTATTATTATTATTTAATACGGTAACTGCACATGTACCACCTAAATATAAAAGAGAAATAGTTAACATGTTTGATGTAGATTTAATTATAATGTTAATTTAAATGTAGGAACCAAAACATACTGGTAATTAAAATCAGTAGGAAATTCATTACTCACCATTTTTAATAACGAAGTTGTCTCGCTACACTTATTCAATGGATGTTGATTTTTATTCATTGAGGTTCAACTGGGTTATTATGTAACACATAATATTTTGTATCGTGATAAATTATCAGATGAGTCCTCTAACCCAGGATTTAGCGGAAGGGACTGTCAGACTCGTAGGTACTGACTAAAATCCACGGTGTTCCTTCAATAGCCCTTTACGTTCCAGGGTCACGTTTTCTGATCAAGACAATCCCGCGACCGCTGACAGCTCTTTGGCGTGGACCACGACTCGCCGTCAACCCGGGCATGGTCCATGATCAAGCGGCGAGTGATCCATTTCTCGCCGTCCGCATGCCCACGATAATAGTTATGCCTTCCGTTTGGATAGTTCAACAACTTATGATTTTTTCAAAGGACTTATTATGCGACTACGATAAGGTCGAATACGTCAATGACCTCCAAACGTCACATGAAAATTACGTTTAGCAAAAAAATACTTTATGCAAATTAATTTTATTTATTTTTATTTTCGGTTTTCCGATCATACTGTTATTTTTATTTGTTTTTTTTTTTATAATTACTTTGTTTATTTAACAGCATGCAAGTGATATATCAGATTGAAGTCACAATAAGGGTCCCCCACATTTATCGACGCGGAATCGGCTTAAGCCGGTCAAGAAAACCTTTATGTCAACGTAATAAGGGTGTTACTAATGCCATTCGCATCGGATCGCGTCGTGCGAGCCGAGCCGATGCGAAAGGCATTAGTAAATAAAAGGTTTTCTTGACCGGCTTAAGCCGATTCCGCGTCGATAAATGTAGGGGGGACCCTAGAGGAGTCGGTTTCTGAAAATGAACCTTTCTTCAAAATCTTTCAGAAAATGATAGAATGTTACGCTATAACCTATAATAATTATGCTTATGATCTGTTGATGCATGAGGAAGAGGTACCCAGGGTATTCACAAGGAGTCTTGCATTACTATAATCAGCTTTAAATGTTCCCACTGTTGGGATCCTAAGAAAATCCTTTATGTGAGAGTGAGGACCGTAATTATTAACATCGGACCAATTTGTCACACATGCATAATTAAACTGGAATTTGGATTAAAAACCACGGATAATGCTTGATTAAAACCGCCGTGCTGTATTTCCTGATAGCTACAACCGCCGGGTCTTCAAATCAAGAGTAAATAGGTTACTTCTAGGGCTATTGTCAAACAGACAGGCGAAGCGAACGCGAAGCAAAGCGTTTTTGTTTGTAACGTATGGAATAGGCTATTTGACTAAAAAATTCTAATTAATCCGTCAGCTAGATTATCAAATAATTTCAAAGTTGCCAATACGTCACAATTTAGTACATTTTTTACTGAATTCTGGCGTCACGAGCCCCCACTCTCGAGTCTTGATGTGTTATATCTTGGTAAATATTCATTGATTTTACATAAGAAAAAATATGTGTCCGTTATTTTTCAAAACTCTAAATAACGGACTTATTAGATTTATAATTTATTGATACTGTCAAATAGCCTATTGTTTGAAGCCTGTCACATAGACTATCGGACCGCTTTCGCTTTTCTATATGACAGGATTCGGATCGCATACGCTTCGCCTGTCTGTTTGACAATAGCTTAAGCGTGCTTCACCGTCGACCATATCTTTTCTTACTATTAGGCGAGATACTGGTCTATCCACGAAAATATCGCAAAAAAAAAACATATGGGACTAAATGGAAAGTTTACTGCATCGAACAAAAAAAGAATCACACTAATCGGAATTGAAACCTCGGAGTAATCGGTGTACATACAAAAAAAAAATACCGACCGAATTGAGAACCTCCTCCTTTTTTTTGAAGTCGGTTAATAAAAAACTTTTTGAAAAAAAGGGAACCGACTTCAAAACCAAACACAAAAAAAATGTAAAATAACTTTTCTTTCGGAAGTCGGTGGCTTTGTTTTTTATTTATTTCACTGACTATGCAGGCCACCGACTTCCGAAAGAAAAGTTATTTTACAATTTTTTTGTGTTTGGTTTTGAAGTCGGTTCCCTTTTTTTCAAAAAGTTTTTTATTTTACCCTTTTTAGTTTAGATATTCAACAAAAACCTTCATAATAATCGGCGTCTTTGAAAATCTACAAAAACGGATCTATGTGGGCAACTTCACAAGATATCTATTATTGTTATATACTAAAACCTTCCCCAGAATGTTACAAATACTTTTCTGAAAACCGCATCAAAATCGGTTCAGCCGAACGCGAGATAATCGCGGACAAACATGCAATGGTCACTGAAAATCTACAATTCAAGTAAGCAAAACGGATCCACGCGGGCAACGTCACGGGATATCCATTAGTTTTATATACTAAAACCTTCTCCAGAATGTAATGAACACTTTCCTGAAAACCGCATCAAAATCGGTTCAGCCAAACGCGAGATAATCGCGGACAAACATACATACATACATACATATATACATACATAGATACAGGTCGAACTGAGAACCTACTTTTTTTTTTGAAGTCGGTTAAAAATGACACTCATATCAATTTATGACATACATCGATCCACCGATAAAGGTCGCCGGAAGACGCTGGATGCAGATCGCTTCCAACCGGTATATGTGGAGATCTAAAGGGGAGGCCTGTGTTCAGCAGTGGACGTCCTATGGCTGAGATGATGATGATGATGATGATGATCGATCCACGTCCCATTACTACTAAAATCTTGTCACCTAAAAACCACATAAGTACACAATTAAAATGTCTCACCTTAAATAAAACATGCCTAACAGAAGTCTTCCGCGACCTAACACAACACAATATTACAACAAAAAACAAAACAAAAAACAATTTTAAATTCAAACACGTGCTGAGAAAAAGTCCGATTCTCGATTTGCAAAAACATTTATTCATTGTGTTTTGTTTTTCGCTTCTTTTTGCTCCCGTTTTGGAGGGAAAAAAAAGACTTTCGGATCCCCCAGAACCCGTTAGGTGTTTTTGCCCTACGCTGTTCTTTTTTTAATGAATTTGCCTTTGATTGCATAACGTACGGTCAGTGGTCGAGGTTTTTTGGTGGGATGCTTACTTGGGTTCACCCTACGGTATTTTGGTGACGTAACGTAAGTTAGGTTTTCGATTTTTGGAATCGTTTCATTCAACTTTCAAGGAACCCTTTGGAGAGAAGAGAAGGTTTTTAGGTTAATTTTAAAGTACCACCTTTGTATGCTACTTCTTCTTTTTTCTTTGCGTGTCGATAAACTCAAATTGCATCCGACCAATACGTGGCTACCAGCACAGCTCTGTCATTTACCACGTTTAAATCCTGGAAGGTGCAGGTGGTTGGGCAGGATGGGCACGAAAGGAGGTGGGACATATCCTGTATAGAGGCTCCGCACTGGCATTGTGTTTGGGATGGGTCTAGTTTACCCCATTTGACCAGATTATTTTTGCAGCGGCCAACCTCGGCTCGCAATCGATTGACAGATTTCCAGATCGGCCACTGCAGTTCAGAACCAGGAAGGAGGTGCTCTGCTGGATTGAGGAAGTGAGGAGGAGTGGGGTTACTTACTCTCCACAGTTCACATCTCTCATCTGAGGCATCGTTTTCTGTGGAAGTTGTAAGTCTCAGAAAACTTTTACTTTTTAAGCGGAGGAAGTAATTGATGCCCATACAGCGGATGGCGGATATCTCTTTCCTGTTTCCCCTTTTCAATGCTACTGTCATAGTTCATCACTGATTACGTGTGAAATAGTTTTGGCTAGGTTCGAGGTCGCGGGACTGTCTTTGGGTCACGGTACAGTCTTAATAGGTAACCGTGACCCTGGAATGTAAAGGGCTGGAATGTGAAGTAACACCGTGGATTTTAGTCAGTACGAGTCTTACAGTCTCTTCTGCTCCGCCCAGAGTGGGAAATCATTGGATGATTTTACCACGTAAAAAAAAGTTTAGCTTGATTGGCACTGGTCTTATCTTTTTCTTTCTAATCGTGGCTATCTTTAGTGAGTGTCCTTAACCCTTAGGAGAGTGGAAGGGTCTGTCTGGCTCATGCTGGCTAAAACCACCCCGGTTTTCCTTCGCCCACTTGCGTGGGGGGGCAGCAGGATCTAATTCTAATCCATTGCCCCGGACTTGTGTAAGCTCGCTTAACTTATAGGGTTCTACCTGGCGTGGATTGAAATGTGACACTGGTCTTTTCTCGCCTCAGCCCTGAAATTATCTACTGAACTTTCAACTTTGCTAAATTACTCGTACTTACTAAGTACTAGAATTTTATCTAGCGTCAATATTAATTTCAGGATTAGAACAAAAAAATAAATATCATTTATGTTCAGGAAAACAAGTTTAATTGTTGCATGATTTTTTAAATTAAAAATATTAATAACACAATTTTATTCTCTTTGTATTCTGTGATTAAATAAAGATTAAAGAATGTTTTAAGCTATCACGGTTTAATACTAACTTTAAACTTAGTCAAACCGCGATAATGACACTCAACAGCGTTGCAATATCGGGAGCTCAAAATAATGAATAATCATGGAAGATATCCAGTAAGTGAGTGACTGTTTAAAGTTTGATTAAAGAATGTTTTATCCTAAATAATAATTAGAATTATCATTAGCTTCCTACAATGTATCATAAAAGGGTGTTACATGAATAATAAAATACCTGTTTTCATACATAATTAATGTAGGTAACTAATACATTCGCCAATTTAAATTCCTTATTTTAATTGGTGTCATAAAAATAATTAAGTTTAGCCGATTTATACTCCGCTCTATAATTTATTAACATCAAGTTTTCTGATTTTTATGCAAAAAATATTAATTGTTATTTTGTTTTTTTTTTTCTTTAGAACTTCTGTTTTTTTTTTGATTACTTAGTTGATGAAATAAGGCTATGAAATAATACTTCATTTCACTGATATTTTAATGAACAAAGATTTATCCTTCTTTTAATAACTTTTTTTTATTATAATAAGACAATAAACTTTTGCATTAGAAAGTAACTATGCAAATAAAATTATCATGAAACAAAAAAAAAAATGAAGCAAAATACAAAAAAAAAAATACTTTAAAACATCATTAAAAAACACAATCTGAAAATCACTAGTGTATGAATTCCAAATTCAACAAATTTAATAACAATGTGTTGTCAAGAATTCTTTAAAAAATATCTTTTAGAGTAATTTTAGTTATATGATTCGATTTAGTCCCCAAAATACCTGTCTTAACTACTATAGTTTTTAAACCTAGAACCCAAATCTCTTCTTGTTTTAGAAATTTGCGCGTCAGCTCATTTTTCTAAAAACATCACTTAGATTCAACTAGTAATATTCCAAAACTTGTCAAAATCAAAATGGTTGCATTTCTAAACTCCGACGCCTCCCGGATGAGAGTCACGGGCAAACAGCATGTGTTTCAAAAATTTCGCCTCACAGTCGCCACATTGTATTACTTAGATAAATCTGTTATATTTGTGTGTGAGTAGACCAAAGATTTAGATCGTTAGAGATCCCTTACTGTCCCTGTTTGTCACGTTCGCTCGAAAAAAGCGCAATACTACGAAAAGCGGGCTTATATCCTGCATTCTATATTAAATCATGAATGAATTAACAAACTTTTTACAAACACACAATTAAACTTCTAAGACTTATCGACTTGTATATCTGAGAACTATGGAGATCTAGAAAGAGATTCAGACAATGAAAAATAAATAAGTAAGACATTATAATGTATAGGCACATGTTAGTGCTTAATGTTTTTGTTTGTAAGCACATCTCTAATTTCCATTTTAAATTTTTTCCACTGACTTGTTCGAAGAAAAAGTATCTAGAGAGACAACCATCCAAAGCATTTAATACAACCGTGGCCATCTATATTGACACATTCGGGTCATCTAACTATTTAAATCTTCGTAGTAATCTGACACTATCGTGTGACTTGCGCGGGTGTGTGCGTGAGTCTATAGATGCGCGCACGCAGAGAAGTTGCATTGTTGCATGCTTCATTCCCACCCCCGCTACAAGGATGGGGGAGTTTTGATACTTTTTGCTGGGATTTTAGGAAGTTGGGCTAGCTCAAAGCCAAACCTTTGAAATAATTTTTAAAAGATATTTAAAAGATTTAAAAAGATATTTATAATTATATGGTACTTTTGAACGTAAACTTTGAAACAAAAGTTGACTCTATTGCCCATTGGCAAATGTAGTTTCGCATTAATACAAATGGAAAAGAAACACCATTCCGTTTCTTTTTTGATGAACCTTTTGTCTCTGTTATTACGATTTTGGCACCTAGCCTTGTCAAATTCAACAAAAATATACTAATGAATTTTGTTTAGTTACGAGTTATGAGCCGCATTTAAAATTCTTCATGTCTGTTTACTTTAGTGTAGTCAGCAACACCTTTTCTTATTCAGTTCTAGTTATGGTCAGCCCAACATATTTACTGTTTATTTTTCTTGCACATTATTTTTCTTTGACTTCACGTCGATGTTTTCTTTGGCCTCCCTCTACTTCTCCATTCATTAAAATTCTTATGCATCTCTCTTTTTGCTAAAAATATTGGACACAGTCGAAAATTCTTCGCCGAAATGTTTAATAATTCTTCAGGAAGCTTTAAGTCTGATTATAAACATTTGAAGTGAAGTGAAGCTGAAGTGGCAATGGGCAGGCCATATTGCTCGCAGAGCAGATGACCGATGGGGTCGAAAAGTGCTAGAGTGGAGACCGCGGACTAGCAAGCGCAGCGTAGGACGTCCACCAACGAGATGGACAGACGACCTTATAAAGGTCGCCGGAAGACGCTGGATCGCTTCCAACCGGTATATGTGGAGATCTAAAGGGGAGGCCTATGTTCAGCAGTGGACGTCCTATGGCTGAGATGATGATGATGATGATAGACATTTATTACTATTATCTCAACAAAAATCAAGTATCAAAACTTTCTCATCCTCCTATGGGGTGAGAATCGTGGGCGAACACTCAGAGGGTGGGTCGCATAATACAACCTTTTTTTTTTCAAACAACCATAGATTTTTTCTACCTGCGAACCCAAAACTTCTACCTGACGTGCGCCGGCGCAGATTTTGAGTCGTTTTTGAGTTACGAGTGAAAAAATTCGTATTACGAATGTTGAAGGGGGCTTTTTGCTTTCAGATTTTTTACTGAATTTCACTTGTTTGTGACGTAAGGTGGTCGTTTTTGTAATGTTTATATTTTTTTCATGTATTTCACAGTTATATAGGTGTAAATGGGTGACTCGTTTAAATGTTTTTATTTATCTTTTTTGTCTTGTTTTTAGTGTTGCCTTAGTTAAATATTTATAAAGTTAGTGTGAACGGTTAATGCTTTAAAGGAAATGATTTAATTTCTTGAATTTACAAGACGGATTAAATATGTAGATGACTACTCTACTTAATTAATGATACCTACTTCTCTATAGAGGTCATTAATAAAGTCTCTCTTTTGGTTTTTCTTTTAGTATTATACTTATGTAATTTCCCTGTTGTATGTATTGTGTGTATAAAAATATGTATAGATAGCCATAAAATAAGACTAAATAGGCTATCAAACATCTGTGTTAACAGGTCAGCAAGAAAAGCGACAGAATAAAAACTAAAACTGACTTATTACCTATTCACGTATGCAAGTTCCACTAGTACTCTTAAAATACTAGTCTGTTAGTTCAACAATTCGGTAGGAACCTACGAATTTCATTAAAAAAAAAAACATTTATCAAGATTTGTCACGTAATAATGAAGCATTCTACTGATTAAATAATTCTATAGATTACTTTCTTTAAACGAAATTACAGACCTTACCTTTATCGTGGTAAAATCATCAAATGAGTCCTCCCAGGGCAAGGCGGGAGGGACTTTCAGACTTGTACTGACTAACATCCACGGTGTCCTTCAATAGCCCTTTGTATACCGGGGTCGCGGTATACGTGTGTTCCGCGACCTTGTAATACATGTCAGAAAAAAACTGTAGACAAACCTTCTCTACCCAAACATTATTTATTTGCATACTTCTTTAACACGTTATTAACATTAAATAGTTACACTGTCTCGATAATAATAAAAAGTGTTATAAACGTTGCATAACGCACTTGTAACACATTACACATAGTTTCATTGTCAAGAACGCTGCCGAGTACGCTTCGTCGTGAGGATGTGGCGTGGTACAAGAATAGATGAACTTGAAACATAAAAACAGTCTTTTTCTGACAAGATTAACAAATAAATAACAAATACACATGATAGTATCGAACTGCTAATTTAAATTGTAAAATCTTCTATTCATTATTTTATAATTTAAAAAAGAAAAGTTTTAAAACTTATCATCTAATATATAAAAATCAATGCCACTTTTCGTTGTAATGTTATAACTCAAGAACGCTCACCTATCGAAACCAAATGTTTAGGCTTTGTTCAAACTATTTAGTAGATGCTTTATGTAAAGTTTGCACAAAATCGGACGAGCGGTTCTTAATATAGGTACCCGTGCGAAGCTGGGACGGGCTACTATTTTATGTATATTTTTTTATGCAAAATGGTTATACCTATGGTTATTTTCAAGAAGAACATTTTTTTTTAAACTTAGCTAAAAATCTAAAAAATAAATAGCTAATTCTGTTTTTCTATTTTTAAAAACCACTTTCACTGGTACACCCACAAACTATAGCCGCCTTTGTGCGAGTCTTGGTAAAATCATCTAAATAATGAATTCTTGGATCGTCAGACTGTTTTTGACTAAAAAGTCCACCCTGATCTTCGATAGCCCTTTGCATTTTATAGAGAGTCCTGCGATCTACAAATCTATATCCAGAAATCAGAAGCAAACGGTAACAGTACATATTGTATTTAGAAAAAGCAAAATATACAAATTCATAATACCGTCTATTCCACAACACGTGAACCGCGTTACACCAATCGAAGACACGCACACACTCACACAATATATTTGGTGGTTCACATGAAAGTCACGGTCAACATTATACATAACTACATACTTATGTTTAGTTCCTATGTATCTATCTATTTATGTGCCTTTTTATTTGTGTACTGACTAACAATTTGTGTAAAGTAACGTGTGAAGCATGTAGTGTGTTGTAATGTGGTCTATTTTTAAATACAATAGGATTTTATTTATAAATCTCTTTTAACGAAAATAGGCTATTACATTTTTCTGTTTTTTTTAGCGTGATAAAATCATCAAATAAGTCCTCCTGCCACCTAGGGCAGGGCAGAAGGGACTGTCAGACTTGTAATTACTAAAATCCACGGTGTCCTTCAATAGCCCTTTACGTTCCAGGATCACGGTAGCTCGTTAGCCCCACGACCCGGCAGGCTTTGCCGCTCTAAAGGGAGCCCCGTCAGGTAGACTTTTATATTGGGATGTTTTTAGCTTCAAACCTCGTTCGACGAAAATTGCCTGCGTCGCATGAGCCTGCTAAAGAAGCCCCGTTTGATCTTCATTATTATGGGCTGGTCACAGCGGTCAAGTCTTCCGGATATCATTAAGTATACCTATGTACTGTAACACTCTGTAGTTTTCCGTATTTTTGGCCCAAATTGCCACTCTGTTGAGCCCTGACACAACCAAAAGACGTCGCGGCCTCATAGAAGATGGCAGTATAAGCTAGACAAAACTAAAGGCCAGTTGTCCAGGATCGGAAGTGAAACTTTGAATCCCTCGCTACGCTCAAGATTCTATTTAAGAAACCCTCGCTGCCCTCGGGATTCTTCGCTGAGGCCATAGCAGTGAGATGACTGGCTGACAGTAACAGTAACTTAGGTAACATGGTGGGCAATGCAATGTCTACTTGTCTAGTCCTCTATAAGTAATAACTCTATTGCCATTACTCCTTCAAAGAAAGATGACAAAGAAAAAAGTAAAGGTAGTGCCGTATGCCTAACGGCTACGCCAAGCCAAGAGGTCAGTTTCAACATCTTCAATAAACTTTTTGAACAACTCGATAC
Organism: Agrotis exclamationis; assembly: GCA_950005045.1. NCBI lineage: Eukaryota > Metazoa > Arthropoda > Insecta > Lepidoptera > Noctuidae > Agrotis > Agrotis exclamationis. The sequence goes on from OX465443.1 coordinate 11,895,440, forward strand.
AGGACCACCCGGGATGGAAATGTCCATGATACCTATAATGCGCGTCACTGTGGTTACTTTACATAAGAAGCACCCACGAGTCCTATGACCTACGTTCGTTTTCGTTACTAGGGTAACCAAGAGATGAAGCCAACATACAAATCTGCTGTGCCAACCTGCCAAGTTGCCATTTGCCAGTGTTGCCACACGAACTCTGGCAACCTGCCCGAATAGTCAAGGATGTACAATTGACAATACGTTAGCTAAGATTACCAACGTATTAGCTGTTAGACAGGTGTCAGGGCCGTCTTTCGGGGCTCGTTGAGACATGTCTATTTCATTTAATTTTAAAAATAAATATTTATGAATAACTAACTAGCTTCTTTTCGCGGATTCACCTGTGTGAAGTTCGGTAATTGTTCTACGGGAAAGTACTGCCGCGATAAAAAGTATCCAGGTTATAAGCTATCTGCCCATGTCTAAGGCGCGTCATGATCCACGTGAGCCTCAAAGAGCTGTCAGCTATTTGACGGCCCCCCCCTTAGAGGGCCAAAGCCTGTCTGGGTCGCAGGAACGTATTATCAAGCAACCGTGGCTCCGAAACGTGAAAGGCTATTGAAGGACACCGTGGATTTTAGTCAGTACATGTCTGATAGTCCCTCCCGTCCAGCAGCAGTGGTGCAGAGCAGTGGTGGCCCAGTGGCATCGGCCTCGACTTACGAGTAGTAAGGTCGTGGGTTCGAACACAGCCAGGCGCATTTCTTTGTGTAATTTATTTCATCACCATTACTCTCAAAACGGTGGCGGTGAAGGAAAACATCGTGGTGAAACTGGCATGTAGCACCTAGAACCAAAACTTCGAAGACATGTGACATCTACCAACCCGCACTGGGCCCGCGTGGTGGATTATGATCCACTCCCTCTCACGGAGAGGAGGCCTGTGTCCCAGCAGTGGGAACATTTAGGCTGATTATGATGAGTCCCTACCGTTCTATCCTGAGTGGGAGGAATCATTTGATGATTTTACCACGTAAAAAAAACCTATGATGGTCGTTGCGGTGATCTTTTATTCCGATATTAAGATCACGTTGCATAATTTCGAGTTACATGCAGGCAAAGCTGCTGGTAGCAATTAGTGTTACATTATAATGTATGTAACTTACGGTAGACATACAAATAGTTCTTGTGCTCAAATAAACAAAAACCTAAAACCTTTGTACTTTGTATATACTGACATACAATCAATAACTTGTATTAAGCAGTGCCCAAATATAGCTTAAAGCGATGTTCTCTCAATACATGATTAAGACAAATATGGAAGCGTTAAATACGAAGAAAAAATAATATAAAAGGTTGATCGTGTTGTAGGTAATTTGTTAAGAAATAAAAACATAATCTTCCTACCTAATTCACAACTAGAGTACTAACATCATCATCATCAGCGTATGATGTTCCCACTGCTGGGACACTGGCCTGCTCTCTCTGAGAGGGGGTGGGCCATAATCCAGCACACGGGCCCAGTACGTGTTGGTAGAAAGCACTTGTCTTCGAATTTTTGGTTCTAGGACATGCCGGTTTCCTCACAATGTTTTCATTCGCCGTTTTGAAAGCAGTAGTGATGAAATAAATTAGACAAAGTAATCCACCTGACTGACTTCGAGACAGAGGTCAACCGCCGAATCCAACTCGGTTGGGCAGCGTTCGGGAAGCTACGCAATGTCTTTTCGTCGTACATACCTCAGTGCCTCAAGACGAAAGTCTTCAACCAATGTGTGTTGACTTGATGACTTACGGCACCGAAACGTGGTCTTTCACTATCGGCCTCATCTCAAAGCTCAAAGTCGCTCAGCGAGCTATGGAGAGGGCTATGCTTGGTGTTTCTCTACGTGATCTAATCCGAAATGAGGAGATCCGTAGACGAACTAAAGTCACCGATATAGCCCACCGGATTAGCAAGCTGAAGTGGCAATGGGCAGGTCATATTGCTCGCAGAGCAGATGGCCGATGGGGTCGATAAGTGCTAGAGTGAAGACCGCGGACTAGCAACCGCAGCGTAGGACGTCAACCAACGAGATGGACAGACGACCTTATAAAGGTCGCCGGAAGACGCTGGATGCAGGTCGCTTCCAACCGGTAGGTATATGTGGAGATCTAAAGGGGAGGCCTATGTTCAGCAGTGGACGTCCTATGGCTGAGATGATGATGATGATGATGATGAATCCACCTGACTGGGTATGAATTTGAATCCACGACCTACTTACAACTCGTAAGTAAGCCATTACCCAGTGGTTCAGTAGCCAGCACTGCTCATCATCTGCCCAATTTTTCCCCAACTATGTTAGGATCAGCTTCCAGCTTCTAATCGGATCCAGCTGAATATCAGTAATTTACATGGACCGACTGACTGTAGCTATACCTACGTAATAACAACGTGTAAATAAAAAAGATGTCTCAGATAAATAACAATGCTTCGCCAAATACTTAGTTACATCCTTGACTTACCCGACCCGAGAATCAAATTCACGGCCATCGCCAACGGTCCATTAGACCGACAAGGACTGTTTAATTACTGTTTTTATTTTACCTACTTAAGATAACGTAAAGTCATCCCGTCTTGTTTGTTCATATGAGGACTCCAATCTCAAAAAATGCTGGAATTAGGTAATATTAAGAACTTTTGTAGATTTTTTTATGTTTTAACTTCATCTGTCTAGCATTTTCCCAATTATTATATATATTATTGTGTATGTGAGTTTATATGTTTGTAAACGTACCCATAATACAGGAGAAATTCTTAGTATGGGATAACGTTTTTAATAACTTGTTTAATAATTATGTTGGGTCGGCTTCCAATCGAACCGGATGAAGCTGAATATCAGTATTTTACATGGAGCGTCTGCCTATCGGACATCCAACCTAGTAACTGGGTAATACGATACCCCATGGTAAAACTGGTTGCCAGACTTTGCAGCTTCTGACTAACAGTCATGACTGTTAAAGATCTGCACATGACAGCCGGTACCAACAGCTTTACGTGCTTTCCGAGGGACGGAGGAAGCTCGCTATGATAGATGGTCACCCATCCACAGATGAACCTCGGCAAGCGCGGCTTAAACTTGAAGATCGATCAGTGGGACTGGTATTATTTAGCCACAACTTCCTCAGTCTTATGTAAAACCAATATTTTAACTTAGTCACGTCATAAAAAATTGTTTTGCAAATTTTCATGGGTTCCAAACCTGGCAAATCCAGATGGAGTAGCTTCCTTGGAATATTCTTAACCTACAAAAAATATTATAATTGTCAATTGATTAGTGAAAAATATAATATACCTACCTACATAATCTCCTAAATTACCAATTTTTCCTATTGTATCTTATTTAGCAGAAAGCTTTAAATAGTCTTCATTACCTTTGCCATTTGTACCTCGAATGTTAACAAATATATTATTACATAGAAACATAGTATGTAATGAACATGAAAATCATTATATTCAAGCGTATGGAATAACAAAAAAAAATACGCTTGATTCAATGAGCAATGGGTAGACATCTCAAGGTCGACCAGATTTGGCCAAGTAACTTATAATTTGTTACAAGTTAACTAATGTTTAATGCCCTCTCGGTTCATCTTTTGAAGATAAAATTAAATAATAGAATGAATACATAAAAACTTCTAACACACAATTAGTAGAACTGCGTGTTTTAGTCAAAAAGTCTGATAAAACGTTCAAATTGTAATTTTAGTACAACCATTATATATCTAATTTTAATTTACAAGTAAAATGGCAATAATAACTAAAGAGTAATATGTACAAAAAATAAAAAGAAAAGAAAAACTTTCAAAGGGCGTCAAATAATTCGTCCACATCGCTGTCAACGGGAACAGTGCCCAGAACGCTGGCAGCATTGCCACGTTGTATGGCAATGCTGATTCGTTGGCCTAAAAATAGGCCAGCCCTCTGGTCACCTGAAGAGTCGACTAATCGCCTGGCGATATCATTAAAAACTTTGTGAGCGCTCGGACCCCATGGCCCTAGAGTTTCAACCCCAAACGGCTCAAACACATAGCTACTAGCTAAGCCAATGTATTTGCGCCGCTTGGAGTTTTCAGCACCTGCAGCAGCACCGCGAGCGCCAGCACAACACGCTGTACTAGGAAGATGGGATGGCGCAAGGGTGTCGACAATTGTAATACAATTTTACTAAACACTCAAAGAAGTGAATACTACTATTGATACTTTCCTACGGAGCTATAAGATTGTATACTGTCTGTAACATACTGATATTTTCCTAGAAAGCTAGAAAAAAGAGTATACTACTAGAAAAGTGTATACTACTAAATTATAGTACTTAGCTAGAGGAATGTTCGTAGTATACATTCCTCTAATTCTCCTCTACATACCTAGTTATACTTTCCCATAAAGCTATAATAGTGATAATGTCTTATGCCCGGTTTCTGGTGTCACCAGTTATCCTCTCAATAACTATTGCTTCAACAAAGTTATTGGTCAGTTAAACTTAGCTTAACTGTAGCTGCGTTTCTGATGTCACACGGACCGATAACATAACTATGAGACCAATAGCCAGTTCCAAAATTTGTCACTAGATGGGTCTGTTTAATAAATAGAGTATAAAATGGATTTTATTACTTATAATTCGTCGTTAATACTAGTTTTGTGTATAAAATACTTTTAGAAGAGTAATGTAAGCCCTTTACCCAGCATTTGGACACATCATATTCAATAAAAAAAGGAAAGTACCGGTGTCACAGGTAGTTACTTTACAACTGAAAACTGAAAGTAATGTATTTTTTTTAGAAATTTAAAACGGGTTATTTGCCAAGTTGATTTGAAACAGTTCACCCATTATCAACAATGCTGAATTATGGTATAATAAAAATAAGTAATAAACATGGTTAATATTTCTGATTATAGTGTAGTGATCATGTCAGTTCAAAAACTTAGGTATACCTACTATAAACTGTGGGTATACCTAGTGTTTTTTTTTGTTTCTAACACAGGTGATTGTTCAAAGAAGTACTACATTTTATTTTAATCATCATCTGCATCTTTTTTGTGTGGACAAATAACTGCCAATAACAGTAAAAAATAATAAAGAGAAAGAAGTGAGCTTTATTTATATAACACTATGATTCAATTTTGTTTAAAATGAAAATCATAAGTACTGGGTATTGATCCCAGATGTTTGACCACCCTTTGTAAAAAAAGGTCAGAACAAAAAAATTCAACCTCGTAATATAGTTATGGAACCGACAAACGGCGAAGATTGGTCAGTCAACTTGAACTTAGTTTATGTAGAGTTTATCTTACTTTGCGGTGTTCAGAAACCCATTTTTATAGTTTATCTAACCAACAGCGCTATTGAATTGATAAACTGTCGACAAAAGGACACCAGAAACCGGGCATTAGAAAGCTTTAAGAGTGCATACTACATCATAGTGATCCTTTCCTAAAAACTTGGAAGAGTGTATACTGTGATACTTTCGATTCTATCTCGGGAGTCCAATTTTAAACCTTACCCAATAAACTGATTGTACTCCAAAACAGCGAGAATTTTACTGATATGGTTACAAATTTTGCAAGATGAATGGGAGCAGAGGAATTGCAGCCAAAGATTAAAGAAGTAAAGGGAAGATTGCAATCTTGAAAAGAGACTGAGGTTTGTAGAATGTAGAAGAATAGTGTGTCTGAATGCGATTTTTTTAATCACAAGATTCCCAGTAACTTACATGTTTCTTTTTAGTCGCAGGCCGCAGTATGTTTGATCATGAGTACATTTATATTCACTGCATTAACTACGCCTATCTCCCATTCTATTGCTTCTTTATTAAAATGGAACGTTCATCATAACAGAAATCAAAACATAATTGTGACTACAAATAATTTATGTCGAAATTCAGTCCCCCGATAAAATATCAAACGATTTTACACAAAAATTCACCTATTCAACGCGAACCACCTGAGTTTTGACAAAGAAGTCTCGCCATTGTGTCAAAAAAGACGTATTTTTTTGGAAAAAATGGTCCCACGGAGTGTAATGCAGTTTTTTCTTGTGTTATGAGCCTTTCTGCAGTTTTTATTGCTTTTGATTGAGCATTATTGTCCTAAAAAATACTTGTGTGTCACGTTTTTTGTTAGAGTGGACAGAATTGCAGAAGCTTCTCAAAATGTGTCGGATTTACTCAATGCTCAGATTAAGTATTGTTGGATTTGTTTAATTGAATGCATTAGAGCTATTCTTCTTGATATGTCACGATTTTAAGATGTAGAAGTCGCTAAAATATGCAGATGCAAATAATTTATAAACTGCCCAGCGTTTTCCCAATGATACAAAATTTGGCGTCCAGTCTAATCGGTAGCAAAAGGTAGCGGGGTCCAAAATTTCACAAGGTGGCTGAATAAGACGATGAAAAGACGGAATCTTCTAAGATTTTTAGAAATGACAGTTAGCTACCTAAAAGCGAATGCCACAGACGGTAATACTTAGCAAAGTCCACTCAAAAGTCTGATAAATTATTGACACAAGAGTGAATATGCATAAATTTTAATCTCCAAGACATCTGTTGTCCATCCATCCCTTTTGTAAAGTTTTAAAATCCCTAAAACTATGGCGGTCGCCGCAGGGCGCAGTAATACCAATAAATTCCGAAATAAAGGAAACGCACATTTTCTATGCCAAAGCGAAATTCCACCAAACTAATGATTAAAAATTTATAAAGTCCACACAAAACTCAACCTTAAAAGCGGGTGATAAAAAAGAGAATCGCATATCTAATTATCATACAGTAAGTCATTAAGTCTTAGGGGATGCTATTCAAGATGTTGCAGATGACAATCCGAATACAAAAGACGTAACTCCTAATTCAAACGAAGTAAAAGAAGCTGTAGTACTTGTAGATAAAGATGAAGTTTCAGTAATGGAGATGGCAAAGATAAGTGGAGATGTATGAGAAGGATAGTTGCAGGTAAAGAAATTTGAACATTCTGAGGGATGGATGAAAAAAATAAGGGTCGTGTCTATGATACAAAAGACGGTGTTGGCGTCAAGCGGTGCGATGGATGGACTACGGATGCAGTTTTAGATTTATGCCAAGATTTCAAATATTATACACCGTGTTCTTCACGTTATCCATAAACTTTAGCAAATACTTCTATGGCTTTTACAAATCAAATCCAACAAAGGAAGTAGTACTTAAAAAGGCTTCGTTACAAAGATATTTGTAATTTCATTTAATGAAATTTAATTGAGCTATGCAGTGAGAAAGTATCTTAATTTGAAATCTATCAAATACTATTTGCATTTCATTTGTTTCAGCCCGCCAAATGTTATGAATGACGTTGCCAATTCGGATAAAGAGGCATGCATATCGGGTTATTTACGTCTAGGTATTTAGTTTGTATGAAAATTAACAAAAAATAAAAAATAAGAATTTATTAATGTGTCCATAATGAAAAATGCTTACTTCCGTGGTTTGAACATCTGGTCGAAGTTTATGTATATCGTCCGGAACACGGTGTATAGACGCAGTTAATTGAATATGACCATTTGCTAAGATTTCAGATAAGGGTAGTAAACAGTTAGATTTAGAGACAACGTAGGTAATAATTTGAGTGTAAGATGGTTTTGAAAAATATTTTGGTTCAAAATTACCTGTGACACTGTTGAGCTAATATTTGAAAATAAAAGGTGTTCCTTCTTGGTTCAAATATTAGTATGTTGACTTGAATAATCAGAAAATCATGTAATAGAGGATATGACTGAACTCATTATCTGTGGAATGATCTTGTATAACATAGACTAGGACAGACATCAATGATGAATATACAAACTACAGGTATATTAAATTTTGCGTATGCTCTATGAGAGACTTTTACAATAGATTTCTTCGGAATTGTTAAATACAAGAGAAAAAAAAATAATCTACAGTCCAGGTCATAAAGCATACTATTTCTGAAAATACTATTGAGGTAAATGAACGCATGCAAATTACAATTTTAAACCTTATATAATACTTACAATAGAAGCCAAATCAAATCCCACGGCCTATGCTAATAAAGAAAAAAAGTCTCTTATCTCAATATTCTTAAGTTTTACCAACATCTGCATTAAACAATCTATTTTGAATAAACACTAGAAAAAAGTCTATTCGAACACATTGCCACAATAAAACCTCGATCTTGAGAAAAAACACCATCTTAATATAAAGCACCCTATCCCAAAGTTACAAGGTTGAAAATAGTAATTGAACTTTTTTGTGGAAAACAGGAAAAAAACTTCGGCGCCCGTCTTCCTGTCGGAAGAGGAACTTATTTGATTATAATAAACATTAGAATCGATATAAACCAGGTGCATTTAGAAATCTTTGTTTTTTGACCCACCATACCACTGTTTGTTTTGTGCTACCGGCCCCCAATTCATACCCTTTCGTTTCACTTTTTTAACAAACTTTTTCAGTAGCCAAAAACTTTTTTTCGTCTATAAAAGTATTATTATCAAAAAAAGTGAAAGTTACAATTTTTTGTCTTTTGAAATTGCTTTGAAAAAGTAGTTTGTTAAGTTAAAAATCGCCTTCCTTTTTTGGTTTATTACTTTTTATTGCTATATTTAGTGCAGTAGTAGCTTTTGATTCTGTTTTGTTCTTAAATATTTCTTTGTATTGGATATCTTTGGCGGCATCTTTTGTATGTTTGTGCTATTTATTTTATCCTTTGCGCACGGCCTTGCCCGCATTATAGTCACAGAAACTTAATACTGGGATAAAAGGTATACTAGGTTTTACCTAACGTGGCTGTATGCCAAATCCTCCTCTACTTTATATTGCTTAATATTCATTTAAATTGTTCTGAATTATAATTATTAAGCAATTTTTCCTAAGGACCTATTCCCTTTAATCATTTTTTTCTTCATTCATTCATAACATGCTAACAAAAATTTCCAACCAAATTTTTATTTATTAATAGTACTGACTTCATTCCTACAAAGTAATGAAGTAAAATTAAAAAAAAATCGATCTTAGTCTCAGAACCCGTCTTTAAAGATCCGGTTCCAACATTTGCGTGATGAATGACAGGGCACTTGCACGAACCATCCCATCTACTGTGAAACCCTCTTCATTTTATACTTCCTCGATATCTCCAATTTGATCACTATCCACTGCCGCTTCTATTCCATCGTTAGCTTTTGTTTTATTAAGAAAATTATCAATGGAGCCTCAAGTGTGGTTGTCAATTGTTTTTGTAGACGTTATAGTGATGAGTTATAGATAGAGTAGATCAAAATGGCGGTCCCGAAAAATACAGGTTCCTTGTAGGTACTACGTGTAAGAAATTAGTTGCATACATGTTTGAAGTTCATTTAAGATTTGTTTCTTTTTTTTGTTGATCTGCTTTGATAGGTTGCCAGTCCTTAACCTATAGGTGGGCAGCAGATCAATCTACCCAATCTGTCAATTTCGATTAAGAACAAATTTTCAACTTTGTCACAAAAGAAGAAGGCCCATTTAAGATTGGGATAATTTGACAGATTGGTGCTGGCGTCTGTACTTTAACCAATTCTGAACTAAGATAAAAAGTAGCCTTTTGAGCAACATAAAAAAACTGGTGTTTAATATTCCTATTTCTGGGACAGAGGTTTAGGTCCCCAGAGGTCTAGGTGATCAAGATATTTAAACCTCATTCAGTTTCTTCTTCCTAATAAATTGGTGTTTTTCATCAACAAATTTGTCTCTTTCATGAAAGAATCATCCCTGGAATCTGCAGGTTTAAAAGGACCATTGTAGCAACATTATAGGAGGTATCCGTTGTTATAAAACTCGTAAAATAGAATATTCTATTGTATTGCTCAATCAATGAGTTGATAATTGATAAAGAACAACTGTATCGTATTTCTGTTAGCATCATTGCTAAAGTGGCACTAGATGCCCTGTGCATTGCTACATGCTACAATATATTAGAATAAAATACCATAACCAAAAGGAGTTCATACAAATGGCTTTAAACTGATCTGTTCCATTTGTAACCGTCCATACATTGAAATCCCTTTGGTTGCCTCTCGACGTCGCCATAGAAAATGATACAGTAGTTTTAGTTAACACTCCAAGGTCACGCAGCAACCGTAGTCAATAGATATCTACTATGATTTTCTCTATGGTGTAAAAAATGGAAGTTATTATTATTTAAAAAAAAATCTCTTTTGGGAACAATTTTTTTTAATATTAATTTGCCTTTGAATCTAATGCATTACTACTAAATACTATATTACTACTGTACTTTTTATACAATAAATTTGGATAGTATTATATTTTCCACAAATTCTTGTGGAAAATAAAATAATTATAATAAATAAACATAAAAAAATATGTTCCTGTTCTTATTAAACCCTTTCTTCACAAGAGCTTGAATTTATTCGAGGGGGTCTTATTAGGGTTTCAATTATTTGTAATTTATATAAAAAAATCATATCTAATAAGAATTGAATGTAAGTATAAAATTGTTCTACATTTTAAATAATATAAGTGTGTCACTGAAAACGTTTAATAAATTATAAAGCTGTAAAATTGTTTGTTCACACAATTACCTATAATGTCCAGTTCGTCACGTATCTAATTTTTAACACATCGCCAAAAATTTTACACTTTGAAATCCCAAAAACGACTGTCAGTCAAATAAACTCCATATTTGAATATGAATTAACTGACACTGCCTTCTCTCAACAATTTACACTACAATACTTGCACAAAAAATCACTTGTTAAACACACCTGAAAACATTTGAATCGGAATAAAAGAAAAAATCGAAAAGATTCGATCAACTTCCTTCCTTACCAGAACAGGTGATTTTAGAATCAAAATAAAAAAAACTCCATTCACTAGTTCAATCCCTTGCTTAGAGAAAAAATGTAATGCATATGAATAAGGCACCCGCAAAAAAAATCAAGGACAAAATAAAATAGAAATTGTTAAAACATCAAATGGAATTGAAAACAAAAGTGTTACGTAACACGTGATCTCGTAAAATGGAGGGAAAAAAGTGTAAAATATTTTTAAAACAAAACGTCGAGCTTTTGCTTTTTTGTTACCTACTTAAAATATCAGTAAAGTAGTGAAGTGAAAATATAATATTGCTTGCAGTGTCGATGATTTTTTCTTCTTCTTTATTTTTCGATATCGAATTCGGTATTAAAGTATTTGGTAATAAATTATAAATATTGTTATTACGGTCCTTGTAACATAACCAAGTCTTTCTTTTAACAAAATACTGATCCTTTATCAGAAGTCAATTTTTAACTAAATATTATACCTTTTAACGTGTGCTTTTTTAATCAACTACATAACGTATTTATATGTCTCGTTTACATTGTCTTGTCAAACAAAACAATTTTTATCGCAAACGTCACAAAACTGACGTCACTTTTTCTAAAGCTAACAAAAATCGAAAGTTTTAAAAAACAAAGTGAAACTTTTTTATGACACTGTAATTAGGCGATGTTGTCATAAAGTGATAAAATTTTACTCCTTATTGTCACTTCATTGTTTAGAAAATTTTAAAAGGAGCCCGACAATTCATTTTAATAATTTTATGATTTTTATTACATTTTTGTTTAACAAATTCCATTTTAAAGCTGAGTTTTGATATTTGATCTAGTTATAAAAGTTTAAATCCTGTAAGTAGATTAGTAAAATCTAACGATGTTTTTCTCTTGTAAATCTTTTCGTAGAACTTATAAGTATAATACCTACATAATTGTTTATTATTCCTGTTAATTTTTGCTGTCTTTAGTGTTCTTGTTTACAACCTCGATCCTCTTTGCTCCGTCATATAAATCCTTTGCATTTGTATTTATTTCTTGCAATCCAGAAAATGTAGAAGTTCTTAAGAAACTTGAAATTTAATGAGATAAATTTGGAATCTAACAGGAACAGCAAAACTACTAGGAGAGACGAAACTTACCTTTGTTGGTCAGATTCATCAACCAATTGTCTTATTTTTCATTTTATTATAAAAATAAAAAATCCTTTCTGTTTTTGAACCACTCTCAGGGTGTCCAAGTCATTAGAATTTAGATGCTGTATTCTTTGAAATTATTTGTACCAACAAATTTTTTTTGATAGTAAAAAAAAAATATTTTGTGTTTGTGCCTCGTAAATTTTTGCAATGAGGTTGCAGTACTTTTATTGCATGCTGTATTGCTGTAGTTATAATTTATGTATCGCGTCTGGATCTCTAATAACAGCGTATTAAAACATGCAGTTTTTTTTCTGTTTTTCACAAAAACTTGTGATAAGTGATGTGTTTATATCGAGTACATTAATTAAATTTTGTGAAAAATCTAATTTATTTTCCATTGAATTTTTTTGACACTTCAGTTTGATTTATACACTTTTTGCTGTACAGAATTATAATAGGCAAAGGAAGTTGGTATCTAAAAAAAACATAAACTAAATTTAAAACCTGGCACTTTTTTTAAATTAATTTTGCTGTCGCAGCATTTTTTTAAATCATCTCTTTTGATTAAATTATAGAAATATCTCTGGAATAAGCTCATTTTTTATGTTTGCATCGACACATCTGCCTGTACTTTTATTCTATTAATGCTATACGGTGCATGTTTAATTACTACATGCATACATTAACATAGAAATGAATAGAATACTACTATCCACCCTATGGACATTACCAAGAACCATTGTCCAACGGTCCAGATGCATAGGATTATTTTTTCAATACAGGACCCTCTTTTTCAAACAGTCCGCTAAACAGGACAAAATAAAAATTAAATTAATCTACCTATGATTTGATGATACACAAAAAAATCTAAAAAAAGTGTCTGATAACTACTTCAGTAGCTTTGAAATTAGTTTTGACAACTTTTTTGTTGTTTTGCGAACTACCTTTAAAAGCTGTTAATTTTTTGTACTATTAAAAAAATACATTTATAATAGTTTTTCTAATTACATTGTTTTCTCATTAAGTTCCACAACATCCCCTGATTAATTAAAACCGTCATTAGACTCTGTGTTTGCACAAACACTGTTTTTAAATTTAAATTCTTTATTTAAGGCGTTGAGTAATCGATTCCTGCCGGATCCACTGCATACAATTAGCCACCCTCATTTACGTCTGGTCAATGACAGCCCTGTTTTAATCAATAACTTCTTTTTCGCGCGCGGCGTCCTTGGTTTTTTTCCCCGGCGCGACTTTTTCTGCGCGTTTTTCGTTTATTATGTGTCAATCGGCTCGCGGTTTTTTCTCTATGAACCACGCGTCTAACGCGTCTTACCTCGTTTTCGACGATTCCGCAAAAAGCTCCGCAAAAAAGGCAAAAGCTCGTCCAAAAAATCGTCTACCGAACAGTATCTCGTATCGCCGGTCTTGTAGCCATTTTAATTATTATTTAATACCAAGGGACGAGCACGTGGCGACGCGCGCTGTCCCGCTCGCGCCACGGAGGCTGTATGGCGCCCGCCGCATGCCATCTCTCTCGCACTGAGCCCACTTACACACATAAAAATCGTGAATAATAAAAAAATGTGTACACATTTTTTTCGCTTAACCACCGCGTCTTGGTGTGCGTGCGGCCTCACGCCGCTGGAGTGAGACGCAGCGACTTGTCAGACGAGAGACGACTGCTCCCTACTCCGATTTTTTAAGCTCGCCTGTCGATGTTAGCGTCCGTGTGATTTTTTTCATTTTTATGTGTTAGTGTACCCCTCGCGCTGTGTAGTTCACTTTTTCTACTATAGATCTGAATTTCAGTCTCGTTTTTGCCGCGTCGGTCTAAAGGCGGACGAGCGGGCGTTTTGTATTGCATTTTTGTGATGCGAGTAGCCGGTGGTGGCTCCTAGTACTTTATCTGAGCAACATTGCGTCTGGAGAGGCCGGCTTTTTGTGCGACCACATGTCGTCTTGAGGAACCACACACTCGGTACTGCAGGCCGGTGCACGCGCGATTCGCCAAGTGCGAGCGAGACGAAGCGCTCACGTGTGGATTACCCATAGCTATAATTTATATAGCACACTAAAATATTGAGCACAAAAAAATTGGTAATTTGGATCCTAGTAACGACGCCCGGCATTCATAATTTCACCGCAGGGTCAAGAGCACGGCTCGGCGTTTTTTTTCAATCGCCGGCATTTTTTAAATGTTTATTTGCAAGGAGCACGTGGATTTTTTGAGTAATTTTGGCGATAAAGCCTTGGACTGTTGCCTTTGGGACGTGTTGTGACATTAGTGTTACCTTTATTATGTGATATATTTTTAGTGACATTAGATAGGAACAAACTGTGATTTATTATGGTGATAAATAGTTGGTGATTGTGAAGAATTTTTGGATAGTGACAGGTAAAATTTTTGTTAATTAATTTGGAAGTTGGATCTCTGTTTCGCCTTTACTGTGAGGTGGGGGAGTGTTCTCCCTCGAGAGGGGAGAGGATTTTACGTAAGATCCCTCCCGGTTGAGGAGTATGTTGTAATTGTGAGTCGGGCGCTCGCTGTCTGTCAAAGGCGACCTTGAATAATGCCCGGACTATAAATACGGAAATATTTTTGGACAGTGTACCGTGACGATATTTTTCAAATTAACTTGATTTGCGATCTGTTGCCTGTTGCTGTTTCTTTGTTTGAAAACATTTAGATTGTCGTTTATGTCAAGTTTTTTTTTTGTTATGTAAAACAGCTGTCCAATTTCCAGATTTTTTTCTTTATTTTTTACAGAAACTTGAAATCTATAATGTTGTTGCAAAAAAATGTGTTGATGTTGTCGTTTTTTTGATGTCATAAAAAAATTTACACTTTTTTTTTAATTCGACACTTTTTTTAAAGAAAAAAAAATACTGACACTGTAATGACAATGAGTACCTATGACTGAATTATCACGTGTTTTTTTTTTTTAATTGGTCACTAACATCAATAACACTGTCATAGTAATGATAATGAACGATATTTTTCTTAATCAAAGAAGAATACACCTAGGACATCATTTTACAAAATAATTAACTTAATAAAAATTAAATGGCGTATCAGAGCAAATAATTTTAAATTCGGAAATAATTACCTGTGTCAAATTCTTTTAAAATTTTAGAATTACATACTGAAATATAATTAAATTAAAGTGAAAAATAATAACAGACTTATCTTTTTATTTTTACTTTAAATTTTAAAATTTTCTAATTAATTTAAAAAAAAGTAAAAAATATTTTTTACATAAAAAAATGTCATACAAAACACAAACTGACGATTAAAATACCGAACTCAAAGTTTAAAATCCGGAAACCGAATATAACCATGACGGAACTTAGGTTTACAAAATCCGTCACCCACATTTCCGCAATCGAATAAAATAAGCTACACAATATTTTTACACAACAATTTAATTATTAGAAACGGTTTTATCCAAGATAAGTAGGTATTTCTTGTCAAATAACCTTGTATCTTACGCTTCACTAACTACGAAATCACCAATGGCTGTCCAGTAACGTAAACGCCATATTTAAAAGTATTAAAAACAAGTGACAGAAAAAAAAAGAAGTTGACAGGTCGTTTTATGGCGAGAAAATTGTAGTTCGTTTCTATTTGTATAAAAAAAGTTGTTAAACTTGCAATCTTTGATAGGGTTAAGATGAGATTGATCGTTGTACATAATACCTATATTTAATTCACAGGTAGAAAATTTATTTATCAAAAAACTATTGCAATAATTATTTGGTTAATTTTATTTTTTGTAATTTAATTAAATAATTATTCTTTTTTGTAATTGTAAAATAAAAATAAATTGTAACAGTAGGTAAATAATAATAAATTATTGATTAAAAATTAAATCTGCAACAATAATTTAAAATAGTCTGGTACCAAGTAAAAGAATAAGTTAACAAAACCTAATTACTTCCCTGAACCGAACTAGTCATACAAATCTAAAACTCGATCAACCAAGATGCCTTCTTTACACATCATCAAGTACCCAGCCTCTTCCCACCTCCAAAACAACTAAAAACAGCTTTATTACCCGCTCACAAGGGTCAATATCAAACGAGAAGTGCGGGCCAAAACCGCAAAGTGATGTTGCTTTATTTTCTATAGGTACCTGCAATTACTGCTTTGACAGCCGTGTGTTGAGTCTGCGAGTACAGACGATGACATAATAAAATAATAGTTGTAGTTTATTAAAACTGCTGTGATCAATCGTACGTTAACCTTAAATAAAAATAATAGAGAAAATTAAAAAAAAATAACCAACGATCATTACCATAATAATCTTAAATGCAGTATTTATTTAAAACAAAGTGCTTCGGTTAAACAACTTCTTCTAAAACAGCTTCAACGTCCGACAGAAATTACTCGTCAGAGATAAAAATCATCATTAAATGAACGCACATGTTGTAGGCACGTCTGTACAAAGTGATTATCGAAGCCTTATTTGTTGCGACATGTGGGCTAGGGGCTAGATCATTGACACAACCTACGCGCCAACTTGTCACCTGCTAGATAAAAAACTGGCATCTTTTTTTTGCATTCAAATCTTTAATAAACAGACAAACAACAGTGTACAGAGATATCGATTAGATTCTTTGAAACAAATACTTTCGCAACAACATTATAGATTTCAAGGAGTATTAAAAAAAGGTTACAGAAGGACTTTGTTTTTACAGCCCAATGAAAACGGAGGATCTCGGAAAAATTCCATGACATAAATATCAAAGGAAACTATAAGACACGTATTTTTATAAGTGCCAAAAACGAGACAGTTTTTACACATTAGATAGAATAATAATAAAATAGCCAAGATGATGGAAGGAAGGACAATCGACTACAGGCCTGATGGAGGCGGCTTAGATTATCACAATTCGCCTTTAATGGCGGAAATACCAGTAGACAATTATTCCCATATACACAGAAGTATAGAGCACTTAAGGTCAATAGGAGTACCCCCGCCTATAGATCACCATAGACATTTAGCAACTAACCTAGCCGATTTGAGAAGATACGAGCATCCGGATGAAATGCCGGAGATAAAACCGTCCGTGCTAAGGTTATCTGAATTCAAGAGTGGTTTACAAGATATGAGGGCGCATCATGACCAGGAGAATGAAGTACAAAGGCAGATGACACCACATGACGATGGACCCAAAGGATACAGTGCACCTTCGACGCCGCTATCAGAGAACGGGGGCCAGTCCATTCAGGAGGAAAAGGTTAGAGATATTTTAAGTCTTCTCTGTCTAATAAACTGTGAGTCTTACTCAGAATTTTTCATTTCGTATTTGAAATGATTCACCAATAGATTTTTTACTTACATAACATTTTCTACAAGCTCATTATTCATATTAACTGTACCTTAAATAGCTTAATCAGTCTATTCAGAACGTTTGATGAGAAAATCAGCTGTCAAATCGCAAACAAAACCACAAGTTTCAAGCTAGTTTAATTGATAGACCTTGAATATTTCGGAAGTCTTCAACTGAGTCGACGTCAGGCGAATCGTCGAACAATGGTCGTTCATTACTCCATCACGATGCATCAATTCCGCATCTAAAACCATTAATTCTATGATGATCACTATTGAAACCTTTTGTTAATTTATTGTAGACTATAACATATTTAAATTCGTGATTTTGATGTCTCTCAAATGCTTCGCTAAGATATTCTAAACTGCTAACTATTCCTGTCAACACATACAGTTCTAATCAGAAATCTGTACAAAAAATCTTACAGGAACATACATTTTCACACAAATTAGAATATTTATAGACTAATTCCGAATTGGAATTCAAAAATTCAGCCTAACTCAATATCGAAATTTGAATTTTTTAATTGAATACAATTATAATAATTAATGTCTAAATATAGGTTATATTTTTGTCTTAACCTACTTCGTCTCGTATCGATTTGTTTAACTATTTTAAGCCATGAATTAACACCTACAGATACGGAAGCCCTTTGTCTTGTATCTAACCAACAAGCTTATTAAAGATTCAAATTTTTCTAAAATGTTTACTCACTCCAGTCTTGTTCGAATGCGAAATTCAAGTACACTCAAAGTGACGGTCATACGCGGTTACGCGGTAGCTATCAAGCACTCTTAAATAAAAATAATGTTTATATTGTACTTGTTATCTCTTCCTTATTTCATCAGTTTATAATAATATCTAACCCTTGACTTTGGATAATGATTATTATCGACTGTTTTATATGGAAGTTGACTGCCTCGTGTCGGGGTTTTAACCCCAGGTCGGTATGTTACTGAGAATTCTTTGGTATTAACCCAAAGTCTGAATTAGATAGCTTGCTCTCTGTCACACAAAATACATATGCGGAGAAATCTACCGTATTTTATTTTTTAAATATTATTTCAAAAATTTATTAAATTCTAATAAATTATTAAAATTTTCTTGTAAGAAATTTGGTTAATTGTTGATTTAAAAAGGTCGTGTATTTGTAATGTAATGTCAATTTTGATATCCATACATTGGAACGCAAATTAGGTGAGAAGTTCTCATAGTTAACACGAATTTATGTACGAGTATTTAGTTATGCAAATTATTCAATACAATAGCATTTTTGCATGTCCGTATATTTTAAAATAATGATGAAATCGTAAATGTTTTTATTTGAGCTACGAGTATCATTTATTGGCTTTAAAAAACAATTCAATTTGTCAACATCGAGATAGGTATAAATACTAACGTTAGTACTTATATCTCGATGTTTGTCAAATAAAACCTTATTTTTTTACGGTAATTACTTAAATAAACAATAAAATCAACCTTTAAAATTATTTTATTAAATTGCAACATTTTATTATATGAAACTTGTTATTTATTTTAACCAACCCGTCAACTGCTATTTGAAAATAATAATTATAAAATAATTATTTGTTTCTTATAAATAATAATTATAAATAAATATTTGTTTCATAATACACAATTGTACAACTTATCTTATAAATAAACGAAAGCCGCGTCTTATAGGTTACTCTTATAAGACAGATGAGCACGGATGAGCCTTGAAAATAGTCAAGGTCAAGTTCAAACGGCAGGTTTTAGTACATTTGACTGCTATGTTTTTTATTAATGCAATTACATAGATAACGAACCGTGTGCTTTAATGAATTTGGTATTTGTTATTTCATGTTTTCCGGGGTGATATTAATCTTTTAGTTTTTAGTTTTCCTTTGTGAAGATTGCTTTTATTGGTTCTTTAACTCTAATAAGACATTTTAACTGATTCCAATTAAAATATTTTTGTCGAGCATTTTTTCTGGTCATCATCATTTATTTCCTCTACTATTGTCACTTTCCGGCCTTTATCCTAATCAAATCGTTGATCAAAGGATATCTTCTTCGACACTCACAAATAATTATCTTCATCTCATGAGTCAACATAAAATAACTAAACCTGACAATATCAGGGGATTTTATAAGGACAGATTCTTAGAATCGTTAGTTGTGATAAAAATCACGGACACAGTTAATACATACTTTGAAATGTCAATCTATGAACAATTTACGAATTGTATCGTACCTTATTCATGTTTTGATCCTAGTAGCTAAGATTCTTATAAAGTGTTATTATCGATCACTAGATCTAAGCAAAAAAAAAAAAACAAAACCCTCCTGGAGCAGTTGGATAAAAAAAAGACGAAACAGAAAAAAATACCTACAAAGTAAAACTCATGTAATATTATTTTCCTTCACATTCAATCAAATAATTCTGCACGAGCTTTAGCTTTTAAACACGATAACTTATGACCCGGTAGGCTCCCAAACGGTTACAAGGACGTTGATAAGAAACCCTCTGACTTAACATTATGTAAGTTTTCGTAACTTGTGTTACTATCCGGGTCTGCTTAGACTTTTGAAGATATATTTAGTGGTTCTATTTAGTATTTAAATGGTTGAACTTGATTTGAAATTAGAAACTGGTTAGATGGTAAGAAATTTGTAGTCAGATCAGAAGCTTTAGAATTTTAATTCTGCATAGTTAGTTGATTACGTAATTTACAAAAAAAAAAGAAATTTAATCAAAGTCTTCTAAAAACAAAAAATAAAACTAAAATATTTACATAAATAACTAAATTAAAACTAAAATTAAAAATTTACATGGCGTCAAAAAATTCATCCACATCGCTGTCAATGGGGCAAGTGCCCAGAACGCTGGCAGCATTGCCACGTTGAATGGCAATGCTGGGCCGAGAAATAGGCCAGCCGTCTGGTCACGAGAGGCGTCGACTATACGCTTGGCGATGTCTTTGAAGACTCGGTGGGCACTCGTACCCCATGGCCCTAGTGTTTCAACCCCAAACGGCTCAAACACATAGCTAGAAGTCAAGCCATTGTATTTGCGCCGTTTGAGGTTTTCAGCACTTGCAGCAGCCGCACCAGCACAGCATGTAGTACCAGGAAGATGGGATGGCGCAAGGGTATCGACACATGTTGCATCCCACACCAAAGGTCTACCCAACTTCCAAGGCATTATAGTCATCCCATCTGGTCTCTTCCCATCGTCGCGTGCCAAGCCACTGGGTGAAGTCTTCTTAATTTTAATTTTTTTATGCAAAAAACACGTCTTATTTTAATAAAGTCATTTTGAGGATTTTCTGAATCGAAAAAAATAGGTACAGGTTAATGATAAATGGCACCAAAATAAGCAGCTACCAGAACATACTATGAATATCGGGTGCGTCTCATTTCATATAAAGTTATTTGATATATTTTCATTTCAATAACGTTCACATGATATAATCAACGTGAGAAATACCAACGATTGATATAATTTCTTTACACGTAATGTTTGTGTTACTCTAAAAGTTACTTCATATAATATTATTTGATATAACGTTTATTTAACCGAAAATCATTATCATAACGTTTGAAACATATAATTTAACGTTTAGTATCCAAGAGCGAGCGAAGCGAGCTCGGGACTTGGGACATCCCGACACGGACAGGTTAGGTTCGAAGGGGATGGCGGGGTCTGAAAGACCCCGCCATCCCCTTCGTGTTAGGTTACTTTAAACCATGCACGCAGAAATAGGAGCCCCGCGAAGCGGGGCTCCGTCGAGCCAGCATGACAGGCAGTAATCAGTTATTTGACCTAGGATGCAAGAGCGAGCGAAGCGAGCTCGGGACTTGGGGCACCCCGACACGGACAGGTTAGGTTCGAAGGGGATGGCGGGGTCTGAAAGACCCCGCCATCCCCTTCGTGTTAGGTTACTTTAAACCTTTCACGCAGAAATAGGAGCCCCGCGAAGCGGGGCTCCGTCGAGCATTCATGGTAGGTGATACTATTACTAGGTGCATCAGAGTTAGATTACATACCAGGAAGATAAAAAAATTAGACCAAATAAGTTTTATGTCTTTTGAGTGGTATACAAAACGATTTTATATTCATTGATTGTTATGATTATAGAAATTAGTCATTATAAAATTATGTCAATCGTTTATTATATTAAGAGATCGTTATATCAAATAAAATTATACATTCAGTTGTTATCGCTTGTAAATATTAGAGATTTTGTAGTTATATCATATATTACTTACCCATGAATATCGGTATCACTTCTGCTCGTATAAATCAAGTTTGCTCATGTTATCTTGTAGATAGGATTACCAGAATTCGAGTATTTTCAAGGCTATGCCAGATTTGCATCTAAAATTATTTCTAAAAAAACTGCTTATTCTAATAAAATTACTGATTTATAAAAAAAGAAGTGGTTTAATAACCGGAAGGGTAACCTGACACACACAATTATGTAGTTAAATTAATTAATTATAATTTCAACTCGGCCTACCGCAATCCTTTGCTGGTTATAGGTACCTATTTATTTTTTATTGAGATTGAAATTTTGTATGGATGACCTCCGCAATGGGGAAAGCAAATGGCCTGTTAGACCTGACTGTGCCATATTACCCTGTCTTCCGCCTTCCGTATCCAAAAAATGTACATCCTTTATCATACGAAATCCACTTGGTTACAACATTTTCAATAACAGAATAATCTTCAGACGATGTCACTCTTATTTTTGCAAATTTATACTCAATGCCATGAAAAAATTACTGATGTAAAACATTATTTATGCATTCTTTTCAGTTTTACACTGTTTACGTTTTTGTCTGACCCCGAAACGGTTTTTTTTCTGTTAAAAATTTGACTCTCAATTTTCAATTTAACCTTCGGAGTCTTCTTATCACAGATATTAATTCATCTGCTAAAGGAAAATGTATTTATTTCTAGGGTTCCTTTTGTACCTATATATTTGCTTTTCGTAATTTCATTTATCAAGAATTAATAAAAACAACGAATGAAATGTTATATTTATGTTTCGTATGTGTCACCACGTCATTCTGCTGATTTTTTTGCATTTGCCTTTTTTATAAATATAATAATCGCACAAAAATATCAATACCTGACCGTGACTCTAGTTTTTAAATATAAACATACAAATTCTTGTTGCACTTATTCACGTGTTTGCCGTTATTTATTTGTAGAATTTAGAGAAGCTGATTTATGATAATAATTATGGAAAATTACTACTGTGGTTATAAAATCTAAGATCCATAATAATCTGTTGAGTGCATGGATTTTCCAAATCCCAATCAATTAATAGGTATCTGTGTCTTTTATTTACCAATGTGCATAATAAATTATTGTCAGCACCAATAATAATAATTAATTTATTAAAACATAGTGACATAACAGTTTAAAAAAAAAACTTTGTTATGTTAGTGTTTTCTTTTCAGGGAGCGAGAGACCTAATTAATCTACTATGACACTTTTTTTTCTTAAACCAAGATCATCAATAGGTAGGTACATCAATAAATAAACCACAACGGCTACCTCACATAAACCTTCCCGAATCGATACCAACGAATATATTTTGCACGTCGAATCGAATAATCTATTCTGCACGTCTAATATCGATTATAAAAAAAAACCCGATCTTGTTTCCCGCGCCCGTTCGAGCGCCGAATTCGATTCAAGGCCGCATACCAAGTCCAAACCGTCCATTGTCAATGTCGCGGGCTAGCGCGAATGACGGATGTGTGTGTACAATACACATGGCGGTTTGGCGGGAATTAATTGCAGTTTTTTTTTTCTCGTTTTTTTTTTTTTTTAATTAAAAGATTTTGATTTAATAAGCAAAAAAAAAAAGACTAGCAAACAAATTTATAAAATCGCGTTAATTGTTATATTTTCTTATTTTCCTATACAGGCGGTGACACATTTAAATTTAAAAGGCAACAAACATATAAATAATTATAATTATACGAATAACTTTTTTATACGTGGTCATTGACTCGAAGTATACCTAATTAATTCAGCTGTCATTATCTTTGACAGATTTTTTTTTCAAAGGTAGAAGATAAGCATACCAACTACACATTAATTGTAGAAATCGATAAAACGAAGACCACACGGAAGTAACAATAAATAAAATTAAAATAAGAAACACTTTTGGAATGTTCTACAGTGTATACAACCCATATTTCAATGCTGAAATATTAATAATTTAATAGTTTTGTACTTGAATCGACCTTAAATGTTAGGTAGGTAAGTAACAAATACCTACATCAAAGTCAAATAGGTATTTAATTTACTAACATACATCACTAGAATATAAATAAAATAATATTTATCAAGACAGTAGCAAAATAATTATACTTCACAAAAATTTAACATAATTATTTTTGCCTTAATAATTATGTTAAATATTATTTTAAAATAATGTGATGAATTATTTGACTAAAACGTTTATGTTTTCTTAGGGCGTACCCCTATGTTTCTTAGGGATCTTTAAAGAAATGTTTATACAAGCTTATGGGATAAGCAGACTTAATAGTTAGAAGTCACGTTTGCCAAACACGTGCAGAGTAACATTAAAAAATGATAAATCAGTAAGAAGATTGATAAATATAATTTTAATGATTTGGATTTACATAAAATAATTGCAGGCGCGTCTATTATAAATTTTAAAACTAAAATATTTTTAAATTTTCATACATTAATTTCTTTATTAAATTTAACAAATTAAGCATTAAATTATCATCATTAATAATTATTATTTATGATTTTAGCCATTACTATTTTCTGAAAAATTATGTGTTATTAAATAAATTTATCTAACCGTGTACTTCCTTAAAATATTTTTAAATTGTCCAACTTTAGTCTAAGTCAAACGTCTTGATCCAAGTCAATTCTCAGAACGTATTACCAAAATCATTTTCTTTAATGACGTTGTTTCAAAACCCTTGAACCCAATTTCAAGGGCATACAGTCGACATTGGCATAGCAATTATTTTAGTAAGCGCATAAATAAGTTTGTTGGTTTATAATTTTGATTGACACTAGCCATTACGGCTGAGTAGGTATTGCGTCATACATAACGACGCATGAGATAAAACCCAATTATTTCATGCAACTTTGTACTTTACTCAGTTCATTATAAAGCCTTAATTCCCTCGCATTGGTTAACTATATAAATTATTTTGAAGAAACTATTATTTACAAAGGAATTTGAACATTATGTTTTAAAGGAAAAGTTTCAGTTTTGTAAATTAACGTGCATTCGTTAATAGGTCGGAAATGTCCCGGTGTCCTCTAAGATTATTTCAAAGGAGAATCTAATTATTTACCCTTTGAAGACAAAAAATATTCATGAATAATAAAAAAAAAACTGGTCAATAGCGAGTCGGACTCGCGAATTACTTGCGCCTAACATTTATTTTTATTATTTGTTGTAATTAATTAAAATTTCAACTATTACGGATCATAAAAAACAGCCTGCTGACAAAAGAAAAACAGCGAAGGCATATAAATAAGGTCCCATTGGTTACCCTTCAGGTACGGAACTTTAAAAGCAAGCAGTCGATTTGTAGAACACAAAAACGTTAACTTATAAAAACAAAGAAACGTAAAATTATGACGTTCCAATCTCGTTTTAAAACCAAAAAAAAAAAAAGAAAGAAGGAAAACCACACAATCATAAAATACATTCCTATTTATAATTTGATTGCAATAATTTACATAAACAATACCAGTTACGTCTTATATTAATACGTAACTGAGTTATGGTTTTTTTCTTTAAAAAACTAAATCAATATACCTATCTATGTTCTTATAGCTAATACCCGCGACTTTGTTCGTCTATAGTTTTGGCCCCCGACCCACTGCGTATCCCATTACCCTGCCAACACTTTTACATTGTTTTCGCGCAAGACAAGATAATTATGTGATAACTCTGTTAATTTGCATGTTATAAATATAATATACATATATCTCTAATATATAAAAATCAATGCCACTTTTCGTTGTAATGTTATACTTATAACTCAAGAACGGGCTCACCTATCCAAACCAAATGTTTAGGCTTTGTTCGAACTATTTAGTAGATGCTTTATGTGAAGTTTGCACAAAATCGGACGAGTGGATCTTAATATACCCGTGCGAAGCTGGGACGGGCCACTAGTAGCCTATAATACTCGGGGGTAAATGGTAATGTAGCTTATTACAAAAAGAAAAAATAACCTACTTCAAACTTCACCACAATGAAGTGTAAATAACTTTTCTTTCGGAAGTCGGTGGCTTTGTTTTTTACAAACAAAAAAATACCGACCGAATTGAGACCTGCTCCTTTACAAAGTCGGTTAAAAAATAAAACATTAATTCCGGCGATAACCCCTTCATACAAACTTACAAAATGTTACCTTTTTATAATAATAAGTCTAGTTTATTCTCATGCTGCATATTATAGGGAAATCCCCTGATTGGCGGGAAACTCCGATGGAAAAGGTATTTGCATACAGAGGGGAACATTGATTACTACGCTCACTTTTAATGGGTTCGCTCGCTTACTCTATGTTCGACCCTTTACCACGAATGCTACGTACACTTAAAGAAACGATTTAACAAAATGGTTAAAAATCCAGCAAAAATAACTTTATTGTATATTGTCAAGATAAATAGAAGCCCCATCATGACTTTTCCACTTTTTATGACGTAAACTTTAACTTTGACGTTAATTTGACGGAAAATTAATTCCTTGTTCGTACACTAGAGGCGTTGTGACATTTTTCCATATACATAATAATCGTAGTAAACAGTAAATACTTCAAGTAACGAAATCTCGTGATGAGGCCTCAGGAGTCAAGTTACCACTGCTTGAAAATTGCTGTCTGTTTACATATTTGGCATTCATTTAAGTGATTCTAAGTTACAATGAAAACGAGCAGTAATTTTAGATTTCTCACAAAACCACGATGTTTTTAACGATTTCTTTTACCTATTAATTATAGCAAAGATTTAATAAACCCCTTAACATCTTAACGAAAAACACACGGGCAAAGGAGTATAAAAGGCACTGTGAAATTTTGTATGGAGTGATGCAGAAATATTTTTTTTAGTTTTGATTTTGAAAGTAATAAAGGGTGATTTTCGACCACTGCTTTTATTAAAACAGTCACCGAGACGTTTTTCTACTACCTGTCGTTTAGAATATATAAATGTAGTACCAACAAGTTCTATTTCATACAACATTACTTTTATTATTATACTAGCTGACTCGGCAAACTTCGTACCGCCTCACCTTTTAAACCTTCCCTGGACTTCCACAAATAATTTGAGACCGAAATTAGCCAAATCGGTCCAGCCGTTCTTGAGTTTTAGCGAGACTAACGAACAGCAATTGATTTTTATATATAAGACTAGCTGTCCCGGCAAACTTCGTACCGCCTCACCTTTTAAACCTTCCCTGGACTTCCAGAAGTAATTCAAGACCAAAATTAGCCAAATCCGTCCAGCCGTTCTCGAGTTTTAGCGAGACTAACGAACAGCAATTGATTTTTATATACATACTAGCTGACCGGGCAAACTTCGTACTGCCTCACCTTTTAAACCTTCCCTGGACTTCCAGAAGTAATTCAAGACCAAAATTAGCCAAATCGGTCCAGCCGTTCTCGAGTTTTAGCGAGACTAACGAACAGCAATTGATTTTTATATATAAGAGAAGAAGATATGATGACTAGCTGACCGGGCAAACTTCGTACCGCCTCACCTTTTAAACCTTCCCTGGACTTTCACAAATAATTCAAAACCAAAATTAGCCAAATCGGTCCAGCCGTTCTCGAGTTTTAGCGAGACTAACGAACAGCAATTGATTTTTATATATAAGATAACAGTCATCTACAACTAAGAAAATCCAACAACTGACAAACCAACTAGTGTTGTGCAACATCACACCGACATAATATCGATGCTCCAAGCCTCGTGAATGACGTCCAAACTCCAAATGTGAGTCGGTACCGAAATTACACTAATCGAGACGCCGTCACGCGATTCCTCTATCTTTATCTCGCGATATAATTTGGCCCGCAGGCTATGCCCAACATTCTTTGTTTGCTTTGTGTCTGTGATTCTTGGGTTATACAGGACATCCCTAAAAAATCTATGACTATTTTTATGTTAAGGAAATACTATTGATTCAATTTAGAGTAACTAAAGAAATAGTTGAACATATTCAAATGAAGAAATAGTTGAACATATTCAAGATGAAATAATTATAAAAATGTGTTAATTAATTCTGAATCTCAAAGTTACTCGTCAAAAGTCGGAAAAAGCTAAAAAGTCTTTAAGGGGAATGCTCCAACCAGCCCGCGAAATTCAAAATTTCTTGCGTTTTCTGCCAATACTACCCTACAAGTTCATAAAGGCGTAGGAACAAAAAAAATAACATAAAAAGTCTTTCCTAGAGCTTTATGAACTTAGAGCGTTGTATTGATGATTTTGTTGATTATAATTCTGTAACCACATACGTCTTACAGCCGCGAATAATATTTTAATCAACATACAAACTAGAACTGGCTTGCAAATTGCAAAAAACGTAAGAAAATTTGAATTTCGCGTGGGCTACCCTGGAGCATCCACCTTAACACAGAAAAATAATATATTACACTGACCGAGTCTAAATAAATAAAGTCATAAACTAAAGGGGTAAATGAATTAACTAAGAACAGAGAAGAGGCACAAATAAAAATAACAAAACAATAAATTTCGATATCAATCAACAAATTAAATAAACTCCATATCAAAGATAGAAGATCAATGATAAATCTTAAAGACATTCTCATCTAAAACAGTTCGTGAGATTTAAATATTCGATTGGCTACCGATGAAAAGATAAAAACTCGAACAGATGTGATAATAAATTAAAAGTGTATGTAAAACTAGATGTATAATAAACTGTACATAAATTATTAGATACACTCGGAACAGTTCAATTCTAGCTTTGACGTCATCATCTGTCAAAGTTGAAATATGCTTGGCTAGGAAAAATACTACACTAAAAAGTTTCTAATACTTATGAGCATCGTAGAAATCTACTTTAGTATCAATCATTCCAAAATTTTCATGTAAAATATTTACAGTAATATATGGACTAGATTTAGCCCGAGGATTTACTCGTGTGGTAGGCAATTATTCCACAGTAATATTAGGGCATAATGTAGTCACGTATTTGTGAAAGAATTTTCGGAATCAGCGGGCTTATTCGCTATCTCTAATGACAGTTGAGAATGATGATCATCGAGTATAGTTTCCAACTTTCAACTGTCAAAACTGACATTTCGTATTCCCTAACTTCCCTAAAGTCGGGTAATAACTAGTTCAAGAACAATTTCAAGTCGATAAGCACCGCTAGTTTTAGTTATTCACTGAACGATCACGTGACATAGAAGCGTTACTGAATACCAAAACACCGGAATGTTCGGTTGGTCACTGAGCTCGCTTCAGTGTTGATCACTTTCATCTGTCAAAATTAGCGAATATACTGATAAATAACTGATCAGCGGGCTAATCAGTTATTTTGCAGATTTCTCCCTACATTCGAACATTAAAAGTTTTCCATCATGATATAAGTGTAGATTCTATCCGTAGAGTTTACTTCAGCATGGTTACACTACGTCTCGTTCTTGAATTCACTCGTTAAGTTACTTATAATAAGCACATGCTTAATAGCATTACTTCCTTCTAACGTATCTCTTGTATTAATAACTTTATAAGTATAGTCATAGAATTCATTTTTGTTCATCTTGTTGTCAGATTTTGTTACTGCCCGTAGTCTTGTCTTCGTTTGAAGGACTGACGGTCGACTAGTGTCATGAGTTGTTTTAACTGTTAATGTTGCTGTTCGTTAATTTACTTATGTCTTCTGAAATCATAATTAAAGATTCTTAAATTATCTTAATCTTTGTGCATTTCCTTGAAAACTTTATCATCCTTTATTGTTGTGGTTTTTTTGCTTCTTCAATTCTTTAAATGGTTTTTATTTTATAACTTGCCTTTAGTTGCCAATGTAGTATTTGTACTAATAAGCTAATCATTATTTTTATTATATTTAAATGATTGAAGTTTTTTTCGTCTACTAATTCTAACGTATGCATTTAATTGCGTTAATCTAGTATAATCAATAGTTTGAATTCCTTTCAGGAAGTATTCAAGTTCATTGTGTGTCATACATAATGATTGAGTGCTAAAATTTTTGATTTATGTACTTTTCGTCAATACTTTTTGTGAATGAAGTTCAATCGTTGCAATTAAATTATTAGCTGTAACGGTACCTATTACAATGTTCAAAATCATCATTAATTCATGTTTTTGCTTCATCACAATCGTCACTCACATTCGTAAAGCTAGGAATAGCACAGGTTCTGTATTAAAGTCAATCGGCTATAATCTCTCATGCTGGCCCAATACGGCTTTGAATTTTTGGTTCTACGTTATGCCCATTTCCTCACGATCTTTTCTTTTTCCAAAACCAATTTTACTAAGAGTTGGTGCACCTGTTTTTCTTTCACAATTTGATTTTCCTCTTTCTTAGCCTTATTATTTCTCATACATCTTTCTTTATCTGTTCTAATAGCCATCATTTCAACTAAATTAAAAACAGTTGCAGACAATAATTTAAAAATCATCATTAGAAAATACCTCTATAATTTAGATTATTTCCTACTGATCTTTAATACCTGCTACTATCTACTAGAAACCAGTTTGGGCAACTTGTAAAACATATAAATCATTGGACCGAATACTTGTATGTAAAATGTCATCTGGTTGTATCAAGTTGCTTGTGGTTTTGGAGACCTTACATTGTTTAAGTACAAAGTACAAGAAGGTCTGACATATGTCGTTTCTGTTTGTAATAATTATCTTTAACAGTTGCAACAGAAAGGAGAAATTCTTGACTAAATAAGAGCTTCACAGGTCGATCTATTTACAAAGTTAAGTTGCGCTTGCTGAAGTTGGTCTGGGGATGCGACCAGCTATCATGGCTACTTTCTTGCGTGTTACGGAAAGTGCGTAAAGCCGCTGGTATTGTCTGTCATTTATAGATCTTTGCCAGTCGTTACTGTTATAATCTCAAAAGTCTCGACAGCCAGTCTAAAGGGGTATCGTAGTAAATCCCAATAAGCGCAACGGTTTTTTCTTGCATGAATTATGAGAATTTGAGAGTTTATTTTTCAAGTAAATAAAGTTTCTGATGATTGCCTGTCAATTTAATGTAAGTACAGGAAAAAGAAATACTTAATCATGAATACTAAGCAAATTAATCAAGTGAGTTCAATCAAAAATTTGAGGCTTTGAATAAGATTCTTTAGGCTAAAGCTTGAGTCCTACTTAGAAGTATGAAACTAAGTGTTAAAAAAAACAACAGTAACGTAGTTAACACCTGTAATCCCAGAAACGCCTTTCAATAGCCTGAAGAATTCAAACAGACTTGCAAAAAATATAAGTCAAAATATTTTTCAAAAGGCTCTAGTAAAATGATTTATCTTCATCTGACGCAAGCCTGTCAATCAAGCAAGAGATTTTTGTATTAGACAAATCATATTTTATATTATGAGCGTCGAAATTTAAGATAAATAATTCGAGTATAAATTCTAGGTAGGTGGAAACACACGGGCAGACTTAAGGTGGACGCATATTCATCCGCGCCGAACGTGCCGAATTTCAGAATTCTGTATAAAAAATCTAAAAATCCTTTCGTTCGATTCGGACGATTCGGCGCGGATTCGGAAGATTTCTTTCAGAATTCTGAAATTCGGCGCGGATGAATGTGCGTTCTGTCCAGCTTTACTATACGGGAACGACGCGTTTAAAAACACGTTAACAGATTTAATTAATAGTATAATTGAAATCAGGGCAAAAATAAACATTACACGATTCTATAATACAAAAAGGAATGGACAGAAAGGGGGTCAAAATTAAATGATAGCTGATTACATATGTACACAGGAATGTAAATAATACTGTTAAACTGTCAAATAATGCTCTAAATAAGTATCTTATCTAATGCAAAAATAAAGCAGCATCATAATAAAATTAGCCCGAAAACATGTGTAACACATAACTATTCCGCGAGCACCCACACACATGTTTTGTATAGCGAAACGAACTTGACCTTAAACTTTTGTTGGACGAGTCAAGAGTTAAACAATGGCGTTACAAAATTGAAGGCACTGTTAGATAATTAAGCTGTTGGATCGGTTCTTCCAGTTGTTTTGGATAATAGATCATTTCTTTTTTTTTAGAGTGATATCATCTTAACATGTATAAGAGGAAATGGTTGAAATGAAATGCTTTATTTAGATTTGTTATTTTTAAATTTAGATTTATAATTAAGTTGTAGTTTTAAAAAAAACAAAGGTCTTCTGCATCGAAAAAAAAATCATTTCATTAACAGACAACGTTCAGTCTAAACGTGAACGCAAAAACCTTAGTAGGTATTTTATGAAAGATTTTAAAAATAATTATGAGAAATCATATTAAAATTTTCTAATTTTCTCGAACGTGAAAAGTCATCAGGCTTATACTTAGCTATAAGTTTTTAGAAGAGTTTAAAAGAAAAACATAGCGTCAGCATTCATCTTTAAAACCAAAACCACAGCGTGACCGTTCCAACTACTCTTTCGTATATTTTCATCGACACTCAACGACTAATTGTCAGTACTTGTGCTTAGCAAATTTTAACAAACAAGCCACAAATTCACTCGACTGCGAATATCATACATAACAACTTGAATCCGGTTTCTTTTTATCTTAATACCTATGATGTATTAAACTTGATTTTTGCACTAACACAAATAATAAAGCGACTTAATTCGTATTAAAAAAGTGGGGGTTTCACTTTTTCATTTTCCTTTTGGGGTTGAAAATCATCAAATGGATCCAACTCAGGTTTGAGCGGAAAGAATTGTTAGACTTGACTAGCTAAGAAAAAACTAGCATTTTCCCAACTATATTGGGGTCGGCTTCCAGTCGAACCAGAATACCAGATGCAGCTGAATGTCAACCACAACCCAGTAACTGGGTAATACGATACCCCATGGTATGACAGGTTTTCAGACTTTCGAGCTTCTGACTGTGACTAATGACTGTCAAAGATCTTTAAATGACAGCTGGGACCAACGGCTTTACGTGCTTTCTGAGCCACGGAGGAAACTTGCTGTGACAGATGATCACCCATCCACAGATCAAGACGTCGGCAAGCCCGGCTTTACCTGGAAGATCGGCCCTTGTGACTGTTATTATTCAGCCACGAGCTCCTCCACTGTTTGATAAAATTTAAAAAAAAATCCTCAGACATAACGACTAAAAACAATGGGTACGCTCAGTACTCTAAAACACGGATATGCGCCTTGTCAAAACAAGCAGTGGCAACCGAAAGCGTTGCGATGACGTCACCTCTGTAGCGTGACCTTGGCGCCGCTCAATGCCAGCAGAAATTAGGCGCGCGCGCAGGTGGCGCATCCATGCTATTCTCGTGGTGTGTTGCCATGTGATTCTTTTTTGTTTGGTGTTTTTTTTTACGATATTATTTTACATTAATGACATAATAAATGAGATATTATTGTAATATACATATTTAACAAACTAAGAACAGTGTAAAAAAAATAATGAAAATTATACAAAAGCTTTTTTTTACGCAACTGCACAGGTTTTTTGTAGATTATTTTTTGCTAGAAATGTGTTCTATCTATTTTTAATGTTGTTTTTCTTTCTATCGTAGTACAAGCCTCAAATCGATGTTTTTTACCTGACAAGATAAAGGAAAAATAAATAAATAAGAATGAAAAAAACGGACTTTTTATTATTTAATTTTTTTGTACGTTTTTTTATGGCAAATACTTAAGAAAAAAACACAAAAACAAAGTGTTCCTCGATGGCAAATTAGCTTATTATTCAAAACGCAAAATAAAAGAATTAAGGCCAAATACTATTAAGGGAAATTCTTCCCTTCAAATAACATTTCTCCCACAATCCAGGGAGTAGTACTATGTTAAGATCTACTGGCAACCCACACAGTACGTCAATGTGTTAATTTTCGCGATGCCCCAGACTCGTTGCGCAATTGTTCGGTAACTTCTTCATTGTTTGCTAATATTTTTTATTGTTAACTTTCTTCTCAAAATTGTTTTGTTTGCTATTTTTGGTATTATTACTTTTACCAGACGTTTCATGACAAGGCTGAAAAGTTTGGGTCCACTTTTTTTTTTTTTTTTATGAAACTGTATGTTTCTCATCGTTTATTTATTATGATCTTGAACAAAACTGGCGAAATGTATGTGTAATATTATTATAATAAATATGTATGTATAAATTCATCATTTATTTATATTAAATTACACTTCTTCCTTGTCATTCTTCTACTTAAACCGGGCGTTATGCTATGCTAGGTTTCTTTTAAAGTGAGTTAAGTCAGCAAAAAAAAAAATACTATCAAAATAATTTACAGATTTTTTTCGCGTCAGAGATTGGCTAAATGCTTAAATCTAGTTACTTCGCAAGATAAGCAGTCGCCATCTTAAGGCATTCAAAATATTCACTCAGCAACAGGTTATTCTGCCTAAAATACCAGAAATAAGTACATAGTACATCCGTAACCTCAGAATCACTGATGCATTAACGACCTCCCGAAACTAAACGCACTACCGCATTAAAAAAAAAAAGAATACACTCTCGGACAAAATTAAACACAACCGCGAAAATAGCAATCCGATTCTAATTAAAGCATCAATAATCGTCAATTTGACAGTTCAATTACTTTTTGATAAATTAAATTACATTAATATTTTTTGAATTTTAATGGTTTTCTAGCCGGCCATTTTTTAATCGTCGGTAAATTATGTGGTGTAGCAACATGACTACTACACTTTTTTTTATAAATATTTGGAGTGTATTAGATTTAATGTTGCTAATTTATTCTGTGGGTCAAATTTGAAATTATTTAAGGATTAATGCACTGTCAACATTAATGACTTAATTATTTCTGTTGATGATTGCGCTAGTAGATACTTTCTGTAATTTATTTTTCTAATCTTTGCTGCTTGATAAAAATTAGTCAATTTAGCTTTTGTTTTTCTACAGCCTTTTAATATTGGTTGTCTTATTTAACCACAAAATATTGAATAGTTTTACACCGTAGTTGAACAAGTACTGAATAATAAATCAAAATAGTTCCCTTTGAACCCTAAAATGATTAATTTGGGGGTCCCTTAAAATAGCAAGTGCAGGCGAAATTAGGAGAGGCCTTTAAATCGCCAGTCATCATTCATGGGTTGAAGTTGACCGAGGGACCTTTAAAAGTTGCCACTAATTAGTTATTTTAATCAATTTTGGCTGTAAAGGAGAAAATACCTAACCGAAGTGTTTAAAAAAAATGTTTTTTAAATTTTGTAGTTACGAGAAATTTTTTGCTGGTAGTATGTAAATTTAAATCTTTGATAATACCTATAAAGAGCATTAATTTGTTTTTTTTTTGTGTACAGACTTTGATTTTTCCGAAAATGAAAATTACATTTTTTTATTTTTTTTATTTGTCTTTTGTCTCTTTCACAGTTAAATCCAAATAATTAAATTATGTTTATCATGCTTCGTGACTTTAACCAACAAATATAATAGTTATAGTTACTTACAATAAATCTATCCCATCTAGGAGATAAGAGGAACCCGCTCTAATCTAGGGGTCCGTGTATCTATGCTAATTACAGGAGGGTCTATAATTTATCCGTTTTGTCTGACCTCTGCTAGTTTTCGGGTAAATTTATGGTTTGCGATGGGTTTTCTTAACCTGAGAACTTAAGATATTGGTTAAATGTTAAAATTCGATACGTGGGGTAAAGAATTCTTTGGATGTATTCTATTTTGACAGCTTTCTTCTAAGTATTCCAGACGATTTTTTCTCCCTCGAAAATTATGCCCCATTCCAGTTTTTTAAAGCCTACTTATGCTGTTTCACTGCTAGTCAAAGTACAAGCTTTTATTAGTTTAAAACAGAAATGAGATAGGGTTATATTTTTAAGATTGTTTGGAGCAACTGTCAAATTTTTTTAAGTGTAATCAAAAAAAGGCCTCATTAATAATTTTGCCATTTTCTCACCCAATTATAACCATCTGTGACTTATCCATCGACATGTGACGATCATAACTGGGTGTTAACCATTGCCCACTCTCCCATGTAATTGCCCAACATTGCCCAAGCGAGCAATATTGCCCGGGTGGTCCCGGTAACCAGCTGACCTATATTTTTTAACTTTTTTGCACACTCCTGTTAGAAACCATAACAAAAATTAGTGTATGTTGTTATTTTTTCAAAGAAAAATGTTTGTACGGCTTGTTGCGGAAGTTTTTTCTTTTTATATATCTAAGTACAAGCCACATTTGGTTAACGAGTTTTTACAGGTATTATTTGAGTAAGACTTCATGGTGATAAATGAAACAATGTTAAAACTTTTTTGAGATCACAGTATTATTTATTATTTCCAAATAAACTCTTATACGAACAAGACGATAGTAGGAACAATTTATTTTATTTCAGTGGTTAGTGTAAGATCCCATCTTCATCTGTACTACGGGAATTAGGTATCATGAAAAAAATATTGAAAAGAATTTTCAAGGGTACATTTCATTCTAAATGAGCCTAACTCGTTTTTCTAAACAAAATTCTAGGAGAAATACAAATAAGCAATATATTGCAATTAATCTACTCATTCCCGTATCATTAGCCAACCTATGGTCTTAAGCATTGATTATTGGTTGATGACGTCAGCAGTTCTCAGTCACGCCACAAAATATCTGATCGTCTATAGGACCCTAGACTGAATAAGCAACAAGTGATTATGAACTATGTGTTAAAAAGAATAGAGTTTAATTTCGATAGAACATCGAATCCCAGACAGTAGATGTAGACGAAACGCAATTATAAATTTTGAGCAGAAAGGAATAGAGTTCAATTTTGATTGCAGTTAAGCAATTGTTTTAAAACACGCACGGCCAAAATTATTGGCAGTACATTAATTTGCGAAACAAATATTTTGATTCCATTACACCGGATGAAACAATTACGTGGAAAGTAATTTTTACAATTAATTACAGTATTGTATTACGTATTTTTAATTTGAGTGTCGAAATTAATGTTGGTTAATTACTCGGTTTTTTGGTCACGATTAAGATGTTTTAATGCTCAATTACATCATTAAATTATTCGATGTAATATCTCTTCAAGTTCTAAATTAATTGTACATAATATAAAACACAATTTTACTGCACGCCACTGTACAATAAAACCTATTGTTTTGAACTGAAAAGACATTTCCTCAATTTATCGCCGGTCGCTCGCAATTAATAATCAACTTTAGTTCAATGCAAATAAGGTTGCATTTTAACAAAATAAGACAGCCCACATGCTAGAAGACATGTGCTTGGTCTTTGTTTATAGTATCGGGAACTGGTTTTCTAGTATTCAATGGATTTTGCGAA
This sequence comes from Agrotis exclamationis, assembly GCA_950005045.1. Classification (NCBI taxonomy): domain Eukaryota; kingdom Metazoa; phylum Arthropoda; class Insecta; order Lepidoptera; family Noctuidae; genus Agrotis; species Agrotis exclamationis. The sequence goes on from OX465443.1 coordinate 11,932,243, forward strand.
GTTGTGGTACCTAAGTTTATTAAGTTTTATTTTAATTTAAGTTTTTTTTTCTTATCAATCTTAGAACTCCATTATGCATGTTTTTAAATGCATTATCATTTATTTCATACATATTTATGAGTAAAAACAATTTTCTGAATAATTACTCTGTTCCCAGAAATGCAATAGGTATCTAAAAAATTGAAAAACACAAAAATTAAGGTTTTGAAGGTATTTAGGATTTATTTGGTATATTTACAACAACAAAAAAAAAATAACACGCCAATATACATGAAGAACATTTTAAATAAAATACTTAACATTTTCAAATTGAAGTGATCACGTCAGTAAAAAAAAAAGTAACAATAGATAATTCAATTAAGTTCATTAATATTAAATGTTCTTCCTTAATTAGATTACTGCACTGGTGAAGACAATAGAATAAAATAAAACTGCTAAAATATTTAATTTTGAGCGTAAACTTGACCTGTTGAATTTCAATTAAAACATTAAACCTACATTGTACCTATTACATAACACTGTTTGGTTTTTAAACTGTTATGCTTGATAAAATCTATCCGTTATGTCATTTTACCTACCCATACATTAGTCTTATGATCATGTAAAAAAAAACCAAGTCTCTATTTTTCGAAAGACTAAATCGATTTTCGAATTAGTCGAGAGGAGAGAGAGGAGGTCTAAAGAGTTAATTCTTTCAAAGTGTCTTTAAAAAAAAAACGTTAAAAAGAAATCTCCGTTTCAATGGAAAGTTTCAAATTGGTCTGATTAGGCTAACTACACATCTGCTAAAGCCCGTAGAGAGCTCAAGATTGATATTATTCAATATTTTGTAACCTGTCCACAATAACAATAAAAAAACATAAGGAAAAAAATAGAAAAAAAAATACATTCGGAATTAGAACTCTATTTAAATTTGGAACGTCTAAAAATACTGGCCGACGATAAATCGTGTCACCTTGGTGCTCCCACTCGAAAAAACGCGGTAAAATGTTTTTCATAGAAAATTGCAAGATCCGTACAACCGTGTGTGTTAATTTATGATGTTGATTTTTCATTACCTATTCAATTTTAAGGATTCACCAACATTCTTTATTTTTTGTAGATTTCAGAAGCGAAAAGAAACTGACCCAATTTTTCTGAACGCCACTGCACATTTTTTAGGAATGTTCGAAACTTATTTTCAAATCATTTACGAATATGTTCCTCTCAAAATTCGTTTAGTCTTCATTCTAGACCATTTATTGTCATCACCAATCGTTTATTTTTAAAATCTGACCGATTAAAAAGCTCTTACCTACATTATTTTTGCTTTGGAAAGAAAACGTTTTATTTCCTACTCTTTAATTGTCGTATTCATTTAAAATCGCGTAATGCAAAATACTTCTACACGCTTAGTTACACTGTAAAACTGTTTCCAAAATCAATGAAAGAAATAAAACTTCGGAACGTAAAATAACTTAGAGCTTTATTGTACTTTAGTACTGTATATTAAAACGAGGCTTATGTCATTAAAGTCGAAACCTTCCAAAATCTTCAGGCACAAAATCTTTATACTAAACAAATGCTTGTTTATCCCGTCGAAAATCCGATACAGGATGTGCAATTCGGTGCCATAAGAGGGATGCTCATGACCTGTCCCACGACCCAGCAGGTGATGGTTTTACACCCCCATAAACTAGCAAAAACCACCTTTAACTAAGTACACTCAAAATCCAAAATCACTTTTTTCTCTGGCATCTTCACCATAGAACACGTTGATGGAATTCCGACTATAACTTGTAAGTTTTTGGGTAGATTTTTGCTTGGTGAACCAGTTTCCTTTGACATCCCATGGGAACGAAATTTTACACATCTGAGGGAATTCTTCAAAAGCTTTTTTTTTCTAACAATATATTTCCGTCAAAGCTCTTATGCAACAACGCAATATGTGATGCATTAGTTGCGTGAATATCTTTTGAATGCATTAATTTATTGGCTTACAGAAAGAAGTGTGGGAATTTGCTTAGATGTGGAGATTTTTGTTGTATAGATAATTTTGCCTTTGTATTTAAAGTAAGGGATCAATGGAGGTTTAAGGATTGATGATAACATTCATGAATACATTGATATTCAATATAATTACACTACACACAATAGACCAGATATTGAACATGGGTTTTATAATAAATAAAGAATTTGACATAATTATGACAATAATGGGTTTAAAATCAAAATAGATAACGTTACAAAACGCTTAAGTATTAAAGATGTAACTAAAACAAATAAGGATAGTGAAGGAAACTCAGTAGAAGCAATAACCATCAAAATGACTTTAGACATCACACAAAACCACGCAATAAAAAGCAATTTTTAAATGAGAAAACAGAAGAAACACTATATTTCACTCCTATTTGAGACAGTATCTCGACCATCAAGGTCACTCAAAAATTAGCTATAAATAAGCCAAACATTGTGAAAATTTCTATAGCAGTATAAAATAATCCACCAGACCCCTTAACGGTCAACCCATGCACGACAATGACCGCTCCCCTTGCAATGGTTACTCCAAGGGAGGGTTTTAAGCCCTGTCAGAATCAATGGAATCAAACAATGACATAGTAACCCAGTTTTTATGGGGAGATGGACTGAAGAGAAAGCTGTGGGGTGTTTTGAAAAGATCGGTCCATGTCTGGCCTTTCTTGATGAATAATCTTTGAATGTCAGGGGTGAAATTGATCTTGAGGAATGGGCAGTGTTTATAACAGTAAAACTGGATGGTCAATAAGCTTGTTGAGGCTGATTTTGGAATGTAAAGATTGGACCAAACATAGTATTTACCCAGTGGGTTAATTCCGGCTGTAGGTGCAAAATTGTTGTTTCAATATTTTAGTATAGTGATTAAAGTTGATGCTATTACTAAAGTAATCTATGTATATTAATTCGTGACGCAAAAACTTTGACCCCTGTTTTTTACAATTTTACGAATGACGTGTGTAGAGTAGTATAACTGTTTAAAACTTTGCCAAATTTAAATTTTATGTTGAGAAGTAGTACAAAAATTTTACATTTTTAATTTTGAACTTAATATTTAAATAGACAACCAGTAATTAAAAGTTGATGATGAACAATTTGATTCTAGACAGCTAAAATAGTTTTTAGTTCATTTTTAGCGCAGCAAATGGAAATTGTCACCGTAAATGTTTACTTTACAAGTGTTATCTGTTGACTAATTAAAATATTCCTTTCTATATCGCTTGTTACCTACTTAAATAACAATTTGTTTACTTTAGATCCGTTTTTATTGATCTGCTCCTGTAATTTTATAATTTTATTCTTGGATAATAACACCTAGTAGCAGTTATTTTAAAGACACGTTACGCAGCTGATATTTCTTTAATCACTTTCCCTTACTCGTCCACATTTCCAATTCTTCACGGTAATTTGTGCAAAATTTAACTCCATACATCGTTTTAATTTAAAAACATCAGTCAATATCATAATTCTTTACATATTACAGCTTAATTAGACGTTGTCATCAACTGTATCAACTTATGATTGACATTTGTGACTACAATCAACAATAACTCTTATTTCTATGGACATAAACTACTTGTTTAAATGTCTTTTGTCACTCACCTGTCATTTTGAAATATCAGCTAAAGGATATTCAGTTTTGTTGGAAAGGTATTAAGGGTTGTTTTGAGATGTTACGGTGTTTAAGGAGAAATTGTGGTCACCTGCTGCGTTACATCATGTTTTACACCATTCATTCCCTGCCATAGATCTGGAAATTCTTCTAGACCTGTCTCCTGTTTGTTTCACGATCATTTATTTTTTTCTGAAATCTTAGACAACCTTGTCATACCACTATATTTAGGAGTAACTACGTGAAGCTTTTGTTGTTATTGGCACAATTTCGTTTTCCTCGGTAGCTTCTGGTAAAATGATAACAGCCGCACTTGTCGATCTTCGAGTTTGCCGAGGTTTCCTCCGTGATTCGGAAAGTTGGTCGTTGCCATTGGTCCAGTCTAGTCAGAACATCAAGTTGGGAAAAGACTTGGCTGATGTGATTTCCCTGGGTACTCTTTTCGTCCTTTAGCAAAAAACGATTCGATTATCTTCATCTTAATTAGTGACTAACCCCCTTACTTATAAAAACTTGTGTTGCTTAGCTACCGATTAAATATCACCTGTCCTTGTCATTTCTATTTTAATGAATAGAGATGGCAAGTGACTTAAGAGCTATTTAAGATAAGTAACGTCTAATCAATGTTTATAAGTAAGGCCCTTATTGTTAACAAGCGGAGTATATTCAGATTCTTAAGAAAGACAAATCAAGCAAGACATTGACACTGATAGACGGACAATCTTCGGTAAATTAATTCCAATACTTATTCAGAAACCAACGTCTCTGTTTTCGGTTTTACACTTCTCGCACTATCCTAATCAATATATTTTTTCTTTTCTATCCTTAACCTTAAGATTTTCTCCTCAGTAGTTTCATCATTATAAACAAAATTCCCTTCACCACATTCCTCATTCTATGGCCACCATGCAAACCCACATTTACCCGCCAAAACTGGTATTACGCAAGAGCGGGATAACAATAGCCCTTCTCCCAAGTGCGAAAGAGACAAGACATAGCCAACTTCCTGCGCAGGAGACACGTAGAGCATTTTTTGTGAATTGCAATTCTATGTATTGAAGATAATATTATTGCATATTTATGTTTGTCAGGTTGTTTGTGTGGACGTGCGGAACCAATTTTGATGGTATTCTCGTTGGTATTATAGATATTGGTTGTTGTGGTATTCTTTGTATCGTTTACTATTTCATCGCCTTGATTCTCCTGCCCTATGTCTTTTGTAATTTCGGGTCGACGCAGTATAATATTGTTTTCTTCCATATTTCTTTGTTACTCGTCATCATTTTCAATCATTATGGTCAAGTTTATAGCAGTGTTGATTTGAAATTATTTGTCTAAAGTTATTTCATGACGTCCAAAATTTATTTGAACCATAGTTTTAGGGAAGTCAAATAGTCAGTCGCTTCATGTAAAATACCCGTATCGTATTTAGCTGCATTTGGTTTGACTAGAAACCGACCCGAACATGGTGTGCATAGTTGGAATAAGTTAAGCAGATAAGTATAAGAAAAAAATTGTATTGAATAATTTGACGATACATGTAAAATGCGTGTATGATTTATACCATCGATACATTTAAATCTCATTCTAAATGTCATAGTTTCTTTTATAGTTTTGCTTTAAGTAGCTTCTCTTCCAGTCCCAATTAACAGCTTACTATTTGAAAATTTCATCGCTTCAGGCTTACAATCTTAATTTTTTACACTTACATAAATACCTATTTGTCTAAAATTTTTATCACCTTTCAATAAGCGGCTAAAAGAACTTCTGCCCGAATTCTGACGTCAACTGCTACAAGGAAACATACCAAAAAATCAACAAAAAAGATGAAAGGCGAAATTATACCTACAGCATCCTATGGAAAACTTATTATAGATTGTTCAGATAACCATGTACAGTGGTAAATCAATACCATTATCTTAAAACCACTATAAAAATGAGTGATACTAAACTACAGGCGGTTTTCTGAGAAAAAAATTTTGAAACGGACAAAATTTTACTCTAAATTCGACGCCATAAAGTAAAAATTCGAACGAACGAAACATAATTTCTTTACAATATGCAATTTGTTAGCTTAACAAAGGAAAATAGACCTTATTATCATTAGAAAGTTACCTAAAACTTTCACCTAAAATACTAATTTTAATTATAATCATTTTTCTGTAAATCTTGATGAGTTTGAAGGACTTTGAGTATGATAAGGTTCAAAATTGTTTGATAGTAGAGTAGATCAGTTGCGATGTTTCAAAAATGGGTATATTACCTGCTCCCGCGCATCTTATGGCGGGCGGAAATCTTAATGGGTCCTGGAACGAACTAACGATGGGACCCTTCGATCTCAGATCATAGAGCTCCAAATTTTTAGATGCGGCGTATTTCCTGTTTGAAAAAGCATAGTCAATAAATCAAAACTAAAACTTTAAGATTTTAAAGTCGTTTTATGATAAGTTTTGCGAGACTGTCTAAGCAGAGTATCGCGACCCTGGAATGCAAATCATATGAAGGAACTGTGTGGTTTGTAGTCGGTAAGTCCGACAATCCTCTCCGCTCCGACCAGGGAGACAAATTCATTTTTGATAATAATATACAAATCCAAAAAAAAAATATTATCTAAAAAAGTTGCAGTCACTTTGTATTAGTGTATAACGTTCATAAAGCTGAACAAAATGAACTAGATCCTTTTAAATAGCCAATCCGAAACCGGAACATGACATGAGTAACACAGTTAAAACACAATCCACCTGATGAAAATAGTCACAAATGTCACAATACAACTTCCGAAAAAAAAATCACAATACATTGATTCTTAATATTCAAAGAAGGTTTTTCAAGTTCAAGGACAAATATGTCCGTTATAAAGGCAAATTCACGCCTTTTATGACCAAAAAAACTAATTAACGACCTAATGAATTGTCAATTTACATAATATTATGTTTTTTTCTTAACCATGGCGTTTTTTGTCGAGCATACAATCATATGTTTTTGGTAAACATTGTCACTGATTAAAATATTTTATAGATTTTTTGTAGTTACTCTAAACCGTATTTAGTGTTAACATAATTGAATAAGGTATTTGGCAACAAAAAAGGGTTATTTATGACTTTTTTTCCATGGTTTTTTTTACCACTGACCAATTTTGGTAGTCACCTCTTGTGTTTTTAAAGTATTTAGAGACATCAAACGGAAAAATGTTACCCTAGGCTCGCTTTAAAGTCGCTTTTTGGCGTGTTAAATACTCGCACAATGTGGAAATTAAAGATTACCTTCAGGTCCTATAGAGGTCCGGTTTTTATGAAGTAACTGCATCTTCTGACTCTGCTTCCTGTCTAACTGGATGCAATTGAATAGGTACCCGTAAAAAAGTATTATCCTGTATAATTCACATGGATGTTTTTTCATTCCACTTCTACCACATCTTCACTATACTGATTTACTTGAAAGAATTAGAAAGATAGAAAAAAGTCATGTCCTAGTCTACACATCCAAAGGTCTATAACTCATTACACGTCCATATTTGCTCAGGGTGCGCCAGCGCCGACGAAAAGGTAACATCATTGAGCCTCACACGATACGCCACATACCGCATTCGATCGGGATCTGGAACTAATTCTGATACCCCTCTTTGTATTAAGATGCTTGATGATAATGTTACTTATGTATGATGATGAATTGGATAGTGGTCTTGGAATTGAAGATGTCAATGGAAATATTATTGGTCATCAGGAGGATGTAGCTAATATTTATTATTTTGATAGTAAAGACAAAAATGATTTTACTCGGTAACTGCCTAAAAAGACAGCTTCTGAAGTGATAGATAAATAGTGAGATTTTAATATCACGGTATAAAATCATATAAAGTTTTAGTAGCAATGCCAGTTAGTACACCCGAAATTTGCTAAGTATGTTTAAATTCATGAAACTGAAAAAGTGTATTCTAAAATAAAGCTATGAAAGTTAAAAACTAACCTTGAACTTAAACATAAACGCTTTGTTGTTGATGACGATAAAATAACAGCTTCCTATGACTAAGATGCTTCTCAGGAACTAATTATCCCAGAAGAATGAACAACAGCAGCCATCCATGTCGGTCAAAAAAGTAACGCTAATTGAGACCTGACATTGAAAAGGTGACATCTCTCCAAACTATTGTTTGATAAGTATTTCGATTAACAGTATAGAAATAAAAATGAAATGGTAAGGATAAGCTATGAATTCACGCATTTTGAGGGGAATCCTGATCATGTAAAATCACAAAAAGGTAAATTTAAAGCTGGCTTGTCTGAATCTAAGCCCAATGAAAGAGTTTTTCTACTGTATCATGTTATTGATCAGTTTTTACATCAATGAATGGGAGTGAACTATCAAAATGGTTTTATTAATCGCCACTGGCGGAGGAAGATAGAAAAATATCAATTTCTTGCCATCCATCCGTACAATAGCTTAAAACGTGACATTTATTTTAGCTAGCGGGCCACGACACGAGTCTAAATTATACGTTTTAAAACCAAATTTCTACGCTCAAATCTGCAGACCGTTCAATGCCAATATTAAACGGATTTTTTTTATTCACGATTTCCAACTTTTTCATTCGCTTGGGTGACAAAAGACGGTAAAAAACGGAACCATGTAAAAAAGTAATGCAGTTCCTTTACGCTTAACTTCGAAGCTATAGAGATCATTTTCGCTTGGGTTATTGGTAGTTCTGTAGGGTCTATCTGGGTCTTGGTCACTGGCTTCTTTAGGAGTTCGGAAAAACGGTTTTTTGAATTGGTTCAGCGTTTTTCGTTGAGCACGCGCTCGCCACCCGTCGCGTTCGGATTTGAATATCATTTTGTTTCGCCTGTGTTTTGTAAATTCCGTGGTTTTTGGGTTGTGCCATTTAATTTTGGCGTTACATTACAAGCTTATTTAGTTGAAAGGAACAGTGATTTTTATGGTACTTTTTTGCAAGAAAAACATGTTCATCTTGTTTAATATCATACATATTATCTATCTTCTCTTTCAACAAACCTAATGTCATCTCCAGGTTTATCATCGCCAAAAATGTCCGATTTATCTTCAGCCTTGAGCACTCTAACAATCTGCATTTAATTGTCATTATCATCTTCTAATCTACTGTTAATGTTTTATGTGTACTGCCTAATCAGGATTTACTACACGTGCTTAAGATAATTTTAATTCATTAAAATTAAATCTCGAAACTACTTATTATATTATAATGAATTCTACTCACATATGGTTTACCATGTCTGAATGAACGAAAAGCCTTTGCATTTTTAATAGTAGTTTTATAACTGACATCTATTTTAGTTTTTACTGTATGTTTGTTATTAAAATAAATGTTTTCTTCGACATTTAACACTTGCTTCTTTTCATTTAGGTTTAATAATCTTTAAAGCACTTTGTTTTCTGTTATAAAAATATCTTGAACAACTTCACTTTTATTATAAATTTTCTAATACGCTTAAAATACATTTTCATCTTTAACTTGTTATCTTTATCATTTTCAACGTCCAATCTCTTTAGTATCGTATAAATCATTTCCATACTACCTCTTACTTCATAAATAAATAAAAAATCTTTAAGCAAAGCCGCATCAAACATAAAGTTTATAAACATATTCAAATGTGATACAATAAAATGCGGTGAGCAGCCATTATTCCATATTACTTAACATTTAGTCAGCATTTGATCAGATAACTTACGGACATTGATAGAATACAGCAATTTAGGAGGATATTGTGAAACCTTGAGAATTGGCACTAAATAATTGTCAATTGTCCTGGATCTTGCATAACATAATTCTGAAATCCCGATGGATAAGGCAGAGGTGTACTTAATGGTTGCCATATTTCGCCAGTTTTGTTTAAGATTCCCTTGACGGACAAAGCGGTTATTTTTTTTTTTATTATAAAATAATATGTTGTTAAATATAAGTTAGTTTATGCCGAATTCTCTGGATCTTTCTCTAGATGAAAATTATGTCATCTAGCTGATGTCTGCTTTCGATGACTTTTTAGTTTTATTATGAGCTTTTATGTACTGCTCTTATAGTATGTAGGTATTATAGTACAACAGTAGAATTTATAAACCAATGCAATGCAACTTTCTGAAAAATTAAAGTGCCATAGGCCTTATTTCTTCATTTGAATTTACGTCACAATTGCATAAACGCGTTAATGACAATTTCGATGTTTCAAATATTCTTATTTCACTACCGTATACGAAACTTTACAGTATCAATCTACTTAACGTTGTTCGTGTTTAGTAACATTGCCGCTTGATTTCTCGCTATTTACCTAGATTACTCGGTTTTTTTCAACAGTTGCGGCAATATTTAACGCATGGCCGATGGTGACATTGGCTTAGAATCAACTTTTTGCCGCCAAAATCATGCGCCAGGGCCGACTGAGAAAAACGACACTTTTTTCAATACCAATAATTTTTCATGACATAATAACGGAAAAAAATAAAATATGCTTACAGTTATGTCTTTCACGTTTCTGATTGATTTTTTATGTATGAAAAATTGTAAAAATCAAACTGGTCGCACGATTATCCCTCAAAGATTAGATTTCCGTTTGAAATACAAAAGATCGGATTAAATGGCCAAGAATACAATTCAATGGAGAAACGTGAGATTTATCGAAATTTTGTAGGAATGGCTTTCAAGTTGTGATTTTAAATTCGCTTTTGCTGATTTTTTTATTGTATTTACTTAGATAATACTTTGCGAAATCGTTAAAAGTCTTTTAAATGAATATGGGTAAAATTCGTTAAGTAGTTTATTAGGGTTCCGTAGCCAAATGGCAAAAACGGAACCCTTATAGATTCGTCATGTCTGTCTGTCTGTCCGTGTATGTCACAGCCACTTTTTGTCGAAAGTATAAGAGCTATCCTGTTGAAACTTGGCAGAAAGATGTATTATGTGAACCGCATTAGGATTTTCACACAAAAATTAAAACAAAACAAATTTTGGGGGTGCCCCCCATACTTAGAATTGACACTGAAAAAAAAATTTTTCACCAAACCCATACGTGTGGGGTATCTATGAATAGGTCTTTAAAAATGATATTGAGGTTACTAACATCATTTTTTTCTAAACTGAACAGTTTGCGCGAGAGACACTTCCAAAGTGGTAAAAAGTGTGTCCCCCCCCCCCGTAACTTCTAAAATAAGAGAATGATAAAACTAAAAAAAATATATAATGTAGACCTCAACCAAAACTACCAACGAAAATTGGTTTGGATGAGATACAGTTAGCAGTTTTTGAGATATAGTACATTTTCAAAAACCGCAAATATAACTTTGCTATTCATACAAATACTATGAAAAACAAAGTTATTTTTATTGTTTGTGTATATTACTTACTAATCTCAATATAATTGTATCTCTAATCTATGCTTGCTGCTACGGAACCCTTCATGGGCGAGTCCAACTCGCACTTGGCCGGTTTTTTTTATTTTTAACTTTCCGTATCAATCAACCATAATCAACCATAATCCGATGCCACCGTAAAAACACCATAAACCACAAACAATCAATTAAAACGTACTTAATTAACTAATAAATCAATTGACACTGAATAAAATTACAAAAACTAAAATTTTAATTAAATAATTATAATTGGATTGGTTCAATGGATAAGTGCAGAATTAATTCCGTTACATTATCTGTACCATTGAATCGTAATCAATTCGGAAGCCGGCAATTGAAGTTCGCGAATCTTTTCCTCATTTAAAGCGTTTATTTCTTCCTAAACTGATAGTTAGTTCTTTTTAACGTTTTTTTTTCTAGTCATTTATTTCGATGATAATCTTAAAGAATAGATGCTTAGATTGCACTAAAAAACAACATAAATTATCAACTTATTTTCAGAATAAAAACGATTTTAACTTTTACTTTCCCTTCATATCTAATTAACATAAACAAATCGATGAACCTGTTTACCATTAGGAAAATATTTAATTCGTAAACGAGATTTAAGAGCTATTTAATCTACCGTGAGTTCGGTCTTAAGAATTAATCTATGCGATGTCACTCACATGTCATTTAGTTGACATGGATTTGCAGACACGACGGTATTCGGAACTAGTGTAGGTACTGGATTTTCTTGATTATTTTAATTGCGGACTTATATCTTTCTTTTTTCTGGGTTTTAATGAGTGATTTGGCTAATTAAACCGGTAGAGGATAATTTTAGTACATAAAACAATATCGAATGAAAAAATAAAATAATTATACCTATAGGTACTTGTAAAACGAATTTATGATCTATTTAAAGCCCTTTCAGCCTTAAACATCTTGATCTATGACATCACCTTTTTTGTGTTTACAAACCTTCTTACTAGTAGACAAAAAGCACCATAAACAAGGCCCACCACTAATCTTGTCCACAATTTTTCAGCCAAAAAACGTCAAAACCGCCGCCATTTTGAAACCCTAAGCTTTTGCGAAAATTAATCTGTTCGAGCAAAAACTATGCCTTGTTTGGAGGGAAAATCCACCCTTAGCTAAGGTCTAATGTCCACAGATAAACAAACAGAATGTATGCTTACAATTAATAATAATTTTGGGGTGGCAAAAAGTGGCCCGTCGTGGCTTGCCTTTTTGTCAAATCCACACTTTTTGTTGCCTAAAAAGTGGAGGGTTTTAAGAAAATTAGTTTTCATTTTTTTCTGTGGTTTTCGTAGGCCTTGTTGCTACGCTGAAAGGTTGTGAAAATTAGCTGGTTAAAGAAAAAATAACTTTTGAAAATGTGACAGATGCAACCAAAATGCCAACGTTGGACTATTTCTTGATATTTTTATAAAAATATAGGTACTTAAGTTTTTTAAGAGGTTGTGGGAATTCCTGTTTTTCTGTAAAGGGTAATAGTATTTAAGGACACTATCTGTACTTTAATCATTTACGGTATACTCTTAACGATCGTAAGACTGTCTTTGAAGGACATCGTGGCCCTGGAGCGCAGAGGACAACCGAAAAGACACGTGGATTTTTAGTCAGTAAGCGTCTGGTAATCGCTTGCGATGGCGGGGTTATTTGATAATTTTTAACCCAATTATAATTATCCTCAAGAGAGGTTTATATTTGGACTGTATTAATCAGTTTTTTTATTTTTCATTCAGAAATACACCAAAAATAATTCCGCAAAACAGGAAGGAATTTTTTGATCGAAATTATATTTTTTATCTATCATTATTTTACTGGATATTCAATCAAAAAGTATAATACTTATATTAATTATATACATTTCAAAACTAAAATTAAAAGTAAAATGTTTACAAAAATAACTAAACTAAAAAAAAAATTATAGTGCGTCAAAAAACTCATCCACATCGCTGTCAATGGGCAAAGTGCCCAGAACGCTGGCAGCATTGCCACGTTGGATGGCAATGCTGATCCTTTGACCAAGAAATAGGCCAGCCCTCTGGTCACGCGAGGCGTCGACTGTGCGCTTGGCGATGTCTTTGAAAACTTGGTGGGCACTCGGACCCCATGGCCCTAGTGTTTCAACCCCAAACGGCTCAAATACATAGCTAGAAGTCAAGCCATTGTATTTGCGCCGTTTGAGGTTTTCAGCACTTGCAGCAGCCGCACCAGCACAACATGTAGTACCAGGAAGATGGGATGGCGCAAGGGTGTCAACACATACAATATGAAAGTTTAAATAAAATACAAGAGATTCCTCTCAAGTCTCAAAAATTATCACGGTATCTTAGCCTGATAGCTGTCTAATCAAAAATGATGATCAAATTGTTTACGATACGGAAAGAGAACTCGCTAAACCTGCTCGAAGATGCGTCTAGATAACTCTAGTGGAATTTAATATGATTCTTAAAGTGCCTGAGGCTATTTAAGAGGCCTTTGTTTTATGATGAATAATACATGTAGCTCGTCAGTCATGTTTTAGGCTAGTTTTTAGTTATTTTTTTATTCTAAATTTTAAGCCTAGCTGTTGGCAGTGACTTTTATCCTCTGCTCAGTATACTATTGTCTTTATCTCTTTTAAAAATAATTTAAATTGATTCAGAGATTAAACTAGGTACCCGTTCAGTAGTTTATGCTTGAAAGGGTAACGAACATCCAAACTTTCACGTTTTTAATATTGTTAGATTTATTTGGTTTCAAAAATAAAGTCTTACTGATACAAAAAATAATATAGAAACGCCTTTTAAACATTTTCTCACCTTAAAACCTTCAAGAAAAATAATTTCCATAAAAATTACACCTTATTTTTCAACCCTCCGCTGCCACACTAGATTTTTCAGATGGTCCAGCCATAACAAATGACCAATGTTTAATAACCCCTAACCAGAACCCCACTTCAACCCTTACGTAATCTTGTCTTGATTTTAATAGGGTTATTATGACAGCTGTCACGTTTTATCTTTTTGGTTTTAAAGAGTGACAGATAGATTTTACTTTTAACCCATATCTAGCTTTATTAAAACGTCGCTTGTCTTAAAATTTGCTTATGCAGCTGATGATTGATTTCGATTTGAAATTAAACGTACATTTTTTTTAAATTGTCGACAAAATATTTTCTTATATTATTATCTACAATAAAATTTCTTGATCCAAGGTTTCAATTAAAATCTTAAATCCGTAAAGTACTAATCTTATGGACCACAGCTTCCGCTACCTTATGCCAATCATCTTCAAACTTCACCAAAACAAGAAACAAAGAATAATCGAAGCAGTTTCCTTAAACTTCTGTAAAATAGTGTGTATATAACATTAAAACTGCTTAAATTCTTCCATAGCCACGGTTCGTTGATTACATTGTTTCCTACTAGCAGTAGTTGCTTTATAATTAATGGTAATAATTGATAAACTAAACAGCTCGTGGTTAATAACACGCTTAACGAGGCCAGTGTTTAGATGGGTGACCAACTATCACGTATCACGTTTTGTTGTCTGTCTCTCTTCTGTCGTTGGTCTGCTGGAAGCTTTTATCCAAATGTTATTTCTTGTTTTTGTGTGTTCTGTGTACATAAATAAATAAATAAATATCATACATCGAGCTTCTCTGAGGCTCGAAAAGAACGTCCAATCGTTGGCCGTCATTAAAAATTTTTGACAGGCGTAGGCGTTACAAAAGTATTACAATCAGTCCAAGGGGTGTAATTATGCAGTTACTGGGTCGTGAAGATCAGGTCACAAACCCTGGTATTCAGCTTCATCTAGGTAGACTGAAAACTACGCAAATGATGTACCTATTAATTATTTTTATACCACCATGTTTAGAATTACTTTTATAACGGCTGTGTATACTTAAAATTGTTCAGATAAAAATTTAAAATTCTGCACGTGTAAGATAGAAAAGATAATAGTTAGTAATATACATAAAGCATAAAGATAACATAATTAATTATAAAAATTAATTGCTAATGGATTTAAATGTTTGGTAAAGACATTTTTGTCTGAATTTCATTATAGACAATAACGTGTTAGATCTCACATTAGAATTTATGATTAAAGAGATAATGAATAGAACCAATTAAATGATAATTCTAAAAAAAATCAGTACCTTAAGGTTTTTTTTAAACAGTCATGTTCCATAAAACGATCGTAAAACGAATACCTACACCAATATATCTCTAGATAAAGGAAAATATAAAAACATCTACAAAACACCATCATAGTACGGAATAAAATTTCGTGAAAAATTGATGCATATAGTTACACATATTATGTTGTGGAACCAGTTACCAAGGTCAGTTGTAATAATACAGGTTTATTTATAAAGAAACCACTTTGGAAGCCAAATTCTCTAGGTAATAAAGCATAGTTTGTTGAATTTTGACAGCTTTATAGTTTATATTATAATAACTATTGATGTAGATATGAATTTTGAACAGAATGTTGATAACAAAGATGAAGTACGAATATTTATTAAAGAATCTTTTGGTAAAATTAACAATTAAGAAGTAAATGATTGAGATGATGATGTAATGTAGTAATTAAAATAAATTTACAATTTCAATAAAGCACAGGTAAATCAAGAAGCATTGCTTAACAACAATGACATAAATAATAAAATCAATAGAAATGTTTGTAGAAATACACACTGAGGCAAGCATTCATTGGCTCCCGAATCTATTGATGCATCAAAACTGAATGCAAGAAGGAAAAAGCACAGCTTCTATCAATGATAGATACGTTACAGTCAATAGCAGTTGTCTGTCTGCTGCTCATTGTGCGACAATATTTAGATTTTTTCTTATTATTCAATTACTTCGTATTGTGGACGCTTTGTCATTTTCTAGCGATTGAATTGTCAATTCAGTTTTTACCGTGTTCTCGATTACCTAAGACTAAACTTTGTGCCTTGTTGACTAATAGGATGAACGTCTTTTTTTAAATTGCATTCCTAATAAATATTCTGTTTCAGACACTTTGAAATTTCGTATCTACTTATTTATGTATGTTGTGCTCCTTGTATTTCATTCTAGAGATGTTATTTAAACCAATGCCACAGCATTCTTTAACTGTAACAACCGATTTTCCAAACCGACATTCCTAGTTCCACCAATTTAACACAGATTCCTCACCAGACGATCCTTCACGAAGACCTATTAAAAGTCATCCACCACCTCGAATCTACTGCTTCACAACATTAAGTAGTGCCCCAAACTTTAATTATGTTCCATCTGTGACCAATTGCGTTCGTGTCTCGTACTTCTCGCCAGTCATGCAACGTGCTACCGAACGAATCCGGCCGGCGATATCAAAACCTCCACCTTTATCTTCAAAAGAAGCTCTATGCGAACCTTATTTAAATCTAAAATCGTCTGTTTCGGCTATTTTATCAAATACATTCCCTAACGCTCATTGTTAGGCACTACAACCGTCAGCGTCTACAGCTAATGTTTAACTTTGAGCTTTATTTGCGTTTGGTTTGAGATTATTATCGTTTGATTCTGGATTGGTAGCGCCCGAAGGAACGTGGCTAGCAGCCTCATTGTTAGATGAAAACGATTCTAAGAGATGACGTGTCAGTTTTAAGTTAGAAACTAATTTGGGATATCACAAAGAGTATCAATGGTGTACCGAAACACTTTAGTGTTCGAACATTGCCGCCGGGAGTACCGGCTTTTGTTGGCACGTGTTCACAAATACTTATTTAAAATTCACTCTTTGATCATGTTGATTCGTACTGAGTTTGCAAATACTCCTAGCTGTTTTAATTTCATGCTATTTATGTCTGAAAAGATAAACCAAAATCCACCACTGAACTATCTTTTTCGGTTTCTTCACATTCAGCAGTTTGCCTCCCATGTTCAAGACCATAATTTCAATAACAATAATCTCTAAGACTCAATTAAACTCACGGCTTTGCTTGCATTATAAATAGAAATAATTATCCCATAGAAATGTTGACCCAGCTCATAAAACTCAGGAATAATACAGCTTCCCCTTACTAACAGAATTTTCTGGATCAAATCAGTACTTTCGAAGATTACGTCCCTTACTGTCGTATGTTTTTAATAATAGGTAAGATTAGAAATCTCACACACCGTATGCCACAGTACTTACCAGAAGCTGGCTCAAAGATACTGATTACCCAGACGTATATAAGGAAGTCAAAGCGATTACTACGCGTGGAGAAGCCGTGAAGCCAACATCCTGCCTTTATTAAGACTTGGGCAAATAAAAAAAAGACGAAGAGCCATTTGTTCCGGCTGCCCGCGGATGTCGTTCAAGGGCGTAATTCACTTTTAGATGATTTCAATGTTTACAACGATGTTGAAAATCATTTGTAAGATTAAGATTGTCTTGGAATTTTTATTTGTGGCGTTTACTTGTAATTGATTTTTAAGATTTCTACAAGCGTTTAAGTCTTTGAATCAGAAATAGTTCTTAAGCTTCTTATAAATAAATGTTATTTTAGAACATTGTGTGTGTGTATAACCTTTGAATCTTCCCCAAAAATGTTCATATGCCGTTCAATATAACTAACAGTCTTTTTCTCTATCCATTTCAGGTGTTCGGCTCAAAAGCGGACCTGCAGCTTCACACCCAGATCCATCTCCGTGAGGCGAAGCCCTACCGCTGCACGCAGTGTCCGAAGGCCTTCGCCAACTCCTCATACTTGGCGCAGCACTCCCGCATCCACCTGGGCATCAAGCCTTACCGCTGCGAGATCTGCCAGAGGAAGTTCACCCAGCTGTCGCATCTGCAACAGCATATAAGAACACATACTGGAGACAAACCTTATCGCTGTACCCAAATCGGTTGTACCAAAGCCTTCTCCCAACTGTCGAACCTCCAAAGCCACAGCCGTTGCCACCAGACCGATAAACCGTTCAAATGCAATTCCTGCTACAAGTGCTTCACCCACGAGAAAGACCTCCTTGAACACATCCCTAAGCACAAAGAATCCAAGCACCTAAAGACTCATATATGCCAGTATTGTGGCAAGAGTTATACGCAGGAGACGTATTTAAGTAAGCACATGAACAAGCATGCGGAAAGGGCTGATAAGCGGCCACCGATCTCTGCTTTGGGATTGAGCGGATTGAATCGATCCTTGGGAGCCGCCGCGCCGACTGCTGCGCCTTTCGGCGATCACCCTTACTGGCCGAAGGTTAGCCCTGATTCAGCGGCGCATATGTCTGATGAGGGAGGCTACCATCAGCAGCGGGAAGCGGATGAGCATCATGAGCAGCAGTTGCAGCAGCAGCGGGCTCTGTTCGCTCAGCATGAAAGCCAGGACGACCGGATCCAACCCCCTGTGTCGTCGGCAGCGAATTCTGCGTTTACGCCGATCAATTCCATGGCTCCTCACCTCAACGGATTGTCGCATCACAGCGCGCTCCCCACGCGGCCGTATCTCTACGACCCTTTGCACTTCCAGCAAGGCAAGCAGCAGCCGAACTCCTTCCCCAATCAGCTGATATCCCTGCATCAGATCAGGAACTACGCTCATCAACCCTCGGCTCTGTTGCCCGCGGAGCACATCCTTCCCCATGCATTATCGCACAAGGATAAGCAGTAACTTACCGTAGGTACACTCGCTATAGTATGTACTTATGATGGTATTACTAGTTGTATAATTAACGAAATATTAAATAAAAAAATATTTAGAATCTCGCTCTCGAAGACAGTGGTATTACGGTTTTATCGTTAGAGAAACAAATTCATGTTTTTAGAAATATAAAATTGTATGGATACTCGAAATTTTGTGAGTAGATAACAAAATTTTATGGGTAAGAATGTGATTTCGGATTTATTTTCCATTTTTACGGATTATTGATTAGTTTTTGTTTTACGGTTGTTTCGTTTCAACCCAGTTGATCCGGGGGTTTGATCGTCAATTATGATTGGAAGCAATTAATATTCTTTATATTGCTGAATTGGTTTGGAGAAAAAAAGACTTGAGAAATCACGATTCGTATTGAATTGAATTTTTGTATTTGTGATATGGGTATAGATATTAAATATTTTATCTAAAGCTTATTATGTTAAATTTTTATGCTTTTGATGTTATTTTATTGGTTTGTCTTTGTTCAAATTTTTTCAGCACTTTACAATTTTTCGATCAAACATTCGTAGCAACTCGGAAGCATGTTAATTCTCACTGAGTAAAAAGAAAACTAATCTCTAACTCGGACTAAACTCTGACGGAGTCATATTCTGTATCTTTTTATGTTATGTCTTTTTTCTGCAATTACATGCATAATATTGTTCTCTCGCCGCATAATTTAAATCCAGTGATATTTTATTTGTTGTAGTAATAAGAAAAATATCATCTTAAAATTGATTACTTGTTGAACTTCATTTTTAAAGTAACGAACAAAACGCATCTCAATTATTTTTCGAATTTAATATTTTTTTGAAATTACGTTTTAGAGTGAGACTGGATTGGATATCTACATACTTCGATATTATTTATTCACAATTTATAAAATAAGTAATAAAAAAATATTTGAATCAAAAAGTTCCTGAAAAACACAAGTATTTGTATTGATACAAATGACATGAACAACTTGAACAGAATATTATCACAAGTTTTTCACTTCTCACTTCTGTTGCATTTTTTATTATATTCATTAAGAATAATAGATCTCTTATATCATCACATTTGCACTCAGTTCCTACTTAGGTCATACTATGTATTTTTTTAGCTTTATCTGTCTTACAACTATCATTTTTAGTATTTTTTTTCCAAAAAAAATTTAGAAAATGTATTCTTCCTGTTTTTTAAAATGTTTTAACGAACAAAAAATTAAGTTAATTATTACTAAGCTGTCGCGGGTCGAATATATTTTCTAATGTTAAAATTACTAATATTTTCCATGTGTATAATACATTTATGAGTGGCCAAATCGCTTCTTTACATCACACAATGAAAAGGTGCACTTTTTGTAAATATTTTGTAAATACGAATACGATTTTTTGAGAAAAAAATCCTTGAAAATTATTGAAGATTTTTTTTTGTTTACTTTATGATATCTAAAAGTGCTTATGCTCAATTATATTAGTCTTAAGACTCAGGGGTAGTGGCGTACATCGGAATTGTATAGTATTCCTATTTTCAGTACTTAATAGGCCCTTCGTACATCGATTTTTTAGACTAGTTTCAAGTATACGAAAACAGAAACTGTTGATTTGTTTTAATTTTTCGAACGAATCAGCGGCAGTTTGTAGGTAAAATTAATAAAAAAATGTGATAGGAGATGGAACGGGGAAGAATGACTATTTTTGGAGGAATGTCTATTTTCCTTCTAAATTAATTTGCTATTGATCTTTTTAGTTGTAAAAAAAAAATGTTAGGTTGTGGTTATTCGTTAGGGGTCCGCGGGGCGAGAAAGCCGTCTATCTGTCACAAATTAGCCAAATCTTTATTTTTTCTTGTACAAATATGTTTTTTTTTTAATGTTAAATAACGGCAATAAGTATTTCTTCCGATCATTTGTTGTTAAGTAAGCACTATTGTATATTAACTGTATCATGACAATGAGCCAAGTTATAAAAAAATACCCAATTTTTTTCCAACTTTGGATTTAAGGGAATAAAAATCGCCAATATCTCTCTATTCTAAGTAGACATGTGATATTGTAATTTGATTTTTTTAAGTTAAGTGTAAACTTACTATTATTATGAATACAATATTTTTGTAAGTAATTTTTTTTTTCGTTTTACGTTAGTTTTTCGCTTTTTCTAGCGTTCTCGTTTTAAGATTTATAGATGAAAATGAACGAAAATCATTTTTTGTTACTTAAAATTGATTAAAAATTAATTACAACTATGCCAAGAATTATATCTGTGTCTTTTATTTTATATGAATCCTCCTTGAAAAATGTTTAACACTACCAATTTCATTTACTGTTGGTTAAAAATTGTTAAAAAAAAAAAAAAATATGTCGTCTTCATAAATGAAATGACTACATCAACTGAGAGTTTGTCTTATAAACAGATCAATCATGGGTTCGATTCCCATCAAGGCTATCGATATTGGTAATCGTTGATGAAAATGTATTGTGGGACGAGCGTCCCACTCCGTTGCAAGATGGACCTGAAAAAATACCTGGCCGTAACTAAAAAAGCAGGAGATTATGCGCTGTGGCACTCCTTAGAAGGCTAGAAGCCTATGTCCAGCAATGGACTACAACAAAACGGGTTCGATTCCCATCTACATCCTCACAGTATCCATGAGGACCATTTTTTTTTTAAATACGTTGCCCCACACTAGGAATTTCTCCTGTATCGTGGGTGCGTTTACAAACATATAAACTCACATACACAAAGACCCAGACCTGGAACAACTATTGCAGATCATACAAATATGTATTTGTTCCGTGCGGGGATTGAACCCGCGACTCAGCGCAGCAGCCCATTGCTCAGCCACTACGCCAAAGCTGCCAAGCTGCCAAGTTTCAACCAATAGACAGCAGAGGCAGTTCTGACAGGTCCTTGTAGGTACCAATTTCTTTTGTAACTTTGTAAAATCATCAAATGAGTCCTCCCACCCAAGGCGGGACGGGAGGGACTGTCAGACTCGTACTATATAAAATCCACGGTTTCTTTCAGCAGCCCTTTACGTTGCATAATATTTAAACGCCATCGCCATAAGGGGATGGCGGAGTCTATTCGCTCGCTTCGCTCGCTCAAAATATGACCGCCATCCCCTTCTAAACCTATCCGAGTCGGGGTGCCTTAAAGTCCCGATTGCATCCAGTTTCTCCTAATATAACAACCGTTACACACCCAATGTCGATGGTAAATGATGTTATGGCATATGATAATTATGTCATGTGATAATTAGGGCTGACATAATTATCATATGCCATAACATCATTTACCATCGACATTGGGTGTGTAACATGTGATAATTAGGGCTGGGGTGCTAAGACAGGTAACCTCCACGTGCGTCCGTGGACTGGAGTTCCTTCTCGGATACGTCCGGGGGGAAGACCAGTTTTTCGGGCCGGTGCGCCCTGGGATGCGGGCAAAAACTCTTCCTTAGGCACTGTGTGCCTAAGGGGGTTTCTTTGCCCGTATGCAAATAGCCTGTCGGGTGGAAGCTCCAATGCGTGTCCCTCTGATTAGCAGAGGGCACAGCAGCGGAGCGGGCTTGCGGACGGTGAGTAATGGGTAAGCTCGCCGTCCGACCAGGGACCAAGCCCGGGTCGGTGGCGTGTCGTGTTTCACGCGTCACCGACGGGGCCCCTTATGGGGCCAAATGCCTGCCGGGGTCGCGGATTTTTTCTTAATCCAGGATACCGTGGCCCCGGAACGTAAAGGGCATCCGAAGGAACACGGGTGGATTTTAGTCAGTAAGAGTGTAGGGCAAATTAATATTACGTCATAATAAAATTCGGCCAAACGGCGATAAGACAGTGCCGTGACCTTAGGGTCAGCACACACCAAGAGCAGAGCATTTTCGGAGATTATTGAAAAATATATGTTATGATAATTATCATACTTCGCAAAATTGAATACACGATTTGCTCGAGCATGGTCGAGCATCAAATTTGGGTGTGTTTCAATAATCTCAGAAAATTCTCTGTTCTGCTCTGTACCCTTTCTTTTTTTTTTTTTAGGGTGGCAAAATCATCAAATGAGTCCTCCCGCCCTGGGTGGGGCGGGAGCGACTGTCAGACTCTTACTGACTAAAATCCACCCGTGTTCCGTCGGATGCCCTTTACGTTCCAGGGCCACGGTATCCTGGATTAAGAAAAATCCGCGACCCCGGCAGGCATTTGGCCCCATAAGGGGCCCCGTCGGTGACGCGTGAAACACGACGCGCCACCGACCCGGGCTTGGTCCTTGGTCGGACGGCGAGCATACCCATTACTCACCGTCCGCAAGCCCGCTCCGCCGCTGTGCCCTCTGCTGTTCAGAGGGACACGCGTTGGAGCGTCCACCCGACAGGCTATTTGCATACGGGCAAAGAAACCCCTTAGGCACACAGTGCCTAAGGAGAGTTTTTGCCCGCATCCCAGGGCGCACCGGCCCGAAAAACTGGTCTTCCCCCCGGACGTATCCGAGAGGGAACTCCAGTTCACGGGCGCACGTGGAGGTTTCCTGTCTTAGCACCCCTGCTCTGTACCCTTAGCACGAGTTTTCACTCTTTTACTTTACAGCGTCTTTTCAGTATTTACAGCGTTTTTTGTATGAAAAAATGGAACAGCGCCTCTGGTGTGCGAAGAAGGAACTAATTTTTTCCTTGAAAATTGTCAATTTGAAGTTGTCAAAGTTCCAGTTTACTTTACGTCTCAAATACTGAAAACTCGTGCTCAGGGTACTGCTCTTGGTGTGCGCTGACCCTTAAAGGTAGAGTTATAAATATAATAGCACCTCCCCATACAACAACTTCATGCTATTTAGTTAAAATAATGTCCAAATGAATGAGTGCTCTCCTAGACTTACCATACTCATCAGAAGCTCGATGATCACAATATCGATCAGAGAGTTAAGTATTTATTGGGTAAGTATAAAACCATATGAAAAAAATATTATATAGGTATCAAAAAGGATCTTACGAAGGCCACGAGGATCATGCTGGATGCAGGCCGCTTACAACCGGTCCTATTGGAACTCTAAAGGGGAGACCTACGTTCAGCAGTGGACATCTTACGGCTGATATGATGATGATGAAGAAAAGAATAATGAAAAAAAAACAACTTTTAGAACTTTCCTCTTTTTATTTAGTTAACAGTCGCAAAATACATTATAATAATTAAACACTTAAAATAGGTATTTACAAATACGGGATCATTCTACCTACGTAGGCAAAGTCCATACACAAACCATACAAAAATTAGAAAGCAGATACGTAATACTTAAATGAGAAGGCTAAGGCACAATAAACAAGAAAAAGTTTTAGTAGAAATTCCCAAAGAATATCTACTAAAAGTTGTCAACCAAAAATTATAAGCGAATTTGTCAAAAATTCCTCTGACAATTCAACAACTTTTAATAAAAAAAGACGCAGAGGGATTTGCAAAAAATGGGAAAATAAAAAAAAAACGTTAAAAATTCGCAAAAATTCTTGGCCAGCAAATTGTGCCTTGCTGAACTTATAAATTAAAGGGAATATTTTTGAGTTAATATTTTATATGCATTGTCATTTAGTCGCCCTAAATACTAAACGAGAAACATATAAATTAGCCAGAATACCAACTACGACAACGTAAAAAATAATCTATTTGCCAAAGCAAAGCAAACAAAAATAACTTTGGCAAACACAGAAATATTCTACCTGCCGACTGTCAATCAAATTTTTTTGTAAAACATCGATAGAAAATTTGTAAAAATATTTAATAAAAAAATCAGTCTGACAAAAATATAACAACACAAAAATTAGACCTAAAATGACGACATGACTTAGATTTTAGTAAAATAAATAAATGATTAATGGAGTTACACAAATACGCCTACCGCTTCTAAATAAGCAACAAAAAAACAAATTAAAATAACTCCGTTGCTAAAAAACAAAAGAAACACAAAACAAAATACACAAAAATCTATCGACATTACAAGACAAGTGACAAATCGACAACGTTGTCGCAGAATCAAAAGACAAACAATTTCTGTGTTTTTTCGTATATCTTACTTTGTTAGAACTTCTGAAAAAATGCCTTAATTTAAAAGGAAATATCAATTTCATGAATTTAAATAAATTACAAATAGTAAAGGACAAGAAAAACACGGGACGGATAGAGAAAAGGTTTGGGACTAACAAGTTAGAACTTCGTGAAATTTTAACCATTTTAGTCTTGAAATGTAGTGACTATAATCTCAGTAGTTAGTCTCATATAAAGAACGGGTAATGAGCAAATCCAAACATTGAAACGACAGCTCCAATTGAATTATGCAACAGCAAAATTTAGTAGATGAAAAAGAGACACTTTTTAGTAGATTTTTACCCGCTACATGAGAATCATCACATTTCAAGACAAAAATAAAAAAGTCATGATGTTTAATTAAGAGATCATTTTAAAAAAAGATGGTTACAGAAACCTTTTCTGTATCCTACGGCATAATCAAGCTTTTGATGATAAAAATCTTAAAACATACTTAGATATAACTTAGAAATAACGACTAAAAATATAGACTTCACAATTAATTAATAGTATTTTTGTCTTTATTGCTTACAGTCCATTGATTGGTTGTTAGTATCGGAGTATATTTTATTTTACTCTCTAAAGTTAGTTTCTGCTAAAGTTTCAAGAGACTAACACATTATATCTCGTTTTATGTTAGTGAAACGGGCAACAATCACATTAGAAGCCAATTCCAAGTCTATATCTGAATATGTTTTAAGGAAATAATAATAATAATACCTTAAAACTAATAATCGCGCATACAGACTCAAATTTATTAAAAAAAATCTAGCTAAGAAATAATTAAACTATCAGATACAGACTAACTTTTTGACTAGATAGAAAAATGCACTAGAATAAAAAAAATCCAAAAAATTTAGAAAATTTAAAAAATAAACTGCTAGTAAATTTTCTGTATGCGCTTCCATTCACGTTCTGTCTCTTAGACCTCAACTTTGTAGGGGGATCCGGGGATATGCTCATCACCCCACTTGACGATGACAATGTAGTCTCCTCTGTCTCTAACGACGTACCAGCACTCGTAGTTGTTCTTACCTTTGTGTTTGAGCTGGACTTCGTCACAGGGACCCTTAGGGCCGTAGATACCGACGTAGCAGATGTTGGTGCCTGATGGAAATGAAAGGATTTAATGGATAATGGTTTTTTTTTGGAATGAGGCCACCCTCTGGAGTCAGAGTTAATTAAGCCAGTTATGGGAACCCACGAGGTCTCTGAACTGGCTTTAGACTTAATAGAGACTGATTGGTATTTCTTAAAAGTCGAAGTGGCAATGGGCAAGCCACATCGCTCGTAGAACTGATTCGTATCAGTCGCCAAGAGAGCCAAAAGAGCTCTTCTTCTACATCTCGAGTGGCGATCATGGACCGGAGGATGCATCGTAGGGCAGTCTCCCACTAGGTGGATCGAAGTCATCGTGAGATTCGGGGGTAACCGATGAAAGGAAGTGGCGAATTGTCGTTCGGAGTGACGTTTTAAGGGGGAGGCCTATGTTAAATAGGCAGGGGACGTCTTCTGGCTGATGATGATGATGAAAGAAAACCCGCGAAATAAATGCCCATTCGCATGACATAATTAATAGTAGAGAAAAGAATCGATAGAAGTCAGTCCGTGTCTTTAAACTTCCCTTGTGTTTCAAGGAATATTTCTCAATGTATGACACTTAAGTAATTACCTACTAAAGGAAAACTGATAAAGATCTTTCTAAACTTACCGGCATCACCAGCATGCACCGTGAACTGGTTGTGTTTGTTAAGGAACGCCTTCTTCAGGCCCATGCCTTTGCTGGTCACTTTGGTGGCATCCGACTTGAAGTTCGGCAGCACTGGACCCTGCTTCTGCATAGACTTGGCCACCTTCTGAACTGTCTCGACTGTAACCGATGAGGTTTCTTGTGCTCCAATTTCGGCTAGATTTGCGCCTGTGGGAGATTTGAGGAAATGATTAGTTCGTTTGTGATAGGTTTTGATCAACGAGGTTAAATTAAAGGTTGGAGCACTGGATAACGATTGGCTGCTGTGCTATGTGACGTGGTTGCGATTCCCACACGTATTATAACAAATAAGTATTAAGTAAGGGCCTGACGTACAAGTGGGTGTTCGTTCCAGGTCTGGTTGTGAACATAACCACAATCCAGAAGAAATTATAAGTGTTGAGCAAAATTAAAGAGAGAAAAAACAAAAACTATACTCATATTTTTGAGGTTTCATCGTGCTCTCATCACCAGTGTTTATGAATATACCACAGTAAGTTATAGTGGATACTAAGATAGATTCTTCTTTGTTTTGATTAGTCCACTAAAAATAACTTTACCACCTTCTTCTGCTTAAATAAAAGGAAAAGAGATAGAGAACTTACCCGTGGCTTCAATCTTGAACGGTGACCCAACGATGTGTGCTCCGTTGTACTTTATGCTCATATAGTAAAAACCAGGAGCCAGAGGCGTGTATCGCACCTGTGCACAAAAAGTGATACCTATGTTAGAATTGCAAAAACATTTTACATCATCAAAAAATAGTAAACCACTATTATAGGGAATAGAGTCCAATCTAGGGGGAGCGGTCTGTTAGAATAACAAAGCGAGGAACCTCTCAAGAATAGACGGCGGATCAAGAAGAACTGCTTTCTGAATCAAGCCCTTCATCCAGCTGCCTAACGAGACCCTCCTTAGATCTTGCTTGAGGTTCTTGGCAATTAAGGTAACCAATCAGCACAATATTTATTACTGTTATTTGCAAACTGCCAAAAAATTTAAGGAAGCTCCACAATAAGTAGATGTTCAAATATTCCAAGACCCCCGTTGTGAGCTTGATCTCATTAAGAGGAATGTGATTTTCTTTTTACCGACTTCTTTTTTTAATTTATTGATAGATTCGCGTTTGGCCACTATCTTGCCTGATGGTAATCGAAGATGTGATCGACGGTGAAGCATCGCTTGCCTAGAAGTAACCTGTTCACTCTTGACTTGAAGACCCCAAGGTTATAGCTGTCGGGAAATACAGATGCAGGCAGGGAATTCCACATAATAAAAGTATTGGCAAAACGCTGTGTACGTACCGGAGGGATGTCCAAGACCAAAATATATCGGTGGCGCATTGTCGTACAAATGTATTGCGTACGGTAATGCGACAGCTGTTTCTTTAAACAGCTGTTCAAAGATTAGTCGATGCTGCTTACCTTGTAACCCTCGTCGACATCCGTGCAGTCCATGGCGACCCTGGAAGGTCCATCCACAGTGACTGCCAGTTGTCCTACTCCAGCATTGCATGTGTCGATGATCAGATCCGTTTTCACTCCTAAGAACAACAGATTTGGTGTTTTAGGATTAAGGTAGTATTTCTTTATTCAGAGATAAACTAATAAATAGGCAAGCTCACTGAAAAAATCTAATTATTCCTGTCAGATACATATATTTGACTTAATTTTTTTTATTTTGTTACATATGCTTAAATTGACGAAGATACGACGGTCTTGAAATTCACAATACGTCACTTCTAGTTATAGGTTTGACTTTTAACACTCATAGAATAAATAGATGATTTTTGAGGAAAGAATAATTCAGTTGCAAGTGGGATTTTTATCCGCGTTTTCTGGATAAGTACTCCAGACGCCTTACCAACTAGGCCATCGCAACTCACACTTGCAAGCTGAGTCTTCTATTCCCTCGCACTTGAACGTTTTTTTGGTACCTAACGTAGCGACGAAAACGTGGGTTCAAATCCCACTTGCAATTGAATTTATCTTTCCTCAAAAATCATCTTTAAGATGCGCGTCGCATGCATTATTCCGTTTATAAATAATAAATAGTTTTAACGTTACGCCATTTTCATTCCATAGATTTTGATGCGTCTGTATCTATCTATGTATTGAAAAAAGCAAAATATATGTGACCATTACTTATCAAAACTCTCTAATAAGATTTGCGACTTGATGCTGTCACCATGTCTATCAGCACTACAGTAATTCTCTAAATGAGAAGCATAAAGTACCTTTTTTTTAGCGTGGTAAAATCATCAAATGAGTCCTCCCACCCAGCCACCAGGCAGAGCGGGAGGGACTGTCAGACTCGTAAGTACTGACTAAAATCTACGGTGTCCTTCAATAGCCCTTTACGTTCTGGGGTCACGGTAAATCGTGAGTCCCACGACCACGGCAGTCTTTGGCCCTCTAGAGGGGGGCCCCGTCATAATGCTGAAATTCTATAAGGCACGCGTGGAACACAACGCGCCGTCGACCCGGGCATGGTCCATGGTCGGACAGCGAGTCGCCCATTACTCGCAGCCCGCATGCCCGCGCCTACGGTTGCCGGAGATCGTCTGGCGACGTCCGTCGCCGACCCGTGGGCGTCTACCACTGCGGCTGGGGTGGAGGGAGGACGCTGACACCTCTGAGCATAAAGTACCTAGCAAAATGATGCGATGACTTACCGGTCTTGACTGGTCCCAATCCGGGTCCATGTGCATGGACTGCCGCGGGATCAGCATCGTCCTTTCCGACCTAAAAAACAATACCAGATTATTACAAACAAGTTAATTTAACCCCAAACGGCACGAATACATTTACATAGCCGTTTGGGGTTGAAACTCTAGGGCCATGGGGTCCGAGTGCTTACAAAGTTATTAAAGATACCGCCAGGCGATTAGTCGACTCTTCAGGTGACCAGAGGGCTAGCCTATTTCTAGGCCAACTAATCAGCATTGCCATACTACGTGGCAATGCTGCCAGCTTTCTGGGCACTGCTCCCGTTGACAGCGACGACGTATTCTTTGACGCCCTTTGAATGCTTTTTATTTTTTATTTTTGTACATATTCACATCACACACACACAACATCGGCCTATAAATGTTGGGAACATTTATAGGCCGATGATGTGTGTGTGTCGTCTACTGGGACACAGGCCTCCTCTCTGAGAGAGGGAGTGGGCCATAATCCACCACGCGGGCCCAGTGTGGGTTGGTGGATATCACATGTCTTCGAATTTTTGGTTCTAGGACATGCCGGTTTCCTCACGATGTTTTCCTTCACCGTTTTGAGAGCAGTGGTGATGAAATAAATTACACAAAGTAATGCGTCTGGCTGGATTCGAACCCACAACCTACAACTGGGCTACCACTGCTTGTACATATTACTAGTAAGTTTTTATATAATATTAGTATTGTCGTATAATAATTTATAAATGTAAATAAAGTTACTTAATTTTAGCCTTACTGTTTTTTAAAAGCCAAAAAGATATCTTTGTAGAAAGTAATCATCTTAGCATGTGTATTTTATGTTTTTCGTTTTTCTTTAAATACCTCAGCAGTCATCTAAATATATATAACTCAAAGGTGACTGACTGATATAGTGATCTATCAACGCACAGCCCAAACCACTAAACGGATCGGGCTGAAATTTGGCATGCAGGTAGATGTTATGATGTAGGCATCCGCTAGGAAAGGATTTTGATCAATTCAAGGGGATAAAATAGGGGATGAAAGTTTGTATGAAACATCGTCAATTTTAAACCGATCAGGCTTTGCATGCATAAAGCTACTATGACGTAGGCATCCCCTAAGAAAGGATTTTGATAAATGCCACCCCTAAGGGGATAAAATAGGGGATAAAAGTTTGTATAAATCTTCTTAGATTTTCAACTGATTGAACTGAAATCAAAGATCGGAGCTACTATGATGAAGACGTCCGTTTGAATAGGATTTTGATAAATTCAACCCCCATGGGGATAAAATAAGGGTTGATGGAGGATTTAATGATGAGGCTTCCGGCGACTGGGACCGCAATAAAGTGACACCGCGGTCCCAGATGCCTTATGCATTTAATTTTAATATTTGTATTCCGTCGACTGGGACCGATCAATAAATTGAACCAGAACGGTACAGTCAGCCAAAAAATGTCTTGTTCAATACAAACCAGGTAAAAAGTAATAGGCTAGCATTGGTTCAAAGTGGTCTGTATTAATATAAGTCTCGGCAGAAATAGCTAGGTTACCTTAAGTTGTCTTGTATCGATTCAGAAATATTTAAATAAATACCACTTTGAACTTATGCTAGCCTAGTACTTTTGCTGGTCAATGAAAAAGACAATTTCAGGAAACTTCCTACTAAGAATTATTTTAAGACAAACCCATCTTGCACTCGTGCTAGCCTAGTACTTTTTGTTAGCTTCTAATTGTCACACCACTGGTGACAAAAGGGCATATTTTTCCCGTTTGTCGCCAGTGAGAGGTTTTTAGGAGAAAAAATCCCTATTGTCCAAGGAGAAAGTACTAGGCTAGCATGAGTTCAGGATAAGTCTGTATTTAAATAATTGCAAGTAGGAGATTACCTGAATTTGCCTTTTTCATTGACTAACCAGCAAAAGTACTAGGCTAGCATAAGTTCAAAGTGGTATTTATTTCAATATTTCTGAATCGATACAAGACAATCTAGGGTAACCTATTCCTGCCCAGAATTATTTAAATACAGACCACTTTGAACCTATGCTAGCCTATTAGGTACTTTTCCTGGTTTGTACTGAACAGGACAATTTCCATAGACATTGTTCGTCTGACTGTACCGTTCTGGTTCAATTTATGGATCGGTCCCAGTCGACGGAATATAAATATTAAAATTAAATGCATCCGGCAACTGGGACCGCGGTGTCACTTTATTGCGGTCCCAGTCGCCGGAAGCCTCAAGACTTCTTAACGCGAGCGTAGCCGCGGGCAAAAGCTAGTTAATTATATAAGTATCCTATTTGACCACGGTTGGCTTAGCGGATGACCGAATGTTTGTTGTACTGTGTGCCATGGGTTTGATTCAAGCTCTAACGAATTCCCCATTCTGAAATCTCTTCATTTTAATCTTTCTACATTTGTACCTACAAGAGATATAAATACATCTGTAGCTATTTCAGAGTTACTCACATTAATATAAAGGATTCGTTAGTCAATTGGTGTGTTTCCCTACAACAAGGTTGCGTAGCGCCATCTATGATAGTAAGTCGGAACTATCGTTATAATAAATATAAGCTACGTTCGTAGAGCCAATGATAAATATTATAAAATATAGATACGTTGTCCGCACTCTAAAATGGCAACAAAAAATGAAGCCAATTGGCCACATTGCGCTTAGTTGCGTCTCCCTCCCGCCGTACGGTGTCATATTTTGTTTCTCTTTCTTCACGCGTATAAATAGTTCTAGTATAGTCGCCGTTTTTGAGCGCCGCGATGTTCGTTCATGACGACGTGTCTATATATAATACGTCATTGCGTAGAGCGCAGATTATTGCGTAGTCGGGAGTTGCTGATTCTTTTTTTTTAAGAAAATACTGAAGAAATATTTTTTTTCATAAAATGTCTAATAGTCATCAGCTGGTAACCATTTGCCTATTCTTTTTAGAATTTTGGTCGAACATTGAGTACACAAATGAAAAAAGTTCGCGGTCATTTTGAAAAATCTATTTTTTTTTGTAACGGTAGATTATAGGTATTATGATTTCTTTTGCTTATGAGATACTTTATTTAAAAATATCGATTTAGAATACAAAACAATAAAACCGCTTAAATTAAAAAAAAACAGTTTATGCCAGTAATGATTATGCTAGAAACTTTTTTGATGTGTTTAATTAAATATTTACTGTGTAATAGACGAGAATTTGTTTACAACACTACGTTAATTAGCCCTCACTTACCTATTTGATAATATTATGTAAGTATGCTGAAAGCGATGAGTCCTCCCATCCCCTTGGTGGGAGGACTCATTTGATATTATTACCGTGATAAAAAAAAAAAACTATCTAATAGGAATAAAACTGTATAGAAACAAACCTTGATCCTCAAAGGCGAAGCTGGAATATGGACTCCATTGAACTTGACATTGATGTTGTGAACACCGTTCTCTCTGGGCATAAACCTGATGCTGTACTGGTCCCCATCGATGTTCTGGATGAAGCAGTCGTCGGTCTTGCCTGATGGGGATACCACCTGGACAAGGGAGACGGGTTTGGTTAGTTCTCTGGTAAGAAAATTAAATATGGAAATATTGCAAAAAAAATGTAGCTAGATATTTATGACATTCATATTTATAAACATTAAACGCATTAACGCATGCGTAGCGAATTTTCAAAGATTTTTTTTTTTTTGGAAGGAAGAATTCGCCGCGGCAGGTGTGAACCCCGGTAGCTCGGTTGGAAATGAGCGTCGGATGTACTGAATCCGAAGGCCGCAGGTTCGAATCCTGTCCGTGGTTCGAAATTTTTCTTTCCGAAGAAAAAAAAAATTATGACATTTCCCAGAATTTTGTGTTTAATAACTTCAGATTTAAGCCTCCTGCAGACACACGCGATTAATCGCGCTGCGACAAAGAGCCAAGCTAATTTCCACTCTAAAAATACTGCGCATGGACCGCGACATGTCGCCCCGCGCGATTAACCGCGTGTGTCTGCAGGAGGCTCTAGACTATTAAAAGTAAATATTACTATTATTAATACTATTAAAAATATTATTATTCTTAATACTATTAAAAAATAATAAAGCGACATATTGCCATCAGAAAAATAATCCTATCAGAATAATAATATCCCTCTTAAACCGATTTGACTACCAATTTTGACGGTTACAATTTATCGTTTATCGTCACAATCTATCTACGAGTTTAATTTTGTCTAGACCTCTATTCGGTGTAGCACAGTGCAGTGTCTTATCTAAATCATAAAATGCAGTTGTATTGTGTTTCAAAAACTGACAATAACGTCTAATCACGATCAAAAAATTGTATGTGTTTAAGTAAATAAATAAAAAAATAAAAAAAGTAATAACCGGAAATAAACCGCCATGGTTTTTCCAGGTAACGTATGATCGATTAGAAGTCGTACAAATTCGACTTTAAATTTATTAAGAATCGACAATTGGAACCTATAGAAATAACACAAAGATTTACCTTTCTCCCTAAACCCATCAATATAAACACAAAATCACACACTCCCTTAGCAGATTTTAAAAATTTACGGAGCGGACTAGACAATGTCTTCTAATACACTAAGGTACCCTCTGACCAGTGTGATTTATTGTGAGAACATGACGATCGTCCACGTCCGGCTGTGTCCAAGATTTATGATCGATGGACCACTGTGCAGTATCATACGTGCGTTTATTCCGCGTTTAGGGAAGTTCTTTTTCTTGGTAAAGCGGGGATTTGGTGCACTGTGCGTAGTTTTGTATTTGGTAGGTTTGTTTTGTGGAAGTGTGTGTGATTGGTCACGCATACTTTATTCATCTTTTTACTCATTCGTTAAATATTAAAAAAAGAAAGAAAAATAGCAGTCCACCAGCACCGGGAACAGAGTCCGTGCTACCGGGGTCTCTTGAAAGAGGAACTTTCTAACAATACGCGCCGTGTCCAGGAGTACTGCCTTCTGAATCAGGTGCATGATCCAGCTGCCAAGCGAGAGCCTCCTCAGATGTTGGTCGAGGCTCTTGGCTATTTGGCCACTGGCAGACATGACTATCGGTACAATAACTGCTGTATTCACGTCCCACATGTTCACAACCTCGCGAGATAGATCAAGATTACTTTAATTGTTTATCTTTTTCTGCTTTCACGAGGTTCTCATCATTATTATGACATTTAAGTAACATTGGGTGGTCGCAATTGATTGTCCATTATTTTGTTAAACACAAACTTTTGTCTAGAAAATACTTATTTTATCGAACGTTGAATTTCCCTTTGAAAAACACGAGGCTGTGATTGATTTTTTACCATAGAACTTTCCTTAATACTTAATGGTGTTATGCTAACGCTATTAGGTAATACAGAAACAACCATCCTTAATGTGTGGAAACTCTAGAAAAAAAGTTCAGTCATTTATAGCGATATCAAACCATATCCCAGCAATATAATATTTTTATATCTATATGTGTATTACTTTTATGGGCCTTTAGATGCCTGAAATAAAGGATAAAATAAAAATAAATAAAATTCTAATTTAAACTATTTGAAAATTATCTAAAGTACTAACTACTACCTATTACTTGCTCTGGCATTTGTGTACTATACATTGTCAATTCTAGTTAGAGACAAAAAGGTCTAAAATCGAGTAATTTTCGCCCTTACTAAACACTAAACTTACACTAAACTAAAACAATATGTAATATTTTCCCGCACAGTGTGTCTAACCCCGCATTTTGTGGCCAAAAAAATGTAATAAAACGGACTGACCGCACGTGACCGGGTTTTTGGAAATAAATCATGTTCACGCTAATATTTTATGAGAGTAGGCAGCGATGAATATTGTGCCAACTTATGCTAAGTTGTGCCATAAAAATTAATATGGGGTTGGGAAGTTTCGCCTCTTGATTCTTGAGGGGATTGAGGAAAAAATTGGGTGTGTTTTTTTTTTTGAGATTTTTCATGTCTATAAAGTGGCTTTGATAAGAATGAAAAGCTTGTAAGATTGAAGCTAGATTACCTCCTAATTTACTTGACTAACTTATGCACATTTGCATCAGGTTTTTCATTAGGAATTTCTCAGTTTCTTTAGATACGAAGTCTTAATTAGGGGAACAGTGTATAAGACGGGGACGTTAATAATCGCTAGGTATAATGGGGACATACACTCTTTAGGCATACTTAACACAACACTAATCTAGAGCAAGCGCCAGCAGGACGTCATTTGCAAGCGGCCAGACGCAAATGGCGTCCTGTTGGCGCTTGTGCTACGTTAGTTTTGTGTTAAGTTTGCCTTAGGTGTGTGATTTCCCATCATACCTCGTGTCCCCGTCTAATACACTGCTCCCCTAATACCCGGTTGATGGCATTAAGCTCGTCCTTTTATTGTCTTTTAATTAACATGGAACTTAAAGATATGATGGAAAATCACGAGATACTGCTGTGAGACACCTAATTTTTATGTTATTACCTATATAGGAAATAATTCTGCAGATGGCGATGTCACCTAGTGTATTTTTAAGGAGATCATAATAGGCAAAGAAAAAAAATTGTTCGTCTCGGTTTGATTTATCTAAACATATTTTTCCAACGGAACAAATATTTTGCATGATCTGCAAGTAGTTGTTCCGGGTCTGGGTAGTTTTTACGGTGCATCCACACCGCCGGTAACATTTGTGGAGCAACAAAAGGCAACACAGTAACATTCGGCAACATTCGGT
This sequence comes from Agrotis exclamationis, assembly GCA_950005045.1. NCBI lineage: Eukaryota > Metazoa > Arthropoda > Insecta > Lepidoptera > Noctuidae > Agrotis > Agrotis exclamationis. Next base: position 11,968,085 of record OX465443.1, read on the forward strand.
AACTTTTGTGGCTCCTTGTTACTATTTGTTGATTGTTACTCATCCACACCGCAGAAACATCCGACAACAAATGTTGCCGTGTTACTGTATGTCGAGTAACGTTGCTCGACAATCGGTAACATTGTTAGATAATGGGGGTAACATTGTTACCAAATGTTGAGCAACGTTACTCGACTACACGTCAACACTTAGTAACATTGAATAACATTTTGTTGGCTGATGTTGCCGAGTAACATTTGGAAACGTTGAGCTACAAATGTTACCGGCGATACAGGAAGAAATTCTCAGTTGTGGGGCAAAGTTTTTTTTTTTTAATTACTGAAAATTCTAGCATCACGAGCCCTAGAGTTTTGATGCGGTTTATCTTTGTCAATATTCATTGATTATAACAAAAACAATAAAAAATAAGTATTCCATTATGTTTCAGAACTTCAACCGACGGACAAAACAGTATTACAATTTATTGATACTGTCATAATTCCCATCATTACCTTAGCTTTTGATCATCATCATCATCATCTGCCTAGCCTTATCCCAACAATATTGTGGTCGGCTTCTAGTCGAACCAGATGCAGCTGAATATTAGTATTTTACATGTAGCGACTGCCTATCGGACCTCCACAAGCACCTCCCCATAGCAAGACTGGTTGTCAGACTCTTAGAGCTTCTGACTAATAGTAACGACTGTCAAAGATCTACAAATGACAGCCAGGATCAAGGTCTTTACATGCTTTCCGAGGCACGGAGGCAACTCGCTATGAACAATAAACACTTCTCAAATAACTTACCCTGCCATCCAAGCTACCCTTAGCCCCATTGAGCCTGATGTAGAACTGGGAAGGCTTGTCTACTTGCGCGTTGTCAGGGAACTGAGCCACTTCCAGGAGATGAGCGTCTCCCACTGCTGGGGAGATGTAGACCTTGAAGGGGGAGTCAGGGATGTGCTGCTCGTTGAACTTGAGACCGATGCGGTATTCACCTGGAGGAGAGGAGATTTAAGTTAATGATGGTCGAATAACTGATGGCTAATCGGCTGATGACAGTTAATGGGTTTATAGCCTAATTAAACGATGGAAAATAGGATTTGGTCTGAGGCCTTAACAAGATTTTACATATTTTTGTGACTTAAAATAAACGGAAACCTTGACCTTTATTTGATTAAAAAAATAATTCGTATCTATTTTTCATCATTTCGGGTCTATTTCATTTTCCATACAATACACGCTGTAAATAATTCAAGTACACTGTAGTTAATATACAGAAATCTGTCACAATTTCAAAACAAAATCGGGAAAAACAGTATTCCAAATCATAATCTTGCAAAAGAAATTCTCATGAATGATTTTTCAAAATCAAAAAAGTCAAAAATTGCCACTACTACCAACTTACCAGGCATAAAACATTATATAAGGTGTTAAAAAGTCAACTGCAGGAATTTCGTGTGTGTACTCGGTATCAAAAACCAAGTACAGTCGAGTTCAATAATATGTTGGCAGTGTCAACGATTCAAAATATTGTGAGCGTTGGTAAGCTCAATAAATTCTACAGAATCTGTAAATCAAAAATATATCCTCATGTGAACGGTTCAATAATATATAACTTGCATTATGCAATAATATGTGAACACCTTTTGAAAAAATATATCTATACTACAATAGCTTTAATAATATCTGAGCAGGGTAAGCTTCATAATTATCTCCACAATCATAGGAAAGTATATTATTTGCTCGAATAAATAAGATCCTGTTTACATTGATAAAGAAATTACAGCCTATTTCAATTGTTTTCGGCGCGAATGCTCTTAAGGTCTTTTGAAATTAGTTTATTTCAATGCCACATGTTTTCGTATAATTTTGTATGAATGACATGTGCGTCAGTTTATTCTTTTTTTTTAAAAAAAAAACCTCTTTTGAAGGAAAACTAGCCAGTGATACCTAAATAATGTTGCAAACTCCTTGACCATGCAGTTTTAAGATTGCTAGTAAAATCATCTTTATGACGTAGTAATAAGGTTGAAAAAGAATTACATTTACTTGTTTAGATATTATTGTATTCATGTGTGCTTACATAATTGTGAATCTTACACTGTTCATATAATAATGTCCCTTTGGCTGTATACATGTTACTGAAAAAAAGTAGTTACATATTAATGAATTATAATCTTGATCACAATTTAATGATGCTTGTAGTTGTCACATTATTCTGAATTATTTTGATGTTCATATATTTTTGAAGTCTAGACGTGCCAACATGTTAATGAACGCGACTGTACACTAAAAAAAATTTTTTTTTTGAGAACGCTTTTAAAAAAAGCATTTTTTTTTTGACCTTATTAATGAATTTGGTTGCTCTTTGAGGTCGTTCACCCGTGTGTAGCGTTCACAGCTGACTCCAACTTTCCCATCACATTTTGCAGATTTTGGAGTGGCAATTTATCGAAATACTTACAAATAACTTATTTCATTGGCCAAAAGAAAAATGCTTGAAAAAAATTTATTAATTTTGAAAAAATATTAACTTTTTTTTTAAATGCTCGAAAAAATATTATTTTTGGAATATACTTGGTTTTTTGATACCGAATACGCACACGAAATTCCTGCAGTTGATTTTTGAACACCCTATATAATCCGCACGGACGCCAATTCAATGCTGAATCGCATATAATACTATTTATCTAAGATATTTATGAGATAGGATAGTACTTATGTAAAATGCAGAAGTTGCTGATTAAACAATAAGTATGTTTCGGCCTTAAATCACAACGACATCTTTTGCGAAAGTCATCTAAACCGTAATTCACTTAACCCTCTCAATTCCATTAAAAAATCAAACCGCAAAGTCAATCCGGAAACGTTCCACAATTTCGCCCACAAAAAACCGGAACATCCAATTAAATATCGAAACAAATCGTATTCTAATACGGCCAGCCACCCAAAAACACCGACAATAATACTAATAAATTCTCAAAGATCTAAAAAACTGACGAAATAGCAAAAAATACCGTTTGATCTTGTAAAAAATGAGGAGTACACGTCTCCGCGACTAACGATGCATCCAATAATTCTTGGCGACTGACTTGAGATATTTAAATTTTGCTACGTTCGTTTTAGGGTTCTGTGCTGGGAACATAGTTTCTTGAATCCTCTTGCAAGTAGTTTTCTTTTTTAATGTGTTATTCTCTAACTCTGGAATAACACTAGTCTACACTGATAAGTATTCTGTATTGTTTTAACTAATTTTTACATGTGTACCTGTGCTAAATACTACTAGATAAGAAAAAGCCATTCATTAGTTTTGGTTTTGGGTGGATAACTGGCAAAAAAATCGTCATTTATTTAGTAATGACTATGTAGCAGCAAGATTCGATAATAACTGATATGTAATTATTTTTACTATTAATTTCTGGTGTAACGATACATCTTGGTGTGCAGCACTATGCATAATGGACCTATTTCTATCATATCATAGAAATTACTGATAAATTGCAATTTTCTACACATGTGCATGAAGTTTAAATAAATAAATATACGTATAATAAGTAGCTTGTCCGAAAAATGTGTGTAGCAAGAGCCCTATGTAGACGTAGTCGATCATTAAAATATTACGAAATATTGGCTGTCTGCTCATAGTTCTAAGTGGCGTATTCATATTTTATGACAAGACTTCTCATCAAATGTTTTTAACTCAATCAAGTGCTGGACTATCGCCATTTGGCATTCTTCGTACACGCAAGTCTCAGATTCCTTACGACCATTACCATCAGACACTGACCAAAAATTCCTTCGTGTTCCTTCGGTTGCCCTTTGTATTCCAGGGCCACAAACTCCTTTAAAAAACAGTCCCGCGAATCAAATAATACTTGCTATCAAATTCTTCAAATTATATATATCTACAGAACCCAGCTCTTAAACCCTATATTTCTCACTTGATTATCGTTTTTCGATATAAACGGCTTCTCCTTGGTGGCCATATAGTTGCTACAGATTTATTTACATCCGAACTGGACTTTTTTCGATAAAGTTTTTGCTGATTGGACAAAAAAAAATTCGATCGTAGACTTTTTCGGAAACAATCCTTTTGTTTCGGAATTAGTTGAAAGGCCGACTCCACCATGGTTTAAACGTTTAGTTAGTGAAAGTAAACAATAGTAGATTATTAACCAAGGGGATAAAGCAGTGTCTTCTGTCGCGGGTGACGATTTAAATCGCGAGCGTAACGAAGGACTCGAGGTTTACTCCCGAGCGTAGCGAGGGTGTTAAAAATTTAAATCACGAGCGAAGCGAGGGATTTAAGTTCACCCAAGACTAAGACAGCTTTATCACCGAGGAAAATACTCTACTTTTCGTACCATGACAATTTAATGACAATTTAAATAAACTTAACGTTTATGTATTTCAAGAAAACAAAAACGCGGCAAATTCCTAGACTAATATTTTTTTGTTGGAAAAGCATAGGCATCAAGCTCATACGGCCTCGTCGGTTTTCGTAATTTTATTTAATAATCATAACTGCATAATAAATGCGTATTCCTTTTTCAAAAAGATGTATAATGCCTTATATTATACATATAAACTTAATGGTGTAAACACAGATGTAGTTCAGTATAAAGTATTCCAAATTTAAATCACATTCTCCCCCTAGAGGATGAATGAAATTCAGTACAATTTTCTTTCCCTGTTTTTAACAGATTAAAAATGACTATTGTTGTGTTCGCTTTTTGTGGCATAGAATGTCACGTTTTTGAGCAAGTGGTACGAAAAGTATTTTATGAGGGATTTATAAGTATTTGACATTACTTCTTTAGTAAAGTCATGAAATTCCTGATTGTTCTTTAACAATTCACATTATATATATTTGTTATCAGTTATACTGAAGCTAATATTACATTGATTTCTAAAATTGGTGACGATTTCTTTAGGTATATATTCTATGCAGATTGTAATTATACAAACCTTAGATAATCCTTTAGGCAGCATGGAACAAACAATAGGGTATAATAACAAAGCTATAAAAATGGAGCATTCTTATAAAAACGGCCCTTTAAAAACTTGGTACGTCAACCTTATTCTAACATAAAAAGATCTTTGTCTCAACCAACTGTCCAACCAAGGGTCTTTTATAATTTATTGGAACTAAAATTTAATTTTAAATCAAACATGTTAAACATAAAATTAACTAATTTTATTATAATTATATAACACGTTAACGCTTTCCTAATGACAATGGCTCAAGCAACTATATGATAATCTACATCATATAGTTGCTTGAGATGTATTGTAAGAACAACTAAACGAAACTCCTCAAAGTGACCTTTATTTTTGACATCGTTTAAAAAACGTATAGGTGTAGAGTTAAGCAAGTTACATATTTGGTAAATACTTCAGGATTTTAAAAAATCATTTGCTTAACTACTGATCAAACAACTCGTCCTAACTAACCACAGTTAAACGACCAGTGCCACCCACCGCCCAGTGGTTCAAATAATGACGTATGCTATGCAAAATAGTGGTATTGACATGTTAAAGGTTCGATGCCCGGCCCGTTTCCTCCTGTTTCTTATTAAGAAGTTTTTGTGGAAGCAAAAACTGAATTTTAACGTTTTTGCGGATAAAACGTTTCGCAGGTGGTTGTTGGTGTTACGTCGGTTTTTAAATGGAGAAAAAAGGAGTTATGTCACTCGAGTTTCGAGATTCGGTTAGAATTGATGATTAGTAATTTCGGTGATAAGTACAGACTAGTCTTTTGATTTCCTTCGGGTATCTTTTCATTTATTATATTTTTTGTACATCTTCCTATTAAGTTTTTATTTATAGTTTGTACTTATTTTGACAGGCCTGTTGGTCTAGTGGTTAGTGACCCTGATTGCTATGCCGGAGGTCGTGTGTTCGATTCCCACCCAGGACAAATGTTTGTGTTATGAGCGCGATCATTTGTTCTGTCTGGGTGTAATTTATCTATAATATGCATGTATTTAGAAATATATAAGTATGTTTATCAGTTGTCTAGTACCCATAACACAAGCTCTGCTTAGCTTGGGACTAGATGGCGTTGTGTGATAGTTATGGAATATTATTTATCATTATTTATATATTTATTACTATTGTACTATACAGTTAGAATGACTTATCTATTAAGAATTATAGATTAAAAAACTGTTTGTGAGGAATTATTTGGAAATTTATCGGAGCAAAACTTTTTCAGGTGATTATGTATAGTAGGTATGATCAACTTCACTACATTAGGACCACACTAACGGAAAATGCCGTTGATTTTCACGTTAAATGACGTTTACCTATACGAAAATTTAAAGGCGGCTATCGCGAAAATCAACGGGAAATGCCGTAATTGCGGCCCAACTCTTAGAATTATCTTTTCAGGTGACCACTTAAACATAGCCTTCTTCACTTCATGATCTAATAACTTTCCTGATGAAGTTTTCAGGTAGAAGAAGTTGAAGTAATGGAGAAAAACACAAAATCTATTCGATAAACTTGATTTACTTAGAGACAATGTAAATAATATCTTACAACCTTAATTTTATTTCCTCTAGTTCCTTTTATAATAGACATGAGGTGATCACTAGGAAAAGATTTTTGAAAATACACGCACAAGTTTCCTCTAATTATATTAATACCTTTTTTTGGTTGTAAAATCATCAAATGTTTCCTTCTATCTTGACAAACCCACCACACTATTCCCTAATCACTGCAACTCCTGAAAGCCGGAATCAACAGTGGCAACCACCAGAAAAGCGCCGAGACAATGAAGCTCGACGTGTCCCGGAGAAATAATTTACCTGTCTTGGATCCTGCAACGAAATTAATCAGAAAAGAATAGTGGAAGAGTAGAAAAACTACCATAGGTGGAATGTACTGATAGCTTCTTACTGACTAAAACATTTTTACCTTTAACCCTTTGCGTTCCAGGGCCTCACTTAGACAGTCCCGCAAAATTATATTAATACTGACATATTTTACATTGGCAACTATGTTGCCTTTCCTGTATGAGATTAAGCCTGTGCCTATAAGAATTATGCATTACAAATAATTTGCAACTAAATATGGATAAAAGTCATCAAATTATTGCGATATCGTCCATAGATATCAACCATAAAGTAACAATTAACAAGGAGACATAGAAAGACGCGTCAGCTGGATCTAATGACATTTTAACTGCTGTCAAAAGGGGCACGCCGCCATATTTGTATTGCTAATGTCAAATTAGCATACTGTATTCATAATTAAGTTGGAACGTTTAATTGCTATAAGATTAGCCAGGGTTTGAATTAAGTGGTTATAATTTTACCATTACTTTTAAGTTTTAAGTATCAGACGTATAGATATGATCTATCGATATGCCAGGAAATTCCGGCTAGTGTCAGGGATTCAGGAATCGCGGTCCTAGAACGCAAAGGGCATGTGGAGGGCCAGAGAGGTTTTTCGTAAAAGTCAGACAGTACCGCTTCACTCAGAGTGAGAGGACTCATTTGATAATTTTTAACACCCCAAAAGAAAAAGAATCAGTAAGGCAATGAATTTGCAGAACTAACATTTATAAAGTTTAGAATTAGATACGTAAAACATGTTTTTGAAAATCGAGAATCAATAAAAGCCGTCACACGTTTTCTGGAGAAGTAACATAGTTTTCAGTTTTTAAACCTGAGAACTATGTTTCATTTGAAATAATATGTTGAGTCTACCCCACGACGACTGCGCTATTGTCTGTGTCATTGAATCAAAATGCATTAAAAAAATGTAGTATCGCGTATTTTTCCTAGGACTTGAGTCGCTCGGACACTATGTTACTGGCTTGGCATAGTGTAGTGCTGAGATTGCAACAGATAATTGCATTATTATGGAAATTCCTTGTAAAATATATTGGTATGGGACTTATCTAATGACTAAGAGATAAGAAGTTGACCCCTATAGAGTAAATCTCAGTCTTTAAATTGCTCTCAAGAAGAGCGCATTATCCTGCTCAATCACTTTGTGTAGATCAGTCTAATGAACAGAACTTTCATAAGTTACCTACATTATTATGAAAACAACAAAGCTTTAATTTTTCGCCCCTAGAAACACAAATAAACTACTTACTACATAACCGTGATGTCAGCACAAATTCCAGCTTCAAAACATAAAAAAAACATCAAAAAACCTTTCATAACAAGATTACGTCATCGAAATCTAACAAAACTTTCTAGCAATTCAAAACAGCCCAGTGCTCCGAATGTCGGTCAAAAACTCGTCCAAAGACTCAAAAGTAACATTCCTTCAAAACGCGTCCACCCTTTTGTAGGTTTTAAAACGTTTTTTTTTTCTTAAACGATTATTACCATCGGACGGTCAATTAAAATCGCTGCAACACACCAGAAAGAAAGAATGCCGGCTCCAACTGAATTTGTCCCGTATCCTATTGTATTCTGTGCGACAAAAAAAAATGGCGAATCTCCCCGACAAAGAAGCGGTCACTTTTTGTCTCAAGATACTTCATAAATGTATCGCGATTAGAAAATTTTGAACAATCCCAAAATAATAATGACTTAAGTTTTGTTAGGCGACAGTTATTCTGTGATTGGTTCTTTTTTTGGCGGGACAACGTTTGTGTTTTGCCCACTGTGTTATGCCATTGAAAATTATTTGGTATTTAATGCGTTGAGTGTGTTTTTGTTATAACCGAGTCTTAGGAACTATTGTTTTCAAATATGTACTAATAATGTCATTTTTAATGATTACTGTATTGTTATTGTTTTTTATTCAAGGGACCAAAGATGTCACGTGAAAAGCGCTAAGTTTTCTGCAATTTGGTTATCAAAGTAATAAACTTGGTTATTTAATATTCCCAGTGGTATCGGCCTCGACTTACGAGTAGTAGTCGTGGGTTCGAACCCCGTCAGACGCATTACTTTGTGTAATTTATTTCAACACCACTGCTCTCAAAACGGTGAGGAAACCGGCATGTCCTAGAACCAAAAATTCGAACACATGTGACATCTACCAATCCGCACTGGGCCCGCGTGGTAGATTCCCTCTCACAGAGAGAAGGCCTGTGTCCCAGCAGTGGGAACATTTATAGGCTGATGATGATGATCCAACATTATCAGACTATTTTGCTACCTACATAAGTATCAGTAACTGTTGACAATTGCGCAGACATCGGACACTGAAATAGTTTGGTATAGGTACTTCAGTAGTTTTTGTTTACAGGTATCCATGTTCGGAGAAAATTATGTTCGTAAGTAGTCCCTAGTGGCCGTAGGTACCTACTGGGTCTTTATAGGTACATTAAATGTTTAAGAAAACGTTTAAAAAAAATCAAAAATCATCAGTCCTCGACTGTCTCGTCTTTTGCAATTCAATGAATGAAATTAATTTCTAACGAAACCAGCCTCGTTTTAATTAATTACTTTACTAAATAAAATTCATAACCCCCGCTGCTATCATTGATGAATTTCAAGAAATTCCTAAATTATCAAAACAGCATAATTTTTTTGCAACACGGAGCACAGATAAAAACTTGTAACTTTTTAAAATTCGAACGCGAGGCTCTGGCGACAAAGCTGCCGCTGCCTACGTATGCGAATATATTATCTGTATTATACTTTTACAGATTAAAAAGTAAGAAAACGATAATGGTTTCATTTTAAAAGTTTATGTTTTATGGAAACGGAATTGAATATTCGAATGTTTTGTAACGACTGAAGAGTACAAACAGTCTATTTTCGTACTTTCTCTGGTGATAATGTCACATAGAGAAGAACTAGATGTTTTAGAAATTAAACTTCAGTTTTATTTAAAAACTATTTTTCGTGAAAATATGTCATAATAATGTCAAAATAAGGAACCACTGTGTCATTTGACATTGACGTATTTTTAATGAACCTAGGTATAAAAAATTTGAAGTAGTAAAAATAACAAAAAACCTATAATAATTTCATCACCTTAAATCTTTCGAAACCGGTATAAAAGACTGTCAGCCAATATGTCTATGCTGGAAATTATATCGAAACAACAGTGCACTGAGCAAAAAGCTCAAAAAAAGTGAAGAATGTCCCAAGAATTATGAGATTCATTAGCAAAAAGGCATATCGTAAATCGGTACAATCATGTGCCGAAAACGCGACGAGCATTGTGGTTTAAAAAATGAACGCGCCCCTCTATGGTCAGTGTTCGAAAAAAATAAAAACAAATTGAAAAAATGTCATGACAAGATCGAAATTGAACTGGATTGTGAGTTCCGTAAGAAGTTTTCGAATTTTAACTTCATGTTTTTTTTTTTAGTGTATATTTAGAATCAAGTTAGATGTAAAAACTATTACTTAGACTTTTTTAACCGACTTCAAAAAAAGGAGGAGGTTCTCAATTCGTCGGAATCTTTTTTTTTTTTTTTTTTTTTTTTTATGTATGTTCCCCGATTTCTCGAAGACGCCTGGACCGATTTGAAAAATTTTTCTTTTGTTTGAAAGGGTATACTTTCCAATTGGTCCCATGTTCATCAGGTCAGGATCTGATGATGGAATCCCAGGGAAATCGAGGGCAACCTTCAAATTTTATAGGCACATAGTACCATTTTCATATATTCTCTAAAGCTGTTCAAGTATTTGCATCTGATAATCATCATCTCAGGTGGATGAGCTGATGATGGAAGGTACAACTCCTCAACGGCTTGGAGTAGGCAACGACTGATTTAGTTTGTGTTCGCATATCTCTGGAACTACAAGTCCGATTTAAGTAATTCTTTTTTTGTTGTACTAAGTATTGTTTAACTTACGGAATACTGCAAGTTTCATCAAAATCGGTTCAGTACTTTTTGAGATAGGGAATTTTATTAGCTTATTGTGCACTTGAGAGAGAATGATTTATTTGAGAAGAATTTGAGTTGAATATTTAAACTAAAAAGAGTAAAATAAAAAACTTTTTAAAAAAAAATGTAACCGCCTTCAAAAAGAACCACAAAAAAGGGTAAAATAACCTACAAAATAACTTTTCTTTCAGAAGTCGGTGGCAAAAAAACAATGAAATGAAAAAAAAACAAAGGCACCGGCTTCTGAAAGAAAAGTTATTTTGTAGGTTATTTTACCCTTTTTTGTGGTTCTTTTTGAAGGCGGTTACATTTTTTTTTAAAAAGTTTTTTTATTATTAAAACTTCTAATATCGTTAATAAAAAAATATTTATAGGGAATTTTTGGTCTAACCGAATAGATAACATGCCAATGTTAGGTTTGACCGAGTGAAGTCCTTTTCGCTCCACCCATTGCGACAAGGGACATTCATTTTTTTTTATTTCACATATTATATCACACAACATTGATGTCATTCCCAAAAATAGTTATTAATGAAGTGTGTTACATTACTAAAATAGAACCACAGAAAAAAATACTGCACAACGTAAAAAAACTATCCTTTATGTTGAATTTTAATACAAAGTAAAAAATACAGATTTTTACTTCAATTGGCGCCATGGACTGGATATTAAATGGAAATATTACAATTATTGTTTACTGAATAAAAGCAAACGAACCAGCGTCAACACAACTAACTAACCAACGCTAGGCCACTGACCGGAACCTACACTATTCACCGTCCGTTTTTCACCTCGCAACACGGAACTCTAAAAATCGAACTGTCAAAATGGTTCGCAGTAAATTTTGCCGCGCTGCCATCTGATTGGCCGGCTGCTTTGTAGGCGTGGTCAAGAATTGAAATACAAAACAGTTTATTTATGAAGTGAAGTTCAGTTGTTTTTGCGATTTAAAGGAGGGGGGTCGCTGTTACAAATAGCAAGAAATTGTGTTTAAATATATTTGAATAGTGGACACTAAAAACTTAGTGCAAGCATTTAAATGGGTTGTACACTTTCGATGTTTTAATCTTTTGTGAAAAGAGTTCATTTTTAAATATTTTTATCTGACAAAAGGCTAAAAATTGTGTTACAATGACTGCTGTAATTTTATTTGTGATTGATTTATTGATAGTTCCGTATTGAAATTGTATTCACTGCGTAGAAAAAAAATATTTATGCAACTCCCACATAATTTTAATATGTTTTGCATTTCTTTATTTTAGCTTTTTATTGACAAGATGCTTTCAAGATTCGAGAGAGAAACTAGTTTTTTACATTGAGACGTAACTAACCTAAACCGTTGCTTATAATTAAGTGAAAGTCAGTAGTCTAGTTAATTTTCTCAGGCGGAAAAACTGAAAATAATGTTAGGAAAACGTTAATAGAAAGTTATATTACATCGTTTGTGTATTTTTAAAAGATTTATTTAATAACTCAACACTGGAGTGACTAACCAACCTAACTAAAAACCACCTTGTTTTCAGTTTCCATTTGCGTTCCAGGACCGCAGTGCTCTCTTAAAACAGTCCCGATATTTCGGCAAACCTTAAGAAGAAGATCCAACTTTTGCGAGAACCAAGAAAAATGGTATAAACATCATTCTAAGTTACATACATACATACATATACTCATGCCTTCTCCCCATGGGGGTAAACAGAAACAATAGAGCGCCACCTGCAACTTTCTATACATACTCCTTTTGCCTCATCCACATTCATACATCTGGTCATACACGCACGCTGATTGCTAGAACTACACACCCGACCTTTCTGAAGCACTTCACCGATAAGGTCAGTGTAGGTCTTCCTAGAATGACATCTCCTTAATTTTGTTTGTATTTCAATTAAATTTTAATGTAATTTCAATTTAATTTCATTGTATTTCCATTTAATTTTAATGTAATTTCAATTTAATTTTAAATTAATTAAATTTCAATTTTATTTCAATTTAATTTTAAATTAATTAAATTTCAATTTTATTTCAATTTCATTTTAAATTAATTAAATTTCAATTTCATTTCAATTTTTTTCAATGTAATTTCAATTTAATTTAATTTTAACATAACTTCAATTCAATTTCAATTTAATTCTAATCTATTTTCATTTTAATTTCAATTAAATTTATATCTTTTTTATCATCGTCAATATTAAAATAAGTTTGCCTATTTGAAAAGACCGTTTAGGGCTTCCTCTCTCCTACTTTTTATGTTTTGCTGTGCCCGACAGGGTCTATAATGATCTATTATTTTTAACTTACCACCTAAGTACACATTGTGAAATATAAATAAAATTGAATTTGAAAAATATATATAGATAAAAAAAACAGACAAATCTCTAATCGCAAAAAGAAATTCACTTACCAGGTTCTTCGACCTTGTAAGAGACATCACAGGACCCATCCTTCCTGTCCTTAAAGTCAATCTCAGCCTTGCTAGGTCCCTCCAGGGAGATGGCTAGCTGACCAGCACCAGCCTCTCTCGTCCATACGTTGAACTCATTGAAGCGGCCTTGCTCGCCTCTCTCGAGGCCTGGGCCTCCGGCCTTCACTAAATGGGCTCCGGAATCTCTGAGAGGGCCCACTGTGAACTGGAAGGGTGATCCTGAAACGAGGGAGAGGATTAGGGAAGACATTCATTTATAAAAGGCTTATTATACTAAAAAAAAAAATTGTCCGAAAATATGATTTACAAAAAATATTTGACCCTTATTTTTTTATTTTTTACGTGAACCTAAATTGACGAAGATACAACACATAAAAAAAATCACAAAATTTTGACTAGGTCGGTACAATTTAATAGGCGTTATGACTTCACAGCCCCCACTTCCGAATTTCGCAGCGTTTTATCTTTGACAATATTCATTGATTTGAAGAAAGATTATTTTGTGTTCAATATTTTGCAATACTCTGATAGATTAAACAGAGTTTCAATTTATTTATGCAGTAAACTACCCTTTGCATTCTCCTTGGGGTTACGTGGTACCAATGCATTTCACGAATATCTAAACTATAGCTTCATTCTCTATTTTTTATTTTACAATTATTAATGATAATAAATAACCATAGCCTAGTTAAAAATGTCCATGTTTCGATCCTGATGTCTTGTTTTCCTGCCAAAGATTTAAAAAGATATTGTCTAGTAAAGCTATAGTTTTCAGCATAAATAAGTTGCAAATCTCTTAAGCCCGTCAGTTCTGGTATTGAAAAACAAGTGACTCTTTTTTTTCAACAATAAATACTCATTTAAAAAGATAGAAAAACAAAAAGAAAAAACGTCAGAACGCACTAAAAATTATGCTGCGAGGCGTAACCTATAATAAATTTTAAAAGTAATCATAGTCATATCATCGTCAAAGAAAAACTACAGGTTAACTAGCGACAGATTTTTGGTAATTTGACTGATGGATCAATTAGATTTTTTCAGTGAACCAATCTATCCTACACGCGTATGGTATTTTATCAAAGTAAATTATATAATACTTACCAGGAATATGAATCTCCCTGTATTTGACGGACACGGTGTGAACTCCAAGCTCCTTGGGTACGAAGTGGACGGAGTAAAGGCCATCCTCTACTTCCTGGATCTCGGCGTCTTCGGAGACACCTCCAGGGCTGGTGACTGTGGCTGCCAGGTCGAAGGATGTGATGCCTGTGGGGAAATGATCATAGATATTTAGATTATTTAACTAATAGGTAGTAAAGTCATCGAGGTTGGCTGTTAGAAAAAGTTATGGTTGGATGTTCCCACAGCTTGGCAGCTCAGACAGACCAGGCCAAACTGACGACTGACCTCCATTCGACTCAACCATTTTGAAGCGAACTAAATGATCCGACACACGCGCCACCATCAGCGAGACATTTAAGTGCCTCCTCTAGGTGAGAGGAAGTGGGCAAAAATCTGACACGTGGGCTCAGTGTTGGTTGGTAGATGTCACATTATCTTCGATTTTTTTCTTTCTAGGACATGCCAGTTTCCTCTCAATTTTTTTCACCGTTTTGAGTGGAGTGGTGATGAAATAAATGACATAAAGTAATAGTAGGCCTGTCTGGGTTCGAACCTACGACCTACAAGTTGTAAGTCAGGGCCGATATCACTGCACCACCACTTCTTTCTTTTAATTATTTAGATTAAATGAAGTATTACTGTTTAATTTTAAATAATAAATCATTCATACATAAAATTCTATTCCATTCTAAAAATTATGTAAATTTCACACTTTTTCATATGATTATAACTTACCAGGCATCTTGAATGTAAGTTTGCAGTTGGTGCCGACCTCTGTCAGAGGCGCAGGATCCCTCTGCCTCTGAATTTTCTCTCTTTGCCTGTTACTGCCCTCACCAGATACCTAAACAATGAGATCATTCTGAAATTGCAGTTCATACTTTGAAGGATTAAAATCAAAACTACAATTCACGCTTGTCATGTTGTCAGCATTGAAATTAGGTACAGGACAAGCGGCGACCCTTCGCGCCCGGCAATGGTCATGCTGAGTGAGACGGAATGAGAAGCAGTCACCTCCTTCCGCGAAGCAGTCATGCTAGCAAAGGAGGATGCGGGAAGAGGTCAGCCTCCTCTCGACCCTACCGCTGCGGGAGACGCACACGACATCAGACGTCGCGAGGTGATATCCGGCGACCATATTCGACAGCATAACGACGACAAGTAATGGGTGAATCGGTGAACTGCTCGTTACAGCTACAAAGAATATTTTAAGTCTTCGTCCATGTCCATGGTGCTAAGCTACACAGCGACGAAGATGTTTTTTTACCTTGACGGTGAAGGGAGATCCCTCCACGTGGTGGTCAGCGAACTTAAGGTTCACGATGTAGTAGCCTGGCTCCGTGGGCTTGTAACTGATGGCAAGTACGCCGTCCTTGCTGTCAGCGCACTGAATCTCAGCTTTGCTGGGACCTGCGAGAAACATCAAGTTTTAGGCTTTCTAATCAGGACTTAAAATATGATGATGATAGGCCAGGATTCTGAGAGTTGCTTTTTTTGGAACACAAAAAGATTATTTAACGTATTGGAATATTATGCAGCATTAAATTTTCACTAGAACCCTTCAAGAAAGAAGGATAATTATTATTAATTTTGCGTACTTTTTGCAGAAATACTAAATTCGTAGACTTGTTTAGTACTAAACAGTGATGACATCCATATATTATCATACATTTATCATCACCCAACCAACGCTGGTGGACTGAGGCAAACTTCTTCTCAAAAGGAGGTATGTGCCTAACGTACGACACATTAGGCACATACCTACTTTTGAGAAGCACATTACCTCCTTTTGAATATGGCTGATTTTACTAGATTATATGTCTAAAAATTCTTTTTAAAAGATACTCTAGGACTGGTGTGTCACTGCGTCTTTCTACGTTTATTTTAAGTAGCTTATTTGTTAAAATTACCTTCGATGGAGAGTGAGAGACCACCGTAACCAGCGTTCCTGGTGTCAACGGAGAAGGTGTTCTCACTGTGAGTCTTGCCTTCCTTCAGGGCTTGGCCAGAAACCTGAGAGTGGAAGATAATATATTAGTAAGTGAAAGATGGTAAAATATTTTTGAAATCATTTCAATTATTTCAAAGAAGGCATGCATCCACCGTTTTCAAAACCACCTCGTTGCTTAGTGTGACTACCGGTCTGATTACCAATCTTATCAAGGTATCCCACCTTGATAAGATTGGTAATCAGACTTTTGGGCTTCTGACTACAATATAGGTACTCGTAGCAAGATATAAATGCAAGCCGAACTACTCAAGGTCCTTTCCAAGGCAGGATTGGACCTAGCAACGTAACTACTTCGGCAAGAACTAGCTCACCATCAATCGACCACTATATGGCATTAACCAAAAAAAAGACGTCTTCGAATTCTGTCTCACCTTGACTTTCTTAGCGTCACCAACTTCCTGGTCCAACACGGTAATGTTAAAGGGAGAGTTCTGGATGTGGACACCCATCTTCTTAACGGAGACGATGTGCTGACCAGCCTCACGGGGGGTGAAACTGATGCCGATGTTTCCGGAGGGGAGACGCTTGAGGAAGCAGGGTTCTTCGAGTCCTGAGGGCGCCTGGAGATGAAAAAATGTGGTTACTGAGAGAATAAGGTAAATAGGACCTTTTCAATTTGACCCAGGAAAGTGTTTTGCACAAAGCTGAATTTACGCAATAGAATATCAACGTAATTACATCTACAATTTCACTTACTAAAGGTACAGTTATACTGATGAACATAAAATAAGTACACAATTATTACAAAATGCCTGGGTCGCGAATTTACACCCCAAAAAAATTCTTTGCGAGCAGGATTTGTACCTGCGACCTTCTGATTCAGTAACACACAGACTTCCCAACAAGACCATCGCAATCATGGTCAGCAAGGTCAAAAGGTCACAGGGTCAAGTCCTGCTCACATTTTTTTTCTCTACAAAGAAGCTGTACTCAATTGATCGACGAAATATTCAGATAACAATTATTTTTCAAGTTCAAAAGTACAGCACAGAAAACTACCTCTGGAATTAACCGAAGATCATGTTTCCAGTAACTTAAATAATAGATACTACTTACACAGATGGAAGCGTTGAGGGTACGGATGTCATTGTCATTGACCTTGCCGGGGAGGGTGACTTCACTACAGCTGCCGACGGAGATCTGGTTCCTCTTGCGACCTTCACCGGTGACCTGAAAGAAATTGAAGACACGATTGATGAAGACATTTAAAAGAAATCATCATTTGAGCTTTAATCAAAGTTATACATGAAATGCGGCTTAAACACCGCCTTCAATTAATATTAAATCGCAATCCAAATTCCTTTTGTGTTGATGGCTGCTTCTGGTTGGACTTTAAGACTCGGTTAAGCAAATTCGGTTCGATTGTTTACAGACAAAGATCCAAATGAAGACAGCAAGCAAGATAAATTATTAAGTACCATCGTTAATCAAGAACATTTCATAACTATTAAAGTTCCCCAGATCTTAATGAAAGCAGAAACAAGACAGTTGTTACATATAAACATTCATATTTACTTCAGATCACCTACAAGTCGCTACACTATTTTAAGCCTCCGAAACTAATTATAGCACTTTTACCATTAGCAGCGGTCGCCAAATTTCCTAATCAAAATCAAAGCATTTACTTCAAGTAGGTCATTATTTTGAAATGTCAAAAAACAAAAATTAAAACCATAATCTAAAATAATTATGGTGCTACAGTCCCAATCACAAGACATAATAACCGTGAAAGTACTGTAGATGCATTCCAAAGCGTAGATCTCTATGGAGAAGAACGGGCAAGAAACTTCATGGACACTGTTTTTCAATCGCCCAAAAATATTACAGAACCTTTGTTATGTCTTTCATCTTGAGAAGCTACTTAATAAAGAAAAGAGACGGGGAATGGAGGTTTTAGATTTTAGAAAAAAGAAAGCTGATGAAACATACCTTGGCCGTATATGGAGAACCCTTGATGTGCTTGTCTCCGAATCTAACGGAGACTTTGTACTCTCCAGGGGCGGTGGGCAGGTATGACACCGAAACAGTACCATCCTTGTTATCGTGGCATGTGATCTGAAAGAAGATAAAAGTAGTTAAATAGATGAGTCAGAATCAGGTAGACACTGAAGGAGAATACTAGAAATAGAAGATATAAATAAGGTCTGCAATGAAGAGACAATAAATATGGCAACTAAGGGAAGAAGAGAAAAGTTTAACATTACACGTAAGTGGGACATAGGCCGTCTCTCTGTGAGACAGTGGTACAGGCAGGGTTGATAAATGTCTCATGTCTTCAAATTTATGGTTCTAAGACATGCCGGTTTCCTCTCGATTTTTTCCTTCACTGTTTTGAGAGCTGGCAGGGTTCGATCTCCCGATTTACAACTCGTGAACCGGCACTATTACGACTGGGCCACCACTGTTCTTTATACAAAACTAGCAAACACGGCGAACTCCGTTTCGCCACCAGATGGCTTCGTTTTATGTAACATTTCGTTTGGTGTTTAAAAGAAGCAGAAATTTTTTTTTCCTGAATTTTCTTTGCTATAAACCTCACTGAGCCCGAGACCTTTCCAACGAATGCAAAGCCGTGGAAATCGGTTCGTGCTTTCTGGAGTTATAGCGTCAGGAAGGAAAACCCGACTTATTTTTATATAGTAGATGATTTACATACATTCTCTAAATTAAGAGGAGAATCTTTATTTTGTAACCGTGTGCCCTTGGTAGATTCATGTTATAATTATAAAAAGATCCTCACCTCAGCTTTGCTAGGTCCCTCTACAGCCATGGAGAGTCCACCAGAGCCTGCTCCCTTGGTGCTGATGGTGAACTCGCTAGGCTCGCCACTGACTCCACTGGTCAGACCAGGTCCATAGGCCGTCACGTACCCTGATGATATGGAGTCTACGTGGAACTTGTAGGGGGAGCCTGAAATTATAATATTTTGAGGTGATTAATGGGAGAGTTGTAACTTCACTTGAAAAATGGGATCTACATCAATAGATTGTGATTCTCTGGTGGCGTGTACCTGGACGTTTTTCTGTTCTCTTATTTTAGTCTTTTCATCATCATTTTTATCACCATCATCATCAAAACATGAATACTGCATTATAATAAGAGTACCATCATTTTAAGAATCCTAAGCAACTAAACTAAATTAATCATCGGACATGCGGACGGCGAGTAATGGAGTAGCTCGCCGTCCAATCAAGGACCCAGTCGACGGCGTGACGAGTCCTACGCACACTTCCACAAGCTGTTAACAAACTGACATGACGGGTCGCAGTAGAAGCCCAAACGCCTGCTGGGTCGCGGGACTTTCTCGGCAGGTTCTACCGTGACCTTGGAACGTAAAGGACAGTGGAAGGAACACGGTAGATTTTAGGCTGTATGAGTCTGACAGTTTAACCCGCTCCACCAAGGCGGAAGGACTCATTGGATGATTTTACTTTTTAAGCTATTGTATAGCTTTTATCGCAGGCTCTGAGCGCGGCGCGGCGCGGCGACCGAATCAAAAAATTTCCAAAAACATAAGGAAAAAACCTGACACCACGCATCGTCTAACATCGTTTCAGTTCGGGAAACTTCGGTAATCATAAAAATATCCGTCATAAAAACAATTTACTTTTTCTTACATTCTAAACGGCCAGCTACAAAAGGAGTTTTCACAATGAAACCTACTTATAAAATTCTCCTACAACAAAGAAGTTCTTTATTACAGTACACCACAAACATTTTAAATAAATTAAATTCTCGTTAAATATACGCGGTAGGCGATTTTCTTCTTTTAAAATAAAAATAAAAGTTATGCAATAGCTTCACCGCGGCAGTCTCCGAGTGCCACATTTTTTTAGTATTATCGTAAACCAACCTTGTACATGTTCGCCGTTGTATTTGACGAGGAGCTCGTGGATACCTTCCTCTCGAGGCTCATACTTGATGCTGACTGTGCCATCTCTGTTGTCCTCGATCTGAGGCTTGTCTATGTGGCCTGATGGCATTCTGACCTCGGCTGGAAAAGAAACAACGTGGACTTTAGTTTAAGGTTACGAACATGGAGAAAGAAATGGAGTTATTTGAGATATGGTTTCAGAATTAAGAATTAAGAAGTTGTCAATCCCAGGTAAGTAAATTAACAGAATTTGTGTAGTTTAATATTTTGTCCAAAAGAAATATACAACGCAGCGTAAAGCCTCCTGCAGACACAAGCGGTTAATCGCGCCGCGACAACAAGCCAAGCCAATTTCCACTCTAAAAATACTGCGAATGGACCGCGACATGTCGCCCCGCGCGATTAATCGCGTGTGTCTGCAGGAGGCTTAAGTGGAGTAAAGCCTCCTGCAGACACACGCGATTAATCGCGCTGCGACAACGAGCCAAGCTAATTTCCACTCTAAAAATACTGCGAATGGACCGCGACATGTCGCCCCGCGCGATTAATCGCGTGTATCTGCAGGAGGCTTAATGATCAACCCCCTTTTGCTCTATCTTAAGAAGTTGAAAATTAGTAAAAGAATACTGAGCGTTTACATTTATCGCTTGCCATTTGTTTATAGGCTCATCATGTTCGCCGGGGCAGCATGACCAGAAATTGCCGAGTACTGGGACACAGTTATTGCAAAAGAGTTTCTACTCAAAGAGAGGTTCTGTTTAATTTATATGTTTTCAGGCTATAATAGATCAGTAAGTACTTCATAAGGAAGACGGTGCAATACGATGAAAACTTCTGGAAAAACCATACTTCACCGATATTATTATTTATTTGTTGAAAAATATAAAACTTGTAAGGTAATTACGAAACTCTGTTATTGATGCTATCAAATAGAGATTTCTTTCAAGCATTTGAATAACGAGCAATGTTTAAGAAACCTTAAAATCTTCCTAAAAACCTTTTCAGATGGATTTTAAGGACTGAAAATGGATTACGTAATTGAATAGCTAACTTGATTTTGGGCACAATATCAAAAACTTCAACAAAATTATTATATAAAAAAATAAGGAATTTGCCATCATATAAATATTATTATAATTTACGCTTGTTGACGCGTCGTCTGCGTGAAACTGCGACGGATATTTAAGTATTTAAATATATATCGAACGTAAACAGGGGTCTTAAATCAGACCTTGTAACAAGGCCAAAACAGTTAATAGGAATAAATCTGTGTCAAAAAACTACGAGCAAGCTGTTAAAAATTATATTTTATAACTAATATATTTTTGACGAAACCTTGGAGAAAATGTTGTGCTTCGAGAGATTTAATTTTACGGTTTCACAAGAGATTTTATATTTTTTTAAACCTTTCTTAACATCAATAAGAAAACTGGAAAAGTTACTCAGACTAACAGAATTAATTATTTTTTGCTAAGGGCGTTTACACATTTGGCGGCTTAAACGCTCCTTGATTTAACATTTACTTTCAAATATAAATACGAAAAGACCTGGACATTTAGACAACTGGCAATTTCTTTGAAAAAGTTGTATTTTTTGACAGTCATTATCAGTAGTTACTAACAAACGCAATAAAATTCCCCAGTGTCACTTGTCTAGACCTTCTTCCTGGGTTTACAATATCATTTAAAATGTCAATAAAAGGAAATAATTACAGACAAAAACACCCGAAATAATACAAACCTCGTCTGGTATCAATGTGGTACATAGAGATGACATTCAACGGTGTGAATGTGGTCCCAAATCCATGTCTATTAAAGCCAATTTTATGGCACTCGGAAAAAACTATAGGTTTCGCCTCCTTATCTACCTCAGATACTGAGAAATATTTCTGGGTGGCATCTATGTAAAGCCTGGACAATTCTTGCCAGGTCAGAAGGTCCTTGTTGTTCCCAACAAGGGAATTCCAGAGATCGCTCACAAACGCCATTTAAAAATAATACTGTTCTTCTGATGCAGAAAATATGATTAGTTCTGTGCTGTGTGTCAGGTATGTGTCATTGTATGTTGATCACTTGGTTTTGTGTGTTGTGTTGGTCCCTGTGTTGGAATATTGATCAGTATGTTGGTGAGTTTCTCGGTGCTACGCTTTTTTACAAGTGTTGTTGATTTAAAGTGTTGGTATTGATTTTTATGTGTGACGATTGAATGCAACTCAGAACTTTCGTAAAAGTACAGTGTTTCGCAAATTCTTATAAACATACAAAGAGAATTAGAAATAACATAAAGTTACACGTTCCCACGTCTGATACAGCTGTTCTCCAGAAGAAATATTTGAGCGAAAGTTGAGATTATAATATTAGGTATGAGTCAAAATAAAAAGCATAAAATCTGATTCGTCACAGACAACGTAGGTAGATAATTTTAAACCATCGCATTGAATGATGTAAAAATTCTGAATGTCAAAACATTGTAGATAGTGTAAAGCACTTTAAATAATGCATAGGTAATATATAAAATAAAAATTATGTAAGAGTATTTCATTCAAAAATGATAAATAAAATAAAATAAATAAAAAATAAAAAATAAAAAAGCCTTATATTTCTTACTAAAACTAAAAAAACATAAATGTAAACAAAAAAATAATATTTTTATGTAAAAAAAAACTTATCCACTATGTTAAAAAAATATTAATGTTACTATGGCGGAAGTAAGAACCCCTCGTTCTCGAAGGTGAAGGCCTCCTCTAGAGATTTCCATTTGTCCCTATCTTTCGCTGTCTCCATCCAGTTTTCGCCAACCACTTTAATAATGTCGTCAGCCCACCGAGCAGCCGGTCTGCCTCTCATCCTGACGCCTGGTGGTCCCTTCCAAGATGTTATTTTGTGAGTCCATCGACTGTCTGTTAGTCTGGCTATATGACCAGCCCAGCGCCATTTCAGTTTTTTGATGTGATAAAGGGCATCCGTAACCTTTGTTTTTTTTCTTATATTTGTGTGTGCAATCTTTTGAATTTTTTTAATTTTTAATATGCTTCTCTCCATACCTCTTTGACATGATCTGATTTTCGATTTAGTTCGGTATGTTAGCTTCCAAGTTTGGCTGGCATAGGTTAATGAAGGCAGTATACAGGTATCCATAACTTTTTGCTTAACGCTGATTGCCATGTCGCTTTTCATAATTTCTTTTAGGCTCCAAAATTTTTTCCAAGCATTCGAAATTCTCCTGTCTATTTCATGTTCATTTCTATCTTTATGGAAAGAAATCTGTTTACCTAGATATATATAGCTGTCGACATATTCTAGCGCTTCATTTTCTAGATATACAGGGTGTTTTATAAAGTTTGACATAATATTGGTTTTACTGCGGTTGATTTCTAAACCTACCAGTTGACTTGCGGTGTGAAGGGTGTTTATCATTGACTGCAGCTCGGTTGTATTTTCTGAAAGCAAAACAATGTCGTCGGCGAATCTTAGGTGACTTATGTAGTGGCTATTTATATTTAGACCGACCCTTTCCCAATTCAATCGTCCAATTACTTGTTGTAGTACAGCTATAAATATTGTTGGGGAGATGACATCTCCCTGTCTCACTCCTCTTCTGATAGGAATGGAGGATCCAGTTTTCTCCAGTCTAATCCTACTGTTGCAGTTTTGATACAAATTTTTTAGAACTTTCAGATATGCTGAATCAATATTTTGTGATTGTAGAGCCTCCCATATTGAGTGATGAAACAGAGAATCGAATGCTTTTTGGTAGTCGATAAATACTAGGTAGAGCGGCCTGTGAAATTCTTGATATTTATCTATGAGCATTTCAATAGAGTGGATATGGTCTACAGTAGAAAATCCTCTTCTGAACCCTGCCTGCTCTACAGGTTGGTGCATTTCTATAGTGTTTCTGATTCTCTGTTCCAGAATTGATGAGAATAATTTGTATATTGATGACAGCAGACTTATTGGTCGGTAGTTACCGATATTGTTTGGGTCTCCTTTTTTATACAGTAGGATAATGTCAGAGTCCGTCCATTGTTTCGGTACACTTGCTGATTTTATGACCAAATTAAAAAGCTGTGTTAGTGGACCCACTAAGTGGAAACTTCCTAGTTTTAGTGCTTCGTTGGTTATTTTATCAGGTCCTGGGCTTTTTTCAAGTTTCAGTTTTGCAATTCCCTTCATTACTTCAGCTTCATCAATGTCCTGTATGTCTGAAGATGGCATTTTTGGAGTACTAGTCATTGGCTGTTTGTTATCACATTGGTATAAATTTCGGTAGAAGTTTGTTGCGATTTGAAGTATTTCGTTTCTCTTGCAAGTTGATTTATTGGAAGATTTTAACCCTTCTATCCAAGTTTTATGTGAACTCAATTCCTTGTAGGCTCTCTTTAAGCTGCCAGACTTCAATACATGTGTTTCAATAGTTTTCATACGATGGGTGTTGTAATCACGTTGTATGTATTTGCTGGTAAGTTTGTAGAGAGCTTTAAGCTCGTTTTTCATGCTTCGTGTTTTTGGTTTAATTTTTTGAAGATATTGCCGTCTTGACATTAACTTTCTCGTACTTTCAGAAAGAATACTATAATGTTTAGCAGGGTTATGAGCTATTTTGAGACTGCTATCAATTGCAGACACAATGGTATCGTTAAGTTCCTGCACTGTACAGCATTTTTTCCAAGTAGTATGTTCTAAACAGTCTTTAAGTGCTTCCTTGTATGTTTGTATTTCTTCTTCATTTTTCAATGTGTTTTTACAATTAATTCCGTAGCTTTTTCTATTTTTCTTCAAGGGCTGCAGCTTAAAAGTCGCTCTTACCAGTCTATGATCACTAGGATAGTTGACAGTAATCACTTGCACATCGTGAGCGTGTTTTTGGAGATTTGTTAGTATGTAGTCCAATTCGTTTTTTATCATGCCATTCGGTGATCTCCAGGTCCATCTCTTACTGGTTTTCTTTTTAAAAAAGGTATTTAAAATTACCATTTCGTTTTCACGTGCAAATTGAATAAGTCTATTGCCTCTACTATTTCTACTGCCATACCCAAAGTTTTTCATGACCAGGTTTTCTTCTCGTTTAGGTTGTCCAATTTTGGCGTTAAAATCGCCCATAACGATTACATTATTATGTGACATTTTCAACGCTTTGTCGACAGTGGTGTAAAAAAGTTCAATTGTTTTATCGCTCGCTGATTCTGTTGGGGCATAGCATTGTATTACACTTATTTCAATGTTTTCGATTTTTATCAAAAGTAGAGCGACACGTTCCGACAGTCCTTTGAAACATATAATGTTCTTCTTATGGCGTTTGTTTACTATAAATCCTACTCCGTATAAGCCTGGCGTTTGTCCCATATAGTAGAGAATAAAGTCTTCGTATTCTTCTATGCAATTACCAGATCTTCTAATTTCACAAAGACCGATGACGTCGTACTTAATATTTTTAAGGGCTTCGCTGAGTTCCAAAAGCCGATAATAGGATGATAGCGTTCTAACATTATATGTTGCCACATAGAATTCGTTTCGCTCACGGGTTGCACCTGCATAAGTTTTCTCTAGAGGGTTGTGGTCTACATCTCCCACGGGGACCGGCCGGGTTGGGAGAGGTGGTGAAGGAGGGGCGCAGCTTAGTTTTTTGGAGGTTCTTGGTACTCACGGTTTACAGAGGGCTTAGAGGCGGTACTCAGTTGTGAAGGTCGCAGGAAGCTCGTTATATTCTGAGGTTTATTTTTCTTCGGGACTTGTTTAACCTGTTCTTCAATGTGTGCTGTGTTTCTATTAGTATCGATTTCAGGAGATAATGATAAATATCTTTTATTAGACGAGCTTTTAGATGTAAAGGTTTGTTGCTCTTTAGATTTTACCTGGATTATTTTGTCTTGACGGAGGATAACATTTTCCCCAGCTGAACGTCGTCTGTGGAACTCTCCCTGAAGTTCTTTGCGTTTTTGAAGGACAGCAGGTGTGTAGTCCTCTTTTATGTACATACCCGTGTTTTCCAGTTTTTTCATATTTTTTAGTAGTTGTAGCTTTCTACTTGTCGTTGAGATTGTGATTAAGACTGGCCTTAATTTATTATTTTTCTTTCCTAGTCTGACTACCGTTTCAATTTCCCATTTGAGACAATCAATATCCATTTTTTTATTTATGATTTCCAGGATTGTTTCGAGCAAATCTTCGTAGTTTTTTTCTGATTCTGGAACGCCAAAGAAAATTATATTTTTCTTTCTCATTTGTCTATCTAAAAAATCTAACGTTTTCTGTTGGTCTTCTATTTTTTGCTCAAGTTGGCTTGTTTTCATTTCAATATGATTGAATTTTTCATCTATATTTTGGTTTATTGCCTTCTTTATATTCTCCTCCATATCTTTCATATCTTGCTTTTGTTGTACCAAGTCCTGTTGTATACTTTGTAAAACTTTCATAACTTCTTCCATATTTGACTGTCGTTTTTTTTCAAAAATGATAAGGTCATCATATTATTTTCAGTACCGAGTTTTAGTTTTTTTGCATAATAATTTTGGTTATTACAGTCAGCTGACTGCTTTTGAAGTTGCATGTTAATGTTTATATTTATGTAATATAGGTAGATAAAATCCACTCCACTGAACTAAATATTTAAATGTCTGTCTAACCTATTTACTCGTGTCGCAGTTATTTTAATATATAATAATTTATTTCCGGGCTTAGAAAAAACGCTTTGATGTAGCAAAAACTGGCGTTCGAGCCGCCTCATTTGAACGAGGCCTAATTTATCTTCGCACTTGACAGCATATGATATTATTTTAGTCATTTTATTGACTCATGTTTTACAAAATATCCATTTGTATAGAAAATCCAACGAAACGTTCGATCTGAGGGATTATAAAACGCACTGTTTTGTTTTAAATTTTTAACGTAACGCAAGATAAAATAGCTGGCAACATGAATGCTGAATTTAAAAAAAAACCGGGCGTTTTGCGTCATCGCAAAATGTTTATGACCTCTGCCCGATGACAATTTCATCGGTAATCAGATGTCGTCAACCGTTTAGCTCGACATTTTTATAAATAAATGGCTTATGAAATTATTTATTTAATAGCTACAACATGAGTTTTAGATTTGGAGGCGTTATTAATCTGTTTTAAGAAGTTTAACTGTTCACACATTTTTCAATAGGAGTTTAAAAAATGGTAGCATAGCTTTTTCTAAAAATTAAGTAAACCCTTAATTTTATTAATTGTATAAATTTTACGCACCGATACTTTAGTAACCTTGAAAATAGGAAGGGATTGGCAATTTATTAAATAATTTAAAGAAAATTTGTCCCTGAAGTCGTTTAACACTAAGATTTATGGCAATCCTTCGCCACTCTATTACTGTAGTAGTGACATTTCCTTAGGTATTTTTCTATTTCACTTTAAGATTTTCGTTGACAGATAGGCTACTATTGATTTATTTTTTACGGTAGGTATTTTTGTAATAAAAGCCAGCTGTTTAGCGTGTTCGAGTGTTTTCATTGGACAATATATTATATTTATCTTACTATAACATAAATGCGAAAATTTGTTTGGATGAATGATTTTTACTCTTTGAAACCATAATTATTGAATGGATTAGGATGGATTAATACACTGCGATGCCTCGGGAATAAGCCTTAAATATAAAATACTCTAAGACAAAATATGTATATTACAATATTCACATATTTAGTCTGTGAATGTTATTTATATTTTGTGGAAAAGTGTCATAACTTATTTTTTTTTTAATCATAACATTTTTGTTCCCATAACAGTTTTCCTCTTTCTCTTATTTCAATAACATTTTTCCTTAAGCGAAAGCAAATACAAAATAACTCTGACATGTTTCCTGAAAACTGAATTTTATAAAAACAAATCTGTTTTGTTTGACGCCCAACCAACATCTACATTACCGTGAATAATTACGTATTACATTTTAATGTTTTCCTGATAAACAAAAAATACTTAAATACGCATTTCAAGGCAGGCAAAGTTCCAATAAATTATCTTTATAAATATTATCAATCTGTCAGTTGAAACGTCAAAATGTTGTCGATCAATGCTTCTGATTCATTTCTTGTTTGAGGTTAAAATAATGTTAAACTGCAATGCAGTTTGTAAGTATTTAGATTTCACTTGAGTCAGATTTATAATTAGCATTTGCAGTATGAAAAGTTAATAGGTTGGAAATATGTATGTTAAAATCATATCAAATAGTGCAATTATAATCATAAAATATCTCTACCTCTTTCACACAAAGTTAACAGTAACTTTCTTCAAAACCAAGTTTTTCTGTATCTTATTATCGGTACCTAATGATACCACCACTCACGTGTGCGCGCACAAAAGTATCCAGGTGTTCGTGAACACCCGGATGGAATGGTTGCGCCAGCAATTTTTGTGTTAGCTTAAGTAAGTCCACCAGAGCGAACATTATGACACAAACTGGCACACCGGTGGAATTGCAACATTACGGTTAACTCCAACTGCCTATGAGTACTCTGAAAAATAACAAACCAAGTACCGTCAATGTATGTATTATTTGTCAGAGAATAAAGACAAACAAAAAACCCGACTGCGTAAAAACTAATTTTGAAAAATACGTGAAAAAGTTAACTTAAATAAAAACTAAAAAGAAAGAAACAAGCCCAACAGAACAGCAGGAAGAAGCAGAACAGAACGACTCACAGTCGGGGCCCATTCAAATTTTACCAATCAAATCTTCCCAAGGGGCCTAAAGATGATTTTAAAATACCTATTCAACGACACCCCACTTGACATAGTTCATCGACTTTAATTTTTTTCATTTTAACAATATGGCGTCTGATTGTTGCTTTGATGAATTTTGATTACTGTCATGTCTTTAGTGACACTCGCAAGGAAGACGAATCGATTGACGTAAGAATTATCAAAATCGGCCTACGCGTTTGGTCTCTAGAACGCCACATAGAAACAAACATACATACATAGACTGATAAACACATTACCCTCCTTTGCGTCGCGCAGTCGGGTAATTATTTCTATGACGAGAGACACAACCAACATGCCATGCACTTCATCAGCTCGTATAAAAGAATACAACGAAATAATGGTAGGCAGCAGAATATGTTGATTTGCCACTTTCATGGAGGTTTAGGTTCTGTATTAATAACATTTGAACAAATATACCAGAATCATATGAGATTTTATGAAAGCAGTGGTGGCCCAGTGGTGTCGGCCCCGACTTACGAGTTGCAGGTCGTGGGTTCGAACCCAGCCAGGCGCATTACTTTGTTTAATTTATTTCATTACCATGCTCTAAAAACAGTGAAGGAAAACATCGTCAGGAAACCGGCATGTCCTAGAACCGAAAATTCGAAGACATGTGACATCCACCAACCCGTACTGGGCCCGCGTGGTGGATTATGGCCCACTCCCTCTCACAGAGAGGAGGCCTGTTCCCAGCAGTGGGAACATTAATAGGCTGATGATGATGATGATGATTTGAGATTTTTGGCATGTCTTCTGGTCCACAGGGCTTAACGACTCACTCGGAGAGGAATCCTGCGTCCCAGCTGTGGGTTCATAATTAACTGATTTTACTCATGTTGATAACTGATCTAATTTTACTTACGATTTCACACGTAATAAAATCCGTGTCGTTCAGCAGTTAGGCTTAAGTGTGTTTTATAAATGTATAATTATATATTTTGAAATATATTTATTGGCCTGAGTCACCGGTAGTCGATTAACATTCCTCATATAAATCTCTTTTGCGAGACATGTGTGTGCGCAGTTCGGTGGGATGAAACTTCGCAAAATATGTTTTTATTTTCTAGTTTTTATTAGGCGCGAATGAAGTGGCTGAAGGTAACCTCGAGGAATGCTAAGGAACTAGTAGTAATACGACTTATTTCTTCTATGAATGCGAAGGAACATCGGAATCGGTTTCAGTTACTTCCACTTTTTTTTGGGTGGAAAATCATTCAGAAGAGTCCCTTTCTGGGTGGGATGGGACGGGCTGTCAGTCACTCTTAATGACTAAAAATCATAAAATTATAACATTGCTAATCCTCAAAGGGCAGTAGCGTAATAATACATAGCCTATTAAAAGAAGCATATTTTGAGGAATATTTCAGGAAAATTTTATCGACCATTTTTCAGTAGATTCGGCGGCAGCTCAAAAGAATATTTCGAAAAATAAACATAGATTTGGCATCAGAATCCTTCCCTTATCTACTATCTTATCTATCTATCCTTCCCTTAGCTGCTACGATTTTATTATAATCTGTTATAATCTGATATATAAAAATCAATGCCACTTTTCGTTGTAACTTTATGACTCAAGAACGGGCTCAGCTATCCAAACATTTGGTTTGGATTAATTTGATTAAGGCTTTGTTCGAACTATTTAGTAGATGCTTTATGTGAAGTTTGCACAAAATCGGACGAGTGGTTCTTAATATACCCGTGCGAAGCTGGGACGGGCCACTAGTAATGTATAGATTTATTAGCATGTCAGTATTAGAAAAGCAAATACAAAATGGCCCCAAAGACGTCCTATTCTTAGTTAAGACGCATAGTATTTATTTACCTCCGGTATTTCACTCCAATACAATTTATTTCAATGTTCAAAGAGTCTATGATCACATATTTAGTGTAAAATTTTAGATTTATCAAAGAAAAACTGTCATTTATATCAAAACTGAAACAAATAGATATATTTCACTTTTTATTTTTTTCATATTGACCCACATAGTATGACAGTAATCGCGTCTAAATAGTAACAGGCGCATAAGTTGATGTTCAAGGTTAAGCCACGCTTGCTGGGGTGCTATGACAGGAAACCTCCACGTGCGCCCGTGGACTGGAGTTCCCTCTCGGATACGTCCGGGGGAAGATCAGTTTTTCGGGCCGGTGCACCCTGGGATGCGGGCAAAAACACTTCCTTAGGCACTGTGTGCCTAAGGGGTCTCTTTGCCCGTATGCGAATAGCCTGTCGGGTGGACGCTCCAACGCGTGTCCCTCTGAATAGCAGAGGGCACAACGGCGGAGCGGGCTTGCGGACGGTGAGTAATGGGTATGCTCGCCGTCCGACCAAGGAACAAGCCCGGGTCGGTGGCGCGTCGTGTTTCACGCGTCACCGACGGGGCCCCTTATGGGGCCAAATGCCTGCTGGGGTCGCGGATTTTTCTTAATCCAGGATACCGTGGCCCCGTAACGTAAAGGGCATCCGAAGGAACACGGGTGGATTTTAGTCAGTAAGAGTCTGACAGTCCCTTCCGCCCCACCCAGGGCGGGAGGACTCACTTGATGATTTTGCCACCCCAAAAAAAAAAGCCACGCTTACTTAGTCTAGCCCGCGGAAGGACGTCCAAAAACCGTCCACCACATACCGAGTTTCCTTTGAGCCATAAAAACACGCTAACCCGGTGGGTTCCAACTGACATTTGTATCAGACCTTTGACAGTCGTTACAGATAGGTGGCCTAAAAGTCAAATAACCAATCAAATCAAGGGTTATCACATTGGATCATGGATTTAGGATTGTCTACCCGGGCAAACGTGACCCTAGGACGTAAATGGTTATCGTTAGATAGCCATTTACTTTCCAGGTTCGGTGTTCCTTAGAACACCGTGGATTTTAGTCACCTAGGGTGAGATGGGTCTCTGATGATTTTATCTGGTATTTTAGGCGACACTGTCTAAAGCTTTACGGGACACGCTCAGACAGAATAGCTATAGCGGACCTAGAAGTCAAAAGGGCAGTAATTGAAAGAACACGGTGGCTTTTAGTCAGTACGAGTCTGACAGTCCCATCCCCTCTACTCAAGGCTAGAAGGCTCATAATGATTTCCACGAACTAAAAAAAAATAATTTAAAGAAAAGCAAAAACCCGACTGCGTAAAAACTAATTTTAACAAACACGTGAAAAATTAACTTAAATAAAAACTAAAAAGAAGGAAACAAGCCCAACAGAACAGCAGGAAGAAGCAGAACAGAACGACTCACAGTCGGGGCCCCCCTTGGGAAGATTTGATTAGTAAAATTTTAATGGGCCCCTTTTTGACAATATGGCGTCTGGTTGTCGCTGTGGTGAATTTTGATTACTGTCATGTCTTTAGTGACACTTGCAAGATTAAGACGAATCGATTGACGTAAGAATTATCAAAATCAGCCTACGGATTTGGACTCTAGAACGCCACATAAAAAACAAACATACATACATACTAGACTGATAAACACATTACCCTCCTTTGAGTCGCGCAGTCGGGTAAAAAGAAAAAGGGCTTATTATGTTGATTGACAAGACTGTCTAAAGCTTTGCGGGACTGCTAACAGGGTAGCTATAGCGGACCTGGAAGTCAAAAAGCAGTCATTAAAAGAACACGGTGGTTTTTAGTCAGTACGAGTCTGACAGTCCCTTCCCCCCACTCAAGACTGGAGACTCATAATGATTTCCACGAACTGAAAAAGGGGATATTGTGCGACTCAGTAATAACTGGGTTGTAGAGGTCCGATAGGCAGTCGCTCCATGTAAAATACTGATATTCAGCTGCATCTGTTTAGACTGGAATCTGACCTCAATATAATTGGACAAGTCTGAACAGATAATGTTCGTGACAGTAAACTAATTAATATCAATGCTGGTATTTAGTGTTTCAAATAAATAACTAATTTTTAACGTCATGTAGTGCTGAAATAAGAAAAGTGTAATTTTAAAAAGTCTTGGCGTTGAGTTATTAGTAATTAACGAGAGTAATTTGTCGCTTACTTGTAATTTAAATATTATTTTGTGAAATGATTACGTCGGAAAATAAATTTGATAAGTAATATTTAATTATTATGATCTGTCGAAAATGAAATAGCCAGTAAAATTTATAAGTCAAGACCATTCGTTTTTCACGTCAGTAATAAATAAAATTATTGAAATGATAAAAAAAATCCAATTACATTACTGTACATTATATTAATACGTTCGTTATACAGCACACCTTCGTCGGGTAATTAAAAGAATGTATGACTTTTACCGTTTTTGTGACGAAAAGTAAACTGGAACATTGACGTTAATAAGAAAAAAAAAAGTTCCACGTTCGTGCAGTAGAAGCGCTTTTTCATTTTTCCATAGAATAAACGCAGTTAATACTTAAGTACGCTCGAGTCTCAATACATTTGTTTAAAACTAATAATTATATCTCTACAGGTACTATAGGTACAAGTTTTGTATCAAACTACCTAAACTTATTATCATCATCATCATCATAGCCGAGATAAATAGTCGTAACTGAGTAACGACTAAGCCAAAGTCAGTAATAAGCAACGTTCCGAGCATCCATTTTTTTTAATTTATTTATAAATAGCTTCGCGTTTGACCACCATTTCATATAATAGACAATACTATAGTATTAACTTTCGATGAAAGTCAACCTAATACTTTGCTTAGCCATAGTATCGATTTTCGAGGATTTTCCGTTCTAGGTACGGATTTGACATTAGTGTTTGTGTTAATGACAAATGTCAGTAATTTCATACATCCATCATACATCAGTTTCATTTTAAAAACGTTCAAAATATTGATATTTTATTTCTAGACTAAAATACTTTTTATGATATTGTAATGTTCATACATTTTTAATAATTGATAAATTCGGGTCAGTATAACATTAAATCAATATCAAAATAAAGCAAATTCGGTTGTTTATGAAATTAGAATTTACCAGTATACTTTGAACGCTTCTGAAACGTGGTAGTATTACTTTCGCTTGAACTTCTTAGCTCGTACTAAGCCAAGCAATGCCCATAGAAACATTATTTATTACGAATCAGATACTTGGCTTAGCTAAGGCGAAGTAGTACTGTCAACAGATGTGTGAGAAGTGTGAGTGACCTACTGAACTTACTTTGACAGCAACAAAACAAAAGCCGACCACAATAATACGAAGAAAACATAATCATATCATAGTTGAATGAAAACCACGACACTAGACAAAGATCAGAGGAACGCATTAACAAAACATATGTATCCGCTTCATTGCGAGGTATTTCAAGTAATTATTACACATATTATGCACTATTTTCGTGGTTGGTGCATTAGGGTTAGCGCGCACTTGCGACTTTTAGTCGATCGAAGTTTTTGTACGCAAAGTAATTTTAACGACGAGAAGGGCTTAAAATTTTAATGAGTAGGGCTAACAATCATTCTGTTCTAAGTAATGTCTTTATAAATTAATTAATATTTATAAAGACATTACTTATAATAAATTAATTAATTAATTAATAATAAATTAGAGTGAACAGGCTTCTTCTACTTCATTCTTAGATAAGAAAATAACTTGGATAAACAAAACAATTAAAGCAGACCGTAAAAAATTATCGAATATTTCCATATTTGTGCAAAAAAAAAGTGCATCTGCGACATTTTGAATATCATTGTTTCTCTATCCATTTCTCAACATGTTGGGGTTGACTTAATATTTACTGAATATATCTGAATACTAGTACTTTACGCGGAGCAACTGGTTATCTAACCTTTATGAACGGCGGGCTTTTTAGAGAAAGCTTTACCGTACCTAATTTCTGATCAACATTATTTGTCGAACATCAGAAATTATTTATTTTTCAAGGAGTACAACCAGCTGATAAGCGACTTTAATTTGATTCCGTTCCGATTTTGTCTAGCTACCCTAAAAATCTCATAGTGTGTGCTAACACTTATCGTCCACTATTTCAGTTACAATAAAGTTCCTCTATCGCGGACAGTTCTCGAGTGCAACATTCCCGCCTCTGATTTATTCTTATTACTCTGTTTGTAGTGATGCGACGATGTTAATTTTAATATTTTATACAGTTGTTTGGTATTTTTGTAAAGATATTTAGTGGGTGGAAGTTTTTATTCGTAGGTGGTCGCGTGTTCAAGGAAAATTTTAGGCAAATCTTCGAAATGAAAATCTTTAAATTCATTCATTAACAAGTCTTCCTATAGCTTACATTAGTGGGTAAAGAAAACTAAAAAAGAATCACAAGAAGAGTTATTTTAATCCCAGAAATGAATAGTAAAGCCTCCTGCAGACACACGCGATTAATCGCGCGGGGCGACATGTCGCGGTCCATTCGCAGTATTTTTAGAGTGGAAATTAGCTTGGCTCGTTGTCGCAGCGCGATTAATCGCGTGTGTCTGCAAGAGGCTTAAAGAATGATTGTTGATGTTTTTTTTTCAAATGTCTTTAATTCATCCTTTTTAAATTCTTATGCAAAATGTATAACCATCATCTTTCTTCAACAATGTAATTTCTAGTGAATTATCTTCTATCACCTTTGTACAGACGCCAGCATATGAATTTACCTCAATCTGTCAAATCTCATTAATAGATTTTCAACCTTATCACAATAGAAGAAGGTTAATATTGGTAAAATTTTACAGATTCGTGTAGGTTGACTGGCGTCTGTACATCGAATCCTGTTATATCATTTTAATATTTTGATATCTAGCTAAACGTCACTAAAATGTTATGTATTTTTCATCAGAGCCTTAAATTATCAAGATCATGATTTTCTCTGATGACTATCGGATAGATACGATTTTTATACGCGCTGAAGTAGAAATTCATATTCGGATACAAGTGAAGTGACACTGAAAAAATATATTTTTATAATTATCATTTCGTTTCCAAATTTTTTTCATCATAAATATACAAGCATGAAACTTTCCTTTACAAAACAAACCAATTAATAATATTACACACATTATTAGATATGCAACGTTACACACCATTAAAACATTCAAAATAAGTAGAAATATAACCATGAATGTAATATATTTTTAAACAATAAGTAGTGCACCTCTATTTTAGAATCGCTAGCTTATTTTCGAGACATGAATTATACAGTGTGTCCGGACACGAGTTAGCGATATTTGAAGGAAATATTATAGACTCATTTTCATCGACAAAACTGCTTTAAAAAAAATTCTTACTCCAACACCTCGCGAATGGCGGCCATTTTCGTTTTTTGATTTGTCGAACTGGGGTACGTACAATAAAATGCAAATATCTTTGAATCCAAGAGACCTACATACATGCAAATGACTTTATTGCAAAACTAAATGTTAAGGCTTTTCAAAAACTTTCAAAAGTTTTCTAAATAATATGTAGAAAGAACCAAAAAACGTGGGCAAAAATGAAATTGTACACAAAAATTACTGAATATTTTCACATTTCATACTCTAGCTCGAAAAGTACCCCTGAATTTTGCTTAGGTTTTTGCATTAAGTTAAAAGTATTTGAGTCAGGCTAAAATCAAAATCAAAATCAAAATCAAAGCATTTATTTCAAATAAGCCAGTTACAGGCACTTTTGAATTGTCAAAGACAAATGAAATATGATTAAATACAAAATTATGGTGCTACAGTCCCAGTCACAAGACATAAAAACTGTGAAAGTACCGTAGATGCCCATTCCAAGAAGTAGATCTCTATGGAGAAGAACGGGCAAGAAACTCCATGGACACTCTTTTTAGATCGCCAAAATTATTACAAAACCTTTGTTACATCATTCATTTTGAGATGGTACATTATGTGAGAACGATGATAGCAAGTTAAAAGTGTCCATAGTAGAAAATTAAAACAAAGACAATTCAGGAACAAAATAATCAATAGATAAATAATTAAAATAAACCGTGGCAACTAAGAGATGACCAGTCCCAACTGACAGCGCCCGTTCACGAACATGACACATGTATCAGCACCATTCAGCTCAACCATTTTGAAGGGAGCTAAATGATCCGACACACGCGCCACCATCAGCGAGACATTTGAGTGAGCATGACATACTCTCAACCGCCAGGGTTATTCAAGTCAATAAGAGACGTAGGTACTCAGTTAATGATAGCTCCAATGTACATAGTACTCACACAATGCTGGCTATGAAACTATATAATACTAGGAAAATTGAATCTATACAATGCAAATTAATACAGTTGAACAATCTTCAGCAGCTCCAACAATGGGATTAAGTATACTTTTACTATCAATTTATTTATACATTCACTGTCTCATGGAGCAGGACCAGCATGGAGCCAAGCATCATTATCAGCAATATAGTCGCTCAGTTTGTAATATGCCCGCTTACACAGTGTGCGTTTAATGCATGCTTTGAATTTCGTTTCATTCAGTTCAAGAACGTTTTGTGGTAGCTTATTATAGCATTTTAAACAGTACCCCATGAAAGAAGAGTCTACTTTGGCTAGTCTGAAGCCCGGCTGAACTAATTGGTCCCTATTTCTAGTATGATAATTATGTCTGTCACCTCTTTTAGAGAAAAGATGCAGATTTTTTCTAACGTACATTATATTTTCATAGATATATTGACAAGGCACCGTCATGATGTTAATTTCCTTAAACCGTTCTCTTAGAGAATCGCGCCTACGGAGATTATATATGGCTCGAATCGCTCTCTTTTGGAGAATAAAGATAGACTCGATATCAGCCGCCCGTCCCCACAATAAAATGCCATACGACATTATACTGTGGAAGTAACTAAAATAGACAATTCTCGCGGTATCAACGTCAGTGAATTGACGAATCTTCCAAACAGCATATGCTGCTGAACTTAATCGTCCCGCAAGAGTTGTTATATGAGGGCCCCATTGTAGCCTTGAATCAAGTGTTATCCCCAGGAAAACCGTTTTATCGACGAATTCTAGTATCTCATCATCCAACACTATGTCATAATTACTATTTTTAACATTTGGTAAGGCAAATCTAATGCATTTAGTCTTGTTTCCATTTAATACTAAATTGTTTGCTGTGAACCAACTATGGATCTGACGCAGGGCATTATTGACGTCGTCAAGATTCTGGGCTCGCCTATTTATTTTAAAAATTAGGGAAGTGTCATCAGCAAATAACACCATATTGTGTAGTTGGTTCTTAAGTAAATAGGGTAGATCATTTATATATACAAGAAAGAGGAAAGGACCCAATATTGAGCCTTGTGGAACTCCCATTTTAACTGTTAAACCCTGTGAATTTACACCATTTATTTGAACTTGTTGTTGCCTATCACACAAATAAGATTTTACTAAACTAAGCGCAAGTTTACCTAGTCCGTAATGTTCAAGTTTCAAAAGTAATGTATCGTGATTAACGCAATCAAATGCTTTGGAGAGGTCACAAAAAATTCCTATGGCGTCTTGGGCTTCCTCCCATGCAGTAAATATGTGCTTTAATAAGGTGACACCGGCGTCAGTTGTACAACGTCCCTTGGTGAAACCATACTGCTGATCGTGTAAGATTTTGTTGGTGTTAAAGTGATCGAGCATCTGATTAAGCATTACTTTTTCAAATACCTTGCTAAAGACTGGCAACACGGATACTGGTCTATAATTATTAGTATCTTTACAGTCCCCAGATTTAAAAAGAGGTACGACTTTACTGAACTTCATCAAATCAGGAAAAACTCCTTGATCCACACACAAATTAAAAATTAAAGCCAAATATGGCGCTACAGTTTCCACTATGGCTGTACAAACTTTGATAGACAATCCCCATAAATCTTCGGTCACTTTTATTTTTATTTGCCGGAAAGCTTTAATAACTGTCATAGGGTTTATATGTTTAAACTTAAAATAATATCAAAATTATCACTCTACGTTAAGTATTTTAGGAGTTATTCTCACTTGAACATAACCCTTCCTTAGCGCATGTACCACCAATGTTACAGAAGCTGCATTCTTTGGGCGAGCTAAACCGTTTCAACGTGAATTTATAAGCTGGCATTATTAACCACCATGTAAATGATCCCAACGAATCACCATTAAACTGAAGTAATAAATTTTTTGTTTACTCTATGAAAAAAAAATCTTTGAATAAATTCAAAAAATGGGCCATTTCAGTTTATGGGTGATTCGTTGGGATCATTTCCATGGTGGTTAATAATTACAGGTCATAAATTTACACTGAAACGATTTAGCTCGCCCAAAGAATGCGACACCTGTATTATTGGTGTACATTCGCTAAGGAAGGGTTATGTTCAAGTAAGAATAACTCCTAAAGTACTTGACGTAGAGAAATAATTTTGATACCATTTTATAGCCTAACTCAAATACTTTTAACTTAATGCAAACTTCTAAGCAAAATACAGGGGTACTTTTCGTGCTAGAGTATAAAATGTGAAAATATTCAGTAATTTTTGTGTATAATTTCGTGTTTGCCCACATTTTTTGCTTCTTTTTACATATTATTTAGAAAACTTTCGCAAGTTTTTGAAAAGCTTTAACATTTAACTTTGCAATAAAGTCATTTGCATGTATGTAGGTCTCTTGGATTTAAAGTTATTTGCATTTTATTGTACATACCCGAGTTTGACAAATCAAAAAACTAAAATGGCCGCCATTCGCGAGGTGTTGGAGTAAGAATTTTTTTAAAAGCAGTTTTGTCGATGAAAATGAATCTATAATATCCCCTTCAAGTATCGCTAACTCGTGTCCGGACACACTGTATATCACGTGTTTCCTTTTGATTCACTTCGAATGGAAATAAGTATTATAGCTACGATTTAAAATAATCTACTGACCCCAACTTCACAAATTCTACATATCAGCTAAAATGTATTGCTTGGCTCTTTCGTTGCTTCAGAAACTAAATATTCGCATCCCCTTCACGACGGTAGCGAAACGTCACCGTTTCGCCATACATTTTAGCTGATAATGTAGAATTTGTGAAGTTCGGGTCGGTAGAGTTAGGCCGTGTAGATTCAGAAGTTTGGCTTAACATGAGATCTGATATCTTTTTCACAGGCCAAATATTATGTGGTCGTCTTGGCAACATTTTGCATGAAATGGTTTTGGTGGGATAAGTATTATAACTACGATTTAAAATAATAAGTACCAACCTATGTCAATCTGTCAAATTTCTTTAAAACGATTTTCAACTTTATTACAAAAGTTGAAGGTTCATGTGCGATTGGGAAAAGTCAAAATGATGTGCTGTATCTGTACGGTGGCCTATACATCAAGCTATACAAAACCAGTTTGTCTTGGCCTCGCTTTGTATGATCTTTTCACACAATTAAAGGTCAGCTTATACTGGTTTTGCATAGCTTGATGTACAGTCGATTGCTGATTGTTGATTGGCCGTTCGACATTGAGCTATTTTTTTATAAAGGGTTTTATTTTTAGTGGCAAGGTTCAAGGAATAAGATTTTTCATACAATATCAACTTTAATACCCTATTTGAACGCCTCAGGGGTAGAATTTCCAAAAATCCTTCCTTCATACATCTGTTTTTTTTATATTTCAGGATTGGTTTCATGGTAAAAAATGATTAAATTAAAATAGGTGAAATACAATACCGTGCTATTACAGAGTTCAAGCCACTGATCGCGGGACTTTCTCTATATTATGGATATTCGGCGGATATGAGGACTCATTTGATGATTTTACCACAACAAAAAAAGAGTTCAAGCTACAGCGTCATACATAATAAAAAGAAAAAAGTCATGTTCTAACAACACTCGTTCAATCAATTCGTTAGTCACTAACTATTTTTGACATCTGTTAAAAAAAAGAAAACAATTCGTAATCCCTCGTGCTTCTATTGTCACAATTCATGATGACATAAACACGTGTCACACAATAGTGACACACTATAAAAATGCAATATATGTGTATTACACTTTAAAATGACACCTAAATCTAATTTATACCGAAAAGTTTTCTTAAAAACCGAATTTTCCAAATTTTTCACAGTCGTAACCTGTCGACGATAAAATTTGTCTATGAAAACAGCGTAAAGTAAGGAATTTTTAGTGCTAGCAACATCGTTTAGTGGTAAAATTAATGTGTTTGGTTAAATAAATATACTTTTGTGTTTTTATTTTAGAGCACATTTTGAGATTAAAGAGCATTTTTACCGTTTTTTTAATGATTTGGTTAACTGTTACTGAAACCCCAACTTCCTGTAGGTTAACTGAAAGTAGTTCTAAATAAACTGTTTTATGATGAGAAACCTGACTATTTTCCGGTTTTAATTCTTTGTGAATGTTATGCGTCTCCGTTCATCATCAACATTCATATTTGGCTTAGCATTTTCCAACTATATTGGGGTCGGCTTCCACTTTAACTAGATGCAACTGAATTTCAGTATTTTTAATGGAGCAATTGCCTATCTTACCTCTACATCGTAATTAGTACTGGGTACTACGATACATCTGGATTAAACTGGAATGGAAGGAAACCACAATATATTTCAAGAAGTCTAAACAAATCATGATAGTGTCAATGCAATATGCAGGGTTACTTGTAAATCATTAACAACCTACAAAAAAAATTTATGTGTTTCATACAAAATGTGTAATATTTTTCCATTGACAATTTCAAACACCTGTTTTTTTTTATCTTTCAGGGTTGGTTTCATAGTAAAAATTGTTTAAAACCTATACTACTGTAATTTCAACCCATGAAAGGTTAATAATGTTTTACAAATAACCCTGTATTGTCACTTTTCTGTCACTATTTTCTAACTCTGTCTTTGTCGCATGATTATAAATACTTGAATCAGCTGCCAATTCAAAAGTACCTGTAATTGACCTAGTTCAAATAAATGATTTGATGTGTAAACCCAATCAAAACAAATAGTTTCACTAACACTGCATCCAAAATCCACGTTCACTAAAATAATATTTCATCTGCAATTAAATTAATTTACTCCAGGTGCCCATTAAAATAATATTGTCATTAAGGTTACATGACATTTTCATAATTACGTGTCACTTTCACATAAATAAACGTCAGAAATTAAAATGGACTGTTTGTCTGTCTGTCTGTATGTTTTGTATATTCGTGATGACACGACCGTGAGATATAAACATGTAGTGAAATTCTGTATAGAATGTTGCCTGGACAGCTGTGTTCAGCTTAATAATGTAGTCGGTTGAAACAGTTGAAATTCAGTGAACGTGACCCTGGAAAGCAAAAGGCAATTGAAGAAATATGGTAGATTTTTAGTCAGTATGAGTCCAACAGTCTCTCACCACACCCAGGGTTTTAACATTTTGATGATTTCACCATCCGAAAAAATGGTCTATACATATACAGGTTACGGTTCATAAATCGATTGCTATCTCGAAGTCATGTGCGTCGAGTCTGATATCTAAACATCCAACGACATGGTTGCAATGAAGTTCTAACACTTCTGTTAAAAAAGGGTCTATTAATCTACAGTACGGTCCGTAAATCGATTGTCATCTCGTAGTCATGTGCATGAAGGCTGATAACTTAGAGAAACATCCAACGACCTGATTACTATGAAGTTCCAACACTCCTGTTAAAAAGTGTCTATACATCTACAGTACGGTCCATAAATCGTTTATCATCTTGAAGTCACGAGCTTCTTGGCTGATAACTAAGAGATAGAATCCAAAGACGTGCTTGCGACGAAGTTCCAAGACTCTGTTAAATACATGGAATGTATAAACATTTGAGCAAGAAAAAAATATGTCACAACATTATAATATTAGCCAGAAGATTATTTTTATAATTGTGAATGTTTTAAAAGCATACGATTAGTTACAGAGTTTAAAATAGAGTTGGTATGAGTATTAATATTACATTTTTTTTTGTCACAAACTGTCTTGTAGCCAAAGTAGCCATTTGTAAAAGTATTCGTGTGTAAAATAGAAAATATTTTAGATTTTTTTGTGAAACCTTTTTTTTGGAGGAAATATTTTGTAGCCAAGTCATGTTTTTCATTTTCCGGGGTAAGGCTGCGTTTCCACCAGAGATGTGCGATGGAAATGTGTCGTGCGAGGATGTCTAGCTGTGCTGTGAAAATGTGTGGGCGTTTCTACCAAAGCTGTGCGATGAAAATGTGCCTACGAGGATGTGTAGCGGAGCTAATCTGTGGTGCGAGGATGCGTTGCGAAGCTGTGAAATGTGTCGACGAGGGTGCGGTGTAGTGGGAGCGGAGACACAACACATCCCTCGCAACACATCCCACTCACACATTCCTCGTACACATCCCTCGCAACACATCCCTCGCACACATCCCTCGTACACATCCCTCGCACACATCCCTCGCTTGTTTTTTGTTTCCACCAGAGCTGTGCCGACCGAGGCGAGGTAAATGAAGCGACTATTGGTTCTTTACAAACACATCCCTCGCTACGCATCCTCGCACATCTCTGGTGGAAACGCAGCCTTACAAGGACTTAGTTGTACACTCTATGTATGTTATTAATATGTAGTATGATAAATTAAGTTTTCCTTCGTATTTAAGTGTACCTGTGTGTATTTGAAGTGAACTTAACATACTTTTTAACACTTACAAAAAGAGGGTAGTT
This sequence comes from Agrotis exclamationis, assembly GCA_950005045.1. NCBI lineage: Eukaryota > Metazoa > Arthropoda > Insecta > Lepidoptera > Noctuidae > Agrotis > Agrotis exclamationis. Next base: position 12,011,614 of record OX465443.1, read on the forward strand.
GAAAGTTACCGCTATGCTTGTGTGTGTGTGTGTGTTTCTGTGGCACCGTAGCTTTTAAATGGGTGAACCGATTCAATGGCGAGTTTCTTATCTATATAGGTATAATACAAGACTTGTTTTTATTTAAACTGTTGGGCTGGCTGCCTGAGTTCGAACCCAAGATACGTAAAACGAAGTTAGTTACCACTGCACCACTATATATCTACAGGGTGATTTGTTATTCGATGCGGTCCTTGAAATGGGTGATACTAGACCTTATTTGCAACAATTTTAACCCCGACAACATGGGGTCGAAACTGACTTGTTTTGGAGATATCGAACTTTAAAGGTTTTTCGAAAAATGTCTACCTCTCCATCATTAAGTGCTTATTGTTAGAAAGTAACGATAGTCACCACTTAGAATTTATACTTTTCTGATAGAATATGAACGACTGAATCTAGTGAATACAAGTTTGTTATAAAACTAATCATATCTTGGGAAATTAAGTGTCATAAAGTTTCTGTTTTGAAGTTTCTGAAAACTTCCCTTATGTTTCAAAGCATATTTAAAAAAATAAATGTATGACACTTGGTTTACAAATTACAGGAAAAACTTTCTTGTCTCATTACCTTTCCAAAATGGTGCCACAGTACCTACTTTTAGTTAGTGTCTGACCAGAAAATTAGGGTTGTTACTGACAAGGTAGTAAATCAACGAAAATTGGTTGTAAAGTTTTTTCGACCCAACATTTTTTTTCTGTGGTTTTTGTCCAAACTGTTATCTGATATTAGCTTTTTGAGTCAATGCGCTAAATCTTTGTCGATGACATCAGGCAAAATCGCGCTTTATCTGGAGTATTTTTACCTGTCCTACAAGTAGGGTGACCCAACTTTTATGCACGCCAGTTTAGTTTTTTTTTTGCGAAACCAGAGCTTTTAAACATTCCGTCATTGTACTTATGTTTCAAGTAGCTGTTTTAAATGGAAGAAAATTGATGGTTTGTCTATCTGGTCCATAGGTAAAATACTCCAAATAAAAACCGACTTTGCCTGATATGATTATGTAATTACGGCCAGGAATAAGCGCATTGACTCAAAAAACTAATATTAGATAGCAGTTTGGACAAAAACCACTGAAAGAACAAGTTGGGTCGAAAAAACATTGCAACCGATTTTCGTTGATTTACTACCTTGTCAGTAACAACCCTAATTTTCTGGTCAGACACTAACTAAAAGTAGGTACTGTGGCACCATTTTAGAAAGGTAATGAGACAAGAAAGTTTTTCCTATAATTTGTAAACCAAGTGTCATACATTTATTTTTTTAAATATGCTTTGAAACACAAGGGAAGTTTTCAGAAACTTCAAAACAGAAACTTTATGACACTTAATTTCCCAAGATATGATTAGTTTTATAACAAACTTGTATTCACTAGATTCAGTCGTTCATATTCTATCAGAAAAGTATAAATTCTAAGTGGTGACTATCGTTACTTTCTAACAATAAGCACTTAATGATGGAGAGGTAGAAATTTTTCGAAAAACCTTTAAAGTTCGATATCTCCAAAACCAGTCAGTTTAGACCCCATGTTGTCGGGATTAAAATTGTTGCAAATAAGGTCTAGTATCACCCATTTCAAGGACCGCATCGAATAACAAATCACCCTGTATATATGCACACTTTGTGTTTAAAATGATAAAATCATAACAATTACCCTTTACGTTCTAGGTTACCTATTTAGACAATCCAGCAGGCGTAGCATGGCGCCGTAGAAAGGGGTTTTGTCGACGGAAGAAAAGACAAAATGACAGAAAGTAGAAATATTTTTAGCGTTTTAAGCATGGTAATGTAAAAAATATAGAAAATAAACGTTCTATTCTTCAATAGTGTACGAATGGTGTCATATTTATGCAAAAAAACAGTCGATTTATATAGAAATAACTTTGTCTATTCTTGGTAGAATAGAGATAGAAACGCCATGCTACGCATGCTGCAACCCCACCTGTAGATACTAAAAAGTGCAAGTTAAATACAAACACTTGTCGAAATGAAATTACTTGCGCCAATTGCAATGTAAACGGACATTTTTATCGGTAGCGAAACCGTGAAATATCACGTTATACAGATCAATCGGATATTTAAATTGTTCTTTACTAAACTAATATTGCTTAATTATTCAATAACTAGCTTCTTTCTACGGCTTCACTCGCGTCTTAGTCTGAGATTATCCCAATATAACACTTTACGAGGATAAGAAAGATCCTGTCCCAACCCATATTTTAATTTCTTTATTTATTTTCGCCAAATTATATCGATATCCGTAAAGCGAAGAGAAGACGCTGGGGTCACGGGACTCTCTTAAAAGGGAAACGAGGTCCTGCCACGCAATGAGGTATGGAAGGATCAGGGTGGGTTTTAGTCTTTCAAATCAGACAGCCCCTTTTGCTCTACCCAGAGAAGGTGGACTCATTGAATGATTTTCCACCACAAAATAATGGCTTTATCCAGGTCATGGTCTATCCAAAATGCGCCTTTTTGGCACAAACAAGCCGTGAGGCACACGGTTCCTATTGCATTTTTCCTTATTTTATTTCTTTGTGCTTTGTGAAAATGTTGTGTGTCTTAGTTTGTGTCCAATTAACGTATTTTCTTTCCTTCTGTCTTGCTATCCTTATCAAAATTTCACCAAAAATCCGTTCAGCCATTTAGCCGTAAAGACGTGACAAACAAACAAATTTACTTTCACAATGTAAGTTCAGTTATTTTCACATAGCAACTAAGTTTAAAAGTTTTTTTTAAATTCTTTTGTAACTTATTTGTTAACAATTTTAAACTAGTAAGGATAATTGAGAAATAAACGGTATTTGGGTGCTTGAATCGGTTTTTTACCGATTCGTTCTGTCACGATTTGATAGAAGCTGAACAAATTGATAGAAATATTTTTAGCTAGCTCATTTTCTTACTGGCAAACCAAACGTTAGTCGGGTTATAGAATGGTGCATACTTATTTACTTTATGCTATCTGCCTGGCCTTTTTTTTTTTAACGTGGTAAAATCATCAAATGAGTCCTCCCACCCCGAGCAGGGCGGGAGGGACTGTCAGACTTGTACTGACTAAAATCCACGGTGTCCTTCAATAGCCCTTTATGTTCCGGGGTCACGGAATGAGATAAGTCTCGCGACCCCGGCAGGCTTTGGCCCTCTAGAGGGGGGCCCCGTCATCTTGCTGACGCTCTTTGAGGCGCGCGTGGAACACACCGCGCCGTCGACCCGGGCATGGTCCATGGCCGGGCAGCAAGTTGCCCATTAGTCGTAGCCCGCATGCCCGCGCCTACGGTGGTCGGAGATCGTCTTGCGACGTCCGTCGCCGTGGGCGTCCACCACCGCGGGGATAACCTGTCTAGCCTTTTCCCAACTATATTGAGGTCGGCTTCCAGTCAAACCAGATGCAGCTGGATATCAGTATTTTACATGGAGTGATTACCTATCGAACCTCCACAACCCAGTAACTGGGTAATACGATACCCTATGGTAAGACTGGTTGTCAGACTTTAGAGCTTCCGACTAACAACAACGACTGTCAGAGATCTACAAATGACAGTCGGGACCAACGCCAACGGCTCTACGTACCGAGGCAGAGAGAGATATTGCTATAATTTCGAATGTAAAGCCTCATTTAGACAGGAAAAGAACTTGCATGCAAGTACGATTACATTGCAGTATTTATTTGAACAACTGAATTAATTGTCCCTCAATAGTCCGCAATGTAACGCAACTTGCATGAAATGTTTTGCATCTTCTAAATATGGCTTAACTATTTCTATTTGTCTGTTACATTTTACCGTAAAGATTCAACGAATTTAAAATACTTATTCAATGTTTGCCAGTTCTAGAAAATCATCAGTTTTTGTATTTCAGAGCGAAATAACATATCATTATCTTCTAAGATCCTTAATACCAGCATTCAACAAAGAAGTACAGATTTCCTTTAAAAAGTAAACACAAAAGATTTCATAATATTGTTTTCATTTCACCTCAAAACACTTACAATTTAATCATCTAAGCCATAAACATCACTCTGTATATAGATATAGATCACCCTGTATCTAGATATTACATCTGCCGTATGATATTTTGCGTAAGAGCATCGTCGAGGGCGATTTTAATTTAATTCTGGAAACTGGAGCAGATTTCCAAGATATGTGCACACATGTATCTACAGAGAAACGCTACTTTAAGATTTTACCTATTTAAATGTTTGTCAAGATTTTTGTTGATATTCCTACCTATAATTATAATTAAAGAAAATAAGTTGGACTTAATTTTTTAAGGTTTTCGTGAAAGGAGAAATCTGTCGTCACAAGTTGGAAAATAAGGGTTTTTTTTTCATTTTCATTGAAAGAAAAACTCATTTTTTGATAAATAAAAAAGAACCTTTAAATTAGCAAAATCATAGAGAAAGAACTACTCGTAATAAACCTATGCAGTATTTTTGAAAATATTTTGTTTTCACATTATTTATGGACGTAACAGTCAATAAAAAAAAATATTTTGTGTACATGAACTTTAGTGACAGATAAATGTCCTTATTACCTTTATGAACATTTAATAACTGTCACTAAAGTTCATTCCTTACTACAAAAGAACTTAATCTAGTTTCAAGGAAACGTTTAAATGTAATTTTATTTAAAAAATAAATTCTCGGTCTGATCCTGGATCCGAGTCTAAACGTCATTTTCAAATGAAACCCTTAAAATTTTCAAAGGACAACGGTTTAAAAACTGCTCATCATCACGGACCAAAAATTAAAATAAACCATCTTCTATATTACCTTCCCAACATATATGATTTATGTTCCGTGATTGAAATAGTGGAGTATTTCAATTACTAAACACAAATCACATTCACAAAGTGACAGCTCCATTAGAGTGGAGTAGTGGACCATCGCAGTCATATTCTCCGAGACTTCAAATCCAGAGACTAAAATCTAAGTGTTCATTTGACAAATGTGCTCTATATTTCTGGCTGGATGTACTTACGTCATTCTTCTTTATGACTGATGCATGTTTTGACGAGAAAATATTTCAAGGATAGCGGCTGGGTTCCGTGGTTTGAATTTGATTTAGAGTCGCACTTTGAATTCCTATTTTACATTGTTGGATGTATTTTGGTGGTGTTACTTCGGTAAGTATGTGGTGTTAATTTGATGGATGCGTTGCTGTGTTTGATGCTTATTGTTGTTAAAATGATGTAGGTATGTGTTTTGGCATGAACTTGGACTCAACCCTCAGTATTATTCTCTAAGGCAGCGATTCCCATTTGCAGGGAATTCGCGACCCGGTACCGGGCCATGAAAATACAATACCGGGTCGCAAGTCTTTTTACAATTAATCAACGTGTATTGTTTTACCTAATGGGTTAACTAAGTTTTAAGTACAATTGGATTTAACACTTTCAGCGGAGCATCTGGGTATTCAAATGTTTGTTGCGCGGCGCACTATTTTCTCATACAAAATAAATGACGATTAGTGACGTTCTGTTTTTCATACAACCAAAGATAATAAATGAAATGTGACACAAACCGTTACTACACGTCGACGTTTATCCACGTAAAGTGCACAAAAAAACTAACCTGGAGTGGCGCTAGCAGTCCCAAAATTTAAAGTGATACGGCGCGATGACGTAGCTTGAAGGAATTTGTATAAGCCTCAGCCGTTTATACACGTTCTTTGAAGAAAGACATATTTTTTTCTGCCGTGATTAAACGTTGTGTCAAATAGCGTTTATCAAATTTTACGTATTAAAACGTTGCTCCGCTGAAAGTGTTAAAAATATTAAGTTGGTCACGAAGAGGTGATATGAAAATTACCGGGCCATGGCAGAAGAATGTTTGGGAAACACTGCTCTAAAGGACGCAGCGTCGAAACCTGTCTTTAATTTTTAACTTTATACAGCGGCTATTGAGAATAGCGTTACTGGACCTCGGTGGTTCATACCTCAGTAGTTTATTTATCGTGGTAAAATAAAAGCCGTCAGACTTGTACTGACTAAAATCCACAGGGATCCTTCAATCGCCCTTTACGTTCCAGGGTTACCTGATAAGTCCCTTGACCAATAATTTTAACTTAAAACGGAATATGTATGCCATTGTAAATATTTTAAGTTGACTAAGGGCTGATTTTCAATAGTCAGATAACTTTTATCGGAGGAATAAAATAGCAATTTGACATATTATTAATTATTTTCTATAGATAAGCCATTTTTATTACTCAGATAAAAGTTATCTGACTATTGAAAAATCAGCCCTAAAACAGGTAGTTTTTGATACAAATAAGCTACTCTATTCCTGACGATTGAGGTATAGTGGCTGTAGTTCTTTTGTTAATTCGGTTGACCGGAATATACAAGATTGCGAGGCAGCTGCAAGTGCTATAATGCTAGAACGCATGTTCGTTATTGCATGTCAAATTAAGATCAAAGGATTTGCTAATGAGTAATTCCAAAATTTCCTTGATTATTCGCATTATGCTCTACAGTGTTTGAGTGACGTTACACACAACCTCTCGCAATTGACTGAATTGTAAACTAAAATCATCATAAACACTGAAATCATGAGTAGTATAAGGACTAGATATATCCTCGTGTATTATGGAATAAACAATGTATGATATATTAAGATGGTAGGAAAACTTTTGTCCTAACTCACATAAAGGACCAAGGTTTTATGACCATGTAAATATTTTTTTGTCCTACGAGAGACTAAAGGCCCATTTCCACGCTGTAAGAACTTGCAAGCTCGGGCACGCCGCAATCGCGGCGGTAAGACCCCTCTTTGAGGAGTGGCTGGAGAGGCGTCACGGCGTCCTCACCTTCCGCCTGACGCAGGTCCTCACCGGACACGGATGTTTCGGGAGGTTCCTGTGTGTTATGGGCAAGGACGAAACGCCTGGGTGTCACCACTGCGAGGATCGTCCGGAGGACACGGTGGAGCATACGGTGCAGGACTGCCCCGCTTGGGCAAAGCACCGCCGTGTTCTCACGGAGGCGATAGGCGGCGACCTCTCGCGCCCAGCATTGGTCGGGGCCATGCTGCGGGGCGAGACGGAATGGGAGGCGGTCGCCTCCTTCTGCGAAGCAGTAGGATGCTAGCAAAGGAGGAGGCGGAACGCGTGAGGGAGGGGACAGCGTCCACCTCACGACCCAGCCGCCGCGGGAGACGCCCACGGCAACGGACGTCGCAAGACGATCTCCGGCCACCGTAGGCGCGGGCATGCGGGCGGCGAGTAATGGGTGACTCGCCGTCCGATCATGGACCATGCCCGGGTCAACGGCGCGTTGTGTTCCACGCGCGCCTCAAAGAGCTGCCAGCAAACTGACGGGGCCCCCTAAGAGGGCCGGAGCCTGCCGGGATCGCGGGATTGTCTCACTAGGTAACCGTGACCCTGGTACATAAAGGGCTATTGAAGGAACACCGTGGATTTTAGTCCGTACAAGTCTGACAGTCCCTCCCGCCCCACCCTGGGCGGGAGGACTCATTTTTTGATGATTTTAACGCGCAAAAAAAAGGCCCATTTACACGCTGCAAGAACTTGCAAGCAAGTTAGACTACACTGCGTTAAAACGGTAAAACTTAAATCGCCTAAAATAATGAGTCAGTAATGCTGATAACTCTTTAAAGACGGGAGACTAAAAAACGCGCCAAAAACTAGTGTCTGGCCCGTATCAGCCCCCCTAGCCAAGTCACAACAAGTCTTAAACGATAATCGTAAACACTCGGTACTCCCCAATAGATTTTCAACTTTATAGCGTAGATCCTAAAGTTGAAAATCTATTAAAGCCTACACAGCGTTTGCGTTTATCGTTTGTTCGGACGGGGTTCGAACCTACGACCTACAACTCGTAAGTCGAGGCCGATACCACTGGGCCACCACGGCTCTTAGGACTTATAAATGCGTAAAATGCGTATGTATTTTTATCTACTCTCATATCGTTAAATTCAAAATAAAAAACTCAAAACGACTTTACAAATGAAATTAAAAAAAAAACATTATGACACTATTTCTCTAACAAAATAATGTTATAATAAATTTTTTTTTCATTGCGTTACAGATTACAGATCAAAGATACAACAATTAATTTTTTTATCTGTGGCTGCGCGCGCTTTGGCGCATGCGCGGTGATAACGGGAATTTTGGCGCTATAATACGTTTGTGTACTGTGTTAATCTTTATCTTTTATTTGATATGTTCGTGTTCAATGAGAGTAGATAAAGTAGTGTATGAAACTGCACATAACTAGGTATTACTCGTATGTACTATCGCCCAATGTATATACTGACCCCCGTAAAGACTATTTCTGCTTGCAGAGTTATAACTTTCACTTCCTAGGCCCTTTGTTTTGATATTCATAAAAAAGGGTCATCCATTTCATAAAAAAGGTGGCCAGTTCACAGATGTACTGCGCACGTGATTTTGTTTTAAACGTGAGCAGAGATTACATTGTTCGATAGTACCCGTTTCATAAACTACTATTATTGCTATTTCAAGGCAATAGGATCAAGTTTTTCGTCCTAATTTATTTAGTTACTTCCACAAAACCAGTTTAAAAATTCTTAGGTTAGACGTTGCATAAACTACTGAATTAATTATCTTACTTTACATGAATGACACAGATAATAATCTACGTTTTATATAATAAGAATGTATAAACTTCCGGAGCGTCTCCCAGTTTTAAAATCAAGATGTAGGCAGTTCTAAATCGAGAACCCTAATGTGTTTTATACGACATCAAATCTTCAATCTCACTCACCATTTCAATACAATATTTTTAAGAATTCACACGTTATATTTCTTGTTTTGATTTCAGTTCAAATTTTGTCCAAGAAAGACTTATTTTCATATAAGATTTTAATCAAATTATTAATATAACTATTATACTAATGAAGATGGACTTCCTAACCTAACTTATATTTTTCTCCTAAGTAACATTATAAACTGCCCGGGTCGACGGCGCGTTGTGTTCCACGCGCGCCTCAAAGAGCGTCAGCATAATGACGGGGCGGCCTCTAGAGGGCCAAAGCCTGCCGGGGTCGCGGGACATATCTCATTACCGTGACCCCGGAACATAAAGGGCTATTGAAGGACACCGTGGATTTTAGTCAGTACAAGTCTGACAGTACAGACGAGCCCTGCCCGGGGTGGGAGGACTCATTTGGTGATTTTACCACGCTAAAAAAAAAGTAACATTATAAACTAATAAATGAAATTAAGTTTGTTACATTTTTGTGTGTGTTTATCGTGAAATCCCTTTTCACGTTTACACGATAAACAAGCAAACTTATTTTTATATTAGTTCTAGTGCTTCTTAGCTAGTATCACATTAGCGACCCCTAAAATTACAAAAATAATAATCTACCACGAGAAACTAAGAAAATTTACTTATTTATTTAAATAAAAGTCGAAGCATTGAGGTCCGATACCGCAAGAACGACGCCACAATGTAACAAGGCTTCACGAAAATAGTTCCTCCATACACGTGCTGTTAAACCTCGTGACCATGGCACCCACATCAACACCACCCAAAATATATGTACAAATCCCGAATAAAAATAATATATTCAAAGAAAAACTTAACATGTGGCAATGGCGTCGATATATTAGCCAAGCAAGCAGAAATAATCAGGGACATAGATTGTAGAGGCGATCAGCCAAGAATGTAGCCACCAAATTACATATCCGTTATGTATATTATAATAAATAACGTGTATATAACAACGTGTGACGTCGGTCATATAAATCTGGCGAAGGTGACGGGTTAGGAACTGGTTGACAGGAATTTCTGGTGTTTTGAAGCATCGTGCTAGCTTCGATGGAATTTGGAGTTTGGAATTTGCGGAGGTGGTAGTCTTGTCTGGGTATGAATGGAGAATAAGTACAGTAACAGCCTAAAGGCCCCATTACACGCTCCAAGAACTTGCATGCAAGTTGAATGCAAGTTTGATTACATTGCGTGCTATGAATGGACAATAAATTCGGTTGATCAAACAAATACCGCAATGTAGTAAACTTTGCATGCAATTTCTTGCATGTCTAAATTAGGCTTTAGTTATTTGATATAACTAGTAATTTCAGCAATAGTGATAGATAATATTTGATTTTTAATTTATAAGAGAATAATAAAGTGAAGGATAGTGGGATAGCAACAGCCAAAATGCTAAAATTTGTCTTAATATTAGTTATCAAAAAGGAAATAAAACTAAAATGTACAATGTGTGTGGTGTATGGCCTAAGTTCGTTCACTCCCTAAAATAACCGAGAGATGGTTACTACTACTTTCTAACCACCCCAAGGACGTATTTGTATCACTTACAGCCACTCAATACTTAAAGAAACCAAGCATTAAAAACGTATCACATAGTTAAAAGATATGTCAAAAGCATGTAATAGAAAGACACTTCTTGTAAATTAACAGCAAGTTTTCACTCAACCGTCAAAGTCTCATGACTATTTCAATGTCTCCCGGAAGACATCAACACTCATTTCTGACTACAAACATCCACAACTGATGTTGATCAACTGTGTCATAAACAACCTGAACATATTGATGTAATATTAACAAGAAGATATCTTTTCCCGCGGTATCTCTGGCGTTATGGTCAGAAATTATAGTTTATTGCCCGTGATACTACCACGGGAAAAAAATTACCCGTGGTACTACCAAGCAATCTAGTCTCACTTATTTTATATTATATTATAGATTAATTATTCAAAGTTCTCTGTTTAATATTCCGTATACCATCTCCTTATTGCTTGGCACTAGTTTTTATTTTTATTTTTCAAAATCGTCATATGAGGCCTCTCGCCCTGTGTGGAGTGGAAAAGAATGTCGGACTCGTACTGACTAAAATCTACCGTGCTCCTTCAATTACCATTTTCATTCCAGGGTCACGGTTAACTGAGAAACGAGGTGAAACGAGTAGTACCACGGGTAAATTAAAATTTCCCGTGGTACTACTAGATTGCTTGGTAGTACCACGGGTAATTTTTTTTTCCCGTGGTACTACTGGTAGTACAACGGGTAGTACCACGGGCAATAAACGGAAATTATCTGACACAACCGTCTTCTATGCACTTTGGGACTATCTATGCAATTGGAGCTTTTGTTTTCTTTGAAACAAGCCTGCAACATTGAAACACATTAAGACTCCTGAAAGCTAGAATCAACAGTAGCAGCCATTTTAAAAGCACTAAGGCAACAAAGCTTAAAGTCCCAGAGAAACTTCAGGGTATTGTAGCTTGCCGAATCAGAGATTCTAAATAATATCCCCTCAAACATCTAAGTAACAAATCAGTCTGTAACCTTCCTACTGAAGATGCTAGTGCCAGTGCTAAAACTCAGCACTTCGAGAAGGAATCAAAATGAAAGCCCAATGCGAGTTGACAGATGTCACATGTCTTCAAATTTTTGGTTCTAGAACATGCCGGTTTCCTTCACGGTTTAAGAACAGATCTGATGAAAAAAAAAAAGAAAGCAAACTTCTTCCAATGATTTGAACCCACAACTAATAAAATAGTGGATAAGTTGATGCTATTGTAACTTGCCTACCAAGCAGGACGCTATACTGGATTAAAACATGTTTACATTGATCCAGAGGCAATCCAGCGCTGAAATCCGGTGACATTGGATCCAGTTACTGGATCAATGTAAATTAACCTGATCTATGAGAAAATTGATATTCACGTCAATAAGTAAGGTAAGGAAGATAAGGTTCGATTATGTTTGCATGAATGTCAAATATGTATAATTGGGTCACGGCAATTGTTAAATATCTATATTTTAGAGTATAATATTATGTCTAATTAAGGTCTAAAATTACATAACCTTCTAATTGTAAATAAATACATCCCTTAGGGCTGATTTTTCAATAGTCAGAGAACTTTTATCTGAGGAGTAAAAATGGCGGTTTGACAGGCTTATCTATAGAAAATATGTCAAACTGCTATTTTTATTCCTCAGATAAAAGTTATCTGACTATTGAAAAATCAGCCCTTGATATTATAAATGTAAAAGGTAGTAAAATAGGTTATAATCTGGAATAAAAGCCGTTTTCTTCTTCAAGAGGGCAACGCCGCGGACTTCAGATACTTCTAATTTATATCAAAGAAACTGCGACACAATTTTAATGAAGAACAGCCATGAAATTGATCAAACACACTTGCAAACATTTGTCAGTAATTTTAATTTACTTCAATGTATGTTGAATTCGAAACAGGTGTTTGATGTTGACCTAAATTGTTAATATAATCTGACTATCAAGTCAATGGTGCTGGGTTTTGAGGTGTTGGCTCCTGGACTAACTAGATAGGTCAGGAGTTGTATATTATCAGAATATAAAGTGACTGCCTTCTAACTTAATTAAAATGTTATAAGTTTGACAAAGATCAGTTGGTTTGACAATATGACTAAGTAGGAGTTATGATCTGCTCTAAACAAATTATGTTGAAATCGTTTCCCAGTGTAATTGAATAAAGTTGAATACCAGTATTACTGAAAAGAGCAAAATCATAGTTTCACCACACTAACTGAAAATATAAAGTTTATTTTAATTCACCCTAATATTTTCCGGTTATCCAAAAATAAAGAAAGGTAGGGGAAAGGTGTACGAGATGATCCACTTAAGGGAGATTGCTTGTAGATCAAATGATATTCTACTTAGCGCGAATGTAAATACGTATATACATAGTAAATTTATTTATCTTATTGTTCTCATACTCAAAATTTTAATTTTTTAGATGTTTTACTATTAAAAAAACACATTTTTAAAACGTTGTCAAAGGATCATCTTGTACACCCCGGTGTCCAAGATGATCCTTGCGATAGGGGCAAGATGATCCCAGGATCCAGGAAGAGAATTATCTAAATAAAACCATAATCTGGGTTTGTTTTTCACAGCCACTTTATTGTTGACTTTAGCTCGCCTTTTTAGTGACTTTACTGGCACCCCAAACAGTTTATTTGCTGTGCTATATGGCATGCTAATTTAACAGCATGCAGCGCTTAGATCATGGAGTCTTCCGACCACAACCGGCGTTTGGTTATTTTGTTATAATTACGAGGCATAGTCTAAAACAAAATAATGTATTTTTTGTTATTATTTAAATTTTTTACATTTTTTTAATAATATGCAGGCTGTTCTTATAAATTAAGTCATATTTATTAGAAAAATACATAAACTAAAACATAATAATATACGAATTGTTAAAAATATCCCCTTATTAGTAGGTATGTTACCAGTGAACAAGAAGATCCGTGGGGATCATCTTGTACACCGGTAACATAATCATCTTGCCCCAACATTAACTTTTTTATTCAATGTTCGATAACTTAAACTATGTGGTTTAAACTGTTACCATGCTTTTAAAAAAACAAAATAGAGCAATATACAAAGCTAACTAATGCAACAGCCTAGTAATAAAGTACCTAGAACCAATTAGACATAGACTTCAAGTCAAGCTTACCTTAGATCAAAGTCACGGAATATTTGTTTTTATTCTCAAAAAATTTGATTGTCACTCTCGACACCATTACTTTTGACTGAGGCGGGAGAATATCGGGGACTACATTTTACCAATAAAAACAACTAGATGACGCTACTGGCTTCGTTGCAATTTAAAAGGATCATCTTCCCTCAACGGATCATCTCGTACACCTTTCCCCTACGTTTGTCTATGTAGTAATGTCCACTTTAGTTTACTCAATTAATTTACAATAAACCAATTAAAAATCACTAATCAGCTAGAGAATTATACGAATATTGTAATGATAGGTAAAGACAAAATTCTAAAAGACATTTTTTTTTAGTTTCTTGCCGATTCTTCTTCAAAGAAAACTACTAATAAACCGTCCATAAAAATATAGAAGTATTATAAGTGCCCATGAACGTGCGAACGTGAAATAAAACATTTTTTATTGTTACTTAAATCTTTTATAAAAAAATCAAAATCGTTGACTTTCTTTTTCAATTACTTGCCTCCTTAGAAGCAAAAACTTAAAAAAAAGTCAACTCATTGACAACAGGATCATACCTACTTCTATATCAGAAAATTATAGATCTAATCATCCAATAATCCTTCAAAATAAATAAATATATCCTAGATACATAATTCTAATCCACATCTTCAATCTCTCAACAAGCCAAGTCAAAAAGGTTGAAGACCTTGGCAGGGTAATTAGAAGTCCCGCTCTAATTACTAAGACTGGCGTTAATATTTCTGGCCAGCACCTATCATTGAAATGGGTGTAATGAGAATAACGACGTGTAATATCACTTGGCACTATGGATTAAATTTTCATAAACGAGCCAAGCAAAGCTTGGGAGAAATTCCAAAATTTCATTTCGGAAAATTAATTTTTCAAATTTTTCATAAATTTTTGTAAGTAACTGATTAAAAGCTGAAATAATTTAATAATTGATAAAGTATTTCTAATTAATTAATAATAATTAAATTACTTGTAGTATAAGACAAAAGGAAACGATAAATTATGTTTTATTACAATGAAAAATTATTTCCGCAAAATATTTTTCAAGTTCAAAGTCCCGCTAAAAATCTCAACTTTTCTGCCAAAAATCTCGTTTTTATCACCTAAAATCTACATAAAAACCGCATATCCTGACAACAATACATTAAAGACTACATACCATCGTTAGGGAATTGTCGTAGCTCGAACATGATTGCTCAACCGCGCCCCTCAAGTGCACTGCGTGATTATACGAACTCAGTGACAAATTGAATTCACGGAAAGCTCAAGTAGTGGGTTACCTAACGCTAACTAAAAATAATCGTCCAGATATTTGGCTCCGCCATCTTTTAAGAAAAAACATAATAAATTCTAAATTATGTTCTATAAAATGACCACAACTGTTCACAGTTATGAGATCTGGAAATAAACGTGGAGTGTGCTGTCGTGGGATTTTTAGTAATATAATACTTTGAGCGGAATTAGTGGAAAGTTGCTGGAGAAATTTTCTGACGCAGACATTTTTTTTTCGTCGTCATTTTTTTCTATTGCGTCAGAGTTGCGTATTTGGATTTTTTGTTATGAATCGATTTAAAATTAGGACGTTTGATGTTTAGAATTTTAGTGTGCTAATTGTGATATTTCGATCGCGTCAATTTTCAGTTTGAACAGTTTTTGATTAGGTTTTTATTTATTTTTCACACTGATTGAAAAACATAATTCAAATTTTATGTCAAAATTAATAACTTAGATTAATCACAAAATCACAAAATGCTAATTAGCAAACAAAAATTAATAAATCATAGTTTTTTTCAACAAAAAAAGCGACTCCATTCATCATTTAGAAATCTCGTAGCACCGAGAAACCGCGTAGCCGTTTCGTAGCACGCTCCCACCAACACTTTGTGTGTCACAATTTAATTATTTCTACTCAAAAATAATTATTCGATAGTGTAGTGTACAAAAGTGGTAGAAAACTTGAAAAAATCGTACTGCCGCCATGAGAACACGGACCGTTTACAATTTACCAACACTTTAAATCACTTTACACTTGTCACTTTAAAAAAAATCTTCAGAATGTACCGTGCGGGGTAACGCGTGCGCGTAGACTAGGCTTCGGGCAGGCCGACGAGTAGAAACGCGAAAATTACGTATTTATATTAAACACTAATTATGTACATATTCCAAGATATTTTTGTCACGATAAATTGAATTATAATCATCGTGTTTTGACGTGTTTTCCGTGATTGTCCTGAAGTACTTTTACTGATTTTTTTTTTCTCCTAAAATTAGTTGGGTGAGGCATTTGGGTAGGACGTATGATTAACCGACTTTGTATGAGAGAGGTTTGACAGTGACGTGTGTGTTACGTGTTGTTTCGAGACGAGTCTCAACTTTGCTGGATTATAGCAATAAATGTGTTATCTGTATTAATGTTTGTCTCGATTCATAGATGCTGGAAATATTCTCTTGTCATTTTATGAATAACTTTTTATTGTTTATTTGGTTCAGGCTACTGAAAAAAAAACTATTGTTTAGTAAATAATTCTTGTTTTGTTTTTGATATAATAAAAAAATGAGACAATTCATAGTAAATAGTAGAATAACATTAGTGTTTTATATATGAGTTTTGAACTTTTTTTAGCCAATATTTTACGGGTCACGACCCTCAGCATTGAGGAAACCGATTCGAGGAGGAGGACCCAATATTTTATTTTTATTTTTGTTTACTATGAAACTAATGATTTTTTATTGTTTGATATTCTACTGTCATTTGATTTTAGAAATTGGTTCCAAGGCAATATTCAAAGGAAATGCAAAGGAAAATATACTTACGATTTTAGATTTATTCATTTAATTAAATCTATTATCATATCCACGTAACTTGGTTAGTACCTATTAAATGGAACAAATGTGCGATTTTCTTTTTACTAGTAAACAGAAAATGTTCACAACTTTTTAAAACCGAAAATTGTTACACACTTTGGAGTTCAGTGGGATTTTACTAAGGCCCGATAAAAGCAGATAAAATTCATATAACATCACGACTGTAATCCCAGGTGTTAGGCAGAGGTCTATTTAATAGCCTATACAAGCTATTGCCCGTAGCTTCGTACGCATTAATTTATGATTTGAAAATCAATACAGGTTGTACTCTGCTTGTAATAATATAAAACATGATTCTAAAGCCATGTGACTAATTTATTTTAATAGATAAGTATATTATTATGTCTAGGTATGATAATTATCATATCAACAAAAAAAAATTGTTTTAGCAATATTTTTTAAACATAATATCAATTAAATTACCAAATAGCATTATCGACTATTTTTAATTATTTTATCTTTTTTATTCTGGACACTTTTAACGTGCATGATGCACCTACACAAAATTCTATAATAATATTTTGAATTAAAAGACTGTAAATGGAGTTTCTTGCCCATTCTTCTTCACAGAGATCTACGATTTGGAATGGGCACCTACAGTACTTTCACAAGTTATTATACCTTGTGACTGTAGCTTCATTATAAGATTAAGTTCTGTTTTTGACAATTTAAAAGTAAATAAAGTAAAAAGAAATAAATGCTTTGAGTTTGTTTCAGTCGTTTATGCTTAAAAAACGTTATATAATATTTTTTACATTTATAATACACTCATGGGTGGACATTTTGTATAACCTATGTGAATGTAACTTTTTTATGGTGAAAAAAAAAATCATTATTTTAACATACATTTTATAATATTAGTGAAGATAGGAAGTTAGGATATTTAGTATTAAAATAACCATTTGTTAAAAGGTTTATTATAAGTAACAGCCACATAATCATAAAATAACAATTTACTAAGCTAGTGATAATAAAACTATATTTTGTTAACTCATAATCATAAACATATGAAGAGTATTTTCACTTGCTGAAATGCTTAGATCTTTGGAAAACATCTAAATTTTACGCTGATTTGTAAGGGCTCATAAAATAGCTATAAAGTTAGTTATGAAACTGATTCTATTGCAGGTATCTTACTATACCTACTGTTATAAATGTGAAAGTTTATGAGGATTGCTGTATGGATTTTTTGTTACTCTTTCAAACAAAATCTACTGAATGGGTTTTGGTAATATTAGTGTGGATGAGTGAGGACTTTTTTTTTTTTTAATTTTGCCCCAAACTAAGAATTTCGTGGGTGCGTTTACAAACACATAAACTCACATACACAAACGCCCAAACCCGGAAAAACTACTGGTAAATCATTCAATATTTGCTCCGTGCGGGAATCGAACCCGCGACATCATCGTTATCTCGATCGCTCAGTTTTGTATCTAGTAAGTACCTAGTCGCAGGCTCTCCGGGCATGCGGGCGGCGAGTAAAGGGCAACTCGCAGCCCGACCATGGACCATGCCCGGGTCGACGGCGCGTTGTGTTCCACGCGCGCCTCAAAGAGCGTCAGCATGATGACGGGGCCCCCTCTCTAGAGGGCCAAAGCCTGCCGGGGTCGCGGGACTTATCTCATTACCGTGACCCCGGAACATAAAGGGCTATTGAAGGACACCGTGGATTTTAGTCAGTACAAGTCTGACAGTCCCTCCCGCCCTGCCCGGGGTGGGAGGACTCATTTGATGATTTTACCACGAAAAAAATAAATAAAAAAAAGTAGTCGCAGGTGCTACCTACAGTCCTTAATTCTGGCTTCGAATCACAGATTGGTCAAAGTTCTATTTAACTTATAACAGCTTTTTCCGTGTACAGGAATAAAGGGTAGGTCCTACACGCAGAGAAATTATGAGAACTTCTGGTTGCAACCGTGACAGCAAGACTCACTAGTTGACTTTACAACATTTCTAGTAATAAATACTAAGTAAGTAGTAGAGATAACAAGGACTTAGTATTTATTACTAGAAATGTTGTAAAGTCCACTAGTGAGTCTTGCTGTCACGGTTGCAACCAGAAGTTCTCGTATAGGTAGCCAGACATTTCTCTGCGTTTATAGTAGTCATATTTTTCTGTTAAGAGTGTGGTGGAACTTCACTTTCTTACAAGATTCAGTATAACCTTCCATAAACGCTAAAGTCGATTATATCAATGTGACACAAGAGATTATTTTGGACACTTCATCAACGACACGGTAACAACAGCGTCTTGCCAAATCTTTATTATTTTGAACACTTTATTAGCAAACGTAATCTTCTTACCGTGTTTTTAAGGTTACGTACCGAAAGGGTAAAACGTTATCCTATTAATAAGACTTCACTGTCCGTCTGACTGTTTCTCTATCCGCCCGTCAGTCATAAAGCTGTATATCATGAAACATGATAATTAGCTTGAAATTTTCACAAATGATGTATTTCTGTTGTAGCTATGTATAACGAGAAATAATAAAAAAAAAAAACAAAAAAACTAAGTGAGGTCCCATTCAATAGACGTGATTTGTTTTGTTGGGTTCATAGATAATGTTACTAAACCCTTCCTGCGCAAGTCCAATTCGCACTTGGCCGGTTTTTTTTTGATAATGTTAAGAATGTGAGGAATTTTATTAAAATTATTAGTCCAAGCTTACGTCGGGAAACCCACCTGTTGCAGAGATTTAGTCGTAAATTGAAGATATTATTTATTAAATTTATACATTAGTCGAGCAATAATTCTACACGTACAAATGATTGCGATCACTTTCTCGAAAACACTTGTAACTAAAAAGTTAAAAATACTAAATTCCATGGAAATCCGTGGAATTTGATACATGACTTGCGGAGGATCCTATGACTGGGAAAATTCGTAATATCTTTGTTTTTGAACAAAAGCATTTACCTGCATATAAGTTTCTAGTCTTCGTCAACCGTTGTCTTCGTCGAATTCTCGGAATTTACTGGCCCGAGATCATCTCCAACGTAGAGCTGCTGGGGAAATGCCACGAGAGCCCGATCGACAGCCAGATCAAGCGTCGCAAGTGGAGTTGGATTGGCCACACGCTCCGAAGGGACCCTGACCACATACCCACACAAGCTTTGGATTGGAATCCCCAAGGGAAACGAAAGCGTGGCCGTCCCCGTCAAACCTGGCGACGCACCGTGCTAGCGGAAGCGGCGAGCATTGGATTGACGTGGAGCGAGGTGAAACGTGAAGCTCAACACAGATCGCGATGGAAGACATCTGTGGACTCTGCCCCATCTAGGGGTCATAGGACTTTAAGTCAAGTAAGTCAAGTTTTTAAATTTTGACACCTCTGCCGTCATCTGAATACCTAGTCTACTGGTTAAATCGTTGGCCTATACTATGCTGAAGGTTTCGGATTCGAATCCCAGCAAAGTGTGCTGTTGTTGACGGCACGATTGCCGCCGTGGCATGTCGCGGGTTGAATTCCCGCACGTAGCAAATATTTGTATGATCTACGAGTAGTTGTAACGGGTCTGGGCATTTATATATGTGAGTTTATATGTTTGTAAACGCACCCACAATACAGGAGAAATTCCTAGTGTGGGGCAACGGTCTTTAAAAAAACCGGCCAAGTGCGAGTTGGACTCGCCCATGAAGGGTTCCGTAGTAGCAAGCATAGATTAAGGATATAATTATATTGATATTAGTAAGTAATATAACAAAACAATAAAAATAGCTTTGTTTTTCATAGTGTTTGTATTAATGGCAAAGTTATATTTGCGGTTTTCGAAAATGTACTATATCTCGAAAACTGCTAACTATATCTAATCCAAACCAATTTTTATTGGAAGTTTTGTTAAGGTCTACATTATATATTTTTTTTAGTTTTATCATTCTCTTGTTTTAGAAGTTACAGGGGGGGGGACACATTTTACCACTTTGGAAGTGTCTCTCGCGCAAACTGTTCAGTTTAGAAAAAAAATGATATTAGTAGCCTTAATATCATTTTTAAAGACCTATCCATAGATACCCCACACGGATGGGTCTGGTGAAAAAATTTCTTTTTTAGTTTCAATTCTAAGTATGGGGGGTACCCCCAAAATTTATTTTGTTTTTATTTTTGTGTGAAAATCCTAATGCGGTTCGTTTTGTGTGAAAGCCCTAAGTCCTAAATAAAAATATCACTTGTTTATAATGGTTTATAACAAGAGCCCAAACAATTAAGTTAAATGACCGATATTACATTTCTGGTCACAAAACCCACAATCCACTGATCATGATCCAGTAAAAATCACACTTAAGGTGCGGTGTTATCTCAATATTCCCAAAAATTGGTTTCTTAGAACGTCGAGTATGACGTAATGTAATAAAAATAAGTAACGCGAAAAATACAGTGAACAGAGAAGGGTATAAAGAAGAATTTAAACCGAACAGAATAATAAATAATAGTTTGATATTCCCAATAAAAAATTGGGAAGTTGTAGCACAAAAATAAACTTTGACGTCGAAGATCTCTGTATTTCCAGCGATAAAAACAGTTTTTTTTTTAAGAATTTAGTAGGTTTTCCATTTTTTTAAAACTTTAACCGAACCATTATTTAATTTTATGTCTATATTTTAAATAATCTAAAGAAAAGCAGTAAAATAAATGCCCATTCGCAGCTTACGTCACATTTCAACACAAATATCATTTTTTCAATTTTCAATCTTATTGACGCTCCATAGTGGTGACAATAGTTTACGCGGTCATAAGCGATTAAAATCGTAATCAGTCCGCGCCTTAATTCGAAAGTTTACACCTAAAGACAAAACCACATTAATTGTAACAACAAGAAAGCAATTAAACAGCTTTGCCTTTGAAAGCTCATCCAAAAATATTTGCATTGAAAACAGCGCGAAATCGCGATCACCTCCAAGATGCGCCAGAGTTGTTATCATTAACGTAAATAAAACAATACTGGAAGCGTGCGGGAGATCAAGAACCTTTTGGGATTTAGTTATATTTAACTTTATACAATGTAGCATCTTATCATCAACAACAGCTAATTTATTTTATTTTAAGCCAACGTTTGCCCCTATTCAAGTAACGAAGATCTAACCTATGTTTATGAACTTCTAAAGGTGGTCGTACATTCTCAAATATTCACAAAATCATGAATAACTGGGGTGCTAAGACAGGAAACCTCCACGTGCGCCCATGGACTGGAGTTCCCTCTCGGATACGTCCGGGGGGAAGACCAGTTTTTCGGGACGGTGCACCCTGGGATGCGGGCAAAAACTCTTCATTAGGCACTGTGTGCCTAAGAGGTCTCTTTGCCCGTATGCGAATAGCCTGTCGGGTGGACGCTCCAACGCGTGTCCCTCTGATTAGCAGAGGGCACAGCGGCGGAGCGGGGTTGCGGACGGTGAGTAATGGGTAGCTCGCCGTCCGACCAAGGACCAAGCCCGGGTCGGTGGCGCGTCGTGCCGTGTTTCGCGCGTGCCTTCGGGGAGTAGTCAGCAAACTGGCGGGGCCCCTTATGGGGCCAAATGCCTGCTGGGGTCGCGGGTTTTTCTTAACGCAGGATACCGTGGCCCCGGAACGTAAAAGACATCCGAAGGAACACGGGTGGATTTTAGTCAGTAAGAGTCTGACAGTCCCTTCCGCCCCACCCAGGGAGGCCTCATTTGATGATTTTACCACCTAAAAAAAAAACATGAATAACTCGAAAACAATAAAAAACCCTTGGTGTGAGGTATCTAAATGTTTAGACCATCCTATATAATATTATTTATTTTTGGAAAAAAGGAATCTTGTGAGATGCAATTAGTGAAAAATAAAATATGGTATAGGATCAACTTAGTACATGAAAACTCAACTTTTATAATATTAAGTAAAGATGTATAATTAATATGTAATAGCTAGAATAGGGTAACGACCGCACAAAAATGCACTCAAAAAACGCTGGAAAAATTCTCAAAACTTAGAAATGCACTAAATTAACTCCACAAATACCGAAAATAACGACAATCTGGAATATTAATCGATGTTTACTCGACTTCGACGCATTTGGGACATGTCCAAAATGAGGGTAGATGTGAAATATTCCTTGACATATTTGAGCATTAAAGGTGCGTTTCCATTAGGCTTGCATACAAGTATGCAGTCACATTGGTGTACAAGTTGCTTGAACTGGAAAAATACCACAATCTACTTTTTTTTATCGTGGTAAAATCATCAAATGAGTCCTCCCACCCCGGGCAGGGCGGAAGGGACTGTCAGACTTGTACTGACTAAAATCCACGGTGTCCTTCAATAGCCCTTTATGTTCCGAGGTCACGGTAACGAGATAAGTCCCGCGACCCCGGCAGGCTTTAGCCCTCTAGAGGGGGGCCCCGTAGTCATGCTGACGCTCTTTGAGGTGCGCGTGGAACACAACGCGCCGTCGACCCGGGCATGGTCCATGGTCGGACACCGAGTTGCCCATTACTCGCCGTTCGCATGATCGTCTGCCGACGTCCAATGCCGTGGGCGTCTACGATTGCGGCTGGGGTGGAGGGAGGACGCTATCCTCTCCTTCACGCGGTCCGACTCCTCCTACAACAATCTACTTAGATTATAGAATGTCCAGATTCTAAAAAAACCGGCCAAGTGCGAGTCGAACTCGCACACGAAGGGTTCCGTACCATTTTTTATATAAAATTATTTTATTTTTAGTATTTGTTGCTATAGCGGCAAAAGAAATACATCATCTATAAAAATTACCACCCCTGATCCCCTGATCGTGGCCCCGGAAAGTAAAGGGCTATCGAAGGACACCATGGAATTTAGTCAGTCAAGTCTGACAGTCCCTCCTGCCCTGCCCTGGGTGGGAGTAAAAAAAATACAATCAATAATTAAAATTACCTACTTGTAAATTGTATGCAGGTTTGTTTGTAACTTCTATACAAGTGACTTGTGTGATGGAAACGCAGCCTTAGTGTATTGACTGTATTTTTTGTAGATTATTCAGGATAAAGAGGGATATGTTTATTTTTATTACAATTGGCGAGACTGCATTATTATCTTAAAAATAGAACACTGCATTTTATTTTTGTGCGTTTCTTATACAATATTTGCGTGTAAAGTAAGATTATTTGTGCTTTCAAAATGAACTCAAACTGAAACTCAAATATGTATTTTTCAATTTGACCATTACAGGCACTTTTGAATTGTCAAAAAATCTTAATTTCATCATGAAGCTACCTACAATCCCAATCACAAGGCATAATAACTGTGAAAGTATTTTAGTTGCCTATTCAAAACAGTTTAAAAACTATAACCAAACATTACCTGAACTGAGTACAGATTTTGCTGAAAACAATACAGATTTTCCTGAAAATTACGCGAAACTTCAAAAAAAAATTAAAAGAACAATTACTTGAAGAACTTGTAAGTTAATAATTGTTAAATATTTTTTTGGAAAATTATCCATATGACATGGCCCTTGCAAAGAGAAATTGTCATAAATACGCTAAAATCATACAAAGTTTTTCATAAATGAATGTGTTGACAGTAAATATGTCGACAGATCGTAAATAACGACAGGTAGCAAGAGCCAAATTACAGTTAATGACTCACTATATACCGACCTATATAGGTGATTATAACTTGGACTGTCAAGTGATCAGCCGATTTCAACCATAATTGTGTTTTCCGGGTGGTAAGACTAATTTTTGCAACTATAGTTTCGTTTAGGTGCGTCCACACAGAGCGCGCAGCCTCGCGAGGCATTTGCTGCGCGAGGAAACTAACAAGCGAGGCTGCTCACTCTGTGTGGACGCGTCTATTGTTTTTCGACCGAGGCACGAAACAATATACGCGAGCAAAACAAAAGCCGACCCTGGATGGCTCGGGCGCTCGGTCGCTCGACCGCGGCAGCGCTGTCACTTGCCCCGCTCGAGACACGTCCACGCCAACCGAGCTGCTTCGCGCGGAAAATGCCTCGCGAGGCTGCGCGCTCTGTGGGGACGCACCGAATAGTGTCTAATCTATACCAATATTATAAAACTGAAGAGTTTGTTTGAACGCGCTAATCTCAGGAACAATTTTAAAAATTCAATTTCAAAAAATCTTTTTGTGTTGGATAGTGCATTTATCGAGGAAGGCTATAGGCTATAAAATATCACGCCACGACCAACAGGAGCCGAGTAATGAAACCACGGGGAAGAGCTAGTTAAGTCTATAAAAAGACGATAATCATATTTAAATAGACTTAATTAGCATAAGCAGGTACATACAATAATTATAAACAAATAAAAGAAGAGAAAAAAAAAACAAGATAATAAAACATTAAATTACATATCAGATAAAAACAACAACGAAATAGCAAATATAACATTGTGTGTCCCACGGCTACGACAAATAGGTCCAGTTCAGCAAATTGTCGAGCAGCTAGTGCTCGACACTGGTATAAATCAGCCTATAATGTTCCCACTGCTGGGAAACAGTCTCCTCTTTGTGAGAGTGAATGGCCTGTAATCCACGACGGGCCCAGTGTGGGTTGGTACATGTCACATAATTAGGTTCGAATTTTCAGTTCTGGACATGGCGTTTTCCTCACGGTGTTTTCCTTCACCGTTTTGAAAGCAGTGGTGATAAGATAAATTACAGAAATTATTCAAACATGCGACCTGGTTAGAACGGAAGAAACTGTCAGTCTTGGACTGACTAAGGGTGCTCCGACATTTGTCGGGGTGTTACTAATACCATTTGCATCGGCTCGCGTCGTCCGAGCCGAGCCGATGCTGGGAATGGTATTAGTAACACCCTTATTACGTTGACATAAAGGTTTTTCGACCGGATTTAGCCGATTGCGCGTCGATAAATGTGGGAGCACCCTAAAGCTACCCTATTTCTTCAATTTTTCTATGTGTTTCTGGGACCTGGTAAACAATTACAGACACTATCAGTTTTTGGAATTATGAGTCATAATTTTAAACCCTTTATGAACGTAACCAAACTAAAACTATGTTTAAACCAATGCTCGCTCAAAAAATGACTCTATGGAATTTGCAACCCTCTTGACTGCTGAGAGTAGAAATTCCAATGACACAATAACACTTAGGCATTCGTTTAGATGTAACAGGCATGTGGCTTTTAAAATTCTTCGCAAAGTCTACGTTATTGCGTGTTGTTGTTTTTACACATTAAAGAGCATTGTAGCAATAAAATTTCGAAGTGTTTATGGGCATTGATATGTTTCAAACTCATTTGCTATTTGTATCATCTCAGCCACGAGAAAATAATCTCGCACTATACAGGGATTTTCACACACCATTTCTTTTTTGTAATAAAATCATCCTATGTCCATATACAACATTATTTTTAGTATATGCGAAACCTGAACATAGTTTGTTCAGAATCAGTAACAGATTCGATTCCAATAATTTTTACACCATGTTATATTTTTTTTCAAACATATTTTAATTCAATTTTATTACCAAATAATTACAATACAATCACCATACGGTTAGGTACCTATTGCCAAACTATTATCACGAGTGTATAACACAGGAGACGCGGTTTACGCGGGTGTACCGCGAAATGAGCATGTTTTGAACGGACAACCAGGGTAATACACAAGCTTATAACTTTGTGATTTTTTATGATACGGTTTTAAAATTTTGTACATAGATTCTTTACACAAAAATACTGGACAGGTGTATCGGGTTTCGCATAAACAAAAAATAATGTTGTATGTGTCTCTGAAAATAGGGCAACTCTGCTCTATATGATAAGTTAGCAATAACAGTTCCTCAAGCTTTGAATTGTTATTCTGTTTTTAGGCGAAATTTTCAGGACCCGAGAACCGGTTTATTCCACCTTGTTCACCTCCACCACAAAGTGGACAACTTTGGTATCCTCAATTCACCTCGGAAAAAATATAGTAATTGAGTGGACTTATATGGTGTCCTATGTTCACCTCAGAAAAATATCACCTGGACTAAGGCGACTTTTCTCTACAATCTTGTGGACTTTTATCACTTATGTAAAAAGCAACAGACAACATAATATTTACATTGTACTAGGAGAACAGGATCATGAAAAAGGTGTAAGTTGTTCACTTTGTGCACCTTGATGATATCACCCAGGTGAACAAAGTGGGATAAATCAAAGAACCTACCGTTATTTGCTATTGTTATAATCACCATCTTTCTGCCCTTATCCCATTCTACTTGTGGTCGGCGCAACACGTTTTTTCTTCCATTCTCCCCTATCAGACGTCACAGTATCATTTACTCCTTTTCATTTCATTTTATTCCTTGGACAATCCATCCATCTTTTCTTTGCCTATCTTCTGCCATTTCCATCAACATTCATACCCATCACTCTCTTAACACATGATTTTAAAAAGATAATAACCTCTCCCTTTTTTAAAGTTGGTCAATAAAAGAGCCCACAGTCAAAGTATTCACATCTTTATGACTTGAGCTAGTTTTATTTCAAAAAACAAAGATGTCAATAAAATTTTTAATTACTTCCGGCGGTATTTTATTTTCGTTTATTCATTTTCAAACATATTATTACATTTTTTATATTATATTTCTTATTTTTTTTTTCAATATTTCTTAAATAAAAACAATTAAAAAACATTTAAAAATATAAAAATAGTGATCCCGCCGGTGTGGGAGCAGGGTCTAAGCTACCGGTGGTTAGGGCTCGAGAGACAGGAACCTCCTCACATACGAGCTGTATCGAGGAGTGCTGCCTTCTGAATCAGGCTCTTGATCCAACTACCCAACGAGAGCCTCGACAGATGTTAGATTATTATTATTATTAAAAAAAGACCTCAAAGGATGGATCGTACCCAGGCCAGGGATTGGTTCCAGATCTGCCTTAAGGAAGATAGATCACTAGGTTTTTCTCATCATGTCTGTCTCATCAGGTAAAAGGTCAAAGCTATCGAAGGATCACTGTGGTTTTTAGTCAGTACAAGTCTGATCGTCCCTCCCATCCCGCTCTGGGTGGGAGGACTCGTTTGATGATTTTACCACGATAAAAAAATGGTTATACGAGTAGCAAAGGAGTACCTAATAGCCATATTTCGCCAGTTAGGTATGTTGCAATAGTGGACTTTAGCTGAGCGAATATTACATCGTTCAAAGCCCTTCGATCCTGAAGTAGACACGTAGGACGTCCTCTATCAACAATCCACTCCACCTGTTACCAATCCAACATCAAACATCGCACTCAAAAATCTGTACAAAATATTACAAATCCACACATTCCAGCAACTAGTCACCGAACTAAAATATCATACCAACGCAATAAAAACGGATAATTTGGCGTAACTGAGTGTATTAATATAAAAATAAAATAATATGACGCCGATCAGTCGCCGAGTCGCTACGTGACATTTTTTGAAGTGGCTGGTGACCTTCGGGGCTTGTTAATGGCTCCCTGAAGAGAGATCTGGGTTTCATTAAGGGATTGCGGGACTATCTGACTGTCAGGATACTGTGGCCACACACGCCTCAAAGAAATGTCATCAAACAGACCCCGGCAGGCGTTTGAATCTATAGGTGGTCTACAGATTCAAACGCCTGCCGGGGTCTCCTAACCTAACCTGTCCGAGTCGGGGTCACCTTAGTCACGAGGTCGCTTTGCTCGCTCTTTCACAAGATTTCAAATTAAATGTTTTTGATATTTTGAATGTAAAGTGTAGATTTAGGATTCAAGCTTTTAAGTTTATCCCGTTTATTATAACGTTTACCCTGCACTTGCACACTTGATAATGTTTAGCGAGTTATACAGGTGATTTGTAATTCGATGCGGTCCTTGAAATGGGTGATACTAGACCTTATTTGCAACAATTTTAACCCCGACAACATGGGGTCTAAACTGACTGGTTTTGAAGATATCGAACTTTAAAGGTTTTTCGAAAAATTTCTACCTCTCCATCATTAAGTGCTTATTGCTAGAAAGTAACGATGGTCATCACTTAGAATTTATACTTTTCTGATAGAATATGAACGACTGAATCTAGTGAATACAAGTTTGTTGTAAAACTAATCATATCTTGGGAAAAAAACTTCCCTTGTCTTTCAAAGCATATTTAAAAAAATAAATGTGTGACACTTGGTTTACAAATTACAGAAAAAAAATTCTTGTCTCATTACCTTTCTAAAATGGTGCCACAGTACCTACTTTTAGTTAGTGTCTGACCAGAAAATTAGGGTTGTTACTGACAAGGTAGTAAATCAACGAAAATCGGTTGCAATGTTTTTTCGACCCAACATTTTCTTTCTGTGGTTTTTGTCCAAACTGCTATCTAATATTAGCTTTTTGAGTCAATGCGCTTAATCCTGGCCGTAATCACGTAATTATATCAGACAAAGTCGGTTTTTAATTGGAGTATTTTACCTAGGACCAGATAGACAAACCATCAATTCTCTTCCATTTAAAACAGCTACTTGAAACATAAGTACAATGACGGAATGTTTGTAAACTCTGGTTTCATAAAAAAACTAAACTGGCGTGCATAAAAGTTAGGTCACCCTTCTGGTAGGACAGATAAAAATACTCCAGATAAAGCGCGATTTTGCCTGATGTCATCGACCAGAATTATTAATTTAGCGCATTGACTCAAAAAGCTAATATCAGATAACAGTTTGGACAAAAACCACAGAAAAAAAATGTTGGGTCGAAAAAACTTTACAACCAATTTTCGTTGATTTACTACCTTGTCAGTAACAACCCTAATTTTCTGGTCAGACGCTAACTAAAAGTGGGTACTGTGGCACCATTTTAGAAAGGTAATGAGACAAGAAAGTTTTTCCTGTAATTTGTAAACCAAGTGTCATACATTTATTTTTTTAAATATGCTTTGAAACACAAGGGAAGTTTTCAGAAAACTTCAAAACAGAAACTTTATGACACTTAATTTCCCAAGATATGATTAGTTTTACAACAAACTTGTATTCACTAGATTCAGTCGTTCATATTCTATCAGAAAATTATAAATTCTAAGTGGTGATCATCGTTACTTTCTAACAATAAGCACTTAATGATGGAGAGGTAGAAATTTTTCGAAAAACCTTTAAAGTTCGATATCTCCAAAACCAGTCAAATTAGACCCCATGTTGTCGGGGTTAAAATTGTTGCAAATAAGGTCTAGTATCACCCATTTCAAGGACCGCATCGAATTGCAAATCACCCTGTATAACTTTATGCTCAAACTTTCTGTGCTATTTTTGTTATTATTTGATTGGTTATTTTAATTGATTAATTGCAAACAACTGTGAGGAGCACTAACTTGACATCCGTAACGTCACCTCTATAAGCTCACGAGTGTTTCATCCACCATCGGCAATAAAATCATTTTCAATTGTGTCTCAGTTGCAATGTAAACGCCTAGGTTTAGCTGTCTCGCCATCATCATTTCCCTGGCTTGTCCCAACTAGGTTGGGGTCGGCTTCCAGTCTAACCGCAGGATATAGGACGTCAGCAAAAGTATTCAAATAATAATAAAATTCCACAACTATCACACAACGCCATCTAGTCCCAAGCTAAGCAGAGCTTGTGTTATGGGTACTAGACAACTGATAAACATAATTATATGTATATTTCTAAATACATAAATATTATAGATAAATTACACCCAGACATAGAACAAATAATCGTGCTCATCACACAAACATTTTTGTCCTAGGTGAGAATCAACGACCAACAGGCCTGATTTAATTTCAGTCAGGCCTGTTGGTCTAGTGGTTAGTGTCCCTGACTGCTATGTCGGAGGTCGTGGGTTCGATTCCCACCCAGGACAAAATGTTTGTGTGATGAGCACGATCATTTGGCGTATAGTGAATTTTAAAAGTTCTTCGTCAATTTTAATTGTCTTCTTCACGTGACAAAATAAAATATACAGGTCAATTTTTTTTTGATAACCTAACTGACGCACTTATTCGATTTTTTCAGCCTATCTGTGAAAAAGTAACACGTGCCACTTAGAAATAATTTATGAGCTATATCATAATCATAATCAAATCGTCTGGCGTCTGGAGACGATGTCATATAAATGATAGAATAAATCGTCACTTTGTTAGCAATAATAATATAAATATTATTATAATATTGCAGAAGTAGCGAAGTTTGTTTGTATGCCTGCCCCTCTGTTTGTCTTTTTGTTACGATTAAACTAAGGAACCAATCGTTAATGCTAGGATTAGTGACCGATCCCTCAATATGAATTTTACGCATAGTTTATCTACACTAATTTTATAAAGAGGAAAGATTTGTATTTTTGTGTGTGTGTGTGTGTGTGTGTATGTTTGTAATGAATAAACTCAAAAATACTGGATCGATTTCAAAAATTGTTTCAACACTTGAAAGCTACTTCTACTTTGGTCCTGAGTGATATAGGCAATAAGGGGGGAAGGTGAGCGGGCGAAGCCGCTGGCAGAAGCTAGTAAGAAATAATCACTTTTTATTTTATGGTATAGCCAGCTAGCCACATACACGTGGTGATTTACTTGTGCAAGTTACTATAGACTTGCCACAGGATAGTGACAAAGTTAGTACGCAAGTATCTTTCAGCACATATTACAGTATACTTGAACAAGTCTAACTTGCACAATTCAATGGCTGCGTGTGTCCACGTGTATGTAAACTATTACACAGTTTACAAAATTGCAGGCAACAGCATAAAAATTATGAAACTCAACAAACTTTACTGAAAAACTCTCGATCGAAAACCTTTCAAAATATTGACACTTAAAGTTCTTGAAAAAAGCTGGTCCAATGATAAAAAAATTGAATGTTTGTAGAAAATTCTGAATATTATAAACATACATTTTCGGAAAATAGCTTAAAGCTAATAATAATATTATAGTTCATTCTCGAGGCAAAAGGATAACTGTAACCACTATATTTTTGATACTTTACGTTATTTATTGAAATTACTAGATTATTTCTCTCATTTTTTCCAACTCCATCGCCGAAACGATTTCTCGACGTTAGAACGTAGAATATCAACAGGATAATAAAATTGCCAAGATGATTTACTATGTTTTCAATAGCTAACTTTCCATTCAGAACTGGAGCTGGATTTATGATGGAACAGCTGCACAGCATCCCACTCTTATGAGAGTCAATCACCTGCAATGAACCGAAATATGCCCAAGCATAAGAGGACTTTGCCCTGGGATCTGGAGGCGACTGCTCTCCAGCGCGTCTATGAGTGGCGCGTGGAGGCGCAGGACCGGGGCGAATTCCCGCTGCCCCGACAAGTCGAGGCGCGGGGGGAAGAGGTCCGGCGCGATCTCAGGGCAGTATGGAGGGAACGACTGTCGCAACCGAGGTTCGGGCACACCACAATCGCGGCGGTAAGACCCCTCTTTGAGGAGTGGCTGGATAGGCGTCACGGCGTCCTGACCTACCGGATGACGCAAGTCCTCACCGGACACGGAAGTTTCGGGAGGTACCTGTGTCGGATAGGGAGGGAAGACACGCCTGGGTGTCACTACTGCGATGATCGCCCGGAGGACATAGTGGAGCATACGGTGCAGGACTGCCCCTCTTGGGCAAAGCACCGCCGTGTCCTAACGGCAGCGATAGGTGGAGACCTCTCTCGCCCGGCATTGGTCGAGGTCATGCTGCGGGGCGAAACGGAGTGGAAAGCGTTCGCCTCCTTCTGCGAAACAGTCATGCTCGCGAAGGAGCATGCTGCGCTGCCCTGCCCTGGGTGGGTACTCATTTGATGATTTTACCACGCTAAAAAAAAGCGTAAGAGGACTTTGCGTAACTAGGTTTATAAAAAAAAAGAAAGACTTACAAAGACTCTTCTGGCTACTTCCAAAAATCTTTTATAAAATAAATTAGTTATTCTGACGTGAACACCGAACCTTCTGAGAGCCTACCATCTAATTTCGCGTTATCGTGACCGATTTGAAAATCCATAGCAAAGATAATCTCCACAGATGGGGATTCACGGACGAATTAGACCTCATGTGTATATGCGGCGTGTCTCCAGTCTTCACAGCTGATAATGGTTTTTATTTTTTATCCTGGTGAAATCATCAAATGAGTCCTCCCGCCCAAAGCGGGACGGGAGGGACTGTCAGACTCGTACTGTTTAAAATCCACGATTATACTTCAATAGCCCTTTACGTCTCAGGGTCACGGTTAACTGAGACAGATTATGGTCCAGCTTCCACAGATATCAGTCTACCTTCTCTCCTGCACTGCATGCCTTGTCACCTGTACATTTGACGATCTTATGACTATATCAATGAGCGGAGTTCGCGCGAAGTTTTGGGCCAAACATTATACAACGTGTAACACAAAATGCGCAAGACCTCTCGTGGGGTAACTCAGCCCATGATACTGAACAATGTTTGTTCTAAGACTTTTGGAAATTCGCAAAAAAATTTTTTTTTTTCATAGAGATGGGCCCGATCAATTTCTCATTTTGTATGAAAAATCATTTTTTTTTTTTGCGAATTTCCGAAAGTCTTAGAACAAAAATTGTTCAGTAACATGGACTGAGTTACCCCACGAGAGGTCTTGCGCATTTTGTGTTACACGTTGTATTATGAAATGAGCAATCGATATGCTAAGAAGAAAAAACTATACTAATAAAAGCAGAAGAGATTTTTTAATTGAACACGCCAATCTCGGGATCTAATGGTTCAAATTGAAAAAAACTATTTTGTTTTGGATAGTCTATTTATCTTGGAAGACTAATAGGCTATATTACATCACGCTTCGGCCAATAGGAGCCGAACAGCGGAGGTGACCCCACGGGGAACCGCTAGTTATACTATAATGAAAAGATTGACGTTTATTTCAGTTCGGTGTGCGTGACTCACTCATATCAAAATATCTGTCCGTCTAGATGTCAGTAGTTCCTGGAACTTACTCACTGAGGTATTTCCGTGATTTAACTGAAACAATTTGGTTTTGAAAGAAAATAATATGTTTGCTAATTTCTGCTGGATTTTAGGTCCAACGTTGAGTCAGAAGTTAAAAAATAACACTAAACCAAACTTCCATCTAATCAGGTATTATATTTTTCTTTTTCAATAACTATTAAAACACGACATAATAAGAAGTAAATTTCATTACTGTATAGTTTATAAAATACAATCACTCTACTGAAACAATGAACAGAAACTTTGAATACAAACCCTAAATTGAGAATTTTCTCAATTTAATGCTTGCTTTAACGACGGCGAACTTTCAAGTCTGGTCCGACTGGTCTAGGCGGAGCAAGGAAAAATGGGAAGCAGTCACCTCCTTCTGAAAAGCAGTCATACCAACAAAGGAGGAGGCGGAGAAGACCACCTCATGAAAAAGCATGTTATTACACGACACCTCACAACTAATTACGCCACACGACGAAACTATGATGAAACTTCAACAACTGTAGGTCCAATCTAAACATACCACATACCAAGATACAAAATAATTTTCATATATTTAGTAAAACTAATAATTATAATCCTGGGCGAATAGTTCGCTAGATACGAGCGCATAAATTATATGATTAAACTGCATCTTAATAGGACGGACAAAGTTGTGCGCGATGCCAAATTATAAAACCTATGCGATTTGGGGCACCACATACCGGTGGGTAAGGCTGTGGTAAATGTGGTAGCGGGTAGCGTAAGCTCAGGCGGAGCGGAGTCACACTTGGACATGAGAGGACTTAGAAAATTTCTACAGCTGCCGCGATTTACTGGCCCCAAGACATTTTATAATTAATAGTTCAGTAACATACACCAAAACAGAGTGAAATCTAAAAAACCTACAGGTAGCTTTGTGATGGCTTAATAACTAGAAAACAACCTTTTAGGATTCTGGTCAGACAGTACACAACCCTAAAAATAGTATTTCTTGACTTATACTTTTCTCAATTTTAACGCACTGTGAATGTTTTGGTTTAGAGCCGCTCTTAAATAAATGTTAGAAGAAAGAAAATAAGTTCGGATGGTGTATTAAAGTAATCCTTACAGTTTGGGTTAAATAAGAATGAATTGGAAGTCATAGTGCTCAAACACACTGCGAGCACAAGCGCGGTGGCGGCCGCGGCGGCGGGCGCGGAAATATTAAACGTATGAAATCGCCGCTCGTGGCCACACTGAAGCGCGATGGCTACAAACGATTTTGCGATCCTAGGCGTTGCTAGGCAACAACAGATATAAGGGGTGTGTGGCAGGTATAGCAAATCATTACGGTCTTATAGTCAGCGCCATCTAGTTATCAGGACATGCACTAAAAAACTACGGTAGTAACCGTAGGAGGTATTTGTAAATATTTAAATTATTTTTACTGTACTTGACTAGAATCATCTAGAATGGTTGATAATTTACTTGTATACAATCCTAAACAACCTATAAAACATTTTAAAATGAATTTCTTTAAACAATATTTATAGAAACTACGTATGGCTTGCAACACCTGAAATCGCCGCAACAAGAACAAACGGTTGATCGGCAGTGTGGACACAGATCGCGCCCGCCGCCGCCACCGCGCTAGGCTTCCAGTGTGGACACACACATAACCTGAGTGGCAAAAGCTATTACCTACATCTATTCGTCCACTGCTGGACATAGAGCTCTCCCAATGTGCGCCACTGAGCCCTGTCTTGAGCTTTCCCCATCCAGTCTCTGCCAGCCGCCTTTCGCAGGTCGTCACTCCATTCAAGTGATGCAGTCTTAACTAGTTAAGGCAAATCATTATTTAACTTATAGTTAATATCTCCTTTTATTGCAAAACACTTTTACAACCTGTTTTACATTGATTCTAGCTACGTAACAAAAACATTTCAAAGGTTTATCTGTGTCATCATCATCATCATCAGCCTTTAAATATTCCCACTGCTGGGACACAGGCCTCTTCTCTGTGAGAGGGAGCGGCCCGTAATCTACCACGCGGGCCCAGTGCGGATTCGTAGATGTCACATGTCTTCGAATTTTTGGTTCTAGGACATGCCGGTTTCCTCACGATGTTTTCCTTCACCGTTTTGAGAGCAGTGGTGTTGAAATAAATTACACAAAGTAATGCGCCTGACTGGGTTCGAACCCACGACCTTACAACTCGTAAGTCGAGGCCAATACCAACAACAAAAAATAATCGATGTTTGAAAGGAAATCTACCATTACATTTTTAAAACTCAAAATGCAATATCGTTACACGCTAGTGCCCGCTTTGAGCTACCTCTCCCCGCTTTCAACGCCACCTCGACTTTATAATTATAATATTTAATATAATAAAACGTCATCTAATGGTTGGCAACATTTCAGAACGTTAGAAAAAGTGTAAAAATGTTCAAAATGTGTAGACGTTAACGTGAGTCATACGGCGATTCACGACTACAAATTATGAGAACTTATTTTTGGAAAATCAATGAAATTTATTTGCAGTGTATAATCGTCGTGTTATATAGTCTCTTAGGTAATATTTTAGCTTATATATTATGGTTGTTTTCTAGGGAATTGCTGTAAAGTCGAGGATTTAGGATTAAATATGTGACTGAGAGTAAGAGAGTAAGTTCTTCTGATCTTTTTCAGTACATTTTGAAGACGGAATTAAGTGTTTTGAAATTGGTAATACGATCGAAAATATTCAAGAATATACACATAGTATTTTGCAGAAGAATAGAAAGTTATAAGCCCAAACACTTTGATTTCTTCTTATCATGTAGGTAAATACCTAGTTTTTGAACGCCTAATAAGGCAATCATAAGATCATCAAGTGCGCATATAAAGCTAAACCTAAACAATGATTGATACCAACAACTATAAGTTGGCTATAGGTATGGGTTTGTTTTTGAGTTACATTTTGTAACACAGTAACAAGACCTCCGAATTCTAGAAATCCAATTCGTAAACCAAACCCTTCAACAACGTAACTCTCAACCACAAAACCTTGATGCTGCGCCCAACAATCCCTCACCAACTCATTCACTCTCCTGTCATCGTCCTAATCTCTTATTTGTCATGTAAATTTCCTCGCTGTTCTCCCGGAGGGGCGCCATCATCACACGTCAACAGCTCATTAAAAAATCTATCATCGTTTTGCAGAACTGGACTCATAAATAAATTTAGTAGCTTCTCCCAGCGATTTCGTACGGATTAAATTAATTATTTTGATAGTAGCTGTTGTACGCGATTGGCTTGTATTATTCCAGACATAGGCTACCTCTGAGCAAAATTTCATCAAGATCGATTCAGATATTTTGCGTAATTAAGTAAGAAACTGTGCATCGAATTCGAGTTTCACAAAAGGCCATGGAGATATACTAGATCAAGTTCATAACACCGAAAATGTTATTGGACGAAATTCTATAACGTTGGGGATAGGGCGATACGCCTCAAGTGGAGTTGGGCAGGGCATCTGTCTAGACGCGGAGATGGTTAGATGGAGAAGGTTTTGACCTGGCCAAGGATCCGCGAAAGAAACCAGGGCCATCCAAAAGCGTAGTGGGTTGACAATATCGTCAAAGTTGCAAGGAAGAGATGGATAAGGGACGAACAGGACTGAGAAGTGTGACAGAAAAAAGGAAGAGGCTTATAGAAGGCGAAAAATAAGTAGGGAAACAGTGTATAAGACGGGGACACGAGGTATGATGGGAAATCACACACATAAGGCAAACTTAACACAAAACTAACGTAGCACAAGCGCCAACAGGTCGTCATTTGCGTCTGGCCGCTTGCAAATGACGTCCTGATGGCGCTTGCTCTACGTTAGTGTTGTGTTAAGTATACCTAAAGTGTGTATGTCCCCATTATACCTCGCGATTATTAACGTCCCCGTCTTATACACTGTTCCCCTACCTAGTTGTCTAGAGACGTCTCCAGAGCTCTATCTAGCCGCGGGACCATCTTACATAAATGGCACCGCGGTGCAAAAGGGAAGGGGATGTGGAATATTAGATTTTGATAGCCAAGAGAAATCAAAAAGGGGTCCCAACTATCTCTGTAAAAATGTATCAAAAACGTCCAGCATTTTTAGAAGTGAAAATGTAACAAACAAAAAACTCACATTCGCATTTATAACATTACTTAGGAACAAGGAATTTGGCAAAGAGTTTGTTGTGGCGCTAAGTCGGACATTTTTTTGCCCAACTGCGTAGTGCATCTGGCTAAACAAGGCAACGTGAGCTGGAAAAAGCCAACCGTTGATCAGATTTTGTTTACAACTTGTAGGTCGTTGGTTCGAGCCAAGCCAGGCACATTATGCAATTTATTTCATCACCACTGCTCTCAAAACGTTAAAAGAAAACATCGTGAGGTAATCGGTATGTCCTAGAATCAAAAATTCGAAGACATAATGTGACATTGACGTT
This sequence comes from Agrotis exclamationis, assembly GCA_950005045.1. NCBI lineage: Eukaryota > Metazoa > Arthropoda > Insecta > Lepidoptera > Noctuidae > Agrotis > Agrotis exclamationis. Next base: position 12,049,291 of record OX465443.1, read on the forward strand.
GATTCCCACTCCTCACAGAGAGGAAGCCTGTGTCCCAGACGTGGGAACATTAAAGGATGATGATATGGGTCAGTACTTTTGTCTTTTGCATGTTTTGTAGCGTTAATTCGTCCCTTCCCATTACTACTTCGCTCTGTCTCTAACCAAACTAATTTAATTCAATATTTAAATGTCTACTAAAATCTGGAGCAATATCACCGGATATCCGGCCGTCAACCTTCATTACCGATGACAAATCGTACATTTCAAATGTGTAGTGTAACGTTCAAAAGTTATTTAATTACAAATTGGTGACAGATTAGGCCGTGTACGATTTTGTCTGAACATTCCATGCCGCGCGCCGCCCAAATAAACAAATTAGGCTAAGCGTGCATTACGATAGAGAACTTTTTTTTTACGTGGTAAAATCATCAAATGAGTCCTCCCACCCAGGGCAGGGCGGGAGGGACTGTCAGACTCGTACTGACTAAAATCGACGGTGTTCTTCAATAGCTCTTTACGATCCAGGGTCACGGTAATTCGATAAGTCCCGCGACCCCGGCAGGCTACGATAAAGAACTTTGGGAAATAATATCGGAAAACTGTGAACAACAGAAATACACTATAATTCACGCACTGCGAAAATCTTGAATAAAATTCACATGGGTGATATTATCCAGGTGAAATAATAATAATATATAATATTCCACAACTATCACACAACGCCATCTAGTCCCAAGCAAAGCAGAGCTTGTGTTATGGGTACTAGACAACCTTATATATTTCTAAATACATAGTACATATTATATACAAATTAAATGAATGGACATAAGCGGTGTGATTCCACCTCAGAATTGCTTGAAACGACTTTTACTTAATCTGTGTTTTTTTTATCCACAAACAATCGAATGAACTGGATGAAAAACACAAGATAAATAAAAAAATTGTTTTGTTCACCTGGGTGAATCAATTCCGAGGTGAACAAAGAACATCACTTATGTGCTCTGTAACAGAGAGGTATCAAACCTCTTCTGTTCCTTCAACCTCTTTCCTTTTTATTTATCTATTCCGATTTTTTAAATTTAAACTTTTACGTTTCGAATTTTCAGATCTTCAATTCTTTTTGGGTTATTAAAATTTTACGACGCCTTGCAGCAGCTTCTGTGCTGATATTTTCTTGGCTGCATATTTAATTTATAAAGTAAACTCAGTTATGTGTCCTTATGCTTCCTTCAACTGGATTGAACTTTTATTAAAATTGTTGTAATACTTCAAATACTGCCTAAAGGTTCGTAATGTACTTACTAGATTTTTAATTGTTACCTCTAAAGGTCCTCAGGAGCATTTCATGTTATTTAATTGTTTTATCTCATTGTTCATAGGGTTCTACCATTGGAGCTGTAATAAACCAAATACAGAACTTGTAGTGGCTACTTTATTTAAAGTCCTTTACCTCTCCCTCCTAAATTAATACGGCATCGTCTAATGGGACGAAGATGCTTGCCACACACTCATCTGGGTGAATATCACTCAAGTGAACAAAGTGGAAAAACCTTCAAAACCACACCGTCGAAACAGCCCTTCTAATTTTAATACAAAAAAGTCTGCTCCAAATTCTGTCATCCAGACAACAGATTACAATCAACTTTTCAACCCAACACCTTGGACTATCGCCTCTAGAACTTAGCAACGAATCTACGCAGCTAATTATAATATAGTGGACACATTTTTGCGTCGTTAACGTCCATTAGCAAAGGAAGTGCCGTTTTAATGGTCTGTGTCCACGGTGAGCTAAAAGTAAAAAATTGTAAAGCTGTGTTTTTACTTTTGATATACGGACTCTTCATCCAGCAGCCGAAAACATAATAATAGGGTAGGTTTACTGCATATATGAATTGAAAATCTGTTCAGTCCGTCAGTTAGAGTATTGAAAAATAATGGACACAAAACACTTCGAAAGTGAGGGCTTGTGACGTCATAACGCATGTAAAATTGTACCGACTGAGTGACGTTTTGTTGAAGTGAAAACTTCTTTAGCGGCGTTGTACACTTTTTGTAATAGGCAAAAAATGTATAACTCGCGCAAGGGTCACGTGACCCTGGTCGAAAAAGCGTAAGACGTAATTTAAATATGCGCCGTCTATCGCTCTTAGCGTGAATCACGTAGAAATGAAGAGGCAAACAATAGCTTGCATTTTAATAGTGCAACACCATCTATCGAGCATATATGAAAACGTGTGTGATTTGACACCTGTACGACACTAACAAGATGTAACAAAATTCGTTAATTTCATATCTGTACCACTCCAGTTTTAAAATATAAATAACACAGTAATAGAAGTTATCACTTCTACCGGCACTTCCGGAGTGCAACCAGTCGTTTTTTTTATTTTTAGAAGCGTTGTATCCTCGTTGATTTTGGTTTACGCAAAAGGATAGAAAATCCGGGTCAAATATTTTTTGAAAATCTAATCTTTCGGAGTAATAAATTTGAGTAATATGTACAGCCTATTCATAGAAAAGAGCTTAAAGCACAGAGACCTGCTTTAGCCCAAGCTTCTAACAGCGTTCTTGTGTAATATTTTCTAAATTAAAAAACTAAAAACTCTCTGGGAGAGGAGAGCCATTGCAACCGGCGAAACGAGGTTAACTCTCTCTGCTTCGCTGTCGACATTGTCTTATTCTCCTCTGCGAATGCCGACAGAGGGAAGCCAACGTTTAATATTACCGTATTACTATGTGTTAAAAAAACACATCAAAACCACACGCAAAATACGGTTTGGTTTCATCCACCCGTTAGCGGGGCAGATAGGAAAAATTGTATCATCGACCCCGCTAGCATACTCGGCACCGGTACCTAAGTAACGGGGTGGATGGCATAGAATAAATTTGACTTGGTCCCATAAACCCCGCTGCCCCTGTCCCTTCCCTATATTTCCCATTTGCCCCGTTTACGGGGCAGGGACAGCGGGGTGGATAACATCAACCCTAAAATGACGTGACTTTGCGGGCACCAGCCCGTTATACAATATAATACATTTGTTGGGAAATCATCAAATGAGGCACTGAGACACTACCCAGAAGCGGGAAGACAACCAACATAACCTTCCAATTTCCCAATGAGCCCGTAATTTGATTGTCCAGTGAACACATAGCTTTAAGATCTCAAAGTCTCATCTAATTATAGTAATATTATAAGGCTGAAGAGTTTGTACTGTTGAACGTGCTAATCTCAGGAATTACTGGTTCGATTTGAATATCCTTAGTCTATTTATCAAGGAAGACTATAGACTAATTATAATATTACGCTACGCGTACCTAATAGGAGAAGATCATCGGGGGAGAAACCACAGGCAACATTATTTTAGTCTTATTATAAAATCGATGGATTACTGTGATTACCTAATTATATTCCTGGGCACTGACCCAGGAATAAACTGTGTTTCTAAAGCTTACTTCAAACACTGGTTTGAAGTAGGGGAGGTAAGCCTAAGACGGGTAGCCCGCCTAAAACGGGTATGCATGTTAAATTACACGTCGTTCTTGCTAATGAGAATGTGTGCATGTAGGACGCGACTCCTCATAGAGAGAGGCAACGCGTCCTGCACGCACACACACTCATAAGCAATTAGCGACGCGTAATTTAACATGCTTACCTGTTTTAGGCGGGATGCTTACCCGTCTTGGGCTTACCTCCCCTAAGCTTTAGAAACACAGTTTTATCCAGGTTGGCAGAAACTATACGACCAATAATAATTTTTCTACCTATATTTTTTATTGAAAAATCTGCTGGCGTCATTTTGTTAACTGAAAACTTTTTAACTGTGTTCAAATATTAATGATATTAAATCAAAACTAGTTTATTACGAAAACCAATTTGCAGGACCATTAAAAATATGACACATATAAATGAACTTCGTACTTCCTATCAAAAGTAGACAGTGGGAAGGACAGACATGAGTATTTCTAACGTATTTATAAAAATCTTAGACACCTGTTCCCATAAAATATATTATGTTTACGTCAAACCTTAAATAAATATAATCTCAGAGATTTGATAAAAAAAAACTTTCAAGAATTCTCTATGTTTCTGATCATTCAGCTGAAGTTATAATAATTGTAGTTATTATAGATGTAAGTTTTAAAATAATAATGTTTAAGTTTGTGGTTATTGATAATAAAATAATAAAGAATATCACAACAAATACGCAGCAGAGAATTATCCTGAAAGTTGTAGGTACATACTATGAATTAAATAATAAAATATTTTAAAACAGCGCCATCTAGCTTCAAACCGTTGAATCAACAAAACTTTCAAACTCTACGAGGCGGCATCCAACTCTGTTTCACACTCACATCAACAGATGGCGCTTTACACAAAAACTACGGAACACGGAGTTCTAGATTGAATGATGCGCATTATTTCGTCAATATTAATAAATTCATCAAAATAAACCACACAGTCAAAGGACGGACACAAATCAAATTGACAAACACATAATCGATGTAATGTGTATGTGCAATACACAAATAAACATAGATTTGAGGCGTATAAGTCACAAAAATAACTCGAAAAAGAAAAATGCAATCGAAATTATTTAGTAATCTTTGATTGCGACAAATACAAGAAGACAAACACTTGCATACCGAATATGTATCTCTTGATATCGCTTTGACGAAACCACGGGTGGTAGAAGTCTGAAAATGTAGTGTCATTGTTATGGCCAATTTTCTAACACAATCTCTGTGCGAAATGTTAAAAACAGTGTCGATCTTTTCGACGGTAGGTAATAAATTTTACTACCGACTGTGGTGGCAAAGATTTTGAAATTAAAGTAGGTAACACAACTGCTTTCGGTGAGCTCTTAAGATTTGATAATACTGATTTTGAAATTAGTAGCGACTGTCTTTCCTGCCTCATGAAAATGACTGGTAAGTACTTTATGACTGGTGCTGACACTAGGCATTCTTTGAGTTATATTCAGTCAAGGGCGTGTTTCATAGTCTTTCTCCTAAGGCTCTTTACTTACACGACGTAAGTGACTATGAATCATAGTATGGTATTATGATGATAAGTATGAAAAGAACCAGAGTTTGTAGTATCTCATCTGCAGATGTTCAAACTGGTGGCCTACCATGACGTCAGTTTTTAGGCTGTGGGAAGAGACAGAGCTATACAAGTTGTCTAGCGCTACCTATCTCGTTTCCTGACCGGAACCATTGTTATTGTTACTCCAAATGAGGAAAAGGGAGCCCTCCCTTTTCCTCATTTGGACTCGTAGGCGGTCCGTTATGCGTGAGGTGGGACGGTTGGCTATATGAGCCAACCCAACTCCTTCCAGAAATTCAGAAGTCTCCTCCTGGAACGTTCACAGGCTTCTTGGAGCGACCTTGGAGTGCCAAGGTTTTGTGCCCGTTGGTTAGCAACGCCCACGCATTCCAGGATTACGTGGGTGGCTGAGCGGAACCACTCAGGCTTTAAGACGTCATGGTAGGCCACCAGGCCATATTTCCGCTTCGTATGAAGCAGTAATGTCTTTCTTTAAAGTCTTTAAGTAAAATTTAAGACAAAATATAGCAAAACCAGTACTAACCTTCTAAGAACTGTCTGGTGGGTAAACGTAGCGAGACTTTGAGGGATGACGCGTACGCCGAGTCGATGTACCAGTGAGGGTCGCGCTGCTCACCCAGCCTACTGGTGCTGCCTCTGAAATTGAGAAAATAGGTCTTTTTAATAAAGAAAAGAAAGAAAAGATGGATGGATTGTCTAAGGAATGATATGAAAGAAAATGGAGTAAATGATACTGTGACGTCTGATATGGGAAGAATGGAAGAAGAAAACGTGTTGCGCCGACCCCAAATAGAATGGGATAAGGGCAGGAAGAAGAAGAAGAGGTCTTTTTAATAAATAACTTCTTCTTACATAGAAGAGACGTGTGTTTCTGCCATGGGAACGTTACAAGCTAAATATATTGTTGTTATTGAAAGATTTTGAAAGTGTTTGAAGTTTGGTCGCGGGACTTATTCCATTACCGTGACCCTGGAACGTAAAGGGCTAATGAAGGACACTGTGGATTTTAGTCAGTACAAGCCTGACAGTCCCTCCCGCCCTGCCCTGGGCGGGAGAACTCATTTGATGATTTTACCACGCTAAAAAAGTGTTGGAAGTTTTGGAATATGAGGTTCTTTCCCTTTTAAGTTTTGATAGAGTGATAATTACTTTTTTATTTCATTTATTAAAACTTTATGCACAAGTTACCAAAAACCTGTACAGCGACTGACTTAATGCCTTGGGCATTATCTAATGTGAAAAAGCTTAATCGTAGAGGTAGTCGTGGATAATCCACTAAAACTGAACCCAAGTTTAAAGGTTTAGTTTAACGCTCAACTTGAAAAGGTTCAGCGTAAAACTGAAACTTAAAAAGATTTTCAATAAGCAATTGTTTCTGAAAAAAGAACTGCAGCATTTCATGATCATCCATGTACCTAGTTCTTATCAAAATAATTTCATGACAACTATCTTGAATGCCTTTTTATTTTTTAATATTTATAACAAGAGGCAGTGTTAATAGTATAGACACTTAAATTTAACAGTTGTTTCTGACGCGGATATAAAAAGACAACTCTTTTCTAGAACTTTAGACAGCAAGTACTTATGACCTTGTCCTAATGAAACCAATGAACCACGACAAATATACTTAACCTCATATTGAAGAGTTAAAATATGAACTAAACGTCAAAAAGTATTCAAATGATATTGAAACTATCAACTTATAAAAATAAAGCAGAAAATCATCGAGCAAAGTTTCATTCATGACTGACGTTCCATTCATTCAAAACGAGTGCAACAGGAATTTGTAGCTGAGACGAAAGTATATTATAAATGTGTAAAACTCTAAATATAAAACAGAACCCTATTAAATGAGCGAAAAACGCAAGAAAAACACACAATGTGAGGTTATAACGAATCAAAACATTCCGGACCAACGCCTTTTGTAAATCTGATAGCAATCATGCAGGAAAAGCCGGTCAGAATATTTACCCTGGATCCATTTCTACTGTCATCTAAAGGTGCACGGGTTTATAATACATGTAAAATTTAATTCGCGAGGCGATATTCAAAATAAAAACTACATGTTTCCACCATATGTCAAACTCGGGACTATTTTTGTACAGCCCCAAGTTCACGTTGGATCGATGCAAAAATAAACGCGCGGCTATATGTCTTGCGCTCACGTCGATTTCGCGGGTGAAATTTGAAAGTCAAAGCTCTTAGTAGTTCCGAGCTTTGAAAAGAGATGGCGCTTTTTAATTGATCGAGGAAGAAGTTCTGCTATTCAGTAAGAGATGGCGTTAGTAATAAAGTTTTACGGGAAAACTATTGAACAATTTGGATTTTTTTTCTTTTACTCTTTTCCTTTTAGTCCTTTTATTTTTAAATCTTATTTTAACACCAATATAAACATTACATCTATGAGTTTTTAAGCAATCTTTGAAATTAACCAAGTCTGAATTCATTGAATGTACCTATTATACTTTTTTTTAATGCACATGGTAACAGACATACATAAGTTTAATCATTACAATATTTATGTAATAGAAATCGACTCAGAAATCAACATACAAAATATAGTGCGTCGGCTGCCCATTGTTTTCTTATCTGATTATGAAGATTGAAATACCAACATAGCTTTTTATTATCAATTAGGTGCGTCCCCACAGAGCGCGCAGCCTCGCGAGGCATTTTCCGCGCGAAGCAGCTCGGTTGGTGTGGACGTGTCTCGGGCGAGGCAAATGACAGCGCTGCAGCGGTCGAGCGACCGAGCGCCCGAGCCATCCAGTGTCGGCTTTTGTTTTGCTCGCGTATATTGTTTGGTGCCTCGGTCGAAAAACAATAGACGCGTCCACACAGAGTGAGCAGCCTCGCTTGTCAGTTTCCTCGCGCAGCAAATGCCTCGCGAGGCTGCGCGCTCTGTGTGGACGCACCTATTGAAAAATATTCAATGTTTTATGAAACACCAGATTTCTTTTTATCTTTCAGTGTTGGTTTCATAGTAAAATAAAATCTATATAGTTAAGTGATTTCAGCCCACAAAACAATTTCGGCCTATGAAAAGTTGTTACCTAATGTTTTACATAAAGCCCCGTATTTCTATTTTAACTGTATTTGATTGAAAAATCTAATTAATCCGTCACTTAGGTTACCTATCACAAAATATTTGGCTCGAATATACGACACTTTTAAAATTGACAAAACGTCACAAGCAAGTACAGATTTTACTTGTTTCTGACGTCACGAGCCCCCACTCTCGAATTTTGATGAGTTTATTATCTTTGTAAATATGCATTGGTATAACGAAAGAAAAAAATCGTGTCCATTATTTTCAAAACTGTAGCTGTCGGATTAATTTTTCCAATTTATTCAAATTGCTTATTGTTTTATCCTACATAGACTACTATTACCATCCTTACCAGGGTTGGCATGATTAAAACAAGTTGTTTTAAAACACCTGTTTAAAACAGTGTTTAAAACAATTTGAAATAAAACAGTGTTTTTTATTATCCGTTTCAACTACTTTTCAAGGCGGATGAATGCATTTAAAATGAAAATAAATTAATATTCAGGAGTCTAAATAGTTTGACATAAAACCATTTACCGTCTTATTTGCTTTGCCATATTTTTAAATTTTATTGGCATTGTAATGAAATAATACTTAAAAATATTAGAAAAAAAACATCGCATGTTTTTTTTTCCATTGATCATTTTTCGTAAAAAAACTACGTAACAAAGGGCGAATTTGAAAAGATGTAGTCTAGAAATGAAACTTAATTGATTTAGACGTTTAGACATCAATAAATAAGGTGGAATTAATTTGAAGAAAAAAGCCAGAAACTAAAAAAACAAATAAAAACACCTGTTTAAAACAAAAAAAAGCTGTTTTTTTTCCAACCCTGATCCTTACACACCCGTTTAATAACTCGTGCACTGGTGCACATAACAACAAAACGAACATGGCTACTGTACGTTAATTACGTTTGTCATGTAACTAATAACATCCAAACGTGCTGTTTTGACACCTCGCATTAGTTATTGTAGTGACCGTTAATTGTATTGTAACTGACTGTTTGATGGGTTAATTAGTGATTTTAAATATAATTGAACACAAATGAAATAATCTCATTTTCTAAGGACCGTCCTACAAAAATGAAATGGCACGTTTTTTGGTCCTTAACTTTATAACTAACCTTACCTATTTGGCTACGTTCACGTTCATACACCTTCCTACTTCCTAAATTATTCATCATCATCATAGCCGTAGGACGTCCACTGCTGAACATACACAGGTCTCCCCATTCATTTCCAATAGGACCGGTTGAAAGCGGACTACATCCAGCGCGATCCTGTGGTCTTCATCAGTTTGGCTGTCCACCTTGTATGTGGACTTCCTACGCTGCACTTGCCGGTGTAAGGTCTTCATTCGAGAACCTTACGGCCCCATTCGTTATCAGTTCTGCGTGGAAAAAAATAAATCCTTACCTCCTATAATCCTAACTTCTTAACTGATATTTTAAATGCGAATCTTTGTTTGTTGTCTTAACACGCCTGAATATATCGTGCTGTTTTGCACATCCTATGTTTTCAGGTATACAGAAATGGACATGGGTAACTTTCTTCCCAAAAAAAAAGCACTGTTCCCGAGCAAGACGACAATAACGTTCTTAAATAATAAATAGATGGCATAAAGTCTCCCCGAATTAGTTGTTAAATTCTAGATTAACGGAAGCAAAGCCACAAAAGCTATTCGATAAATAAATTTAACATTAAACGCCTGTTTTGAGTGGTAAAATCATCAAATGATGTACTTCTGCCTGGTTTGAGCGAAAGAAACTGTCAATCTCATACTGAATAAAATCCTCGGTGTTCCATCTAAATTCAATAAAACAAACTAATTCCAATAGCCCTTTACGTTTCAGGATCACGGATACCTATTTTCAAAGTCCAACGACCTCGGCAGGTGTTTGGCCCTGTATGCGCGCACTGTCAGATTGCTGACAGGAGTCGCGCGTGAAACACGAAGCGCCGTCGACCCGGGTATGGTTTATGATCGGACGGTGAGTCACCTAACATACACGCTTGAGTAACTAAACACACTAATAAATAATGGCCATCATTTATATTAACAGCAAGTTTACACGAATATCCCGAATTTTACGACGTATTGTGCTATGCAGTGGTCTACCAAATCCTGTGATCTTGACTATTATTAGGTTTTATTAGAGCTAGCCGGACATTGTGTGCATTCCTAAATAAATGGTGATTATGTCAAGAACAGGGAGATTCCGAAGACCTACGCACAGTGGCCGGAAATCGCCTCGCCATGTCTAACGCCCAGGGCATCTCTCACAGTGGCTGAAGCGTTAAGTGGAGGATGGAGGCAGAATCTTTGACGGAGACACAATTGTGTCTCTTTCACACATTCTACGTCCTCCTTCGCTAACATTACTGCTTCAAAGAAGGAGGTGACTGTTCCCATTCTCCCTTGCTCCATATCCGGCCTGAACCAGGACCAAACGCGAGAGATCGCCTCCGCCTATCACCTTTATGCGGTACTCCGCTCAAGCTCTACCGTATGCTCCACCGTGTCTTCCAGTTAGTTAGCCTTGCGTATTAAATAATAAACTAAAAGAAATCGGTAAATGGTTTAATTACCAAGAGCTTCGACCAACATCAAAGGAGGCATTTGGATCAGGGGCCTGATTTAGAAGGCAGCTCTTCTGGACATGGCGCATTTAGAAGGTTATTCTCTGGAGCCCTGGTTGCCCGTAGTTTGGACCATTTTCCCTATACTGTTGGGTTACTTTTTTGAAGTGTTTTTATTTTTGTATTAAAATATTTTTAAGAATCAGTAACATAAAAATTAACAAGCGATCCTAAAGAATGATGACCTATAAATTATTATTTATTAGGACCAAATTACATGACTTTACGAGCATCTAAAATAGTATTTATTGATTCACTTCAAAGGCAAAAGTTATTATGTGCTATATATTTTTCAGTAAATACACTGTTAGCGTGTTGTGTGTTTACTATCTATAAAATTTTACGTGATGCTATAATATTTTAATAATGATGAAATATAATTGAACATAACATAACAAACTCACTGGCGTTTTCAGGCCGTAGTGAATAAAGATATTTTTAGGGTTCCGTAGCCAAATGGCAAAAACGGAACCCTTATAGATTCGTCATGTCTGTCTGTCTGTCTGTCCGTCCGTATGTCACAGCCACTTTTTGTCGAAAGTATAAGAGCTATCCTGTTGAAACTTGGTAGGTAGATGTATTATATGAACCGCATTAGGATTTTCACACAAAAATAAAAACAAAACAAATTTTGGGGGTGCCCCCCATACTTAAAATTGAAACTCAATTTTTTTTTTCACCAAACCCATACTTGTGTGGTATCTATGAATAGGTCTTTAAAAATTATATTGAGGTTACTAATATCATTTTTTTCTAAACTGAACAGTTTGCACGAGAGACACTTCCAAAGTGGTAAAATGTGTGTCCCCCCCCTGTAACTTCTAAAATAAGAGAATGATAAAACTAAAAAAAATATATAATGTAGACCTCAACAAAAACTTCCAACGAAAATTGGTTTGGATGAGATACAGTTAGCAGTTTTTGAGATATAGTACATTTTCATAAACCGCAAATATAACTTTGGCATTCATACAAACACTATGAAAAACAAAGTTATTTTTATTGTTTATGTATATTACTAATCTCAATATAATTATATCTCTAATCTATGCTTGCTGCTACGGAACCCTTCATGGGCGAGTCCAACTCGCACTAGGCCGGTTTTAGTAGGTACAGACGTAATTATTAGGTTACGTGATTGGGTAAACATGGGCAGACATGCGACAGCAGCGATCGCTATTGATTTGGCATAACTTTTTGATAATTTTCCTAATTTCTCCAGGATGATGAAGATCCCATCTTCATCATCATCAGATTCTGACCTCATCAAAAGTATGACCAATTCAAACAAAAAAGAATTTTCTAAATAGGTGTAGGCATCTCTAAGAAACCGAGTAAAAATCAAACAGAAAAAAACAAACAGACGAATTGAGAACGTCTTACTTTTTCGAAGTCGGTTAAAAAACAGTCGTTCCAGTATTTATTTTTAAGACATTCATTCATAAAAACGCATACATTATAATAAAACTATATTCCCTCAGAGCATTCAACTCATACGAATCGCTATTTTATTTTAGTCGAGTATTTTGTTTGATTTCGTTAACTTTATTTTTAGCATGAGCAGGAGTGGATGCGCGATCGTGTTACTTGGTGAGGACTTCGGTTTACAAGTTTTGTAATGTCAATCATTTTAAGCATTGGTTCTTAGCTATCATTGAATAAAATATTGAAGAAAGGTTTTGGTTACATTAGATTTTTCAAACGAAACGAAAAAAATCCATTTCACTGCAAAAGTTTGAAGAAAATGTAAACAATATTTCAAAGAGGAAATTGAAAAAGTTTCCACCAGCTGAAACTTTTTGTACGGAAATGCACGAAATATCTGAAACATTTGGAAATTAAATCGAGAATGAAACCCACAAAATTGAAAACATTATTTTTACTATCAATAACTTATGGAAATTGGAAGATAATGTATAGTTTGTACATTTTAGTACCGAAACCGACCAACAAATACTAAATCTTGAAAATTATTTCAGCTCCTTCTGTGTGAGCTCGCTACATCTTGTGTCTCATTGCTTCTGGGAAATTGAGGCCAGAAGCAAACCATTTATGCAATTAAAAAAATTTATAGCATTATTGTCTAAAAAAAATACTAAGTTAGCCATGAATCAATTAAATTGGTTGTTCAGCAAAATGTACAAAACATAGGGCAAGCCTAGGCGGAATCGACGGAGCCCTGCTACGCGGGGCTCCTATTTCTGTCTGCAGGGTTTAAAGGAATCTAACCAAACTGAACTAAAATGTTGCCGCGTTGTAATATTTGTGGCTGAGTTAGTAATTTTGTGGCTTGGTTTATTATTTCCTAGAAAGAACAAACAATCATAACTTCCGACCACCCAAAATCCAATCTCTTTAAACTACTTCAGTACTCCTCAACCAAACTGGTGTGGAGTATCTAATCTGGAGTAGTAATGATTGGCGCTGACAGCCACCTGGCAATGTGCCCGCTATTGTGATTGACAATGTGTGTGCCATTACTTATGCTAGCCAATTGGCGGTATTTTGTTAATTGTTTGAAGTTAATTATTCTGCGCAGAGCAGATTATATTGACGTGGTTGAACGCGATCAACGCATAAAAACGTCGTTCAGGTGTCCGCACAATCTTCCATTATTATATCCCCTGCGATAGCTCTCTTACTTCAAAAACTTAAAAATCTGTTGAACACTTGTCTAAAAAAAGTGTGACTGCAAAACGGACCTTATTTCAACGTTATAATCTGACATTTTTATAGACAAGTATTCAACAGACGTTTAAAAGTTTTTGTGGTACGACGGTATGAGTTTATAAGTCGTGGGTTCAAACCCAGGAAGGCGCAATACTTTGTGTTATTCGTTTCGTCACCACTGCTCTCAAAACTGTGAAGGAAAATATCGTAGGGAAACCGGCATAATTATCTTATAACCACTCATTCGAAGAAAATGTGAATTACAGCAAATTCTCACTCTCTCTTCTTTCTGAGAGAACAAAGAAAGAAAGAAAAAAATTTTATTTAGCCAAAACCACGACAAACACACAACAAAATAAAATACTCGTAAAAACAAGAAACAGAAAAATGGAAACTTAAGCTACGAGTAAAACAAAAAATAAAAGGGAGAAGTGAAAAACAAAGATTTGATGTGTGTCCCATGGCTGCGCCAATTAGGTCCAGTTCAGCAAAATGTCGAGCAACTAGTGCTCGACGCTGGTTTTCAACTGGACGTGTATTTGTGATGTAACGGATGTAAATCAGCTTTATATTTAAAAGGAAAGAGGAGGCCTGTGCCCCAACATTGGAATACAATCGCGATTAAGGCGAGTAACAAAAGAAATAAGATAGAGGTGAGGATAACGCCGGGAGGGAACGCCCTAAGAAGACCTACAGTCCTACACTGACTTTATTGGTGATGGTGAAGTACTTTTTTTTTTGTCTTAAATCCATCAAATGTCTGGCAGTCCTCCCGTCACGCCCTGGGTGGGCTACCGAAGGCGAGACGGGAGGTCTGCCAGACTTATACTTACTTAATTCTACAGTGATCCTTCAATAGTCCTTTACGTTCAGCTTCAGGGTCACGGTTGTCTGATGAGACAGTCCCATGACCCCGGCAGGGTGTGGTGGCCCTCTAAGGGAAACGAAGGGTCGCCCGTGAACTACTTCGGAAAGGTCGGGTCTGTGGGACTCTTAATTGGCGCGCTAGTATTACCAGATGAGGCGAAAGGAGTAATTAAGGGTCCCCCATATTTATCGACGCGGAATCGGCTTAAGCCGGTCAAGGAAACCTTTACGTCAACGTAATAAGGGTGTTACTAATGCCATTCGCATCGGATCGCGTCGTCCGAGCCGAGCCATAAATGAAAATCGATAAATGTGGGGGGCCCCTAAGGATCGTATCAGGTGACGGTCTGTACCTAGTTTCTGTCCACCCCCAGGAGAAAAGGGCGCGAGTTTATGTCTGTAAACTGCATGAATGAAATTGTGTAAGACACACTTATATTTAACAAAATTCGAAGACCGAATGAGCCACAAATGCCATACGACATAACTATTTGAATGAACAATGTTTACATGCAATCAATGAGCACACCTGTGCTGATTCATTTCAGTCAAGAATCTGTTAAATACACAATAGTGATTTATTGAGCTAGCCAAACTGTCTGGCGATAAATTGGCTACATTCGTTCTAAAACATCTGGACGTAAAAGCACAGTAAAAGCTTCTATATTTTAGAGAAAGATGCTCATAAATTCGATCACGAACTGGGAATCTAAAAACACCATTTTATCAATATTGCTAGAAGAGTTTTCTTTATCAATAGTACAGACTCCAGCAGGTCATCATCATCAGCCTTTAAATGTTCCTACTGCTGGGACACAGGCCTCCTCTCTGTGAGAGGGAGCAGGCCGTAATCTACCACGCGGGCCCAGTGCGGATTGGTAGATGTCACATGTCTTCGAATTTTTGGTTCTAGGACATGCCGGTTTCCTCACGATGTTTTCCTTCACCGCTGCACCGGTTTGAGAGCAGTGGTGTTGAAATAAATTTCACAAAGTAATGCGCCTGACTGGGTTTGAACCCACGACCTACAACTCGTAAGTCGAGGCCGATACCACTGGGCCACCACTGCTCCAGCAGGTCAACCTCGCCGAATCTGTCAAATTTTGCCATAATCGAGCATTAACCTTCCATTATTGTGATAAGGTTGAGGTAAGTTAATGTGTTGGAGTCTGTACATTCCATTTTACGAATTTTATCGCAATAGATATTGTGATGGCCTGCCGGGTTCTCGGAGCTGTTTTAAAAGGTAACCGTGACCCTGGAACGTAAGGGGCTATTGAAGGAACACAGTGGATTTTAGTCAGGACTAGTCTGACAGTCCCATAAACTCCACATACGTTGTGAAGACTAAGGGTGCTCCCACATTTATCGACGCAGAATCGGCTTAAGCCGGTCGAAAAAACTTACATAAATACCATTCGCATCGGCTCGCGTCGTCCGAGCCGAGCCGATGCGAATGGTAGTAGTAACACCCTTATTACGTTGATATAAAGGTTTTTACGACCGGCATAAGCCGATTCCGCGTCGATAAATGTGGAAGGACCTTAATTTGATGAGCCCATACAGTGTAGTAATAAGAGATACTTCTATTAAAAGTATTTCAAAGTTTTTAAGTTTATTTATATGCCATTCTCATCTGCGTAAGATCAGGTAAATAAAACATAGTGTCTGTCAGTATTCAGGCCTATGTGTTTAAACAAGGTTGATTTCTTTATATAATCTTTTCGGTAACGTAATTTGTATTTGAGTTAAAGACTGTGCGTAGGACAAGTTCTTGAAAGCATCGTTTTAAATGGCAGTAGAAATATTTACTCTGTAAAAACTTTTTCAGTCCATTCAGGGAGCTCAAAGTTATGGGAAATTCAAAACTAAAGTGTACTATTTAATTTTGTTAATTCCTATATATTTTTTTAAAAGTTCATCATCATCATCTCAGCCACAGGACGTCCACTGCTGAACATAGGCCTCCCCTTTAGATCTCCACATATACCGGTTGGAAGCGACCTGCATCCAGCGTCTTTTAAAAGTTATATAAATAATATGAGTATTTAACAATAGTTAGTCTGGTCTAACTATGGATCAAACAACAGGCCCTAAATATTATATATTTCGGATTTCGGAGTTTTGCTCTTATGTTTGTAATGATAATAAGTATAAAATTCTTCCAAGGAGAGACGAAATGAGGGTAATATAATTATTATACTGTGCGTCCTTAACGCACGAGCGTTGCCGCTAACAACAGCCATTTTCCCACGTTTTTTATATGTATGACCACATGCAATTTTTACAGACTCATATTTATTTATTTTGGAAAAGAAGCGTACAAAACTAATTCTAACAGTCTTGTGAAAGTAACAACCACATGTGCTTTTAATTTGCAAGTCCGTTTAGATTAACGGCTAATTAAAATGTCTGCAATAAATCTGGACGCGTTTGTTTTTCAACGGTTTTAAACGCAGCCATCTAAGACCGCGTTCAGACGCGTGACGCGTCGGATACGCGCACGCCACGCGCGTCAGTACCCGCGTCTAACTCGCTTTGAATTTTTTGGCTTAATACCTAATTGAGTCTTTCCTATTGGTAATTTTGTTTTTAATCATACTTTAACATAATTATTTCAACTTTACTACGGGATATACTATAAGCAAAACTATTGTGATTATGTCTGTATGATTTAACATGTATTTAATTTGAGTCTAAGAACTAGTAATGACACGTCAGTAGTTCTCAAACATTTATCAAAATCCAACCGCACGCTACTCGCCCGTCTCCTCCTCGCACTCACCCCGCACACGCGAATTATCCATCCTATACGAGTGTACGCCTTTCGATATGTCATAAGATTCAATTTTACACTTCAAAAAAAAACTTCGTTAGACGCACCCGCGTCTAACGAAGTTTTTTGACGCTGACGTTTTTTTCCGCGCTGACGCGACTGGCGTGCGCGTCGTCTGAACGCGGCCTAACTTTTCTATATTTTTAAACTGACCTGTCTATCTGTAATTGTTGTTTTAAAGAATAATTTATGACAAGAAATGTTTAATTTAGTTAGTTTAATTAATCTTTACGTACAACATAATTCTTTCAGTGGTTTACTGTAAATTATCTAAAGAATTTCAATAAATTACTCCCCAATAGTAGATGTCTAGGTTTATCGGAAATTCCGACTTAGATTTTAATTATTCGGTAGATAATTATTAAGAATTATTTATGTAGTAAACAGCTATATTACGTTTCATCACTTTCCCCTTTCCTCTTCCATGAGGGAGGCCTATGTATGGCGGGCGGAGGCCTATGTTCAACAGTAGACGTCCTATACGGCTGATAATATGTTGATGATGATGACTTTCCCCTTTCATCAACTAAACAAAATAGTATTGACAGTAATGTGCCGTTTCACCACTATTTAAATTTTCAGACATTGAGTCTTTATTCATCATCTTTTTTTTTGCTTGCATTTATTCTAGTTTCTACAGACATCATTATTATGTTTGAAAGGATTCTAAATCGGGTCTATAGTCTACCTAGTTATTACTACATACTTACCACTACATAGTTTATTTTCTGTATTTTTAGTGGTTTACTGAATCCACATTTCTACTACCAAACCAATCTTGAAAATAACACTATACCTCGTCTCACCACTCACACTCAGCGCGATGACTAGATTTTTTTTTAAACATTTACGCATACTAGGAATTTCTCCTGTATCGTGGGTGCGTTTACAAACATATAAACTATCATACACAAACGCCCAGACCCGAAACAACTACTTGTAGATCATACAAATATTTGCTCCGTGCGGGAATCGAAGCCGCGTCACGCAGCGCAGCAGTCAAATCGCTCAGCCACCCGTGCCGTCAATTGCGCGGTCTGTCCGACTGCTGGGTGAATCTCTCCCCCAATACCTTCCAGGAACTCTTAACCTATGTCTCTTCGAATCCAACCCTCGTGGTACGACGCCTTCGTCTTTTTTTTTAAATCATCCAATGAGTGCGGGAACCCAGGGCAGGACGGGAGGGACTGTCAGACTTGTACTGACTAAAATCCACGGTGTCCTTCAATAGCCCTTTACGTTCCGGGATCACGGTTACCCGATAGTCCAGGTTACCGGCAGGGCCTCTAAGGGGGACCCCGTTGTATTGCTGACAGCTCAGTGGGCATGGTCCATGATCGGACAGCATGTCGCCTATTACTCGCCGTCCACATGCCCGCGGCTACGGGTGCTTATAGTGCTAAAACCTCAGTTGGTTTGTGACAGTTTTTGATCCTTACAAGACTGGTTAAAAAAATATTTTTTAAACGTAATTCATATTCTTGCAAAAATATTTTTTAAACATAATTCATATTCTTGCAAAAATATATTTTAAACGTAATTCATATTCTTGCAAAATAAGATCTATACGTAAGGCGCAGGCCACATAGAAAACACGTAAGACGCAGACGGGGCGGAGACATATTATGTCTCTTCGGCGTCTCTTTCATACAAAATTATAGAAGCGTCGCGAACGTGAACACACAGAAGAGACGGGGCGCGGGCGCGACTCTCATACATTTTCGCACGTCCGCGACGCGTCCTCGTCTTACGTATTTTCTATGTGGCTCGCGCCTAAATCTCAAAAAATACAGGAATGTACGTCATGTATTGTTTATCCATTAAATTAAATTCGGAGTGCTGTAAGAGGGTTTCGAATCAATAATACGAAATGGTTCCGGCTCAATCTATCAATCATTTCCACCTACGCTACGTTTGTCGATAGGTTTCCAAAGATAATTTTAAATTCATCGATCTCTTTATACTCTGTTTCCATCGAAGATTTTCTTCCAAGAGATTAGCTTCACTGTTTTCATCCACTTCTTCTTCTTAGCGTGTCGATGGCAAATTATTTTATATATTTTGTTTAGCCCAAAATTCAGCTACGCGAACCCCGCTCACTGATGCAGTCATACTGTTTTCATCCACTGATTTACAAGATATTTAAGTTTTTAACTAACCACAATGTTTTAATGATTTTTCCAGAGAAATGAGATGAGACCATTAATTGTAGAATAATTTAATCTTGAATTTTAAACTACAATGGATTTATTTATTAATCTATGTATATTAAACCAATTAAATTATCAACATTGTCCATTTTCGATGTTTTGTATTAGTTTAGTTTTATTATATTTTAGTAATCCTAAGGCGCGGGCCACATAGAAAAGACGTAAGACGCAGACGGGGCGGAGACACATGTCTCTTCGGCGTCTCTTTCATATAAAATGTATAGAAGCGTCGCGAACGTGAACACACAGAAGAGACGCGTCGCGGGCGCGACTCTCATACATTTTCGCACGTCCGCGCCGCGTTCTCGTCTTACGTCTTTTCTATGTGGCCCGTGCCTAACCTTTTTGATAATCCAAAGTGACAACGAATTATAAAACAAAAGCAAGAAAAAAAAACAGACGAAAAAGCAGAAAATATCTGAGCCTAAAAGCGCAAAAGTTCATTCTTTAAAAATAATAATTAGTTCATCCGTAAACTAAATGTAAATACAACAATAAACTTCCAACCTACCTACATGATATAAAATTCACAAAATGAGATACCTCACAACATCCCAAAACTCAAGGTCACGAAACAATGACCTTCCCTCAAGTTCACCGATGACGTAGGTATACACTATCGACCCACCTCCGAAACTCGTCCTTCACGAACTAGGTCTTCTCAATGACCTTAAAAGACAAGGTTTCCTCAAGGATCGCCCTTGGATCGAGGCCGCGGAAGAAGGCCGTGGCCTTGCTCAAGGTCTGAGCTCCGGGAGCGGCCTTGTTTCGAGGACGCCAGGCCTCGATTCGAGGCCTTGAGGTCAAGGTCGGGGTTTGAAGGTATCCGGGACCTGAGTTTTGTTAGTGAAGGTTGAATGAGGTGGGTGGCGGTTGTTACATAGGAAAATAGACATTTACAATATGATTTAATACGAATATTATACCTACGTACTTACTGTGTTTAGTATTGTATTTATTAAACATTGCATTACTTTTGACTTTTTCATCACATTAAATATTAAAAAAAGACTCAAAAACTCAACCAATTCTTGAAAACATCAGTAAATGCAGTAAACAAATAGTCTTTGTTTTTGTATTTCTACAACCTTAGGGTCTTCAAGTCAATAGTGAATAAGTTACATTTAGGCAAACTTACTCCACCGTCGACCATAGCCAAATATAAAAGAAATTAAATAAAAAGTAATTTTTATATATCTACTTAACATCAATAAAAGTTTTGTGAAACTAGTCATCTCATTTTTCAGTAATAAAATACCTCTTCAACTCTGGAAAATATCATTTTTCCTAAAACAAATAGAAACCCAAGAAAAGATACACCTTCACTTTTATTTTTTTCACATTTTCTCCGTTGTTTTTTAACCAATGACAGGTGCTTGTCATCCAATCGTGTTAATTTGACAGCTGGTGACAGACGCCATATTGTTTTTTATTATTATTTTCTATTTTCCCGCCTCGTTTGTTTCTTTTTCAAACAATGGTGACTTTTATAATAAGTGTTAAATGGTTTTGACAGTTCTACTCACTCAAGATTTTTGTTGATGTTTTAACTTCTTGATTGTGTTCATTTATTATTTAATCAAAAATATTATCACACATTTATCGCCGGCGTGTACAATAACTCAAAAAATATCCATATATTAATTGAATAACTATTGACAAAGTTTCTTTAAAACAACAAGGAAAGTATTTACCCGACGGCGCCAGAAGGAGGGTTATTTTTTTTAAATTGATTTTGGGGCTAATTAATATACCTACATAACATAATAATAATTTTGCCGTCAACACGCTAAGAAGAAGAATATAAAAAGGTAACACGTCACAAGCAAAATATTTATAACAAATACGTACTTGACAATATTAAAAAATTGGAATAACGAAAGCTTTTCCTCACAATATGAGTGATTTTTGCGAAGGATTTTGAGACGTAAGTGTGTAAAACACTTACGTCTCAAAATCCTTCGCAAAAATAGCCCTATCTTTAACCAAACAAAAAAAAAATACTGACTTACCAATATCCCTCAAGATTCCAGCTCAAAAACCAGGTCACAAAATGAGCACTAAACTAAAAACACCAGTCATACGTGTCCTGCGTTCTACACAAAACATGGTACTATGTCGAAAACCAACGAAATACTAAAAATAAATCTGAGTATGATGAAAATTCGTTAACGCCTGCAATAATAGTAGCGAGTACTACTTATTCGTTGGAGATCGGTTTTCATAAATAACTGAGATTTTAAAGAGTTTATCATTTTTAACAGTATTAAAAAAAGAGGTCGGTACTTACTGTTTGTCCGCGATTGTCTCGCGTTGAACTGAACTGATTTTGATGCGGTTTTCAAAAAAGTGTTCTTTACTTATGTGTATTCTAAAGTTACGGGGACATAACCAGAAAGCTGGCAACGTTGCAAATAGCTGTCAAATATTTACAAGTTTTAATTAATTTAGTAAATTTACTGTATGCAAATAAGAAATATTAATCTGTAGTGCACTACAAAGTTGATATAGGAATGCAATTAAAACACTGTATTTGATGTTGTCACCGTTTCAGGTGTAAAAAAGGCATTTGGAAGGATTCCAAATACCTTTTTTACATCTAAAACTATATATTCGGTGTTACGATAGGTATTATTTATTGCATTCCCTTATCATTTTTTAGTGCACTACAGAGCAATATTTCTTGTTTCCATATAGTAACATTGCTAAATTAATTAGAACTTGTTAATATTTGACAGCTATTTGCGACGTTGCCATCTTTCAGAATATGCGCTCTTAAGGATGGGTTGACGTGCTGCCATATACACTTATACAGAACTACATAAATAATTAAATAATAATATCACCCAGTAAGCAATAAATCATTCTCTGAATCTATACACGTTTAAAAAAGTTTCTGATCATAGTCTAGCATAAGCTGATATTTTTTGTTAAATTGAACTTTATTGTTTTGTGTTTTCTTTTGATAGAAATACCCTGTAATAATAATCTAAAAAGAAGAATAAATCATAATTATATTATAATCTACCGTAACAAAAAAAAATAGATTTTTCAAAGTGATCGCAAACTTTTTTTATGTGTACGAGTATCTTTCCCTTTTTCTGGCTGGAATCAATCTAGCCGCTTGTAACTGAAAACCAGTATTTTATACGAAGCAATTGCCTGAATTTGTGAATTTAATACGAATTTGTAAATTATAATAACGTATTTATCTGAAGGATAGCCTATCATCATATCATAACATCCATCCATCTTTAATCTCAGCATAAACACTAAAGTTTTATAATATAAACATTTATGTTATTACTCATGCTGTAAACGTGCACATTGCAGTTTCAAAAAGTCTACATAGTCTAGCCAATTAGACATGACTTTTGTCTAAATCGTATGAAAACTGCACGAAAAATGAGAAGCCCTTAGCCCCACTACACTATTCCCAAACCACTGCAACTCCTGAAATCCAGAATCAACATTGGCAACCACCAGAAAAGCGCCGAGACAATGAAGCTCGACGTGTCCCGGAGTATGAATTTACCTGTCTTGGATCCTGCAACGAAATTAATCAGAAAAGAATAGTGGAAGAGTAGGTAAAATACTTAGTTTCCACTTCCCTCCATATCGAGCAGGAGACATAACAAAACTATAGGTCAATAAGCACAGAAGACCATTTTAAACTGGGATAAGCTCAGTTGCCCTGCAGCCTAGTATAGGAGAAGCTCGTAAGTCTGACAACTAGTCTTACTAAGGGCTGATTTTTCAATAGTCCGATCAATTTTAGCTGAGTAATAAAAATAGTGATTCGACATAAATTTTCTATAGATAAGCTGTCAAACCGCCATTTTTATTCCTTAGATAAAAGTTATCTGACTATTGAAAAATCAGCCCTAAAGCACATTGAATACTTCTACGATAAATACACACATAGAGCAGTGTTGGCCCAATGGTATCGGTCCCGATTTACGAGTTGTAGGTCGAGTGTTCGAACCCGGCCAGGCGCATTACTTTGTGTAATTAATTTCATCGCCACTGCTCCCAAAACGGTGAAGGAAAAAATCGTGAGGAAACCGGCATGTCCTAGAACCAAAAAATCGAAGACATGTGACATCTACCAACCCGCAGTGGGCCCGCGTGGTGGATTATGGCCCACTCCCTCTCACAGAGAGGAGGCCTGTGTCCCAGCAGTGGGAACATTATAGGCTGTTGATGAAATACACACACAAAATCTTCTACTGCCTAGCCTTTTCCCAGCTATATTGGGGTCGGCCCCTAGTCGCCCGAATTCAGCTGAATATCAGTATTTTACAAGGACCTACCTATCTGATCTCCACAAAAATATTGAAAAGTCTAATGTCCGTCGTCTTCCTTTCTGAGCATAATATTTATTGTAATCCGAAAATCATTACATCAAAATTTATTCAGCCAAAAAACTTATCTAACAATAATATATTTTCAGCCATCCATAAAATTGGCCTGTATTTAAAATAAAACGTCAAAAGTAATTGTGAGTAACGACCATTGTAGTAATTTATGAAATATTCTGAAAACACGCCAATTTGCTATATAATTGTTTCACATATATCACTGAGACATTTGTGTAATTTATCATTAAAAATATATGTTGTGAAATGTATATTGTTGTCTTTGAAAGTGGAACGAATTTTGAATGAAAATATTTTGATTTTAATAATACTACTCGTATAATATAGTCTACAGTTTTGTTCAAATTAAAAGTCAGTTAAAAATATTTCATTAGCGTTTTCAAAATACTAATAGGCTAGTTGCCCTAAAAAATGTAATTAGTCCTTCTTTTAGATTATTCAAAAATAAGGGACACTTTTTTTTTTATTTGTAATTTAGACTAAAAATGACAAAGATATAGCCTATTAAAGTTACGTGTGACGTCACGCCGCGTGGCATTTTTTCGCGCGGGGTGACGTTACACGTAACTTTAATGGGCTATATCTTTGTTATTTTTTGTTTAATCGAAAAAAAAAAAATAGGTGTCCAAATTTTTTATTATCTAAAATACAGACTAAATAGAATGTAATTATTTTGACCCTGGAAACTACCCTATTATATTATTGCCCACAACCAAAACGAATTGCTTAAAATTAGTCGGGCTGGCAAGTTTCACTGGCTTTTATAATGTTTCTTATTGCTAAAACGATAGTAGTTACCACGGCTTTGGATCGCAAAGGGAATAGCTCGGTGAATTTTAATTAGTCAAATCCGACAGTTCCTTTCACTTTTCCGCTGGTGATGAAGAAATATTCTAAGGATTTGTGATATAAAAATCCAAGCATTTATTTAAAGTAAACCAGTTACTGGCCCTTTTGAATTGTCAAAGATCAAAAAATGAAAATACTACAAAAAACCGGCCAAATGCGAGTCGGACTCGCCCATAAAGGGTTCCGTAGCAGCAAGTAACATAATATAAAAGTTCTTGTAGATGATTGTAACATGAAAAGATAAATTGCGGTTTACGATTTATGACGTATTAAAAAAAAAACTAATTAAGTACTTAATCTCGTTCAAACCAATTTTCGCTGGAAGTTTGCATGGTAATGTAGGTACATTATCTTTGTATATTTTTTTAGTTTTATAATTCTCTTATTTTAGAAGTACCTACCAGGGGGGGAGGACATTTTACCACTTTGGAAATGTCTCTCGTGGAAATTGTTCGGTTTAGAAAAAAATGATATGAGTAACCTTAATATCATTTTTAAAGACCTATCCATAGATACCCCACACGTACGGGTTTGGTGAACAAATTTTTTGAGTTTCAATTCTAAGTATGGGGATCCCCAAATTTTTTTTTTTTTTTTGTGAAAACCCTAATGCGGTTCACATAAGTACATCTACTTACCCAGTTTCAACAGGATAGCTCTTCTACTTTCAAAAAAAAGTGGCTGTGACATACGGACGGACAGACAGACAGACAGACATGACGAATCTATAAGGGTTCCGTTTTTTGCCATTTGGCTACGGAACCCTAAAAATAGTGCTACAGTCCTATTCAAAAGACATAATAAAACCGCAAAAGTTCTGCAGGTGCCCGTTCTAAGGAGAACGAAGAACGGGCAAGAAAGTCTATAGACACTCTTTTTCAATCAGATAACTATTAGAAACCTTTGAATACATCCTTTATGTGAGGACAATGTTAGTTGATCAATTTGCATGTCATTGAAATGTTATTTTTTCTATTTTTATTCTATCACTGTTAATTTAATTTCTTTTAAATATTCTGTTTGATTATCATTTCGAATAATTATGTATTGTAAGTTTTAGGAGCACAAAAACATGTTTCTGTGATACCCAAATAGGGGTCGAAATTGTCTCTTCTCAATACAGATCACTTAGTGATCTAGTTCACCCATCAATTTCGTATATATGTACACAATATCATTATAATTAAGCATACTTTATAAGTTCCACATGTACTGTATACCTCTTCTGTGTCTGTGTCAAAATAAGTGTTCATAGGAAGTAAGTGTTCATAGCTAATATCAAAAAGACAATTCAGGAATATAAAACAATAAATTAATTAATAAAAATAAAACAAAACTTTGCAATACCTACTTCTTTGACTTTGTTACTACCAAGGCTAACTAATAAGAAAACAAAATCCAAACTGCCTATTAGTGTTCCGGCATAATTTACTAAATAACAAAGAACATAATGAGAACTACAAAGAACAAACCACTTTACAACCTTGCGGGTTGTTTCACAATATTTAAAGTAAAACCTAATGAGGTAATGATACAGTAAATTAGCAGAAACTATATTACAGAGGGAAAACATTGACTGGATTTAAAGCGAAGACAACTGGTTTAAAGAAACCTTAAAGTTTTTAAAATGAACATGACAATATTAACTAAGACACAGGATTAGAAAGCTAAATCTGATAACTATGTAGATAATTTTAATTTAAATGAAACAGATGAAAACGTAACTAATGATCATACTACTATAATTGAAAATGCCAAATCAATACGACTTAGAAGATCGTTTGACAATGAAGTTATTATGAAGGTTGATAATGTTCTTGAGCTAAGAGCAGAAGTTTTTAGAAAATATCTAAGCAAAGTGCTAACAGTGACAAGAAAAGAGTTCCAAGGTTGGTTCCATGAACGCTTAAAGTTTTTATAATAAACATGATGAGATTAAGACAGAGGATTCCCGGGCGACGGCGCGTCGTGTTCCACTCGCTCCTCAAAGAGCTGTCCGCAATCTAAGAGGCCCATAGAGAGCCAAAGTCTGCCGGAGTAAAGAAACACCGTGAATTTTATAGTCTAACAGTCCCCTTCGCTCTAACAAAGGTGAGAAGACTCAATGGATAATTTTAGCAAGTAAATAAAAAAAGACAGGTTTAGAATGATACTCGTAAATCTGATAACTACGTAGATAATAATTTGAATTTAAATAATACAGATAAAAATGTAATGATCATACTATTTGATAACGCCAAATCAATAAGAGTTACAAGATCGATTAACAATGAAGTTCTTGAGAAGATTAATAATGGTATTGAACTTAGAGCGGAAGTTTTTCAAAACAATGTTTCTAAACAAGGTGCTAACAGTGGCAAGAAAACATATCCTGCATGAAGATTCAATGCATTTCATTACATTTACATATATTTTAAACAGTCTGCCTCTTAAAGCAGACCTTGTAATTTAATAATTAATTAGCTCACAACATTCTACTCGTAAATACGTAAAGTTCACTTGGGTCATTCGACGTACGAATTTGTCTAAACATGGAGTTCGATTTCGACAAAATCTTTAAAATTCCAATCAAAGCTTTGAATATCAGTCGAGCCCATCCCTTCATACCAAAAGACAAGAAATGGGCCCTCCAATTCTTCATTATTCACGGGCTCTTTACCATTACATTCCTCAACATTGTCTATAACATTATCTGCTACGATTTGAAGGGTACCAACTTCTCTCAGACCTGCAAAAACATAGTCTTGTTTGTTGTTTATGTTGTTATTACGTTTCAATACTGTGTTCTGTTACGTCATCAAGATTCTCTCATTGATTTGTTCAACAACATGAAAAGAGATTATGAGCAGTCCCAATGCATGAGCTCGGTTGAAAAAGAAGTGTTAAACAAATATGTGAATCAAGGCATTTGGGTTTGCAAGCAATGGCTTGTCATTCCTATCGTCGGCACGACTACGTTTTTTATCAAAAATTTATCAATCATGATTTACTATTATTGCATTGGTGAATTCAAACTAGTTCCTGTATATGACTTGGTTTATCCGTCGATTATTGAGGAGAATAAAGATAATATTTTCGTTTATTTGTCGACTTATGCTTTGATGTTGTTATTTGGTTGTTATTCTTCCTTGATATATGTTGCATATGTGCCTTTGGGTCCAATTTTTATGCTGCATGCGTGTGGGCAACTTGAGTTGGTGGAGAATCAAATTGATGATCTGTTTGTGGAGTGTGATGCTGAAGTTATAAGGAGGAAACTGACGAGAATCATTGAGAAGATGCAATATATTTACAGGTATATGACTAGATCATAAAATTTAAAATTATAAATGGAGAGATAATGAAAAATATTCAATTTAAGCGACTTCATTTTCTTTTGATAGCAGTATAGAATACTACAACGTTACAATAATATTTTGTACAGTCATCTGCACGATATGGGTGAACCCCCTTGAAAGCAGTTGTAACTGAAACGTACCCAATTGATGGAACCCACAGTACTCTGATTATACAAAATGTAGTACCTATGTAAAACTTATAAGATTTTTTGGTAGTTTCGAGGATTTTACAGGAGTTATTTTTGCACTATAACCATGGAATTAGGGAAATGGAAATGGGGAAGAAAAGTTCTTGAGTGGCGACCACGTACGGGAATACGGAGCGTAGGCAGGCCTCCCACTAGGTGGACCGACGACATTGTGAGAGTCGCGGGCAGCCGATGAATGCAAGTGGCGAAATGTAGTTCGGCGTGGCGGTCTAAGGGGGAGGCCTATGTTTAGCAGTGGAAGTCTTCCGGCTGATGATGAAGTATGGAGTTTCAAAACAACTGTGTTTTAAAAATGTATAATTTTCTTTTTATTGAACACAGCTTCGTGGAAAAAATAAAGCAGATTTTCATGGTCGCCTATGAGTTAACCTTGAAAGGATCTACATTAATGCTGCCTATAACTTGTTATGAAGTCCTAGAGGTAAGAGTAGTACTACCCTATTTTATATAACAGGCTTGATGACGCGAGTAATGGGTAGCTCGACGTCTGATCAAGGTCTAGCCAACAAAACGAAATGATGGCGCATCGTGTTCATATTTTTGTTTCTTGATATCGGACGGAAAAAATCTGGACAAAAGACGATTCCTTTATTTGTACGAAACTATCTAGATGACATTTAAATCTATTTTTTTTTAATTAAAGGTAAAAACCTTTTGAATGATATAGATCTCGGCTCTGATAAAAACAGAGATTGTCTTTAGCAATTTTATCGTTAAAAAATTTTATAGTCGAATTGCAATTTCATATTTCATTCACTGCACGACTTTCAAATGTAATTAATTGTAATCAATTTTCTTTTATCGTGGTAAAATCATCAAATGAGTCCTCCCACCCCTTAATTGTCAGACTTGTACTGACTAAAATCCAGGATGTCCTTCAATAGCCCTTTATGTTCCGGGGTGACGGTAATGAGATAAGTCCCGCAACCCCGGCAGGCTTTGGCCCTCTAGAGAGGGGGCCCCGTCATTATGCTGACGCTCTTTGAGGCACGCGTGGAACACAACGCGCCGTCGACCCGGGCATGGTCCAAGGTCGGGCAGGGAGTTGCCCTTTACTCGCCGTCCGCATGCCCGCGCCTACGGTGGCCGGAGATCGTCTTGCGACTTTGCGACGTCCGTCGCCGTGGGCGTCCACCACCGCGGGTGGGGCGGAGGGAGGACATTGTCCTCTCCCTCACGCGGCCCGCCTCCTCCTTCGCGAGCATGACTGCTTCGCAGAAGGAGGCGACCGCTTCCCACTCCGTCTCATCCCGCAGCATGGCCTCGACCAATGCCGGGCGCTAGAGGTCTCCGCCTATCGCCGCCGTGAGGACACGTCGGTGCTCTGCCCAAGCGGGGCAGTCTCGCACCGTATGCTCTACTGTGTCCTTCGGGCGATCTTCGCAGTGGTGACACCCAGGCGTTTCCTCCTTTCTCCTCAGACACAGGTACCTCCCGAAACTTCCGTGTCCGGTGAGGACCTGCGTCATGCGGTAGGTCAGGCCACTCCTCAAAGAGGGGTCTTACCGCCGCGATTGCGGCGTGCCCGGTAATCAAATATTTAGAAAAAATCTTAGGAACCTTATTTTTTTAATATTTATTGATATTCACTGACGAAAAAATTATTATTTACAGGCATTAAACCAAGGTGAAGTTAGCTTAGAATTCTTGACGTTCATAATCGGAGGTACACTGATCAGCAGTTCCCCTTGCTACTACAGCGACCTACTTATGGAGAAGGTCGGTTATTATTTGAATATAGACCTTATTGATACCTATATAATGGATACTTTTTATTAAGTTCTCTACGTTATAATAGTGTTAAATTTTTACCGAAATACTTTTGTAAAAGATCAGGGGCCCAAGACTGCTATTTTTATAAATTCGACATTCCAACACGATGCCACTATCAATTTGGGTAACGTTTTAAAAGTTAAGGAAGTTTTACGAGTAGTTCGATGTTAAAGCAGAGGCAAGCATTGTCATTTCCCTATTTTTATATATTTATAATAATAGCTAATGTATTGCCGAAAACTGAGATACGATTTTGTGTTGTTCAACTCCTCAGGGTGAAATGGTCCGCCAGGCGCTGTATTGCTGCGGTTGGGAGCGGTACTACGACCGGCGCACGCGCACCACGCTGCAGCTGATGTTACAGAACGCGTTGCGCCCTATCGCTATACGAACTATCTTCAGGACGCTGTGTCTTGATGCGCTTACTGATGTATGTTACTTTTTTGTCCTTTCTAGAAGACCTCCGATTTAATTACGCGGTAAAATCATCAAATGAGTTCTCACAGGGTGGGAAGCAGAGGACTGTCAGACACGTACTGACTAAAATCCACAGTGTCTTCAATAGCCATTTACGTTCCAGGGTCCCGGTTACCTAATAAGACATGAATCCATCGGATTGAAATTACATCTCTGGCTTCTGGTCGCCGTATTTTTCATCGATGGGCTATTGATTATAGAGGTTAAATAGGAAATCGCTTCATGTACTTTATATACCGGTATAACATTCAGCTGGATGGAAGAGCTCGTGCCTAAATAATTACAGCCGCTCTTGCCGAGGTTGGTCTGTGGATGGGTGACTATTTGTCATAGCGAGTTTCCTCCGTGTCTCGAAAAGCACGTAAAGCCGTTGGTCCATTAGTTAGTCGGTCCATTAATTAGTCTATTAGTCAGAAGCTTGAAAGTCTGACAACCAGTCTTACCATGGGGTATTGTATGACCCAGTTACTGGGCTGTGGAGATCCGATAGGCAGTCGCTCCATGTAAAATACTGATATTCAGCTGCATTTGGTTCGACTGGAAGCCGACCACAATATAGTTCGGAAAAGGCTGGGCAGATGATAATGATTCAATGGATATTTTTGGAAAATCTAAATGTCCGCGGACTAATTGACTATGAAAGTCCGTTCAGCACATTTTTGCATTGCTGGCAATCTTTCAAGAAAGCGCGGGAAGTAGCTACTTTTATAAAAACCGGCCAAGTGCGAGTTGGACTCGCGTGAAGAGGGTTCCGTACGATGTTACCTATCACGTTTTTTTTAAAATCTGACCCAAATTGGTACGCACAATATTGAGTGATTTACCATGTTATTTTAATATCATGGACTTCTTATAGGTTTTCCTATAATCTATAAGTAGAATACTAATTTCTGTATTTTTAAAAAAAAAATTAGGTTCAGTAGTTTCGGAGATAAGGGGGGGGAATGGTCAAATTTCGTCTATTTTCTTGAATAACTTGGAAACTATTTATTTTAAAATTACAAAAAATATATATTTAAGATTGTCTCAACAACACCTTTCATTTGATATGTCACACGATGCAGTTCTCAATTTTTATTTTTGTAATTTTCCCCTTCCCCCCCAAAAATTACCTCCCATATACAGATATGGACTTCTTATAGGTTATCCTATAATCTATAAGTAGAAAACTAATTCCTGTATTTTTTTCAAAATTTTAGGTTCAGTAGTTTCGGAGATAAGGGGGGGGGGGAATGGTCAAGCTTCGTCTATTTTATTTGAATAACTTGGAAACCATTTATTTTAAAATTTCAAAAAAAATATTTTTAAGTTTGTCTCAACAATACCTTTCATTTGATATGTCACACGATGCAGTTTTCAAATTTTTTTTTAAATTTTCCCCTTCCCCCCCCCAAAAAATTACCTCCCATATACAGATATGGACTTCTTATAGGTTTTCCTATAATCTATAAGTAGAAAACTAATTACTGTATTTTTTTCAAAATTTTAGGTTCAGTAGTTTCGGAGATAAGAGGGGAGGGGGAATGGTCAAATTTCGTCTATTTTCTTGAATAACTTGGAAACTATTTATTTTAAAATTACAAAAAAAATACATTTAAGATTGTCTCAGCAAGACATTTCATTTGATATGTCACACGATGCAGTTTTCAAAACTTTTTTTTTCATTTTCCCCTTCCCCCCTCAAAAATTACCTCCCACATACAGATTTCATCTATTCACGTCACACCTCTGTACTTGGGTCACAGGAATTGATATGTGTACCAAATTTCAACCCAATCGGTCTAGTAGATTCGGAGATAATTGACTGTAAGCGACAGACAGACGGACACACGAGTGATCCTATAAGGGTTCCGTTTTTGTATTCGGACGTACGGAACCCTAAAAAGGATGCATACCATACCCACACGAACACAGCGAAAAAGATTAATAACTTCCCACTGATCATCGTGTAAATGATTTAAATGACAGAAAATATCTAAACATTCGTTAAAATTTCCTATGTGGTGGGTGGCAATATATTACATAATTGTAGAATGAATGTGGAGTCTAAAATTCTGAATCAGCACGCGTAGTATGTCCAACAGGCTATTTTACTCAAAAAATATTATAACTCCCAAATATAGATTAATGAAAAAAATTTAGACCCGTTTTTTTTTTCTTTTGTTACGTAGGTAAACGAAAATGCAACGCTTCTGAGATCACAAAACGTCACTTCGGTCGGTGAAATTTTATAAATAGGTAAGCATTATGACGTCACAAGGCCCCATTCCCGAATATCGAAGCGTTTTTTTATAACTTTGTAAATATTTACAGATTTAATAAAACAAAAAATACGTGTCAATTATTTTTAATATTCTAACTGACGGATTTAATAGATTTTCAATTTATTTATACAGTAATATACACTATTCTATATACATATATTCTACCAAGAAGAGAAAAAGTTATTTCATCGTTATTTCTTTAAAGATTGACTTTAAAGTTTTTTTTTTGATGACACGTTTCGTACAACATTGAGGAATAGAAATATTTCTTTTCTATATTTTAAATATTGCCCTCTAGAGGGTCAATGCCTGCCGGGGTCGCGGGACTTATCCGATCACCGTGACCCTGGAACGTAAATGGCTATTGAAGGACACCGTGCATTTTAGTTAGTGCGAGTCTGACAGTCCCTTCTAGCGATGGGTAGCTATAGCCATAACTAGCCAAATACCGGCTATGAGCAAAATAGCCACAGCTATGATATCCCTCAACACGATAGCTAGCTATCGGCTACTGGTTGGCTAGATAACTGACAGGTTATGATATAGCCGCGTAGCCGCTCGTAACCGCGTAGCCGCTCGTAGCCGCGTAGCCGCCACGGAGTATAGCTAACTGCTACGTTTTATAGCCGTCCCGGTATTCGGTAGCCGGGTAGCTAGAGTAGCCAAAATAGCCGATAGCTGTGTGCGCGCTCACTGCGCTACGCGTGTACGATCTCTTCATTGGTATCGTCGATCTTTTTCTCACAATATTAACAAAATAGATTAGACAAAGAAAGAGCATTATACTTAGTAATTTCGTTCGTTTAATGAACGAACTTATGAAACACGATGATTAGAAAGCTGGTTAGTTATACTAACTATAAAATTTTTATTTCTTATAAACCTGACGGGGTTTAAAATAAATAAAAATTTTATAGTTAGTATTTTGGTAATTGTGACCTCAGAGAGGAAATCATTTCTTTTTGATTTAGGATCGAATTCAGATCGGGCAGTTGATGTTGCGTTATTTAAGTCCTACCTAGCTACACCGTCGCCGCTTCATTGCGCCGCTAGTTACTAAACGCTATTGTTCAATAGCCAAGTAGCCAAATAGCTGGCTAGCTAGCTGGCTATTACACCACAAATAGCCGGTTAGCTAAGCTATTGAAATTTCGGCTAGTTACCCATCTCTAGTCCCTTCCGCCCTGCCCTGGGTGGGAGGACTCATTTGATGAATTTACCACGATAATAAAGCGTTGTAAATCAAATAACGCACTTTCATCTTCAATGTAATTTTCACATTTGATTTCTTTTGCAGATGTTCCAGCAGTCATTCACCATCTTTAATCTTATGAACGCCATGTGGGGTTAGATTGGTTTAAAAAAATCAACTCATTAAATTCAAGCTTTCAGAGGAATAGATGAAAGAAAAAAATGAAAAAAAAAACTACATGTTTCAGTATTTATGCATTTTTAAAATATCACAAGTGACACCGACTTACAGTACCAGTTCATTTTTTTTTTTTTGTAAAATATATTTATATAATTATGGAAACTGTTTATAATAAAAAATAGCACATCTATATGTTAGTGAATAATAAATTCAGAAATAATTAACTTAATGACAGAGAACATTGTGGGAAAATAAGTGACTTTTCCAAACCACTTCAGAGGTTGTTTCACAACATTTAAAATGCTAGCTAATGAATAAGCACCATTTCGCAGTGAATTAGCAAAAACATGATTATAAAGGAAAAATATTGAAAACATTTAAAGAGAAGCCCACTGATTAAAAAAAAAGGATATTGGAATTATAATGTACGAAAATGAACATAACGCAACAACAATGAAGTACTTATATATTTTTTGTTGAAACCGACGACATCAATCGTAAACATTTGTACACAACACAATAGGTAAGCTAATTTACTCAAAAAATATAATTAATCCGAAAGTTACATTATCAAAAAAAAAATGTTTAACCAGTAGTAACCAGTTTTTGGTACATAAACTAAAATTGAAGAAGATACAACGCTTCTAAATATGTTAAAACGTCACTCGGTCGGTATAATTTTACAGTTGTTATGACGTCACAAGCCCCCACTCCCGAATTTCGAAGCGCTTTGTCTTTAATCATTGATTACAAAAACAAAAAATAAATATGAGTACATTATTTTTCAATACTCTTAGTGACGAACTAAATTATTTTTTTTTTGCTGTAAAGTACCCTATTGTACCTACAATTTATTTTATGTAGGCAATGATCACATTGTCATTAATAATAATGTATTTGAATTCGTTTCGAAAACAGAAGCTGATGTTAATGATACTTTACATGTAGTGAAAGTTTATAACAATACAATTTTGTTATTTCACTATTATGATAGAACATGAAGTGTTTTCTACTTGGTGTTTTCATTTCTTGATTCGAAACAGTCTGCTACTTAAATCAAAGCCTTCAATTTAACAAAACGCTACTTAATTTGCAAAATTTTCCAACTATCACTCGCAAACACGTGTCGAGGTATTTCATTGCTCATTCGATTTCAGAATCTATCTAAACATGGAGTTAAATTTTGACAAAAACTACAAAATTACAATGACGGCCTTGAATTTTTCTCGGGCCCATCCCTACATTCCAAGGGACAAGAAATGGGTCCTCCAATTCCTCGTTATCCAAGGAAGCTTCACTGTATGCTTCATCAACGTTATATTTAACATTGTCTATCATGATTTTAAAAGTAATGATCTTTCTCAGATCTGCAAAAATGGGGTCTTACTTGTCGTTTATGTAGTCACTACGATTCAGGTCGGCGTTTTGTTTTTTCATCAAGGCGCTCTCGTTGCTTTGTTTAACAACATAAAAAGAGATTATGAGCAGGCCAAAGACATGAATTCGGTTGAAGTAGAAGTCTTGAACAAATATGTGAATCTAAGCATTTGGGTTTGCAAGCAATGGCTTGTGATTTCTTGGTCAGGTACTCTAGCCTTTGTAATAAAAGGTTTAATAATCATGATTTACTACTATTTTATAGGGGAATTCAGACTAGTGCCTATACATGATTTGGTTTATCCTACTATTATTGAGGAGAATAAAGATAATATCTTCGTCTATTTGGCGACTTATAGTTTGTTGTTTTTTTATGGAGTGTATGCATCTTGTGTGTATCTTGCATTTGTACCTTTGGGTCCAATTTTTATGCTGCATGCGTGTGGGCAACTTGAGTTGGTGGAAAATCAAATTAATGATCTTTTTGAAGTGTGTGACGCTGAAGTTATAAGGAGAAAACTTAAGAGGATTATTGAGAAGTTGCAGTATATTTACAGGTATATTACTTGGTCCGTATTTTTAGTAACTGTTTCTTTTTAACCGACTTCAAAAAAAGGAGGAGGTTCTCAATTCGTCGGAATCATTTTTTTTTTTTATGTATGTTCCCCGATTTCTCGAAGACGCCTGGACCGATTTGGATTTTTTTTCTTTTGTTTGAAAGGGTATACTTTCCAATTGGTCCCATGATCATCAGGTCAGGATCTGATGATGGAATCCCAGGGAAATCGAGGGCAACCTTCAAATTTTATAGGCACATAGTACCATTTTCATATATTTTCTAAAGCTGTTCAAGTATTTGCATCTGATAATCATCATCTCAGGTGGATGAGCTGATGATGGAAGGTACAACTCCTCAACGGCTTGCAGTAGGCATCGACTGATTTAGTTTGTGTTCGCATATCTCTGGAACTACAAGTCCGATTTAAGTAATTCTTTTTTTGTTGTACTAAGTATTGTTTAACTTACGGAATACTGCAAGTTTCATCAAAATCGGTTCAGTAGTTTTTGAGAAAGGGAATTTTATTAGCTTATTGTGCACTTGAGAGAGAATGATTTATTTGACAAGAATTTGAGTTGAATATTTAAACTAAAAAGAGTAAAATAAAAAACTTTTTCAAAAAAAATGTAACCGCCTTCAAAAACAACCACAAAAAAGGGTAAAATAACCTACAAAATAACTTTTCTTTCAGAAGTCGGTGGCAAAAAAACAATGAAATGAAAAAAAACAAAGGCACCGACTTCTGAAAGAAAAGTTATTTTGTAGGTTATTTTACCCTTTTTTGTGGTTGTTTTTGAAGGCGGTTACATTTTTTTTGAAAAAGTTTTTTATCTATTAATAATGAACATTAATAATTATGGACTTGGGAATTAGTTTAAATTTCAAATATCAAACTTTTCTTTTGAACAGTTTGGTTTTTGTCGCTATACATAATTATTACCTGTTAACCGTCGATAAGTCATTTTCATTTATTTCAACGCAGCTTCGTGGAAAGCGTACAACAGGTTTTTGTGATCTGTTATGAGGTAACGATGAAAGGTTCTACGCTTATGCTGCCCATATCCTGCTATGAAGCTATACAGGTAAGGCTA
Source organism: Agrotis exclamationis (assembly GCA_950005045.1). NCBI lineage: Eukaryota > Metazoa > Arthropoda > Insecta > Lepidoptera > Noctuidae > Agrotis > Agrotis exclamationis. The sequence continues at coordinate 12,086,303 of OX465443.1, forward strand.
ATTATGTACCTTATTGCAACATTACATCACGTCTGTAATTCATAAGGCCTGCTACACGATTGGACTTGGAACCAACCACAAACAGGGTGACCTTGGTTGAATTGACCTGTCGTGCTACACGATCATGTGGTATACTCAGCTATGTCTTCGGTTGTGAGGGATGCACTTTCAACCAAGACCGTCACAAGGAAATAATGAAATTTGAAATACCTAAGCTAATAAATATATACAGGAGCGGAAAGTGATTTTATTTCATACTATGTAGAAATAGATTGTATAGCTTAACATTAACTAAAAATATATTATTTGCAGGCATTAAACCGAGGGGAAATAAGCCTAGAATTGTACACGTTTATAATCGGAGGCACACTGATCAGCAGCTCCCCTTGTTACTACAGCGACTTACTTATGGAGAAGGTCAGTTATTATTGAAATATAGACCTTAATGACCTTTTTCTAATGCCCCTTTTTTATTAGCGTGTAAAATCAGCAAATAAAGCCTCCTGCAGACACACGCGATTATTCGCGCGGGGCGACATGTCGCGGTCCATTCGCAGCATTTTTAGAGTGGAAATTAGCTTGGCTCGTTGTCGCAGCGCGATTAATCGCGTGTGTCTGCAGGAGGCTTAAGTCTTCCAACCCCATTTTTTTACTTGTTAAAATCATCGTATGTGTCCGCCCCGTTCAGTGTGGAGCGGAAGGGATTGTCAGACTGGTTCTGATTAAACCTAGACCTTGGGAGCCCTATCAGATTTCTGACAGCTCTCTGGCGTGGTCCATGATCGGACTGGTCACCGTCTTGTACGTACGCATGCCCGCGCCAGTCAGCGTAACATTCTACGCTGACGCCGCTAGGGAGGCCGCGTATTAACACCCAGTCTTAACAGGTGCGAGCCCAGAACCGATCCCTGTGCGACACCACACGACATTTCTCGCCGGTTTCACTCTCCTCGGTGACCGAGGTAGATGACGGCTCTGTCCGTCAGGTCTTCTTCTTCGTCGTTTCGATGATCCCTTTAAATTGTATGTTTCGACCAAAACTCTGCCACATTGACGGCGTTGGTGGTGGCTCTTAGAATCCTGGAATCCCGGGCTCTTAGGATTCGACATCAGACGTTTCAGATCTTCGATTTTGACGACCCCGTTGTCGCTGGCATAAGCAACAGGATCCGCGTACGAAGTCGCGGGCAGAAGCTAGTATATAATAATTTGGTCCATTTCAAGTCCATTTTGAAACACTTTTTTTTTGCAGTTCTTGGCTCCCTAACACCCTCGCCTCCGGCTAGGCTGGGAATTCCGTCTCGAATGCAATATCAAACTTCCCCCTTGTGTATCAAAATGGACTATTTTCATACAATCAAATGGATAGACTCATGATGCAGTCGGATTTCTCCCTATTGGCCAATTTAAAAGAAAGACTGTAGACTGTTACAAATTGATGATCATGATAATAATAATAATTAATTAACAGCCTACATAAAATAAATAATAATAATAATATTCCAAGGAGACGCACTCAGCCCACTATGGTTCTGTCTAGCTTTAAACCCACTTTCTAAGAAATTAAATTCCCTGAAATCCGGCTATCAGCTTCTTTATAGTGATACAATGACTGACATACTGACTGACCAAAGATATTTCAAAATCAACCATCTCCTTCATATGGATGACATCAAATTGTACGCAACTTCCCCAGGTGAATTATACGAGCTAGCTGAAGTTACAGAAAAATTCTCAAACGATATTGCTATGGAGTTTGGGATTGACAAATGTAAAATTAATTCGGTTAAAGCAGGAAAAACATATACACATTCATACCAAATGCAGACAGGTGCAACAATAGATTCATTAGACGAAAGCGGGACATACAAATATCTAGGATATATACAGGCTAAGCAGATTATGCATAAGGAAATAAAAAACATACTCACAAAACAATTCAAACATAGGTTAAAAACAATATGTAATACTCAATTAAATGCTAAAAACACTATTAAAGCTATAAACACTTACGCCATTCCTATTCTAACCTACTCCTTTGGCATTATAAAATGGAACAAGACAGAACTCATAAACTTACAAAGGACTATTAACACCACTCTCACTAAATACAGAAGACACCACCCTAGGTCATGTGTACAGAGACTTACACTTCCAAGGAACGATGGCGGCAGGGGAATAATAGATGTCACTAACCTACATAACAAGCAGATAACAACATTAAGAGCATATTTTGAAAACAAAGGTTTGACTTCAACCCTACATAAAGCAATACTGTATAATGATAAAAAATTTACCCCTTTGAACATGTATGATAGGACTCCACAGAACAATGAACAACAGACTGACCGACAGACTAAAATTGCAGAATGGACCCAAAAGGTATTGCATGGCAGGCACCGACACGACCTTAACCTTCCTAACGTCGACAAATCAGCGTCGAACGAATGGTTAAGGCGTGGTGAGCTGTTCTCTGAGACCGAAGGGTTCATGATAGCGATCCAGGATCAGGTAATAGAAACTCGCAATTACCAGAAACATATAATGCGGGTTCCTCAAACAGTTGTAGGCGATGCAATAGTTCTTCCGAAACCATTCAACACATCACAGGCGCTTGTAAAGCAATAGTCCAGACCGATTACAAACACAGGCATGACCAAATAGCAAACATAATTCATCAAAAATTAGCAATATAAATTCAATTTAATTTCCACACCACCAATACCTTACTATAAATACCAGCCCAGACTTATTCTTGAAAACGCTACTCACAAAATGTACTTTGACCGAGCAATCCTCACCGATAGAACCACACATTTTAACAGACCAGACATCACCTTAATAGACAAACTTAACAAAACCGCGCAAATCATAGACATCGCCGTACCAAACACTCACAACCTACAAAACACAATAGCAGAAAAACTTTCGAAATATACAGATCTCAAAATTGAAATTAGCCGAATGTGGTGTCTTAGCAATGTCACTATAGTCCCCATTGTATTATCAACTACAGGTATTATTCCTAAACAGCTCCACCAATCCTTAAGAACACTTGATTTACCACCATACACATACCAAAGTCTTCAGAAAGCCGCAATCCTGAATACTTGCAGGATTGTCAGAAAATTTTTACAAAATGAAAATGACTCTGTAGTCATCACTCCACACACACAACCTTCAGCCACCCCACAATTAGAGTTTGATAGGCACAGAAACGCATAATTGCAAAATTCAATCTCATTATCATCTCATCATCATGACAGTAACATCCTGGGATAGAACTTGGCTTCGGCCCGTGCTATCCTGCAAATCCGGCAATATAGCCGAGATACATAAAAGTATAAAAATAAATAATAATAATAATAATATTCCACAACTATCACACAACGCCATCTAGTCCCAAGCTAAGCAGAGCTTGTGTTATGGGTACTAGACAACTGATAAACATACTATATTTCTAAATACATAAATATTATAGATAAATTACACCCAGACACAGAACAAATGATCGTGCTCATCACACAAACATTTGTCCTGGGTGGGAATCGAACCCACGACCTCCGGAATAGCAGTCAGGGTCACTAACCACTAGACCAACAGGCCTGTCCTGTCATGATTTGGTATTGTCTAACTCCTCAGGGTGAAATGGTCCGCCAGGCGCTGTACTGCTGCGGCTGGGAGCGGTACTACGACCGGCGCACGCGCACCACGCTGCAGCTGATGTTACAGAACGCGTTGCGCCCTATCGCTATACGAACTATCTTCAGGACGCTGTGTCTTGATGCGGTTACTGATGTATGTTAATTACTTTTCTTTATAAAGATCCTCTCTTTTATGACTATAGACAAGGTAATAATTACTAGTAAGTGTTTCAATTAAGAGTAGGATGACCTTGGCGCCATCTTGTGACGACAAATACGTTCAACAAAAAATCTTTGTGCAAATTAACCAAAGTATCCTCCGTGCGTCGGAAAGCATGTTTAGGTACTAACACTGATTCTGCTCTATTCAGCTTATACCCATAGAAAACAATGATGCCGAATGGAGACGCATCCACGCCGTTTTCGCGGCAAACAAGCATGATACTATGATAAATTTTACGAGCTATGTCGGTGACTGGTTCTTCGGCGAATATCCTTGTTCCGGATTTTATCCATTAAAGAAACTCCGAGCATAGCTCTTTCCGTGATTTGAGTTGAAAACTACAAACTCTTCGTTGCATTTTATTCAGTTTACTTCCATTTATTAACTTTTCTTTTTATTTGTTTTTCAGCTGTTTCGGCAGTCGTACGCGATCTTTAGTCTGATGAATGCTGTGTGGGGTTAAAAGGATCGACGCTCATTAAATAATAGTTTTCAGCAGTCATAGTTTGGCCATCATTTGTGATGAGGCTCCGAAATCTTATTAGTGCACGCAAATGTAAAACCTCCTGCAGACACACGCGATTAATCGCGCTGCGACAACGAGCCAAGCTAATTTCCACTCTAAAAATACTGCGAATGGACCGCGACATGTCGCCTCGCGCGATTAATCGCGTGTGTCTGCAGGAGGCTTTAAGCTTCTATGAATTAATAAAGAAATTATTCCAATAAGGTTTTTTTTTTCATATAACTGAGGGATATTACTGCAAAAATTGTTACAAGTAATTTTTTACTTCTTGGAAAGGTTGACAATTACATATCATTTTTATTGCGAGTAATTAAAGCGCAAGTTATTAAAATAATTAACAGTGAACAGAAGTCGTTAAGGGGAAGACAACTTGAAGATATTTATTGTGTTAATAGTACATTGTTATCCAAGGCGTGAAAGTTACTTATTTACGTCCCGAGACGGGGTTTGGCGCCCGTAACGTAGTGAGGGCGCTAATAGTTCGAGGGACTAAATAAGTAATTTACCCGAGGTAAACACTGTGCTTTTCATTACGAATACGAGGAAAGTAAAATTAACAGCATAAATTATTAGCTAAAGAAAAAAAATGAGTGTAGATCGGGTTGTCACTTTGCCGCTTGTTTTTTTTTTTTTAATTTTTATGCTGTGGTCGTCCAGCTATACAGCCAGGATTTTTCATGTTCATTATTTAAAAAATGTCAAAGATTTTGTCAAAATCTGTGATATTTTAAAGAAATAGTTGAAACTAAATTATTTTAAAGTCATTATTTATATTCTTAATACTTAACTTTATGCTATTTTAATTTTAAATCGCTCTGTAATTTCGTGGCTGTATAAAAAGTTTGAACATGGTTCAATAGAAATGTCCAAAGAGAACTAGTTTTTTTTTTCTTAAATTTGGTTGAAAGCGATTTTCCCTAGGGCGGCAATGGATAACTTTCAAACGGCTAATCAGACATGTAATGACCTACTTTCAGAGTATGAGTAATGAAAAAGGTTTTTTTAACAGACTTCAGAATTCGGTTCTCAATTTGATCGGTTTTTTTAAATGTATGTTTACCGATTGCTCCGTGGTTTCTGGTCCGATTTGTGTGAAATTTGATCTTACTATTTACTCTTGTTCTCAAGATTCGAAGTACTTATAATATCTTTATTTTCAGTTCACGTTTTATACTTTCGGGTTTTTATTTAATTACCTTTAAAATATTTTAATAGTAAGTTCGTAAAGATGTACTAAGTACCTACCTACGTGGTACTCGTAACAGTACCCCTGGGGTACTACTATGTAAGCACGAAACCCGTATCTTCGGCCGAAGGTACAAGCGTCTCAGAATGTTTATCATAAGATTAGTTAGTGGTATGCATAAAAAATTGGTGAGTTGTCCCGACTACCTATGTGTTTTCAGAACTTATGAATTCAGAACTAATAAAGAGTAAGATTCACTTGAAAATTCAGAGGATGGACCCGTATTTTCGTTGACGGACTTAGAGAGTGGTGGCCCAGTGGTATCTAATCGGCCTCGACTTACGAGTTGTTGTGTACGGTTCGAACCCCGTCAGGCGCATTACTTTGTGTAATTAATTTCAACAACACTGCTCTCAAAACGGTGAAGGAAAACATCGTGAAGAAACCGGCATGTCCTAGAACCAAAAATTCGAAGACATGTGACATCTACCAATCCGCACTGGTCCTGCGTGGTAGATTACGGCCACACCTCATCTCACAGAGAGGAGGCCTGTGTCCCAGCAGTGGGAACATTATAGGCTGATGATGATGATGATTTAGAGTAGTCCCCAGATTGCTGAAATTTTTCAATAATCCCCACGATTTTGATTTTGAAGAAAATGACATAAGAACAATACGTTAGACATAACACAATCGAATTCTTAACGAGAACTATGAAAACAACAGTTTCTCTAAATCCTCTAAGAATGCAGACTGTGTTGTACATTCTCAAGATTACAACAACACTCAAAAATAGTTTCAGAGAAATGATATTACGCAACCGAGCTAATTTCGTGAGGCGAATAAACTAGATTTAAAACGTGAACGAAGAAAGTGGACGCAGATTTGGGTTACAAAATCTGGTCAAATTGAACTGTTCAAATGAAAGGAAAATCGTAAATGCCTTCGAAATGGTGATGCTGGCCCACGGAGGTCGTGGCCACCGTCTGGTATCAGAGTTAAGTCGAGGTTTCCTCACGATGTTTTCCGTCATCGATGACAGTGATATCCAAAGTAAACTTAGACCGTCGTACCACAGAAACTTTTAAACGTCTGTTGAACACTTGTCTAAAAAAATGTCAAATTATGGCGTTGAAATAAGGTCCGTTTTGCAGTCACACTTTTTTTAGACAAGTGTTCAACAGATGTTTCAGTTTTTGTAGTAAGGCTGATAAAGTTCATCATCATTCTGTTTAGCCTTTTTTCAAACTATATTGTTCGTCGGCTTCCAGTCGAACCAGATGCAGCTTTATATCAGTATTTTACATGAAGCGACTGCCACAATATAGAAAGTTACTACTACTTACATATGATATGAAAAACTACATAGTAACACCACAGGCTTCTAAGATAGCTTTGGACTTATTTATTTATTACATGAGTCCAGGTTTCCTCACGATGTTTTTCGTCACCAATATCAGTGATGTCCAAAGTAAACTTAGGAAGTACACTTCCTCTTAACAAAAACCCTATTAATTACAAAACGATATTGTAACCTTTTGCTAACAATTAGAATTCCAAGATTCTCCATTTAGTAATCAACCGTTGCAAAAATGGACGTCGATTTCGAAAAGTCCCATAAACTATTTCTTTTTCCAATGAAAGCCCTTGGAACACATCCCGAAATTCAGCTAAATATCAAATGGTTTATAAAATACTGTCTATCACACGGCCCTTTTGTTATCTTCGCAGCCATTGTCGTCTACAATTCATACATCAATTCAATCAATAACGATTTTTCTGAAGCTTGCAAAAATGGGGTCTTATTCCTCACCTACTTCGGAGCCAGTTTAAACAACATTATTCTGCTCTGGTATCGAGATTTGATGAAGAACCTTCTCGATATGATGAGAAATGACTACAAAATGGCAGGCGAACTACCCAGAAACGAACAGTTGATTTTTGAAGAATACGTTAAAAAGAAAATTGCCGTGTGTAAGCTCTGGTTCATCTTATTTGCAATGTCTTTAAGTTTATTTTGTATTAAAGCTGTCATTCTTATGATCTACTATTCCATCATTGGTGAGCCAAAGATGGTTCAGCTGTATGACTTAGTCTACCCAGATTGTATTGAGAATAGAAAGGAGGAATTGTCTATGTATCTTGCTATTTATCTCTTTATATTTGCCTATGGTGTGTACGCTGGTTTTGTCTACATGAGCTTTCTCCCATTTGGGCCTGTGCTTATGCTTCATGCCTGTAGTCATTTGGAGATCATTAAACAAAAAATCGAGACCTTATTCACTGGAAATCTAAAGGATGTGAACAAAAAATTGAATGACATTGTAAAGAGACTACAGTATACATACAAGTGAGTAAATTTTACTACAAATGATATAATTATTATTGGGAAAGGATGGATCTTTGTTACTCTTTCACGCAAAAATGTCTGGACGGATTTGCATGAAATATAGATAAATAGTTTAGAATCTTAATTCATACATACATAGGATACTTTTATCCCGGTATTGAAATTCCGGTGAGATATTAACGAGCAGCACACGGTAAACACCGCAGGCTTAAGCTAGTATATTTTTCATATAATATATTTTGACGATATTTTCTAATTTAAAGTTTAGATTAGTCATAAAACAAATTAAGCCATTAGATATTCGAAATGGTTCATAAATGTAGCATAAATCATTTAGATTAGTTGTAGTTTTGATTTATTTCATAATTTTGTGAGGCAGGAAGAGCCGTAATCATCGGATAGTCTAATGAGGAAATTAATATGAAATAGCGGGAATAATCTGAACATGATTATAACAGAGGAAATTACAGCAATGAAAGTGGTTAGATTTTATAACGATATAAAATATTTTCTTATTCTAGTAGTTTAATAGGATATAAACAAATAAATAGATAAAAACGAAGATCACATTACTGAAACTGAAAAGAAAGAAAGGAAGACTAAACAAAATAAAATAAATAATTGGTACTCTACTGGATACGATTAAACTGGAAACTGCTAACATAGTGAAAAAGGGCTAGGCCGACGAAAATTATGATAAAGATCTGTGAATACTTATTAAAAATATTATTGATGTAGATAATACTAGAAATAATAACAGTGATGATTCCAGGGCTCTTAATTATATCCAAGTATAAATTCTTGAAGTCAAAACAAAGAAAGTAGTAAATATAGTTAATGACACTGTAAAACAACAACTAGAATACAAAAAAAAAAGTTGTAATAGTTTAGTGAAAGATCTGCATAATTCAGTAGAAGATAGATAAATAAACCAGGATTACATAAAAGAACCATGTTTAGCTAAATCAAATGCTAATAAAAATAAGATTAACGATGAAAATACAGCTGATAGAGACTACGATTACTCCATCGCTCTTAAATTTGTTTCTCTTAGAACTCAAAACAAACTAGGTAACGAAGTAAATAAGACTGTGAATAAGACGAAACAACTACAAATTGTTGACAGCAAACACAGGGTGGCCTCAGATTAGGTTGAGCGATAATCTTCACAAGTGAGTCCGGTAGCAGTTGAATGAGAGAAGGTAGTGATCGAATGAAATGTCGTGCGATTGGAAAGACCTATGTCCAGTAGTGGACTGATGAACTACAAATTGTTATCATTTTGTGGAAGTTACGCAGTTTAGTATACCATGTTTGACAGAAGATAATCACACACTAACAAATATTTTGATGAAAGAAACATGCAGCTAATTATGATTGCATAGACTGTTTAAACGACCAAACAACGACTAGAATAGAAGTGAATCAACATAAAATCTATAAAACAACTACAAATTGTTGCAGTTTCGTAGAAACGGTGAAGGAATGTTTCAAAGTATTCTATGAAGTTACATTGAAGATCTCTGCGCTAGCGTTGCCTGTCACATTCTATGCTTTGCTGGAGGTATGTGTGGACATTTTTAATGGGTTTGTAATTAAAAAGAATAAGACTGATGGTAAGATTGGGAAATGAAAGGTAGAATAACTATAGCATAACTTTTTTTGTTTAGCGTGGTAAAGTCATCAAATGAGTCCTCCCACCCAGGGCAGAGCGGGAGGGACAGTCAGACTTGTACTGACTAAAATCCACGGTGTATTTCATTTGCCCTTTACGTTCCAGGGTCACGGTAATGGAATAAGTGCCGCGACCCCAACAGGCTTTGGCCCTCCAGAGGGGGGGCCCCGTCATCTTGCTGACGCTCTTTGAGGCGCGCGTGGAACACAACGCGCCGTCGACCCGGGTATGGTCCATGGTCGGGGCGGTGAGTTACCCATAAGTCGCCGCCCGCATGCCCAGTTATAGCATAACTACAGTTGATTATTAATTCATGTGGTAAATTCATCAAATGAGTCCTCCCGCCCTATGTGGACCGAAAGGGACTGTTAGACTCGTACTGAATAAAATCCACGGTGTTCCTTTCATAGCCCGTAACACTCCAGGGTCACGGATTCCCTGTTTAGACAATCCCGCGACCCCATCAGGCCTCTATGGGAGCCACGTCAGATTGCTGACAGCTTAATGAGGCGCGCGTGAAAAACGACGTGCCATCGACCCGGCCATGGTTCATGATCCGACGGCGAGTATGGAGTGAGTCGCTGTCCACATCCCTTGCTCCATGTTTGGCAACATTGAAGAAAAATGCTATTTATTCATCATCATCACATCAGCCGTAACATGTCCACTGCTGAACGTAGGCCTCCCCTTTAGACTTCCAATAGGACCGGTTGTAAGCGGCCTGCATCCAGCGTGATCCTGTGGCCTTCATAAGATCGTCTGCCCACCTAGTGGGTGGACGTCCTACGCTGCCGGTGCGTGGTCTCCATTCGAGAACCTTACAGCCCCATCGGCCATCAGTTCTGCGTGCTATATGGCCTGCCCACTGCCAAATCAACTTGCTAATTCATTGGGCTATGTCGGTAACTTTGGTTCGTCTACAAACCTCCTCATTTCTGAGTCGATCGCGCAGAGAGACTCCGAGCGTATTTATTACATCAAGATAAATTATAACTACTTTTCATTTGAGAAAATTACCACTGCGTCTCCAAAAAAAGTCCAAAACACAAACAGATTGAATCATAACTTAATCTCTGTTGCTACCCGATCGAATTACATCATCCAAACATCTAGTTCCCGCGAATCCATTCACTAAAACCCAGTATCAGATCAAATCCTACATCTCTTGGATTAGTTCCAAGTCTTCGCATTTTATCTCTATTATTTTTCCGTGATTCAACGAAAAAAAATCTCGCAGACAACACGACCGGATGACAAAATTGAGCTGTTACATCAAATTAATGAGATTTCATATCGATTTCAGCTTCTTTCTATAAGTTTTTTTTTTGTGTAAACATGTTGTTGGTAGAAATTTATTGGTTTGGAGAAAAATGGGGTGAGTCATACCATATTTTTATGAATAATGTGTTTGAGTTCAGATTTACGAAATATTTTCGAAACTACTGATATACGATTCAGAACTTTTCTTTCACTAATGAGTAACAACATTGCATGCAGAGTGTTAAGAGCCATTGGGCGTTATATGAGTGAAGCTGTGGCTGAAGCCACGGGTAAAAAAGCTAGTCTAGCTATTCTGTAGTAGGTATTATGAAAAGGTAACATTTGTTTGTTTGTATGCATGTAGGGGATAATCTCCGGAAATCTTCTTCTTCTTCTTCCTGCCCTTATCCCATTCTATTTGGGGTCGGCGCAACACGTTTTCTTCTTCCATTCTCCCCTATCAGACGTCACAGTATCATTTACTCCTTTTTCTTTCATATCATTCCTTAGACAATCCATCCATCTTTTCTTTGGCCTTCCTCGTCCTCTCCATCCATCAACATTCATACTCATCACTTTCTTAGTCACATGGGTGTCATCCCTCCTCATCACATGTCCATACCAAGATAGACGATTCCCTTTCATTTTTTCTGTAACAGGCGCCACTTTCAAACTTCCCCTTATAAACTCATTCCTTACTTTATCCATTCTTGTCACTCCACACATCCATCTCAACATCCTCATCTCCGCTACATGCAATCGTTTCTCATCCATCTTTTTCACAGCCCAGCATTCCGATCCATACAATACGACAGGTCTAATCACGGATTTGTATATTTTCCCCTTTAACTTGAGGGGCATCCGTGGGTCGCAAGTTGTTCCGGTGACCTGTCGCCATTTCATCCATCCCGAGTTGATCCGGTGTGTTATGTCCCGGTCTACATCGCCGTCTCCTTGGACAAGCGACCCGAGGTACCGAAAGTCGGAACAGACTGGTATGGGCGTTCCTGCAAGAGTAATGGGCACAGGACTGGAGAGACCGCCAAAATCGCAAAACAAATACTCTGTTTTGGTTCTGCTCAATTTCAGGCCAACGTTCTCCAGTCTTTGCCACCACACCTCCAATCTGTTCTGGACCTCTAGGCCGCTCTCGGCAATCAGCACAATGTCATCGGCAAACAGCATGCACCAGGGGGCCTCTTCCTGGATGTCCGACGTCAGAGCATCCATTATCATCAGGAAGAGGTACGGGCTGAGAGCCGACCCTTGGTGCAAGCCAACCGCTACATTGAAGCTGCCGGTAGTGCCCGCTGTAGACCGGACTTGGGTACTGCATCGACTATACATTGCACGGATCAACTGTACATACTTTCCAGGTATACTTTTCTCCTTAAGGGCCCACCACAGAACCTCACGGGGCACCCGGTCGTATGCCTTTTCCAGGTCGACGAACACCATGTGCAAGTTTTTATGCGCACCTCTGTATTTCTCGCACAGTTGGCGGATAGCGAAGATGGCATCCGTCGTACCCCGACCAGGCATAAAACCGAATTGGTTCTGTGAAATTTCGCTCTCCTCTCTCAGTCGCCTTTCAATAACTTTCTCCCAAACTTTCATACTGTGCGATATTAGCTTTATTCCTCTATAATTATTGCATTCCAGCACATCACCTTTGTTTTTAAAAATGGGCACTAGCGAACTATTACACCATTCGTCAGGTATGGCTTCTTCCAGCATCAGCTTATTGAAGAATAAAGCTAACCACGTCCAACCATCCATCCGCAATATTTTCCACACTTCAACAGGTATTCCGTCCGGTCCTAATGCCTTACCATTCTTCATTCCACTCACCGCATTCCTCACTTCATCCACACTTATTCTTCTTACTAATCCCTTATTTACTGGTTTACTTTCAAGCACACCACTCCAGTCATTCTCCTCATTCATCAGTCTTTCAAAGTAACCCTTCCACCTATTCTTAATTTTCTCATCTTCCGACAGAATCATTCCAGCATCGTCTTTTACGCACTTTACCTGACAAACATCCTTCGCCTTTCTCTCCCTAGCTCTAGCAAGCCGGTATAGTTGTTTTTGGCCTGCTGGAGTATCCAAGGTGTCATAGAGCTTTTTTTGGGCATTTGCTTTCGCTATAGCCACAGCTCTTTTGGCTTTTTTCTTAAGAGCATCATACTCACTCTTTCTTTCAGCTTTCAAACTAAAATGCTCATTTCCAATGCTCTGCCATTCCTTAAATTTCTTCTTTTTTTCCCTCAAAGCATTCTGTATCTCTGTCGACCACCACCATGTATCCCTATCTATCGTGCCCCTTCCTTTCGTCTCTCCCAAGATATCTTTTGCTGCGCTCCTAATACACTGAGCTATCTCATTCCAACATTCATTTACGCCCTTGTCGTTCATATCACCCATCTCAATCATTTTATTTACCACTCGCTCTCTTAATTCTCCAGCACAATCATTCTTCTCTAGCATATGCCATTTTATTTTAGGAGGGGGACGCTCTTTATGTTTTAGAAACCTTATTTGTAAGGCTACTTCCATAACCAGGAGACGATGTTGTGAGACCAAATCTTCTCCCGGTAGCACTTTGCAGTCCTTGACGTGCTTTATGTTGTTGCGTCTAACAAGGAAGTAATCTATTTGTGTACTATGTGCCCCACTCTTATATGTTACTAGGTGTCCATCGGCTTTTTGGAACCAGGTGTTAGCTACTGCTAGATCAAATGCAGTAGCTGATTGCAACATAGTTTCCCCCTCATTGTTTAAATTCCCGAAACCCCATCCCCCGTGTACTCTTTCATAACTTCCTTTCATTCTTCCCACATGCCCATTAAAATCACCTCCAATAATCAATTCCTCATGCACCGGGATGGTCATTAAAACTGTATCAAAATCCTCCCAAAACTTCTCTTTCACTATTTCCTCACATCCTACTTGTGGAGCATACACACTAATCACGTTCAGTACAACATTCCCTAACATGACTTTCACAGCTATCAATCTATCATTAATTCTTTTAACATCCATCACACTTTCTTTCAAATTACTATCTAACACTATTCCCACGCCATTTCTTTTTCCATCACTTCCACAGTAGAAGAACTTGTATCCCTCCCCAATTTCCCTCGCTTTCGTACCCTTCCATTTAGTTTCTTGCAAGCACGCCACATTTATTTTTCTTCTTTTCATTGCATCTGCTAACTCTCTAGCTCTTCCAGTCATTGTCCCAACATTCCAACTAGCATACCTCATTCTTTCTTCCCGAGCTCGCTTCTTACGTCGCACCCGCCCGGGTTGGTGCGACAACCCTTGTCCATTTCCCGCAGGGGCCGGGTGCTGCTCCTGCGCGTCGCCTGCGGGGTACGCCCTAGCCCTATCGCGCATCTCATTTCCTCTACTCATGTTGCTAAAGGTTTTGGCTTTGATTTTATAGCCGGCCGCCTGCCTGACACTAACCCTCTTTGGGAATGCGTTTGTTGGTGGTTTACCCGCCACCATTCGGGTGACCCAAGGTGCTTGATACCATGCACTGGGTCTTAAGGTCCATTAGTCGCCTTTTACGACACCCATTGGAAGATATGGGGTGGTGCTATTCTTTATGTCCGGACACCATCCAAAAATTGTAGGACATTGTTACACTATTCCTGAGTGCTAGGCTGTAAATAATACTCGTATTTATTTATATCATGCATATCAGAAGAGCTATCATAATTTTTGCCTAGTGCGAAAACAACCTCGGAGTGGGTCCTTCAATGATGTACGTCAGGATTGAGGAGCCACATCAGATTTTTAAAATCTGATTTCACCATTATTTAGCAGCAATGTAGCTGATTTTGCAGCACAAATTCTAGATTTAGCAGCAAAATATATCACTAGTTATATTAATGCAAAAGTGGCTCCTCAATCTAAACGTTTGAATTGAGAAGCCACCTTGGATCTCGGTAAGTAATAGATGCACATTGTTGAAACTTTTGCAGCATTTAGCAGCAATTGTGCATATTATCGTCTAAAAATTTGGCTACTGTAGCGCTAAAATCAAAGAAAATACAATAGTTTTAGTTGAATATATTAATTGATCGCTCACATCCAATATAATTTCAGCTCTTGCGTCTAGATTGAGGAGCCACACTAAAACTATTGTATTTTCTTTCATGCACATCTTCAATGCGGTGACCGGATTATCCCTGGACGGTAATATTAATGAGATGATTACCGAAACACGCGGCCGAAACCGCGGTTAAAAGTTAGTTTCGTTCATAAATCTTTCACTGGTACTGTTAGAGTAGGTCTGACCTCTTCTGGAGATCCACACTTCGCAGCTGTTCTTAATATTTTATTAGCAAGTGTTTCAGTTTCAGTAAATAGATAAATATAAACTGTAGTTACAGTAACTAGGCCAAGTTTTACATTAAATTTTACCCAATCCAGTTTAAATGGGGTTATTTATTCATTTGTAGAACTTTTTCTTCTCATACTAAGAGATTTAATCATCCAGAATTACGGGACTAACGGGTACCTAACCGTGGCCCCGGAACGTAAAGGGCTATTGAAGGACGCCGTGGATTTTAGTCAGTAGGTACAAGTCTGACAGCCCCTCCTGCCCTGCCCTGCCCTGGGTGGGATTGGAAGATTTTACCACGTAAATAAAAGAGCTTTAACACTCCATTACACGCGCCCCTGTTTGGGACGTGACTGCTCGCGCGCTCTACATAAATGTAGAACAATTTTGTGTTAAGATTTTCAAGGGGCAATGTTTTTTTTTGGGATTTATAAAAATATCATACGAAAGTATACTTCAATAAGAAACTAAAACAGATAAAACATAACTGTTAACATTTGTAAGGAACTTAATATCAAGCTTCTTGTGAATTTGGAAAAAAAATGTTCTTTTTTTACCATTTGACTTTCTCAGGCTTCTTATTTTACTTGCTCATATCCTCCACAGTGTCCGCATCATTTTTACAACAGCCAGGACACAAAAGAACCTAATTTTGAGAACAAATCCACTTGTCAAGGGTGTTACATTGTTTTCTGGTGTACTTATTGCGCGCTCCATCACAAAGCGAACATGTCCCAATGAGACTAGTATTGGGGGCTTATACTTTGGCATAGTTGTAATTCAGATGGCTTATTTATACTTAAAAGCATTTTTCCCTTAATTTTCATTGATTTTGTAATACTTTCAATAGCTATTTTGCTTTCTATGCATAGTGTGATAGGCGAAATCCAAGTCCATATAACGCAGTCCATTCGCTTTTGACTAAGCACCCGAATGGTCATTCCTTGTCCTTTTCCTTAGTCCTTTTTTATTGTATGTACTATAAAATCTTTTGTACCAGTTATATTCATTATATAAAAAAAATATTAGAGGCTATCATATATTCAGTTTCCGGAGACGTCGCAAATATTAGACAGTACGTCTGTGAAATATGGTTATTTTGGTTTAAAATAATATCAAAATAAAATAAAAACCATATAAACATTGATTTCATACATAAAATAAACACTTACATATAATACACGTAAAGGGTAAACTTCGGAAAAAACTGTCACGCGAGTGCTCGCGCGCTCTACTATTGTAGAATTTTAGTTTTGGCGTGAAATTACTAACAAACACGGTCGCGCAGGTCGCTGCAGGGATGCTAATAGTGATCACTACTTAGTAATAGAGGAATACTATGAGTGAGGGCTCTAGATACACATAGTTTACGTTAAAATTCCACGAAATGCATGAGTGTTCTACAATAGTAGAACGCGCGACTAATGGAGTGTTAATCATAATTATGCTCAACTGACATCAAAATAATTTTCCCACACTAGGAATTTCTCCTGTATCGTGGGTGCGTTTACAAACATAGAAACTTACGTACACCACCCACACCGAGAACAACTAATTGTAGGTCATTTAAATATTTTTTCCGTGTGGGGATCGAACCCGCGACACGCAGCAGATGAACGCTCAGCCACAGTTCAGCCAGCCGTGACGTCAATTAAAGCAAAGTTGCACAAAACCAATCTGCAATGGTCGAGCTTAAACACGAATTCCTTCACTTGCCCTTTACGTTCCAGAGTCGCGATGCCTTTCTAAGACGGCCAACGAAACTCATCCAAGTTGGCCTGTCACTCTTAAAAAAGGACATGTAATATTATTATCTGATAGAAATTGAATAAGTTTAAATTTGGTATTGTTTTTCTCTACGTGATCGAATCCGAAATGAGGAGATCCATAGACGAACTAAAGTCACCGATATAGCCCACCGGATTAGCAAGCTATAGTGGCAATGGGCAGGCCATATTGCTCGCAGAGCAGATTGCCGATGGGGTCGAAAAGTACTAGAGTGGAGACCACGGACTAGCAAGCGCAGCGTAGGACGTCCACCAACGAGGTGGACAGACGACCTTATAAAGTGCTAGACTGGAGATCGCGGACTAGCAAGCGCAGCGTAGGACGTCCACCAACGAGGTGGACAGACGACCTTATAAAGTGCTAGACTGGAGATCGCGGACTAGCAAGCGCAGCGTAGGACGTCCACCAACGAGGTGGACAGACGACCTTATAAAGGTCGCCGGAAGACGCTGGATGCAGGTCGCTTCCAACCGGTATATGTGGAGATCTAAAGGGGCCTATGTTCAGCAGTGGACGTCCTATGGCTGAGATGATGATGATGATTGTTTTTCCAGGGACTACAACATGGCGTGTTTAGTTTGGAGTTCACATCGTTCATACTGAGCGGGATGGCACTGAGCAGTACCCCTTGTTATTATAGCGACATGCTTCTGGAAAAGGTAAGAGATTTTTTTTGACTTTGTGAAATCGTCAATTGAGTCTTGAAGCGCAAATGACTGTCAGACCCTTGACTGTTTAAAAGTCCATCATGATCCTTCGCTTGCCTTATGCGTTCTAGAGCCACGGCGCACTGCTTAAATAGTCCCGCGACCCAGGAATTTTAATACTTTTTACCGATGATATTTTATTATTTTTGACCCTAAAATAAAACATCAGGCTTGTAACAAGGGTTAGGCAAAGATGTGTCTATAGTGCAGTATTAAGGATCTATAGAGCAGTGGTGGCACAGTGGTGACACCCCGACTTACGAGTTGTGGGTAGTGGTTTTGAACTCAGGCAGGCATTGATTTCATCAACACTGCTCTAAAGCGGCAATTACATTGTCCTATTTCAGGATCTGACATTCAGGATACGATTTACGATAAGAAATTTAGTCGCCAAAGCACATACAAAATCATGTCCTAATTAGGATGCTACTCATCCTAAATGCGATTAGACTTTTCTGAATTCAGGACGTCTTGAATATCGGATCCTGAAATCGGACAATGTAATTGTCGCTTAAAACGGTGAAGCAAAACATTCGTCGGGAAACCAGCATGTTCTACAACCAAAAAATCGAAGACAAATGTGAGTTCTACTACCCGCGCTGGGCTCACGTGCTGGATTATAGACCACTCCCTTATACAAAGAGCCTCTTTGCCAGACCTGGGAATATCCCAAGATCTGGATACTCCCATCCACTTCAATGACGCTATTACTATACCAATTAGGATCAATTAGGCAGATCATAATATGCTTGTCTTTTTGACACGCTTACTCGTATATTAGCTTCACTTGTAACTATGTAAGAAAATCTTGGAATCTTAATTTGACCCACTTCCCGGTCTTCGATGAAATTTTACACACGCTCTGAGTTCTGGAGACAATACATGACTAGCTAAGAAACGTCATTACAAATCCAATATGGCGGCCTCCCCAAGATGGCGAACTGGCTGTTTGAAATCCACCCCCATGATATGGGTATCAAATGAAAGGGTTTGCTGTCAGGAATATGAAAAAAATAGTCACGTGACTTTAATCCAACATGGCGGACATCCAAGATGGCTGATTGGCTATTTGAAATGCACCTCCATGATATGGGTATTAAATGAAAAGGTTTGCTGAATGGGATACGAAAAAAATTATCACGTGACCTAAATCCAACATGGCGGCCGTCCCAAGGTAGTGGATTGGCTATTTGAAATGCAGCCCTAAGTATGATTTAGGTATAAAATGAAAGGGTTTACTGAAAATAATGTGAAATGACATTTTCTTACTAAATTCTTACTATGTCATGGTTACCAATAAGGTTCGACGAGAGGAATATGAAGATTGTAATTTTTAGTGCGTGCTAAAAGCGTGTTTTTTAGTTTTTTAAACTAATAGCAATTATTCTTCCCCAGGGTGAAGAAGTACGCCTATCTCTTTATAAATGCGGCTGGGAACGTCAGTATAACCGACGTGTGCGCAGTACTATACTGTTGCTATTGATCCGTTGCTCTCGACCTATTGCTATGCAGACTATGTACACTCCACTCTGCTTGTATGCTCTAACTGATGTAAGTTTTACTTTTATTAAGAAGATTCCAACCGTCTTACTACAAAAAGTTTAACAAGTATTCAACAGATGTTTAACTTTTCTGTGTGTGTTTTTTTTATCGTGGTAATATCATAAAATGAGTCCTCCTACTCACGGCGCGGCGGGAGGGACTATGAGACTTGTACTGACTAAAAGCCACGGTAATCCTTCAACAGCCCTTTACGTTCCAGGGTCACGGTTACCTGACTAGACAGTCCCGCGACCCCGGCAGGCAACTTTTTTTGTGATAAGGCGGTAGAGATGTCCAAATGTTTGAAGGACGTCAAGAAAATTCTCTTTGTATTTTATTTTTTTATTATTGCTGTGTGTGTCCAACATCAAAATTAAATAAATGTTTTCTATTCTATTCTATTCTAAATATTGACTGTTTTTATTTCAGATGTTTCAGCAGGCCTACACGATATTTAATCTCATGAATGCTACGTTGAACTAATTTTGAACCTGCTATAAACATCGTATGAAGCTGAATTTGTTGAGATATCTGCTCTTGTATCGATCTCATCAGAATGAAAAACTTTCATGCTAAAACATCTTTCAATAACGGATAAGCATCATACAAAGAAAAAAAGATATTTCAATTGCAAATAGTCAGTACCTACATACAAACGTTTTACTTCAAAAATGATCCAATTATAATGTGCGATTGAACATCAGTTGGTGTGAAGATTCGCTTGTTAATTTAATTTTGACCCTGTTTGCACATTAACATGTTAAACGTTAGTTTAAAATAAAATATCTAAGCACTAAAAACCGCGGGCACGCCGCAATCGCGGCGGTAAGACCCCTCTTTGAGGAGTGGCTGGAAAGGCGTCACGGCGTCCTGACCTATCGGATGACGC
Organism: Agrotis exclamationis; assembly: GCA_950005045.1. Classification (NCBI taxonomy): domain Eukaryota; kingdom Metazoa; phylum Arthropoda; class Insecta; order Lepidoptera; family Noctuidae; genus Agrotis; species Agrotis exclamationis. Next base: position 12,106,450 of record OX465443.1, read on the forward strand.
AGGTCCTCACCGGACACGGATGTTTCGGGAGGTACCTGTGTCGGATGGGGAAGGAAGAAACGCCGGGGTGTCACCATTGCGAAGATCGCCCGGAGGACACAGTAGAGCATACGGTGCAAGACTGCCCCGCTTGGGCAGAGCACCGCCGTGTACTCACGGCAGCGATAGGCGGAGACCTCTCGCGCCCGGCATTGGTCGAGGCCATGCTGCGGGGCGAGACGGAGTGGGAAGCGGTCGCCTCCTTCTGCGAAGCAGTAATGATCGTTAAGGAGGAGGCGGGCCGTGAGAGAGAGAGGACAGCGTCCTCCCTTCGCCCCACCCGCAATGGTAGACGCCCACGGCGTCGGACGTCGCAAGACGATCTCCGGCCACCGTAGGCGCGGGCATGCGGGCGGCGAGTAAAGGGCAACTCGCCGCCCGACCATGGACCATGCCCGGGTCGACGGCGCGTTGTGTTCCACGCGCGCCTCAAAGAGCGTCAGCACGATGACGGGGCCCCGCCCAAGAGGGCCAAAGCCTGCCGGGGTCGCGGGACTTATCTCATTACCGTGACCCCGGAACATAAAAGGCTATTGAAGGACACCGTGGATTTTAGTCAGTACAAGTCTGACAGTCCCTCCCGCCCTGCCCGGGGTGGGAGGACTCATTTGATGATTTTACCACGCTAAAAAAAAAAAAAAAAAAAAGCACTAAAAACCGAAATATTTTTACTATAAAACCTGCGAAGTCATAAAACTAACGAAATCCTACTTCCTACTAATATTATAAATGCGAAAGTTTGTGAGGATGGATGTATGTTTGTTACCCTTTCACGAAAAAACTACTGGACGGATTTGAATGATTCTTTTTTTGATGTATAGATATAAAGTCTGGCCAACATATAAGCTATAATTTATCTTGAAAACTTGAAGACCTGGTGCAGAACCGCAACAAACCAGCTAAGCTATAAGAGATACAAAAATGGTGCCATAGCAAAAATTGTTCCACGTGATGAGCATTTTCTGCTGAGAGAATAAATTTGAAGATTTGGAACACCTGATGTGGAACTCTAAGAGCCCAGCTACACTATAACATGTACAGGAATGACGTCTTAGCAAGAATCGTTCAACCTGATAAGCGCTCTCTGTTGCCGTATAAAAATTGAAGATCTGGAACACCTGATGTGGAACCCCAAGAGCCCAGCTAAACTATATCACATACAGGAATGACGTCTTAACAAGAGTTGTTCAGCCTGATAAGCACTCTCTGTTGCCGTATAAAAATTGAAGATCTGGAACACCTGATGTAGAACACCAAGAGCCCAGCGAAACTATATCATATTCAGGAATGACGTCTTAGCAAGAGTTGTTTAGCCTGATAAGCACTCTCTGTTGCCGTATAAAAATTGAAGATCTGGAACACCTGATGTAGAACACCAAGAGCCCAGCGAAACTATATCATATTCAGGAATGACGTCTTAGCAAGAGTTGTTTAGCCTGATAAGCACTCTCTGCTGCCGTATAAAAATTGAAGATCTGGAAAACCTGATGTAGAACACCAAGAGCCCAGCTACACCACAACATAATATATAGGAATGACGTCTTAGCAAAGTTGTTCAGCCTGATGAGCACTCTCTGTTGATGTATAAAAATTGGAGATCAGGAACACCTGATGTGGAATTCCAAGAGACCAGCTACACTATAACATATACAGGAATGACGTCTTAGCAAGTCGTTCAGCCTGATAAGCACTCTCTGTTGCCGTATAAAAATTGAAGATCTGGAACACCTGATGTGGAAATCAAAGCAATCACTAATTTCACTGTATAATTTTAAAATAACATGAGGTGGGAGTACCTCCATGCAGTAAAGGCGGTAACAGTTTAGAACTTTTAGATGACGATGAATACTATATGAATAAAAATTTGACTCTACAGGCCAAAACTCCCTTTATTTTTTTACCCGGGCTCTTGAAATTGAACATCAGACTTATCAGATGTTCGATTTTGACGACCCCGTGGTGCTGGCATAAGCAACAGGATCCGCGTATGAAGTCGCGGGCAAAAGCTAAGCTTTCTGTTTCCCAACGGCTCCATGACGCATTATAATATTGTTTTGGATTGGCCTACATGAGTTCCCAACGGGTCCACGAGATCATAAATCAGAACACGAGAGAAGGAACATGCTCCACCTCACACTACAGTCACTATGGAAGACGTCCAGTGCACCGGACATCGCGGGGCAAATTCTTGCTACCGTAGGCATCAGCTTGCAGAAGGCGAGTAATGGATAGCTCGCCGTCCGACCAAGGACAAGGCCCGAGTATATCGCGCGTTGTCTTCCACGCTTTCCCCAACAAAACTGACGGGGCCTCCATAGAGCTAGACGCCACACATAACGTGGGTGAGAACGCGGACAGAAGCAAGTATTTTTGAGGGAAGTCATGTAAGAACGTAAAAAACGATGACTGTTCCAAAAAACTATAAAAACTAGTGTCCCGTCCCAGCTTCGCACGGGTATATTAAGAAACGCTCGTCCGATTTTGTGCAAACTTCACATAAAGCATCTACTAAATAGTTCGAACAAAGCCTAAACATTTGGTTTGGGTAGGTGAACCCGTTCTTGAGTTATAACATTACAACGAAAAGTGGCATTGATTTTTATATATTAGATATATAAAAATAACTAAATATCCAAAACCTGACACCGCTGTCGCTACTAACAAGACATTGCCAAACACTTTGGAAAAACATGAAAAAAATAGAGAAAAAAAAACCCAGAATGAAACGTTGTCATTGACCACATCAATTATTTCATGACAAGCATGACCAGTGATCTAAATTTCAACTTCAGTTACAGTTCTGTAATAATCTACGTGACAGGCATCACGCCTTCTTACTGAAAATTAAAAGCTTCAGGAATGGCTTGATTGATACGATGTAATTTGCAATACTGAAAGGTAATTGGATTTATTTAAAGCGAAGGTGTGGTCCGCCAGACATTTTTCTTTTATGAAAGTCATAAAATATATTTGGATTAGGAGAAATACTCTTTGAAGATAGCTCAATCTAAAATTCTATCAACATTAAACGAGTTTAACATTTAGATGAGCTGTTTAAAAGCTGCTGACGTCACATGCGCTCGCTTTGTTCGCGAACTGCCGGTGTCTTTTTGGTATTGTGATTAAAAATTATTTTTATAATAGCGAAAGAAATTAAAAAAAGAACAAAAATCTTTCATAAAAACGTATTAACAATCTTTATTATTTATCACAACAAAAATATACGTTTCAGTGGCAATGGGTCGGTCATGTCCATGGGGATAAACATTTTCTTATGAATCAGGAAACGTAAAGTAAGATCAGACTATTTGTAGTGATCATCTTCCCAAGGTAAAAGGCATTAACTAAATAATAAGCAACTAAAACTTGAGTTGGTGGTCCAACAGTGAACTGTTGAGAGCTGATGATGATGAACACAATTACGGGAAAACTACAAAGCATAAATTAACTAAAATGGCTACTATTCAGTGGGGGTTGGGTTCCGACCATGTGTGGCCTCTAAGTATATGTATAGAACGAGACAGGAACCATGTAAGTGTTTGAAAACGACACAGTGTTACATTGTGGCTGGCTCTTAACACAATGCTTATAAAAAGGCAACCAGCGGTAAAGAGCTAGCATTCTGAACACGTAGTCTTCTAATCGAAATTGTAATACACTACCTACCTAATTACTTAACTTTCTTGAAGTCACAAACAATGGAAATTAATTTCGACAAGATCTTCAAAATCAACACAAAAGCGATGACACTAAACCAATGCCATCCATACATAACAAGAAACAAAAAATGGTTCCTCCATTTCTTTATCATGCACGGCATATTCTCCATCGTATTCTTCATCATCATGTACAATATAATTTTCCATGATTTGAAGAATAACAATTTCTCTAAAACTTGCAAGGACGGAACGTTTTCAGTGGTCTATATTGTTGTTACATTGCAATATGGAATCATGCTTTGGAAACAGGATCTGTTGAAAAACTTGATCAAGACAATGAAAGAGGATTACGAATCAATCCGTTCTTCAAATATCAAAGACCAGGGTATAGTCTTGAAATATGCTAAAAATGGAGCCTATGTAGGCAAACAATGGTTTGTAATTTCAATTCTAGCAACATGCATGTTTCCTTTAAAAAATATCGGCAGTTACATTTACAATTATGCTACAGGAGAATTCAGAATGGTACCTTTATATGATTTAGTGTATCCTAGAGCTGTTGAAGAAAAGAAAGATGATTTGGTAATGTATCTTGCTTTATACGCTATTTTAATGTACTATGGGGTGTATTCCGGAATGATGTATACTTCTTTTGTGCCCCTTGGTCCTACTTTTATGCTGCATGCGTGTGGACGGATTGAACTGCTGACAAAACGTATGGAAGGTCTATTTAAGAATTACAGGGGAGATGAAGTTATGGTGGAGCTGAAAAGTATTGTTGTGGAGTTACACAAGATTTATGAGTAAGTAACAATGTTTGAGAAACATTTTTCGATTTCTGAAACGTTATTATTACGTAAGTTGATACTTATGCTTACGAATTTCGAGTAGCTTTGGAACTGTTGGTTCTTCGAATCCAAATTAAAGTTTTCGTGTTAACAAAATGGATGCGAGCAATACACATGAAATATTTCGAGGTAATATTATTTTGTTGTTTGCAGTTTTATAGACCAGATTAAAGACTCATTCAGAGTAGCGTATGAATTGACTTTGAAGGCTACTACTATTATTTTACCGATAACTGTTTATGAAGTTATTGAGGTTAGTAAGACTTATAGTTTACAAATAATCAATTGTTCAATTGATTACTGGAAATTTGGTGTAATAAATGTCTCTTTCAATTCAATTATGTGTCCAGTAGCTTCTTGTAGTGTCTCTGTGCTCTATATACGAGATTCAAATAGTTTACCAGAAGAGTTTGAGTTTGAGCTGCTACGGAACCATCCATCCGTAGCACCCGGAAATTATCATCAGTCATCACCAATGACTGTCATGTTCCTGTTACTATAACTGAGTATATTCCTTCTCTCTTTTGCGCCATGATTCTCTCGCTCATCTATACGTGCCTCATCCAGGTATTTGCCACGATCACCTTTTTGAAGTGGTAAAATCATCAAATGAATCTTACTCCTGGGTGGAGCGGAAGGGACTACCAGACTCTTACTGTATATAAATTAACTCTTTTGTTTCTGTTGCCCTTTTTGATCCAGCACTATGGCATACTACAGTGCTATTCTGTATTAATACGGCCTTGTGACGGCGCGGCTGCAGTGTTCACGCCACGTTGGTATTAAAGTTTGTCGTTCCCTAAGATACTGACAGTGACACTATATTATTATTGAATGATCTCAAAGTCTCGTGGTAGAATCCAGCGATGAGCTTTCTTATAGAGCATAGCATAGCACCTTAGAGTGTTACCACACCAATCGATCGACCGTCGATCGACGTCATCGATCGATGGTAGAATGGACTGGTCGACGTCGATCGATAGTTTCTACTACACCAATCGCAGCTCGATCGACGTCGACTTATCCATTCCACCATCGATCGATCGTCGATCGACTATCGATCGATTGGTGTGGTAACACCCTTAGATAATCTGGTAGTCATATACCACTCGGTAATTAAGCCCGATGTGACCTAATCCCAAATACCTTCTCCCTCCTATTTCCATCGCTCATTGATCTGATAAACAATGCCTGCTTACTTCACTCAGATTGACATATAAACAGTTTACTGGTAATTGTTTGTTTATTGCTTGCAGTCCTTTGGCGAAGGAGAAATTAGCTTGGAATTCATCATGTTTGTAGTGGGAGGCGCTTTGATCAGCAGTTCGCCTTGTTATTACAGTGAATTGCTTATGGAAAAGGTTTGGTATAATTAATTACTGTGCGTGTGCACTAATATACATTTAGCTAAATTCTAAAGGCATTTTCCCTCAAAACATCGATTTTACCTTTGTTTGCGTCGTATTTCGTGTTTGTCTATAATAGCAGCTTTCGGTTCCAACGTATTTGTTTGTAAAAGTATTAAATTACTTTTGAAAGTTACTACGTATATAATTTTAGTGCTGCAGAGTCGTGACTACTACAAAAAGAACTGCTATACCTACATACGAATTCATTCATAGACTCTGTGGTTTATTATCGTTTTTCATCTCGGAACCAAAAATAAGGTCGAAAAGTGACCCAGATTCTTAACGAAAAATAAAATTAGAAGTACTTTTTAGGATTTAGCTGGATTCTACAAAAATACAGAACAAGCAGAACATGGTGCCATCGAATTGCAGCATGACCTGCATTGCCCCTGACTGGAGGTCTGACAGGATTGTCCATTTAAGCAGCTCACAGCTTCCTCTAGGTTGACCTGCGAGATGCAACTTACATATAAAACTCTGGTGACTCAGCTGTTCAAATTTTTTTCAAGCAAGTCCCACTTCGATCCACGATCTTATGAAGGCCACGGGATCACGCTAGATGCAGGCCGCTCACAACCGGTCCTATTGAAAGTCTCAAGGGGAGGCCTATGTTCAGCAGTGGACGTCTTACGGCTGATATGATGATGATGATGATGAAGTCCCACTTAACCTAACTGCTCCCCGGACGTTTCGGATTGCGTCAGGCATTTTTGACAGTTGCAATAAAAGTAGATCTCATTTAACATTATTTCTTCAAACTAAAGTTTTCCTGAAAACTATCCAATCACGATTAAAACTATGTCATATGCTCTAATCTGTTGCTAAATCAACATAACCCAGTAGCCAGAGACACACTTAGTAGAAACGATTCACCTCAGTTTCATCTGGCAACGTGCCAGCTGCGTAAGCCAGCCCTTTAATTTCCTGACTAGTTAAATGTATCTTTTCTTTGTTTTTCTTTTATGAACTGACACATTTAAGCTATTGCATAGCTTTTATCGCAAGCTCTGATCGCGGCGGGCGCGAAAAACCTAACGAAAAAACCTGACCACATTTGACAGCACGTCGTTTCAGTTCGGAAGACTTCGGCAATCATAAAGGTACGGACAGACGTGCTCATAAAGGTACGAAGAGGGATTTACTTTTTCTTACTGATTCTAAACGGCCAGCTACAAAAGGAATTTTCACAATGAAACCTACTTATAAAATTCTCCTACAACAAAGAAGTAAGTTCTTTATTACAGTAGTGCACCACAAACATTTTAAATAAATTATATTTTCGTTAAATACATATACGCGGTAAGCGATTTTTTAATTAAAAAAAAAAATGTTATGCAATAGCTTCACCGCGGCAGTCTCCGAGTGCCACATGTATTTTTTTTATGTTGGTGTTAGTAGGGTAGAGATGTTAATATGTCATTATAATAGACTGCCAGGTTTTTGTTTTGACAGAAAACAACCTGTCACGGTTTTTTTAATACGTGGTAAAATCATCAAATTAATGAGACTTGTACGTACTTAAATCCATGGTGTCCTTCAATAGCCTTTAACGCTCCGGGGCCACGGTTACTCGTTAGTCCCGCGACCCCGGAACTTGTCATGGTTGGAGAAGTGGCTGAGCGAGTAACTGCTGCGAAGCATGTTGCGGGTTCGATTCCCGCACGGAACAAATATTTGTATGATCTTCAAGTAGTTGTTCCGGGGCTGGGTGTTTGTGCATGCGAGTTTGTGGGGCAACGCTCAGTTTTTTTTTTTAAGTAATAAAGAAAACACTGAAAGAATAGAGGCCTTTCCTCAAGCAGGAGAATGACCATAATACAGTTGTTACTTTCATAAACATTTTCCTCTTCTACACAGGGTGAAGCTTTCCGACAAGCAGTATACTCCTGCGGCTGGGAGCGCCTCTACGACCGGCGCGCGCGCACTACCATAGCGCTGTTACTACAGCGAGCGCTCCGCCCCACAGCTATACGAACGATGTTCAGGACTGTCTGTTTGGATGCACTGGCTGATGTAAGGAAGATTTATACGTATCACTTTCAAGTTATAAGCTTCCCCAAAATTTTGTATAGGAGAAAATAACCCAATGATTAGGGGCGTACTAGTGAAAAACGATACCCGTTGTAATTTGCAATCCGTAGCAGATTACACTCTGTTACAGAACGTCATTCAATACTCAAGCATTACTTAAAACTAGATTCAAGGCATTTGATTGATTGAGTCTAGTTTTAAATAACACTACTTGAGTTTTGCGTTCTGTAATACGGGCCGTAGTCACTCGTAATAACTAGTCAATTCATTTTTACCGAGTAAGTAGCTATACTTTTTTAAAGTGGTAAAATCATCAAATCAGTTCTCCCGCCTTGGGTAGAGCGGGAGGGACTGTCAGACATGTATCCACTAAAATCCACGGTGTTTCTTCAATAGCCCTTTACGTTACAGGATCTCGGTTATTTGATAAGACGGTCCTGGCAAGATTTTGCCCTCTATGGGGCCTGCCCCGTCAGATCTATAGAGGATCAATTTCAGAGACGAGTAAATACTTTATTGGGTGTTAAAATCATAAGATGAGCGGAAGGGAATGTCAGACTCTCTGACTAAAAACCATCCTATTTTATCACAAACCATTTGCGTTCTATGACAGGGTTCTCATTTTAAGACAGTACCGCAACCACGGAAAGCGTTTGGCTCTAAGGCGCGGGCCACATAGAAAAGTCGTAAGACGCAGACGCTGGGGTGCTAAGACAGGAAACCTCCACGTGCGCCCGTGGACTGGAGTTCCCTCTCGGATACGTCCGGGGGGAAGACCAGTTTTTCGGGCCGGTGCGCCCTGGGATGCGGGCAAAAACTCTCCTTAGGCACTGTGTGCCTAAGGGGTTTCTTTGCCCGTATGCAAATAGCCTGTCGGGTGGACGCTCCAACGCGTGTCCCTCTGAACAGCAGAGGGCACAGCGGCGGAGCGGGCTTGCGGACGGTGAGTAATGGGTATGCTCGCCGTCCGACCAAGGACCAAGCCCGGGTCGGTGGCGCGTCGTGTTTCACGCGTCACCGACGGGGCCCCTTATGGGGCCAAATGCCTGCCGGGGTCGCGGATTTTTCTTAATCCAGGATACCGTGGCCCCGGAACGTAAAGGGCATCCGACGGAACACGGGTGGATTTTAGTCAGTAAGAGTCTGACAGTCCCTCCCGCCCCACCCAGGGCGGGAGGACTCATTTGATGATTTTGCCACCCTAAAAAAAAAAAAAAGACGCAGACGCTAGACGGGGCGGAGACATAATGTCTCTTCGGCGTCTCTTTCATACAAAATGTATAGAAGCGTCGCGACGTAACACACAGAAGAGACGGGGCGCCGGCGCGACTCTTATACATTTACGCACGTCCTCGTCTTACGTCTTTTCTATGTGGGCCGAGCCTAAGGGGGCATCAGTTTGCCATTGAGACGGTTTATTTGAAGACACACAGTTTTAATAATAATAATAATAATAATATTCCACAACTATCACACAACGCCATCTAGTCCCAAGCTAAGCAGAGCTTGTGTTATGGGTACTAGACAACTGATAAACATACTTATATATTTCTAAATACATACATATTATAGATAAATTACACCCAGACACAGAACAAATGATCGTGCTCATCACACAAACATTTGTCCTGGGTGGGAATCGAACCCACGACCTCCAGCATAGCAGTCAGGGTCACTAACCACTAGACCAACAGGCCAGTCAAGTTTTCAGCAGTACATGTTTCTACCAATGCAGATGTCTTAATTAACATCCCAATAAACCAAACATTCCAGTACGCAAAATAAATAAAATCTAAACGCGAAACAGTCATAAGATTTTAATTAACGAAATAGTGTCATAAATTTTTACGATTTCTCTTTTTTTGCAGCTTTTCCATCAGTCTTACGCCATATTTAATCTCATGAACGCTATGTGGAATTAAAAGATTGGAATTTGAAGCTGGAGATTTTACGGAATATCTCGTGAGAGCACAAAGTCACAGATGTAATCATTACATTCTTAGAAAGTTAATATTTTCTTCTTTACATAGTATTTAACGAAGTCACTTTTAACGAAGTCTGTATGCACGGACTATGTACCATAGCTTTTGAACGACTGCAATAATTTGGATAATCCTTAATTGTTGTGTGCGTTGTCATGACAAGGTTTATTTAACTTTGTAAGAATAAAATCGGACAACCGGGGAGGCTCGGTAGCATAAAAATAATTTACATACTAGTATATAAATAAGATTCCATAGCACAGAGAGTTTAACATTTTTTTTTAAACAAATATAAAAAGTTCAACAGTTCTTTGATATTTTTTTATATATAACTTCGAACCCAAAACCTTGTGGAAACAGGTCATTGAGCCTATACATTGACTGCTGTAGCCAAATTTTTATCCGTTTTCTTTGACGCCAGCTTGTTGTTAGACATCTTTATAAGACTAGAAAAGGAAAATTCGATTCATCGAAAATTGGTTAAAAACGAAAATTCAATCATAGATTGGTTAAAAACAAAGATCAAGATCAAGATTGCGACCGGGATACATGATTAATTTCCAGTGTAAACTTTTCACTGCCTCCGACCGCATAGAATAAAGATGTCGGGTATGAAATCGTCTATGTGTAAGTAATTCTTTTTTTAGTTTTTATGTATTGGTCTGTGATCGTAATAGACTGCTTGGAATTCTCACGAGTATTGTTCCAAAAGTTATATTTATAAAATTGTCTGAAAATAAATGAAATGCTGTACCTAATAGCTGTCTGAAGAAAATAGATTGTCACACTCTATTAAACTTCTCGACTAGTCTTACCAGTTGTATTTTAATTTAAAAAATAGCATTTTCATAAAATATATCACGTTGAAAACAACTTTTTTTATTAGCAATATAATATGAAACATTCATCATCATCAGCCTATAATGTTCCCACTGCTGGGACACCGGCCTCCTCTCTGTGAGAGGGAGCGGGCCATAATCCACCACGCGGGTTATTAGATATCACATGTCTTCTACATAATTTGATGGTTCTAGGACATGGCGGTTTCCTCATGAAGTTTTTCCTTCATCATTTTGAGAGCAGTGTGAAGTGGTGATGAAATAAATTAAGGGTGACATTATCACTGAGTGATAAAACCCAAAATAAAGATTTAAAAAAAAATTACACAAAAAAATGCGCCAGGCTAGGTTCGAGCCCACGACCTACAAACTCGTAAGTCGGGGCCGATACCACTGGGCCACCACTATAATTATGAAACATTACAGGCACATCATTGGATAATATTATCCAATAGTATTTCAACCGTATAAAGGGAATATTCTAGACCCTAAAAAGGCAGCTTTTTCAGATGAATTACTTTAGAGCTAATTCTAAGCCAGCTCGACCAATTTGAATAAATAACACTTTGCTACAATCGTATTTATTAATCCGAGAAATATTTGTGTAAAAGAAAATTTCTGTAACTATCTTTATGACAAAAAATAACGACATTGTGACAGTCTCTAGTCTATGTAACAGGCTTCAAACAATTCCATACATTATAAACAAAAAACGCTACGCCACGGATTCGGTTCGTCTGTCAGTTTGACAATAGCTTAAGGGGGAGGCCTATGTTCAGCAGGACGTCTTCCGGCTGATGATGATTGATAATGATTATGTTAAAAAAAAAACCGGCCAAGTGCGAGTTGGACTCGCCCATGAAGGGTTCCGTAGTAGCAAGCATAGATTAGGGATATAATTATATTGAGATTAGTAAAATACGCAAACAATAAAACTAACTTTGTTTTTCATAGTGTTTGTATGAATGGCAAAGTTATATTTGCGGTTTTTGAAAATGTACTATATCTCAAAAACTGCTAACTGTATTTCATCCAAACCAATTTTCGTTGGAAGTTTTTGTTGAGGTCTACATTATATATATTTTTTTAGTTTTATCATTCCCTTATTTTAGAAGTTACAGGGGGGGGGGACACATTTTACCACTTTGGAAGTGTCTCTCGTGCAAACTGTTCAGTTTAGAAAAAAATGATATTAGTAACCTCATAATATTTAAAGACCTGTACCTGACCATAATTTTTAAAGACCTATCCATAAATACCCCACACGAATGGGTTTGGTGAAAAAAAAAAGTTGAGTTTCAATTCTTAGTACGGGGGGCACTCCCAAAATTTCTTTTGTTTTTATTTTTGTGTGAAAATCCTAATGCGGTTCACATAATACATCTACCTACCAAGTTTAAACAGGATAGCTCTTATACTTTCGACAAAAAGTGGCTCTGACATACGGACGGACAGACAGACAGACATGGCGAATCTATAAGGGTTCCGTTTTTGCCATTTGGCTACGGAACCCTAAAAAGATCTTCACTACTAAATTGCAAAAGCCGGGGCAGATCACTAGTTTTATGTTTATTATGAGTCCAAAGAAGACAGCGTCCTCATGAAATCCTTTGCCAATAAATTTAACGTGCTTTATTTAGACATATTTAATGTACTGCATCAAATAAGAGTTTCCTCTAAATTCATCATGGCTTAAGAATGTCGGGAGCAAGCAGAGGTTGCCAACCTTCTTTTCCGTATAATTATTTTTTTTTATTATGTCGTAGACTGAATTTGAAATTAGCCACAATCCACATCGTGACATACCACCCAAAACATAGTGCCCCGTTTCATATCCACTGATCATCATGGAGTACGTATCACGATATGGCTAGGCATATCACAGAGTGGCTAATTCAACGATTAGCCGGCGACATTTCTATGTTGCCAACCTTTTGAATTTGTTCAGCTAACTTTGTATTTGAAACACTTGTTAGAAATTAATATTAAGATTTAAATGGAGTAGGATTAAGCTTGTTTATTGATATGTGTTTTAGATTCTACGAACTGTTTCTGGGTTAGATGTGGGTCAGTGTGTTGATGGCTTAAGAATCTTTTATGCTAACTAATGTTATAATTGCGAAACACACCACGCTGTTTGTTCGTTTTTAGGGTTCCGTAGTCAACAAGGAACCCTTATTAGGGTTCCGTAGTCAACAAGGAACCCTTATAGTTTCGCCATGTCCGTCCGTCCGTCCGTCCGTCTGTCCGCAGCTTAGCTCAGAGACGCCCAGCACTAGAAAGCTGTAATTTGGTGTAAATATACGGATTTGTTGCGTCAAAAAAGTGGTAAAATAAAATCTCGTAAAATATTTTTTTTTAGGGTACCTCCTGTACACGTAAAGCGGGGATGTTTTTTTTTTTCTCGCGTACCCCTTAGTGTGGGGTATCATTAAATAGGCCTTTAAAAATATTGGTAGTTTCCATCAACAATTTTTTGATAAAAAGATTCGTTTGTGAAATATTAAACTTTAAAGTGCTAATTTTTGCCCTACTCGAGTGTCCCCCCCCTCTACCAGCTAAACGGTTATGTTTGGGGGTGTGAAAAAATTTACAATAGTAGTATATATAACGAAGTTTAAAAGAAAATTATCATGACTAAGTGGGCTTTACAAGTTTACGAGTAATAGTTGACCAACTTATAAAACGTACTGGGATAACATTTTCCTAAACAAAATGTATCGGAGAACAACTGCAAATGTAAGTTTGTCAACTTCATTTTTACAGCTATAATAGGTAGTGGAGTGGAGTGCAGTGGAGTGGAGTGCAGTGCAGTGGAGTGGAGTGGAGTGGAGTGGAGTGGAGTGGAGTGGAGCGGAGTGGAGTGGAGTGGAGTGGAGTGGAGCGGAGTGGAGTGGAGTGGAGCGGAGTGGAGTGGAGTGGAGCGGAGCGGAGTGGAGTGGAAGGGAGTGGAGCGGAGTGGAGTAGAGCGGAGTGGAGCGGAGTGGAGCGGAGTGGAGCGGAGTGGAGCGAAGTGGAGCGGAGTGGAGTGGGGTAGTGTGGGGTGGAGGGTCGAAAATCGCTTGAACCTTTTTAACAGGTTCATAGCGATTTTCGACGTGCCTTGACACCTCTCAAGTTTTTTTTTTAATACGTCATAAATCGTAAACCTTTCAAAGTTGGAACCAACTACAAGAACTTTTATAGTATGTTATTACTTGCTGCTACGGAACCCTTTATGGGCGAGTCCGACTCGCTCTTGGCCGGTTTTTTATGTCTGAATTTTACTATCAGCAAAACACATTTCTAATCAGAAAATGCGTTCCTGGGATATATTTTTGATATGGAGAGAGCTGCGCCTCCAGTCAAAAGCTAGCTATACAAGCTAGTTAAATAGATCAGAAAAGGTGTTTGTTTTTTACTTCGTGAAAAAGGTACCTTTTATTCTGAAAAATAAGAAGAAAAAGTCTAAAGATGCATACAGACCATATAACATGTTATACAACCTATGTTTTATAATACGTCCACACTATGTAACCTTGTTATTCAACATTGCAACATGAAAAAATACTGTACACATTAGAATAACAATGATATAATTATAACCATTGTCGCTTGCCGTTCTTCAGTGCTAAACGTGACTAAGATTTATAGGTAACATTGTTATACATATCAATAACATGTTTTATAACATCCAGTATCCACATTATTTGAAACATGTTATAGCGATGTTGTATAACATGTTATGTTACATGGTCTGTACACACCTTAAAGGTGTTATGTGTGCCCGCTCATCCGCCCCCCCTCCCCCTTATTGCCTGTGTCACTCAGGACAAAACCAGCTTTCAAATGGTGAAAGAATTTTTGAAATCGGTCCAGTAGTTTCGGAGCCTATACAATACAAACATACAATCAAATCAAATATTTCCTCTCTAGAATAGTAATAAAGAAGTAAAACTTTACTTATTTTTTATTAATAAAAATATTTCGTTACTATGATTAATGTAATGTTTATAAAACCTGACTGAACTGAACCAACATTTGATGACAAATCGTCTATTTTCAAACACTCTATTTAATAATCGTCATCTGAAAACTAAAATATGTAGCAAAACATTCAGAAGCTGGAAAATGAATTCATTCATTACTTCAGCTAAACGTTTTCACAATAAATAAAGTTATTAAAGACATTATTTTGTGAAAACATCACGTTAATACACGCATTCACGTCTGTGCAAGCGATAAACGCTGAAAGACGTTTCAATGAAAATTGAACATTATGTTTACGTAAATAGCACATTAATTTGAAGAGTTCGGAATTCTCCAGATTCCTGTGAAGTTGGAAATAATGTCGGGGTCATTCCACGATAGAGCAGTAGATGTAATGAAGACGGATATTATGAGTCAGAGTGTGTGTCCACACTGGAAGCCTAGCGCGACGGCGGCGGCGGGCGCGGCGGCGGGCGCGTTCTGTGTCCACACTGCCGATCAAGCGTTTGTTTTTGTATCGGCGACTTCAGGTGTTGCAAACCGGTGGTACAAAGTAGTTTCTATAAATCTTGTGTTTTATAGGTTGTTTAGGATTGTATACAAGTAAATTATCAACCATTCTACCTACATGATTCTAGTCAAGTACAGTAAAAATAAATTAAATATAAGCAAATACCTCCTACTAACGGTAGTATTTTAGTGCATGTCCTGATAAGTAGATGGCGCTGACTATAAGACCGAAATGGTACACCTGTCACCCACCCGTTATATCTGTTGTTGCCTTAGTCATTCAATGTGGCCATGAGCGGCGATTTCATACGTTCAATATTATCGCGCCCGCCGCCGCCACCGCGCTAGGCTCGCAGTGTGTTTGAGCACAGAGACTGTTTTCTTTTCAGCGATGGTAGCCTTTAAACATTATCTCGCCTGGTGGTAAGGAAGATGTGATCGACGGTGAAGCACGCTTGCCTAGAAGTAACCTGTTCACTCTTGACTTGAAGACCTCAAGGTTTTAGCTGTCGGGAAACTCACACCCCGGCAGGAAAGCTGTGCGCACTATAAAAATACTGGGAAATCTCTGTGTTCGTACCGGAGGTATATCCACCAAAGGAGGAAGCGGAACGCGTGAGGGAGAGCACAGCGTCCACCTCACGACCCAGCCGCCGCGGGAGACGCCCACGGCAACGGACGTCGCAAGACGATCTCCGGCCACCGTAGGCGCGGGCATGCGGGCGGCGAGTAATAGGTGACTCGCCGTCCGACCATGGACCATGCCCGGGTCGACGGCGCGTTGTGTTCCACGCGCGCCTCAAAGAGCTGTCAGCAAACTGACGGGGCCCCCTAAGAGGGCCGGAGCCTGCCGGGGTCGCGGGATTGTCTCACTCGGTAACCGTGACCCTGGTACATAAAGGGCTATTGAAGGAACACCGTGGATTTTAGTCAGTACAAGTCTGACAGTCCCTCCCGCCCCACCCTGGGCGGGAGGACTCATTTGATGATTTTCCCAAGCAAAAAAAAAAAAAAGGTATATCCACCAAGTAACGATGGCGCATTCTGAACGGATAAATTCAGATTCTGGTGGAAAGGACCAGGCGGAATTAAGTTGTGCAGTTCGATCGCAGACTCTCCGAAATGTAACCCATCAATAGATTTTTCTTTTTTTGTTTGATGTTTGTTTGAAGAGGAAGCAAAGAAAGGATACAAGGACTGTGTGAGGAGCGATATGGAAGAAACAGGATTCAATGATGCTTTGACGTCTGACAAGGGAGAATGGAAGTAGGAAGCGTGTTGCGACAACCACAAGTAAAATGGTATAAGCATAGGAAGATCGTGTACCAGGGACGGTGGGTGGACTAATACTGCTGAGATAGAACTGATGAGACTTGAACTTCGGCAATGCTTGAAAATAAAATTGAATAATAATACTGGCAAGACTGTAATTAAAATATGATATTAATTTAGACTTCCACAATTTGCCTACGGAATCCCTGTTTTAACCACAGTATTTAAAAGCGCAAATGAATATTTACAGAGCCTATAACTATAATAAATTATTGTAAAAAGTACAAAGTAGTCGACAAAGCTTGAAAAGACACTAATTGCAGAGTAATTTCTGCGAAATTGTGAGAACGGAAGTGTGTTAAAGAAGAAAAGGTTTTTACGCGAAATAAAATTTAAAATGGTTTCACAATTGTAATTACTGTTATTGAATTAATATTATTGCTAAATGGTTATCGTCTATCAATGAGCAATATCTAATAACTAATATATTTGTATGACCTACAAGTAGTTGTTGCGGGTCTGGGTGTTTACAGTGTATGTGTGTTTCTATGTTTGTAAACGCACCCACATTATAGAAGAAATTCCTAGTGTGGGCAACGCTATTTCGAAGGAAAAAGAAGAAGAATAACTTCGAATGAGCAACTACATATTATATTCGGATATTTCGAAATGTTTTGCTTTTAAATTGACCTATTCATGTAGTATTTTGACTGCTTCGCAGAAAGAGGCGACCGCTTCCCACTCCGTCTCATGATTTTACCACCTAGGAAAAAAAATACCACCCTTAGCCTATAACATCTTTGCCTCATAACCAGCACAGAGAATATTAATAAGCATATCAATCTTGGTCATCATACGGACGGACGCACGGCTAGAACGACCGTCAATGACTTCCTCGTCAAGATTATAAAGTGGAGACATGTGTTGGACATCTGTCTGGAAAGTATGTAGTACTCAGGTAATTATTGCCTTGATTCATTGGACAGGAAGGGACATTAAGATAGTCGTAACAAGGAAGGACAAGATTGAATAGATTGGTATATTGCAATGCATATTTTGATCAGCGAAAGAAAAACAAGCAAAGCAGTGGTATTTTCTAAAGACACGGCAGGGTCGAAATCAATCAATCAAATCGTTTATTTCAAGTAGGCCAGTTACAGGCACTTTTGAATTGTCAAAGACAAAAGTAACTAAAATAGTTTAAAAATAGTTACGGTGCTACAGTCCCAGTCACAAGACATAAAAACTGTGAAAGTACTGTAGATGCCCATTCCAAAGCGTAGATCTCTATGGAGAAGAACGGGCAAAAAACTCCATGGACACTCTTTTTCAATCGCCAAAATTATAACAAAACCTTTGTTACATCATTCAACTTGAGATGGTACATTATGTGAGAACGATGTAGCAAGTAAAAGTGTCCATAGGAAATTAATGTAAATAAAGACAATTCAATAAAATTATAAATAATTAAAATAAACCGTGGCTGCTAAGAGATGACCAGTCCCAACTGACAGCGCCCGTTCACGAACATGACACATGCATCAGCATCACTCAGCTCAACCATTTTGAAGGGAACTAAAGCACAACCGGTCCCCTATTTTCAACATAAAGTGGAAATCCACTAAAGACAAACTGAAGTTTCCACTCCGCGCCGAGCCAGCGTTGCGTCCATAGAAAATAGCAAAGCAGAATCAAAAGAGAGTCATCTACTACTGTCAAAAACTAAAGTCAGACTTTTATGATCCCGAAATCAAGAGTTGGTTGGCTTAGTAATGAACTGTTGTGGTGTGAGTAGCCGGTTCGATTTCCGTACGGAGCAAATATTTGTGAGACCCACAAGTAATTGTTCCGGGTCTGGCTATTTGTGTATATGAATTTAAATGTTTGTAAACGCACCCACGATACAGGATTAATTCCTAGTGAGGGGCAATATTTTTTTAAGAAAAAGACTGCGTTGTAACTAATGTAACTTTTCAAATGAATTTATAGGAGTGTTATAAAACATATTTATTAAGTGTGATCAGGGCCGCGCCGAGCCCTGGCAGCGCCTGTGTGCAAAATCTAAGAAGCGCCTCTTTTTGGTCGCGTTTTGACATTTTTTTTTATTGAAAAATAAGATTTTCTTCACTTTTATTTAATAGTACCTAGCTGTTGACAGCAGACACCCCCTCACCCCTGATATTTTAATTATTTTTCTTAATATTTCCTCACACTGTATCATGGGTGCGTTTACAATTATTGAAATCACATACTTAAACACCCTGCGCGTAACGAATCGAACCTGTGCCACACAGCGCAGCAGCCGATCTCTTTGCTCAGTCACTGCGCAACCATGTCGGTTAAATATTGCTCGTATATTTTTTATAAAAAAGTACATACCTCTGCTTAAAGCATTTTTGTATCAGTTTTAACACCTTTATCGGTTCTGTTTCGAAACACTCCAATGATTCCTTGGAAGGAGACGGTAGAGCCGAAAAATATTAACTTATTTCAGAAGTATTTTTAAACACATTTTTTCTCCCGTCTTCTTTTCCTCAACAAATTCTGGTAACCAGATAATTTCTTCTTTTTCTTGTTAACTACCACTCATCTTGAAAACACTTTAAAAAATCCGTAACACACCAACTTAGTATTGTTTTTATAATATATTTAAATATAATACTTATATTATATTTAAATATATTATAAAAACATTAAGGTCCGCATTGAATGAACGTCACGTGCCTTAGCACGTGACGTTCATTCAATGCGGACCTAGCACCCACTTTGGATAAAATGTTTCTAATTGTTTATAATTTCGCTGGTTAAAATAGTGGACTCGCTGCCGCTGTCTCCAGGTCGCATCAGGTTGCGTTAATATAAACACATAATCCACGGCTCAGCTTTGTACTATAATAGTCAGCTATTGTATTGACTGCGGCGCTTCTTTTGATTTTACGCAGACGCAGCACTTGAAGTTCGTCAGTCACTTAAAATCACTCAAAACAGTCACTTAACAATTTTCCAAATGATTCACTTCGTGAATAAATAGCCAATGACGTCGCTGGAAATGCACGTAGTGAATCGAAAAGTAATTCTGCTACCTTATTCGGAAGTCTCTTTCTCTATTTCTTCTCTTCTTTGAATACTAGGAAGGAATGAAACATGGACGTTTTGGGGACAGTGTGCTGATGCCCATTCTGATTTACTTATAAATGACTTTTAATCAGGGTTTTCTATGAGTTGTTATTAAATTTTATGACCTTATAAATGAATTACTTAAGATTTTGATAAATGGTATCTATCTATCTATCAACAAAATCTATCTATGATATGTTTTATAAGAGTTTTTATCATAAAAACAAGTTTTACTTGTTTGTATAGAGAATTTGTATACAACGTTGCTTCTACCTCTATTTTTGTAGAATGCAGTATTTCTTTCATCTTTCTATAATAGTCCATAAATCAACTCACAACTGCTAAACGAACAAAATATATGTACCTAGTTCTATTTTCCCCAATCTCTATCTCAGTTCCCTCCCACAAACAATACGAGCATTCTACGACATTTTATAGTCTACATTCATGTGACAACATCACATGATACGCCAGTGGGCAGGCCACGACTGCTCCCGCTATAAAACACATTATAAATAGCTTTCTTGCGGTAATTAACTAACGCTACACGAAGATTTTTGAATCGTTCCAAAATAGTTTTCTTTTTTTTTTGGAAAAAGTATAATTGAATTAAGTTTTTGTTGCTGGTAACATTAATGAGCTAGTCTTTGGTTTAAGCTTCTTTTCGTGGAATGGGATGACTCGACCTTATTGATTTAAAAAAATCCTTTTACAAACATTTTTTGAACTATTGAACATAGCATACAACCTATCGTAAAACAGCTGTATGGACAAAAGGTTATAAGTTTAAGAAAAGTAATTTCTACAAATTACCTAAATTAAACAACTGTTTTTCAATATTTCTAATTTTATATTTTAAAATAGTGGCCTTATCGCTGGTAGCAAAGGCCCAAATGTGTCTTGCTTGTGTATATTCAATACTATACTATTATACACATATACATGTACATATACATGTATTGGTTACTTTTTTGCGATGTGTTCGCTCTCGATTCTAGTCCAGGTCAAAACTGAGACAAAGCCTACGATGGATCGAGCTTACCCAGAAGGTTTTCTTAAAAGTAACATTTTAAAGAAACCTAAACACAACAGCATTAAAATTCGTCTAGTCCGAAATGAGTTAAAAGTGACAAAGATGCAATTGAAAAGTCATTTACCCGGAACTGCACAAGAAAATCCTTGATCTAGCGCCAAAAGCCATTTAAAACTCTTTGAATCGTATGCATGCATTTTCTTATTTACAACAAAAATAATGCAACACAAAGATAAATTACCGTAAACATAAATAAGACATGTCCCAGTGCATTTAAATCCATTTCATTATGTTCAGAATTTCGATTCAAAACAAGTGTCTTCATAAATTATATTGGATTGTTTGTCAATATCAGAATATCTGAAAGTGTAATTTCATTTATTTTTTGTCAAAATTCTTCGAAAGGCATGGCAACACCATTTGTAAACGTCAAGCTGTCAAATTTTACACGCAACTCTGTTGGTTTTTGGTTTTTGCGTACTCTAGTGTAACATACCGGACATTTCAACAGTATTTAATGGAAATACAGACTAAAATAAATGTTGTGAAAAAAATAAATGTTTAAGATGTGAGGAGGAACATAACAGTATAGGGCGTAAAAGTCATAATCTTATTTCAAGTAATAAAGTTATCTATGATAAAAATAAAAGATGATATTTATTTTGTGCACAGGCTTTGAAGCTATTGCTTTTATCGCAGGCTTTGAGCTCGGCGCGCGCAAAAAACGTAACGAAAAAACCTAAGGAAATTTCCTGACCACATCTGACAGCACGCATCGTCTAACGTCGTTTCAGTTCGGGAGACTTCGGCAATCATAAAGGTACGGACAGAGGTGCTCATTACTAGCACGAAAGCATGCTTTTATTGAGCAAGGGACAATTTTATTGAGGGAGAGGGAGAGGGAGGAGGAGGAGGAGAGGGAGAGGGAGTAGGAGGAGGAAGAGAACGTTTCTTGACGTTTCACTTAATTGACGTGGCTGACCATAGCCTAATTAGTACAGTAATAAATAGGTATAATAAATAAATAAATAATTATAATTGCTTAAGTTGATACAAAATGCTATGCAATAGCTTTACCGCGGCAGTCACCGAGTGCCACACGTTTTTTTTTACGTGCTAAAATCATCAAATGAGTCCTCCCAGGACAGGACGGCAGGGACTGTCAGACTTTTACTGACTAAAATTCACGGTGTCCTTCAATAGCTCTTTACGTTCCGAGGCCACGGTTACCTGGTAGATTTTCTATATTTTACGATGTGCCATGTCACAAAACATAGCGTTTTATCTCGCTTACATACTTAAAATTTATTTTTTTAAGGCTTTTTTTATTATTTCAGCCAATAAGTATCAATCGCAATATTCATATTTAGATTTTGGTTCACTAAACTAGAGAACCGAGAATAAAAAAGCAAATTGTCAACCTCAGACGTAAACTAAAGAACTACATTATCTATGTATAGTTGAGTAAACAACACGTAACTTTGTCTCAAATTAAAATTGCAACTGGTAACACTGTCTATAAATATTGACCCGGGCAAAGCGTGACATTAGCTATAAATTAGCCGGCTAGTGTTTACACTGGCTAGCGTACGAGATTTATGTCCGGTTTCTTAATACTGCGTGGCGAGTGTCATTTGAGTATCTTTAAAGAGATTGTACACACAGCTACAGCTATAGAAAACCAGTATAAACTGACCGGTGAATGCGCGAAAAGACTATAAAAAGCGAGACAACGATAAACTAGTTTTGAATAGCTTGATAGCTCTGTGTACAGACATCAGCGTAGTAAACCTGTCCATAAATTTTCCCAATTGTAGGTACTTGAATTCTGTGCTGGTTAATTTTATGGTTGAAAATCGGTGCTGGTTATGCTGGAATCTGTACATATTAAAGGGTGATTAGAATACATGTTTTTGGTTTCAAATTCATTCAAATAATATAGAATAATATTCCCAAACAGTTTTGCTGCAGTTCTAAATAGTACTCACGACGACACACGGCGCCAATAAATAATGGATAATATTTTTGTGTTCACCAAAAATCTTAAGGTACATCTATGTATGCATTTCTAAAATATTGATCTTAAACCCGTTTAATTGTTTTACTATAATTAAACTACTCGGCCAACAAAATATGTTACATCAAACAAATTCCAAATTAACACCAAGATATAACACTTTTTTATTGTAGTGCGCTGCAAATATTCTATTGTAACAATAACTATTATATTCTTCCCCGAAAAATTTTGATCGTGCACCAAATATTCCTGAATGTTACCCAAATTTGATGATGGACTGCAGTTCTAAGAGCGAGCGAAGCGAGCTCGGGACTCGCTGGCACCCCGACTCGGACAATTTAGGTTAGAAGAGGATGGCGGGGTCTGAAAGACCCCGCCATCCTCTTCGTGGTTATTTTTTTTTTAACCACCCAGAAGTAGGAGCCCCGCGAAGCGGGGCTCCGTCTACCTGCTACTTTACTAATAAAGCTACATTGGACATTAATTGGTGTTCGATTCAAATACATTTTGCAGTGCATTATCTGAAGTAAAACTAAAAAAATAAATGCTTGTTTTTAAAATTAGGTGTATTACTATTTTTACAAATTTGCAACAGTTGTTAAATAGATGCTCGTTATGACATATTTTAATTAACATATTTTGGTGCACATTCAGTATATTTGGTGGAACACAGGCAAAATTAGGTAAATGAAATGGGAATAAATTGAAGTACTTTTATATACCATCCATAAATAATTAGTTAAGACATGTGTAAGTAGGTAGTAATATTTCTTAACTACTGCTCTGACGTTAACACTAGTTATTGTCACTACTTACATCTGTTTAATGTTTAACGTAAACACTTCTAAGAATTGACACAAAGTCGTTAACAAAATATTTGTTCTCAATTTGAACTAATAAACGCGTACCAAAGAGCACTAAAAATTAAATTAAAAAGTTTTCGAGAACCATAATCTTAAAGGTATCATTCACCCGGTACGGAGCGATAGTGGCAGTAAACTTTCATAAAAGATTGGCTTGCTCTAAATAACCTTCTACTTTTCATAATTATAATTAAGATTCTGAACTATCTGCTAGCCGTTTGAGCTAGCCCTAGTTTGCTGGAATGTTCGAACCTCGGCCACATGGTGACAACGCCCTCTCAAGCATGTGTCTTTTTTTTTAGCATGGTAAAATCATTAAGGATGATTCCTAGCAATAATTATGCTGCTCGTTACATTACGCTCCTAACTATATGTATAATACCTATTATTAATGTTTGTAACGCTTTCACTCCTAAATCGCAGGCCCAATTTTGATAAATTTAGGTGAAAGAATAGGGACTTTGGAGAGGACTAAATGCTAATTCTTTTCGCTCATAACTTGAAGGAGGAGAAATGAGGAAGAAGCAAGCGCAGGCATGGGTAAATGCTAGTTTTCTATAACATAGTTCAAATCTATTAGACTAACTTACGTAGAAAAACGTGTTGAAGTTTGACAGCTGTTTAAAAATCAAGAACTCAGATGGATAGCAGATCAGTTGGAAAAATCTTAGAAGCTGAAAGAAGTGTATTCTTTCATGCTACGTAACTTGTAAAAATAACTTAGAGAGTCATCGCAATTGCATTAGTCACTTTTAGAAAACCTAAGATACCTATGTAGTTAAAGGAATCTATGAGGTATTTAATTGAACTTCTTTGGGTACGCAATCATCAGCTGCCTAGCCACTTCCCAACTATATTGGGGTCAGCTTCCAATCGAACCAGATGCAGCTGAATATCAGTTTTAAACATGGAGTGACTGCCTATCTGATCTCCCCAGTAACTGGGTAATTTACCATACCCCCTTGGTAAGACTGATTGTCAGACTTTTGAGCTTCTGGCTAACAGTAACGATTGTCAAAGATACAAATGAGACACTTTATTGTTTTGTTTTTGACTTATAATAATTTTACTGTCTGACAATTTGAGTACTTTAAGCGGCCTACCCAAATGTCCTTTCTTTGGTATTGTTCGTCGTGTCGTTGAGCTCCTTGTGTTCTGAGTCGAGCTACACAATAACCGACAAATGCTTGCACTGACTGGACAGGTCCACTCAAATCCGTGTGGTTCTTTCCTCAAAAGACCATCTCAGACACCCGCATGGTCCTCGTATGACCTGAGCAAAACAATGTCTGGACTTTAAAAGAGACTGTGACCTCTGAGTTTGTTTCGGCTGTTTCTTCTCAGAGTAGTCAGGTACGAAACACCGGCCTCATCTAGCTTTAAAAATATTGGTTGTGACGTGTAAAAGTGTTTTTTTATAACCAACTTACAAAATAAATATCATTTATCATTTATTTAGATACGCATTATGTAGTAAATTAAACCTGAAATTATTTATGAAAATGAAACGGGTATTAGATAACCCCCCAACAATGACGCCGGGTTAATTACGAATTTGACAAAAATTCATCAACAGCAAACATTTTCACTTGCTTCCATTAATTACGATACACATTCTAGTTTCACCGTCCCATATTCTTGGTAGTAACAAAATGGTCTGGAACTCATCCTTGTCCTATATACCGTGGCTAATTAATTAAGGAACCAGACAGAAACGACGTAAATAACTCCAGTGTACATAAATATTATGAACGCTGTGATATAATGTAGACGAGGTAGGCACGTCGCCTGTCATGTCTTGTGGAGAAGAAGTTTGTCATAGATTTGGTTGAAATTAGGGTAATTAAGCTTGATTCTACGAGATAGTTTTGACCATTTTGTGCTCTGTAACGCTCATCTCACTTCAACTAAGATACTGCACAATCCAACTTATTTTTTTTTTATTAAGTTGTAATGCGGATTCTTAATTAGACACCGTTCGAATTTTAAACGTGATGCATAGAGTACTATAGGTAGGTATTTCTTTTATTGTTTCGTTCAGAATCTGTGATGATCGCTAGTCTATTTATTCAATGACCTCGAACGTATGTAAAAAAAAACGTGTAATAGGTTCAGTAGACAACCAGTCCAGAAATATAAAATCGAAATAGGTACATTGGTCAGAAATCGTAAAAAAATTCTAACCTATCGGCATTTCGGTAGCACAATATTAATATAAGCATAGGTTTTTTTTTTTTTTGCGTGGTAAAATCATCAAATGAGTCCTCCCACCCCGGGCAGGGTGGGAGGGACTGTCAGACTTGTACTGACTAAAATCCACGGTGTCCTTCAATAGCCCTTTATGTTCCGGGGTCACGGTAATGAGATAGGTCCCGCGACCCCGGCAGGCTTTGGCCCTCTAGAGAGGGGGCCCCGTCATTATGCTGACGCTCTTTGAGGCGCGCGTGGAACACAACGCGCCGTCGACCCGGGCATGGTCCATGGTCGGGCAGCGAGTTGCCCTTTACTCGCCGCCCGCATGCCCACGCCTACGGTGGCCGGAGATCGTCTTGCGACGTCCGTCGCCGTGGGCATCCACCACTGCGGGTGGGGCGGAGGGAGGACACTGTCCTCTCTCTCACGCGGCCCGCCTCCTCCTTCGCGAGCATGACTGCTTCGCAGAAGGAGGCGACCGCTTCCCACTCCGTCTCGCCCCGTAGCATGGCCGCGACCAATGCCGGGCGCGAGAGGTCTCCGCCTATAGCCGCCGTGAGGACACGTCGGTGCTCTGCCCAAGCGGGGCAGTCTTGAACCGTATGCTCTACTGTGTCCTCCGGGCGATCTTCGCAGTGGTGACACCCAGGCGTTTCCTCCTTTCTCCTTAGACACAGGTACCTCCCGAAACTTCCGTGTCCGGTGAGGACCTGCGTCATGCGGTAGGTCAGGACGCCGTGACGCCTATCCAGCCACTCCTCAAAGAGGGGTCTTACCGTCGCGATTGCGGCGTGCCCGAGCATAGGTATTGATGAAAAATCGGTAGTTTAAGACAACCGCTGTTAAAACACTTGTATTCTGTGCCTCCCTCTAATCAAGAATAAAGAAAATGATTATAAGATTGAGATTTATCAATTAAATTATACTAGTCCATTCGTAGGTATTATAATACCAATAAGAAACGGATTGTTGCTAAGGTGATGATGGAAAATAGATTGACCAAGCTTGACAGAAAATTTATTTATTAATAAAATAGTTTCCTAACAGCTTCCTTCTGTGTAAAATAAAGCTTGGATTAACAGTCAGCAGTCACCAATTACTGGTTAACCAGCGTTCACACAATAACTTACTAGAAAGAAAACAAAGTTACAATGAACTATCTCGTTTTTTGAAGTACCTATGTAGAAAGAAGCAATAAGAACTATATGTATAGACAAAGTGTTTCCAATGCTTCTAAAAGTGATTATATTACAAGTAGCCACGTGATTATATACGATAACCACTTGATGCCATCAAGTGGTTATCGTTTAAATAAAGTAACAGTCTACCTGTATAGTAATCGAATGAAAGGATGCATAGAAGGGTAAATTAATTACAATGTCATTAGGTACCGTATTTTGACCAAAGAAACGAAAACTTAAAACACATTAGGCTAGCATTTAGAAATAGATGAGGGCCAAATACTTATCCTCATTAATGAATATCAACATTTGGGCCCCATCTCAACTTTAGAATACCATTTGATCCTTCATAATTAGGAACAGACCTAGAAATGATTACTGCTGTCTATCATAATCCAAAACTAAACTAGACAAACATATCATTAACTTTGAATAATCTCACAAAATAATTCGCTATTTTCCGCCATTTTCATTCACCTGCGAATGTGAATAATAGAGAACTTCCTACACGAAAAATCGCGCCAGATACATTTAAAATAACGGTATCTACAACCAAATCCTAAAATAGAGAGTTCAGCTAACCGATTACATCACATCGTGACATTCTCCTCGTTTAATATTACTCGTAATTTGCATGAAATCCAGCATTTATGCCAAGCCCTATTTAATGTCTTTCTGCGTAATAATTAGTCCACTGGACAATTTGGCAGAGGAAAACAACGATTTAACAAGCTTTTAAATCGTTTCCAAACGTTTAATAACAATGTAAAAACTATTTGCTATTAAATTCTTAATTCTACCTTACCTTACAGTAAAAATAAATAAAAATCACTCACAGTAACACTCCGAAAAAGGTTGTAAAAGCACAAATAAATAGGCTGTTTAAACAAATTCCATTGCACTTACTTCCGTAGCGGAAAACTCGAGACCGCGCAAGATGGCGTCAAAAGCGCGCGAAAAGTTTCTGGCGGCAAGTGATATCTCCGACGGGGGTATCACAACTGCGTCGTTATATAATTATATTATTATCAAGTTTATGAGTTGGGTGTAGGAGTTTTTATCGCGGAGTCTGCATTCGTCCAGCGAACATACGTGACTAAGACGGTTTCACGTGGTTTTAATATAAAATTTAGGTGGCACGGGTGAAATGCTAGGCGGGTAACGATGTATTTTGGATCGCGTCATAAAGTCATGCGACGTGGTTGCATGGAAATAATAACTGGTTGGTGGAGCTGAGTCACAGAGAACACCGTCTCCCACGTCTCTATGCGATTGAGAAAATGCCCTTGATCTAGGTACTCCAAAAATAATAATACCTGAGTAAGACTAAGTTCCAATATAATTTTTCACTGCCCTATTCAAACAAATCTACACTTAATACCTAAGTTCTATAAAGCTGAAGAGTTTGTTTTGGTTGAACGTGCTAATGTCAGGAATTACTGGTTCGAATTGATAAATTCTTTGTGTTGGATAGTCCATTTAACTAGGAAGGCGGGTTAAACCACGGGGAACTTTTAGTAACCTTTACGTATAAATACGTTAAGGTTACTAATTATAAAACAGCATGGAAAAGCTCCTCTTTAACACAAAATTTGAAATAGTTTTTGAGAATCAACAGAAACTTTTAGTTGATAATTATTCTGTTGCCTATGTTCCAATTATTCTGGCACCGTGGCAATATGGCTTCCTCTTCCATATTGCAATATCCATGCCTTCCTCTAGGTGGGCCGGCGATATCGTGTCGCGGGCAACCGATGGATGCAGTTGACGGATTGTCGTTCGGCGTGGTGGTCTACGGAGGAGTTCAAGTAGTAATTTACCTTTTTTAATTGACAAAAATTTACTTTCTAAGTTTATTTTTGAGATCGATCTGTGAAGAAAATCATCTTGAGTCTAAAGTTTAGACCCATACTTGAGGGTTGTGGGGTTTCCAGAAGTGGCTTAATTAACTCTGACACCAGAAGTGGCCAAATTCTCACACCATAAAGAAGATCTTCCCTCATCCATGTTCATGGTCAAAACATTCCATGGAAATTTTTAAACGTAATGTTACTCTACACAAGGAACTTCTCCTGTACCGGGACTGGCTGTTTGTCTATGTGCGTTAGAGGTCATAAAATTTTTCATTGGAAATTGAACCCTCGACACGCAACTCAATAGTCAATAGCTCAAACTCTGCACCTAACGGGCCATCATTGTCACCTGTCTCCATAGTCACATACAATTCTCGTTATTGTCTCCATAGTCACATACAATTCTCGTTATACGGATCATTCACGAACTCGAAAATTATCACACATAATTATACATGTGTTAGTGTTAACCCATGTTATAAACTATCTGTGCATCAAATTTCATCCAAATCTATATATGGATGGCCATACATCCTCACAAATTGTCGCATTTATAATACACTAGCTTTTGCCCGCGGCTTCGCTCGCATCATCAGTCGAAAATCTAAGAAAATTTATACAAACTTTCATCCCCTATTTTATCCTCTTAGGGGTGGAATTTATCAAAATCCTTTCTTAGCGGATGCCTACGTGATAACATCTACCTGCATGCCAAATTTCAGCCCGATCCGTCCAGTGGTTTGGGCTGTGCGTTGATAGATCACTATATCAGTCACCTTTGAGTTTTATATATTTAGAAGATAGAAGATGTACAATATGTACATATTAATAAGATTAATCTGTGTGCCATGTACGCACCCTAACACTATGTTACAAACATCTCACAAGATTTTTCATAATAGATACTTAAAAAGATTAATGTTTACAATTTAAAAGAACATTGGCGACGATTTCTTTCTACAAGTAATAAACATTTATTTATTGAGTGTAGCGTAAATACAAGAGAAAATAAATGAAACATTTAAAAACTCTAGATTATCTTTTCTTTGAAGATTCCGGGATTATGGAAAAGTGAATTAATCTTATTGTAGAAATAAGGAGAAGATTGTGTCATTTTACTCAAATATCGTCACCATTATCATATGTCTACCAGCTTTTATCAATAATTATTTTCAGACGATCTCCGGCCACCGTAGTTGCGGGCATGCGGGCGGCGAGTAATGAGCGACGCGCTGTCCGACCATGGACCATGCCCGGGTCGACGCGGACGGTGCGTTGTACTCCACGCGCGCCTCAAAGAGTGTCAGCATAATGACGGGGCCCCCCTTTAGAGAGCCAAAGCCTGCGGGACTTACCGAATTACCGTGACCCGCAGGCGTACGTAGCATGACGCTGTAAAAAGGGGTTTTGTCGACGGAAGAAAAGACATAATGACAGAACGTAGAAATATTTTTAGCGTTTTAAGCATGGTAATGTAAAAAATATAGAAAATAAACGTACTATTCTTCAAAAAAAAACAGTCGATTTGCATAGAAATAGCGATGAAATAACTTTGTCTATTCTTAGTAGAATAGAGATAGAATCGTTATGCTACGCGTGCTGGAACGTAAAGGGCTATTGAAGGACACCGTGGATTTTAGTCAGTGCAAGTCTGACAGTCCCTCCCGTGAGGTGAGGTGGGAGGAGTCGTTTGATAATTTTACCATGATAAACAAAAAACACCCAAGGAGTACTTTCCGAAGCACTGAGGAAATTCTGTATGGATGGTCCGGATCCGCTTAAACTAAAAAACGTCTTGAGCAGCTCTTAATTTAGAACTAATGGACTAAAAGAAATGGCTTTGAATAATACGTGTGGATACTTTTTTTTTTTTTTTTTTTTTTTTTATCGTGGTAAAATCATCAAATGAGTCCTCCCACCCCGGGCAGGGTGGGAGGGACTGTCAGACTTGTACTGACTAAAATCCACGGTGTCCTTCAATAGCCCTTTATGTTCCGGGGTCACGGTAATGGTATAAGTCCCGCGACCCGGGCAGGCTTTGGCCCTCTACAGAGGGGGCCCCGTCATTACGCTGACGCTCTTTGAGGCGCGCGTGGAACACAACGCGCCGTCGACCCGGGCATGGTCCATGGTCGGGCTGCGAGTTGCCCTTTACTCGCCGCCCGCATGCCCGCGCCTACGGTGGCCGGAGATCGTCTTGCGACGTCCGACGCCGTGGGCGCCAACCACCGACGTGTGGATACTTGGATAGAAAATTCAAGTTAAGTCAGACGGAAACAAATCCAGGCGTAGGCTCCCATACCGATGTATTAAACTTTTTTCTTGATGGAAAATCATCAAATGAGTCCTCTCATTCTGGCTTAAGCATATAGACTTGACTGACTAAAAACCAATCAGGAACTTTAGTTGCCCTTTCGCTTTCCAGGGCCACTATATCCTCTCGAGACATTCCCACAACCCCGGTAGACATTTAGCACAACTTCGGTAGACATTTGTGACCCAATCAATTTGTTGGCAGCTCCTTGAGCCACTCGTGGACAGCTCCTTTGGTGTCGCCCTTTTTTTGTGAAAATTATCCCACACTAGGAATTACTCCTGTGTCGTGGGTGCGTTTACAAACATATAAACTCACATACACAAACGCCCAGACCCGAAACAACTACTTGTAAATCATACATGTGTGCTTCATGCGGTAATCGAACCGGCGACACGCAGCGCTCAGCCACTTGATCACTTGACGTCGAGCTCCCAATCACTCGGTGCAGTCCGTCTTCCCTTCCATACTCATAGCCATCGTCTCAGAAGGAAGTTACCACTTTTCTAGACAGATTCACATATCCTATCCATCTTTTAATTGGTATTTCTGTAGACGAACAACAACAATAGCGGAGCTAAAACAATCACCTTGGCCTAAATTCCGTCGGATCACATCATCATCACTTTCATAGAGCCATTTCCTCTTTCCCTTTTTTTGGGTGATAAAATCATCAAATGAATCTTCCTGGCTTGTGTTGAGCGGAAGGGACTGTCATAGTCTGATACTGATACTGTTAGCTTAAATCATCCCTCTGCTGGGCAAAGACCTCTCCCCATGACCTCCAGTTTTCGCGATCCAGGGCCAAAGTGGACCACTGATCGTTGGTTTTATCCAGTTCATCCCGCCATCTTCTACGAGGTCTGCCGCGACGCCTTCTGTCTGTGTCGGGACTCCACAAAGTGGTTATTTTGGCCCACAGCTCATTGGGCATGCGGCAGACGTGGCCGTATCGGAGTTTTACTAACTAAAATTATCATCCTATTTCTTCAAATGCATCCTTTAAGTTCCAGGCCTTCCACAGCTGCGGTAACCAGCTTAGACAGTCTTGCAAGCCGGGGCATTATTTCATTCATGTCCTTTAGAAATGACATAAATGCAGGTCCCACAATTTCACTATTTCTTCATCATCCTATTATGTTCCCACTGCCGGGACACAGGCCTCCTCTCTGTGAGAGGGAGTGGGCCATAATCCACCACGCGGGCCTAGTGCGGGTTAGCAGATGTCACATTACGTCTTCGAATTTCTTCACGATGTTTTCCTTTACTGTTTTGACTTTGAAAACAGTGGTGATGAAAAAAATTACGCAAAGTAATGCGCCTGGCGGGGTTCGAACCTACGACCTACAACTCGTAAGTCGAGACCGATACCACTGGGCCACCACTGCTTTTTACACCACTATTCCTTCTTTACAAGTACAACATTATGTATTTATTAGAATTACTAGAATAATGTTACGCAATCAGAGCAGAGATCAGTAATTGCGAAAACCAGTCAATGAAAAATAAGTAGGGTATTAATTAATTCTTCGATGTGAACTCGGCCTTATCCAGACACATGGAAATTAACGGTTATTGCGACCTCACGCATGGGAAGCGTTAATAATTCTTTTCCTCATTACTACAGCAGCGTAGTAAGAAATGTGCTCATAAATATCTGGATATCTATTTTTTCCAGTGTTTCTAGGGTTCCGTACGTAAAAAGAAAAAACGGAACCCTTATAGGATCATTTTATTGTCCGTCTGTCTTTCAAACCCTTTTTCTCAGGAACGCTTGTAGATATCAAGTTAATTATTAATTAATTATTTATTTTCTTGTTACTTTCTTTTCTTGTATGTACCTATTTGTTTTTGTGTCTCTTTTGCACTAAATTAAAACGACAGTGATATAAATAAATCGAAAATAATTGATTTACACTTTTATTTGGGCAGAGTTTTCCCTTACAATTATTATTATAAACTGAACAACCAAAATCATAGCTCCTGGCTTTTATATAACTCACTGGCTGGCGGCTACCCCACCCCCCCGACTCAACATTTGGCGGGGATGGCTCACGTGGTAGGGAAGTGACGTAGCGGCTTGGCGTGGCGAGCTTGACAGCCGGCTTGACATGTCGGGCTTGACAGCCGCCTTGGCATGACATGTCGGGCTTGACAGTCGGCTTGGCTTGGCTTGGCTTGGCATGGCTTGGCTTGGCATGGCTTGGCTTGGCATGGCTTGGCTTGGCATGGCTTGGCTTGGCATGGCTTGGCTTGGCATGGCTTGGCTTGGCATGACTTGGCTTGGCATGGCTTGGCTTGGCATGGCTTGGCTTGGCATGGCTTGGCTTGGCTTGGCATGGCTTGACTTAGCTTGGCTTGCTAGCGACATCTAGCGTTACAATCGGCCATCCTGTAACAATTGCTCCCGCAATGGGAACAACAAAACAGTGATTA
Organism: Agrotis exclamationis; assembly: GCA_950005045.1. Lineage (NCBI taxonomy): Eukaryota > Metazoa > Arthropoda > Insecta > Lepidoptera > Noctuidae > Agrotis > Agrotis exclamationis. The sequence goes on from OX465443.1 coordinate 12,140,015, forward strand.
CAAGTCAGCTCAGAACAAATGGCATATCGAGGAAATAAACTATTATCTAGCTCTCAAGAAGATCTACGAGATCTTCGTTTTGATATTGTTTATCCACACTACTGGCGCTATCGGATATAGAAGCAACGCTACGATATGGTCATAATAAATCAGCGGATATTAGGCCTGTAAACTTCTTGTATCCTCTAAGACATTTTATACTTCTTAGTTTATGGCTATCCTAAATCATTAGGTAATGATATTGAATGATTAGGTAATGACTTATAATTTAACCTTATTGCAGCAAGGAGTCTGAGCCTGGCAACAAAGCACGTAATCGCCCTTTTTCAATCGTACTAAAATCAATCGTACTATTTTTACGCTTTTTATCACAGTTACGTTTCATTTCTTGCTAGCTCTTCTAACTCGATTGGTAGCCCTATCGCGTCTAGATTGCACTGACCCCAAACCTGACCAGGGATGGAGACATCACATACAGACCTACCTACACGAGCAAATATTAACTCGTATGACTTATAGCCTATTGTATCATTAACAGTATTATTAATACCCCATATATGACATTTGGTAAACTATTGTTCCAACTAAGAGAGGTCTCGCCAGGTTCCGTGACTCTCAACGCATCGAAAATTGTGCAATTAGTGCGTTATACCTGCCCATTAGACCTAGGCCACGCAATAGCTGTTAACATGTGTCTAACTGTTTTTCTGTTGAGAACTTTTTAAAGTATCGACTCGTAAAGACCTTACTATGATCGGAAACTACGTGATCTGGGAAACTGAATAAACTAGAAATGCGTTTTAAAACTCTAATCACAAAAACTGAATAAATCTTAGTTTAAACCTGGACTATCGAGTTCACGCTTATCTGCAGAACCATGGTTTAAATTTCTCCGTATTACAAAACGATTAATAGGTGAACCTTAGTACCGTCATTTGAACCATTGTCTAAACAATGAAATCTACAATATTTAAATCCATTTTGGCTGAAATTAACATAAAAACAACAACACAATGAAAAGGTTACTATAAGAAACTTTGACACACCTTTGACAGCTACGACTGTATACCATGGTTTATCACAGTGGTTTATCACACAACCACGATTTTTAATAACGTTTGTGTAAACCGTAGTTTTACGACATAATTTAACCTGGGTTTTTAGTTAAACCCTTTTTTTTTGTAATAAGAAGGTAATTGTCTCTACAGAATTGACAATACGTGTAGGCTTAAAAGCAACGAATTTAGAGAAAGAATCTGTCAAAACTAACATTATTGGTACCCCTTTTTATTTTTGCTAAAAGGGCCCAAATTATCGATGTCTACCCTTTTCATCGGTTCAGATGGTTTAGAGATTCGATGCAGTTTGCCTTCTTTCCTACCGTATTCTCTTTTACCGTACGCACAATGAAAACACGACGTCACATATTTCCTTATGAATTGGGTCATTTTTGGAAACTAGAAATCATTTTTTTTTTCTAATCCTCTAATGTAATGGCCAATATCGTCATGATGCATTTGTAATATTTTTTTCTACGCGCGAAATTTGGCATAACTAATCGGGTATCGTAAAGCGTTTTACGAGACAGCCTACCGTCAATTATATAATTATTTACAATATCACTATCTGTGCACCCGCTTCACAATAAATCAATAATACTTTGCACTTCACGAAACCAATAGTTTACTTCTAAACGGAACACATTAACGGCATCTATCGGATTCCTGCTCAAGGCGTCGATATGCTTTATGCGCTCACCCGGTCTATAGTCAACAGTAATTTCATAATCTTGAATTAAAAGTCACCAGTGGGCTATGCGTGATCACGTTAGTCATTGTATAGCGAACTACAATCCGTAATTACACGGACACTTTTACTCAACACATATACGAAAACTTCGTAATACGCTGTGAAAAACACTTTCTTCCCGACTCGTAACGCAACTAAAATACAAGACAGGGCTCAAACTACCGTCTATCCGTATTTTTAAAAGAATACCTGCTACGGTAACTTGCATGCATTCATGTGAATTTCCAACTAAGATCATAAAATATCGCTATCACCGGTTTATCACTTTTTTTTTCTATACCATACCCACATATTATTTTTATTTTTATAATTTTTGTTTTTGCTGGTTCAGTAAGCGGATGAGCCATTATTGCAAAATTATGAAAGAACTGCCTAAAGTTACTACATAGTCCAATAAACTGACGCACTTTGTGTATGTTAATCGGAACGGGAAATTGAGACACGGCTGCGAACTTAAATTCGCCCGGTTCAATGCCATGAACATGATAATTCTTAAACTAAGTAAGAAATCCTGTTTTGTAGAAATGAACATTTACCCACATGTACCTATTTAATTTAAAATTCTGCGTTTGACCCCGACCATTTGACGACATTATTGGAGTTATTTTTATTTAATGATTTACTTTAAAATTACTTAACTATCTATGAACTTGAACTTAAGCGCATAAAAACTGAGGGAGCGCTATAATGTATCTTTAGGATGGATGCTGAGTTTATGGATACCGTTGGACTATATTAAGACTGGTGAAGTAGTTCTTACCAGTTATTTTAGTTTACTTATCGATAATAGCTAATGGATATCTATCGCGGATAATTAATGCACTTAGGGCTCTGTAATCGACACAGGCAACTATTTCCGTTCTTCCTCATAACTAAACAATAGGAGAAGCATACTCCGATTCGGGTTCTTTTATAATACCTGCTTCTAATGGTTCACTAATTTTGACTCTAACAATCTCTTGTTTGTGATGTGCTAATCTATAAGGCCTACGTGTACTTAATGCGAATTTGGACTAAATCTGTACATTTCAACTTCCCAACTCCTTAGTATAGCTAGAAAAGCAGTTTTATACCGAGATAATAAACTAATTAATTGATTACAATCAGATTTGCTTATCGGGCCTACCCTAGTTTTGTCAAGGTCTATACCCCACCAATGGCATATTATGATTATCGACACACGAGGCCCTCAATTATAAAACACATTTGGCTAATGGCATTTTGCAAATATTGGCATGGCATAACTGACCTGGCTATTTATGCATGATTCCTGGCAGCTCTCGGCGAAGTAGGACGAATCCTTTCTCCTATGTGATGTCCTTGGATCCGCTATGACGACTTTGAGGTAGCATTCATTTCCACAGAGAAGCGTTGCTGGTAGCGAGAAGAATACTTCTTGAAACTCGATCAAACGAACGGAATTAACGATGCGGCACGGTGTTTTTTCCGATGGATGAGGGTAGGGACTTCGTGTTCCAGATCATTGAATGATTTTTCAACTTCTTGTGCAAGGAGACTTTTCAATATTTTCCTTGCGGGTGGTGTGCATTGCCTTTCTTCGTTTTTATTTTCAGATATCTGGCTTACCAAAGCAGAATCTTCGTCCTCCAGACAAGACGACCGTCGAGGTTATTGTGTGGCGTCGTTTCATCGTAGGTTATTTTATCACACTTCTGAGTAAAACGACAGTGATATAAATAAATCGAAAATAATTGATTTACACTTTTATTTGGGCAGAGTTTTCCCTTACAATTATTATTATAAACTGAACAACCAAAATCATAGCTCCTGGCTTTTATATAACTCACTGGCTGGCGGCTACCCCACCCCCCCGACTCAACATTTGGCGGGGATGGCTCACGTGGTAGGGAAGTGACGTAGCGGCTTGGCGTGGCGAGCTTGACAGCCGGCTTGACATGTCGGGCTTGACAGCCGCCTTGGCATGACATGTCGGGCTTGACAGTCGGCTTGGCTTGGCTTGGCTTGGCATGGCTTGGCTTGGCATGGCTTGGCTTGGCATGGCTTGGCTTGGCATGGCTTGGCTTGGCATGGCTTGGCTTGGCTTGGCATGGCTTGGCTTGGCATGGCTTGGCTTGGCATGGCTTGGCTTGGCATGGCTTGGCTTGGCTTGGCATGGCTTGGCTTAGCTTGGCTTGCTAGCGACATCTAGCGTTACAAAATATTTTTTTTATCTATCTATCTAAGTTGAAATTAACATCAAATACTGTAGTCTACAATCCCTTTTTTATCATTGTAAAATCATTCAATGAGTCCTTCCCACCCAGGGCAGGACGGCAAGGACTGTCAAACTGGTACTGACTAAAATCCACTGTGATCCTTCGTTAGCCCTTTACACCTCAGATCACGGTTACCTGATGAGACAGACCCGTGACCAGTCTACAATCCTTTGGAGCAGAGAATATTTTTCCCGATTTAATCTACCCGTGGTTTTTTTTCAACCAGTAGCGGGCGAAGCCGCTAGCAACACCTAGTTCAACTATAATGCTAAGTTTGCGTTTGTGATAAATCATTTTCAACTACAGAACTCTTCATTCAGCGTGTCTGACACGCACTTGGCAAGTTTTTTTTTTACACAATCATTATTCTCTATGCCTCAGAGAAATCCTGAATTATAATATTTTGAACATAATCTTATGAATGAAAAATACAGCAACACATTAATAAGTATCTTATAATTTAATTTAATATACGCACAGACATTTTTTTATTGTATATTTTTTTCCAGAGAGCTTGCGGACATTCTCAATCCACTAATAAACCAACAAAAAGTTAATATTACGAACTATTCCCGTTTAATCTCTGACGAACGGGTTTCCCGCTAAAAATTTGACATTTATGACCACTTCAGCTGTGCCGCAGTGTATTTTCGGGAGTTACCAACTAAATATTTTACGAAAGTGCCAACATAACAAACGTTAGCATTAATTTTGTCGTAAGACTTGCAGAATGCTGAAACATTGTCGCCGAATTTATTGCACGTTTTGTTCAGTATTACTTACATTTGTATTTTTTTCTCAGGCAATTCTAAGAAATTTGGGACATTTTTCAGGGATTTAAACATGAGCTGACATCCACTTGCAATCAATCTAAATGTCCTTAAAAATTAAAACACATTTTCTGAATGCAAAATACCTAAATGTCCAATTAATCATTGAATGACGCAAATGTATTAAAAAATACATCAAGGGACAGAAATACGATGACAAATGTCCAGGAATATATCTTATTACTGAAATAATGTCGTTGACCCAAAAAAATCTTGTTTATCTCAATATTTCCTGTAGATGTGCGACTTCGAAACTAACCAAACGCCACGCGGGAAATGTTTAGAGTTTTCATAGCGATGACAAGATATATCAACGCAAACTCTAGTTCACAGAACATACTCTAGTTAGCCCACCCGCGAGTGTATTACGAAAAGGCCAAATGGGCATTCGCCTCCGAGCAATAGACAAGTGAGCATTTTTTTTTATCATGGCGAAATCATGCCGGGGATTGTCAGACTTGTACTGACTCAAATTCACGGTGATCCTTCAATAGCCCTTATTACGTTCCAGGGTCACGGTAACCTGATGAAACAGCCCCAGAAACGTGAGCATAAGTTTTTCGAAACACTGTGTAAATGTGCTAGGTGACATCGCAGAATAAGACCTCATTTCCAATTCTTTCCTACTTCCTCCCCATTTCTTTCTAACGAAAGTCTAAACAAATACATGGCATCTAAATCTAACAGGCTATTCTCACAACCAAACCATCACTTTGGTATCCAGGTGGCATAACATGACGTCTTAAAGTGTGAGTATTTAGGCTGTGGGAAAGAGATAGAGCTAAACAAGTCGTCTAGCGCCATCTCGTTCCCTTAGCCGAACCACTCACGCTTTAAGACGTCATGGTAGTCCACCAAGTGACAGATGTCATGGTAGGCCACCAAGTGACAGATGTCATGGTAGTCCACCAAGTGACAGATGTCATGGTAGTCCACCAAGTGACAGATGTCATGGTAGGCCACCATGTGACAGATGTCATGGTAGGCCACCAAGTGACAGATGTCATGGTAGGCCACCAAGTGACTCGCAATACAAATCCATAGAGGTTCATACGCAGCCACGCGTCAATGGATATCAAAGTCGTAAAGTATCGGAGACTTGCGTTGCGTTGGATACGAAGGGTCTTTGTACGGCCTGATCGCTCGAGCGGGGCGGAGAAACGCTCGCGATTGACGTGAGTGAAGTGTAGTCCTTCGCCTTGCACGCTCCGCTAAACGCCACGCTACGCTTTGCCACCGTGTTCGCTCACTTTTTAGTTCAAAACGGAGCATTTTCATTTCACTAGAAATACGACCCGAGAACTGGGCTACGTGGCTGGGACCTTCCTTCAGAAATCAGAAGCGTCCACCAGTTGAATTGAGAGGGCAAGCAGGACATAATAATAATATTACCTAAGTGTATCTATCTTTGGGGTGCTAAGACAGGAAACCTCCACTACGTGCGCCCGTGGACTGGAGTTCCCTCTCGGATACGTCCGGGAGGAAGACCAGTTTTTCGGGCCGGTGCACCCTGGGTTGCGGGCAAAAACTCTTCCTTAGGCACTGTGTGCCTAAGGGGTCTCTTTGCCCGTATGCGAATAGCCTGTCGGGTGGACGCTCCAACGCCATTTTTTAAATTAAAGCTGTTAGGTATCTGTTATGCACAAGTTTTTCTAATAATATTGCCATTCCCCCGCGCACACCCCGATTTCCTTTAACACACGATCTTTTCGGAAATGTTATTGCAACCAGCGCTAACAACTAGTACCTATGTACGGAAATTTTGTTGTAGCGTTAACATACCCCACCCCAGTGCTGCTTCAGCAGCACCAAAGAGATTTATTACTACAAATTTATTCATTTATTTTACTTTTCACAAAAAGCAGTCTTAACTAATATTATGCTGATCAACGCCATCTAGTGGGGAATAGTTACAACTTTCATGAACGACATCTCATGACTTTTACAGTTCTCTTCACGGTAATAATTTAACTTGTAAATTTTCTTGTGGCTTAAACGACATCTTAATAATGTTTAGTATTAATGAGTCCGTTAAATAAATTACCAGAATTTAATTAATGTATAAATGGTATAAATATGCACCATTCTCATCATAAAGACTGATTTATTCACTGAACAATAATTGACGCTTGTGCGTAATGAAGCGGATTCCAGAGAACGTTGGTGGTAAAGAGTTGCCAGAGAACTTTGTTAAATCGATACAGATTCAACATTATTTTATTAAAATACATTGAGAATTTAATATTCATTACCATTCTGTATTAAAATTCACAATTGAATGAGTTAATTGTACATTGTTTGAATATTTAAAAAGCCTAACTTCCGAAATAAGCTACAATTTTTTCTGTGACACCAATCTTTATACTCGATTGAGATTCAAAAAAATGTTCAATCATCCGTTATCGATAATTCTATACAGGTGCATCTCTACTGTGACTTGGACTTGTCTATGTTTTGTGTGTAATGTATTCGATTACAGTAAAATAAGTTCGTTTTTAATTTTTTTCAGTGAACAATCTCGTTTCTAAGTGAAATTGTGATCGAAAATTAATTTGAAATGAAGATGAAAGTGATGTTAATGATACGTGTTAATTAAACCTGCATTGCTACGGTCATTAATTCAATAAAGAGTGGAACAACCTTTAATTATGTACTTGCTGTGGCTATAAACAAACATCTGTAGATGTGTGCTTACACTTGTTGCACCCACTTTCAAAAATATAGAGATTCAGTTTACCTGTTTGTGAGAAAGTGAACTTAACTTATTTACATGTCATAGAATTCATTTTGTGATCATTTACCGTTACGACTGTCTAGTGAATGTGGGAAATGTTGTGTGTTAATGTTATCGTAGAAGTACGTTACGACGCACCTGCAGCATATAACGTTGCATTGAGCCGAGTGCATCGCGGTCGTTAACAAGGACTGACGGAAAGCTATTAATTGAAATCCAGTTATTTGTTACGTAGCTAACTATGGCGCAGGTAAAAAAGTACACGAACCGACAAGTCAATGAGGATTCAGTCCCAAAATGACTCATACGTGGTCACTGGCATTCCTGTATTGTTTTGTTTTTGTGGAATGCCATATCGATGAGTAAATTGCGGAGAGCATAAACAAAAAAAGATAAAATTATCTATGGAGATAAGGAAACAAGAAGGTTCTTTATTTGAAAGTTCTATGAAGATAAAAAGTTATTTTTAGTTTGGCGCGAACATGAGTGAATTTTAGCAAGTGTTGTGTCTAAAATGTGTTGTAAATAGACTTTCTACTTGATTTTGCCATGGCTCAGAGCTCTGTGGACTCGGACAGGCTGTCCTCAGCAGGAATCTCGACCCATAGCTCTGGGACTGCAGGCACAGTTGGTGGTTCAGTGGTTGGAGTAAGACCTGGTGATGCTGTGCTCAAAAGGGGAGAAGATGAGGATGAATACAACCTTGGACCTTTGCCTCCAATGTGGGAGAAGGCATTCACACCCTCCGGAGAGGTGTATTTTATTGAGTAAGTAGAATATAAAACTTAATAACATGTATTTAATTTACTGAGCCAGTGGTTGCAGTTATTTTCATGAGTTCTACTGTAAAAATGGCTAGTTTAAACTAAGAAAAAGTTAAATACGACGTAGCTTCATTCATAGAATCTTGTTCCATTCTTTAACAGATGCAAGAAAGAAAGAAAAACGTTTATTGGCAAACTCCAGAAGTGCACACAGTAAAAGAGAAAACAGTTATATTAAAAAAAGAAAGAGACCCTTTTTATCTAAAAAGGTAATGATTTCTTCCAACAATGGATACAATTTAACGTCAGTAATACGAATATAATAAGCATTAAATTGTACACCTGCCAAGAATAAACTCCTGGCTTTACTTCGTAATCTTATGCTACGTTTAATTTTTATAAATCATCAATCATTTCAGCCAGGAATCACTCATTGTAGAGTATACCTTCCTTTTTATCAAACACAATACTTGATGACTTTTCGTTGATAAAAAATCATGTGCCACAGCCTTCTTCATTTAATCTTTCATTTTGTGTCAGCCTGTTCTGTAGCACAGCTTAAAAAACATCTTCTCTTATATTATATCTTTCCTCCTTATCAGATCATTTAATTAAGTAAAAATCTCACACCATAAAGTTGGATGTGGACGCTACACCATAATGATAGATTGTGACAGTCCTTTTCGTTCAACCGAGGGTCATTTGATGACTTTACCAACCCCAAAAAAATACAAAAATTTTAAAGCTTGTAAAAGGTGCCCAATGATTAAACATATCTGGACATAAATCCTTGAGAAAAAAATTTCCAAATTATTACCAGATGATAAAATAATAAAACCTCTTCCAGCCACAACACTGGCACATCACACTGGCTGGATCCAAGACTAGCTCGAGTCCGAAAACATTCCCTCGGAGAATGTGGGGAAGATGAACTGCCTTTTGGCTGGGAACGAGTGTCTGATGAGAGATATGGGTCTTATTATGTGGACCATATCAATAGGAGGACGCAGTATGAGAATCCGGTGCTACAAGCAAGGAGGTTGAGAGGTAAGTTACCTATTAATTTTCTTTTTATTATTTAATTGTTAGTGTTGAAGTGCATTATTCGCCTAATGGTTGCAAATGTGACTGCTGAACCAAGTCCTTATATCCTTGGGTACAATTCTCATGTTGGTAAGTGTTTTAATGTTAATCCCTTACAAAGTTTTATCTCTATTCACTCTGCCATAGGTTGCGGCACTATCTCATCAGCTAACCGTGATCCTGGAACTTTAGGGCTATTGAAGGATCACCGTGGATTTTAGTCAGGACAAGTTTGACAGTCTCCTGTCCCGCTCTGGGTAGGAGGACTCATTCGATGATTTTACCTGCAATAAAAAAAAACACCCCTCCATTCATATCCTCACTCTTTGACTCCATTGTAGTCTAACTAAACAGCTAAACCCACAAACTTTAGACATAAATAAGTGTTCCCCATAGCTATTTTTGGAGATGCCTGGGAAATTGAAAAGAATATCTAATTTTGTTCAGACAGTCTGTCTCGTCTAAATTAGATGTCTTTGTACTTAATAAAAAGCTGGCTCTGTATGTATGAGGACGAAAGGATAACAAAAGTGGGGAAGATTATTTAGAGATTATTAATTTTTAGTATGTCCTTTTGGCACCACTCAGAGCGAGAGAACTCATTCGATAATTTACCACCCAAAAAAGGGGGTAAAGACAGAAGAAAGAGGAAGAATTATTTAAAATTCGTCATCTGAAAAAGGATGGGAAATCCATTGGAAAAAATATAGAACTTGTGCGGTCGGTTGCTTAGCCACTGCGCTAACCGTAGTCATTTTTTTTTTTTTTTGTGTAGTGGGTTTGTTCTTGACCTTAGTCTAGGACAAGAGTGACTAAGACAAGGTCGACGATGGAGCGAGCTTACCCAGAAGAAGCCTGTTTACTCTAACTTTGAAGAGATTAGGGTTGTATGCGTTTGGAAACACATACAACCCTATTTAATCTGGATTAACATATCGTTTTTATTCCGATTTCATGTTCCCGTGTAGGATTTCCATCCGTCCGGGTTTCCGCGATTTTTCCTAGTTTAGAGGGCATCCGGGGGGCTTCATTTGTAGTCCGGGTTTAAAAATTTAAAGTATTGGGCTGCCCGCGACACACCCACACTTCACCGTCCGAGGGGTGGGGCCCTCCCGACGCAGTTGCCACGGTGCGCACTTTAACTCATTTCTGGGTTCTGGACTCTACGAGTAAAATCCGGGGTTTTCACGCGTCTTGTCTTGGTTTCCAAATTTTAGCATGATGTCAACCCTATTCCCGTGGAATAATTTTCGAGTTGTAGCAGGCGATGCTGCAGGCAACAACGAGTAAGCTATAAATTCAAAAATCACATCCAACTTAACAGTTAATCCATAAATCTTTTATGTAATGTTAGTCTCGATCTGAAATTCAGGAAGTAATAACTCAATTATTATTATGCTGTAAAGTTCCACTCGGCTGGAAATAATTCAGGCAGAACTTGTTTTGTAACACTGTTATTATTGTTATGTGTTTGTGTACCTTTTTCAGTATTAAATTAACTGTAATCCTCGTGGTAATATTTGCTGTTTGCTAGTTAAGAGCGCATATTCTGAAAGTTGGCAACGTCGCACATAGTTGTCAAATATTAACAAGTTTTAATTAATTTAGCAATGTTACTGTATGGAAATAAGAAATATGGCTCTGTAGTGCACTAGAAAATTGATAAGGGAATGCAATAATTAATATCGTAACACCGAATATACACCGTGTTCTTCACGTTATCCATAAACTTTAGCAAATACTTCTATGGCTTTTACAAATCAAACCCAACAAAGGAAGTAGTACTTAAAAAGGCTTCGTTACAAAGATATTTGTAATTTCATTTAATGAAATTTAATTGAGCTATGCAGTGAGAAAGTATCTTAATTTGAAATCTATCAAATACTATTTGCATTTCATTTGTTTCAGCCCGCCAAATGTTATGAATGAAAATACGACGTTGCCAATTCGGATAAAGAGGCATGCATATCGGGTTATTTACGTCTAGGTATTTAGTTTGTATGAAAATTAACAAAAAATAAAAAATAAGAATTTATTAATGTGTCCATAATGAAAAATGCTTACTTCCGTGGTTTGAACATCTGGTCGAAGTTTATGTATATCGTCCGGAACACGGTGTATAGGGTGTTAAAAAATCAACTGCAGGAATTTCGTGTGTGTACTCGGCATCAAAAACCAAGTACATTGCAAAAAAAAAATAGATTTTAGAGCATTTTTTTCAAAAAAAAAATTTTTTTTCAATTTTTTTTTAAAATTATTAAAAATTTTTTCAAGAATTTTTCTTTTGGCCGATTAATATGGCCAATAAAATAAGTTATTTGTAAGTATTTCGATAAATTGCCAGTCCAAAGTCTGCAAAATGTGATGGGAAAGTTGGAATCAGCTATGAACACTACACACGGGTAAACGACCTCAAAGAGCAATCAAATTCATAAACATGGTCAAAAAAAAAATGTTGCTGCACAGCTGGAACCGCTGGATTTAGAAGAATTACAATTTTTTATTAAATGATTTAAGCGCGAATTTCCAAAATCAAATTCAACGCTATGGGGGTTAAAAGTGCGACGAAACTATGATTGACTTGAAACTTCATATGCATTTTTGAAAATTCCAACTCCAAGGACGTAATTATTGTTGACTATAAATACTTAAAGGCAACAGAAAAGACGATGCTCGAGGTAACGTAGGACAGGCCTGTCTCACTCCGCGGTGTAGGCATAAAACTGCAAGTAGTTGCGGGGCCATTATGTCGTGGCCCATTCACTACGGCTGCCACGCGCCACCCGTTACGCACGCGCTCCGTCTCCTTAATATTTTTGTTACGTTACGTGTAGTTACGCACAAGTTTCTTGCTTTAGGTGCTTTTGGTAAATTAATAACACAATATTATTATGAAGAAAAAAAAAATATACTTAGTACATATTTAGTAATGATCAACAAAATTATCTCCCTGCTTGTGAAGTATGGGCTTAACTGATCATGATACCTAATCATGAGGTTACAAGTTTGGAAATGAGGCGAGATACTAATTGGGGGGGGGGGGTGAGCCTACTGGACGACCAAGATAAAAAGACGACACTCTCACTCACCTTAAGCTGAGTACTAAGAATTAAGATCGGTAGAAAGTAGAAAGATGTTTGCGTTGTTGTTTAAAAGTTCTAACTCAGAAAATGGCCACACTACGCATTCAAGGTCAGCGGTCGTAATTCGCTGCGCCACTTTTTTACCTACCTACAAAGACACACAACGCGGGGCCTGTGACAGTATGCGATAGTAATTGGTCGGTTACTAGGTTGAGTGCAAAATAATAAGGACTGGCTATTTTGCCATAGACGATAAAAATCTTTTAAATATTATTCTTTTTTTTTGTAAGATAAATGTTCAAAAATATAACAATAATAGGTAGAAGGATAATATTATTATAAATATTATTCCTCACGTAAGGTGCCGTAGGTACCTACTATTATCATTCTGTGCTAACAATCAATAATGTAAGTATGTAGTAATCGATGACGAAACCAAAAAGATAAAGGCTGATGATAAAAACAAAATTCCTTGAGGAACATAGGTATTTATGGTAATAATGTAATTTAGCAAATGCATAAAATACGCATAGGTACCTACCTATTTGTGCCTAAACTCGCAAGTCGCAACCCTATTGAGCTTGACCCATAGTAACCTTTTAATGTCGTTGGCGTCAGATAAACCAAAATAAACTCTCGGGCGTAACCATTCAGTACATTTTTGCTTGCGCACGGGAAGTTTAGGCTATTATAAAAGTAGGTGGGCGGTACGGCTGCCAGTTAAAATGTACTTTATTCTCTCGTATATAGATTTTACATTTGTTTGATTTTTTTTTGGAGTAGTCCTTCTGTACGTATAGTACTATTAATTATTCTGTGCGTAGGATGGCTCGATGGCTAATCAATACACGCTGGCTATTCAAAGTTATAGTTTCAAGGATAAAGCGAATTAGCCTTTACAAAACGTGTTCCTAAATAGTTTGATCATGTGGAAGGATGTATGGACGCACGATAGCCAAAACATTTGCTTTGAAGTTTAATCAAGTGTAAATAAGGGCTATTATCTATTCTCTAAACGGTTTAGTTAGGATATTATTTCATGTAGTTTGACTATTCGCTATGTGTGAACTCGGTTTCGGGGCTTTTATGAGCACGTGTCCCGGTTGCCAGCATCTGGGAGTGCCAAAATCATAATCATTATTGCTTGTAAACAAAATCCTGCAATGTTGGGGAATGGCGCAAAAATCGAGCTCGCCACGCTCGCTGTTGTATTGTTCTTAGCCCTAAATGCCTGTAGTGGGCATGCGGACGGCGAATATATGGCTGTCCAACCATGGACCATGCCCGGGTCGACGGCGCGTTGTGTTCCACGCGTGCCTCGATGAGCTGTCAGCAATAAGACGGGACCCCCCTTAGAGGGCCAAAGCCTGCCGGGGTCGCGAGACTATCGGGTAACCGTGGCTCCGGAACATAAAGGGCTATTGAAGGACACCTTGGATTTTAGTCAGTACAAGTCTAAACAGTCCTTCCCGTCCTGCCCTGGGTGAGAGGACTCATTTCATGATTTTCATCATCATCATCATATCAGCCGTAAGACGTCCACTGCTGAACATGGGCCTCCCCTTTAGACTTCCAGTAGGACCGGTTGTAAGCGGCCTGCATCCAGCGTGATCATGTGGCCTTCATAACTTTACCTTCATGATTTTACCACATCAAAAAAAAACCCAGACAATAAGCACGTGAAATCACTTCACATTACAGTTTTTCGGAACGCTCAAACATTGATAAGTATGCTAATGAACGGTTGCCCATCATTGCCTCAGCACACTTTCACAAAATACTCAATTATTTGTGTTTGTAGGGGCGTCAGCTCTGGTCTGCGTGTGCTTTTCAGGTTGGTGATGATGATGTGTGAAATGATGTGGCCAAGACTATTATGGTTGATATTAATATTTAATTTACTTTGATTTAAATTACAATATTTAGTGTTGGAATTAGGTGCGCGTACAATGATGGTAGCGAGATCAGAATAGAATGCCGTGACCCAGAGGGCCCGCTCTGGAGGGAAAAAATTACTCGACGGTTTTTTGAAATGCTGCTCGGTGATTGGTCGACTCGTACCCGCCCATGCATGGACGTAGTATGTGACAGTACACAGGTCCGACGTGGATTTATGAAGTCCGTGGTCTGAACATGCCCCCGGCCTTGGAAGTATCTACGTCCAACACCTTGCTGTCATCTTCGTCGTCGAACAGAGGACAGATTCGAGAAAATGCGCGTCGAACAACTCCTGACTTCGTTTGGATGTTGGCCACTCGAGCGATCCCGTCCTTGCCTGGCATTGTTGAGATGATCCGCCCCAGGCTCCATTTTAGTGGCGGAGCGTTGTCCTCTTTGATGATGACCAGAGTGTTTGGCTGAAGATCACGCCCATTCTGTTGCCATTTAGTCCTGGTTTGCATCTCCGAAATATATTCCTTGGACCATCGAATCCAGAAATGTTGTCTGAGCAGCTCGAGCCTCTGGTATCGTGTCAGCCGGTGAGCAGGAACCTCCGTTAGCTGTGGCGTTGCAGGCGCTGTTAGGAGACGACCAACCAGGAAGTGAGATGGACACAAAGGAAGGAAGTCGTTAGGATCTGCGGATAAAGGACTAATGGGACGGGAGTTGAGGACAGCTTCAATTTGTGACAATACAGTGCCATATTCCTCAAATGTCAGGTGTGCGTTACCAACTACTCGTAACAGGTGGTGCTTACATGACTTAACTCCGGCCTCCCACAATCCACCAAAATGAGGCGCATAAGGCGGAATAAAAGAAAACTTAATGTCCTGACTAGTTGCGTACTCAATTAAGTCGTCAGAACATTTAGATAAAAATTTTGAGAATTCATTTGCGAGCCCTACAAAATTCCTGCCGTTGTCTGAAATTATTTCATCAGGTTTGCCACGTCGGGAAATAAATCTCTTTAACGCAAGTAGGTAAGCATCAGAAGAAAGGTCACTGACAAGTTCTAAATGTATTGCGCGTGTAACTAAACAGATAAAAAGGCAAATGTAACCTTTTATCAATTTAGAACCCCTACCCTTACGATTAAGTACAAGCACTGGCCCAGCGTAATCCACACCACTACGTAGAAACGGAAAGGTCAGAGTGATTCTCTCCGCCGGTAAGTTGCCCATAATCGGAGATAAAGATTTACCTCTCAATCATGTACACGTAACGCACCGATGAACAGTGCGCTTGGCCAGGTTTCTGCCCCCCACCGGCCAGTGGGACTCGCGTATATTGTACAGTAAGGCCTGCGCCGCGGCGTGATGCAGCCGCTTGTGCTCAAGTCGGAACAATAGCACTGAATACCAGTGATTGGCAGAAATTAATGACGGATGTTTCTTATCAAAATCAAAATACGGTGACAATTTTATTCGTCCACCGACTCTTAAAATGCCATCACTATCTGCGAAAATGTTTAGTTTAGTTAAATTATGTTTACTTTTTAATAATTTGTTATTAGATAGTAATTTAAACTCTTCGGGGAAAGATTCGCGTTGGGACAATTTTAACAAAGTTGTGCGTGCCTTTCTCAACTCATCGACAGTGAGAGGGCCGCGTCGAATATTATTCTTGTTGCGAGTATTAAAAATAAAACGTAATACATACGCACACGCACGTTGCATACGATTAAATTGAGAAAACCTTTTTAAAGGAAAAAGTGAAGTTTCCGTTGTACATAAGAATGCGTGATTTTTGCTGGTTTTAATTCAGGTAAATCGGACTGTGCTACAGAAGCCTTATTTGAAATGGCATGACTGCAATTAAATTCAGGTTTACCTAAAAATGCTGGGCCCTCCCACCATAACGTGGAAGATTGAAGATCTTCTAACCTGACTCCACGAGATACCAGGTCCGCAGGATTGTCTTTTCCGCTTACGTGACACCACGGAATTTCCCTAGCTATTTCGTGAATCTCAGCCGCTCGATTTTGCACGAAAGTTTTCAACAAATTTGGAGCCATCCGCAGCCAACCCAGTACAATAGTGGAGTCACACCAGAACACTTTGTAATCAAATTGACAGCGTAGTGATTCGCGTACTTTATTAAATAGCCTAGCACCTAGTAACGCTCCGCATAGTTCCAACCTAGGGATACTCACAGGGTTTAACGGTGCGACCTTGCTCTTCGAACAACACAACCTAACAGACACCGATGAGTCACGATTTATTGTGTGAATATAAATACATGCTCCGTATGCGGATTCCGACGCATCTGTGAAGATGTGCAACTCGATAGAAGCAGGGTCATTACCTATGACGTGTCGCGACACACTTATATTGTTGAGAATCAGCAATGAACTAACAAAACTGTCCCAAGTGCGTCTGACGTCACTAGGCACTTCGTCATCCCAGCCTATCTTTAACAGCCATAATTTTTGCAGTAAGATTTTAGCTATTATTATGGTGGGACTCAATAATCCCAACGGATCAAATATCTGTGAAATCGTTGACATAATATAACGTTTTGTAATTGGTTGACTTTTATCATTATTAAATTGCGTGTTAAAATTAAAATTATCCTTTATATTATGCCAACCTAACCCTAAAGTTTTGGAATGAACATTATCACCCAATGACATTTCCTTAACTAAGTCAGATTCGTTATTTTCGATGTTATTAATGTTGAAATTAAACATCCACTTTCGAAGAGGAAAACAACCTGACTTTAAAACGTTTGCGACGTTTTTACAGAAATCTAATAGTTGTTGTTTATTATCACAACCGGTAATCATGTCGTCAACGTAGTAGTCTTCATTAATGATTCTCGTGACGTCAGGATCCGTACAATCAGCCGCCAGCTGTTTTAAACATCTACAACTCAAAAACGGCGCAGATGCGGTACCGTAAGTGACTGTATTTAGTCGGTAAATATCCAACGGCTGTGACGGATCATCACGCCACAATATCAATTGAAGGTCACGCTGATCTTCGTGAATAAGACATTGCCGATACATTTTCTCAATGTCTGCACAAGCCGTGTACTTATGTTGCCTAAATCGCAATAATATAGACAACAGGTCGCCTTGTATCGGTGGGCCCACCATTTGTATTTCATTGAGCGAGATGTCATTGCTTGCTGCGGCACTGGCATCAAACACCACACGCAGCTTGGTGGTGGTGCTATGCTCACGCAATACTCCATGATGCGGTAGGAAGTAATTAGGCGTCCCGACGCGATCAACACGACTCATGTGACCCAAGCGAATGTACTCGTGAATGAAATCGGCATATAGTTTTTTGTAAGTAGGGTTGCGTAATAAACGTTTTTCGAGGGCAAGAAACCTACGTTTTGCGTGTGAATAAGTCTCGCCTAAGATATCAGGTGATTTTTTAAAAGGAATGCGAACTTTGAACCTTCCAACACTATTGCGTGTAGTAGTGTCGATGAAATGTTGTTCACAAGAACGTTCCTCATCTGTGCGCGTGTCCCGATACGAAGACATATCCTCTAACTCCCAGAATTGACGTAACTGGGACTCGATTGACTGAGAAAAGTTACACTGAATGTACCTATCATAACGCGTAGTAGAACAAATCGGTCCGGAAATAATCCATCCCAACTTTGTATCTAATAAGAAAGGCCCACTAGGTAATCTTATTTTATTAGAATTAATTAAATCCCAAAATACATCTGCACCGATTAAAATGTCTATATTTTGAGATTCACTAAACTGCGGGTCCGCCAAAACAATATGTTCGGGAATGTTGAGCTGTCCACTTTGCTGTGACAACGCAGGCAACGCCGACGTAATGTTAGGCAAGACAAAACATTGTAAACGCGTAGTGTACGGGTGGATGCGCGACTTTAACTCGATATCACATATTTGCGTGGATTTTGTGACCGAGTTACCTACACCTCGTATTTCTTGAGTGGACTGTATAACTGGCGCATTAATTAAATTGCACAAAGATTGAGTAATGAAACAGCGTTCAGAACCACTGTCAAGGAGTGCGCGGGCTAGATGATAATTCTTACGATTATCAGCTATCTCAACTAATGCAGTCGATAGTAGAACCGGTTTCATTACAGCTGATTTAGTGGATATGTTTATGTGTGCTTTATTCGCATGGATCGTGGTACATTCCACTGCGGAGGACGATCCCGGTGCGGTAGGCGCGGTAAGGGGCGGAGGTACCGCACTCACGGTAGCCGATGCCTCATTAGCGTGCGACACATGAAGTGCGATAGAATGATTTTTATGATTATCGGAATGCAATAACGAGTTGTGTTTTTTGTTGCATAATCGACATGGCCCAAACTTACAATTATCTAACTTGTGATTCGAACGTAAACAATTAGTGCACAGTTTCTTTTCGCGAACGAATTTAAGTTTGCAATCTAGATCGAATTCGAGAAACTTTTGACACGCGTAAAGTGGGTGATTTGCGCTACAAAGTAGACAAAGCTTATTGTTAATAGTGGACTTGTGTGACCGTTGACCCTGTGGCTCATTGGTGGAAACATTACAGTGAATTTTAGACTGATTACTAGCAGTGTTTCGGTTTCTATCGTGATTGTGTTTGCTATGAGACACTTGCAATGTTTCCAGCACGTCAGCCCTGTTTTTAAGAAAGTTCAACAAATCATCTGATTTAAGCTTTCTCTTCGAATCGCTATTCCTAGACAGTAGTGTACATTTATATTCTTCCCACTCCCGTTCGGTGACTGAATCTAACTTAGAAACAACTAAATAGATAACCAATGTATCCCAAAAGTCTGTTGGCTCATCCAGGATTTTTAATGCGCGTAAATTCTTTAATACCGTATCTATTAGTTTTCTCATAAGAACTGGCGATTCTTTGTTTACATTCTGCATAGTGAACAACGACCGTACATGATTATGGACTAACAATTGACTGTTATTGTACCGATTGAGAAGTAAATCCCATGCAACCGGATAATTAGCACTAGAGAATTCAACAGAATTAATAACTAGCTCTGCACTTCCTTTTAGCGATGATTTTAGGTAGTGAAACTTTTCTATATTGCTAAGCTCCATGGAATTGTGCACTAAAGATAGAAAAGTATCTCTAAATTCCAACCAGTGCTCATAAGAACCGTCAAAGGTAGGCATACAAATCGTGGGTAATTTAACGGTCGGTTTGTTACTACATTTGTTTGAACTATCAGTGACCTCACTTTGATTTAACGAATATTCCGCTTGAGATAATAACGTGTAGTAAGTATTTTCAAACAATTCCCTTTGCGTTAATTGTTCATCTATATCCGAGACTGATTCCTCGAGTTTGCTTTGAATTTCATTGAACTCATTGAATAAACTAGTGGCTCCCTGAATCCGTAATTTCAAATCTATGCGTTTTTGACTCGATAACGTTTCATTAACAAGACTAGATAAGTAATTTGAAAACTTCGTTAATCTGCCCTTTATTATGCCGCGTTTTTTAATAAGTTCTCTAATAACTGGAGAATCGTCATTTGTATTACATCTATAGGGAGATTTATCACGGGAATTACTTGCTACTGAGATCTCTGACGGCTTTGGCTGACTCATTTTGGTGGACAGTAGTAAGAATGGAGTACTCACGTTTGAATGTGGTGACGGTTACGATGAGGTTTTCGTCGAATAATTGGCAGCGCACCCTTCGCAACTGAAATTATATATAGCACGGTATCACACAACTGAAATGGAGATGAATAGGGCTGGGCAGGATGGCTGGTCGTACCTTTTATGCGCGTTTTCAGGTCGTCCAGCTCAAGTCTGCAGTCCGGCGAAGAAGGTCCAATATGTAGGGGCGTCAGCTCTGGTCTGCGTGTGCTTTTCAGGTTGGTGATGATGATGTGTGAAATGATGTGGCCAAGACTATTATGGTTGATATTAATATTTAATTTACTTTGATTTAAATTACAATATTTAGTGTTGGAATTAGGTGCGCGTACAATGATGGTAGCGAGATCAGAATAGAATGCCGTGACCCAGAGGGCCCGCTCTGGAGGGAAAAAATTACTCGACGGTTTTTTGAAATGCTGCTCGGTGATTGGTCGACTCGTACCCGCCCATGCATGGACGTAGTATGTGACAGTACACAGGTCCGACGTGGATTTATGAAGTCCGTGGTCTGAACAGTGTTGTTTCCAAATTGAGTAATCACTGTTAGTGCAACATTCTTTGAATGTTTTTGATTTTACTTTCTGTACAATGTTTTGTGCAATTATGTAAGGAAATCTCACGTTTTAAGTTTTCAAGTTTGGGCCACGAGTTTAGCGCTCTCAGAAACGTCCATCAACTTCTGTAACGAACAGACGGCAGGGCACACCGGGCACGATATATGTGCCTCCAATTCCATAAAATTAAGTCTTATAAGTTGATCAATAACTTTTGAAGTTACCCTAGCATGCATATTAAGTTCAATCAAATTCGCTATAGAAAAATCTTATCAAAGAATTTTAATTTGGTGTCGACAAAGTAAAAGCTGTAATGTACGGACTCAATTGAGCGTGGTAGACAGTAATTTATTTGATTATTCATGCTGATTTACATAACTGAATGCACAATTCACGGGGAATTCAGATAAACGGTAGATTTAATAAATGTACGAGTAACCTTTAAAAGCACCGAATTGGACCATGCGATCGATAACTTAATAAATAGTAATTCGCCATTACACAGTAGGTTTTAAATCTTATAGATACTAGATAGATTGTTAAGCAGGATTTTTTTTCGGGGGAAACCTTCAATAGGCTAGGCTACCGATTTTCGGGAATATGACCGGGGAGTATGGGATTTAGAAACTCACTAAAACCACCCCAAAGTGGTCACGATCGAGACCCCACCCCCGTTTCTTCCTAAAAGAGAGAAAGGGACTGTCAGACACGTACTGATTAAAACCCACCGTGTTCCTTCAATAGTCCTTTACGTTCCATGATCACAGTTACTCATTTGGACAGTTCCGCGGCCCCGGAAAGGAGAAGAGATCATCCTACGGTCAAGTCTTGCGTACTCGTGATAAAATCATCAAATGAGTCCTCTCACCCAGGACAGAGCGGGAGGGTCTGTCAGACTCGTACTGACTAAAATCCACGGTGTCCTTCAGTAGCCCTTTATGTATCGGAATAAAGAGGAGGAGCTGTATACGTGTGTCCCGCGACCCCCGTCGTTGTGCTGACACTCTTTGAGGCGCGCGTGGAACACAACGCGCCGTCGACCCGGGCATGGTCCATGATCGGACAGCGAGTCGCCCATTACTCGCCGCCCGCATGCCCAAGTTTTGCGTTAGAGTACGCAAAACTTGGGCATGCGGGCGGCCATTTTTTTTAATTAGCGATAAGTTCTCGTTTGACCACTATGTCGCGGTAATGGTAAGCGGTGACATCACCGCAACATTCTTCACCGTCGACCACATGGTCGACGGTGAAGAATGCTTGCCTTGAAGTAACCTGTTCACTCTTGACTTGATTCCATTCCGGCCTCTTACCATCCATGCCATGACCTTGCTAATCTTTGTACTCGTATTTTCCACGACCAACATTGGTTTTCATAAATATGTCGACACACGACGACACTCCTTCCGAAAGGGCACAAGTCAGCTGTATTGTGGATTTCGTGTTTTATTAATACGATGGGGTGTCACGCACCCCATGCGACCGTTACGTTACTTTAACGATTAAGAGTCAAGGTCACTACGAAGAAAACCAATGAATTAAGTTGTTTAGGACACCACGACGGATTTTGTGACACGGGTGGCGTAGTAGCTGAGCATTCGAATGCTGCGTTCTGGTTCGATCCCAGCACGGAACAAATATTTGTATGATCTACAAGTAGTTGTTCCGGGTCTGGGTGGCTTGTGTCTGAGTTTCTATGTTTGTAAACGCACCCACGATACAGGAAAAGTTCCTAAAGGCAAGGTTTTAAAACAAAAGTGTTGCGCTGTTTCATCGGACGACGTATTGACTCAGTCTATGAAGGTGTGGAGCTTTAGAAATGCACGCCTATTAGACAAGCCCTTCGCTAAGTTATACATGACACTCCATAGATGTACTACTAAAGGTTAATTAAAAGGTCTTGTCTGTACCTGTTGCACTTTCGAAGAGATCTCTAAACCAGTTTTATGTCTTAAATCGTATAAGTATTGCTGTTTTATTTACGACTAGCTCATCTCCGCGTTTTCACCAGCTGCTCGGCTCCAATTGGTCGTAACGTTTTGTTATATAGCCTATGGCCTTCCTCGATAAATGGACTATATCATACACAAATATATTTTCAATTCATACCGGAAGCTTTATCTAAATCTCATATAATAGGGAGTGAGCCTACTACAGGACACAAGTCCAGACTCCGTAATTGCTACTGGTAAATTCTTGATGGAAAAATCGAATAACAATGTCCTACCTTCGAATCAAAACCAGGAACCCCTTTTGGTCAGCAGTTACGTTTGCAACCACTAGAGCAAAGAAGCAATCCCACACATACTCGTATAATTATAGAACCACTAACTAATCTGTTTCTTCAATACGAATAAAGGAAATGAGTAAAAAAACAAACTGGTATGGTATCCGTTCTGATTGCACTAAAATACTTAAAAATAAAATAAGTTAATTCTTATGTAATAAATACTAAGGACATAGTGATAAAAAATTAAAAGATTATGCTTAGCTGGTCCGGTTATGTTAAGAAGATGAGTGAAAGGCGACTAACAAAAAAAATAAGGCAGAGGTGAGTGGTAACGGCGCCGGGAGGGAACGCCCAAGGAAGACCTACCCTGACCTTATTATTGGTGAACTATGTACTTCGGAAAGGCCGGGTGCATACTCGCAATAGGCGTGCTTGTATGACCAGATCACCAGATATGGATACGGCAAAGGAGGATTAATTTAAGGATCGTAGCAGATGGCGCTCTGTATTTTTGTCTACCCTCATAGGAAAACGACATGATTAACTCTGATGGATAAATTCCGGAATAAGGTGATCCGTCAGAGCACCAAAGTTCAGAAGCTGAAATGGGAGTGGAATGGCCACATCTCTCGCAGGACAGACAACCGTTGATTTAGATCTGTCCCTGGGTGGACACCGCAACCAATCAAAAGTAGTGTAGGACGCCTACCAGCCAGGTGGAGCGACGACCTGCGAAAGGTAGCCGGCAGAGACTGGATGAGGAAAGCTCAAGACCGGGCTCGTATATTGGGAGAGGTCAATCATCATCATCAGCTTATAGCAGTCCACGGCTGGACAATAGACCTCTCCAATCGCACGCCATTTCACTCGATTACCGGCTACTCTCATCCAGCTGTTACCGGCCACCTTGCGAAGGTCGTCGTTCCACCTTGCCTGAGGGCGTCCCACCTTAAGTTTGCCGGTTCGCGGTCTCCACTCGAGAACACGTCTACCCAAACGGTCATCCTTTTTACGGCTTATATGGCAGGCACATTGCCACTTCAGCTTGCTTATTCTGTGAGCTATGTCGATCACTTTCGTTCGCTATCGGATCACTTTCAATTCGATCCCGCAGAAAAACGCCAAGAATTGTCATTGTCATTGCGTACAGCAAAAAAAAAACTTATTCATAATGAATTTTGTTTCAGCGGAGAAACTATCATCGGAGAACGGAGGTACCAGCCAGTCTAACGGTCCCACGCCCACGGGGGAACTCCGCGGCGAGAGATTCACTCTCACTCTCACAAAAGGCACTCAGGTGAGCCATCAGACTGAAGTTTCCGAATAATAATAACCTTTGTTTGTGACTCAGAACTTGGAAGCAATTATTTTGATTCATTTCCGTTGTTTGTGTGTCCGTATCTGGTTGTTGATCCTATGTTGATGTCATGCTCATTTAAAAGTAGGTATACGTATAGGTAACTGCAATAAATATTGCACATTTACTAGTTGGAAAAAGAGAGTTGGCTAGTTTCAGCTTTGTAGAGCGTTATCTGTGACGTTTGTCGCTGGTTCATCATTATCAATAATGTGTTTCCGAACGCATACAACCCTAATCTTTTCAAAGTTAGAGTGAACAGGCTTCTTCTGGGTAAGCTCGCTCCATCGTCGACCTTGTCTTAGTCACTACTAACCTCGACTAAGGTCAAGAGCAAACCCATTTTACATTAAAAAAAATCTGTGATTGGTAAATACAAAACCAGCTGATTATCTATTAGAATCTCTTTCCAAAGGTTGTCATCTTATCGCCGGTACCTTTATTTTTAGCTGACTGCCCTAGAATGGAGGTTCCTTCTACGGCTAATGCTTCAAAGCTCTTTGCAGAGACGTCAATCACTTTAATTGGGTACCTTACACGTCAGCAAAACCCATAGATTTCTAAATGTGTGGCAAATCCCTTTGAAAAGGGACCAATTTAACCAGCTGGTCGGTTTTACATTTAGCTTGACCGGAGTAGCATATACATTATAGTATTCATTCTCCGGGACACGTCGAGCTTCAATGTCTCGGCGCTTTTCTGGTGGTTGCCACTGTTGATTCTGGCTTTCAGGAGTTGCAGTGGTTTGGGAATAGTGTGGTTTAGTGTAGTGTCCCAACTTAAAAAAAAACACATTATACTACACATAATTCACGAAATAAGTTGCCATTTTCGCATTGCCAAAAGTGAAAAATCTCGGTACACTAAGTGGTACTTGCATACCTGCTACTTTGACTTTAAACTGACATCTTTAAACCCTACTCAACAAGCATATCCATATTATAATTAAATGTACTTGAAAAATGGCCGTAAGCAATCCAAGTAAGTTTAAACAAATTTCTTTCACAACACATTTTTATTTGTAATAGAAAAAAGTGGCCATGTGAATGTCGCACGACGCACTTTAGAGGATTTCGTAGTTGAAAATTATACCAAAAAAAAAAACAGTTGAATTGATGTCCTTATTTAAAGTCTGTTAAAACATTTTTAACAAACAACAGATTTCAGCGTGATACAAATACCGGCACGGATCTTGAGCGCTCGGCGTAAGAGTGGGGATCGCTTTGCGCATCGTACACTTATCGACAAATGAAACGCACAATAAAACAAATAAAACGCACAAAACAACGAATCCCGAGTGGCGCCTATGACGCAATGCGCTACGGCACGCTACGCGGGCCAATCACTGAACTTTCCCCGCCCCCTTCCTCACTTCATCTACCAAAGGGACCTAATAACTTACTTCTGCGCAGGTGAAGGTCAGCGCTCAAGATCCATGCCGGTAATTGTACGTCCACGTCTTGAGAAAAAAGTTTTAACAAACGCACAGACAGACATAACGTTACGTTTATTCTTTTGAGGTTTGGAAACCTAAAACTGAGTCATAATATAGAATCAAAACAATAAAATCATCAGCCAGGACAAGTTTTCCCATGTTTCCGGGCGAAACGGCACTGACCCGTAACTCGTTGACCCTGTTTATCCTTGCTCAGCAGCCGTGACGACCGTTTTATTACTGCTACTGTTTCTAAGTAAACTGGAATTATGACTTTTATGACTGACATACTGCTATAATTAGAAGTTTAAATAACGAGTTTTGCAACTGTTTGCATACCGAGTCTTACTTTATACATAAACTAGCTGGCGCAGGCAGTTAGTAATGGGTGACTCGCCGTCCGATCATGGATCATATCTACGTCGCCGGCGCGTCGTGTTCCACGCGCGCCTTATAGAGCTGTCAGCGATTTGACGGGGCCTTAAAAGGCCAAAGCCTGCCGGGGTCGCAGGACTGTCATCAGATAACCGTAACCCTGGAACGTAAAGGGCTATTGAAGGATCACGGTGGAATTTAATCAGTACAAGTCTGACAGTCCCTCTCATCCCGCCCTGGGTGGAAGGACTCATTTGATGAGTTTGCCACAATAAAAAAAAAACATAAACTAACTGTTCCCCGTGCTGACACCCCCGCTGCTCGACGCCATTGATCGTAGCATGATGTTTTATAGCCTGTAGCCTTCCCCAATAGGTGCGTCCACACAGAGCGCGCAGCCTCGCGAGGCATTTGCTGCGCGAATAGACAAGCGAGGCTGCTCATTCTGTGTGGACGCGTCTATTGTTTTTCGACCGAGGCACGAAACAATATACGCGAGCAAAACTAAAGCCAAAACAAAAAAAACCAACACTGCATGGCTCGGGCGCTCGGTCGCTCGACCGCGGCAGCGCTGTCAGTTGCCTCGCCCGAGACACGTCCACACTAACCTAGCTGTTTCGCGCGGAAAATGCCTCGCGAGGCTGCGCGCTCTGTGGGGACGCACCTAGATTATCCAAGACAAAAATATTTTTCAATTCGAACCAATAGTTCCTGAGATTAGCGTATTGTTTAATGTTTACAGGGTTTGGGCTTCACGCTAATTGGTGCTGAAGGTATACCAGAAACGGAAGGCTATCTACAAATACGTAGCATCGTACCACATAGTCCAGCTTGGATTGATGGTAAGTGATTTTTTTTTAATAAAACCTTGCCCCACACTAGGAATTTATCCTGTGTCGTGGGTGCGTTTACAAACATAGAAACTCACATACACAAAAACCCAGACCTGGAACAACAAGTCATATTTGTTCGAACCCGGGACACGCTACGCAGCAGTCCAATCACTCTGCGCTAACTGTGACGTCAAAAACATTATACCTATAAAATTTTCCGTACTACAAGTCTCTGTCGCATAAATTCATTAACAATAATTTAATGTTATACTGAAAATTATACTACAGGTAGGATATAGTTTGTTTTGTTTAATATCCTGAGGAATATCCGACAGAGGGGATATAGTGGAATGATGGAATCACACCTGCGATGCCTCCTTACATTGCAGGTGCCTTACAACACACCTGCTTATTTTTAACCCCCCCGTGCAACAATAAAGATTGTGAACTTTTTGAATTTTGATTGTTGGGCACTAAAATTACTGTTAGCTTTATAGAAAAACACGTTTCCTTCATTGTCAAGTATATCGGCCATAATCGTGATTTTGCATTTGTTTCGTATTTTATTTTCAGGGCCGGGGTGTCACGCACCCCACGCGATCGTTTGCTTAATTTCTTACACCGGAAATTAATATCGTATCTCGGTCGTAATTTTGTTCTCGATCTTTGTCTATTCTATAACCAATCAACTACTGAATTTGCCTAACCGGGTCTTAAAAATGACAAATCTTAAGCATCCCTCAAAAACAAGGACCAGGACCAGGATTTGAATTGAGATACTATTTAATTTCAGGCGTTTAAAATATACAATCAATATACCGTTCAAAATACCTTTTGAAAATCAACATGCTCTTACTTATTTTTTTTTTCGTGTTTTTGTTCATTGTATTTAGTATACATTGTTGCACTGAATTTATTAAACTTATCTAACTTACTCGTAGAAGATGACGGGATAAGCTACACAAAACTAACAACCAGTAGCTCACATTAGCCCTAGATCGAAGTAGTTGGAAGTCATAGGGAGAGGCCTTTGCCCAGCAATGGGATGATACAGGCTGACAGTAACGGACTTTACCCACGCCATTCGACCGATTCCAACTACAAGTGAAAATCAACCTTGCTACTAAGAAATAATGATGCAATTCGATTGACTTGACGTCGTCGTGGCGATCGTGTTTTGTTTTTCATGTACCCGTAGATAACAACGTGTTTTATGTCATTTATCGTCGTGGTAAGGTTGATTTTCACTTGTAGTTGGAATCGGTCGAATTGCGTTCGCATCGTGGCATGGGTAAGCTCCCTTACTCTCAAATGCATGCCTATCATTTTAATTTATTTGTTTATCTCCAGGTGCCTTACGTCCCGGTGATGTCGTCGTTGGTGTGGGAAACCGTGGCGTGCGAGGCTTGTCTCACGCTCTGGTCGCTCAGATCTTCCAGTCTATTACACCTGGGACTGACGTCACGCTGCATCTTGTTAGAGGTAAGTAAGTTATGTACCAAATGTAAAAAGGAGCACTATTTTAGATGCAATTTCTTACTAAAATTGATAAAAGAACCGCTTTTTCTCTAATGCTCAACTCTAACTGCTCAACTGCGAATAGTAGCAGTGGGCAATCCCCAATGCTCAACCAAATTGAGTGGTTGAGATTTTAGACATTATTCCTGCTCCCTACTGATTAACAGAAACATAGGACACAGGGAATAGTATATTTCATTACAAGTGCGGAAAGGCTGTCATTGCAAAGAGTTCCGACAAATGTCTACCCGAGCCGAAGGCGAGGGTTGACAGTCGGAACAAGTTGCAATGACGGTTCCGCACGTGTTCTGAACGACTATTTTTAATACAGTTGCGAAAAAATGAAGCAATTTAATAAGTAATAGAAACTTAATAAACTTAACTCGCAAAGTAAATTTCTGGAAAATGACGCCAACCGTAGAATATAAGCAGAGTTTTTTTTCTTCACCCATTTTGCTAGGCAAAGGGAACGCCCATACAGCTTAATCTTCAGTAATTTTTTTTTATTGATATGAAATGAAAATGAAATGAAACCTAACCTAACTATGCCACTTTTTGAGCAACTGTAATAAAAAAATATTTGAAACAGGGACAAGACAGGGCGTCTGGTAGAGATGATATTTTTTTAATATGAAGACTTTTTCAAATGTACTACGGCATACCTAAGAATATTTCAGGGGCGGTGGCCAAATTGTTTATTACCAAATGAAAATAATTATCGATTGATAAAGAGATAGATCTTAGTATAAATTATAGACGAAAGCAGTTTGTAGGAAATGTTAACGGCACAACTCAGTTGAGCAGTTTCGAGCAGTTGAGCAGTAGGGAAAAAGCGGAAAATTCGCCTTGTATAGTTTTGACGAGCAGTGGTGGCCCAGTGGTATAGGCCTCGACTTACGAGTTTTAGGTCGTGGGTTCGCACCCCGTCAGGCGCATTACTTTATGTAATTTCAACACCACTGCTCTCAAAACGGTGAAGGAAAACATCGTGAGGAAACCGACATGTCCTACAACCAAAAATTCGAAGACATGTGACATCTACCAATCCGCGCTGAGCCCGCGTGGTAGATTACGGCCCACTCCCTCTCACAGAGAGGAGGCCTGTGTCCCAGCACTGGGAACATTTATAGGCTGATGATGATGACAGTTAGTTTTGCACCACAAAATTACAATGACAAAAAGTTGAAGACAGATCTAGATGAATAAATACATTGCGACTATAACTCGAAAGTCCTTTTTCACAGGATACCCTCTTTCCTTTGACTCGGAGGACCCAAACACTCGCGTGCTCAGTACATTAGCAGTAGATGCCACTACTCCAGCCACGTCAGATGCTGTCGCCATGCAACAACTCACCAGGGCGTTACGGACCAGGTGAATATTATTTATCATTACTTACTATTATGTGTTATCGAACTATAATAGAATTAAGGACTGCTTCAGCGAATGTTACAATTTAATTTAAGCTTTTTAATTAGGATATTACGGAAGAACTGCTCTTACTTTGCGTTTAATTCCTGTTTGTATAATTATATTTACTAGCAATAATACTTTGAAACAAAATTAAACATAATATACTGTCTTACCACAAAAACTTTTGAACGTCTGTTGAACACTTGTCTAATAAAATTTCAGATAATGTCGTTGAGGTCCGTTTTGCAGGCATACTTTTTTTAGACAAGTGTTCAACAGATGTTTCAGTTTTTGTAGTAAGGCTAATACCGTCTTACTACAAGAAAGATAAACATCTGTTGAACACTTGTCTAAAAAATCTGCCAACATCAAAACGATATTTCACGTTGATGTAAGGGTCGTTTTGCAGTTACATTTTTTTTTGACAGGCATTCAACAGATGTTTATCTTATTGTGGTAAGGTGGGTCATATACCTCAAACCCACTCGATTGTGACATTTGAAGTCGAGCAGTTCACCTATACCAAAGTTCATTGAATTTACATCACAATAAATAAAAAACTACAACCGTTTACCTGACCCGGCAAAGTTGTGTAAAAAATATCACAAACAAGACCTTTTAATTTTTTAAAAGACCTGTTCAACAACTATGATGATCATATTATAATTTATCTAACTTGGTATATGACTTACAGCTATCTCTTATAAAGAAAAGAACATCTTTGGTACATTTGTACGTTCCATTTATCTATGCATGCTATCCTTCCACATTTTTCCAAAACCAATTCCTTAGTACCAAGGACAATCTAGAGAAATACTCAGATCTGCGTACAATTCCAGATTTAACCTGGATTCTCCGAACTTGGACTCTTCGGCCCAGGGTCGGGACAAGGTGGACAGTGGGCCTACTCCTCACAGCCCAGGACAGAGGAGAATGATGTCCAGGTCCTTTGATCTGGATGAACTGACCATTAATGATGATAATCAAGAACTTCCGAGATGTCCGTCTTTGGATCATGTGCTGTCTTTGGCTAGTGGTAAGATTATTTTGGTGAACTAGAAAATGTAAACTATCGAAGAATAAGTTTGATTAGCGCAGTGGCTGAGTGATCAGCTGTTGCGAAGCGTGTATCGGGTTCAATCCCCGCACAGAAATAATACATCTATGACCTAAATCTGGGTCTTGGTGTTTGTGTAAACTACAGAGCGTCACCTACGATCCTTACTCACTCCTTTCACCTTATCCACATCTGGTCATACCAAGCACGCCGATTGCAGGTACTATAGTTACCGGCATGGATCTTGAGCGCTGACCTTCACCTGCGCAGAAGTAAGTTATCAGGTCCCTTTGGTAGATGAAGTGAGGAACGGGGGCGGGGAAAGTGTAGTGATTGGCCCGTTCTATCGTTGTTTTGTGCGTTTTATTTGTTTTATTGTGAGTTTCATTTGTCAATAAGTGTACGATGCGCAAAGCGATCCACACTCTTACACCGAGCGCTCAAGAACCGTGCCGGTATTAGTACGCACCCGACCTTTCTGAAGCACTTTACCAATAAGGTCAATGTAGGTTTTCCTAGGGCGGCGTCACCACTCACATTTGCCTTTTTTATCGTGGTAAAATCATCAAATGAGTCCTCCCACCCAGGGTAGGGCGGGAGGGACTGTCAGACTTGTACTGACTAAAATCCACGGTGTCCTTCGGTAGCCCTTTACGTTCCGGGGTCACGGTAGCTCATTAGTCCCGCGACGCTCTAAGGGACTTTACTCATGGCACGATGCGACGCGACGCGATTCGTGCGATATCGAGTCGATTGCCGATTTAAGTCGCACGTATTTACTAATGGAGCGATGCGATGCAATTCGACCGTAAACTACAATAATCCACCTTGCTACTACGACATAAAGGCGCTGCAAACAAAAGACAAAAGATGTCGCCAGTGACGAGTAGTTGCTCAATCGAATTTCGAACACGGAATCATATGCATTGCCATTAGGACGTACATGCAATTCGATATCGAGGAGATCTGTGAGCGATATCGTCAATCCATGCGACTCCATTAGCAAACACTAGCGATGGTCCATACATTTTCTTCGGCCGGACGCTTGTGTGATATCTGACCGATATCGTCAATCGATGCAATTCAATATCGCGTCGCGCCATGGGTAAAGTCCCTAAGGGAGGCCCGTTATTGTGCTGACACTCTTTGTGGTGCGCGTGGATAGAACACAACGCGCCGACTCAGCTCTGCCTTTTTTGTTTAAGGTGGTAAAATCATCAAATGAGGCCTCCCACCCTGGGTGGGGCGGAAGGGACTGTCAGACTCTTACTGACTAAAATCCACCCGTGTTCCTTCGGATGCCCTTTACGTTCCAGGGCCACGGTATCCTGGGTTAAGAAAAACCCGCGACCCCAGCAGGCATTTGGCCCCATAACGGGTCCTTCAGTTTGCTGACTACTCCCCGAAGGCACGCGCGAAACACGACACGACGCGCCACCGACCCGGGCTTGGTCCTTGGTCGGACTGCGAGCTACCCATTACTCACCGTCCGCAAGCCCGCTCCGCCGCTGTGCCCTCTGCTATTCAGAGGGACACGCGTTGGAGCGTCCACCCGACAGGCTATTCGCATACGGACCCCTTAGGCACACAGTGCCTAAGGAAGAGTTTTTGCCCGCATCCCAGGGTGCACCGGCCCGAAAAACTGGTCTTCCCCCCGGACGTATCCGAGAGGGAACTCCAGTCCACGGGCGAACGTGGAGGTTTCCTGTCTTAGCACCCCACTCACCTCTGCCTTAAGAAATATAATGCTAATGTACAGGAAATATTCTAAAAGCCTCTTCCTCTTCCCCAGTAATTCTAATATTTTTTTTAATTTGTAGAACATCAGTCTCGAGCTGATAACAACACGTCAAACGAGCCAGGTCGAGAACTGGTGCTGACTTTACGACGTGGTGCAGCTGGATTCGGGTTTACAATAGCTGATAGCGTACATGGACAGAAAGTTAAGAAGGTATGAGCTAATTCATTACATCACTTTTTTTTTTAATGCGGTTAAATCATCAAATGAGTCCTCCCACCCAGGGAGGGACGGGAGGGATTTTTAGACTTGTAGTGACTAAAATCCACGGTGATCTCAATAGCCCTCTACGTTACTTCCGTACGGTCGACGGCGCGTCGTTTTTACGCGCGCCTCTAAAAGTTGTCAGCAATCTGACGGGCCTCCATAGAGGGCCAAAGTCTTCCGGAGTCGCGGGACTGTATAAGCAGGTTAACGTGACCCTGGAACGTAAAGGGCAATTAAAGACACACGGTGCATAAAATTCCTTCCGCGGAATCATTTGATGAATTTACCAATAAAAATATAATTATATACATTCACTATAACTAACTCTTTCCAGGTTTTAGATCGTAGTCGGTGTGCAGGTCTTCGGGAAGGAGACTTATTACTGCAAATTGGAGAAACTGACGTCCGGCATGCCCCACACCAACATGTAGTACAGGTAAGGAACAACTTAGGGAGGAATTCGACCGACTCCTACTACAAGTGAAAATCATCCTTACCACTACGACATATGACATAAAACGTGCGGTCATCTACGGGTGGATGTAAAACAAAACACGCTCGCCACGACGACGTAAGTCAGTCGAATTGCATCATTAAATCGTAGTAGCAAGGACGATTTTCATTTTAAGTTAGTAGAAATTGCATATAGCACGAATCGCATCATGAGAAAGCTCTCTAAATCGTCCGGCCGCTGCCTCGAATCTTGCGGGCAGCGGGGCGGCGGCGGCGCGGGAGCGGCAGAATGTTATGCGTATAATCAAATGGACCGACACTCGAAAACAGCGGGGCGGGAGCGGGCAGCGAGCGGTGTACTTTGACAAGCGGTGACCGCCCGCGCGCCTGCGCTGTAGATTTTTGTCCACAATAAATCGAGCGTTAGGAATAAATTTGAATCAAAAAGATGTTGCCGCATTGTTCAGACATTTCGTTCGCGAATAAAAACAAATATCTCGACGACAAAATCACGAGCACAACATTACGCGGCTATAGTGACGCGCGATCTGCCCGCTAGTTTCGAGAACGTCTGCGACGGCCGCCCCGCTCCCGCTCCGCCGCCGCCGCCGCCCCGCTGCCCGCAAGACTCGAGGCAGCGGCCTCCGGGTAAACGTCAGCGCTAGCGTAGCGTGTTTTGTGTGGTGACAGACAATTATATTTTTACATATCTAAATATTTCAAAATGTTATTTATTAACAGGTACTAAAAGACTGCCCAGCCATGCATGAGACCACGCTTCGAGTGTGGAGACGTAACAATGCTGCCACTAGAGCGCCTAGGAGTAGATCTGCGACCCGCGTACAACCTGTGTCTAGTAAGTTCAACAATTCATCTTTTAATTTTATTTTGTTTAAAAAAATACTTTACTGAAGTTTTTATTTTTACTCCTCTTACATTTTAAGTAAAATTAAAAGTGAAGTTATTTTTAAACTGATTTGGTTTGTTTACCATTTTATTACGTGTTTTGAGTTTTCGATTTTTCTGCACTGTTGTAAGTGCTACCCCTGATTAATTAAATTTTATCTGGGAAACTGAAAACAAATAATAAACATGGTAAATATCACGTCTTGTATTGTTTACTAATTTACTTGTTCATATTTTATGAATACATCCATATTTTTAACCGACTTCAAAAAGAGGAGGTTATCAATTCGACGGTATGTTTTTTTTTTTGTATATTTTGTTACGCGATTACTCCGCCAATTGTGGACCGATTTTTAAAATTCTTTTTTTGTTCGAAAGGAGGTACTTCTGAGGTGGTCCCATAGTCACCAAGTTGGGATCTGATGATCGGATCCTGGAGAAATCGAGGGCAACCCTCGAATTTTATAGGCCGACACACCGTTTTTCGCAAATTTTATGAAATAATTTAAGTACTTGCGTATGGTAATCATAATTTCATGTAGCTGAGCTGATGATGGAAGGTAGAACTCTTTAATAGTAGGCATCGACTGATTTAGTTTGAGTTCGCATATATCTGGAACTACAAGTCCGATTTAAGTAATTCTTTTTTTGTTGTACTAGGTATCATTTAACTTAGGGAATATGGCAAGTTTCATCAAAATCGGTTCAGTAGTTTTTGAGATAGGGAATTTTATTAGCTTATTGTGTACATGAGCGATGTTATTACCGGTGTTATGGATTACAAAATTCTAGTGCACATGTTGTATTTGACAAGAATTCGGGTTGAATATTTAAACTAAAAAGAGTAAAATAAAAACTTTTTCAAAAAAAAATGTAACCGCCTTCAAAAACAACCATAAAAAACGGTAAAAAAACCTACAAAATAACTTTTCTTTCGGAAGTCGGTGGCAAAAAAAGACAATGAAATAAAGAAAACAAAGACACCGACTTCCGAAAGAAAAGTTATTTTGTAAGTTTTTTTACCGTTTTTTATGGTTGTTTTTGAAGGCGGTTACATTTTTTTTTTATTTAAAATTCATACAGTTCGTGTTAAAGTTGTCTGGAAGATATCTCTATTATGCTATTGTCAAACAGACGGGCGAAGCGAATGCGATCCGAACCTGTCATATAGAAAAGCTGAAGCGGTCCGATAGTATAAGTGACAGGCTTCAAACAATTCCATACATTACAAACAAAAACGCTTCGCTTCGTGTTCGCTTCGCCTCTCTGTTTGACAGCATTAAGACTGCCGATGTAACTATAGAATTAGAAATATTGTAAAACCGTTTTTGTAACAATTTTGGTGTACAATAAAGCGTATTCTATCTATCTATCATGTAACGTCAAAACTCCGTATCTTTGTGGGCCTTAAAACCAGCAACACTCTCCATTGAAGAGTATGTTTTTCCTCTCGTGAGTTCTCGATATTTAAAACTATGATAATTAGGTATTTGAATTTAGAAAAAAAAAATTATTTAATTTGTAAGTCCACCACAAATAAGAACATTTATAGAAGAGAAAAAATCTTAGTTCTTTTAAAAAAAAATTAATTAGGTATAACCAATTTAAAAGTGAAAAAAAATGAACAAAATCGACGTGAACACAAACGTGCCCCAATTGCTCGCTTCGGTTGTGACGTCACGATCATAAAGAATTTCCTTAGCACTGTGTCAACTGGCTTCTACAATAACAATTTCAAAGTTGGAACACGTACTATCGATGTATAGAAATTGTCATAATGACGTCACACCACCCCGTCGGG
Organism: Agrotis exclamationis; assembly: GCA_950005045.1. Lineage (NCBI taxonomy): Eukaryota > Metazoa > Arthropoda > Insecta > Lepidoptera > Noctuidae > Agrotis > Agrotis exclamationis. The sequence goes on from OX465443.1 coordinate 12,176,053, forward strand.
CACTGTCGACGTGTTTTCGGCTCGAAGTTCAATTAATGATTTTGAATCTAATATAACTTCTTAATTTGAGCAAATAAAAAAAATAAAAACAGTTTGTTAGGAAATAAATATATGATCTTTCCATTAAAGACAAAAAAAAATCATTGAAAGGACCATTTATTTTGCAGCTGCATCAAACAACAACCAATTGATAAGAAGTAAGACCCCAACGGCAGAACAACTTCGATCACCAAATCTACACACACAAGATTCATTGAGAGATAGACTTAATGGCATGAATTCAGGTAAGATACGACAAAATAATATTACCAAGTTTCCCAACGCTTACCTAATGAAAAAACTTATAACGGGATCAGGGTTGGCATGTTTAAAACAAGTTGTTTTAAAACACCTGTTTAAAACAGTTTGAAATTAAACAGTGTTTTTTATTACATGTTTTAACTACTTTTCATGGCGGATGAATACCTGTAAAATGAAAATAAATTTATATTCAGGGGTGTTAATAGCTTGACATTAAATAATTTGAGTGTATGCCCCTGCTATGTCACATTTTTTTAACTTTTATTGCCATTGTAATGAAATAATACTTCAAAACATTAGAAAAAAAACAGTAATGTTTTTAATCTATTGATATTTTTTTGTAAATATTTCATTACAAACAGCGAATTTGAAAAGATCTTGTCTAGAAATGAAACATATAATTAAATTATAAGTTAAGACGTCGACCCATAGTCGAATTAATTTGAAAAAATGACCGAAACTAAAAAAAAACAAAAAAACACTTGCTTAAAACAATTGGAACAGTTTATTTTATAAAATTAAAAAAAAACTTTTTTTCCAACCCTGAACGGGATTTAACCATATTTCTTTCTTTACGCTTGAGGATGTGAACCACACTGGAGTTATTTAAGCCGCCAATTATCATTTATGAAATTTGCCTTATTTCCTGTCTTGATAACCATTTTTTTTTTCTAATTGCATTTGCAATCGGTCGCCAGATCATAAGCGAATTTGTTCCATGACAAATAGCGTGGTGGAGCAACCAGTGCTGCGCCTCCCACTCATAGAAGGTGGTAATAACCACTATAACGCAGCTATTCACAAATGGGTAAAAAAAGTTAAAAAAAAAAACAAAGTACTTATCATGTGAAGGTTATTTCTAAGAACTATATTAATCAAGACCAATAACATGTTTACTATGCTAAAGGTTAATTAATTCAACACCTGCATTTGAGTGCAAAACTTATTAATACTCAAAAACACAACAAAATAAATAATTCAACTCATAAAATTTTCCTCTCACAGAAGCAACATATGCAGTACCGGAACACAAAAACCGCGAGAGAGAAAGCCTTATAGATAGACGACGACGTAGTAGCACCCCCGGGGGGCGTCTCACCCTCCCTGTCGTCACCCCCTGGACTGAACCACCCCCACAACCCGACAACCAATGGCAAGATCGTGAAACATGGGTCGACAACTCCAACATACGCAACTGGGCAGAAAACGCACAGAAATGGGATGAAAACGGGCAAAAATGGGATGAGAACGGGCAAAAGTGGGTGGAAAACGGACAAAAATGGGATGAGAACGGGCAAAAGTGGGTAGAGAATGGACAGAAATGGGACGAGAATGGCCAGCAGAAATGGGTGGAAAATGGTCAAAAATGGGATGAGAATGGGCAGAAGTGGGAAGAGAATGGTCAAAAATGGGTTGAAAATGGTCAGAAGTGGGATGGTAGTGCGAATGGAAACCAGTGGGAGAATAATGAAAGATGGGGGAATGGGAATTGGGGGGAGGTGCCCACGCCTACTGTACATGTTGATATGAATGCCGCTTATTGGAGGGGAAACGCCAGTGTTGCTGATAGCAGTGATAATGGAGGTGAGAAAAATTTTATATACATTACGAACTTATACATGGCTAGACAATAGGCTTGTGCACTGAAAAACACTAATTAATCCGTCAGACCCTTTAAAATGCACAATACGTTATGCCATGGTGTCATTACTTGCCAGAATTTGATCCTTATTAGCAACACTATCTTCGAATCGAGTGGTGTAATAATACAATGTGATTTTTTTTCCAAAATCAGCGGGTTCGATTCCTGGCCAGACTTATTGAATTTTCTAAAATCCTCAAGACTCTTTTTCAATATTTTTCGATAAACCTCATAGTTTTGGATATAGCCATCCACGTCCAGTTGAAAATTTCACCCTGATTTTGCAACTAATCTTCGCTAGTATAACAGAATTAGGAGGAGGTGGGCTGCGAGAGAGAGAGGACAGCGTCCTCCCTCCGCCCCAGCCGCAATGGTAGACGCCCACGGTGTCGGACGTCGCGGGACGATCTTCGGCCACCGTAGGCGCGGGCATGCGGGTGGCGAGTAATGGGCTACTCGCCGCCCGAACATGGACCATGCCCGGGTCGTACCTACGTCCCCGGCGCGTTGTGTTCCACCCGCGCCTCAAAGAGCTGTCAGCAATCTGACGGGGCCCCCTTCTAGAGGCCCAAAGCCTGCCGGGGTCGCGGGACTCATTCCATTACCGTGGTCCTGGACCGTAAAAGGCTAATGAAGGACACCGTGGATTTTAGTCAGTACAAGTCTGACAGTCCCGCCCTGCCCGGGGCGAGAGGGCTCATTTGATGATTTTACCCCGCTAAAAAAAAAAGTGTAACAGAATTGCATATAGCTCATAGCAAAATATTAAAAACCCAGGTTTCCCAGAAGACGGTATGCTGCATTCACCAACAACGGCAGCTATTGGTGGTCTCACAAGACAATCACCATCAACCAGCAGAATAAGGCCGCATTCACCATCAAATTCCACCGGTAAGTTCATATTTTGCTTATTATTTTTGTTTTTAGCTGTTCTTTGACTTTTTATTTTCATCGTCGTCGCCGTGCGATGATTTCTTTCAAGAATGTTGTTTCGACCATAAGTAAGGTTTTTTTTACGTAGTAAAATAATCAAATGAGTCCTCCCACCCAGGGCAGGGCGGGAAGGGCTGTCAGACTTGTACTGACTAAAATCCACGGGCCACAGTTTGTCGTTAGTCCCGCGACTCCGGTAGGCTTTGGCCCTCTTAAGGGGGCCCCATCACACCATAAGTAAAGCGCACGTTTATTGCACTATATGGGCAAGACTGAAGATTTTACCTACTTATTGTTTTTGCTATGTGCATTGTAACATCTAAATGAAATCTTTAATAAGTTATTTAGATTGAGAATCGTGAGCTTTTGTAACTTGTGATTTTATTTGAGACCTCACACAGCAAAAATAATCGTCCTTTCGTCTTAAGTCGTTTACTCTTAACATCTCGTCTTCTCTGTCTCTCTTCCCCTTTATTTCCCTTTCATTTACTCATCTACGTTCCAATGGCATACTCTTTTTACACTTTTTGACCTGGGTAGGTACCCAGGGCAGGGCGGGAGGGACTGTCAGACTTGTACTGACTAGAATCTACGGTGTCCTTCAAAAGCCCTTTACGTTCCGAGGCCACGGTTACTCGTTAGTCCCGCTGCCCCGGCAGTCATTGCCCCCCGCGTCATTCTGCTGACATTCTTTGAGGCGCGCGTGGAACACAACGCGCCGTCGACGAGGGCATGGTCCATGATCTGACAACGAGTCACCCATTAATCGCCGTCCGTATGCCCGCGCCTACGGTGGCCGGAGATCGTCCTGGGACGTCCGTTGCCGTGGGCGTCTCCCTAGGTGGCTGGGTCGTCAGGTGGACACTGTCCTCTCCCTCACGCGTCCCGCCTCCTCCTATACTCTTTGTACACTTGGAACAGAAATCCTATAATTACATAACAATTAACATCACCAGGTCGACTACGAAGCCATTCACCATCTAACACCAGTGCCACAGATCGACTGCTATCAAATTCGCCGTCAACTAGACTACAGAGTCAATCGCCGTCAAATAACTCGTCTAATAGCAGGATAAAGTCGTCTCCACTAAGGTAAGATTCTAATATTTATTATGATAGCGACTTTAAAAGAAGATTGACGGATTAATATTCTCATGAACCTACGATTCATGCTTAAGAAACTTCGAATTTTCAATCTGTACTAATTTTATGAAGAGTTTGTTTATTTGAACACGCTTGTCTCGGGAACTGCTGCTTCGATTTGAAATAAAAAAATATTTTTTGTATCTCTGAAGTCAGATGATAAACTATCCGTTGGTTCTTTATATCCATTCAAACATAAACACCCGTTCAAGAAACAAAACAAGCGTTTCGTTCAAAGGAAGATGACGCAAAGTAACTTTTTATTGAGAAACGAATAATAGAAAACCATAGTGTAGGAAGCGCATAGACAACCATAGAGTAGCTACCATAAACAATATCAGTTGGCTTTTTTAATGTCACCCGATTATTTTCAACAAAACAGCTTATTTTTCTGTTCGTTTTAGGTTACGAGAAGGCTCACCATCACGTCACATGCACTCCCCAGTGTCGCGGCAGTCACCGTCTTGCTACGAGAATGAGGCACAACCCAATACACTATACGTTGCTAACTATCCACAGGTATGTTCCAGATTCTTTTACCCAACTTAACCTGACCAACTAAGGGAGCTTACCCATGTTCGACCGATTTATCTAGGGGTAGATGAAAAACAAAACACGATCGCCACGACGACGTCAAGTCAATCGAATTGCATCATTATTTCTTAGTGGCAAGGTTGATTTTCACTTGTGGTTGGAATCGGTCGAATCGCGTCGCATCGCGCCATGAGTAAAGTCCCTTAGACAACTGTTTTACAATCTTGCTAATTCCATTGTTACAATGGTAGTCTTGTCGCCAATTAGTGAAAATTTTCTGTCAGCCTTTCGACGGACTACTAACTTAAAATAAAAAGGATATCTGAAGATGGGAATTTATACACCAAAACTATCACATTTTTATATTTTTTTTAACAATTGTCAGTAGCTGTATATGAATCTTATATAGCGGATTGTAATAGTAGTTTATAAAACTGGTACATAATACCTAGTTATGTGCAGTTTCATACACTACTTTATCTAGTCTCATTGAACACGAACATATCAAATAAAGGATAAAGATTGACACAGTACACGTATTATGGCGCCAAAATTCCCGTTATCACCGCGCATACGCAAAAGCGCGCGCAGCCACAGTTAAAAAATTAAATAGATGTATCTATGATCTGTAATCTGTATCGCAATGAAAAAAAAATTATTATAACATTATTTTGTTAGATAAATATTGTCATAATTATTTTTATCTACTCTCATATCGTTAAATTCAAAATACAAAACTCAAAACGAGTTTATAATGACGTACTGTACACACAGTATATCGAAATGAAATTAAAAAATTAAATTATGACACTATTTCTCTAACAAAATAATGTTATAATAAAATTTTTTTTCATTACGATACAGATTACAGATCATAGATACATCCATTTGATTTTTTATCTGTGGCTGCGCGCGCTGTGGCCCTTTGCGCGGTGATAACGGGAATTTTGGCGCCATAATACTGTGTCAATCTTTATCTTTTACTAGCTGTGCCCGCGACTTCGTTCGCGTGGAGGTCGGAACTCAACAATGTATTTTTTTAGTGCTTCTTGATTAACAACATTAGCTGTAAACCATCATTCTGGAGCATACATAAATATGCGTACGTAAATCATCAAATGAGTCCTCCTACCCAGGGCAGGGTAAGAGGGACTGTCAGACTTGTACTGATTAAAATCCTCGGTGTCCTATAAATCCTATAATAGGCCTTTACGTTCCGGGGTCAAAGTAATTCGATAGTTCCGCGACCCCGGCAGGCTTTGGCCTTCTAAGGGGGGGGGGGCGTCATTGTGATGGCACATTTAGGCGCGTGTTGAACACAACGCGCCGTCGACCCAGGCATACTCGCCGCCTGCATGCTCGTGCAATCCTGGGACCTGAGTAGTATAGGCGGACTCCGGAGCCTGCCCGTTCCTGCCTTTACCGGCGCTGGCAGCCCCAGGACGTAAGCAGACATGGGCGAAAGTCATTCTTTCAAGGAAGCAGGTCGTACCTATGCGTGACCCATCGTATCCCGTCGTGTCCCATCGTATCCCATCCTATCCCATCGTATCCCATCGTGTCCCATCGTGTCCCATCGTATCCCATCGTATCCCATCGTATCGAATCGTATCCCATCCTATCACATCGTATCCCACGTGTCCCATCGTATCCCATCGTATCCCATCGTATCCCATCATATCCCATCGTATCCCATCGTATCCCATCATATCCCATCGTATCCCATCGTATCCCATCGAATCCCATCGTATCCCATCGTAACCCATCCTATCACATCGTATCCCATCCTTTCCCATCGTATCCCATCCTATCCCATCGTATCCCATCGTGTGCCATCGTATCCCATCGTATCCCATCATATCCCATCGTATCCCATCCTATCACATTGTATCCCATCCTTTCCCATCGTATCCCATCCTATCCAATCATATCCCATCGTATCCCATCGTGTCCCATCGTATCCCATCGTATCCCATCGTATCCCATCCTATAATAATAAAATATAATAATATAAAAAACACAAAAAGGCAGAGACACTCAGGCGTCAAAGTACTCCTCCGCATCGCTGTCATCCGGAAATGTGCCGAAGACTGGCAGCATTGCCACGTTGGATGGCAATGCTTATTGTGGTATTATTTTGAAACTATGATATCTCCTAAGATATTCATTGAAACCAAACGATGTCAAGGGCAATTTTGTTCAAAATTAAATGCTTGTGATGATTAACGTATTTATTTGGATAAGGATTAATATTGTGTTAATGAAAATACCTTCGCAAGTAATGCATTACTTTAAAATCAAATTTGATTTCCATAAAAAAGGTTATAATGACTTCACCTTAAAAGATAAATGTATGCTCTCGCGGACTTTATTTTAGAACTTTTTATCAGGAATAATTCCGTAGTACATTATTTTTGCGTATCTTTAACCGTTTACGCAGCGCACGCAACGGAAGCTCTCGAAATGGAATCCATTTTCCCGATTTTGAAACATTTCTCTTTACTGCTCCGCTCCTATTGGTGATAGCGTGATGTTATATAGCCTATAGCCTTCCTCGATAAATGGTCTATTCAACACAAAAAGAATTTTTCAATTCGAACCAGTAGTTCCTGAGATTAGCGCGTTCAAACAAACAAACAAACAAACTCTTCAGGTTTATAATATTAAGTATAGATTTGATAAATTCGTGTTCAATGAAAGTAGATAAAGTAGTGTATGAAACTGTACATAACTAGGTATTATGTACCAGTTTCATAAACTACTATTTTTTAATTTCATTTCGATGTACTATTTGTAAAGTACGTCTATATAAACTCGTTTTGAGTTTTGTATTTTGAATTTAAAGATATGAGAATAGATAAACATTTTTTTTAACCTTGAATGAATCTAGCATCAATAGCCAAATCTCCGCTGATTTTGACCATAGTCAAAATTCAATCTGGAAGAATATTTCTTTGACGATCTATAGATTTTTTGGCTAGTATCATATACCACGATATGAGCAACTAGTATGTTCTATAGGTGGAAGCTGGTGGCGCAGGTGGACAGGATCCAGAAGCAGATGTACTGGTGCGACTAGCACGAGGGGCTGCCGGCTTCGGGTTCAGAATCGTGGGCGGTACTGAGGACGGCAGTCGAGTAGCTGTTGGATATGTTGTGCCTGGTAAGTCTGGATACTGTGATCTTCCGTTTGCAAAATGAAGAAACAACATTCCGTTGGCAGCTAGAAGTTCCAGCATTTAAGGAAAATACAAAATATCTTAATTACTTCGGAAGTTCTAGAAACATTTATCTCATTTGGTTTCAAAGTTTCACCTGGTACTTTGTTATTTAATGATAGATCCGCGTTTAACCACTATTTCGCTTGAAAGTAAGCGATGATAAGCGGTGAAGCATGGTAACCTAGAAGTGACCTATTAACTCTTGGCTTAAAAGACCCCATTGTTGTAGTTATCAGGAATTACTGGCATTACAATAGTTTTTTTTTCTTTTCTTTAGGCCAATGCCTTGCGCTCCATTTAGAGAATGTGGTTTCTTTTCAGTCTCCTAACCACATTGGCATTGTCAAGTAATCCAGAAGCAAGTGGATTGGGGTGATTCATGAGTCGTTTCTTATGGTGTTTCTTGTATCGCTCTATTTCTGAGGCCACTGTTGGCATGTTCAAATATTCATGTATTTCATCGTTCCTGGTACAGTAATAACTAATTACTTTCGAAACCCCTGAAAAAACTCAATTGGTCAAGAACAAAAGATCTTGTAGACTCCATCTTCTAGTTTCAGTTTATTTATTTTCATTATTGTGTTCTAACCAGGTGGTCCCGCAGACGGTCTACTCCGACCAGGCGATCTACTGACCTCTGTCGATGGTATTCCTCTGGCTGGAGCGACGCATACGCGCGCAGTTTCATACGTCTGTCAAGCTGCTTCTAGAGGACATGTATGTATTTATAAGTTACTGTTATTGAGTAAAGTAATAGAGGCTTAAATGACACTGCTTGGTTTGAAACAAAACAGAAAAGTATTGTAAGGGCGGAAAACAAAGGAATAAGCGACAATACTGCGAAGAAATAGCATTTCCTAGATCCAAAAATTCAAAGATCTGAGTGACATTCACCAAACCGCTGGGAATTTGGAGTACCTTTCAATAGAGACGGCAAATGTAATGGAACATTATTATTTGATATATAAAATAAACTGTTACTTTAAAATAAAGTGGTTCTGTCTGTTTATCTATTTTATTAACCGACTTCAGAAAAGGAGGAGGTTATCAATTCGACGATATGTTTTTTTTTTTGTATGATTGTTACGCGATTACTCCACCAATTGTGGACCGATTTTCAAAATTGTTTTTTGTTCGAAAAAAGGTACTTCTGAGGTGGTCCCATAGTCACCAAGTCAGGATCTGATGATTGGATCCTGGAGAAATCGAGGGCAACCCTCAAATTTTATAGGCCCACACATCGTTTTTCGCAAATTTTATGAAGTAATTTAAGTACTTGCGTGTGGTAATGATCATATCATGTAGCTAAGCTGATGATGGAAGGTAGAACTCCTTAACAGTAAGGAGTAGGCATCGACTGATTTAGTTTGTGTTCGCATATCTCCGGAAGTACAAGTCAGATTTAAGTAATTCTTTTTTTGTTATACTAGGTATCGTTTAACTTAGAGAATACTGCAAGTTTCATCAAAATCGGTTCAGTAGTTTTTGAGATAGGGAATTTTATTAGCTTATTGTGTACTCATGAGCGATTTTATTACCGGTGCTACGGATTACAAAATTCTAGTGCACATGTAAGATAATGATGTATTTGACAAGAATTCGGGTTGAATAATTAAACTAAAAGAGTAAAATAAACGTTATTTTGTGGATTATTTTACCCTTTTTGTGGTTGTTTTTGGAGGCGGTTACATTTTTTTGAAAAAGTTTTTTTTTTAAATCCTTTTTCATTATTTTTATGTTGTTACAGGTAACATTAGGTGTAAGACACAATCGCGCCGACATCCAGCCTCTCGGTCTACCAACAATGACAGCGCCCCATCCACACCAACCTTTACTTACGTAAGTAACTCTTTTTTTATCATAATTTAATTTAAAAACTAAATTGTTTTACTTTTTATGACACATACATTTATTTACATGCTGTCTAACAGGAGATCAGAGATTATGACCTGGTTAAAATCACGTACAAGACGTAGATTGAGGTAAAAGGGTCCCTTAAATTACCCTTTACCTAAAAAATCCCGTAAATCGTAGGCTAGCACAACTCTGCGCCACTCACACATGCACATTTACACCCATACATATGCACAAACACACACTCAGGCAGACACCCACACACACACACACATACATACACTCAGACAGACAGACACACGTGAACACACACGCGTACACCCCACACGCACCTACAAATGCTCGCACATAAGTAGGACTAGATTTAAATTAAAAAAAAACATTCCAATTTTTTCCAGCAAATGGGACCTTACCTCATTTCATTTACCAACTGTTCCTGATCCGTTTTCATGCTATTCTCCATTACTTAATTTGTTCTAACTAAACTTATAATAATTTTATAAACAGTGCTGACCCGGCGATGCATCACAACATGCCACCAGTATCGTACAACATTCTACATCCAGCGCCGATGTATCCACCAGCGGCGCAAGTACCAATGTAAGTGCAGTCGCGGGACTCTTGGTCTGTCGGTTATAGATAACCATGAACCTTGAACGTAAAAGGTTATTGAAGGAACACTGGTCGATTGTAGTCAGTTCAAGTCTGACAGTCCCTTTCGCTAACTCGCGTCCTTTTCCTACTTCTCCTCTATTCTTTTCGACACGTCGAGCTTCATTGTCTCTGCGCTTTTCTGGTGGTTGCCACTGCATGATTCTGGCTTTCACGAGTTGCAGTGGTTTAGGAATAATGTGACGGGTTTGTGCCAATAAAAAAAAACCCTTCTGTTCCACCAAGGGCAGGAAGGCATTTGGTGATTTTACAATGCTAAAAAAAAGTATTCCTCAACCAAAAGCAAGAAAATGACGGTCTAGAAAGTTTACATTAGTCAGAAATTAAATTATATTTTGGGTAATGATTACGTAACACAGAAGTAAGATGTAGTGACAAATGGATGGAAATAAATAGGATTTTGTCCATAACATTGATGCGAAATGTGGGAGTATCTTATCATTACCGAATAGTTGTTCCTCGCGGTTCACCACCGCTGCTCGACTCCTATTGGTCTCAGCCTGATATTATTATATAGCCTATAGCCTTCCTCGATAAATGGACTACCAAACAGAAAAAGATTTTTTCTATTAGAACGAGTAGTTTTTTAGATGAGCGCGTTCAACCATACAAACTCTTCAGATTTATAATATTACTAGTGGCCCGTCCCAGCTTCGCACGGGTATATTAAGAACTGCTCGTCCGATTTTGTGCAAACTTCACAAGCATCTACTAAATAGTTCGAACAAAGCCTAAACATTTGGTTTGGATAGGTCAGCCCGTTCTTGAGTTATAACATTACAACGAAAAGTGGCATTGATTTTTATATATTAGAAGATAGTATCGTCATGGTTTAAATGTGTGATTTTGACGAGAAAATTAACCCAGAGACACCTTACGTTAACAAAACTAATATTTTTGTGTTTATTTTTAAAGGTACGGTGTCCAATACGACACTAATACTGGCGGATGGGCCTCCGTGCCATATGACGTCACAGTAACCAGGAATGAAGGCGAAGGATTCGGCTTCGTCGTCATTTCTTCAGCTAACAAGGCTACTAGTACTATTGGTAAGTTACATATGTTTTAATCATTTTTTGTTCCGAGTAGTTTGCTTCAATTAAACATAATGTAAGTTGATATTACTCCGAGAAAATACCTCAGTAATTTTTATTTAAGTTGCAACACGTGTAGTCGTAGAAAGGGGAAGTCGGGTCTGCTGTGTGACCCCAGAATAGTCTGTTGCCCGCCCTAGAATTTTCTCATAATTTTTTTTACTAAATGCAATTTTTAAATCGGGAGGCCTGGTCCCTCCTGGAAAATATCTCTAGATAAGCTTATGATGACACGAATGTTGTTTCTAAATGTGCTCTACCTAGTCAAAGTTTAGCATGTGAATGGTTAAAATAAGGAGTAGCATGTAAGTACGCTACCACTGATCTTGTAACCATGTGTGTATGTCGCTTGTGGCACGATTGTTGCGTCAACGTCGCCTTGAGTCCATGTTTGTTGGGTTATAGCTGTCATGATCTCATTAAATCCAACTTATAGTCACATCAGCTATTCTTAACATTTTCTGTTTAATCAGGCACTTAATGACTACGCATTGAACTTGTTTCGTCTCTGAAGTATTTTACTCTGTTCGCCGGATTGTCTCAAGGTTCTCGGAACTCTCTAAACAGGCTATTGTGACCCTGGAATGCAAACGGTAATTGAAGGAATATGTTGGAGTTAAGTCAGTACGAGTCTGGACCCACCGTTTCGTTCGAACCAGGGTGAGAGGACTCATTCTACTTAATATTTTACCTCTTTCTCCTCAGGCCAGTTAATCCCCAACTCCCCAGCCGCCCGCTGCGGCCTGCTGCACGTGGGCGACACCATCGTGGCCATCAACCACGTGTCCATCCGCAACCTGCCGCACCCGGAGGTGGTGGCACTCATCAAGCACTCCGGCACCAGCGTCACGCTCACCGTGCTGTACCGACCATGACAGAGGAGACTCAGTCTGCCGCAGACTGAGGCCAGCTGCTGCCGGTATTGAGGAGAGCTACAACTTAACAGTAGAAGTAATGTAACATAGAATCAACCACGTGTCCATCCGCAACCTGCCGCACCCGGAGGTGGTGGCACTCATCAAGCACTCCGGCACCAGCGTCACGCTCACCGTGCTGTACCGACCATGACAGAGGAGACTCAGTCTGCCGCAGACTGAGGCCAGCTGCTGCCGGTATTGAGGAGAGCTACAACTTAACAGTAGAAGTAATGTAACATAGAATCAACCACGTGTCCATCCGCAACCTGCCGCACCCGGAGGTGGTGGCACTCATCAAGCACTCCGGCACCAGCGTCACGCTCACCGTGCTGTACCGACCATGACAGAGGAGACTCAGTCTGCCGCAGACTGAGGCCAGCTGCTGCCGGTATTGAGGAGAGCTACAACTTAACAGTAGAAGTAATGTAACATAGAATCAACCACGTGTCCATCCGCAACCTGCCGCACCCGGAGGTGGTGGCACTCATCAAGCACTCCGGCACCAGCGTCACGCTCACCGTGCTGTACCGACCATGACAGAGGAGACTCAGTCTGCCGCAGACTGAGGCCAGCTGCTGCCGGTATTGAGGAGAGCTACAACTTAACAGTAGAAGTAATGTAACATAGAATCAACCACGTGTCCATCCGCAACCTGCCGCACCCGGCCAGCGGAGGTAAAGTCCAGTCGCAGAGCAGGAGGAATGTCGTACATTGACCTATTATTACCTGTCTCTGTCGTACGTTTACCTACACGCGGTCTCCATTCGAGAACCTTCCTAGTTTATCTTTCGTCGCTTCTGCGGCAGACATGACCAATGAAAGCGCGTCAAAAAAAATCCCCATCAATAGGTAAAAAAATAATGGGAACGACGAAAATACACCCGGTCTTGCCACTCATATCTGGCTTTCTAGTAAAAAATCATCTTAAAAGCTTTCAGACCTCATACCAAATATTCCATTGCAGTCCTACGGGTTCGAATCTTGCAGCCCATTGTTCCATAGGCTGCAAAATTCTTACGATTCTCCACACACACGTTCATGCATTTAAGTTTCTAGTCGTCCGCGACCTCTGAAGGCGACATAACGGGTTAAAATCAAGCTGCCTAGCCTGTTGTGGTTGACTTCCAGTCAAACCGAACCTTCTAAATAACTTCGTCAACATGGACTTTTCTTCATTTCTGTCTGACTCTATTATTGAAACTGATCCATTATGCATACGAGTATATGTAGTTAGTAATCTTAATCATTCATTGTAATCTCCATTTTCCTTTGTAATCTCATTTTATTCGAAAACAATGTTTTTTTTTTTACCCAAATCTAACTTAATATTGTGTCAGTTTCCCGCGATAAGAAATTTTATCGTATTGGAAGCTAATTGTAATTATTTAAAACCATATTCTTGTTGGTGATTAATAGTTCTAAATTATATTTAATAGTACATTAGTGTTGCCTATCTTCCTAAACAGGGAAGATTATAGAGAAACATAAAATAGATGTTGATATTATTATATAATCTTGAAATAATATGCAATGGAATTAATACTTCTGTTTCGTCTTCTTTGGGCGACCATTTAAAGTCCGTTCACGACGTTCCCGCCATGAGCGGTGACTTAATGCGGGGTGTATAAGTAGTGGTAAGATCAAATGTATTGAAATGTTTGAAACACGCCACTGGGCGTAGCCAATGCTGATTCGCGCTTAGACCACGGTCGTGAACTAAACGACAAAAGTCGCTTAATCTTAGTGAAAATGGTAATCATTGTTACTTAATAAGTGGTAATCAATCAAGAAAAGTATAGCTTTAATAATGAATATCTAAAGTAGTTTTTAAGAGTTATAATTAAACTTTTCAATGTTAAATGTATTGTTTGATATCGGCAGCTATTGTTAGGACCCTGCTCAATACTGTTTCTATTAAAAATCATGTTGTTGAAAAATAAATGAGTTAGACTCATTATCATAAAATAAATATAGACATTATTGGCAGCTAGAATAGTTAAAAAACATTACAGCTATGTCTACAATGGTTAATAACTTCGATCACTGTCACTTGAAAATTACGTTTAGCAAAAAAAAAACATTTTGCAGATAAATTTTCAATACGTTTATCGTTAGTATCATGTTAATGTTAATAGACCGAATTGTGTAATGGAATAGACCTGTGCAGATTTTTTACCTGCGTAGGCGACCGGCACAAAATCGAAAATCAATCCTGTCTAATGTCACCGTACGGTGTACCTGAAAGTATTGAATACACGCTGCCGTCCTGTCAAATTCAAATCATTTATTTCAATTAGGCCATAAAAGATGCACTTTTGAACGTCGATTATTAAAATTAAAGGAAACGGAATGGTATGGGATTGATTCTACACCATGTACCTGTACTGTACTCAAATAACCTCTCCGGTAGACCGTAACGTGTATGGCTCATATTAGCGCCATCTCGCGGCCAAGTTTTTAACAAGAAAAGTTCCATCCACGGCAGATGAAAAAATACTTTTTAATACAGTTGCTCAAAAAGTGGCATATTGCAGGGACGTATAGCGTTCGGAAAGTGGGCTATGCTATTACACACTAGTGCGTTCTCTTTCCCAACTGTCAAAATAAGTCTAGTAAAAAGAAAAACCAACCATGAAGTTTTTACTAAAGAGTTTTTGTGATTCATACAAAATCGTATATTTCTAAAAAGAAGCTACTAATTTATTTCAATGTCAGATTTAATGATTTAATTGAATGAGTTACGTTAGATTTCATTTCATTTATTTCATCTCGTTTTCATTTCATATCAATAAAAAAATCTACTGAAGACTAAGCTGTATGGGCGTTCCCTTTGCCTACCAAAATGGGTGAAGAAAAAAAACTTTGCTTATATTCTACGGTTGGCGTCATTTTCCAGAAATTTCTCTTTGGGAGTTTACTATGTTTTTATTATTTATTTAATTGCTTCATTTTTTCGCAACTGTATTAAAAATAGTCGTTCAGTACACGTGCGGAACCGTCATTGCAACTTGTTCCGACTGTCTACCCTAGCCTTCGGCTGCGCCTTGGCTCGGGTAGACATTTGTCGGAACTCTTTGCAATGACAGCCTTTCCGCACTTGTAATGAAATATACTATTTATGAACGTTGATATAAGGTTTACAGTATCCTCGCACTCGTGAAAACTTTGCCATCATAATTTTGATGATCCCCTTCCACATTTTGCTCAGTATTCCTGTAGTATTCTTTTATTATCTTTTATATAAGATAATACATAAATATATTATAAGCCTTTTTGTAACCCCCTCGGTAAAAAACAAGCTCATAATGATATCTTCCTAATAAATCTGTTGTGAATCTCTTTATATTATGTAAATATTAGAATTAGTTATATACCCAGGCATATAAGAGTAAATAAAATGTTTAGAAAGTAAGACTTGAAAAATTTCTTCAGTTTTAGTAAATATTGTTTTTAATATGAAATACATAACATCATAATGAAATCAAAGATTGATTTTATCAACACCGTTTTCACCAACGCTGAGCTATACTTAAACAAATGCATAAATAAAATAAAATTCAGTCATATAAGTGTTGTCTTAGAGTTAGTGAAAACGAACATTTGATTTGAAGACGCAAGCAAGAGACAGCTAAAATACATGTTTTGTATTTTCTAATTATTAAGATATCAAATACCTTCCATAAACGTTGTAATTTTATCTACGAATAAATTGACTGTTTAATAAATAAATTACCTTTTAAGGCTGCTACACCTTATGCCAGCGGCATAAGCATATTCTTTGCCGCGCCAATATACTCGCCGTCGGTCATGATGCGGCATAGCCTGCTTTTTTGCCGTGCGGATATACTGCCCTGAGCATAACGTGAATGCCGCCGGCGTAATGTGAAAAACCTTTTGTTAAACACTACATTATTTACGTAGTTAATAATCATGGTGACTGATTAACAAATTATTTTTTACTTTAAGCCACGTTTAGAAATGTAATTCGACTGTAGAAATCAGAAATGTGTAAGGAACTTTATGTTCGAATTTGATCATTTTGCATTGAAACGAAGGTTGAAAATTCAACAGCATGCCTATGCCTATAGCATTTGGATTGTGCTGTTTGAATTTAATCTTTCTGTGTTGAGCCGAAGATTGTAAATCCAGTGCATGTCCCTTATAGCATTTCAGTATTTCACAGTCGATATTTAGAAAAGTTATTTTAAATTTGGACCACCGAGATTGGAAAAATACTTGTTGTAGATGTAAGTTTTGTTTTTTAAGGTATCTTTTACCCTATTTTGTTAGTAAGTCGTGCATAGTATATATGTAGCTACTTAATTTTGCCAATATTAATTAAATTGTAATAATAGTTTGGATTAATTGTTGTAAAGATATTTAAATAGTTTCATGATTGTGTATGTTTTTAAATAAATTGTTGTGTACCCGTTTTAACGTCCAATGTGTCTTGTGAGGAAAAAAAAAGTAAATAAATTAAATATTTAGTCAGATATACAAGACATTTTCTCAAAATACTTTTGTATAAAATGTCCATTTACAGAGCTATGACATTTGAACAGTGGGTGTAAAAAGGCCAATTTAGCAGAATCATAATATAAATTGCAATACAATTTGTAAAATGGAATATTCTACTCTATTGCACAAACAACAGAATTGCATAAGATTTTTTTATTTATTTATTAATGCTTGTGTTTGACAACCATCAAACCGCATAAGTGTTATGTGGTTGACGGTGAGTCACGCTTGCCTGCTTGTTATGATTCCGCTAACGTGAACTTTTTAGACCCCTTTTTATCAGTCAAAATATTTATGAATTTTCTTCGAAATAACTGATAAAAAATATGAATTTCCCAAAAAACAAAGCCTTTTGATATTATATCACAAAATTAAAAATCTATATCTACATAAACCCGTATTATAGTCTAATTAGTTATAAGTATTCGCAATAATCAATGTGCCTTTAATGTAAACATTGTCTTGCCTTACCCAAGATTGTAAAAAAGAAATAAAAAAAAATAACCTATTTGTATAAAACTATATCCAAAGAGGGCTCCATTCCGTTCATAAGATCTGTAGATCCGAATGTATAACGATATTATAAGAGAGATTTACTCAATAAATATTTTTATTTAATTTGTTTTTGATTTATTTCAAGACTACCCTCAATTTCAAAACTTAACGTCAAGCAAGGAATTATGTAAGAGTGTCAGCACCCCTTTAGAGGGCCAAAGCCTGCCGGGGTCGCGGGACTAACGAATTATCGTGACCCTGGAACGTAAAGGGCTATTGAAGGACACCGTGAATTTTAGTACAAGTCTGACAGTCCCTCCCGCTCTGCCCTGGGTCCGGACTTGTTAGATGATGATTTTACCACGATAAAAAAAGCAAGGAATTATGTTTCATTTAATTAAAGTTCTAACTACCCACGGCCCCAGGTAATGCGATCATGGTTAGTTTCCTTCGCGAGACTCGAGGGTACCAGTGTTAACTCGTGGCATTCTGCATTTTCATCATTCGTGGTCTTCGCAGTAGAAGTAGCAACTGTTCAGCCTTTATTTTCATGTTTTTTTTTATTTGCTTTAAATTACCTGTAGACAGGTCATAAAATAAATGCTTTGATTTTGAGTTTAACCAGACAGTACTGAGTGTTCTTCCCTGATCTAACGAAACTTGACAGATTGATGTCATGGCTTTTGTAGAGTGTGGGTGGGAAGTCAGGAAAGAGTTGCCAGAAAAAACTGGATAACCATAACAATCGCAACTCTCGTGATATAAAGCCGAAGGTAAAAGCATGAATGGTTTATAAATAAAACAAAAAGAAAAGTACTCTTAACAAATATATTTTCTTAGCCTAATTAATTTGCTGTTTTTGAAAACAGCCATTGATGAGAAAGAGCAGATCACATAATTTTGATGTTTTACATTAATAGTCTCCAAAAACAATATTTTGTTCTTAACGATTACTTAGTGCCTAGAATTCTAAGAGAACGACCATCATTAACGTGAAATCAGCTAAGTCAATAACCTAATAGCTTGATATGTCCATGCAATGTAAAGCAAGAAAGG
The DNA here is from genome assembly GCA_950005045.1 of Agrotis exclamationis. Lineage (NCBI taxonomy): Eukaryota > Metazoa > Arthropoda > Insecta > Lepidoptera > Noctuidae > Agrotis > Agrotis exclamationis. The sequence continues at coordinate 12,194,432 of OX465443.1, forward strand.
CGTGGTCATAGTTTCAGTTCGGACACCGCACTAGACTAAAGACGAAAATATTATTACTCGTGAACGATTTTAGCAGATTCCGCGTCAATAGTGTGGCCTAAAAATCTAGCTCGAGTTATCTTTTTACTTGCTGACTCTAATTTACTTAACTCTTGGAGCATTCACAACACCCGCTATACGCGCTGCACCAGGTACTGCAACTCCCAAGATCCAGTTGGTATACCTGTCAATCCTGACGAAGACATCAGGGTAGTCATCAGTAAGGCAGCCGTTGAAGAAGGAGGAGCTTCCTACTATGGCTTGGTCGATGACCATGGGGGCGCCGGAGTCTCCCAAGCACATGCCTTTGCCAGCGGCGGCTGCGCATAGCACCTCTGCAATAAAAAAGATGGTAAAAATCTCATAAGTATTTCAAAAACGTAGTGCTGGTAAAATTGATGACGGGGCCTACCGACACTTTGGCAGTTTTACTGTATTAATACGGTGTTCAAGAGATTGTACCTTTAGCTACTAGCTTGTACCCACGACTTCCCTTGCGTTAATTTAAAATTAGATTATGATTTTGGACCATTTTTTCTTCCGCGCCGACTACCCATAGTTGGGTAAATTTTAAATTAAAATGTAAGTAGGAAACCATAAGCATATCCAGCGCAGCAAGCAATTTAAAATTCTGATATTAGGCGGTAAGCTCACTGCATAAAATTTTGTATTCAATATACCGCACATTGTAAGAAAAATTCTGACGGATCATCCACTTCTGGTGTTCGCCGCATACATTTTATATTGAAAAGTTGCAGGATCAAAATTTCTGATAGTATGCGGGATGCATCCGGAGAGCATCAGAATTTTTCTGACAGAAATTTCTTACAGTATCCGGTGCGCTAATAGCGGCCATACACCATACTGCCTATCGTACAATCGGCATGACGATCGATTTGATCAAATTGGCAGTTCGTCCATATACACCATACACCATACTGCCTATCGTACAATCGGCATGACGATCGATTTGATCAAACTTCAAATCAGCAGCAGTGATGCCAACTTAGCAACTTTATAGCTAGATCTAGCTATTATTCGGTGACAGACAGCTACAATTTTATAAAACTTGTGGCTTAACTTTTTAGCTACTTTTTTACCGACTTGTTTTATCCCACTAGTGGGAATCAGTTGGTAATACAAGTGAAAGTGAGTTCAATCGATTTTCGACTTTATTGACATTTATGCAAACACCGGATTTTAATGAAGGAGCAATGTTAGCTAACGAGAATGTGAGAAAAAACAAACTAAATTTTGAATGTCAATAAGGTCGAAAATCGCTTGAACCTGTTTTTTAACTTGCTTAACGATAGCAAGTTAAAAAAAGGTTCAGGCGATTTTCGACCCTCCATTCCATTCCACTCCACTCCACTCCACTCCACTCCATCGCAGTCTGTAAAAAGTGTCGTTACAATTTTTTCCGCCTAGCCCCCTTTCGCAACGCGCCATAAGGAACTTCGTTCCAAAAAAATATACGTTTCGAATTGAGAACCTCCTCCTTTTTTTACGTCGGTTAAAAAGTAGCTACCGAATATTAGCTAGATCTAGCTATAAAGTTGCTAAGTTGGTATCACTGCTGCCGATTTGAAGTTTGATCATTCCGATTTGATCAAATCGATTTGATCAAATTGGCATGATGGCCGCTATAATAGCGGCCATACACCATACTGCCTATCGTACAATCGGCATGACGCTGCCAATTTGATCAGTTAGATTTGACCGTGTGTGGGCGTGGAATCCATCAAATTGGCATAACAATAGGCTTGATCATGCCGATTTGATCAATTCGATTTGATCATGCCAATTTGATCAAATCGATTTGATCAAATCGGAATGATCAAACTTCAAATCGGCAGCAGTGATAGCAACTTTATAGCTAGATCTAGCTAATATTCGGTAGCTACTTTTTAACCGACGTAAAAAAAGGAGGAGGTTCTCAATTCGAAACGTATATTTTTTTGGAACGAAGTTCCTTATGGCGCGTTGCGAAAGGGGGCTAGGCGGAAAAAATTGTAACGACACTTTTTACAGACTGCGATGGAGTGGAGTGGAGTGGAGTGGAATGGAGGGTCGAAAATCGCCTGAACCTTTTTTTAACTTGCTATCGTTAAGCAAGTTAAAAAACAGGTTCAAGCGATTTTCGACCTTATTGACATTCAAAATTTAGTTTGTTTTTTCTCACATTCTCGTTAGCTAACATTGCTCCTTCATTAAAATCCGGTGTTTGCATAAATGTCAATAAAGTCGAAAATCGATTGAACTCACTTTCACTTGTATTACCAACTGATTCCCACTAGTGGGATAAAACAAGTCGGTAAAAAAGTAGCTAAAAAGTTAAGCCACAAGTTTTATAAAATTGTAGCTGTCTGTCACCGAATAATAGCTAGATCTAGCTATTAAGTTGCTAAGTTGGCATCACTGCTGCCGAATTGAAGTTTGATCAAATCGATCGTCATGCCGATTGTACGATAGGCAGTATGGTGTATGGTGTATATGGACGAACTGCCAATTTGATCAAATCGATCGTCATGCCGATTGTACGATAGGCAGTATGGTGTATGGCCGCTATAAGATGCTTGTATTGATTGATTACGACCACACGCCAAAAGATCTATGTACAAGTTAGTCTATAAATAGTGTTACTTACTGTCAGATATTGACACAAGATTTTCAGCATTTGCATAAGCTTGCTCGCAGTCTGCTACGCTGAGCTTGTTCAAGAATACGGTCTTCAGTGTTTCAAGTTGAGGTCCACCTTCCTGTTAGGCAAATATAAAAAAAACATAGCGTTAGCTCATAAAAGTATTTTCTTAAATCATTAATTAAGGCAAGAAACGGATAGACCCGGAATTCGAACAATCAATTGCTGAAAATCCACATAGCGTATTCTTCTGTGATTGATTGAGTCGCGATTTTGATGAAAAACGCCTCATGCAAGGAATAGAATTAACAAAATCTATTCACATAATTTTAAGAGGTTCTTCGATGCCTTCGAACGATTTATTTTTACGACTTCGTCTGCTTTGACTCATTTGTCCAACGAGGCATCAAGATCATAACTACTATAAAAGGTCTATGTGCCAAAATTTCATCCACATCTATACCTACCCAAGTTTTTACGTGAAAGTTTATGTGGCTTATCAAACATCCATCAAACTTGTACATTTATAAATTACTGTAAGAAAAAATACATAAAGAAGAAACTCACATACTCGAATCCCCAGCTGACGATTTTGACAGACTGACCATCAGCAATGAACCAATTCTGAGGAGGCAGGTACAAGACATTGATGGAATCGGTGATGCCGAAGGCAGCGTCTACGAAGGTGACAGCAAGGTCGTTGGACCGAGGAGTTTCGGTGTAGTCAGGGTGCTTAACAAATCTTGCGACATTGCGAACCACACCACCTGCGAGACTGTTGGTAGAGCCAGCTCGCAATTGCATGTTCTCGAGGACGGCACCACTGTTGAAAAGCTTATTGTTACTAAATTTTTGGGTTGCCAACTCAGTGTTACATACGACCATGCATGAGTGCCGAAATAGGGGTATGCCAACGGTGCCCATGCGCCCAGGAGGTACCTACGCAATGGCCAGACCAGGACCACAATTGGCCAGTCCAGGGAATAGTTAAAGAACTCGCACTGGGCACATAAACCGCTAGTTACAGCACTGTCTGCATGATCTAATAGGTATTCACACGTGCTAACTCGTGGCTAAATAATTACAGACGCACGGACGATCTTCCAGGTTAAGCCGCGCTTGTCGAGGTTGGCCTGTGGATGGGCGACCATCTATCATAGCAAGTATTCCTCCGTAGAAAGCTCTGTTTTTTTCAATGTTCTTTATAATAATTGTTATAGATTGTGTTTGTAGATTAATATAATAAGAACGCGCCTTGAACGCACCCTCAATTTTGCCATCACATGTTGACAGCTAAGAAATAGGAATTATTATCTGTGGTAACACTGTTCAGATCCCATTAATAAAAAGTTAAAAACTAAGAGTTGTTTTATTAAGAACTTGCGAAAATTCTCCATCAAAGACTCAATCTATAGGCATCAGGAGAATCCCTAAGAATTACCACAAAGTGGCGACCGTGACAGGACGAAAAACAACTGATAAAGATGGATCTCGAAAAATTGAAGCGTGAACGCGAACAAATACGGCGTGTCTTTAATCGCCACGAGGCAGCCGCAGCATCACAGGTAGACCTTGAATTCCTAACAGAAAAAATGGATAAGCTAGCATTATTAGACAAATCAATACAGGATGAGTTGCTAAGCTCCCAAACATTCGATCAGAAAGGTTATGAAAAGGAATGTGACGAATGCGACATATTGCGACACAAATGGCTAAAAACAAAGACACGGCTACGGGATATGAATAGGTCGGATGATTTTATGAAACAGGAGACTGGAATTAAAAGACATAATCTCAACCTACCTAAATTAGAAATTCGCAAATTCGATGACAACCCCAAGTCGTGGCTGGCATTTTGGGGTCAGTTCAAGAAAATACATGAAGAGAAAAACATGGATGCGGAAACTAAGTTTCAGTACCTAACACAAGCAATGACCCAGGATAGCAAAGCAAGAATCTTGGTAGAAAGTTATCCACCCACAGAAGAAAATTATCCAAAGGTTATACAGACGCTCAAAGAACGATTTGCCAAGGATGAAACACTCATTGAAATATATGTACGGGAGCTGCTGAAGTTGGTGAACTGCAAAGATCAACTGTTACTGGACGTGCTATATGATAAGATTGTTACAAATTTGCAAATATTAGATTCATTAGGCATTGTTAAAGAAAAATATGAGTGTATTTTGCTTCCAATGATAGAATCGGCATTACCAGAGAGCACATTACTATTGTGGAGTAAAGTTCCGTATAAAGGGGAAAAATCAAGACTCAATAACCTTTTGAATTTTTTGCAGACAGAAGTTGAGGCTGAAAGGAGAGTGCAAATAGCAAAAACTGAATTTTTAGGTAGTTCTAAAGCGGCAGTTCCAACCGCAGCATGCTTGGTGGCGGAGACAAAACAGGTAAAGGAGAAGTCCATTGTTAGTCAACCTGGAAAAGAAGGTAAGGACCTGTGTTATTTCTGTGAAAAGCCTCATAATACATTAGAATGTGGTAAAGCTAATACTTTTACTCTAGAAGAAAAGAAAGATGCAATTAAGAAAAAAGGGGGGTGTTATGTATGCTTAAAAAGAGGACACCTCGCCAAACATTGCAAAGTTTTTGTGAAATGTATGTGTTGTAGTAGACGACATTTAATGATCTTGTGCCCTACACTTCATGAGCAACCTAAGACAGAGACAGTTCAACCCAAGACAGAGACAGTCAACAACTTTTCCAGTAATAATACAACAACCTTGTTACAAACTTTGATTGTTAAAGTTACAGATGGTAATCACAAAAAGAAAGTAAGAGCGCTACTTGACTCTGGCTCGCAGCGCACATATGTGAGGACTGCACTAGCTCAAGAACTGGGATTAAAGGTAACGGGAAGTGAGAGCCTTAACCACTCACTATTCGGTGGCATCAAGAAGGCTACACAAACTCATAGAGTATTTGAATTTCAAGTAAGTAACCTTGATGACACATATATTACCACAATGAAAGGACTTGAACAAAATATACTTTGCGGCAATTTGCCTAAGGTTCAAGATTCAAACCTAATAAAGAATCTACAAAAACACCAGATCCATTTAACAGATGCCGAAAATAGAGAGGCCTCTATAAAGGACATAGACTTACTCATAGGTTCAGACTACCTAGGCTCCATCTTAGACAACAGTCTTGTGCATGTTACAGAAAAACTTGTAGCTGTTAAAACAAAGCTTGGGTGGACACTACAAGGGCCTATTGATTCGTCTCATGGAGTATGTAATAATGTGGTCCACACAAATTTTGTGACGGCTATACCGGAAATGGATAATTCATTAGAGTTTTTGTGGAATATAGAAACTTTAGGCATCAAAGACCCTTGTAATAGGGAAGTAAATGATACGGTTTTGGAAATTTCAGTAAATGATAGCGGACGATATGAAGTGCCATTGCTGTGGAAGAATGGATACCCAGAAATTGAATCTAACTACGAAGCAGCAAGAAGACGTTTGGACTGTACGACAAAGAAATTATCTACTACAGGACAGCTTGAAAACTACCACCAAATATTTAAAGAATGGGAAAGCGAAGGCATCATAGAAAGAGTAAAAGAAGATAATTGTTATGATGGACATTACTTACCTCATCATGCGGTAATTAAGCTAGAAAGTACAACCACAAAAATAAGACCGGTCTTCGATGCTTCTTCCAAAGACAAGAATGGATTGTCACTGAACATGTGTATTCAGAAAGGCATAAACCTTATAGAAGTTATCCCGAAACTTATACAGATGTTCAGAGCTGGCACCTATGGAGTCATAGCTGACATAAGAAAGGCATTCCTACAGATTTCAGTGGCACCAGAGGATCGTAAGTACTTAAAATTATTATGGTGGAATGACCCCAAGGCAAAAGATGAAGTACTTACTTATCAACATGCCCGAGTAACATTCGGTGTTGCATGCAGTCCCTTCCTTCTGGCAAAAACAATTAAACACCATCTGGAACAGCATACTCACAAATACCCAGAAACAGCTGCAAGACTAAAAACATGCTTCTACGTGGATAACTGTGTAACCAGCTTCGACACAAAACCAGAGGTCAAGAAATTTATTAAAGAAGCTACAGAACTTATGAATAAAGGCAAGTTTGACTTAAGAGGATGGATGATGAATTCAATGCAAGAAGAGGAACGTCTCTCAGTATTAGGAGTACAGTGGGACAGAAAAAGAGATAACTTGTGTTGCAATTTAAACATGAAAACTGTACCTGAAAGGATTACAAAGAGAGATCTACTATCAATTGCACAGCAGATATTCGATCCCATAGGTTTCTTGTGCCCAGTTACACTAATCCCAAAGCTCATCATACAGAAAGCATGGTTATTAAAAACAGGATGGGATGAAACAATTCCTGAGCAGCTAGAGAAAGAATATAAGGAGTGGATACGCACCATTGATTGTCTTCAAGACTGCACAATACCAAGGCGCCTTACAGAATTTCCACTAGGCGACTGCAAAACAACAGTGCATGTATTCTGTGATGCTAGCAAAGATGCATATTCAGGATGTGTATTTCTACGAACAGAACATGGAGAACAGGTAACTGTACGACTTATAATAGCTAAAAGTAGAGTTGCGCCCATCAAAAAAGAGATGACGCTACCCAGACTAGAGCTAATGGGGGCACTCATAGCTGCTAGATTATACAAAGAAGTCGTAACATCAGGTCTGCTTGCGGCAAGCAAGAACTACAAAGTATATTGCTGGACGGACTCGGCGGTAGTGCTGGCGTGGATACAGAGACAAGATACTTGGAAAACATTTGTAACAAACAGGGTTAAAGAAATCTGCGCTATCACAGACAGAAATAACTGGAACCACCTACCTGGTATTAATAATCCTGCAGACTTACCTTCACGCGGCTGCAACCCTAAGACTCTACTGGATACACAATGGTGGACAGGTCCTCAATGGTTGTACCTAAAAGAAAAAAACTGGCCAAAGTCTATCATCAGTAATAATAATAGAAAATATGAAGAAATCATTAGTGGTGAACAGAATAAGAGCATAGCAGTCAATGTGGAGATAACTACGGACAACTTCAGCAGCAGCTTATTGTATTTCAGTCAATATAGCAAGATAATAAGGCTTGTTGCTAGAATACTAAGACTGTGTCCTAAAACTAGGAAAATATTTAATATAAACCCTGATTATATAGGTTTTGAAGAATACAAGCATGCTGAAGAAACATTATTTAAACTAATACAAAAAGAAAGCTATACAGACAAGAATAATATAGATAAGAAGCTTATAACCACAGAAGAAGAGGGAATGATAAAAGTGAAAACTAGACTAGAATACAGTGGAGAAGAAAAAGATTTCACACACCCAATTCTACTACCAGGGAATAACGAGATAGTACAGAGAATGGTTCAAGAAACACATAGAAAGATGAATCACGCTGGGACACAGACCTTGATGGCTGCATTAAGGAATTCATTTTGGATTACTGGTGTTAGAAAGCTAGTAAAGAATACAGTGTCAAGATGTATTACCTGTAAGAAAGACAAGGCTAAACACTATGTAGTTCCCGAACCACCTCTACCAGCAGACCGTATCAAAACAACAGCAGTTTTTGAAGTGACCGGTATAGATTTGGCAGGGCCATTATTCCTAAAAAATAATCAAAAATGTTGGATCGTTCTTTTTACCTGTGCTGTTTATAGAGCAGTACATCTGGAACTTGTAGAATCATTGTCCACAAATGCCTTTCTCATGGCTCTAAGGCGTTTTATAGCAAGGCGTGGCCGACCGAGAACTATTTATACAGATAATGGAACAAATTTTGTTGGTGCTGTTAACCTGCTTCAAGAAGTAAACTGGCAGGAAGTTGAAGAAGCCACGAACACTTATAAGATCCTATGGAAGTTCTCCGCGCCAGCAGCTCCGTGGTGGGGAGGATGGTGGGAGCGATTGATTCGAGTAGTAAAAGAAATGTTGCGCAGAATTCTAGGCAAAGCATCAGTGGATTGGATAGAACTTTCGACTATTTTATGTGACTGCGAAATAGTGATTAACAGCAGACCCCTTACATATGTGGAAATGGGAGATGTTAAACCATTGACACCATTATTGTTTTTACAGAACTTACCTACTGGAGAGACACCTGATCTTGACCAGGTTGATGAGAAAAACATACAGGTTCGTTATCGTTACCTACAACAACTAAGACTACAATTTAGAACAAGATTCAAAAATGAGTACTTATCTCTACTTATAAGCAAGGGAAAGCAACATAGAAAAGAACCAAAAATAGGGGAATTAGTTATAATGGAGACAGAAGGGAAGAGACTATACTGGCCTCTAGGTATCATCCAGGAGACTTACACAGGTAAGGATGGTTTCACAAGAGTAGCAAGAGTTCACACCGCCACAGGAGTAAAGGTAAGACCCTACCAAAGATTATACCCTCTGGAACTTTCTATCTCAGAAGACTGGCTAGACAGCATCCCTTCATCCAGCACTGCTCACCCTCACCATTCAACGGAGCAGCCAGGTAATTCTCAGAGCTCAATTACACCTGTGCCTCTAGGTGCGAAAACTAGGTTAGGACGTGCAATAAAACTACCACTTAGATTTATGGAATAACTTTATTACTTATTTTTCACAGGGCTTTATTCTGAATGGTATGATGCTCTCTGTTGTGCTGTGTACTGATTATTAAATGTAAAGTTTGTCGATTGTTACAGTTTATTTTGATATATAGACAGTCAATAATGTTATTTTAGTAACACTAAACTCAGTACCTATTTAAAGTTATGTTGGTGATGTTAGATGTAATTATAGAACTAAACGTAGAGTAAGAATGTAACTAAACTTGGAGTGAACTGTAAACGAAGTATGTACTTTCAACCTTTTAAGTTTTATTCTGTCCCGGGAGTGTGTTATAGATTGTGTTTGTAGATTAATATAATAAGAACGCGCCTTGAACGCACCCTCAATTTTGCCATCACATGTTGACAGCTAAGAAATAGGAATTATTATCTGTGGTAACACTGTTCAGATCCCATTAATAAAAAGTTAAAAACTAAGAGTTGTTTTATTAAGAACTTGCGAAAATTCTCCATCAAAGACTCAATCTATAGGCATCAGGAGAATCCCTAAGAATTACCACAATAATAATAATAATATTCCACAATTATCACACAACGCCATCTAGTCCCAAGCTAAGCAGAGCTTGTGTTATGGGTACTAGACAACTGATAAACATACTTATATATTTCTAAATACATACCTACATAGTATAGATAAATTACACCCAGACAGTACAGAACAAATGATCGTGCTCATCACACAAACATTTGTCCTGGGTGGGAATCGAACCCACGACCTCCGGCATAGCAGTCAGGGTCACTAACCACTAGATCAACAGGCCAGTCGAAGAAGTCTCTTTGGTGCGTTGCCGATACAACTTTAAAATCCAGTGCTTCGAAAAAATCGCTTGACCAAGATATTGAATTAACAGCAGCGTCGCAATTGTATGTTGATGTGTTCAAAATGAAATTACGTAAGTTTACAATCTCACAAAGGAACTTACGTAAAGCAGAAACCCGAAGTAATCACATGGAAAGAGGAAACCAGGGCTCCGACACAGCGTTGCACAATGATTCCGGGGCCAGGGTAGCGGTAGGTGATAGCCACCGCGTATGGGAACTCCTGAATGGTTACAGGATCTCCACCTACAATACGGTTCTCTGGAGCTGCCGCGGCTGTGAAGGTAAGAAGGTAACAAAAAGGGCTCGAAAATATGAAATGCCGTACTTATAAAGTAGATACGGCATTTCATATTTTCAAGCCCTTTTTTTCGAAATTACGTTTGGTCTATAAGTTACAAGAAATAATTTTATTGAATTGCATACATCTATTTATTCGGTCTAATAAACATTGAAAATTATTGGAAACTTATCAAAATAAAAAAAATTGGAACATCATTTTTGATAGTTTAAAAAACTGGAGGTAAAAACTAGCTAGGTAGACTGACGACACCGTGAGAGTCGCGGGCAACCGGTGGATGCAAGTGGCGAATGTCCTATGTTCAGGCCGTTGACGTTTTCCGGCTGGTGATGATAAAACTAGAGGAAAAACTGACCCCAAGTAAAATGGGATAAGGGTAAGAAGAGAATGAAACTGGAGAAACGAATTAGATATTTTCAGTCAGATTGCTCAGACTATATAAGAAGAATAAAAGGCGAAGACATACTACATCAACCCTCCAAACAGGAGAATGATGGCATTAATAATAATGATGAGAGATGAGATACGTACCAACAGCCAAGAAAGCAAGGAACAGATATGCAACGGAAGCCATGATGCAACTGACCCACTGAACTAGACACTGCTGACAAGCGTGGTGATCATTTATACTACTTACCTGTAGTAATCCATCGTAGTTATCAATGATTGACGCTTAACTATACAGGGTGTTTCATGCGGCTGAGACTGTATTGTAGGTATTGCAAGAGAAAGCAGGTACAATTTTTTTTTTACTTAAAACTAGCTTTTTTTGGTTCAATCCCACCGCACCGCACTATTCCGAAACCACTGCAACTCCGTAAAGCCGGAATCAACAGTGGCAACCTACAGATAAACGCCGAGACAATGCAGCTCGATCGACGTGTCCCGGAGAATTAATTAACTGTCTTGGATCCAGCAATGAAATTAATAAGAAAAGAATAGCTGAGGAGTAAGCAGTTCCTACTATATTAAGCAGGAGACAGAACAAAGTAAGGCTATTAGGCACAAAAAGACATTTACAACTGGGATAAGCCCAAGTTGCCCCACACCAGGGATAATAAATACCACTTATTTTTATGGGTCCTAAATTGTGAGGTCTGAGGTCCTAAAATTTGATTCCAATAATAGATTGTTATCTGATCTCCACAAAGCAACTCAGTGACTGGGCAAAACAATAAACACCATGGTAAGATTGGTGGTAAAGATCTTTATTTATCGTGGTAATCATCAAATGAGTCCTCCCACCCAGGGCAGGGCAGGAGGGACTGTCAGACTTGTACTGACTAAAATCGACCGTGTCCTTATAAATATCTTTGCGTTCCGGGGTCACGGTATTCGTTAGTCCCGCGACCCCGGCAGACTTTGGCCCTTTAAGGGCAGGCCCCGTCATTGGTGCTAACACTCTTTGAGGCGCACGTGGAACACAAATCGCCGTCGGCCCGGAAAAGACCACTACCTAGGTTATGAATAATATTAGTTACGGAATTTCTGGTTCTCTATCAAAATAACATCACCTGTATACCCAACACAAGTTTAGCAGTGGAAACGGTATCCGATAATGTGCAATGGCAATCAAGCACGTACAAATTATCTAATACGCTCAGATCAATTGATAACGGAACCCAATTAATCGTTATTTATAGCAATTAATTTCACCAACCCTAATCCATATAAATATTGATTGATTATCGGATTTATCGATTCTGATTAGGTAACCAGGGGTTTTCAGGACCGAATTGGTTGAATATAAGTTACCTACGAGTATAAGCATTTGCTTTTGTTGCGTAGACATCTCGATACAGGTATCATTGTCATGCCTCTTATTTTAAGTGGTAAAAAGAGTTCTCCCACGCTGGGTGTAGCGGACGGAAGGGACTGCCAAACTAGGACCGACTATAAGTCTAATATTCATCCACCGTATTCCTTAAATTTTCCTTAACGTCGCAGGGTCACAGCTGTTACCCATTTGGACAGTTCTGCAACCCCGGCTAGCGTTTGGCCTCTACAGGGCCCGTCTCTTCGCAGAAGAAGCCACCACTTCCCAGTCCGTCTTGCCCCGCAACATGGCCTCGACCAACGCCAGCGCGAGTGATCGCCGCCGCCTGTCGCCTCCGCGAGAACACGGCAGTATTACTCCGCTTAAGCGAGGCACACCTGCACCGTATGCTCCACTTTGTCCTCAGGGCGATTCTCGCAATGGTGACACCCAGGAGTTTCCTCCTACCAAATCATACACAGGAACCTCCTGAAACACCTGTGTCCAGTGAGGACCTGTGTCAGGCAGAAGGTAAGAACGCCGTGGCGCCTCTCCAGCCACCGTCAAAGAGGGGTCTCAAAACCACGATTGCGCCGGCGTGCCTGTATCTACGTCGGTTGCTGCAGTTGCACCCTCCATTAGCTGTATGGAGGGTGCGACTGCAGCAACCGCAGCAGATCGCGCCGAATCTCCACGGCGCCCAGTGTTCTTCACCCGCCACTCGTAGACGGTCCCGGCCCGATTCAGTTTTGGGGCCAAACGTCGGAAGTGCGAATCTGGTACTTCATCTAGATTCCACAGACGACCCATTTAACGCTGTCATAGCAATTTATTGAAGGTACAAACAGACGGCAGCAAATCAACCTAAGCCAACCTGTCAAAATTCTTGAACCCTGAACTCTTTCGTGTAGGAGTAGTTACACTCTTTCGTGTGGTCGGGTTTATCAGATCAAGAACCAAGAAGTTTTCCCACAGATTAATAGTAAACTCTTTTAACTTTTAATATGCTCTTTATAAAAACTTAAGAGTGTCAAAAAATGTGCTGTCGTTTCTCAAAATTATTCGTTGGATTTGCTCCTAAATTTATCGTGATGTGAAGAAGAATACCCAATTTAAGCATCTATATAATGGGAAATCAAAGTGTGAAAGATTTTAAAGACTGTAATTGGAGGGACCGATCCACGGAACAGAGATCTGATACCGGATTAGAAGATAGTGCTAGGGTTGGTAAATCTGAACACAAAATCCATGAACCGGAAACGAAAAAGGTAAAGAGAACTAAAATAAAAGCAAAGGTGAAACCCAAATTCAACAAATCAATTCAAACATCATCGCCGCGTTATGAATTCCAGAGCTTTCGAGAAATGTTTGATAAAAAAAGTGTACCTATTGTCCTAGCATTGTTGTCTGACTCCTGCTGTAGCATACGACTTGATAAACCTGCAACCCATTGTCGTTCAAAACTAAACATCTCGTTATCTTGCGAGCAAGAGTTGCGAAGGTTTAATCCAAATCCTTGTCCGACATACTGTAGAAAGTGCAAGAAATCCTATTATAAACGGAAAAAACAAAAACGTTGTTAAATATTTGTCAAAATTATGTTGTACAGTTTTCGTTTGGTTTTGGTGTATATTTTTGTTGTGGTCCTAAAAATAAATAATTTAACTGTCTTGACGTTTGTTATTGGGTAAACTTAGTTTGTAGACTGGCAACACCGCAGTGGCGCGCCTTCATGCGAGGTGACTTCGCTCCGCCGTGTGTCACTGGAAATCAAAGTTTTTATGTTTTATTCTCGAATTATCGCATCTAAATCCATTTCTAATCCTCGAGTGATATTATTGTGATTATGTGCCGTTATCTTATGAGTGCCAGAGGTGTACGATAAGGGTAAGATAATATTGTAAATACTAATGTTTTACCGTATCAGGCGGTGCTTCGAAAAACTCAAATTCATTCTTTGCATGATTGTAATTTATGAATAATTTTATAATATTCATCTCTTTGTGTGTTTACGACGTTTTGTGACCTTACGGGGTCGACCATGGTGTTATTATGTGGTTATTTTGTAATAATCGTTGATTATTTATTTGATACGATTTTCAATGTTTTTGCATAAATGGATTATTTCATGTTATGTCTATGATAACAGTTTTGCGAGGTTGTGTCGAGTTCTATCAACCTTGCACATTCCTGTAAGAATCTTGTTGGTTTAATAAAACTTTGAAAGTAACTTTTGAACTAAAATGACAAGTCAAACTTTTATTTTCCAATAAGATTCTATTTCCAGGCTAAATAGTTGTGAGTCTACTCATAAAAAACCGTAACAAGTATTGCAAAAGAATATGACAGAATCTTCTACAAACTTGTTTTATTATAAAATGTTTCTCTACCTTCGATTTTTGTACAATTTCGAAGCATGTCTTTAGGTTAAGTTACTAACTCACAGTAACTTACTTTTGCCACATTTTCATTGATACTCTGTGACCATGAACTTCTAAAGTTTATAAAGGAATTTATTATTAATTAACATATTAAAACATTTAGAACAAGAATTTTGTTCAAAACAAACAAGTTTTTTTAAATATTGAATGAACACCAACCTCCATTAACATTTTATTATCTTAATTTTATAAAAGGCCAGCAACATAATGAAATTAACTTTAAATTCAACTCTGCTACCAGTATAAAATTATTTAAAATCTTCCATCATCACTTTTATGTCTATTTTTGTAACAATTTATTCATCTATTTTCTCTAATATTAACTTTAAACAAATTATTTTTATGTCAGTTTTAAGTAAACTACAATAAAATAAAATATTACGATATACCTAATTACTGTCTGTTTATGCATTACAAAAAAACTAGATTAGTCATCTATTTTGAGGTTGATTTTATTTTTTAAAAAATAAAATCAACTCATGTTTGCTGTTATTTTTATTTGCTTAGTAAGCATTTATCCTGAGTGCACTTTACTCTAACATTACCTCATTAAACTCTTCCAAACTTTAAAAAAAACCACATGGTGATTTCATTTGTGTTCTCAATTCAAAAATTAGGTCAAGATTTTCAACTACCTGCTTAAGCAGAATTATGCTTTGAGTGTGACCAAGTTAGTTTACTGTAAATTATAATTACCATTATTTATCCTGGCAATTCTTAACATAAGTATAATCAGCCCAGAGAGGAGGTTAGGGAATGGGTTAAATTCCGTAGGAAGCGCAGTGTGAGTGTGTGCATACACCAAATCTCACTGAGCTTATACCTCGGTCAATATTAACTTAACAGACATCATTATGTCATATTATTCTTAACAAACAAATGCTACTTGCTTTTTGTTCTATGATTACTTCATGTGCTTAAACTGCATAAATCATCAATATTGCCTTGAAGACAGAATGGAAGATAATATCATTATTATAATCTTTCTCTCCTTACCCTATGTAACTAGAAGTCATTGGAACATGAGTCAGAAGTCACAGCATCATTGACTCCATTTTTTCTTTCATATCATTCTTTACTCAAACACAAAAAAGGCAGATACTATGTTAAAAACAATATTGTTTTATTATCATTGTAAGAATATATGTCTACTTATTTTAAAAATTCCATGGCTACTCACCATGGAGTTTCTTGCCGGTTCTTCTCTGTGGAAACTACCAAACCTGAACCAAGCACCTGTTTTCCGAGTTTTATAAGTGCCGTCATCTATGTGGCAAAAGTTTTTTTTTGACAAAATACCTAAGCCCAATTAAATCATTTTTCATTGTATAGATCAGAAATACTACGTTAATATTATTTCAAACAACGCAATCAATACAGTAACAAGTCAATCTCTCCCACACACTGGGTAATTGGCTCTAATCAAAACTAAATGCGCTACCATTTATGTTGTAAAACATGTCTGTAGAGATTTTGTTAGATATATCAACATGTTTTTGTTGAAAGCGATCGTTGTTTGGTGTTGTTAATTGTTTATTTTCAATTTTGTCTCAATTTGGGTTATGATACTCGTAGTACCTATGTCAATTTTTTATGATTTTTGTCATTTATGACATACCTAGATTACCTTGACCTTCTAGCTGATCTTAGTTGTGTGGCTCCCATTGGTCGTAGCGTGATGTTATTTATGCCTATGACCATGGGCGTAGCCACGCTGGGGCAAAATGGGGCGCTCGCCCCACCCTGACTCTGACCTGTAAGGTACCTAACCAAACCTTAAAAACTAAATTATCTTAGTACTTACTATGATATTTAATATCCGTACAAAAGTTTACAATTGACAGTCATCAGTTGACACAAAAATAAATAAAAAAAACATTATTTTAGATAGCTGCCCCACCCTGATGCCATGGCGCTGACCCACCCTGATCCCATGGCTGGCTACGCCCATGCCTATGACTTTACTCAATAAATGGGTATTCCAACACTAAAATATTTTTTGAATTTAAACAAGTATTTCCCGAGATTAGTGCATTCAACCAAAACAAACTATTTAGCTTTATAAGATTAGTAATAATAAAGAAGTATAGATGACATATCCTGTTGCCATTGATTGATTTTTTGTAAAAAAAAAACTACTATGGCAAATTAATTGTTTTGCGTTTTCATTGATCTTGCAGTGGTTACCTTTGACCTTCATTATCAATCCGTATAAGTGTGCTTAACTATAGCAAGTTAGTGCAGAGATTATTCATATTTTTTTTTTTTAATGTAGCTAGTTAAACATTTCTTTAGGTTAGAAGTGTTAGTACCTATCCTTCTTACAAATAGATTATAATATTTACAAAAAGAAACTGTAGAACTTACATCTTATAAAAAAAAATGAAAAATAAACCAGATACCCTCATCTGATTTTTCTTTTCCAATAGATTGATTGTTTTATTTGTCTTAAGCACTTTTTTTTTTGTTTTTTATTTTATAATATAAGAACATCACACTTTGTAATCCTTTACTGGTTAGGCAGAGATGAACCAAATAGAATACTCATCTCATCACCCACCTATTTTTTAAATTTGTTTCATTTAAATGAATGGTAGAAATGACTACTTCATTCAACATTTTCTCGGTTGTAAACACATCTTATGTAGGTATCCGACCTTCACACTGATAATGCGCCCGCGCCTTCTAAATGAATACTAGTACTCGGATCTCGACTTCTCTTAAAATTACGAAACGGCATATTTTTTCCGTAATCTTCGCCTTCGTCAGTCGCAAGTTCGATTCTCGCACGTCGTAACAAATATTTGTATGACCTACTACATGTACCTAGTATAGTTATTTTGGATGTTTGTGTAAGTGACTATAAATGTTTGTATACCTATTATACACCCACGATACAGGATAAATTCCTAGATAAGGATAAAGTTTAAAAAACATCGTCATATTTTAGTAAATTAACACAAAATCTAAATAAATTATACACCTAAACCTGCCTCATAAACCATTCCGTCCATTGGTGAAAACTGCACGAAAATATGTTCAGTAGTTTTTGAGTTTATCGCGTTCAAACAGACAGAGGCGAGTAGACTTTGTTTTGTAAATGTTGTGATGATGACACAGCAGCTCAATCTCCCGCTAATTGATCTAAATGAACGTCGAGTTCTGCTGCTACTAATTAATTGACTGGGAACCGTATACTGTAGGATTCTAACTGTTTGATTTTGTTTGTTTGTTTTATTTTCATTGCGTTAATTACACACGATTGGGCACTTACGTTTCTGATTTTCATTGACTGTTTTACGCACCTGGCGTAGGAGGCAGTAGGAATGTGTATAATGTATTGTCTGCCGGGGCCGCGGGACTGTCTCGACGGGTTACTGTGACCCTGGAACGTAAAGGGCTATTGAAGGAACACCGTGGGTTTTAGTCAGTACGAGTCTGACTGTGTCCCTCCCGCATCGCCCTGGGCGGGAGGATTCATTTGATGATTATACCACGGTAAAAATAAACGCTACAAAACTATTTATTTTAATATGGTTCTTTGTTTTATACTGTGTTGTTTTAAATGCTCATTATAATATACGAGTTACGACACTGGTAGTTAATTATGTATTAATATACAAAGAACTATTCAACTTTAACGGCGACATAATGTTAACTTGTTTAATTTTCTAACATAAACAACATTTAGCATTATCACTAAATAAGCCTATAATGTTCCCACTTCTGGGACACAGGCCTCCTCTTTGAGACGCGAGTGGGCAGTAATCCACCACACAGGCCCAGTGCAGGTTGGTAGATGTCACATGTCTTCGAATTTTTGGTTCTAGAAAATGCCGGTTGTCTCACGATGTTTTCCTTCACCGTTTAGAGAGCAATGATCTTCTTCTTCTTCCTGCCCTTATCCCATTCTACTTGGGGTCGGCGCAACACGTTTTCTTTTTCCATTCTCCCCTATCAGACGTCACAGTTTCATTTACTCCTTTTTCTTTATCATTTCTTAGACAATCCATCCATCTTTTCTTTGGCCTTCCTCTTCCTCTCCATTCATCAACATTCATACTCATCACTTTCTTAGTCACATGGGTGTCATCCCCTCCTCATCACATGTCCATACCAAGATAGACGATTCCCTTTCATTTTTTCTGTAACAGGCGCCACTTTCAAACTTCCCCTTATAAACTCATTCCTTACTTTATCCATTCTTGTCACTCCACACATCCATCTCAACATCCTCATCTCCGCTACATGCAATCGTTTCTCATCCATCTTTTTCACAGCCCAGCATTCCGATCCATACAATACGACAGGTCTAATCACGGTTTAGAGAGCAATGATGATGAAATGAATTACACAAAGTAGGTAATGCGCCTGCTTGGGTTCGAAGCGATCGATCCAGCACTGCCCTAGAAGTGAATATAATAAGATCATTTCTACATCTAAGTTATTAATTTCTGTTCAGCAAAGTCTCGGTTAAAAAACATAAAAATAATTACTAAATGCCGTGTCAGAGATCCGCAGACGATTTTATTGTATTGAAACTGGTAAACGACCTTCGCCGTATCTGCGCAGGATTCGAGCGGTGTGATAACAACGAATCTATTAATAAATTAGCTCGAAATTGTTTGTTTTATGGGATTTTCGTGTTAGAATAAGCTAAAACATGGTTGTTTCGGGTATCTGGTTGTGTGTGTTCAAAATCGAAAAAACAAACTTACACATATCAAATTAATGTGATAATTATATAATTTTATTTTTCAATAAGTACACACTACCTTTAAAAACTAAAAATAAAACTAAAATATTTACAAAAATAACTAAGTTAAAACTAAAATTAAAAATTTACATGGCGTCAAAAAATTCATACACATATCTAATTAGACATTCTTTACCATGACCCCTATATTGATTGGACGGACTCTTTTATTACTAGACGAAATATTTACATAAAATACATAATTACCTACATAATTATGTATAGTTTTGGTGATACTTTATTTGAGCCAGACATTTAATAATGCATTTATTGTTGGATTCCAGTTCTCAGAATCACAGATGCACTATCGTTAGAAACGAGGATTATTCGATGTTTATATATTGTCAATTAATCATAAACTTTAAGCCTCCTGCAGACACACGCAATTAATCGCGCTGCGACAACGAGCCAAGCTAATTTCCACTCTAAAAATACTGCGAATGGACCGCGACATGTCGCCCCGCGCGATTAATCGCGTGTGTCTGCAGGAGGCTTTATTTACCAATTGCATCTTTACTTGTATTAAGAGTCCCTTAAAATATATTTTTTAAGGTAAACGTAATTTCTCCTATATCGTAGGTACGTTTAAAAACATTTAAACTCACATACTCAAACACCGTAACAACTAATTGTAGATCAGAAACTTTCAAAACCAGTCTAAACGATGGCCTTCTCAGGTTCGACCATTTGACCCTACTCAAACCAAAAGCTAGGACCGGGATCGGATCGGGGCCAGACCGGCGTCCATGCCCGGGTCCTCGCGATGGTGCGCCTCAAAGGCCCCCATAAAGGGCCAACCATCTGCCGTCGGGCACGCCGCAATCGCGGCGGTAAGACCCCTCTTTGAGGAGTGGCTGGAAAGGCGTCACGGCGTCCTGACCTATCGGATGACGCAGGTCCTCACCGGACACGGATGTTTCGGGAGGTACCTGTGTCGGATGGGGAAGGAAGAAACGCCGGGGTGTCACCATTGCGAAGATCGCCCGGAGGACACAGTAGAGCATACGGTGCAAGACTGCCCCGCTTGGGCAGAGCACCGCCGTGTCCTCACGGCAGCGATAGGCGGAGACCTCTCGCGCCCGGCATTGGTCGAGGCCATGCTGCGGGGCGAGACGGAGTGGGAAGCGGTCGCCTCCTTCTGCGAGGCAGTAATGCTCGTTAAGGAGGAGGCGGGCCGTGAGAGAGAGAGGACAGCGTCCTCCCTCCGCCCCACCCGCAATGGTAGACGCCCACGGCGTCGGACGTCGCAAGACGATCTCCGGCCACCGTAGGCGCGGGCATGCGGGCGGCGAGTAAAGGGCAACTCGCCGCCCGACCATGGACCATGCCCGGGTCGACGGCGCGTTGTGTTCCACGCGCGCCTCAAAGAGCGTCAGCACGATGACGGGGCCCCGCCCAAGAGGGCCAAAGCCTGCCGGGGTCGCGGGACTTATCTCATTACCGTGACCCCGGAACATAAAAGGCTATTGAAGGACACCGTGGATTTTAGTCAGTACAAGTCTGACAGTCCCTCCCGCCCTGCCCGGGGTGGGAGGACTCATTTGATGATTTTACCACGCTAAAAAAAAAAAAAAAAAAAAACCATCTGCCGTGATCCTGAGCAAAGGCTTTTGATTATTGAAGGATCACTGTATGTGGATTTCTCAGTCGATTTTAGTCAGCACGAGTCCCACCCGCTCCACCAAGGGGGGAGGACTCATATTATGTTTTTTTTTAATAGCTGTTTATGTCGGACTGCTGGCCATTGGATGTGTAAAATAAAAAGACGTGCATGACAGGCCTGTGGGAGGCCTAGCAATGGCTTCCATATGACCAGTCCGCCTTCACCAGTTCTTCATCAGTTCGCCAAAAGAGGAAAATAATCTAAAAGTTAGTCGAGCTCATTATGTCACAGAGTATTGAATAAACGATTCTGGAGGAAGATAGAAACAGTATGAATTAGGTAGTTCCCCCTTGTCATTGGAAACACGTGCTCATGAATTATTGAATACAACAAGAGTATAATTTATTATGCTAGGTAAAAATCGATGTGTATGTAAGCGTTGCTTCTGTATTTTACACCACTCAAAGTAAACATCAACTTTTAATATTTCTAGTTCGTTTTGGGATACAGACTTTACATAAATGACGTTACTAAATCTTTGTATCTCTATTGTGGGTTGTATTAACGATTTCCATGGAGTTTTTGCCCAACCTTGCTTCTCAAAAGAGGAGTGGAATTCTCTGCCAGTTTGTTTCCTAATAGCTACAGCCTTGGTGTCTTTTAAGTCAAGAGTAAATATGTAGGCTTCTAGGCAAGCGTCATCATCAGCCTATAAATGATCCCACTATTGGGACACAGGCCTCCTCTCTGTGAGAGGGAGCGGGCCCAAACATATTTATAGTATTTTTTTCCCGAGGTGCTAGGCAACTGGTCTCCTCCCAGATGTAAAGTCTTTTTGTGCCTATTGACCTTGTTTTGTTCTGTCTCCTGCACCTGCTTGATATGGAGGGAAGTGGAAATTACGTATTTTTCCTCTATTTATTGCTCCTCCACTATTCTTTTCTGATTAATTTCGTTGCAGGATCCAAGACAGGTAAATTCATTCTCCGGGACACGTCGAGCTTCATTGTCTTGGCGCTTTTCTGGTGGTTGCCACTGTTGATTCTGGCTCTCAGGAATTGCAGTGGTTTGGGAATCGTGTGGTGGGCTAGTTCCAAAGGATCACGTGGCAAATAATCGAAAATAAAATAATAAACCAATTGTGAATTAATAGTCAGTATATTTTTCCTGTTTCTGTTTAAAACGTATCGAGTAATAAAAATAAGATACATAGTATCAAAAAATGTTTGTTGGTATTACAATATAATCTTTTTTTCCTGGTTCTGAACAAGTCAGTTATCACAAAGCTTTGACTGATTTATTCTTCCTCCTTTTAAAAGTCTGTTAAAAATTCTATGGTTTTTCCACCAATTGGCACTAAGCGCTGCCAGAAATCTTTCATAATGTAATCGACGTCTGTTTTCCCGAATACATACAACCCTAATCTCTTCAAAGTAAGAGTAAACAGGATTCTTCTGGGTAAGCTAACTCCATCGTCTTAGTCTCTGCCACCTCTGAGCTAGTCTACAGTCAAGAGCAATATTATCAGCCTATTGCCGTCCACTGTTGAACGTAAGCCTCCCCCGGCGAGCGCCAACCCTCCCGGTCCTGAGCAGTCCGCATCCATCCGCTGCCAGCCACATTCTTCAAATCTTCGACCCATCTTGCCGCAGGGCGTCCTACACCACGTTTGCCCATTCGCGGTCTCCACTCTAGCATATGTCTGCTCCATCTACCATCTGTCCGTCTATAGACGTGGCCGGCCCACTTACAAGACTCTAATAAAAAAAAATGCTATAGATCTACTCATAACTGGACACCAGCCTCCGATCCCATCAACTTCTATGACAAACGTTCGTGCAATCAACCAATCACTGACTAATTAATGGGTACCTCCAACAAGTTAATTATCTAACTAATTAAACGTGTCGCACGCACCATTGACCTGCCGCTTGACGTCTTTTATCTTTGGCTTAATCCAATCAATCGTTGACATCCGGTAGAAATAAGGCTGTAATTGATATGAGGGAGGTGGTATATTGAAATCGCGGGCATGCGGATGGCGAGTAATGGGTGACTCACCGCTCGAACAGGGACCATCCACGTGCGCCTCAAAGAGCTGTCGAAAATCCGTCATAGAAGGCCAAAGCCTGCCAGGGGTCTCGGGACTGTCTTAACAGGTAACCGTGACCTTGGAACATAAAAGGCTATTGAAGGAACACCCTGGATTTTAGTCAGTACGAGTCTGACAGACCCTATCGCTCAAGCCATTGCGGGAGAACTGATTTGATGATTTTACTGCGTAATCAAAAGATGGTTTTGCTGATTTGTGTGGGTGGAGTTAGAGAAATCAATACTATCTTATAGGAATTATGGACCTTTGCCAAGCTGTTGGCTTTTTTCATATAGAAAAGACATTAATCACGAGTTCATGACGCTTTCTCAAAACGGGTTGGCGATTCCAGACTTATTGATTACTAGCTGTGCCCGCGACTTCGTTCGCGTGGATGTCGGAACTTAACAATCTATATTTTTAGTGCGAAGCGGTGTTGGAGGATTCCGATACAATCTTTTATATAAGCTATAGTCAAATAAGTCTGGAATAAAGGTCATTGATCCTAATAATGCATCGTTCGAATTTCATACCACCATCGTTCAAATTTCAAAATAAAATGTAAGGTCAAGATCGCGTCTTACCACGATACGTTGCTTTTGGTCGTTCTACATTTTTTCGAATGGTTTTGAAATATTGCAAAATATGGGGGTCCTGAACCGTCTTGTCCCGTCCTGTCCCGTCAAGTATAGATTTTAAATCAAGATTTCCTTACGATTCTCGATGTTTCTTTCACCGATATCAGTGATATCCAAAATAAACTTTTTAATAATAGATGTTAATATTATTGTATTTTATGGGGCCGTACGGTTCTCGAATGGAGACCACGCACCGGCAAGCGCAGCGTACGACATCCACCCACAAAGTATACAGACGATCTTATGAAGACCACAGGATCACGCTGGATGCAGGCCGCTTACAACCGGTCCTATTGGTAGTCTATAGAGAAGGATTATGTTCCGCAGTGGACGTCTTACTACTGATATGATGATGATGATGATGAATATTATTGTCCCACTATACTTTCTGGGCAAATGTCAAATGTCTTCCCCATAAGTTTCCATTCCTTCCCATTTGTAGCTTTCTCCGGTCAATCTCGCGCCGAAAATAAACATAGCTAAATATGTCATAATAATATGCTTGTGATGTTAGACTTGACAACAGTGGTGATGAATGTGATGAATAGAAAAACATTTGATAGTGGACAAACACAGAAATAATAAAAAAAAATAAAAATACAATAAGAATTTTGTTGAGCATGTCTACACCAGAAGGGTTACCAACTCAGCGCTGGTTTTCAGTTGGCACTTGGCACCCCGCAGTGACACACGAGCGAGGGTAGGCAAGTAAAATAGCTAAATAAAATAATGATGAGATAATTTACATCAATGCTAAGCGTCTAAGTCAAATCTACAACTTGTCATTCACAACTATTTCCACCGAGACGCCGCTGATCTTTTCGCTTCTGAACATATTCATACTATTATTACAAGAGGTAGATAAAATCAACCTCACACCGAGTTACCTACATTTCAATGCAAAAATCACTCTTACAGCATCCACATAAGACCGCTGTCGAAAAGGCTACAAAAACCCGGTATTCCGTTTCCCGAATTCATTTTACCTTTCCATTCAGTACCGAATAGATGTCGTATTTCTTTCATCGCGTTTCCCGAACAATTTCTGAATCTTTACCTGTTTCACAATGACTTTCACGTAATAGGGACGTTGTATGTTGCTGATAACTTTAGTCCCTTGGGCCTAGATATTTTATCGTTGTAGTGAACTTTATTATTTCGTCGTTTTCTGTAGTAAAAAAGGAATCTTTGATGAGTGAATGTTTGTTATTCAATTACGTTGGAAACGCTGAACGGATCTCAATGAAATTCATCATCATCATCATCTCAGCCATAGGACGTCCACTGCTGAACATAGGCCTGCCCTTTAGATCTCCACATATACCGGTTGGAAGCGACCTGCATCCAGCATCTTCCGGCGACCTTTACAAGGTCGTCTGTCCACCTCGTTGGTGGACGTCCTACGCTGCGCTTGCTCGTCCGCGGTCTCCACTCTAGCACTTTTCGACCCCATCGGCCATCTGCTCTGCGAGCAATATGGCCTGCCCATTGCCACTTCAGCTTGCTAATCCGGTGGGCTATATCGGTGACTTTAGTTCGTCTACGGATCTCCTCATTTCGGATTCGATCACGTAGAGAAACACCGAGCATAGCCCTCTCCATAGCTCGCTGAGCGACTTTGAGCTTTGAGATGAGGCCGATAGTGAAAGACCACGTTTCGGTGCCGTAAGTCATCACTGGTAACACACATTGATTGAAGACTTTCGTCTTGAGGCACTGAGGTATGTCGGACGAAAAGACATTGCGTAGCTTCCCGAACGCTGCCCAACCGAGTTGGATTCGGCGGTTGACCTCTTTCTCGAAGTTGGACCTACCTAATTGGACTACTTGTCCTAAATAGATATATGAGTCAACAACTTCGAGTACCGAGTTTCCAACAGAGACTGGGGTGGGCACAACATTGGAATTTGACATAATTTTCGTTTTGTCCATGTTCATTTTCAAGCCCACCCGTTGTGAAACTCGGTCGAGGCCATCGAGCATCATGCTGAGTTCCTCCATCGACTTTGCCATGACTACGATGTCGTCGGCAAACCGAAGGTGAGTGATGTATTCGCCGTTGATGTTGATGCCAAGTCCTTGCCATTCCAGGAGTTTGAAGGCGTCTTCCATTGCGGCAGTAAACAGTTTAGGGGAGATAACGTCCCCCTGTCTTACGCCTCTTCTCAATGGAATCGCCTTCGTGCTCTGCTCCTGTACTCGGACCGACATGGTGGCGTTATTATACAAACACTTCAACTTCAATGAAATTGGCTTGAAGGATTCTAGGATTCTTGCGTATTGCCGTGAGATAATTTTCGTTTTAGTCGCGGGCGAAGCCGCTGGCAATACCTAGTACCTACGTCATATTTATAAGTTTTTAAGCTATTGCATAGCTTTTATCGCGGGCTCTGAGCGCGGCTCGGCGCGGCGACCGAATCAAGAAATTCCCAAAAACCTACGGAAATAAGCTGACACCACGCATCGTCTTACGTCGTTTCAGTTCGGGAGTCTTCGGCAATCATAAAGGTACGGATAGACGTGCTCATAAAGGCACGGACAGACGTGCTCATTACTAGCACGAAAGCATGCTTTTATTGAGCAATGGGCAATTTTATTGAGGGAGAGGGAGGAGGAGAACGTTACACTTGATTAACGCGGCTGACCATAGCTTAATTAGTACAGTAATAAATATAGTAAATAATTAATTATAAATACATAAGTTGATAAAAAATGCTATGCAATAGCTTTACCGCGGCAGTCCCCGAGTGCCACTTACTTTAATGGTCACTAACTCTAATTTAAGAACTTAAAACGGGATATCCTTAAACAGACTAACGGAGTATCCTTGTCTAGCTTTCCTCGAGAAATAAACTATCCAACAGATTGGTACAAAGAGATTTTTCAACACGAACCAGTAGATTACCGCGTCCGCGTTCAAGAAAACAAACAAAATCTTCAGCTATATCATCATTGTTCAAAACGGTGGTGAAGGAAAACATCATGAGGAAACCGGCATGTCCTAGAACCAAAAATTTAGACAAAGACATCTGACATTAACCAACCCGCATTGGGTCCGCGTGTTTGATTTACAACCCCCTCCCTCACACTTTAATGGAGACTTGTGTCCCAAACTCCCAGCAGTGGGACCAATTGAATATAGACTAAGTATGCAAAGTTTTAATAGAAAGTTAGTTCGCATTTGTGGTTTACGTTATTTTAAATGGAACAGTAGTTTCAAATTCAGTAGATTTCCTTGTCGAGAGAAGTGTTATTGGGTTTTTCCATCGAAACATTTCTCGGAATTGGTAATTTTGTCTTATAGTTGATGGAAATCCGGTTCGACTAGATGATCCGAACTCGCTATTATTAATTATTAAAAGCTACAAAAATAAATTCTATTCGATTCGATCTCATTTATTATGTTTATTTCATTGACTAATATAACTGTAATTTTTATACGAACTTTCGTATAAAAATTAATAGATTTTAAAAAATCTAAAAACCCACGTTTTTAAATGTCCTAAAAATAAGAAAATAACCCTACGGGGCTGAGAGAGGGGCCACTCAAAACGTGGGGGCGTATATTATTTAAGGGATTATTTATGGGACATATTTACATGACGAGTATATTATGATGTGTGATCGTGGGTGTAACTTGCAAATATCGCCCCCACGTTTTGAGTGGCCCCTCTCTCAGCCCCGTAGGGTTATTTTCTTATTTTTAGGACATTTAAAAACGTGGGTTTTTAGATTTTTTTAAATCTATTAATTATTTTATAATTTTTATCTTTGTTCATCGGGTTTGAAGCTACCCTGAAAATTTCGGCCTGCTAGCTTATCGGGAAGTGCCTCAAAACCTGTCCGCCATCTTGGACGTCCGCCATATTCGATTTAAGTCACATGATTATTTTTTTCATATTCCTGACAGCAAACCCTTTCATTTGATACCCATATCAGGGGGGTGGATTTCAAACAGCCAGTCTGCCATCTTGGACGTCCGCCATATTGGATTTAAGTCACGTGTCTATTTTTTTCGTACTCCTGACAGCAAACCCTTTCATTTGATATCCACATCATAGGGGTGCATTTCAAATAGCCTGTCAGCCATCTTGGACGTCCGCCATATTGGATTTAAGTCACGTGACTATTTTTTTTTCGTATTCCTGACAGCAAACCCTTTCATTTGATACCCATATCAAGGGGGTGGGTTTCAATCAGTCAGTCCG
Source organism: Agrotis exclamationis (assembly GCA_950005045.1). Classification (NCBI taxonomy): domain Eukaryota; kingdom Metazoa; phylum Arthropoda; class Insecta; order Lepidoptera; family Noctuidae; genus Agrotis; species Agrotis exclamationis. The sequence goes on from OX465443.1 coordinate 12,222,375, forward strand.
CCATCTTGGGGAGGCCGCCATATTGGATTTGTTATGACGTTTCTTAGCTAGTCATATATTGTCATCAGAACTCAGAGCGTGTGCAAAATTTCAGCTTGCTAGCTTATCGGGAAGTGCCTCAAAATTGAGTTGCAAAAGTCCAACCGGAACGACAAACAAACAAACATACAAACAAGAATTGTGAGTGTATGAAAACGTGGGAAAATCAAGTAACTATAGCGCCGGTCATGGCCGATTCTATTATCTTTTTATAGCTCAATATTATCACGCCGCACATTGAAAAAAAAAAACTCTTTCGTTCGGTCTGAGGTGCGTTGCCTACTTTTGATCACCTACCAAAGAAATGGCATCTATAATATTCATGTATAATAATCCGAAATATAAGCCTTGATCGATCAATTTGAAAAAAAAAATGCGCAGGAGGTTACATAACTTTTTTTAGTGTGGTAAAATCATCAAATGAGTCCCTCCCGCCCTGCCCTGGGTGGGAACCCAGGGCAGGGCGGGAGGGATTGTCAGAATTGTATTGACTAAAATCCACGGTGATCCTTCAATAGCCCTTTACGTTCCGGGGTCACGTTTACTCATAAGTCCCTCGACCCCGGTAGGCTTTCGCCCTCTAAGGGGGGCCTCGCCCGTCATAGTTCGTTACATACCTAGGTTCATAATTGGCGTGTGATGAGTGGGCCACTTTATTTAAATTCTCTGGCTCAGTGAACATATGCGAGGAGATGAAACATTAATCTCCTCACGGGCCTGGTGTAGGTTGGTAACTTGGTACACGTTACGTCATGTTTTGGATTTATATTTCTTGGATAAGCTGTCCTCCCACGTTGTTTTCTTCTATTGTTTTGGGAACAGTATGAAACCGCTGTATTCCCTTCTTCTTTGCGCTGAAATAATCATCATATGGGTCCGTGCGATCTCTGGGTGGAGCGGCGGGGATTGTAACACTCTTATTAAAACCCTGATCTTTCCGACCTTTATATTCCAACAATATTCTCAGTCTTTTCGTTTCATTGAAATCTGTTCAGTCATGTTCGAAAAATATGGAGGCACTTGAAGTATTTGAAATGCCGTTCGGCGTACACTTACCACAATCCACACTAGCGCTTTCAATCTTCTCTCATAATCCGCACAGAAAAAGAAAGAATGGAACACACTACCTGTGTCCGTGATCTCGAACGCATACAAACAGAATCTTTTCAAAGTTAGATTGAACAGGCTTCTTCTGGGTAAACTCGCTCCATCGTAGTCTTTGTCACTCTGATCTAGAGTCAAGAGCAAACCTATATCAAATAAAATAAAAACGCTTTTAAAACTTCAAATTGAATTTCCAAAAGCATTTGGTATAGTAGAATTTTCAGTACCCTAATAATATCTAGGTCTCAATAAATACTAGACTGTCATCTTTCCAATTTGAGAGTAAACAGAAAGCAACGTTTTGACCTATTTCGAGAGAGCAGGCGTTTGGAAGGTGTTTTATCTTTTCATCTATAAGCTATAAGTTCTCTGGCAATTTGTTTTATACTCTCTAAGTTTGTGCGGTGTTATTTCTATCCAGAAATGAATAGTAATAATATTATTGTTGAATGCTGGCCCAGCTTTAAATGAGTTGTTGGTTCGTAGGTTTTGCCAGGGTTGCGGGACTGTCTCATCAAGTAACCCTGGAACGTAAAGGGCTATTTAAATGAACCGTAGATTTTAGTCAGTATGAGTCTGACAGTCCCTCCCATCACGTCTTGGGCTGGAGGACTCATTAGTCCCGCGACCCATGAAGGTACGCGTAGGATAAAGAGCCAGGTATTTGATAAAATCCTTATTGTAGGTATATCGTTGAGTTCTTAGCTCGACGTCTAATAATAGACCTAGCAATTTATCAATATAAATCATGCAGACTTCAATAGTCCTTTGTGATCTCGAGATCCTAGCAACTTGATCAACCATTATTCAGTGCCCAAGTAATTCATCTCTCAAAAGCCGTTTTACATGAAATCTGGTCCTGCTTCTGTTCTGAAACAATTAATATGGCTACCGAACCCTGTTCTATCTGCCAACTAAATATTTTGATACCTAATAATTTTTGGCTTCATTTTCATTAAAAAGAAATAAAACCTAAAAGTACTTAAGGTGAATGCTCCAGGGAAGCCCGCGAAATTCAAATTTTCTTAGTTTTTTGCAATTTGCAAGCCAGTGCTAGGTTGTATGTTGATTAAAATATTATTCGCGGCTCTAAGACGTATGTAGTTACAGAATTATAATCAACAAAATCATCAATACAACGCTCTAAGTTCATAAAGCTCTAGGAAAGACTTTTTATGTTATTTTTTTGTTCCTACGCCTTTATGAACTTGGAGGGTTGTATACTAATAGTATGTCCACTAATAGTATATAAAACATAAATTCACCTCTGCCTAAACTCAGGGGATTACATTCGGACAGATGAAGTTACGGAACCCTGCTTAACACTATTTGCAGCACCTAAGTGTTTCCGTATCATTTTTTGTTGTCTGCCCTTTTTATCCCAAATGTGGGGTGATTTATTGTATATTAAAATGAGAGAAGATATTGGAATGTATTCAGTGTTAATGGAACTGAAGACCTCATCAATATGAATGGGCACCTTATTTTTTGTTAGTCCGATCGATAAGTAGAATCTGTAGATATCATGTTTTTGGTGGTAGATCTACCATTTTTAATGTCCACCCTATTAGACTTGTCAATAAGTCGCAAACTAGGGCTGGGCTCGAACTAAGCCGCTTTGTACACTAGGCGACGCAAGTCTGCGATAGGTATATACCTTGCGACTTTGGTATCCATTGACGAGTGCGCTTGTGTATGAACCTCTATGGATTTGTATTGCGATAGTCACCTGGATGCAAAGCCGTAAGGTATCGGAGACTTGAGTCTCCTAGTGTACGAAGGAGCTAAGTTGCACCACAGTTTTGTCGCACAAGCGTCAGTCGCACATCCGTTTGTCGAGCTCACGTAGCGTAGTATTCTACCAAGACGCAAGTTGTAAAGCGAAAGCAAGAAGTAAATCGCACGACGTTTGTCGCATCGTCGCAAATCCTACGGTCGTTCTGACGAGGACCAAAGCCTGCTGGGGTCGGAGGACTGTCTTATCAGGTAACCGTGGCCCCGGAATGTAAAGGGCTATTGAAGGACACCGTGGTTTTCGTCAGTACAAGTCTGACATCACATCCTGCCCTCGGTGAGAGAACTAATTGTATGATTTTACCACGTAAAAAAAATGTCCTGTGGTCGTGAACAGAGCGTAGAACGTGACTATCCCAGTGGAAAACTTAAAAGAATATAACTACCCGAGTTTTTCAGTAGGTACACAAACCAGACGCCATTGACTTGCAAATTGCCAAGGTAAATATTAATTCAGTGCCGGCTGCGGACTCTTTAATACATATATGTATGTGCCAGGCTATTCTCTACGGGAATAGAGCGATTATAGTAAGTTTTTACTGGGTATATTAATTGTTTTTCTCGTTTATTTGAAGAATATTTCAAGAATCTTTGTTAAAATTGACTTTTTTGCATACATGACTTAAAATAGTAGGAATTTCTCCTGTATTGTGTGTGCATTTACGAACATAAACTAACGCCCCGACCCGGAACAACTACTTGCTGGTCATTGATCACACAAAGATTCCGTTTGATCCCCAAACCCGCGACACATAGTTTTTTATTTTATTTTATCCTTTATTTCAGGCAACTGAGGCCCATAAAAACACAATACATATATAAGTATAAAAATAATAACTATAAACTAATACATATTTTAAAACAATAAACTTAAAAACTACTGCACACGAAGTGACGGCGTCGTGTTACGCTGCGAGGTGTCGCGTAGCCGGCCTCGAAAACGCCGATACAGCACACCTTTCGGCCAAAACTCTTCCTTGAGGACGGTCGCTAAATACTGAGTTTGAGTCCAATCGATCAGCCACTTCACCAGTGGTTAACTGATCATAAGTTCCTTTTTTTAAATCGTTATCTAATAATATTATGAATGTGATGAGTTTGTTTCGAAGGATTTCGTGGCGTATTTCAAAAAATTTCAATACATTTAATTTACCCACTCACCGCCCCACGCTATGCCACCGCTCACAGAGCCGATGTCGTGAACGGGCTGTGACATCACGAAGGAGCGTCTCCTGCATTTAATGGTAAAAGCTCAGTGTTATGACGTAACATAACACTGTGATCCACCATCATTTGCGTTCACCCCAGCGAAATAATCCGTCTCAACCTGACTTTCCAGCTCCCGCAAGACAATAAACAGTTGATACAGTTTTATTTTCGCTAGATTATTTAACAAACACTGCTCAATATTTATTTGACGTGTTTTTGTAACAAATCTTCACAATAAAGATACCCAGGTATGTTTTCTATCAGCAGCAAGAGTACTATGACACCGTAGAAACAAACGGGGTTTGTCGATGGAATTATAGACAAAATACAGAATGTAGAAAGATTTCTGTTGATAGATCGTGCTAAGCATAGTGATGATTGCGATGAGCGAATGGTCTGCTGCGCTGCGTGTCCCAGATTTAATTCCCGCACGGAGCAAATATTTGTATGATCTACAATTAGTCGTTCAGAGTCTGGGTCTTTGTATTTGTGAGTTTAAAGGTTTTAAACATACCAACAACACAGGAGAAAATCCTAGTGTTTTACGGACAACCTTCTTTCGAATTGTACAGAAACAACTCTGTCTATTCTTGGTCGAAAAGAGATGAAATTGGTAATGCGCATACGTTAAAGAAAGAATAGCCAACGTTTTAGGAATGATCCTAGAATCTTCGTTATTCCTTTACGTTGGCTATAAATTATAGCCTCCGTCGCCGTCGTCCCAATCCAGGCATAGGCCTCATCGCCATGACTTCCCCGTTTTTTAAATTCTACGTAATTGCTGTTTTGTCAGGCCCGTCCCGCCATGACTTCGTGTTTTACTGCGAAGCTTTTTGCCTGAGTCAGGACTCAGGGTTCAGGGTTCCTTAAGACTATTTTACTCGCAACATATCTGTCAGACGTGGTCAGCGTTCCAAAACGAGAATTCAATCACAAAATGAGATGCATCAGATGCGTTTTATGAAGTAAAAATTATATAAAAGTTCCTAGGCCGACTATTAGAAAATCCCGTTTTTATGACATAAAGTAAACAGGGACTTTGACCAAAGACGGCTAATTTTAACCGCTAAATTGCTTCTGGCAATTATCGTTGCCAAAAGCAAAGTTTTGGTTTATCGTTGCCTCGTAGTCCAATAGATTTTATTTTGATGGATATACTAGAGGTGTTTTTTCCATTTTACATACAATTTACGTCGTTATACTTCAAGGAAGTTTTTGCTAAGACCTCCTAACTTGTTCCAGAATATTAAAGTCTAACCTATCTAGTCTGTTCTAGTTCCAAATTATGTATTTATAGATCTTGAATCTTGAGCCTTTGCAAGCAGTCAAAGCCTACAAACATTAGACGATGCTACATTACTCCCAAATTCGTCCTGACATCCAATAATACTCACTTTGAACCATTCAAACTTACACCTTTACAATATTAGTAGGATTATAAAGAGGTTCCCCACCTCAGGCTGTAATTCCCTCCAAAGATTACCGACGGAAATTGGGTTTTGCGGTGAACGTAAACGATGAGACCCATCCCTGCTCAAAAATTAAATTAGCTTTTCTAATTATTTGGCGGTAAAACTTTTCCATTTACCAAAGTTTTCGGCTATTTTCGTTAGGTAGGTACGAGAACGGATGGTAATTTGCTATGACATCCTCATTGTATTTTGGCTCCAATTTTGGACTGGTAGATTTGAGTTTTGAATTACCTTAACGACGCATTGTCAGGAAGTTATCACGAGCGCTACTAGAATCTACATAAGACATACAATCACGCTTCCCGTAGACAGAAACTAATGAGAGAACGCCAACTGCTGCTAAGAAATTTAATTACACTTTGCCCAACATTATATGATTACGAATCTCTTAAAGGACTTTTAAATACACGCTTCCGACCATTAGATATCCCAGCTAGATGGACCGACAATTGCACAAATAAATCTCGCTCCCCAAAAGCACATTGATTTTGGCTAGAGAACCTTCGCATTTGATTCACTTTAACTAGGCTTTAGATATTCACAAAGGCGTATCCAGCTAGCCTTTTGTCGAAACCAGGTCAATCGTTTACTCTCTGTGGTGTAACTGAGCATTCCCGGTTTTGTTCTAAATAATGGTCTTGACTCGGGTATCCAAGACTTACCTGTTCCTATGTAAGCCAAAATGTTCTTTGGTTTATCCAATTACGTTTGGTTTTGCTTTAACATTATCAGATTCCATGCCCCGGCACATAAAGCCGTTGGTCTCCGCTGTCATTTGTAGATCTATAACAATCGTTATTGTTAGTCAGTAGCTCGAAAGTCTGATAACCAGTCATACCAAAGGGTATTATGCATTTACTGTGGAGGTCAGATAAGGCAGTCACTACGTGTAAAAGACTGATATTCAGCTGCATCCGATTTGACTGGAACCGACCCCAAAATTCGTTGCGAAAGGCTAGACAGATGAAATGATGTCAGATTAATTTCTTCAAAATACACTGAGATTCACCTATTCTTAAACGTTGAAACTAGAAAAACTAGTACCCCAAAACGCTGGCTTCCTAGGTCCTACTGTATTCTAGGGAGAAGAAAATCCCTTTCATGTAGAGATTTCAGACTCGCGCCGTGACTTACTAGTGGCGATCTAGCTGCTTTTCTGCGGATAAAGAGTTGTTGTTATGTAGTTTCCTGCGTTCTTTGGAATTTGTGCGGCATTTGATGCAAATCCTGGCTTAGAGTGACAATGTGTGGCGACTTTATCAGATTCCCTCGTAGTCTCTGGCTGAAATTACTAATTGGTATAAGAAAAACCGCTTTGTAATATGGCAGAACTCTGATGAAAACCTCTACCTGCTTATGTATAACCCATATTTGCAAATACATGCTATTTATTTTATTGTGAGATCTCTTGCTAAAAATATTTTGTTCATCGGTTTCTTACCCTTCTATTTTAAAAACACTCACGTCAATGAAAGGATTTGTTCAGTATCAGCCCAGAGGCAGAATTCCCGGCTGATGAGATCAAGCTCTACTAAAACATAACAGGCGCAATGCGGAGTGGCACAGCTCAACCCTTCGGGGATTACAGGCGTGATGTTATGTCGAATAGCGCCAAAAAACTAATCAATAGAATCGAACCAATGTAAAAATGATACATTATGAAGAAAGTATACGGCTCGAAGGACCAGCTTAACATTGCCTTGATAAAAAGACGGTCGACCACAAGATTGCCCGAAAAATTCACAGCCTTTCAGTTAGTATACCCTTTCTATTGAGCTTTGTCGTTTCTGAATATACTCGTACTTAAAACATCCCTTTTGGGTTTACATAAAGCGTCGCTCGTTTAGTGGTTCCTAGGGTCCTTTGAGGTTCGAAGATAATGTGGTCGCATTATGTGACTGTGTATTTTGATGTGTAAATTGTGAGATGTTGACTATTTATTTTTTGGAACGAAGTTTCTTATCGCGCATTGCGAAAGGGGGCTCGACGGAAAAAATTAAGACGAAAAGTTGTAACGACACTTTTTGCTATAGTAAGCTATTGTAATCCGTGCGGCGTGCGTATGTTTCTCTGTCTGTCTATCTCTCTTATAGAAAGCAAGCCAAATATTTTCGTTTCGTCTTTCTATTTCGCATTGAACAGTGTGGTGTCGCGACGATCATTTTTGTTGAGTGTATACAGTAAGTTCGTTCCACCGGGTGTCCCTTGACAGCTCTCAAGTTTTTTTATTTTACTCTTGTGGGCTTTAACTCATGAGGACATGGTTTTCTGATTAGTAGTAAGGTTATTTTATATTGTATTTCTTTCGATGTGAAATAAGTAGCGAAACGACTAAGACGCCTACCACGAGGGGTGGTTCGAGGAGGCACAGAATAAGACCTCCTGGATTTTTTTGTTACTAGCACTAGAACAGCACAGGCTAAAGAATAAAAAAGATATTTACTCCAGTAGAATGTTTTTGTAAAACTGATCAATTACTTCGGGTTCTACTCAATTGAGTTATCATTCATCTTGTTCGACACCCGGATGTTGATTTCTTCCTATTGAAAACGAGGAAGTACTTGATTATTTTCGTATTTTAAGTACTTGTAGGTTCGCGATCAATCGACAAACAGTAAACAAGATGTCGGAAGATTTTCCGGCATATTACAGCATAGTTAAAACAGATGTTTTTCTTTCCATGGTACTGTTAAGTAGTTGATAAAGATTAAAATGTTTGATCGCAAACTCTCCCGCTGATTTTGAGGTCTTAGAATTGGACATTTCGTCTTTTCCATAATTTTTTTGCAGTAGCAGACCGAAAAATAATTTATGCTCAGTAGTTGTTTTTTTATGCCCAGGTTATGCCCAGTTGATGTAAAATAGGTTTGTCTAATAGTACTTAAACATAACTGTCAAAAATTGGGTGTTTTTTAAACACTTTTCTGTATCACTTGTCTTCGGGTTTTATTTTTGGTTTGTCCTGAAGTTTCGGCCCACATTATAAAGGCATTCTAGGTCGTCCCATATCACAATTTCAAAGAAAGTGAACAATCAGGCTCTTTTAACAGCCTTTCATGGACTTGTTGCCTCCGTTCTACGGTATGGCATTATTTTCTGGGGTCAGTCTACTGATAGAGAACTGGTATTTAGGCTACAAAAGCGATGCATCAGGTCAATGTGCGGTCTGAAGACAACTGATAGCTGTGTTCCCTATTTCAAGTCCCTAAAAATTCTGACTTTACCTTCCTTATACATATTGGAAACGGCCTTGTTTGTGAAATGTAACCCTCAATTATTCCAAAAATTATCAGAGGTCAGAATAAATCCAATACGAACACAGTACATGAATAAATTATGTCAAGTTAAATGTAAAACTGCATTAATGCAAAAAAGTATTTTTGGTATTGCCCCTCGAATATATAATAAAGTACCGAATGTTATTAAAAATATGACTGTAGTACAATTTAAAAGGGCGCTAAAGGAAATTTTACTAGCAAAATGCTACTACACGATTGACGATTTCCTAAATGATGATTCACTTACTGATTGACATACATAATATTACTTTGATTGAATTGATTAGGTAGTATAGTATTAAGGTTTGACATGCTTGTAATATTCTAATTTAATTTTTAATTCTCTGTGATTCCGATTAGGCTGACATCTAATTTTTATAAATAAATGTAATTTTAATATAACAATGAACTTGTACACTGTTTGCATACCCATGTCGGTAAAATGTGGAGAACTTAATTATAAAGAAATAACATCTATGTACTATTAACCCATGTTTGCAAAGAAATAAATGATTTGATTTGATTTGATTTGACAATTGAAGTTGTTTCGTCCCGGGGATTTCAAGCGTGATACTATCATTCTAAACCAATTATATCAAAATCAAATCAATTTATTGGTGTTTTTTGGTACATTTTACATGAGATCTTAAAAATAGATTAGTTCCACAAAAATCTACCTTAAAGGTGTACACTCTTTAACTTATAATTAGATATCTCAGTAAAGGACTACAATAAAATTAAATAATAACAACAAAAACACGACATAACTTAAGATAGAGAATAATAGTAGGTAATAATAAAGCAAGCAAAAAAAAACAATTAAACAATAAAATTAATACTTACATGTAAATAAAAATAATGTCAGAATTAAATACAATGTTAAAATAAATAAAATGTCAAAAATTAAATACAATGTCAAAATTAAAAACAACGTCAAAATTAAATTATTGGCAATGTCGAATAATTAAAATTTATCAAGAAATTCGTCTATGGAGTAATAACATTTTTCAATTAATAGATGCCTTAATTTGTTTTTAAATTGAATAATATTTAAGTCCTTAATTTTATTTGGTATTTTATTAAATATTTTATATATATTTGTTTTATTCGTTTAATATCATATTATATTCATGTCATGACTTATCATAAATCCATCTTATTAAGATTTTAAATTAAAATGTTTGTCTATTTATAAACATCTATTCTTTTAGACGTTTTTGCAAAATACAGACGTAGTTTTATTTCTTGTTTATGATCGGGCAATGGACTTAGATCATTTTATTGCTACCAAAGCTATTACAGCTCCTTGCTATTCATGATTCGTTTACAAATCTCCATTCATTCTGTACTAGCGTGTGTATCTACACTGAAAAGCGAAGAATCTCGTGAAGTTTTATAATTCGTTTCATTTTACGGGCAATCTGATGTGGATCTATCTAAACGAGTATCAGACTATACGTCAAATGGAATATTTTTTTTTGGATGGGTGTATGTTTGTATCCTAATTACGTCAAAACAACTGAAAGGCTTTTGATGAAAGGCCTGAGATAAACGATACACATGTACTACGTAACTCTTAATATCAAAACGTCACTCGGTCGATATTGTCAATAATCTTTGATTTCAAAAAAAAATACCTACGTGTTCATTATTTTTCAATACTGTAACTGACGGACTTAACAGATTTTGAATTTATTTATATAGTAAACTATCCTATTACATAAGTTTATTAAGACATCATCAATACATCACCATTTTACTTTACATTTATTTCTTTTGAATGCGACTCCAAAGTATCATCAATCTCTTTGATTATAACAATTGACGGCAACAAAACTTCCAATAGAACAATTTTCCCGAAACTTTGGGAATATTTCTAAATTCCATCTCCGAAATATTTTATTGAATCCTGCCACTCATTGCCGACTTCAACTTTCTAAATATTTAGAACTTTCCCCGTATTTGTTATGATTCTACACAAAGTTTTGATTTGTTGTTCGTTTTCAGAGTTTTTCGCGTTTAAACAATGAGTGTACAGTTACAATTTCATTTTATTTCTGTAGAAAGTTTTTATTTGTTGTTTTGGGAGATTTTAAGATATTTTTGGCTGGAATTCAAGTTTATGCATATTTCGTTTTTTTTTTGTTGTTGTCTGGTTTAAATTAATGGATCTCTGTAGTGTAATTAATGAAAAGTAAAGCCATTGTACCGACTTTGTGAACGAAATTTCCAATGAAAAGTTCATTGGAAGTTTTGAACGATTCCTCCCGTCTTATTATTAATTACTATTACTTTACTATTGCAGTTGTTGACATAATCATAGGGCTAGAAAAGGAGCCCCGTTTCTTAACTCAAAAAAGGTCTTCGGATATTAATTCTGTCCTTCATAACGTAGGTACCTACATTTTCTGTTTTTAATAATAAAAATCAAATCATTTATTTCAATGAGGCCATCAAAGAGGCACTTTTGAACGTCAATTATTAAAAGGAAATGGGATGGGACCCTCTAAGAATTTGAATATCCAGCAGCATGATAGAATGGCAACAGGATATAGTTGCTGTAGATGTTCCAAATACCAAATTAATTGCTGTTTTGACTCAATTAAATCTTACGTTTCGCCATCTGTCGAAAAGGCCCTCCAAGTTAAGAAAATCCCGGAAAATGAAATAATAACAGCACTCCCGCTACCCATAGATTGTGATCATTTTTCCTTAAGGGCAACATACTACACATATTATCACATTGTGTGGAGACTAGAACTGGGGCGAGGGCAAAAACATTTATGAACAAAATGGGCATAAACTTGTAATGTTGGGTATGAATCAGATTACGTTCAAAAAAATGCCCGGTAACTGGGCATAAAAACGAAAAACTTTGTTTAGTAATAAAATAAGAAAAATATATCTGGGCAAAAAGACCAGGCAAACAAAAGGCATTGCAACAACAAGTAAACAAATGTTGTGGTATGTATTCGTTTATTTTATTGTAAGTATATTATTTATGTATTGTTTAATGGGCCTTAGTTGCCTGATGAATAAATTAATTGATTGCCTGCGCAAGTTCGACGTTTACGGGCATTTTTTTAACGTGCCCAAAATGTCTAGGGCATAAACCCATCTCTAGTGGAAACCCGGAACTTTGACATTTTCAAAACTGAAGAGATCTAAGTGGGGTATTGTGCGGCTTTATAACGAGACCGACTTGCTAGCACTTTGCTCTGTTGTAAAATGTTTTTTTTTCCTTTCTTCTTTAAGTGGGCTCGTGAACTTTGCTGCTCTTTAATTTTTATTAAATGGTGGTATTTTTGTTGATGTTTTGAAAAATGTTGCAAATGCTTGAAAGAAATAAAAATATTTTTTTAAATCGGTTAGAAGCAACACACGATAATACATAGATAAACCTTTTTCTTCAGACCAATTTATCGCGGTACTCTGTCAGCATGGTTTCGGTTCCTGTCGTATAATTTCCAAACTTTAACGTGGGCTTTCCGGTACCCTTTGAAGAAAGGTTTCTAGGGCCACGGCACCCTTTAAAGAAAGTTTTGCGACTCATGCCAGTGTCGCTACCCATGTAATACATTTTTTTACATGGTTAATTCATCGAATGAGTCCTCTCCCACCCAGGGCAGGGCGGGAGGGACTGCCAGACTTGTACTGACTAAAATCCAGCTTAAATCCTTCAATAGCCCTTTACGTTCCGGGGCCACGGTTACCTGATAAGACAGTGCCGCGACCCCGGCAGGCATGTAATACATCCTGGCATTGATTTCTCGTAAAAGCATGTAAGTTTTTTATCACCCCGGGTCGACGGCGCGTTGTGTTCCACGCGCGCCTCAAAGAGCATCAGCATAATGACGGGGCCCCCTCTCTAGAGGGCCAAAGCCTGCCGGGGTCGCGGGACTTATCTCATTACCGTGACCCCGGAACATAAAAGGCTATTGAAGGACACCGTGAATTTTAGTCAGTACAAGTCTGACAGTCCCTCCCGCCCTGCCCGGGGTGGGAGGACTCATTTGATGGTTTTACCACGATAAAAAAAAAAGTTTTTTATCACAGGCATAACTAAAACAGTTCCATGACCATAAATAAAATAAACTGATATTTCCATGTAAGTAATCGTTTCTAAGTGTACTTTATATTTAACTAAATCTCGTGTGTAACCCGAGTTCCAGACTCCCACACAAAATACTCGAGAATCGCGACACATGTTACAAATTCATAAGACAAGTCCCTGTAGAGCTTTTGTATTTTGTACCTGTAAGCAAAACAAATCACAGTTAAAATATTTCCTCTGTAGTCCGTTTGTTCAGCTATAATATTTTTCTTTGAATGAATTGTGAGGGTTGCTATGATTTGTTACTGGGTTGCTACTAAAAGTTTGTGGACACTAGCATAACACTTTTTTTGTTTAATTGAACTGTATCAAGTAAATAGTCTTTGTTGTTTGTTTTCTTTAGACATAAATACCCTGTAATAATAATCTAAAAAGAAGAAGAAATCATAATTATTATAATCTACCATAACAAAAAGATTTCGACCCACGAGTTTAGCGCCTTCAGAAACGTCCATCAATCCCTGTAACGAGCAATCGGCAGGGCACGATATTAAGTGCCTCATCGTCTGTGGAGTTGATCCAACTACGGCTTAGTTGGATAAACTTCCTACACAACGGGACGCATTACGACTTTGGTATCCATTGACGTGTGCTTGTGTACGTACCTCTATGGATTTAATTGTGATAGTTGCCTGTATACCAAAGTCGTTTATGGTATCGGAGAATTGCGTCGTGTTGTTGAACGCTAATACTGCCGAATCGAATATACCAACTCCTACTTTATCATCATCTATTGCTGAACTAGACATCTTTGTTTAAGCCAATTGCCACGTTCCTGTGCCAGCTGCATCTAGATTTTCCTCCGCTGCTAAAGTATAAACTGTATTACCAAACAATCGTTTAACAACCCTGATTCATATTCCAGCATTGTAAAAAGTGTTACTACGCCCGCATTATTAAATTAAACATCAGTTTTACGTCGACAGACAACTGTAAACGTTACTCGTGGTATAACTCCGGTTTATCATTGCCTGGTACATGTAGGTAATGCTTTTACTGAAAATGAATGCATGTTTGAGAATTATAGTGATGTATGGTAAAATGTAGATGAAAAAGATTTTTATCTGATCGTTCTTTTGAATAAATTCTCTTTATAAACATTGCCATGGCTAAGTACTATATTCGTCGTATTGCAGATGTTACTTCATGCTATTTTTGATTAGCGATGATGTTATTGACGGCGAAGCAACTTATTCACTCTTGACTGTCTTGACTGAAAAACCCCAAGTTTTAGCTATCAGGAAAAAACAGACTCCAGCAGCAGGGAATTCCACTCCTTAGATGCGCCCGCAATGAAAGCGCCAAACGTTTTGTACCCTAGGTGGAATATTGACCATGCAAATTGCTGTACACCGTCTCTCACTCATCTTCCTGCCCTCATTTTCCTTGGCCACTTGATTATTCTCTGTCAATTCATCAATCTCATCTTCCTCGTTCTTCGTTCTTCCTAGGCAATTGTCACCCAATTTTCATTCGATCAGTAAATCTATTGCATAGTTTCTTTTACTCCCTTATTTGTCCACATTTATATTCATCCATCTTGTACATCTATCTATCTGTATGATGATTAGATACAACCAACAAAATTACTGGTTTGATGCCGTAAGCTATTTAATTTCCATCTCGAGGAAATTAAATCTTTTCACTTGAGCGGAGCCTTACTGAGCGGAAACTTTCACAACTGTTACATGGTAAAGGTATTTAAATATAGCTTACTAGCTTTTGCTAGCGGCTTCGCTCGCGTTTTACTTATTCACCCACCGGAATGTCACCACGGGATAAAAATACCGTCTAGTTAATCCAGGTTCTAAACTATCTGTGTACGGATCTCTTAGTACTTGCTACAAGAACTACCTCTCATAGAGATGTGTCTCTATCTCATGGATTTGTCCCAGCAATGATATCCAAATCCTTTTCATGGTTTTTGGGTGGAAGAGTAACAAACATCAATCTATCCTCACAAACTATCGCATTTATAATATTAAAGTCGCGAGCAAAAATACGGAATCAATTACTCAGATTCCGCGCCATCTTTAGTACTTTATAACTAGTAATTTATAAATAAAACAAGTAGTACCATTTTAAAAGTTTGACTGTTATCATTAAATTGATATAAAATTCATTCAAATCACATTATTTATTGAGCGGAAAGCTCATTTTCAAGTGTTTCTATACTATTGCTCGATATTGTAGTAAGATTAGGTATTAAGATAAAGTTAGTGTTCTTTAGTGCCATTAAACACGATCGTTGCTAACATACATAGATTCTACACCATCTACTATGTCAGTAAATTGACATAGCGACAGGTCTATAATCCTGGAAGGGTTAATTAAACCCTCTAATGCCAGTAATGTCAGAACTTTAGGGTGCTAACTTATTGCTTTCAACCGAGCAAGGATCTAAACTCCTCGGCTTCTATTGAGGGATTCGCATACAAATCACTTACTTCCCCGCTTTTTTTTCAAAGCTAAATCTAATAACAAATTTAAATAACGGGGAGTAAGCGTCATTTTCATTTTGTGCCACATCTGTCACTTTATCATTTTGAGCTTCCATAAGCGTGCTCCCATTGCTGGGACATAGGTCCTATGGGAGAAACTAAGCTGTAGCCTGTACTCTGCTTCTTCCCAGCAACACACAAAACACTAGGAAGTTGTGTAGGTTAGGGTACTTTGGCGGAACGGTACCCTTAGCACGAATTTTCAGTATTTGAGACGTAAAGTAATTTATTTCTGGAATTTTGACAATTTCAAATTGACAATTTTCAAGGAAAAAAATAGTTCCTTCTTCGCACACCAGAGGCGCTGTTCCAGTTTTTCATACAAGAAACGCTGTAAATACTGAAAAGACACTGTAAAGTAAAAGAGTGAAAACTCGTGCTCAGGGTACTGTCTGTTTACGTCTCTCTGTGACATAAACAGACGGAGCCCTTATCACGAGCTTTCACTATTTTACTTTACAGCGTCTTTCCAGTATTTACAGCGTTTCTTTTATGGAAAAATAGCGCCTCTGATGTACGAAAAAGGAACTATTTTTTTCCTTGAAATTAAATGTCAAAGTTGCGGTTTACATCACAATAAGTGAAAACTCATGATAAGGCCTCAGTTCTGCTGCGCAGTGTAACGCGGTTGCGATCGCCGCACGGAACAAATATTTGTATGTTCTGCAAATAATTCTTTCGGGTCTGGGTGTTTGGGTATCTGAGTATCCATGTGTGTAAATGCATCCACGTTGCAGGAGAAATTCCTAGTGTGCGGAAAGGTTTAAAAAAATGTAAAATAGACCTTCAAAAAGTGCTGATTTACTAATCCACCAGGGTAGGTACCGTCGGTGGTTGTTACATGCTTCTTCTTTACTTCTTGACTTCTTTCTTGTCGGGACTTATTTTAAGGACACAGCGAGCTAATTGTAAAACCTTGTGGTCTTCTAGTCAAGAGTGAATAGGTTACTTTTAAGCAAGCGTGCTTCACCATCGATCACATCTTCGCTTACCATCAAGCGAGATAGTGGTTAAACACAAACCTATCATTAATTTAAAAAAAAACGGTGGGTTGCACTCCGGGAGTGCCGGTAGAAGTTAAAACTTTTTTATTACTGTGTTATATTTAAAAACTGGAGTGGTACAGATATGACATTAACGAATACAAGATGTAACAATATTGTTACATCTTGTTATTGTCGTACAGGTGTCAAATCACAAATGTTTTCATATATGCTTGATAGATGACGTTGCACGATTAAAATGCAAGCTATCGTTTGCCTCTTCGTCTTACGAATTTTCGATCAGGGTCACGTGATCCTGACGCGAGTTTAGCAGTTTTTACCCATTAAAAAAAGTGTACAACGCCGCTAAAGAAGTTTTCACTTCAAAACACAATGTCAACCTGTAAAAGAAGCGTGTACAAAAACACCTTAGTTTGTTTCTAGGACAGTTGAATAAAAATCACAAACTTCCTCGCGTGTCCTAAAAGTGAAATCTCCAACTAATAAACAATTTAAGCAACGGGAAAAGTTAGCGAGCGCCGCATCCATTTTGTACCACATCCGTCACTCATTATTTTCATCTAATTGGACTTATTTATGTTCGAGTCACGTCTTAACGTCTGAGATGTTATTAGATAGCTTGTTAGTTTAGTTACTTTTGTTGTTTTAGTGAAATTGTGGATAAAATAACTTTTGTTACGTTGTTCGAATACCAAAGGAAATGATGGGTGGACTGTGTGAAAGAAAATGTGGCTACCTGCATGCGTAGCATGACTGATTCTACCTCTTCTGGAAACCAAGAATCATATCAGCCGTAAGACGTCCACTGCTGAACATAGGCCTCCCCTATAGACTTCCAATAGGACCGATTGGCAGCGACTTGCATCCAGCGTGATCAGACGATCATGGACAGACGATCTTATGAAGACCACAAGGTCTTCATAAGATCGTCTGTCCACCTTGTGGGTGGACGATCTACGCTGCGTTTGCCTGTGCGTGGTCTCCATTCGAGAATCCTTACGGCCTCATCGGTCGTCAGATCTGCGTGCTATGTGGCCTGCCCAATCACTTTAACTTGCTAATTCGTTGAGCTAAGTCGGCAACTTTGCTTCGTCTGCAAATTTCTCCATTTCTCAGTCGACCACACCAAGAATAGGCGAAGTTATTTCATAATTGTCTCAATTTAATTTGAATTGTTTTTTTTGCCCGAGAATGCACGACTCGTAGACGACAGAAAAATATAGACATTTCTCTTCTACATTTTAAACATAACCATGCTATCAATGATAGAAAATAATGTTTGTGCATTCACCTGGGTGATATGACCCAGGTGATATTTTTCCGAGGTGAATAAACCATTTTATCGACTTTTCTGAGTCGTCGACCATTTCAACGGTGTCATGCTACGCTTCGAAGAGAAGACAACGAAGTGGTGTGGATCACTACAAAAAGATTGCAATAGATTCGCTTTCCACTATATGGGTTTTTTTTTTTTTTTTTTTTTTTTTATCGTGGTAAAATCATCAAATGAGTCCTCCCACCCCGGGCAGGGCGGGAGGGACTGTCAGACTTGTACTGACTAAAATCCACGGTGTCCTTCGATAGCCCTTTATGTTCCGGGGTCACGGTAATGAGATAAGTCCCGCGACCCCGGCAGGCTTTGGCCCTCTAGAGGGGGGCACCGTCATCTTGCTGACGCTCTTTGAGGCGCGCGTGGAACACAACGCGCCGTCGACCCGGGCATGGTCCATGGTCGGGCAGCGAGTTGCCCTTTACTCGCCGCCCGCATGCCCGCGCCTACGGTGGCCGGAGATTGTCTTGCGACGTCCGTCGCCGTGGGCGTCCACCACTGCGGTTGGGGCGGAGGGAGGACACTGTCCTCTCTCTCACGCGGCCCGCCTCCTCCTTCGCGAGCATTACTGCTTCGCAGAAGGAGGCGACCGCTTCCCACTCCGTCTCGCCCCGCAGCATGGCCGCAACCAATGCCGGGCGCGAGAGGTCTCCGCCTATCGCCGCACTATATGGGGTTTACCTAAACTTTACTGCGGTAAGTGATGGGTGTACTATAAATAGCTAGTCGGAGAAGCCCAACCCTTTTGAGGATTACCGGCACGATGTTCAGTTGTGTAATCTTCGTTGTTTTGTCTCGGAGCCACAATTTCGGGCGGGGTAAAATGTGATTCTGGCGCGAACAAGCGTGGAGATGACAGGTCGTATCTTTTGCGCATGACAAGAGCCTTTATGCTTGCCTGTAGGGAACGTTACAGGTTTGTTTTATTTTGAAATGGTTTAAAAATAATTTTAATATTCTCTTGTGCTTCAAATAGAATTGCCAGTGCAGATACCCAAAAGTAAAGTCAGGAATTTTGTATTTTTTGATGACGCAAAAGGCATACGTATTGAGATTGAGTATTGACAGAGGGATTTCAATTTTGACGACACGGTTGGGGCGTGGTCGCGGGACTGTCTCATCAGGTAATCGTGACCCCGGAACGTAAAGGGCTATTGAAGGATCACCGGGAATTTTACTCGGTACGAGTCTGAGGGCGCATTCCCACTATGTCGTGACGACAGATAATAGTGTAGTTTTGAGTTTCGGGGCTAATGTATTTAAATGGGGGTGTTCACATATAGAACGATACTTGCAACTTACTGTCGTCTACTTACAACTGTTTTGCAGTGACAACAGATTGTCATGACAGTGAGAACGGCTAGCACGACTGTACGAGTCATGTATCGTACAGGGCACGCGCGCATTCACATCAGCACTTTTACATCGCTTTACTCAAATCGCTCTATAAAGCGACAGTACACGTTCAGCACTCATATACATCGGTACTCACCACATCAACATAGATAGCATTAGTTACTTGGTAGTGAAGTATATAATAAACGGATATTCTTTGACTATCAGTGATTTCTTCCTCTCTAAATCTCAAGCTGTGTGCGTCACAATCAGCAGCGCATACAACGACAGTCGTAAAACGATAAAAAATCATTACGACTAAATCATGACCGCAAATCTATCGTAGCCACGATAAAAATATCGTCTCGTCGTTTACACAAAAAGACATCTTCCTTATTTTCATAAAATAATACATTATTATAATTTCGGCTTCGTCCATTGAACTCAGGAGCCTAAACGCACTACTGATGTCCAAGAAAACGTAGAGGCGACTGTAGATTTGTAGCTTGCTAATGATGTGTAAACGACAAAGCGATTACCGTGAAACGATAAAAATGTCGTCGCGATCCAATGGGAACTGCTAGATATGGTAGTCGCTAAACGATAAAAAAAAATTACGACAAACAATCGTATTAATGGGAACAGCTAGAGACGACAGTCGTCCAACGATAAATTAATCGTACGACATAATAGGAACGCGGTGCCAGTCCCTCCCATCCCGCCCTGGGCGGGAGGACTCATTTGATGATTTTACCATTATAAATATAAAAGAAAACATTTACTGTGTTAAAATTGACATTTTTGTTCTAGTATGCCCATTAAAACAGTTTCCTATTATCCACCCAAACTTGTATTAAAGTTCAAGTTAATTAAAAACAACACATGTCTAAGGTCGACATGTAAGTCACGTCCCTCCGTCCGTCCGTAAGACATCTGATCCCTAGGGTTATTACCGCTAAATTGGGCAGCCGATGTAGTTTCCGATGTTTGTCCAACTATGTTACGTAGACTTGTGTGTTTACCTTTTTTGGGACATAACGAGAAATAACGTTCAAGAAGGTGTAGTACAGAAATTTATTGTTAGGTAAACAAGTATTGTACCTAAATGTTAGTGGAGCCTGTACATAGAAATATTAAACAAGTGCTAAAGCAAGGTTTCCGTAAGTATATAATACTAGCTTCTGCCCGCGACTTCGTACGCGGATCCTGTTGCTTATGCCAGCGACACGGGGTCGTCAAAATCGAAGATCTGATAAGTCTGATGTCCAATTTCAAGAGCCTGGGTAAAAAAATAAATGGGAGTTTTCGTCTGTAGAGTCAAATTTTTATTCATATTTATATTCATCGTCATCAAAAATTAGTTCTAAACTGTTACCGCCGGAGGAGTATTCCCAGCGTGCGTGGAGGTATTCCCAGCTTACGTTATTGTAAAATTATACAGCTTTGATTTCCACATCAGGTGTTCCAGATCTTCAATTTTATACGTCAACAGAGAGTGCTTATCAGGTTGAACAACTTTGCTATGATGTCATTCCTATATAGGTATGTTGTGGTGTAGCTGGGCTCTTGGTGTTCTACATCAGGTGTTCCAGATCTTCAATTTTTATACGGCAACAACAGATAGTGCTTATCAGGCTGAACTACTCTTGCTAAGACGTCATTCCTGTATATGTTATAGTGTAGCTGGGCTCTTGGTGTTCCACATCAGATGTTCCAGATCTTCTATTTCTATACGGCAACAGAGAGTGCTTATCAGGCTGAACAACTCTTGCTAAGACGTCATTACTGTATATGTTATAGTGTAGCTGGGCTCTTGGAGTTCCACATCAGGTGTTCCAGATCTTCAAATTTGTTCTCTCAGCAGAAAATGCTCATCACGTGGAACAATTTTTGCTTTGGCACCATTTTTGTATCTCATATAGTTTAGCTGGTCTGTTGCAGTTCTGCACCAGGTGTTCAAGTTTTCAAGATAAATTATAGCCTATATGTTGGCCAGACTTAATACCTATACAACAAAAAAAGAATCATTCAAATCCGTCCAGTACTTTTTGAGTTTATCCCGGACATACATACAGACAAATAGACAAAAATTCTAAAAACTATATTTTTGGCTTAGGTATCGATTGTAGATCACACCCCAAGTATTCTTTTAAAAAAATATTCAATGTACAGTTTTCACTTTCCTACCATTTTATTATATGTATAGATTTTCCGTTCATCCGCATAAACGGCAAATATTCACGTTTATTGTACGGGAGCCACCTTCAATATTAATTTTATTCTGTTTTTTAGAATTTGTTGTTATATCGGCAACAGAAATACATGATCTGATCTGAAAATTGTCTAACTATAACGGTTAATAAGATACAGTCTGGTGACACACGGACAGACACACACATAAGCAGACAGACGGACAGCAAAGTCTTAGTAATAGAGTTTGTCAACCCAGAAACTAGTGGTTGTAAGCGCAACTGCAGCGCACAAGGTCCCAATTTCGATTCCCATATCGGACACAAACCTCGGCCTTTCGGGGATCACAGGCACATGTTCCGTTCTGTTAAAAAAACCTAAATCCCACTTTCTCTGAACATTTCCATTCTAAAATCCCCATCAAGATAACAATTTCTTCGCGACTACCAAGAAAAAATATCCTAACGTGCTAAAGGCTTCTCGTGCCAAAAATGCGGACGCCAACGATAACAATGGCTTACGATGTTGAGATGGAGTGTTCTCCACGTTGACTACGGACGGGTCTGAAATAGCTTTAACAATATTACCAACGATTTTGTGAATAAGTCCCTCCTTGGCTTTATACACAGATATAGATAGAACTAGATATCGTATGATAAATTGATAACCAAGCGTACCATTTTTCGACCACAATGATGTCACAAGCGCTGTTTAGTGATTTGATCATCAGCAGCCGGAAGACATCTACTGCTGAACAAAGGCCTCTCCGTTAGACCACTTCGAATGACAATCCGCCACCTGCGTCCATCAGTTGCCCACGAGTCTCGCGGTGTCGTCGGTCCACTGCACCGATTGGGAGGCCTGCCGCTGCGTCTTCCGGTTCGTAATGTGAAAATATTTTTATTTTTTTTAATAATCCACAACTATCACACAACGCCATCTAGTCCCAAGCTAAGCAGAGCTTGTGTTATGGGTACTAGACAACTGATAGACATACTTATATATTTCTAAATACATACATATTATAGATAAATTACACCCAGAGTCCCAGACACAGAACAAATGATCGTGCTCATCACACAAACATTTTTCCTGGGTGGGAATCGAACCCACGACCTCCGGCATAGCAGTCAGGGTCACTAACCACTAGACCAACATTATAAAAAAAAATATTTTATAACAGCGCTTATAACCATATTTTTTTAACTGACGTAGACTAGCGTGGCACACTGTTGCAGGCTAAGCACGGAAGTGGCGGTTTTTGAACGTTAGGGGGATTTAGTCCGCATGGCTAAGCCCTTTCTTAAACAACGCGACTCAAGTCTCCGATACTTTACGACTTTGGTATCCATTTACGTGTGGCTGTTTACGAACTTCTATGGATTTGTGTTGCGATAGTCGCCTGGATACAAAAGTCATAAGCCTCCTGCAGACACAGCGCGATTAATCGCGCTGCGACAACGAGCCAAGCTAATTTCCACTCTAAAAATACTGCGAATGGACCGCGACATGTCGCCCCACGCGATTAATCGCGTGTGTCTGCAGGAGGCTTAAAGCCTCCTGCAGACACACGCGGATAAACGGACTCAATCGACCGAAAAATGAACCCGTTTAATCCCCCAATTGAATGTTATGTAAGAGCCTTATTTTTGGGATGGTAAACTCACCAAATGAGTCCTCCAGCTCTGGGCGGTGCGGAAGGGACTGTTAGACCCTTACTGACTAAAATTCACTTTTCCTTTCTGGTGGCCCACCATGAACTGTTAACGCGATCCAGTTTAGGCTGTGGGAAAGAGATAGCGCTAGACGACTTGTATAGCTCTGTTTCTTTCCCACAGCCTAAACTGGATCGCGTTAAAAGCTCGTGGTAAGGCCCCTGTTCCTTCAATTGCCTTTTACGTTCAAAGTTCTCTGTAAGCTGCTTAGACAGTCCAACAAAACTTCAGTAGTACCGTTGACCGAAGTAAGTGCTTTTGTATTACATCTAGATCTATCTATATCTGTGGGTTTATCCCTTGAAATATTAAGCTGGGGTATACTCACGGAGCTTCAGATTATATCATATTTCTTGAGGATATCGTTTTTTTTAATACATCCTTGGCTTTATGATTTTTTAGAGATAATCTAAGTTATGAAAAAGCTTCAGAAAGGTCGGTCAAACGGCGTGTTTGTATATGAACGTGTAACCGTAAGTTTTTACGAACATACAGAATGGTTTCTAAAGTGTTATGTTTGGGTGGTTTAGATTTAAGTTTTTATCTTATTTTTTATTATTATGTAGCTGGTATGGCTAAGCCTCATAGACAAGCGGCATTCGATAAACGTAAACTTTATGTAGTCTTTAATAGATTATACACTTAGGTAGGTATAAAGTTGAGAATTCTAGGAGGGTCATATATGGAGTTATTTCTGTTTACAGTACTTGTAAAAAATGTCTTAGTTGTAAAATCCATTCCAATTACTTTAATAGACAAAAACTCAATGAATAGAAACAGCAATGACACGAGTTTTTTTGTCACATCACTATTTCATTCTTTAGCTTATTTCAAATCAATTCCTTTGCTATTTCATCGGGTAAATTGTGCTGATTGTGCAGCTAGGTACACACGAAGCCTTTCAAACACTCTGCTGGCGACTGCCCTGACTGTAGTGTCTAAAAGGCACTTGGTGAGACTTAGAAACTGGATTTCCCGCCTCATTTCTTTTTAAGCTATTGCATAGCTTTTATCGCGGGCTCTGAGCGCGGCGATCGAATCAAAAAAAATCCACAAACCTAAGGAAAATACCTGACACCACCCATCGTCTAACATCGTTTCAGTTCGGGAGACTTCGGCAATCATAAAAATATCCGTCATAAAATCAATTTAATTTTTCTTACTGATTCTAAACGGTCAGCTACAAAAGGAGGTTTCACAATGAAACCTACTTATAAAATTCTCCTACAACAAAGTTCTTTATTACAGTAGTGCACCACAAACATTTGAAATAAATTATATTCTCGTTAAATATAAGCGGTAGATGATTTTATTCATTTAAAATAAAATAAAAATTATGCAATAGCTTCACCGCGGCAGTCTCCGAGTGCCACATGTATTTTCTTTTTTTAAAACGGTCCTCCACGCTAGGTGTTTCTTTACAAACATAGAAACACACGTAAACAAACACGCAGACCCGGAACAACTACTTGTAGGAGTTGTTAGTCATATAAATATATGTATTTGTTCCGTGCCAAGATCTAATCCGCGACACGCTGCGCACCAGTCGTTCACTTAGCCACTATGCCTAACGTGCCGTTTGGATGTGAACGCATTGGATGTGAAATCTGGTAAAACGATATTTTAAAGTCATTGAACTGAACTTACTGAACACTCAGTCCAAATATAGATGTCACCGAACTGTATGTATATGTATAACTTAAGGTGTTAAAAAATTACTGCAGGAATTTCGTGTTCGTACTCTGTATCAAAAACCAAGTATACTTACTCCAAAAAAAGATTTTTATAAAAATGCTCGAAAAAAAACTATAACTTTGAAAATTTTTTTTTTTTTTTTTTACAGCGAAAACAGATTTTTTTTTAGAATGTACTTGTTTTTTGATACCGAGTACGCACACGAAATTCCTGCAGTTCATTTTTTAACACCCGGTATACAGGGCACCGATGCACTAAGTATACATATAGACAAACCCAAAGTCCCCGTTACTAATATACCCACAATACCCATTTTGTAAAACTGCAGTAAAATATTCTTGAAGTATGCGTCCTAAGTTCTGTAGGCTAGGAGGTAGTGAAAAAAAATCGTGAAATTATGTTTTATTGAATGAACAAGAAAATGTAAATATAATTGTATATTAGAAATATGAACAAGATTTTCACCATGTTTCACATAATTTACATGAAATATAGTCACAAGTCACGTAAACTTAATCACGACCGTTATTAATTTTTCACGTTACCCTGAATTACCATTCTTATTAGTAAAAATATTTCTGTTATGGTAATGCATAATAATGCGTGGACCATTACAAATCTTTAGCAGTAATGGAACTACTTTATTTATTGTTTTTGATTCATCGAAAACCGCGTGACGTAATGCTTCTTTAAATGTTTTACATTATTTTAAGGAAAAATGACACAAAATGCTGAATACATTAAGAAATCTTAGAATTTTTTCGAATATGAAACGCTTCTCACGATTCTCGGATTTTTTTGTAGTGTTTTTCCTTATTTATAAATAGTTTTCTGACTACCGAAATTCACATCATTTACTAGATACTTTCTTATCTTTGTTTTAAAACTTTATTTTATGAGTTATATTTTTATACGCAAAAACGCTTGCGTTGCGTCTTCGCAAAGGTTTTTCTAAAAAAAAAACCGGCCAAGTGCGAGTTGGACTCGCCCATGAAGGGTTCCGTAGTAGCAAGCATAGATTAGGGATATAATTATATTGAGATTAGTAAGTAATATACACAAACAATAAAAATAACTTTGTTTTTCATAGTGTTTGTATGAATGGCAAAGTTATATTTGCGGTTTTTGAAAATGTACTATTTCTCAAAAACTGTTAACTGTATCTAATCCAAACCAATTTTCGTTGGAAGATTTTATTACATTACATATTTTTTTTAGTTTTATCATTATCTTATTTTAAAAGTTACAGGGAGGGGACGGACACACACATTTTACCACTTTGGAAGTGTCTCTCGTGCAAACTGTTCAGTTTAGAAAAAAAATGATATTAGTAACCTCAATATAATTTTTAAAGACATATCCATAGATACCCCACACGTATGGGTTAGGTGAAAAAAAAAAATTGAGTTTCAATTCAAAGTATGGGGGGCACCCCCAAAATTTGTTTTGTTTTTTATTTTTGTGTCCTAATGCGGTTCACATAATACCATACCTATATCTACCTACCAATTTTCAACAGGATAGCTCTTATACTTTCGACAAAAAGTGGCTGTGACATACGGACGGACAGACAGACATGACGAATCTATAAGGGTTCCGTTTTTGCCATTTGGCTACGGAACCCTAAAAAAACAAACAAGGGACCGAAAAATTCAGCTTTGTAAGTAGTGGTTGCGATGGCCTAGTTGGTTAAGGCGTCTGGAGTACCTATCCAGAAGGCGCAGGTTCGAGCCCTGCTCGCAACTGAATTTTTCGTTTCTTTAGAAAAATCTTTATTTTATGAAGATGGCTGTATGTTTTTCACGTAAGAATGACTGAACTAGTTGGATGAAATTGAACAAATAACATGATTTAATACATTTTATACCATGAGACATTTACCAAACTCCAAGAGTACAAAGCCGCGGGATTCATTGAAAATTGAAAACTAAAACGATAGCACCAAAATAAAATTGCATACACTTCCAAAATACTATAGATTTAATTACATTTTTCCTAGAAACGATTCGCTTTAAGCCGACTATTCCCCGGTTAATAATGTTGGCAACATTACTGATGAAAATGTACACAACGTACAAACGAGGGAAAATAAACACTTTTAACAGTTACTGCAAGGTCCTACAATACGTCAATCATTTTACAGACAGACAAACAAACAACTTGATATTTTTAAAGATCCTTTGTGCGCCCAACACAAGTATCAACTCTTGCAGAGTTGATATAGTTTGTGTTAGGCGCTCATTGTTCTGTGAAAAGTGTGTGTTGAAACACTAAATTAGTGACTGTGATTTTCTTGAAGAAATTGTAGTGAAAACTGTCTGAAAAGTTTCGATTAACTTTTGCGTTTGCTAATCCAACTTTCTTAGCAAACATTTTGACCTAAAATTCGTTGAACGATAATCTGCTTTTAATTTATTTTTTGACTTAAAGCCTCCCCTTTTCTTTCCAAACCTCTCTATTTTGGCCATTTTCCACCATGGCTGCCCCGCGAACATGATCAAATTGTCACACCATCAGCATACACCACGATTGAGGCATCCCTAAGGCATCCAGAGAGCAGCCATAAATATTTGCATCTTGATGACCTCCTTCCTAGAGGGTCCATTTTGACCATCTGAAATCATTCTGCTCGCGTCAGAAAACAGAACAGCTTACCATTGGTCATGCGTCCAATTTAAGTTTTCTCTGGCAAATTGTAGCCGTGTTTGTCGGTGGTCCATTTGCTGATCCATAAGAAGTCAGTCCTGCTTCACTAAAACTCCGTTATAAACCCTACACAAGTATTTTCAGCAATCTTTTAACATTATCTCCCAAGCGTAAAATAAAGCCAATATCTTTCACACATTCTGCAACGCCCAACCCTGAAACAGGATTACACGGCCAAGAGAATCCAAATCCAGGTCACTTGGCTAGCAAAAAAGCAGAAATATCTCCAAAGGCTGCCCTATTTATACACTGACGGGTGTGAAGGCCCTGCGAGACGGTTGATTAGGCTTTATACGCACTCACTCATGCCCACATATTGATTAGCATTATCTCGTCCAACGGTGTTACAGCTAGTTCGAGATAATATACGCTAACTGATGGCCGGTTTCACAGTTTCGAAAAAAGCTTAAAATTCTCGTGGTTGGGTTTTGAAGACCCCTGTTTTTTGTATTTCATTTGTGGATGTACAGTCATTTGGTGCTGTTTTCGAAATGTTACCTTCAGGAGTTATTTTTTTGTTGTTTTTGTACGGTTTTGTTTGTGATGGGTATGTTGCTAGTTTTCCTGTATGATAACTTTTTGATTCTCTAAAAACTTCCTCCTCTGTACTTTTTACTTACGACGAAACATCTTTCCCAAAAGTCCTTTATTCACGGTATGCCACCACAGTCATATCAAAGGATCTTGAATATTTTATCGGTCAAATAAAACGCTGCCATAATGCTCGCCGTATCGTTGCTATACGAAGCTACAAGTGCCTATAAAAGCTTGTTGTTGTTACATTTGGCAACAGGTGGCACGTAACAGCCCTAACCTTGTCCAAACACGCAAGACTTCGAAGTAACACTGTTGAACTATTTTATTCCTTACATATTTTTGTGTCAGAATTACTTTCATCACAACTTTTATTCTGTAATGTTTCTTTTACAAAAAACTTTTTAAAAAAAAGTACCGACTTCAAAACAAATACAAAAAAGTTTAAAATAACTTTTCTTTCGGAAGTCGGTGGCAATAGTCAATGACACAACAAAACAAAGCCACCGACTTCCGAAAGAAAGTTATTTTAAACTTTTTTGTATTTGTTTTGAAGTCGGTACTTTTTTTTAAAAAGTTTTTATTTTACCCTTTTTAGTTTAATTATTACATATTCAACCCAAATTCTTGTAAAATACAATATTTTCTTACATATGCACTAATCTTGTAATCCGTCACAACATAAAAAAATCCATATCTCTAAAACTACTGAACCGATTTTGATGAAACTTGCAGTGTACCCTAAGTTGAACAATAACTAGTACAACAAAAAAAGAATTACTTAAATCGAACTTATAGTTCCGGAGATATGCGTGCACAAACATAAAAACATACATACATACATACATACATACATACACTTATGAAATTTGGCACATTTGTTCAGACGTTGATATAGACTAACATATATGAAAACTGGGCAGTTCTGATAATATTACATACATACGGGTCGAATTGATAACCTCCTTTTTTTGAAGTCGGTAAAAATATACCGATAGTGCTAGTCTGTATCATTCCATTGCTGGGCAAGGGCATCTCCCCATGACTTCCAGTTTAATCGTTAGCCAAAGTGTACCAATAGTCGTTGGTTTTCCATCCCGTCCTGTCACTTTTTACGAGGCCTGCTGTGACTCCTGGATGTGCAATGGTTCCAAAAAGAGGTTATTTTGTTTCACAGCTCATTGAGCATGCGGCAGACATTTCATCATATATTTTTACTTATTCTCAATGCTCTATCTAAACATGGGAACCTCTGTTCGCATGTGAAACTGATGACCCTTACATATACTTCTCATAACAAAACCTACTAAAACCAACGGATCTTCAAAACCAAACCTAAATCCAAAGGTACCATAAAGTTCAAATTCGTCCAACACTTAAATCTTGAACTCAGTGCCGGCGTTTCAGATGGTCATAAGTGAAAATCGGAAGGTAATATGCTACTGGGCGGTTTGTCTGATCGGTATAGTGATCTGCTCCTACTATATAGACGTTAAACGCGCGTGGTATAAGTTTGTGTTGCATACCTTTTATATCGTGTGCGATTTGTTGAAACTGCTCATGAAATTGGTGGAACTAGACGTGTGAAGTGCGGAAGATGATTTGTGTGGGTAAGTTGGAATTGGAAGTACGGATTCGTGTTTCTTGAACGAATTTTCACTAAACTGGTTCTGTGTTTTTTGGGGGTGGAATCATCAAATGACCCAATGGTCGCCCAGTGGTCGACCATACTTTATATAACTTTTAAGTTTGTATAAAAAAAATAGTTTTCTGTTCCTCTCCATCATAATCTGCCTGCCTTTCACGCTCCTCCGTACAATGTTTTTGTTTCACGTATTAATATGTAGATCACATCTTCTACATTACTCTTATGGATTGTCAAAATCCAAACCCTAATATTTCTTTATCGAAGTACACTCCGCTGCTTAAGAAAAACGACAAAATGTGGACCATAAAACAAAGGTGAGACATAAATTATTACACGTAGGCACTACCTCCGTGCCTACATACTGTAGGACGCACACTTCAAGAATATTTTATTACCGTTTCATGAAATGGCGACGTTATTGAAGATTAGGACTCTGCAAGCGACTTCGTCTGCCCGATATTCGCTATCCCGAGGGTATTCCAAAATGAATAGTTATTAAGTCATAAAGATGACTATGTCGAAAATTTTGTTAAAAGTTCTCAAGGTTTTTTGCTAGACGATGAAGAGTCAGGATATTTTACGTGCACACGTAAATACACTTACACCTTTTTCCCATAGAGAAAGGCAGAAACTTCAGATCGATCCTTACTACTTTCACGTCGTCCATATTCATATGTGTTATCCATTTTTATACACTATTTAATTAATATAATCGTTTGACATCCACCAATCCGCACTAGGTCCTCTTTATAGCCTCTCACAGCGATAAGACGTGTAACACAGTAGGAAGTACTTTACAAGCTTTTGATTTATTTTCGTTGACGGTCTATGAGAATAAACCCCCCTGATGCCAGAGCTCGGCGGCAATCTAATACGATAAAGATGATAATATCTTAATTAAGATCACAGTGCTAAAAAAATGAAGAATTTAAAACGAATTCCTGGACAGGCGGCCCAAGAAATGAAAAACAAATTCTCTTCTCGCGTTATAGATTCGTTGCGTCGACTTAACACAGTTTTAACTGCAGTTTAATGAGCTCCGGACGGTGTTAAACGTCTTTGCGTTGTGTTTTCATCGATGGTTACTATTTGAAACTTTGGCTCATTGCAGGCGATAACTGCCTGTGGCGGATTGCTTCGGCTTTGGTACTTCAAAAGCTATTTGTCGGTTTATTTGTGTTTAGTTTCTTGCTATTGTTTGGGTTTATTTTAAGTTCATCATAGTCTGTTGGTAGAGTGTATTGGTAGTTACCTCTTTCAAACACTTCTTCAACTAACTAGGTACAACCAATGTTAGTTGCTTACTTTAAGTTGGTAAAATCATCAAGTGATTCCTCCTAAAATCCACCATGTTCCTTCAATTGCTCTCTATACTCTTGGGTCACAGTTACCTGCCTAGAAAATCCCGCGATCATTAGTTGCTCAAGGTTCCTTTTAGACCTCAGGGTCTCTTTCGTATGGCGCGCCTCAACAAATAGAGAGCCAAAGCCTGCCGGGGTCGCGGGACTGTCTTATCAGGTAATCGTGGCTCCGGAACGTAAAGGTCTATTGACGGACACCGTGGATTTTAGTCAGTACAAGTCTGACAGTACCTCCCGTCTTGCCCTGGGTGGGAGCAATCATTTGATGATTTTACCACGTAAGGGTCTCTCGTAAAGTTCTCCATCATTTCACTTCCAAACCATTGAAGAAATATACACATCTTCTTTTCTAAAATTTACCTTTTTCTTCCTATTCTCATCTTTATTTATCATTGATTAGACAAAGCAATAAGGAATCATTTCATTTACAGCAAAAATTCCATGCTTTAAAATCTCAACCACATTTCATATTTCTCTCCAACAACACAAGAACGTTTGTAGATGGATGAAGTGGCGGCGAATGTTTGCAAATCGAGAAGCTCCGATAAACAGACAAACAGATTGTTAAGCTCAAACATCAAAGCGAGCTGTTTTGGACTTTGAACAGGCTAAATTGAATGACTGGAGTTTGCATAATACCTTCTCTTTGTAGGTTCTAATATAATACATGCTAGGCGATTAATTATAGCTGCAATGTGTTTTATGTCTTCTAATTTGTATTCTAGTTTTTAATGAGTGTGAATATTTTCAAAATCTCCATTATCTCGTGAATTATTGAAAGATTTTATTTCAATAAGGTTTCCTTGTCGATAATAATATTCCACAACTATCACACAACGCCATCTAGTCCCAAGCTAAGCAGAGCTTGTGTTATGGGTACTAGACAACTGATAAACATACTTATACATATATTTCTAAATACAAACATATTATAGATAAATTACACCCAGACACAGAACAAATGATCATCACACAAACATTTGTCCTGGGTGGGAATCGAACCCACGACCTCCGGCATAGCAGTCAGGGTCACTAACCACTAGACCAACAGGCCAGTCATAATAATAATCTAAATTGAGTCTATCTTAAAAGCTACGAATTTGGCGCTGTCATTACCGTGGCGTACAGGCTTTGGGGCACGCAGGGCGCGATGTTAGGTGCCAGGTAGTGTTTTATAGAATAACTGGTATTTAGCTATATGTATAAATTCTTGTGTATTAATTGAAACCACTTTGAAATTGTCTAAATTCGCTTTTGTTCGTTTCTCTTATTTGGTTTTCGCGGGACTGCAGGTTACTTTGAACCCTAGAACATAAAGGGCATTTGAAGGAATACTGTGGATTTTAGTCAGTACGAGTCTGACAGTCTCTTCCGCTACACCCAGGGCGGGAAGAATCATTTTATGATTTTACCACCTAAAAAGGTGGTTGCCTTTCTTCTTTAGGACTACTTCTGGAGTCTTCTAGTTGTTCCGGGTCTTTGTGTATGTTAGTTTAAATGTTTGTAAACACACCCACGATACAGGTTAAATTCCTTTCCTAATCCTAGAAACTAATGTGAGATCCGAGAGTAAACTTACTTCAATATCTCCGTCTTTCAGTTAGCGTGGGTGGATGTTATCTAATAGTGAATTACTATTAAGTTGATCCCTTTCCAAAACCCCTCTCAAGGGAGTAGAAAAGGGATCAACTCATATGAAGTTCAAATTCCTGCCTTTTGGTGATTAATTAATTCACAAAGTCGTTGTTCAACGAACTTTTACTTATTCAACTTTGGTTTTATTTAGGTACGGTAGACCGAACATCAGTTGTAAGGTCACCATTATTAATTTGTCTCGTATTCTAATAAAACTCCGTACTTTTATAGGCGTGCTGAATGTCAATGTGTTACCACTAACTTACAACGTACTGTATCTGTCATGCATAATCATTAGTCGATGGTTGGCGCAGTGGCCGAACGATCGACTGCTGCACTATTTCTGCACGGAACAAATATTTGTATGGCCTAGCTAATTTAAGATCTTAAATAAAAGTGGTAGATAATTGGTAAAAGACCGCCTATTGTTTCACTTTATGTGAATTTATCTTAACGTGTAAATTACTTGTGTGGGTAAACATAATAGAGAATATTCCATCTATTGATCAGTACAGTGACATTTTAAAGAATAGACAGCCAATCCTATAAAAACCACGATTTAAAAATATATCCAATCAATATTTACCAATACGTAACAAAAGTCTACAAAGATCTTCCGCGATGCAAACCAGACTGCGAAATTGTGTATGAATGGCATAACGTTCTTTTCATCTCCACAAAACGTGGGCGAAGAAGCGGTAAAAAGTTAGCAAGCACTTTAATTTAATCGTTGAATAAATAAATATGTAACAAAGATATTTTTAATGGCTGTCTGAGTGTCTGTGTTTAGGCATAGAGAAGCAAATTGTAATGTAATGTCTAGGTTTTGTTTTTATCCGCGACGGGTACGGACACGGAGACTGATGCGTTTTGGAATTGTTTTTATTCATAATTATGAAATCATGACACATGTCTCAGTGGATGGATGGTGATCCTGAAACTTAGGAACTAAGAATTTGGCGCTGTCATTACCGTAGCGTCTCTGACTGCTGGCCTTTTAGAGAGACTAAGAGTCACTCAACGAGCGATGACGAGACTTGTACTGACTAAAATCCACGGTGTCCTTCAATAGCCCGTTATGTCCCGGGGTCACGGTAATGAGATAAGTCCCGCGACCCCGGCATGAATACGAGGCTTAATTGATATTTAGCTGTAACTTCTTGTGTATTAATTGAACACCACTGTGAAATTGTCTAAATTTGCTTTTGTTCGTTTGTCTGATTTGTTTTTCGTGTAACGTAAAGGGCAGTTGAAGGAATACAGTGGATTTTAGTTAGTACCAGTCTGACAGTCCCTTCCGCTCCATCGAAAGTGAAAGGACTCATTTGGTGATTTACCACGTTAATAAAATACATGTCTCTTGCCTAACACTTTTACGTGCTAACTTTGCCCTATTTTTGCCATCAGCAGCTCAATAACCTGATTTTTTCTTTATCACTGAATATATGGCTATGAGCGCCATCTCTAAATATAATATTTTACCGTTCCTCAGAAAACGTAAATAGAATAATTTATTGAATCAATCAAGAGAGATGTATGCAAAATTCAGGGTGACGATAAAATAAAATACGGCGGATTTGTGTCGTTTAAATGGCTGTTGTAAGCGGTTTCGTCCGTCTGAAATATTATCCCACGAGTACGTAATTCCTACCCGGATAAACAGTATCCTATGTGTGTCCAAGTTCATCAAAATTCGGTCCGATCAGGTCAGCCGTTCCGTCGTGATTGAGTTGCAAACATTCGCATCAAGTTTCGTATTTATAGGTATTTACCGACAGAGCGCGATCCGTTCCGGAGATCCGTTAAGGCAAGACGATCTGATCGCATGCGATCTCTGTAACCTATGGATGTCCATTGTCCATAATTATGTGTTTTCTCACAGTCCATATGTGTCAGATCGCACCGTGTTCTGCCTTAACAGAGATCGCATGCGAACAGATCGGATCGCGCTCTGTGAGTAAAGGCCTTATAATATAATTTTAGTACATCAAGGATTTCATGTCCTATTTGCACTTAAAACGCCCTTTTTCATTTAAAATGGATGTTCTCTTGGACTCAATCTTACCTAGAAACAAAGATGAGACATAAGATGGAGCTAGCTCTCCAAAAGGAACTGGAACTCCTGCGCACTCACGGAGCACAGTGAAAACTGTTTGGCACTAGATCACAGATGACTATATTCCGAAAAGACGGTGGCCGCGAGGCAGGCGTTTTTGGTTAGAACTACCAGCGCCAGTGTAATCACCTAGGCGTCACAGCAGGTTACAGGTAGTCTTTGGTGCCGTTTCCTGGGTGAACCGCTAGGAGCTGAACCCCATCATCATCAGCCTATTAATGTACCCACTGCTACGACACAGGCCTTCTCTCTGTGAGAGGGGGTGGCCCGTAATCCACCACGCGGGCCCAGCGCGGATTGGTAGATGTCACAAGTCTTCGAATTTTTGGTTCTTGGACATGCCGGTTTCCTCACGATGTTTTCCTTCACCGTTTTGAGAGCAGTGGTGATGAAATAAATTACACAAAATAATGCGCTTGACGGGGTTCGATACTGTGCTCTCATCTGGATCTCACACACCCCAAAAACCACCTTCTTATCGCAAAATAGTTTTCCTTAAATACCTACTAAAATATTTTCACAACTCCTTTATCTGAACCAAAAATCATTATCTATAGTTATTACGATTTAATATCGAATGCGTTATCTCATAGTTCCTGACATTTGGTTGTTATCGATCCGACGCCGACGGACTGAAACTGACTGAAACCATACTGCTCCCGCTTTGTTGAAAGCGGGTCGGGGCCGCTTTATGTGACGTGGTTCATACCAGCCCTTGACTTTGTAACAATCGCGATAGTTGTGCTGTGCTTATACAAGGTGTTAAAAAATCAACTGCAGGAATTTCGTGTGCGTACTCGGAATCAAAAACCAAGTACATTAAAAAAAAATTTTTTTTAGAGCATCTTTTTCAAAAAAAAATTTGAAAAAGATGCTCTGACCATGACCATCCACTGACCATGTTAATGAATTTGATTGCTCTTTGAGGTCGTTCACCCGTGTGTAGCGTTCACAGCTGATTCCAACTTTCCCATCACATTTTGCAGACTTTGGACTGGCAATTTATCGAAATACTTACAAATAACTTATTTTATTTGCCATATTAATCGGCCAAAAGAAAAATGCTTAAAAAAAATAATAATTTTGAAAAAAAAAATGGAAAAAAAATTTTTTTTTTGGAATGTACTTGGTTTTTGCTTTCTAGTAATCACCCCTAATTCACGTCCCCCAATTAGGTCAATTTGTGAGGCGAGGGGGGCTCCCAAATTGACCCTTAATATTCACCAATTAGTTTTGTTGCAATGTGTCATCAAAGCCAAGAATTCATGTAACATTATGGTTAGAGCGATGTTGTGTGTAAAAAATAAGTTTACAGTTCCATTCTTACATTGTCTCGGGTCGGAAAAATATTTAGTTAGATAAAAGAGATAGCTAACTAAATATTTTCAACAAAAGTTAACAAAATCCCAGTACAACAACATCATCTATCATGTTCCACTCATAACTCGTCTTCACTTTAAAAGTTTAAATGTTCAGGAGAAAACTTTTCTCTCTAACGTTAGTAAAATGGAAGCTTATAAAGAAAAGTATGAAGGCAAACGAGGTCAGGGGTTCTAAAACTGCCACTTTCACAGAATCATCAAGTGACTTTTTTTTTTTTTTTTTTTTAGGGTGGCAAGATCATCAAATGAGTCCTCCCGCCCTGGGTGGGGCGGGAGGGACTGTCAGACTCTTACTGACTAAAATCCACCCGTGTTCCGTCGGATGCCCTTTACGTTCCGGGGCCACGGTATCCTGGATTAAGAAAAATCCGCGACCCCGGCAGGCATTTGGCCCCATAAGGGGCCCCGTCGGTGACGCGTGAAACACGACGCGCCACCGACCCGGGCTTGGTCCTTGGTCGGACGGCGAGCATACCCATTACTCACCGTCCGCAAGCCCGCTCCGCCGCTGTGCCCTCTGCTGTTCAGAGGGACACGCGTTGGAGCGTCCACCCGACAGGCTATTTGCATACGGGCAAAGAAACCCCTTAGGCACACAGTGCCTAAGGAGAGTTTTTGCCCGCATCCCAGGGCGCACCGGCCCGAAAAACTGGTCTTCCCCTCGGACGTATCCGAGAGGGAACTCCAGTCCACGGACGCACGTGGAGGTTTCCTGTCTTAGCACCCCATCATCAAGTGACTTGCGATAAAATTCTTTAAATGGAATTTATTCGTTCGAAATAGAATAGAATAATTTTCAGTCTTTTTCATGGCATTAGGAATAGTAAGGAGTCACCCCTTACTATATCAAAAAAAAATATTCGCGGATTCCGTCCATGACGCCAGTAAGGTTAAGGAAAACAGGCACAAACTTCACATATGAATGGATGGCCCTTTTTTATAATTAATTTTGTTAATTTGTTTTATTATAGCAAAATTTTGTTCTAAAATGTTTTTATAGTATTTTTAACTTTTTCTTTTTTTTATTTAAGTTTTCTCTCCTCCGCGACCCCTTACAGAAACTGCACGACCCGCAGGGGGTCGCGGTCCATTCTTTAATAACACTGGAATAGATAATTAGAATAATAACGCAATTCATTTTGCGATACTGCTAGAGTGCCTTTTTAGACCCCAGTTTACAGACAAAGAACAGTGGGCAAAGTCGTGG
This sequence comes from Agrotis exclamationis, assembly GCA_950005045.1. Taxonomy (NCBI): domain Eukaryota; kingdom Metazoa; phylum Arthropoda; class Insecta; order Lepidoptera; family Noctuidae; genus Agrotis; species Agrotis exclamationis. Next base: position 12,259,744 of record OX465443.1, read on the forward strand.
AAAACTCTGATAGTGTCCCGCCTTTGTGTTTTATCAAAGACTTAATTGTTCTGTGTTCGTAACTGCGGATTGGCCTGTCTTGTTTTTTTTTTTTATCGTGGTTAAACCATCAAATGAGTCCTCCTACCCAAAGCGGGCCGGAGGGGCTGTCCTGTCAGACTTGTATTGACTAAAATCCACGTTGATCCTTCAATAGCCCTTTACGTAGGTTTGCCGATGAGACAGACTCGCGACCCCGGCAGGCTTTAGCCCTCTTAGGGGGGCGCCCGTCAGATTGTTGACAACTCTTTGAGGTGCGGGTGGAACACGTCGACCCGGGCATGGTCGGGCATCGGACGGCGAGTCATTACTCACCGTTTGCATGCCCGGCCTGTCTTATGATACGAGTAGCATTGGTTTTGATAAGGGCGGAAGTTTTTAAAAGGAAAGTTGGGTTACGAAATTGCTGTAAAGTTTGTTTCATCACTTCAGTTTCAACTTTAGGAAGTCGCGAAGGGAGGCTTTGAGAGGCTGTCATGTGTCTGCAGCCATTCTACTCAGGGATTTCGATGTTCAGAACAGAATTTCGATCGTGGGCAGAAGTTAGTTTTTTTCTATATAAGTAAAGCTTTGAAATTAGCAAAACTTTCTAAGATAAATAAGCTGTAGAAATAAGAGCTAATACTCAACCTTTTCAACGAACTTTTATCTAAGCCTTTAAACTAAGACTGTTTCGCAAGTAAAGAAATAATACCAGCAGACTTGTTCTCACAAAAAAATAAACTCTTTCATACAGTAAGTTGAAACTGAGTTAACGATTGCGGGCAAAAACTCTTAAGTCTCAAAAAGTAGACTACATTTTATAGTCTCGGTTTAAGCCTTTATTTTTTGTTGAAATACCCTCTATTTTACAGGATCATTAATAACTGTCAAGGCTAACGTTGGCGTGCAAAAAGTTTTGTGGAATTTGAGCCGGTATCCCTTGCCAGACTGGGTAGACTCTTGATTAAGGAACACTAATTTATCTTCGTACTTTATTTCATGGAAGACTTTGGTTATTTTTAATCGGGAATTAAATATAGGAAATACTGGGAAAAAATCACTGTACCCAAGAGGCAAGAAACAAGGATAACAAGCCGATCTTCTGGGTTAAGCCGCTCTTGCCGAGGTTGGTCTCCAATGACCATCTGTCAAAGCAAGTTTCCTCTGTGCTTCGGAAAGCACGAAAAGCCCGGTTGTCCTTTGTAGATCTTTATCTTTACTATTAGAAGCTCTTAAAGTCTGACAACCAGTCTTACCATGGGGTATCGTATTAACCAGTTACTGAGTTGTGGAGGTCCGATAGGCAGTCGCTCCATGTGAAATACTGATGTTCAGCTGCATCTGATTATGAAAGCAGTTGCATCTGGAATGGAATTATAATAGATAGAGCTAAATGGACTGATTACCGAAATCTTAATTAACGCAAGCGAAGCCACAGTGATAACTTATTAGTGTTTGATGTTCCCACTGCTGGGACACAAGCCTCCCTGTTAGAGGGTTGTAGGCTGTATGAAGCCAAAAAAGGAGGAAAAATAACCGCCTTCGTTTGATCCCTACACTACATCTGACGCCAAGTTTAAATGTGAGCGTGGCGCTCATTCACACTTAAAAAAGTAGCTTCACGGAAGACGTTACGTTTTGTTTTGAACACAGAATCTGGTCAATTTTATAATCTAAGGCTGAGATATAAAGGGCCAAAGCCTGCCAGAGTCGCCGTACTATCTCATCAGCTAACCGTGACTCTGGAACATAAAAGGCTATTGAACGATCACTGTGGAATTTAGTCAGTACAAATCTGACAGTCCCTCCCGTCCCAGCCAGGGCGAAAAGACACATTTGATGATTTTACCATCACAATCAATTTATCAGTTTAAGTTTTAAGAAATTGTCCTCAATAAACTCCTTAAAATACCTCTAATCAGCTGTCAAATTATATCATCAATGCCAATCAACAATTGGCCTCCATTCCAATTTAAACAAAACTGAGATTTTTCCAACGCAACGTTTCAATTACTGGGTTTATTGATCTTTGTTATAGTAACAGAGCAAGTGATGATAGGTTGATGGTCAATGGTGTTTATGTCTTACGTGTTAAGGTCGATTTTCTAATAATAAGTATTACTGGATTTCTTTTGCTCATTGAGGAAGTATTGGATTGGTTTATAAGGGTTTATGAGATTTGTAGTAAATTAGTGATCGATAAAACTAATATAATTCAAATATTTATATCGATATATTTTCTTTTTATTGTATCCATAAAAAAATAGTTCCATTTTCGTTATAAATGATCGTTCGAAAATCGTGTTTTTTTTTTTTTGGGTTGGCAAAATCATCAAATGAGTCCTCCCGCCCTGGGTGGGGCAGAAGGTACTGTCAGACTCTTACTGACTAAAATCCACCCGTGTTCCTTCGAATGCCCTTTACGTTCCGGGGCCACGGTAACCTGGATTAAGAAAAATCCGCGACCCCGGCAGGCATTTGGCCCCATAAGGGGCCCCGTCGGTGATGCGTGAAACACGACGCGCCACCGACCTGGACTTGGTCCTCGGTCGGACGGCGAGCATACCCATTACTCACCGTCCGCAAGCCCGCTCCGCCGCTGTGCCCTCTGCTGTTCAGAGGGACACGCGTTGGAGCGTCCACCCGACAGGCTATTCGCATACGGGCAAAGAAACCCCTCAGGCACACAGTGCCTAAGGAAGAGTTTTTGCCCGCATCCCAGGGTGCACCGGCCCGAAAAACTGGTCTTCCCCCCAGACGTATCCGAGAGGGAACTCCAGTCCACGGGCGCACGTGGAGGTTTCCTGTCTTAGCACCCCTCGATAATCGATTTAATAAAAAAATAATTTATTACTTAATAATAGTAATGATTTTCAGTCAGTTATAGCTGAAAGGGTTTATCCAACTAAAAATTCAATCTGAAATACGGTGACTGTGTGACAAAAGGCTAATTTATCAAATACCGAAAACTCTGAAACTTTAATCTCAAATCTTAAATTTCGCTTCTCCAAATTTTCTCAAATTACGACATTCAACGAAGTAAGAACGAAGATTCCAGTCTCGATTAAATCTCTCAGTTTATTTTTAATCTTAACAGCTAATTTGATTGTCTTCTTCAGTAGGTAATTAGACTCAGCTCAGCGTGAATGAAATTATTTGCAAACAAAAGTGTAATTAATTGTAATTTTTACTAGCTTTTACCCTCGACTTCGCTCGCGTCCAAACAAACTCTTCAGCTTTATAAAATTAGTATAGATAGAGGAACAGTGTATAAGACGGGGACGCGAGGTATGATGGGAAATCACACAACTAAGGCAAACTTAACACAAAACAAACAGCACAAGCGCCAACAAGACGCCATTTCCGTCTGGCCGCTTGCAAATGACGTCCTGATGGCGCTTGCTCTACGTTAGTGTTAAGTATGCCTAAAGAGTGTATGACCCCATTATACCTCGCGATTATTAACGTCCCCGTCTTATACACTGTTCCCCTACACAGTTAACATAGTCGTCCTCACTTTCAAATGCAGTTCAAGTTCCACGTGTCTAGATTTAAACTGGTCTAGGGCAATTATAAATTATTAGATCAGCTAAAATGTATAAATAACACCTTTTTTGTACTTATGTTCACAAATAAAGATTGATTTGATTTGATTTGATTTGATTTGATTATTTCATTGACCAGCATCCCGTTGTATCATGCCGGACCACGGTCATATGTATTTACATGCTGCAATCAGAACAAATTGCTCAGATTTGATGACATAACTTCTTCATTTTTTTAATCCCCTTCGATTAGTATTGATTGATTAGAAAATTCTTTTTGCGCCAGCTTTCAGTCCGGACTGAACTTTCTTTTTAAAAAAAAACGTTGCCCCTCTCTAGGAATTTCTCCTGTGTCGTGGGTGCGTTTACAAACATAGAAACTCAATACACAAATACCCAGACCCGAAACAACTATTTTTGCTAACTACACGGATTGACACCGCGTCGATATAATGTGACAAAAATGTGGCGATACTTCCTCGGCTAAGTCCCTTCGTACACAAGGCGTCGTAAGTCATTGATATCTTACGACTTTGGTAACCATTGATTGATTCGCGTGCCTGTGTACCAATGACCGTACAGCCACGTGTACGAACCTGTATGGATTTGTATTGCGATAGAGGCCTGGATACCAAAGTCGTAAGGAATCGGAGACTTGTGTCGTTGTGAACGAAGGGGCTAAAGGCTCGAACAGACACACGCGATTAATCGCGCTGCGACAACGAACCAAGCTAATTTCCACTCTAAATGTACTGCGAATGGACCGCGACAAGTCGCCCCACGCAATTAATCGTGCGTGTGTGTCTGCTCGAGTCTTAAGGCGTTTTCTGCGTTGCTACGAGTAAGCGTGGAAAATATAGAAATCTCTCACACCACAGTAAAGCTTTATTTTACCGTGCGGGCTTTTGTTACAGTATAATAAACTAGAAGTATTACAAACACCATTAATTAGCTAGATAATGAACACAATTTTAAACTTCATACTACCATCGCAACTCATAACGTAATAGAAGCTGCAACGCCATAAATAAACATCATACAATATTTACATACATTTTTCAAAATCGTACCAAAGATTACCACTTACATATAATCGCTCTATTGAATTTTGAACCCTCAGCTCTCTGCTTTTGAGTACAAATCCCAATGTATAGCTTCAGGTGCGCTCAGGTTATACGGGCATTAATGAGTCTAGAATATTTTCTTACCTAAATAATGTTGATGATGAACACACTTAACTGTAACACTGACCATGCCTTGCCAACGGAACGCTTCTTGTACAAATAACAAAAAATAAATAAACTTAGGTAGTTGTATGCAGAATTAGTCCTCGTACGCACGGGCGATTTTTAAACGCGACGATTTTTATCGCGCTTTGCTTTCCAGCGTTTCAAAAAGTGCTTAACAAAACTTAAAGTAATTTATACTGAAAATTAGAAAAACGCTCTTCTTTATTCCATCTCTCTAGTTCTCGAAACAGAACTCGATTTTTTCTTCGTTGTCTTATTCCTTCACTTTAATTTCTGACTACTTTTATACTTGGATTCAAGACTGTTGAATTGTTTTTCCTCGAGCTTCATTACCTAAAGCCGGATTTACATTACGAAACTAGTTGCATGACATTAGTTTCATGACACTAATTTGACCAGTAATTTCACGTGTAAGTAAACGTTCAGTTTTACTACTCCAGAGTCACGAAAGTAATGCATTCATTGTAAAACTGAACTTATACACGTGAAATTACTGGTATTTGACCAGTAATTTCACGTTTAAAAGTTCAGTTCAGTGTCATGAAACTAATGTCATGCAACTAGTTTCGTAATGTAAATCCGGCTTTAGGGTTATTTCCTCTTGGTCGCGACTGTCAATTCTGGCTGGCAAGAGGCAGGAAGAATAGCTAGACAGGTTATTTTTTAACAAACCTGTCTCGTCCAAGATTTAATAGGCTACTTCTAGGCAAGCGTGCTTCATCGTCGACCTCATCATTGCTTACCAGACCAGGTGGTTTTCAAAAGTGACACTATCGTAGTTCAAAAAAGTTCAAGATTCGATACGCAACTAGAAATAGTCGCGTTCAAAAATCGCCCGTGTGGGTAAAGGTTTAGGGTAACGCTATTTTTTTTAATGTATATTATTTTATCAAATGTCTGTCTCTCGAAACAGTGATGTTTGATGTATTGGAGGTGTTCTGGTTTCTGCTATGTCATTGTTTTTAGCTGTTCCTGGCCATCATTACTTGTGCTGTGAAATGAAACAGCTGGCGTAATCCAGACGTTGATTGAATTTGAATGGAATTTTATTTGTTTGGAGTTCAGTGTCTGTGAATTTTATATTTTTGTGTTTTGTTTTTTTTTTTGGGGAGATCAGGACTGGCTTATTTGATTTTTTTTTTATAATTTTAATCGACATTATGTTAAAAAAAGTTTTTCTTGCACTGGTTCAATATAATGTATCCGCTCCTGATACATCGTGTCTGTTCCTAAATGACGCTAACGTCACAAAATTTTCATTTTTCTTCGTTATTAAATTAGTAGGAAGGTCGACTTCCTCCATAGGGAAAGGGCCGCGCCTTCCAATTTCCGCTCATGTCTGTAGACTTTGTCACTTTACTGGACACTCATCAATCTTACATAAAGTATGTAAAAAGTAGAGCGAAAAGCACATGTTCTTTTGTCAGTGCGGTATTTTTTTTTGGTCTCAAAAGGACGCATAGCCCTGGAAGGAAGGAATAGGGTGGACATTCAGTAAGAAAGATTCTGACAGTCGCGCTCCACCTAGAGCGGGTAGACATTTGATGATTGTACCTACCCCCCATATTAAAATTAGGACCACACCATACCGACTTTTCACACGTTTCTATAATAAATACTTTAAATACACCATGACTCCTACATAATTAAATACAGCATTTTAATTGATTGTTACTTAAGACGCGGACTGACTACGATTTTAATCGCTTATGACCGCGTAATCTATTGTCACCACTATGGAGCGTCAATAAGATTGAAAATTGAAAAATGATATTTGTGTTGAAATGTGACGTAAGCTGCGAATGGGCATTTATTTTACTGCTTTTCTTTAGATTATTTAAAATGTAGACATAAAATTAAATAATGGTTTGGTTAAAGTTTTAAAAAAAATGGAAAACCTACCAAATTCTTAAAAAAAAACTGTTGTTATCGCTGGAAATACAGAGATCTTCGACGTCAAAGTTTATTTTTGTGCTACAACTTACAATTTTTTATTGGGAATATCAAACTATTATTTATTATTCTGTTCGGTTTAAATTCTTCTTTATACCCTTCTCTGTTCACTGTATTTTTCGCGTTACTTATTTTTATTACATTACGTCATACTCGACGTTCTAAGAAACCAATTTTTGGGAATATTGAGATAACACCGCGCCTTAAATGTAATTTATCACACCAAAAAGTAGTTTTCCTGGAGGATCTGAGCACGGTTTTACTTAGTCTTGTTGTACCAAAATACTTGGTCCACCACTTTGTGCAGAAGAATTCGTTTTACTCCTTGTATTTATAACGAAATTGTATTATTACAAGCGCGACGAAAATGGCCCTTCAAGAAAATATCCACGCCGAATAAATAAACGTTAGCCAAAAGCACTTTGCTCATGATACGGCTACTCTGTAGTTTTACGATCTGCGACTACACTTTGATCTTTATTATTATGACTGAACTAGCTTTTGCATTTAGCTTTTGTCCTTAAGATAAGAAACTTATGTCCGTGTCACACTCACAAACGTGACGTGTGATAAGTTTATGAGAAATGTTTGAACGTTTTAAGATAGGTAGACCACTTTTTATTGTGAGTGGAATCTCGCAGGTCAACGTAGAGGAAGTTATGAGCTGCTTAACCGGACTTTTCTGTGGATGCCTTAAATGACTCTAAGGCCTCCAGCCAGGGGTGCTAAGACAGGAAACCTCCACGTGCGCCCGTGGACTGGAGTTCCCTCTCGGATACGTCCGGGGGGAACACCAGTTTTTCGGGCCGGTGCGCCCTGGGATGCGGGCAAAAACTCCTTAGGCACTGTGTGCCTAAGGGGTTTCTTTGCCCGTATGCAAATAGCCTGTCGGGTGGACGCTCCAACGCGTGTCCCTCTGAACAGCAGAGGGCACAGCGGCGGAGCGGGCTTGCGGACGGTGAGTAATGGGTATGCTCGCCGTCCAACCAAGGACCAAGCCCGGGTCGGTGGCGCGTCGTGTTTCACGCGTCACCGACGGGGCCCCTTATGGGGCCAAATGCCTGCCGGGGTCGCGGATTTTTCTTAATCCAGGATACCGTGGCCCCGGAACGTAAAGGGCATCCGACGGAACACGGGTGGATTTTAGTCAGTAAGAGTCTGACAGTAAGGGCGGGAGGACTCATTTGATGAATCTGCCACCCTAAAAAAAAAAAAAAAAAGGCCTCCAGGAGCTTACAACTACATTTCTAAAAACTAAGTGACCACACGCTAAGGGCACCCTCTGGGGGGTACGGACCTCGGCTTAAGGCGTCACTGGAGGAGGACAGCAAGGGACACTCTGGATCTGAATGATATCATTATTTAGGGTTTAATTTAAAACGGCTCAGCATCGCGTACTGACTCGAGCGAGGGGATAGGTTGACCACGATCGACAAATGATCTTTATATTTTGGTAAAACATCACTGTCAAATTCAGTTTGTTCTTTATAAATGTTGTCAAAAAGTTGCAAGTGCATTGCGTCGTGATTAGAAGTAAGATAATAGGCTATTTGGCAGTATCAATAAATTATAAATCTAATAAGTCCGTTATTTAGAGTTTTGAAAAATAACGGACACATATTTTTTCTTATGTAAAATCAATGAATATTTACCAAGATATAACACATCAAGACTCGAGAGTGGGGGCTCGTGACGTCAGAATTCAGTAAAAAATATACTAAATTGTGACGTATTGACAATTTTGAAAGCAACATATCTCCGTCAATTTTGGTTTGCGTAAAAAAAGAAAAAATACGGGTCAAATTGGGTCAAATATTATTTGATAATCTAACTGACGGATTAATTAGATGTTTTTAGTCAAATAGCCTATTGCGAAAATGCTCTACTCGGTCAAAGGAAGATGCGGTTTTCTGATAATGACATTGGAAAAACAAATGAAAAAAGACATCGCATAAATTCATAGAAGATGCCAGGAGGCACCAAACGGGTTTATTGACTGTAAGAAGTGTACCATGTAAAAAGCGTATTAGAATTAGATTTTTACATTGACATGCGTTATCAAACGTTTATACACTTCACGCGAAGGAAACAAGCAATGCTCGTTCATTTCGCTTGACGACATATCGCATCGCCCGAGGTCGTGAAAAGTGGTTATTATAGACTACTCGTGTGGAAAATTTTATGTGAGTCGTCTGAAGCGTGAAAGCTTACAAAGTAGAGGCAGAAAATAAACATTACCACCGCCCTGACTACTCTATGGATATTATTATTTGCCATCTAAAGACAATCGGTTACGGTTTATTGCCTCATAAAATTTTCTATCGATTGGGTGACACATAAAATAGATTAATGACTTGGATAAAATAAGCCATAAACGGATAATAGACGATAACACAAAAAATATATGTTTGGCAATAAAATCTTTATTGAGACACTCATTGACCAATTTTAATACAACTTTGCTCACTGTCCTTTTTTAAGCATATTTTCCATACAACTCTGACTAATGTTCTTTCATTAACTAATTCTCATACATCTTTTATTTATAATGGTCAAGTTTTGCGTTTCATTAGTATGTTTTTTTAAACAAATATTTGAAAGAAAAAGGTTTTCAGATGCTCAAAATATTGAATCATAATTTGGCTATAAGCTATACCTTCAATAAGCAAACGTTTAATAAAGATTTAGTAGCCTTTACCACCCTCATATAACTAGGCACTTCACACACTCGCCTCGTAAATAAATAAGAGGGAGATTATTACGTGACTTCCCCCAGGGGAAGATTCTTAAAAGATTTTTTTTGCTTGGCATTACTATAAAATATGATTTTTCTAAAATATGGTAACGAAATCTATAAGAATCAAGTTTACCCAATGTTCTTTCAAGAACCAATTTTTATACAAGTACACATGCTTTTCAAATAGGGAATTATGACGGTAACGTTGGCGCAGTGACTGAGCGATCGACTGCTGCGCAGCATGTCATGGGTTCGATCCCCTCACGAAACAAAAAAAATACGTGTGGCACTCGGGGACTGCCGCGGTAAAGCTATTGCATAGCATTTTTTATCAACTTATGTAATTATAATTATTTATTTATTACTGTACTAATTAGGCTATGGTCAGCTACGTCAATCAAGTGAAACGTCAAGAAACGGTTTTATCCTCCTCCCTATCCCTCTCCCTCTCCCTCAATAAAATTGTCCCTTGCTCAATAAAAGCTTGCTTTCGTGCTAGTAATGAGCACGTCTGTCTGTACCTTTATGATTGCCAAAGTCTCCCGAACTGAAATGACGTTAGACGCTGCGTGGTGTCAGGTAATTTCGTTAAGTTTTTGGGAATTTCTTGATTCGGTCGCCGCGCCGCACCGCGCTCAGAGCCCGCGATAAAAGCTATGCAATAGCTTAAAAATATCCCAAAGAAAACTTGATTCTCAAGATATTCGGTCATAATTTTGCTATAACCTTTCATTCCAATAAATAATCGAAATGATGACTTACTTATATCTATATTATTGGCAATCTGGCAACGTTCAATAAAGATTCAGTAAGTAGCTACCCTGATATTAACTTGGACACTTCACACATTCGCCTCGTAAGTTAATATAAGGGAGATATTACGTGACTTTGCCAGGCGAAGTTTCTTATAACATGATTTCCTTGGCATGAAACTTTTTCTGTGGTACGTAATATTGTTTATGATACAATTTCGGTACGTGGTGATGTGGAGAAATGAGAAGTAGGTACGTTATTTATGACGAAGGGAAAGCCAGAATAGGTTTTTTTTCTATTTGGTAATAATACCAAATCTTCTTTGAAAAAGTACCTGCATGGAAATACGAGGACTAAAGATACTGTGTTTTTTTGTACAGATAATAATTATTAAAAAAATACATGTGGCACTCGGAGACTGCCGCGGTGAAGCTATTGCACAACATTTTTATTTTATTTTAAAAGAATAAAATCGCCTACCGCGTATAGGTATTTAACGAGAATATAATTTATTTAAAATGTTTGTGGTGCACTACTGTAATAAAGAACTTCTTTGTAGTAGGAGAATTTTATAAGTAGGAATTGTATTGTGAAAACTCCTTTTGTAGCTGGCCGTTTAGAATGTAAGAAAAAGTAAATTGTTTTTATGACGGATATTTTTATGATTGCCGAAGTCTCCCGAACTGAAACGATGTGAGACGATGCGTGCTGTCAGGTATTTTCGTTAGGTTTTTGGATTTTTTTTGATTCGGTCGCCGCGCCGCGCCGCGCTCAGAGCCCGCGATAAAAGCTTAGCTATAAAACCTTTAAAGAACGCTTTTTAACGAATTTGCTCCCCGGCCCCGGTTTTTTTCGGGAAGCAGTTTGAAAAAAAAATTAAAAAAAATTAAAATACTTTTTATAGGTGAAATAATAAAAAAAGGGGTTTGACGCATTTGGTGCACTTCTCAACTTGTACACCATGCTCAAATGGTGAACTTAGCAACTGGTGCACTTCTCATATGGCACACTTCGCAACTGGTGCGCTTCTCAATTGGTGCACTTCGCAAAAGGAGCACTTTTTAAGATGAGTGGATATTTGGAAAAATTGTCTAAAAAATAAAGAATCTTTGGTTTTGTTGGGTAATTTTCTTAAAAATACAATCAACAAAATAATTTTAAACTCTACATAATCCTAATAACATTTTAATTAAAAAATAAAAAAAAAAAAACAAAAATAACGTCACTCGGAAATAATAACAATATAATTATGTAAGAAAAAATTAGATTTACAGCAAAAAGTTATCATAATAAAGAGTCATGAATTAATATCATATTATATCAATAACCTTCATGTACTGTGGACATCCATTTTCCATTGTCCATTTAATTGTTGAGGGGACCATTTGGTCCCCTCAACAATTTTTTTGCGTTTTTGCGAAGTGCACCAATTGAGAAGTGCACCAGTTGCGAAGTGTACCATATGAGAAGTGCACCAGTTGCTAAGTTCACCATTTGAGCATGGTGTACAAGTTGAGAAGTGCACCAAATGCGTCAAACCCAAAAAAAGCGCTTGTCCTATTTGATTTGACCAATATTGTTCCACTTCCCTCTACACAGTTTTACATTTCACGAAATCACAGAAACGATAGTAGACACATCAAAAATAGTTAAATAGTTTTGTGGTAAAGAAGTAGGAGAGTAAATTATATTTTGACGTCTGATAGGGGAGAATGGAAGAAGAAAACTTGTTGCGTCGACCACAAGTAGAATGGGATAAGACCAGGCAGATAATGATGCTTTATCATACAAACAAACACGAATAATCAAATCAATATTAGTTTTAACGTAACGCATATAAAATCAAACAGTTCTGCAGCTTTCCGGAAAAAGTCCAGTTTGAATAAAATCCCGATATTTTTATACAAACTTTCACCCACACACATAAACAATCGTGTAAAATGGCAAAACTTTCCACCCTATCTACAAAGAAGGTAGGTAAAACACTAACAAAGGCAATTTTTCGCCATCATACCCTGTCAACACGATGTATGTTCAACCAACTTTGAAGCTTCAATTTCATGTGTACATATCGGTGACGGAAAAACTACTGAAGTCTGATTCTGTTAGCATTTGATTTGAGGGTTGAGACTTTAGGGGTTTTTAGGGTTCCGTAGCCAAATGGCAAAAACGGAACCCTTATAGATTCGTCATGTCTGTCTGTCTGTCCGTCCGTATGTCACAGCCACTTTTCTTCGAAAGTATGAGAGCTATCCTATTGAAACTTGGTAAGTAGATGTATTATGTGAACCGCATTAGGATTTTCACACAAAAATAAAAACAAAACAAATTTTGGGGGTACCCCCTAGGGCTTGGATATCGGACGTTTTTTCAATTCCGGAATTGGGTTTCGATATTCGGTTTTTCAGTTCCGGAATTCCGGAATTCCGGAACTGAAAAGTGGCTTTGTTTACACTAGTGAAATAGAAATTTCTTTATTAACTCATAACTGTAAAAAATTGCAAAGGTCCTGGTCGCGGAACTTATCTCATTACCGTGACCCCGGAACATAAAGGGCTACTGAAGGACACCGTGGATTTTAGTCAGTACAAGTCTGACAGTCCCTCCCGCCCTGCCCGGGGTGGGAGGACTCATTTGATAATTTTACCATGCAAATTTTTAAGGTCCTCTTGTAATAAACAAATGTAATCTTATGAAATTCTTTTTTAGTAAGTATCAGAAACACTAAAATGTTAGCACACCTACACCGCCAATCTAACTAGGTGAAACCGCAACACGCGTTCCACAGCGATACCTAGCCAGAAACGCCACGTTCGCTTATCTCCTTCTCGCAAAGCAGAACCACCATTAATTATGCTAGTGACAAACTTGTGTTCAAATAGCAAATTATAGCCTACGATAAAATAAGACGAGATTTTGCTCTAAAGTTCTAAACTATGAGTAGACGAACATATTGAGTAGGTATATGAAATTACTGAAACGAGACAAAAGTCATGTTATTTTTGTAGTTTGGATGACTTAATAAATAAATTTTGCCTCTATTGTGAACCTCCTCAATTAATTTTCTGTAAATTCAACTGATTTAGTGTCATTTTCCAATAAAATCATTCGTTTTGCCTCCAAAACTTGTACATTCCATACAGAAATTCACCGCGTTAGAATAGGCAACATAGCTATGGTTACGTTTCGCGCGCGCTACAAGTGACAGATCGGGTGGATCGTTCAGCGGTTTCGCTACTGTAGTTTTGATTTGATTGCAAAAGTAACTGACCGAAGGAAAGCTCATTCTGCTTCTACACGCGTTGATGGTATTGTTTTTGAATATTGAAAACGATTTTCCAAGCATGGTCCTCCACCGCGTTTTTCCATTCTAAATAAAGCCAAAATGCAAGGGTGTGTAATTAATCGCGTATAGATAAAAAGTGAGTTCTAGTCACGTTTTAACTAATGTCTTCCAATACATACAACAGTAGTGCGCAAATACTTGTGTGTACTTTGTAGTAACCTAATCAATTACCGGTCAAACGCTGCAAATTTGCCATGATGCCCAACTTTGACTTTTTTTTTCAACGCACGACGCGCGAGGTTTATCGGTGATAACGCAGTGGTAGTTTACAGGTGGACGCCGCGTTATCAAGGCAAAGTTGCAGCGTGTGACGGTACCTGGCTCCAAAACATACAGTGCCAGTACGCATACGAACTAATCCTGCATGGTTTGGAATAAGCGCGCAAAACTCTAGATTCCAATCTAAACGCGAGCAGTTGCATGCTCGCCATTTTGCGGTCTTTGCCATGAATGTCTGTGGGACTATTCTAAACTTTGCATCATACGTCAGCAGAAGCCATATAAGCCCAATGTTTTACGCTTATGAACTCGAAGACAGTCAACGCCAGAGGCACCCCAAAGGTCGGTTTGGTTAGGTTGCTATAAACCTCGTAGATGGAAATAGGAGCAAAGCCCCGCTGAATGGAGCTAAAATTTAACCTTGAAATTAAAATTCGACTATAATTTGACCTTTTTTACAATGAAGTCCCCGCCTCAGACGTACTACACTCCAACAATTATTTCAATAAACTTAATCAAGTCATTATAATTCACTTAACTCGCTGGGCTCCTATTTCTGTCTGTAGGGCTTAAAGGAACCAAACCGAACCGAACCTCGGGGTGCCCCTGACGTCAGCCGTCTTCCCGTTAAAAGGCACAAAAACAATGATTTTTGTCAGACGTAAGTGATGTAGTATAGTTTGTAACCATCCATATTTGTACGTAGTTACGTACGCATCCACGTTACAAGCTTTATATGAAACATTCGCAAAATTCATCTATACATAGTAATCGCAGATTAAAAAATAGGATTACGAAGCTTTTATAGATTGGAAATACGCAATGCCACCGTTGTCAAAAACTGCCATCTCTATTCTTATTATAATAGGTTGGGGAAAAAGTTTCTTCGCATTTTTTAAGAAAATTCAAAACATTTTTTAATAAAGTTTATTTACATTTAACTAAAGTATGTAGGCACCATTTTGTTCGATAACTTTTTGCCATCTTGTAGGTAGGGACATGATCCCATTGCTATAGAAATTTTGGGACTTCTGGTCAAAATACCGCGACAAGTGGTTTTGGCAGTCCTCTCGTGATGTTAACCTGACACTGCCTAAAGAATTCTGAAGAGACCGAAACAGGTGGAAATCTGAAGGTGCAAGGTCAGGACTATACGGCGGATGCATTAACACCTCCCAGCCAAACTCTCTTAATTTTTGTTGGGTGGCTAAAGATGTGTGAGGTCTAGCGTTATCATGATGAAAAACCACACCCCTTCTGTTGATTAATTCCGGCCGCTTTCTTTCAACTTCTTGCTTTAATCTCATCAGTTGTTCGCAGTAGAGTTCAGAATCGATGGTCCTGCCTGGTGGTAACAGCTCATAATGAATAATGCCCTTCCAATCCCACCACACACACAGCATCACCTTGTTGCGAGTTAACCCGGGTTTCGCCACAGTCTGTGAAGCCTGACCGGCCTTTGACCACGACCTTTTTCGCACGTTCTTGTCATACGTGATCCACTTTTCATCACCAGTTATCAGCTTCTTCAAAAATGGTTCGGTTTCATTACGTCGTAATAAAGAATCACAAATGAGTACACGGTTCATTAGGTTTCTTTCAGTGAGTTCGTGAGGTACCAAAATGTCGAGTTTTTTTGTGTACCCAGTTTTTTTCAAATGCGCCAAAACTGTTTTGTGGTCAATTTCCAGTTCTTCAGCTACGTCGTAACTACTGGTATGCCGATCTTGCTCCACTTTTTCAAAAATGGCATCCATTTTATCCGTAATAGGGCGACCAGAGCGACGTGCATCTTTGACATCAAAATTTCCGGATTGAAAACGCTTAAACCAAATTTTTGCTACTCTCACAGACACTACACTAGGTCCATAAACATCGCAAATTTTTTTCGCGGCTTGCGTTGCATATTTACCTTTTTTGTAGTAAAATTTTAAAATGTATCGAATTTCTTCATTAGATTCACTCATCTTGATGGTACGAAAAAGAAATGAAAATCACACATTTTCCTAATTTGAATTTGGAATTATGTTCTTTAAAATTTAAACTTTCAATGATACCAAAACCAGCCAGATACAAATAGTATAGCCAAAGAGATTTTATTACAAGTTCATACATACTATAATGCGAAAAGACTTTTTCCCCAACCTAATATATAAATTCAAAACTATAGTTTTCCTTCTACTTCATATTGTGGTAATTTGTCGCGCATCAAGCTGCAGAAAAATATTATTTTCTCCAATATCGAAACTCCGGTATTGATCTCGCCAATTCCGGAATTGGAAACGATATTGAAAAGCTTCGGAATTCCGGAATTATACCGATTCCGGAATTCCGGAGGCCAAGCCCTAGTACCCCCCATACTTGGAATTGAAACTCAAAAAAAAATTTTTCGCCTGACCCATACGTGTGGGGTATCTATGGATAGGTCTTGAAAAATGATATTGAGGTTACTAATATAATTTTTTTCTAAACTGAACAGTTTGCGCGAGAGACACTTCCAAAGTGGTAAAAAGTGTGCCGCCCCCTGTATCTTCTAAAATAAGAGAATGATAAAACTAAAAGAAATATATAATGTAGACCTCAACAAAAACTTCCAACGAAAATTGGTTTGGAAGAGACATAGTTAGCAGTTTTTGAGATATAGTACATTTTCAAAAACCGCAAATATAACTTTGCTATTCATACAAACACTGAAAAACAAAGTTATTTTTATTGTTTGTGTATACTACTACGGAACCCTTCATGGGCGAGTCCAACTCGCACTTGGCCGGTTTTGAAATTGTTTCAGTAACAAGTGGTGGTTTTTCTTTTTTTTATCGTGGTAAATTCATCAAATGAGATCTCCCATCCAGGGTGGAACAGGAGGGACTGTCGGATTCGTACTGACTCAAATCCACAGTGATCCTTCAATAGCTATATAGCCCTTTATGTTCCGGGGTCACGGTTACCTGATGAGACAGTACCGCGACGGGGTCGAACCTTTGAGGGTTTTTGAAATTGTTAGGTTCAGCAACAAGTGGTGGTATGAGAGATTCAAGGAACAGTAAAACCCACAGTTCTTATAGGGTAAACTAGGTAACTTGAGAGCAGTGGTGGCCCAGTGGTATCGGCCTCGACTTACGAGTTGTAGTTCGTGGGTTCGAACCCAGTCAGGCACATTACTTTGTGTAATTAATTTCAACACCCCTGCTCTCAAAACGGTGAAGGAAAACATCGTGAGGAAACCGGCATGTTCTAGAACCAAAAATTCGATGACATGTGACATCTACCAATCCGCACTGGGCCCGCGTGGTAGATTACGGCCTGCTCCCTCTCACAGAGAGGAGGCCTGTGTCCCAGCAGTGGAAACATTTAAAGGCTGATGATGATGATGAAACCGGGTAATACGCCCTAGTTGACAAAACGCCCCATCATTCTAGCACTTAAACTTACTGGTCGGAACCACATGTGATTGTGGTCACTGTTTGCGGACAACATTGTCCTCGTCATTAGCTATGTTATATGCCAATAGTAGACACCCTCGCGTTATTGTACTTTGCGTTCCAAGGCGGTGTCTTTTTAAGATAATCCAGAAACCTCGTAGTAGAAATGAATGTTCACACTCATACAGAAGTCGGTAAAAATATATTAGTATCTCTTTTTTCACGAAAACTTTGTTTGCCATCAAACCCTGCTAACACATTGTATATGTGTTCCGAAAACTTTGTGAAGAGCCTTCAATTTCGTAGTTTTATCGACGACGAGAAAACAACTGATACGCTATGATAGCCAATTCAGTCGGACGACTCTATGAGGGGTTTTGGAGATTGTTTGTTAAGATATGCAGGCAACAAGTGGTGGTATAGTTTTATTTTCTCTGGATCAGACTTTTCTCTGGAATTATTTCACGGGAACGTTCAAAGTGTATTAACTCTCAGTTACTTTTCTTTTTTTTCTAGTTCACACTCCACTGTGAGCAAAGTACACCTCCTAAAATGGTGGGTGTACTGCATTGCGGGGTACCTGCATGCCGTCCGACTTAAACTTTCTACTTTGTTATTAGGGTAAACATACCCCAGGCCCAGGTTTGACATTTGGCTACAGGAATTAATGTAGTATCTAGTAAAGTTGGGTGAACACCTGCCGCATGTATGTAGGTACTTTATAGAAACAATCAAAATTGTAGGTATGTTTCTCAAGCTCGCTTTCCTTATGCTAGAAATATGTATAAAAGACATTCTTCCCGAAATAGTTCAGTCATTTTGACAGAAAAGCGGTCAACAGGAAATAAGGTTAAAACTTGAAAACTCCTTTAATTTGGAGTTCTGAAGCACTTATCAAGTTTTTGTGACGCTAAAGTAAAGTAAACAGGAACTTAGACGTTAATTTGATGGAAAAATTAGTTCCTCATTCATACATTAGAAGCGATTTTTGAATTTTCTACATAGTAAAGGAAGTAAACATTTCAAGTACGCTTTTTTTTTTTTTTTTTAGCGTGGTAAAATCATCAAATGAGGTCCTCCCACCCCGGGCAGGGCGGGAGGGACTGTCAGACTTGTACTGACTAAAATCCACGGTGTCCTTTAATAGCCTTTTATGTTCCGGGGTCACGGTAATGAGATAAGTCCCGCGACCCCGGCAGGCTTTGGCCCTCTTGGGCGGGGCCCCGTCATCGTGCTGACGCTCTTTGAGGCGCGCGTGGAACACAACGCGCCGTCGACCCGGGCATGGTCCATGGTCGGGCGGCGAGTTGCCCTTTACTCGCCGCCCGCATGCCCGCGCCTACGGTGGCCGGAGATCGTCTTGCGACGTCCGACGCCGTGGGCGTCTACCATTGCGGGTGGGGCGGAGGGAGGACGCTGTCCTCTCTCTCTCACGGCCCGCCTCCTCCTTAACGAGCATTACTGCTTCGCAGAAGGAGGCGACCGCTTCCCACTCCGTCTCGCCCCGCAGCATGGCCTCGACCAATGCCGGGCGCGAGAGGTCTCCGCCTATCGCTGCCGTGAGGACACGGCGGTGCTCTGCCCAAGCGGGGCAGTCTTGCACCGTATGCTCTACTGTGTCCTCCGGGCGATCTTCGCAATGGTGACACCCCGGCGTTTCTTCCTTCCCCATCCGACACAGGTACCTCCCGAAACATCCGTGTCCGGTGAGGACCTGCGTCATCCGATAGGTCAGGACGTCGTGACGCCTTTCCAACCACTCCTCAAAGAGGGGTCTTACCGCCGATTTCAAGTACGCTGCAAATAAAATACAGAAATCTTGTGATAAGGCCTCTGAATTTGTTTAAAAAATCGCGTAAAATCTCGCGCCTGCGTAGAAAGAAGAAGAAAACGCCAAAAAATCTTTTCCCTTTTCTTCAATCGTTAGATTGCAGATATAGGTATTCAAATACGTCTTTATCGTATAGGTTATTTCGATATTCTAATCTTAAAAGCCGGAAAGCCGGAAAACCGTCTTTAAATTACCCTCGCATGGATGAACAACATGATAAGATGCATTTCTAAAGATTAATGCCGATAAAAGTGTCTTAATATGGATTATTCAGATTTCTGGATCTAATAACAGAGGTGTTATGTCATCCTTATCAAGGCATTAAGTGCATTGATAAGTGTAAACTACTAGATACAGTCATAGGTAGCGATACTTTTACTGCATGTTTAGTTTAATATCACAATCAATCATCATCACTCTCAATCGTTTGTTACTTTCAATCTTTTGTGAATACCTATGTATTTTCTCTCTCCCATGCAAGTAAGCGTTGCGTTGCAATTGTAAAGACCTACGTAATATTAACCTTTTAACCGCGCGGCTAAATATCAGTTGCCGTGCCCCTAGCGCGCGGCTATGAATCGTCCCTTCCTCTTCTCCTCTCTTTCTGCTCCTTTTAAGCTCCGATTTGTTAAGTATCATGGTGTACAATAAAAAGTATTCTATCTGTCTATGTACATAAATAGAGAGATATAGAATAGATGCAATAAAATCGAAGAAAACAACAAAAATTGTGAATATTCTCTGTCGCATAAATACGACACGGGCGATAGGGGCACGGAAATATTTGTCGCATATAGGTATGCGACTCGCGCGGTTAAAAGATTAACATTCTGATTCAAATTCAGGCAAAAATTAACTTTACAGCCGGGCCTCACTAACGCTTATAGTAACTAATCGACTTTAAATGTTCCTGTAAACGTCCATTTCTCGTTAGTGTGGCGTGGTGTTACTGAAAAGTAAGAAGACTTTTCCAAGCAAATATACATCCCGCTTGTCTGCAAAAGCTTCTCAGTTTCCAATGGAAATCCCATCTCAAAGAAGTTCTGAGGCTATATCTCGGGAGACAGGCGAATCCTTTGTCCTGGTTGACTTGTTATTTGCTCCTACATAGGGTTACCAGATCCGAAAAATAAGTTTTCCTGAATTGTTCAGCCCCCTGTTTCAGCAATAATTTTCCTGACATTTTGGCAGAAAATTATATAAGTAATTAAATTAAATTACTGCATTTAATTCTTTTTTAAAGCAGCAAAGCAGTGATTTTATTGAAATGGGGACAATGGGAAATTATTTTAAAATCCGTCAGCTGTGAAATATTAGAAGAACTCAACAATATTTGCTGCTTTGTGTTTGCTATTCAAGCACAAAATGCTAACGTCGAAAGAGTGTTTTCATTAATGGGTGCACATTGGAAAAAGGAGAGAAATAGACTGTCCATAGCTTCTGTTAAGGCTCTACTTTTGACACAGTTCAATTTGAAGAACACATCATGTGAAGACTTTCATACAATTGTTATGAAAGATGGCAGTTGCTGAAATCTATATCCAGCAATAAATATGAGGATCAGATGAATTCTTAATAACGAATTAAATGGTTGTTAATTATAAGATTTCACTCTTTGATTAAAATTAAATTTCTTATATTTTTCTCTTTTTTTTAAATTCCTGAAAATTTCAAACTTTCCCTGTTTCCCTGACAGACAGCTGAAATTCCGGATATGTCAGGAAAATACCTGTCATTTGGTAACCCTATTCCTACATGTTCTGTAGGTATCTATAGACGTAAAGGCCTCTCCTCACTCGCACGCGAATCACGGCGCGAATCGCGACGCGAAGCGCGGCGCGAATTGAAGCAAGACCTGCCAACAGTCCACAATCACAGTGGTTCGCGCCGGACTCACCGTACAGTTCGCGCTAAACACAACCATCCGTGACAATTACTACGGAGCGACTGAGCTGCCCGCGAATGTAGAGTCTTGTCGCGTTCGCGCCGCGCTTCGCGCCTGCGAGCCCTTTGTCGCGGGACAAAAAACCGACAACTTTCGGGGAACACAGCGCGAACAAGCCGCGAAGCCGCGAAGAATATGCGAATCGGATCTACACTCATGTTACGCGGGTGCTTCGCGGCTTCGCGCGCGTTACGCGCGCGAGTGTGTAGACGGCTTAACAAAGGCACAAAAGATGTGATTAATGCTGTCCTGCCACCCTAATACCATAATGGTGTTGTTATTATTTACATAATATATCGGACTGGTTACCACAACTTTATGTACAAAATGTGTAATTTGTGTTTTATCGATGTTGTTAAGCTACTATTGCTTCTTATATGTATGTGAGTGAACCTATGTTATTTAGAACAGAAACATTTATTGATTTACTTTCAAAACTGAAGATAACTCGAATTTATTGAAGAAACTCTGGTTGTAGTCGCAAAATCATTAGTATCTGCGAGTCACAATAGGCTATTTGACTAAAAAAATCTAATTAGTCCGTCAGTTAGATTATCAAATAATATTTGACCCGTATTTTTTCTTTTTTTACGCAAACCAAAATTGACGGAGATATGATGGTTTTAAAATTGCCAATACGTCACAATTCAGTACATTTTTTACTGAATTCTGACGTCACGAGCCCCCACTCTCGAGTCTTGATGTGTTACATCTTGGTAAATATTTATTGATTTTACATAAGAAAAAACATGTGTCCGTTATTTTTCAAAACTCTAAATAACGGACTAATTAGATTTACTTATAATTTATTGATACTGTCAAATAGCCTATTTCATAAACTTATCATATCAACATACATACTTACACGTTTTTATAAATGCTTTAGGGGGATATGAGGAACAGAGAGTAATATGGTAAAGTTTTTCGAAATTCCAAAGGTACCTTCTTTTCATTAGAATACCGAAAAGATAACTTCCACCAGATGGGTGTTGTATCTGGTGGACTTTCTGTTTCTGTCCATTTTTCATTTGCAGAATTTTGCATGTGTTACTTGCGGATAACTTTGATTTCGCAATGTACCTTAGTTTTTCTTTTCCGTCCTAACCGTTCCAATTTTTATTGCGGAGTTAGGAATTATTGTCTTCTAAAGTCTATAAGGATGCCCTGGACAGAAACCGGTAGAGGCGGTCATCCGCTAGAGATGCAACTCCGTATGTGACCACGATGCTCAAACATGAAGGACCGACTAAAGAGGAAGACACGGCGGAGTGGTCCGGGGTCCTATTGTCCTAGGGGTAGCCACGGGGTCCAGTTGTCCTAATACATTGTACGATTTACTTTTACCCAGTTAGTTTATCAAGGTGACAAAAATATGAAAATTGGAGACCATTTTCTTAAATCCTTATTTTCTTCTTCCGCAGGTGTTGTTGCATGGTGGGGGTAAGGAGAAGGTGCCAAGATGGGAGACAGTTTCTTGCACCTGGGGGACATTGTCTCCCTGCACGCGGAGGGCACTGTGTCAGGATTCCTCAGTACCTTAGGGTAAGTGTATTCTACTAACTTATACCTACAGCTTCGCCCACGTAGTTTTAGTAACTACATATCTCACGGGATCTTGGATTATGATATTTACGAAAATCAATTAGGCAAAGCACGTCTACTTCTTATTACCACGAGCTTTTAACGCGATCCAGTTTAGGCTGTGGGAAAGAGACAGAGCTATACAAGTCGTCTAGCGCCATCTCTTTCCCACAGCCTAAACTGGATCTCGTTAACACTTCATGGTAGGCCACCTGGAATCGTTTTCGATCCCAAATCTTAACTCAACTCAGTCTATTGCAGTCTACTACTGGACATAGGCCTCTCCCAGGCCATCACCCTGTTTTCTACCTTCCGCATCTAGTCTCTCAAATCACCTATCGTCATTTTCCTGCCCTCATCCTCTTCTACTTGGTATGAAAGAAAAAGGAGTAGTCTGATAGGGGAGAAAGGAGAAAAAAAACGTGTTGTACCGACCCCAAGTAAAATGGGATAAGGGCTGGAATATGATGATGATCCTCTTTTACTTGGGGTCTGTTCAACAAGTTCTTCCGTTCTTCTTCTTCCGTTCCTTCCTATCATCACATTTACTCTTTTGAATAATCCTCATACAGCCCAGTACCACTACTGTGTTTGTTTTTAGGACACTTTATACAAAAAACGATTCAATTTCCTGATACAAGAACAAATATCCGAACAAATACCCAATAGTTGAGTTGTGGGCCGATATTGAACGGTTACTTAAAGACTCACGATCGATTACAATTGAATTTTAATGGCTACGGGTGTACGGCTGTCAGGTTGAACACGTTTCCATTAGGTGGATGAATGTCTTTGAGGAAATCTACATATTTTCTTGCTGTATTTCTGGAAAAGGGTGGTTTTTAGTTAGACAGTACCTTCACTTGATTGACGTGGCTGGCCATAGCCTAATTAGTACAGTAATAAATAAATAATTATAATTGCATAAGTTGATAAAAAATGCTATGCAATAGCTTTACCGCGGCAGTCCCCGAGTGCCACTTACTTTTAGTAGTTTCCCTTTTTCTATTTATTGAAAAGCTGTACTAGCTGTTGCACCCGGTTTCACCCGCTACAACTCGAAAGTTATCCCACGGGGACATACAATTGGGATAAAAGCTATCCTATGTTAACACATACGATTTTATGTCTTACCCAGGTTGTAAACCCTCTGTGTACAAAGTTCCATCTAGATTTCTTCAGTAGTTTATGCGTGAAAGATTAACAGACTTCCATACATACATCCATCCTCACAAACAGTCGTCAACAGGGTTGGCGCAGTGGTTGAACGATCGACTTCTGCGCAGTGTGTCGCGGGTTCGACCCCCGCACGGAACAAAATATTTGTCCCTTTTTCCCCACTGCTCAACTAAACTGCTGTGATCTGCGAATAGTTGTTCCGGGTCTGGGTGTTTGTGTATGTGAGTTTCTATGTTTGTAAACGCATCCACGATAAACGAAGAAATTCCTAGTGTGGGGCAAGGTTTTTTTTAAACAAAAAATACTTTCACGTTTATAATATTAGTAGGATAAGCAAATTAGCAAGTTGACAAGGTAAGTCAGCTTGAGAAACTGCTTAAGAGGAAACAGCACGGCCGATTTTCCATACAAACGTAGTCCCCTGTTTTCTCCCTGGATAATGCCAGTAGAGCAATTATTTTTTTACAAAAAATCTATGACCACTATTAGCATGTCTCTATGTTTTCCTTTTTTCTATAAATTAATTATTAAAAGTGATATGAACATTCAAAATCCTAAAAAAATGGCCAGATTTTCCGCTGTGTTCAAATATCCAGAAAACAAATTTGACGAAATTATATAAAAAAAGGAAAACATAGGAACACGGCCAATGCCTTTCTTTATTTTTAAAGAAAAAAGTAGTGAAATCGGTTAAGTTTTGGAGGAGTAATCAGGGGACTACGAATCGTTGATTTTGTGCTCATTTAATAGGTATTTTCGGTCCAAGCTGCAGCTGTCTCTATCGCGCTCTGCGGGGGGAGGCTTGTCGCTGCGCGACAGCAATAGAATTTACAAATACCTATTTTTCAATTCTCCAGCCCTTGCTGTTTCCTCTTAAAGCGCTTAAATTGCGTCAGACACCATTATCATCGATCAAAGACGCAACTTCAACTCACATTTGTGATTTATTACCCCTAATTGCTCCAGTTGCCGTTAAATTCGTATACACTAGATTCAGAACGAATGATAACGAACCGAGAGGGGGTATGGGGCTGCATAACATCTTGCCGCCCAAGTCAAACCTCACCTGCACGTGGTGCCCCTGCTGAAAAACGAACGAGGATATGACGCAAAACTCGCCAAGACGCACTGGCCAGCGTGGCGTTTTATGGCCAAAACCCCCCCTTTTATTATGAATACTGCCATAAAGCCTCGGCCCTCAGTTCCCAGCAGCCCCGCTATTCCAAGTTCCGAAAGCGGCTCTGGTAACGGCGGGGCAGAGGGTGCTAAGAATCTCTGGACGTCGCCCAGCTGTCACACCCCGACGACCCTGACCCTGGCGTGTTACAACGCTAGGACGCTAAGAACGGACGAACGATTGGTGGAATTTGAAGTTGAGACGGAGTCCATCAAATGGGACCTTATAGGTCTTTCAGAAGTACGCCGAAAAGGTGAAGACCTTTTGAAATTAAAATCAGGCCACTTATTCTTCTATAGAGGTCATGAAGATACCTCATACGGTGGGGTGGGGTTTTTCATAAATAAATCGATAGTTTCATTGGTTCGAAACTTCAAGAGCATCTCACCAAGAGTCTGTTTTGTTGTTTTGAAACTTAATGATAGATAGTACTCTCTTAAAATCATTCAAGTTTATGCTCCCACATCCCAACATCCCAATGAAGAGGTGGATACCTTCTATGAAGATATTGAAAAAGCTCTTACCGATACACCGTCCCATTTTAATACCATAATGGGTGATTTTAATGCTAGAGTTGGCCAGCCTCTCACAAACGAAAGTTCCATAGGTTGTTTTGGCCTTGGCCTGCGTAACAGAAGAGGGCAAACTTTGGTCAATTTTCTTGAACAAAAAAACATGTTCGCTATGAATACTTTCTTCAAAAAGCGACCTTCAAGAAAATGGACTTGGGCCAGCCCAGATGGAAAAACAAAGAATGAGGTCGATTACATAATCAGCTCACATAAACATGTAGTCACAGATGTCTCTATCCTCACTCGTTTTAAGACCGGAAGCGATCATCGTCTGGTAAGAGCGGTGTATTAGGTTCGATCTGAAGAAGGAAAGAACAAAAATGATACGAAGATCCAATCCAAAATATGAAAAGCGAGAAATACTTTCCCTTCAAAAGGAATATGCTCTGGAATTGGCTAATCGATTCCAAGGTCTTGATGAAATGAACCTAGATGCCAATCAGCTAAACGAGGTGTTATGCAAGGCCATATCTGAAACGACAATTAAACACCTTGGTAGAGCGCGGAAAAAAGGAGGAAAATTAACATCTGAAACTGTAGCTCTAATCGACAAAAGAAGATCAATGCAACAACACACCGTACAGGATCAAAGAGCAATAGAGCAAATTAATCGTCAGATAAGTAAGGCAATTAAAAGGGATATTCGTCAACACAACACAAAAATAATTATAAACACAATCGAACAGAATAGAGGGCCGAAAATCTTCAAGGGAAAAATAAATACAAGTTCACAACAAATCCTTAAACTTAGAGCTGAAGATGGTCAGATTGTTACAGACCGTAACAAATTATTAAGTGTTGTGGAGAAGTTCTACGGAGAACTTTATGCATCAAAATCGGTAGAGCCATCACTGCCGAGTCACGACCCTAGAGCTCCACCCATAGAAAACCGAAGCCCAGATAGCCTACCTAACATCATGGCCTGCGAGGTAGAAAAAGCACTTTCGCAAATGCAGAGTGATAAAACACCTGGTGAGGACGGTATTACGGTGGAATTATTGCGCGCTGGTGGTCAATCTGTGCTACAAGTTCTTGTAAAACTTTACAACGAAGTCTTATTTAGTGCAAAGTCACCACATGCTTGGAAAAAAGCGGTAGTAGCTATCCTCCATAAGAAAGGAGACCATGCAAACCTTAGCAACTACCGTCCTATATCTCTCCTACCTCAAATTTATAAACTGTTTGCCAAAGTTGTGTGTAACCGTCTCACCCGCCAGTTGGACGAAAGCCAGCCCGTTGAACAAGCCGGTTTCCGGAGCGGATTCTCCACGATTGACCATATCCACACCGTGAAACAGTTGGTGGAGAAGAGTTCAGAGTACAACCGGCCTCTGTGTTTAGCTTTCGTCGATTATGAGAAGGCATTCGACAGTGTCGAGCACTGGGCCGTGTTCAACTCTCTCCATCGCTGTCAGATCGATGCTCAATATGTGGACGTATTAAAGGAATTGTACGAAACGGCAACAATGCAAGTCAGACTGCATGATCTTACCTCTCCAATACCGATCAGGAGGGGAGTGCGACAAGGAGACACTATTTCACCTAAGCTTTTCACTGCTTCTTTGGAAGACGTGATGAAAACACTTAAATGGGACCAGCGTGGTATAAACATCAATGGTGTCTACTTGTCGCATCTTCGTTTCGCGGATGACTTAATTTTGTTTGCTGAATGCATCGAAGACCTGCAACACATGCTTAAAGAACTCAATGATGCTTCCTTAAAAATTGGCTTGAGAATGAACGTGTCCAAGACGAAGGTGATGTCACGAATTTCAAATGACGCGCACTCTGCTGTAATGGTTGGAAATGAGCGTCTGGAGTTTGTTGACCATTACGTTTATCTGGGACATGTTCTATCTTTTGAAAAAGAGCATTCAAACAAAGAGCTTTCTAGGAGAATTCAGCTCGGGTGGGCGGCATTTGGTAAGCTCGAACATGTTTTTAGATCCAGGAAAATACCCCAATGTCTAAAAACTCGCCTTTTCAACCAATGTGTCCTGCCAACGATGACGTACGGTGCCGAGACATGGACGCTTACAAAGGAGACTGTGCACCGAATTCGAGTTGCACAAAGGGCCATGGAGCGAGCCATGCTTGGCATTACTATTTTAGACCGAGTGCGTAAAACCGTCGTCGGACGAAAGTCTATGACGTCGGGGATAGGGCGATACGCCTCAAGTGGAGTTGGGCAGGGCATCTGGCTAGACGCAGAGATGGCAGATGGAGTAAGGTTCTGACCGAATGGTGGCCAAGGTTAGGCCAAAGAAACCAGGGCCGCCCAAAAGCTCGTTGGGTTGACGATATCGTCAAGATCGCGGGGAATAGATGGATAAGAGACGCACAGAACCGAGAGATATGGCGAAAAAAGGGGGAGGCCTATACCCAGCAGTGGGTGATCCCGGGCTGATATGATGATGATGATGATAACGAACCCTATCGATTACAATTTTATGTAAAATACTGTAATTTGACCGTGGCAATGACTTGTAACTTGTACAAATGACGTCATTTTATTCTACATCAATGAAATTGCTGTTCGGTAAATAATTATATTCTATCTATGTTATTGTGGATACGAATAACAGAGGGTGGTGCCTAAGAAAATCGATACCTAACCCAGAGTTCAACTTTTTGGGTGAGAAATTATCAAATATTGCAGCATGGCAGTAGTATTTTATTTGATTTTATATGGGTTTATTAGGGACCTGAAATAAATGAATTGAATTATTATTACGTCCAATTGGAAGTCTAAAGGGGAGGCCTATGTTTGCGGTGGACGTATTTTGGTTTATATGACGATGATTGAATAAAATTAAAGTGTCTAAACACACTATGCCGAAGTTACGCGACCGAAGTTCGGCACAATTACGCCTGCAATGCTATTTGAATTACTGACGACACACTATGCCGAAATTACGTCGCGTCATAGCGTACAGCGTAACTTCGGTCGGGCGTAAGTTCAGCGGCAACTTATTCTGTGACCATACATTATACGCGACCGAAGTTCGGTTCGATTACCGACGAAGATCCGGGGGCGGGGAGCAACAGGGAGCCACCCGCGCAGAATTTCTGCCGCGTAAGTTCGGCACTTATGGTGTGTCATATCAGCCATATACGTCGGAACGTGAAATCAGCCGCTGAACTTCGGTCGCGTAACTTCGGCATAGTGTGTTTAGACACAAATAATTTCTCCGACGCAGAGTGGAGCGGAAGGTACTGTTTAATACTGACTACTACAACTAAGGGAAGGTTCATATCTGACGGAACATCCGTCGCGTAACGCCAAAACAGACAAATGTATTGAAAAACACTTGACGGTTCACACTCAACCGACGATACGTTAGTGCGTCAAAGAACATTCGATGATTCGCTCGACGGATGTTCCGTCAGATATGAACGTTCCCTAAAACCCACCCTGTTCCTTCAATAGCTCTTTGCATTTAACGGCTGCGGTAACTCTTGAACATTCCCGTAACACTGGTAGGCATTTGACCCCTTCAATTATGGCGTCAGCTCGTAGAAAACAACGCAACGTCGACTTCATCGATCCTTATCGGACGGTAAAATAACCATTCGCCGTTTTCAAGCCAATCCCTGACGAAGAGGATTATAGCGTCTTCCTCGCCACCTCACACTGTTTCACAGGAAGTTATGACTTTTTACCATGTCCCACCTGATTCCGCTCTTGTATCATGGCTTAAAACAGGGCCGGTCGCGAATGATAGCCGCCACGTGGACATGGGGCGGTGCTCCGCCTTACCGAGGACAGATCTCCAACGTATGCTCACAACCGACCTTCAATTAGATTCTTGGGGATTGTTGGAAGTTTTCTCTTGTCATTGTGGTGTCCTATTAGCACACTTTAGATCTAATTTTTATGCCCAACAGAGAGGGGTTTGACGTCCAGTGCCAATAGCCTCGACTCGATAGTGGTTACAAGTTATAGGTCGTGGGTTCGAACTTCGAACCCAGATTCATTACTTTGTGTAATTTATTTCATCACCACAGCTGTCAAAACGGTGACGGAAAACATTGCGGAAACCGGTATCTCCTATTAGAACCAAACCTTCGAATACATGTGGCATCTACAAACCTGCACTGGGCTCGCACTGTGCATTGTTACAGACCATTCCCTCTCAGAGAGGAAGCTCGTGTCCCAGCAGTGGGAACATTATAAACAGATTATGATAATGAAATTTGGCTTTTCAAATCCAATTTATCTACTTACATCTTAAAAACCTTAATAAAACCGAGCTTATAACAGTAACTTAATACTTTGAAGTAGTTTCAGTGCTTCTCCTGAATTATTCATGAAAATAAACTTTGGTACGGACCTGTGTAACATTATTTTCAGCTCGCATTTCAAATGGGATAATCAAGTAAAGTGTATGTTAGCAGGTAAAGTTGTCTGCTATGTAATGATAATTTCGTTGATTTGAATAAAAATTGGTAGGTTTTATCATACAACCTGCCTCGTTTTTATGTAGGTTGAACAAAATTGACAACCTTACTACTAATGTAAATGCAAAATTGTAAGGATGAATGAATGGATGATTTTTAATCTTTCACACAAAAAAAAACTTTTTCAAAAAAAATGTAACCGCCTTCAAAAACAACCACAAAAAAGGGTAAAATAACCTACAAAATAACTTTGCTATCGGAAGTCGGTGCCTTTGTCATTTTTTTCATTTCATTGCCTTTTTTGTCACCGACTTCCGAAAGAAAAGTTATTTTGTAGGTTGTTTTACCCTTTTTTGTGGTTGTTTTTGAAGGCGGTTACATTTTTTTTGAAAAAGTTTTTTTTATTTTACTCTTTTTAGTTTAAATATTCAACCCGAATTCTTGTCAAATACATCATTCTCTTACATGTGCACTAGAATTTTGTAATCCGTAGCACCGGTAATAACATCGCTCATGTACACAATCTATACATATAATAAAATGGTAGGAAAGTCAAAACTGTACATTGAATATTTTTTTAAAAGAATACTTGGGGTGTGATCTACAATCGATACTGAAGCCAAAAATATAGTTTTTAGAATTTTTGTCTGTTTGTCTGTTTATCTGTTTGTCTGTTTGTCTGTATGTATGTCCGGGATAAACTCAAAAAGTACTGGACGGATTTGAATGATTCTTTTTTTGTTGTATAGGTATTAAGTCTGGCCAACATATAGGCTATAATTTATCTTAAAAACTTGAACACCTGGTGCAGAACTGCAATAGACCAGCTAAACTATAAGAGATACAAACATGGTGCCAAAACAAAAATCGTTCCACGTGATGAGCATTTTCTGCTGAGATAATAAATTTGAAGATCTGGAACACCTGATGTGGAACTCCAAGCGCCCAGCTACACTATAACATATACAGTAATGACGTCTTAGCAAGAGTTGTTCAGCCTGATAAGCACTCTCTATTGCCGTATAAAAATTGAAGATGTGGAACATCTGATGTGGAACACCGAGAGCCCAGCTACACTATAACAAATACAGTAATGACGTCTTAGCAAGAGTTGTTCAGCCTGATAAGCACTCTCTATTCCCGTATAAAAATTGAAGATCTGGAACATCTGATGTGGAACTCCAAGAGCCCAGGTACACTATAACATATACAGTAATGACGTCTTAGCAAGAGTTGTTCAGCCTGATAAGTACTCTCTATTGCCGTATAAAAATTGAAGAACTGGAACATCTGATGTGGAACACAAAGAGCCCAGCTACATATAACATATACCTACAGGAATGACGTCTTAGCAAGAGTTGTTCAACCTGATAAGCACTCTCTGTTTCCGTATAAAAATTGAAGATCTGGAACACCTGATGTAGAACACCAAGAGCCCAGCTACACCATAACATATATAGGAATTACGTCTTAGCAAAGTTGTTCAGCCTGATGAGCACTCTCTGTTGATGTATAAAAATTGAAGATCTGGAACACCTGATGTGGAACTCCAAGAGCCCAGCTACACTATAACATATACAGTAATGACGTCTTAGCAAGAGTTGTTCAGCCTGATAAGCACTCTCTATTGCCGTATAAAAATTGAAGATCTGGAACATCTGATGTGGAACACCGAGAGCCCAGCTACACTATAACATATACAGTAATGACGTCTTAGCAAGAGTTGTTCAGCCTGATAAGCACTCTCTATTCCCGCATAAAAATTGAAGATCTGGAACATCTGATGTGGAACTCCAAGAGCCCAGGTACACTATAACATATACAGTAATGACGTCTTAGCAAGAGTTGTTCAGCCTGATAAGTACTCTCTATTGCCGTATAAAAATTGAAGAACTGGAACATCTGATGTGGAACACAAAGAGCCCAGCTACATATAACATATACCTACAGGAATGACGTCTTAGCAAAGTTGTTCAGCCTGATGAGCACTCTCTGTTGATGTATAAAAATTGAAGATCTGGAACACCTGATGTGGAACTCCTAGAGACCAGCTACACTATAAAATAATATAGGAATGACGTCTTGGGAAAGTTGTTCAGCCTGATGAGCACTCTCTGTTGACGTATAAAATTGAAGTACTGGAACACCTGATGTGGGACACCAAGAGCCCAGCTACATATAAGTATAGGAATGACATTTTAGCAAGAGTTGTTCTGCGTGATGAGAAAATTGAAGATCTGGAACACCTGATGTGGAAATCAAAGCTATCAATAATTTCACTGCAGGTATAATTTTAAAATAACATTAGCTGGGAGTACCTCCACGCAGTAAAGGCGGTAACAGTTTAGAACTAATTTTAGATGATGAATAAAAATTTGACTCTGCAAGCCAAAACTCCCATTTATTTTTTTACCCGGGCTCTTGAAATTGGACATCAGACTTATCAGATGTTCGATTTTGACGACCCCGTGCCGCTGGCATAAGCAACAGAATCCGCGTACGAAGTCGCGGGCAGCAGCTAGTAAGCTAATAAAATCCCCTATCTCAAAAACTACTAAACCGATTTTGATGAAACTTGCAGTATTCCGTAAGTTAAACAATACCTTCGCGGCGGTAAGACCCCTCTTTGAGGAGTGGCTGGATAGGAGTCACGGCGTCCTGACCTACCGCATGACGCAGGTCCTCACCGGACACGGAAGTTTCGGGAGGTACCTGTGTCTAAGGAGAAAGGAGGAAACGCCTGGGTGTCACCACTGCGAAGAT
Source organism: Agrotis exclamationis (assembly GCA_950005045.1). Taxonomy (NCBI): domain Eukaryota; kingdom Metazoa; phylum Arthropoda; class Insecta; order Lepidoptera; family Noctuidae; genus Agrotis; species Agrotis exclamationis. The sequence continues at coordinate 12,292,439 of OX465443.1, forward strand.
CGCCCGGAGGACACAGTAGAGCATACGGTGCAAGACTGCCCAGCTTGGGCAGAGCACCGACGTGTCCTCACGGCGGCGATAGGCGGAGACCTCTCGCGCCCGGCATTGGTTGCGGCCATGCTGCGGGGCGAGACGGAGCGGGAAGCGGTCGCCTCCTTCTGCGAAGCAGTAATGCTCGCGAAGGAGGAGGCGGGCCGCGTGAGAGAGAGGACAATGTCCTCCCTCCGCCCCACCCGCGGTGGTGGACGCCCACGGCGACGGACGTCGCAAGACGATCTCCGGCCACCGTAGGCGCGGGCATGCGGGCGGCGAGTAAAGGGCAACTCGCAGCCCGACCATGGACCATGCCCGGGTCGACGGCGCGTTGTGTTCCACGCGCGCCTCAAAGAGCGTCAGCATAATGACGGGGCCCCCTCTCTAGAGGGCCAAAGCCTGCCGGGGTCGCGGGACTTATACCATTACCGTGACCCCGGGACATAAAGGGCTACTGAAGGACACCGTGGATTTTAGTCAGTACAAGTCTGACAGTCCCTCCCGCCCTGCCCGGGGTGGGAGGACTCATTTGATGATTTTACCACGATAAAAAAAAAAAAAAAAAAGTTAATACCTAGTACAACGAAAAAAGAATTACTTAAATCGGACTTGTAGTTCCGGAGATATGCGAACACAAACTAAATCAGTCGATGCCTACTCCTTACTGTTAAGGAGTTCCATCATCAGCTTAGCTACATGAGATGATGATTACCATACGCAAGTACTTAAATTACTTCATAAGATTTGCGAAAAACGATGTGTGGGCCTATAAAATTTGAGGGTTGCCCTCGATTTCTCCAAGATCCAATCATCAGATCCTGACCTGATGATCATGGGACCACTTGGGAAGTATACCCTTTCAAACAAAAGAAAAATTTTCCAAATCGGTCCAGGCGTCTTCGAGAAATCGGGGAACATACATAAAAAAAAAAAAGATTCCAATGAATTGAGAACCTTTTTTTGAAGTCGGTTAAAAATGTCTGATCTGATTTGGATGTTTGGCACTTATCCCGATAAGATGCTCCTCTGGGATAACTTTTGACTTCCACGCGGATGAAGCTGCGGGCAAACCAATCTATAAAAATTCTTTATTTTACTTGGCAACAAGTGATATAAAGATTATGGAAAACAATTTTATAATCTGCTGATGTTTTGGCTACTTATTTAAAATACTTTGAAGTTTGGTGACGTAGGTATTATGTCTGTCTACAAAATACGTAAGAAGAAGACTAATTAATTAAAAATACTGGTTTTACTGGATTCGCAGTTTTTATTTTGGTAGACGACTTGTTTTATCAGGTAATGGTATATTCATTCAACTATCTGTTCTCCGGTTTCACCTGCTGCTCGGCTCCTGTTGCTTGTAGCGTGATGTTATTTAGCCTATAGCCTTCCTCGATAAATGGTCTATCCAACACAATAAGACTTTTTCAATTCGAACCAGGAGTTCGTTCAACCAAACTATTCAGCTTGATTATTTTAGTGTAGATTAATTGAGATGGAAGGTAAAGCCTCCTGCAGACACACGCGGGGCGACATGTCGCGGTCCATTCGCAGTACATTTAGAGTGGAAATTAGCTTGGCTCGTTGTCGCAGCGCGATTAATCGCGTGTGTCTGTTCGAGCCTTAATGTTTCACATAGCGCACTTAAATATTAATTAAACTGTAATCTTCCCAAAATTTAAAATATCCCGTAAATTCAGATATACACGTGGGTTGAGATATTTTTCAAACAGACTAATTTTACGTGATTGTTTTGTACATTCCTGTTGTTGCGAGACTATAGGTACTAGAAAACGGTATGTAAGCAAACAGTTTTTAGTTTGAGAGCGTTGAGATAAAATCTCTAAGGGGGGCTCTGTCAGATTGCTGACAGGTCAACCCGTCGACTCGGGCATGGTCCATGATCGTACGGCGAGTCATCCATTACTCACCGTACGCATGCCCGAGTAGAACAGTGGAAATCAGATTAGCCGGCAAATAAAAATCGGACCGTCTTTTAGACAATTTATTTATCAAGCAGACTCAACCACCCAAAAAGTACCCATCTGGAATGTCGCTTTTATTTGACTTTACAGCTTTAGTTAGTTAGGAAACAACTAATAAACTTAAGATACCCTTACCCGTATCAAGTGAAGAAGTTTTGCCCGCAAAGGAATACGTGAAGGGACCCAGTGTGTGTGTTCCTGACGGACGCAATCTTGATTCGTCTGAAACTTTTTTCCCTCATCTGTTTCTATTATTTATACCAGAAATGTCTATTCTCGATGGGATTTCGTATACCAATTACGTACAACGCATTGTCAATTAAGTTCTGAAATGAGTTTATTAGGGGTATATTGCTTTTTATATCATCAATGGCTGTACCCCGCGGTTTTCCCGCTTGGCTCGCTGTTTGGCAAAGCCTTCTGTAAAAATGCCGCGAACTGAAAAGTTTTTGAATAAACAATTACTCCGCTATCTTATTACATGCAGAAGTTTCGGAAGCATCACTGTTTCCGCTACAATTAATATGTCAGTTACAAAACTCAGTGGAGTTAATTCAGTTTGGGTTCGAGACCGCAACGCTAGATCCGGTAATTGTGGGATAAGCCGGAAGAGAAACAGATGTGGTCAGATCTGTTCGATATGTGTTTACAGTACCATTATAGTTATTTCAGCGACAGCCGAATATCAACCTTAATGTAACCACAATAAAAATCACCGTGATTAATGTAATGATGATAAAGACCATTGTGCTAATGATGCAAAATCTTTGAATCGTCCTGTGACCAAAATGTCAGATGTTACTGCATCATTTCCCATCTAATGTGTGTTTACTATTGCATTCTCATGAATAGTACTTCAATACCCTATAACTCCAAGACCTTTTCCCAAAGACATTAAAATGTAAAAAAGTGAGTGTATAAAAACGTGGGAAATAATTACGAGCGCTTCTTCAAAGTTTTTCCATAGATCACTTTGCAATAATCCCCACTTGATTAAAAAACCAGCATATTATGCATACTTACCAATCTATGTCTTCTTATCATCATTATCTTCCCTCATCCCATTTGCGCAACACGTTTTCTTTATCAATTCTTGCCCTGGCAGACGTCACAGCATTATTGCCACATATCTTCTGATTGGTGAAAAATCATAGCTATCTTTCCCAGTGGCACTTCCTGGGGGGGTATTACAACGTCTTAAAACCAGGCGTGTTCCGGCGAGTGAAAGTGACAGAGCTATACAAGTCGTCTAGCGCCATCTCGTTCACTCACTAAACAAGCCTGGTTTTAAAACGTTGTAATACCCCCCCTGGGTTAATTGATTGAATTACCGTCTCATGAACCATGGAGAGTGGAGACCGCGACTTGGCAAACGTATAGTGTAGGATGCCCGCCGGCCAAGTGGAGCAACTTCCTGCGAATGGTAGCCGGCAGAGACTGGATGAAGAACGCTCAGGACAGGGCTCAGTGGCGCACATTGGGCTATGTCCAGCAGTGGACAAATACAGGCTGATGATGATGATGAACCATAGATAATAGAAAGTACTCCTGTGTTTTCACACACACTTCTGCATTATATATAATATCTATTGCTAATCTCCGTTGAGATTGGCCGTCGTAACTGAAATTCCGTCTGGAGGCCAATAACTTGGTAAATGTTAATAGTCGTTTATTAAATTTTCGACACCTCGCTCCAGCTGTTAGATTTTGATAATTCAACATCACGTGTACGCCACACAAAGTTATTACTTACAAAGTTACAAATATGAAAGCAATAATTGTCACACACCGCTATGTATGTATGTATTAGGGCATGCAACCGGGAAATCCCGGTACCGAAAATACCGGGAAATCCCGGGATATTTTTAAGCGTTCCGGTACCGGTTCTTCATCCTGTAGTCCCGGTACTTTCGATACTTTCGGTACTTTATTATTTCCTTCTTTTTTTTCAATATAAAGTAGCAAATCATATCCAATAAACTATTTTTTTACAATATTGTTAATTTAAAACAGTTTTATTTGAAAATAATGAGAATTTTATAAATAAAACTATTCAGCAATGTAGAAGGGGTCAGTTATGATGAAACAAATCAAAAATCTACTTATAGATCTAAGTAGATTTTTGATTTGTTTCATTTATTGCATTATTTTCATTTAAAAGAGAATAACGTTTATCATGCTCAAATTTTGTTTATTTTATAATTATTTGGTCTATCAATCTCTAAAAAGCTTTTACTTTTTTTTTGTTAATTTAAAGAAAATAGCGTTTGTTACATTCAAATTTTATTGAAATTTATATTTTTTGTTATTTTTATATCGAAAAAGCATTGTAGTTTTGTTTTGCTATTGTTTGTTTAATAGTATTTATAGTGGAAGGAACAAAGTGATTATGTGATGTAAAAGACTTCGAGGAAAAAACAAAGCGATTACGTAACAAAGATAGGCTTATTTCTAATTCAAAATATACTAGGAATTTAAGTTCTATTTGATATATTTCCCTTGTTTGATATCAAAAAACATTTAAATTCGGTTCCTTGTGATTGTGTTCTGATGATTATTGTCAATTATAGATTTACGAATAAAACATAGTTTCGTTCGGGGACCGCTTTAAGACATGAAATGACCATCGCGATCCGCAGAACATTTTATAGAAAAAAAAAATCGTTAAAATAATGTAATTACGGAATATATAAAATTATAACAAAGGTATTTTTTACATTTCTATGAGAAAAGTGTCATATTTTTTGGAAACTTAGGCATGTTTGTGTTTTAAAAAAATCGATCATAAGATCGTACTCTGTAGTGCAAATCGCTGTGTCCTCGCGGTCCGCACACCAGTGGTCGGCGGTCCGGACGCGGACCGCGGTCCGCCATTTGGTGACCCCTTAACTACACCATCCTACATTTGTAATGAGTTCATTTTTCAGCTGACTTAGATAATTATATGTAGTCTGCACGCACACCTGCCTTTCATACAATAAATTAATAGCGACATTTGTACGTGAGTACCGAAAGTACCGAATTTCCCGGGAAATCCCGGTTCCCAGACCAGTACCGAAAATCCGGTACCGGGTCTTATGAAAGAACCGGTTCTGCATCCCCTAGTATGTATGTGGTGGCTTGAGTTGTCAGATCCAATGTGTCTTTATGATCGGAAGGTAAAACGGATAGCTACAATAACTACAAAAAAAAAATACATGCGGCGCTTGGAGACTGCCGTGGTGATAAATGATAAATGAGCTATTGCATAACATTTTTTTGTTTCAAAAGAAAAAAATCGCCTACCGCGTATATTTAACGAGAATATAATTTATTTAAAATGTTTGTGGTGCACTACTGTAATAAAGAACTTCTTTGTTGTAGGAGAATTTTATAAGTAGATTTCATTGTGAAAACTCCTTTTGTAGCTGGCCGTTTAGAATCAGTACGAAAAAGTAAATTGTCTTTATGACAGATATTTTTATGATTGCCGAAGTCTCCCGAACTAAAACGACGTTACACGTTGCGTGGTGTCAGGTATTTTCCTTAGGTTTTTGGGATTTTCATGATTCGGTCGCCGCGTCGCGCCGCGCTCAGAGCCCGCGATAAAAGCTATGCAATAGCTTAAAAACAACACATGAAACTTAAAACTTTTATGGTTGTTATGACTAAATTGGTGAGAAAATATGGAAGCTAAACTATTTTAAAATATACGTACTATTTTCTTATGCAATTCATTAGTCCTTTCAAAGTTATCGATTGAGTTGCAGAAGAAATGACCTAAAATCCTAAAACTCCCGCGGCGGCTGGGTTGAGAGGTGGAATATATCCTCTCTTACTTGTTCCGCCTCCTCCTTCGCAGAAGGAGGTGCTTGCGAAATATATCACTTTTCTCTAAAAATCGTGCATATCGAGACACCTGGCAACACCACTCCTAAATATTGTGTGTATCATCACATTATTATAATACCAGTTGTTTATATTACGACCGCTCCAATATAAACAAATGCGTAACATTTGCATGGCGACCTTCGAGAGGTGGTCGATCTAATGGCCTGCTTTTCGGTGAAGAATGCTGTTTGGGTTTGCGAATTTTTGATATAAATATGTATGTGTAACGGTTTGTTTAGTGATAGTTGGGAGGATTATGCGAATTATGTACTATCATTAACATTTTGGAATAGAATTATTAAACGATTGGAAAAATCTTTGGCCATGAATTATGGTCAATATAGATAAGCACACAAACATAACATATAAGCAGTGGTGGCCCAGTGGTATCGGTCTCGACTTACGAGTTGTAGGTCGTGGGTTCGAACCCCGCCAGGCGCATTACTTTGTGTTATTTATTTCATCACCACTGCTCTCAAAACAGTGAAGGAAAACATCGTGAGGAAACCGGCATATACTAGAACCACAAATTCGAAGACATGTGACATCTACCAACCCGCACTGGGCCCGGGTGGTGGATTATGGCCCACTCCCTCTCAGAGAGAGGAGGCCTGTGTCCAAGCAGTGGGAACAAGGAGGCTGATGATGATGAGATAAGCACACGAAGCTTCTTATTTTTTCTCGGGATACTTCAAAATATTGCCTTGTGTATACACAAGGCAACCAAGTGTCCGATACCGATACCTTACGACTTTATTATTTGGACTTATTCTAAACCTTTTGTTCCCAGGTTGGTAGATGACAGGTGTGTGGTGTGCCCGGAAGCGGGCGACCTGACTGATCCGCCCAAAAAGTTCCGGGGTAAGTACGATACTTGAATATACAGGGTTATTTGAAAAACACCAACAACCAAGAGGTCATTCCACTCATTATAATGAACAACTTTTACTATGGGACCAAACCGGAAAACGTGAAAAAAAAATCAGGTGTTCCCTACATTTTGACTAGTTATGCGAACATAAAGTACGGAACCGCTGATTTTTTTTCGTGATTTCAGGTTTGGTCCCATAGTAAAAGTTGTTTAATATAATGAGTGGAATGACCTCTTAAGAGGTTGTTGGTATTTTTCAAATAACCCTGTATTTTATTCAGTTTAAAACAGTATGCTGTCGATCATACACTGCCCACCTGTGACGGTAATGACTGGATATCTCGGAAAAGTAATACATTGAGTTATTTCTTTGATAACAGTAGAGAAGTAATATGTCAATGTTTTCATAGCTCATTATCAACCGTAACCGCCTAGCCTTTTCCCAACTACGTTGGAGTCGGTTTTCAGTCAAATTAGATGCAGCTGAATATCTGTATTTTATATGGAGTGTCTGGATTATAGTAATCGCGAACTGTGACGTTAATTTGACAGATAAAATTAGTTCCTCGTTAGTGCACCAGAAGCGCGTTTTCATTTTCCATAAAAATTATGTCGTACACACTTCAAGTACGAAGTATGTCCAAATACCTAAGGAGGAGGCGGGCCGCGTGATGGAGAGGACAATGTCTTACCTCCGCCCCACGCGCGGTGGTGGACGCCCACGGCGACGGACGTCGCAAGACGATCTCCGGCCACTGTACGCGCGGGCATGCGAGCGGCGAGTAAAGGGCAACTCGCTGCCCGACCATGGACCATGCCCGGGTCGACGGCGCGTTGTGTTCCACGCGCGCCTCAAAGAGTGTCAGCAATCAGCATGATGACGGGGCCCCCCTCTAGAGGGCCAAAGCCGGGTTGCGGGACTTATCTCATTACCGTGACCCCGGAACACAAAGGGCTATTGAAGGTCACCGTGGATTTTAGTCAGTACGAGTCTGACAGTCCCTCCCGCCCTGCCCCGGGTGGGAGGACTCATTTGATGATTTTACCACGCTCCTCCACAGCTCAGTAACTGGGTTATCGATACCCGTTAATAATAGCCTCTTGGCCCTAGAGAAGCTCGAAGGATTGAGATTCTGACTAACAGTCCCGACTGTCAAAACCCACAATGACACACGAGACCAACGCGTTCACGTGGTTTCCAGAGTGGGTTAAAACTGAAGAACTGTAAAACTGTGGTACCTATAAGCCTTCTTTTAAAAGTTTGATTAGCTGGCTTAGTAAGTAGTAGCGTACGGATCAATAGACTACTGCAAAGTTTAGCTGCACTGCCCCTGCGGTTAGTCTATCCTGCAGTAAGTTTAACATTGTTTACATACTCATTTAGACCCTTGCAGTTAAGGTTGAACCGTAGTGAACCCGTGAAACTTAACTGTTACTTAGATGGTGAGATTCCAAGGTTCATATTTCGGCGAATAACTCTGGATCCTTACGTTTTAGGATATTATGTCCAATATATTTTTTGTTTGTCTAAGTGTCCTTTATCTAAATATATAACTTTTGTTGTGCACCACGATTCTGAAAAAAAAATGTAACGTAGCGGGCGACTGATAGGGCAAAAACCTCCAAACACATTTTAAAAAAAAAAAAAACAAGAAAATTTTCGCTACGCAATCACCTTACGTTAAACTATAGTAACTTACTTTGGATTTTTAATGATTATTTGGGAATTATTAATACCCTTAAAAGTTTTCTGAACACGATACCGAACCACCACAAAGTACTTTATAATAAGTACTCATATTTCATCATTTTCAAACGCTGAGGGTGAAAAGTTTACATTGCTGGCCCGAGGGAGGCAACACCTTGTTTAGGTGTGCTGGCAAGAAAATCGTGTTAGGATTAAAGTAGTATCGGAATTATTGTTTAAAACGAGATTTTGAGTAATCTAAAAGTTTAATGCTTTCTTTGATTATGTTGCAACTTATAATAAACTTGTCGGTTAAATCAAAACGAAAGTGTCGATCGCTTAAACTTTTGCAAAACCTCGATAAAGCTGTACTTAAGGTGGCAAACACTGTAAGTTAGGGCGACTAGTCATTTAACCAAAAAGCCATTGCTTAGACAAACATGCCACATTTTCACCGTAAGGCTAGGTGCCTTACGGTGAAAATGTGGCATGTGCCGGAGAGACTTATGATATTCTCTAGAACGATTGACGAGTCGCGTTGTAAGTCGCATCGCCCGAGGCCGTGAATGGGGTCTTGTTCTGCAAATACGCCGATAGCACAGGTTCGACTTTTGCAAAGCTCGGTATAGTTGGAAAGCATTGCAAGAAGTTTTGTGCCAATATTGCCATGAAGTTCCCGTTAGAAGCCTATAACATTTTTATGAACCGTTATAAACTTTTCGATCTACATTTTATCAACAGCTCTAATCCGGTAACTACGTATTAAGAAGATTGGATTTGGCAACTGTGTCAAAATATTCATCGAACTTGGAAGCGCGGGTTATGCTAAATTTTTCTAATTGCTAATTGGCTGTGAATAAAACATGGAAATTACGTTCTGCCGGGAACACAAGACAGAATGCAGATCGAAATATAGGAAGGATTGCACAATACCTTAATTATCCGGAGACGTCCTCGCGGCTGAGGGGCGGCTGTCGACAGCAGGCAACTTTGAGCGCTCTGACGTGAGGTGCGCGTTGTGAGTAACCGATTGGCCACGAGTTTCAACTGCGGCCGCTTTTTAAGCGGTCTCTCTCGTACTAAAGCGAGAAGATATGTGCGGGAAGAGGATAGAGATAGGACCCTTCACAGCCAATCAGATTAGTCGTTCAATGACATGAAGTTATAGATAAAAGACCTAACCGTTCTTTCTGCGCAGCGTAACCATTCCCCCCGGGCTTGAAGGGATGCCTTCAAGAGTTGAAGGCGAAATTCGTGAAATTAAACTACAATTTAAACTATTATCTATACGTAAATATCAATGAAATCAAATAATTAATTACTAATGCTAACCTAACCTTGGATGACGAGAGCCGAATTTATTGGTTAGGCAATGGGCAAAGACGAACGACGGGACGCAAGTAGGATCCAGTCAATGTCTTAACTCGGGCGATGCGAGTGACTCCTGTGGAGTCAGGAAAAACTTCTTCCACGACACCCAAAGGCCAGTGAAGTGGGGGCGAATTATCTACTATGAGAATCACAACCGTACCGACAGTGACTGGATCGATCGGCGTGTTCCATTTACGACGCGATTGTAAAGTGTGAAGATATCCGCTTCTCCAGCGCTTCCAAAACGATTGTACTAATTGGTCTAACAATTTATGTCTCGAAACAATTGTTCTCTCGTCTATCTCCTCGGCAGGCAAGTATTTTAAAGGGGTGAGATTCAGAAAGTGCGCTGGAGTCAAAGCTAGTGGTTCTGAAGGATCACTAGAGAGTGTCCTACAAAGAGGTCTAGTATTCATTACTGATTCGACTTGAGTAAGAACGGTATTTAACTCTTCAAACGAAAGGATGGTATCACCTATTACACGGTATAAGTGAATCTTTAAACTTCTAATATTAGCCTCCCAATTACCGCCGAAATGGCTAGCAGTCGGGGCATTAAGTGACCAATTTATGCGATTTTCAGCTAACATGTGACCAAATTCGGTGTTGTGATATTTCGAACAAAGGAAGTCGTGAAGTTCCGAAAGTTTACGCTTAGCGCCAATGTAATTTGTCCCGTTGTCCGAGTAAATCCTACTAACCGGGCCGCGCCTTGATAGGAATCGTTTGAAAGCACTCATAAAACTGACTGTACTAAGATCACCGGCTAGTTCGATATGTACCGCGCGTGTAGTCATGCAGACGAACAGACACACGTATGCCTTGGTAGAACGAATGCCTCGGCCGCGAGACATGGTAACCTTGAAGGGACCAGCGTAGTCCGTGCCCGTGTGAACGAACGGTTTAGTTGCTTGAACTACACGACAAGACCGATGATCTGCCATCTCAGGGAAACTTGGCTTGGGACGGAGACGAAAGCAGGGAAGACACTTATGAATCCTATTCCTAATTAAATTGCGTGCAGAAAGTATCCAATATCTTTGACGTAACAGTGACATCAGCAGGTCGGGACCCGCGTGGCAATTCAATTTATGATGGTATTCGACAAGCAAATTCAGAATAGGATCTTTTCTTGGGAGTAGAATTGGATATTTCGCTTCATAACCCAAATCTGAATTTCTTAAACGGCCTCCGACTCTAATGAGTCCGTCTTTGAGGAAAGGTTTCAAGTGCCGAAGAGAATGACTACAATCCTTGCCTTCTCTGAGTCTGGCAATTTCCTTTGAGAAATAGAAGCGTTGAATTTCACGTAGAATGAGTAGTTCAGCGAAATCGTAATCCGATGCTGACATGCGGTTATTAACCGGTAACAACTTAGCAAAACGACAAACGTAAATTACCACTCTAAGTAATTTACTCCAAGACGAGATACGATCGACTAAACAAAGAATAGAAGATCTTTCGTTAGGTGCAGCGACTAACAACGAATTTTTCTTCTCTTCAGGTGCTTCAGACACTGAGGAGGGATTGAAAGGAGCGACAGGCCATTGTGAAATGTCCAAGTGAGCCCACGGGGGTCCCCTGAACCAAAGCGGATGGTCTATAATTTGTGAGGGTGTGAGTCCGCGTGAAAGACAATCTGCTGGATTGTCCGCACCGGACACGTGATATAAATTTTGCGGTGACAAATCGCTTTGTATTTTCGAAACTCTGTTGGCTACAAAGGTATTCCAACGATGGGGCGACGAATGTACCCAACAGAGCGCGACCGTCGAATCCGAAAATGCGAATATGTCACGGAAAACTATTCGGTTTTGACAAGCGACCACGACATTTCTTATTAGCTGGGATAACACAAGAATAGCACAGAGCTCAAGACGAGCGAGAGAAACTACATTTTTGGGAGAGACCTTAGACTTAGCTGTTATCAAATTGACTGTATTGCCATCGCTATTGTGGACGTGGAAATAAATCACTCCCCCGTATGCTTTCTCGCTAGCGTCCGCGAAAGCTAAGAGTGTGACCACACTATCAGCGACAATACCAACGTGGCGTGGGATTTTTATGTTGCAGAGCAAAGGAAGCTCTTCCTTAAAGCGAGTCCACAGCCTGACTATATCTTCAGGTGGTGTCTCATCCCAGTCGCAGTTGCATAGCCAAAGCTTCTTGATAAGAAGCTTGGCATGCAAGACTACAGGCGCGACAAATCCCATGACGTCCCATGTTTTAGCGATGCACGATAATATTGTACGCTTAGTACAAGTCTGAGTGGGAGTGTTTACTCTCATGGCGAAGTGATCTGACGTGGGCGACCAACACAAACCAAGTACTTTATGTTGGTCGGACCCGTCGAACTCCTTGTCAGCTGGCAGACGATGCGAAAGCGGGATAGAATTCAATACTACTTGCGAATTACTGGTCCACTTGACCAACTCGAATTGACCCGCCTTCATGAGACCAATCATCTCTGAAGCGGTAGAAATGCCCTGGGTTTCCGTGAGGACGGAATGGACAAAATCGTCCATGTACAATCCCGTGGCGACAATGGCTTTAGCCTGAGGGTACGAGTCACCCTCATCCTCCGCCAGCTGCTTAATAGTTCGCAGCGCGTGAAAGGGGCTAGATTTGAGTCCAAAAACGACACGATTGAACTCATAAACTTGCAAAGGTTCCTGCGGCGAAAAACGATACAAGATGCGTTGGAAACGCCGATCAGGTTCTCGGACTCCAATGCTGGGAAACATCTGACGAATGTCTGATGAAAGCGCGATCGAAAACAAACGAAAATTAACTATAATGTTAAACAAATTCCCTTGTAGGTTCTGTCCACCATACAAGAGATCATTAAGCGAAACGCGGGTAGTAGTTTTACAACTACCATCGAGAACGACACGAAGTTTGGTTGTGACCTTATCATCTCGGATCACACCATGATGCGGAATGTAGTACGAAGGTTCCGAAGGATCAGGAATTGTAGGTGAAATATAGCCCTTCTCTAAATATTCTAGGATGACGTTGTCGTACGCGGCCTTTAAATTAGGAGAAGCTTGCATCTTCCTTTCCAAGCAGAGAAACCGGCGTTCACTTGCTTGACGTGAGTTGCCCAGGGATTCGACATCACCCTTGAAAGGCAAAGCGACTACGTATCGTCCGTCACTATTTCGAGTGGTAGTGCGGGCATAAAACTCCTCACATAATTTGTCATCTAGGCTGAGTACCGGGGCCCAACAACCATATTGATTGCTACCGCGCAAGTTATTGTAGTAGATTCTTTTGGCAAAGAACATATTGTTCGCGCAATATTAGACAGCGCTTCTCAAAGTAACTTTATCACGCGGGATTGTTGTCAACTTTTGGGTTTGAACATAAATAATAAACCTGCCTGTGCAACCGTCAGGGGTATAAAGAATTAATACGGTTTTCATCAGTCGCGCACAACGATATATCAGTCTGCTTCGTAAGTCTCTCAGCAGAGGGCGTGCGAGCGCCGGTCGACCTTGAACCGTGCGCGTCGCTCAATTTGTTGCCGAAACATAACAAACTATGATGTTTAGAGCTACATTTTTTACAAGTGGACTTTGACCCACAAGCGGACACACGATGTTTTGGACTTAAGCAATTAATGCATAAATTGTTTGATTTCACAAACTTAAATCGCTGATCGGGTTTATAACTATTAAATACTTTACACTTATATACGTGATCATGTTTCTCCTTACACAAAACACACGCGGTAGGTTCGTTATCAGCTATACAGGTGTATGCATTAGTATGTTTGCGATTTGCAGGTGATTTATTGTTAGAGACTGTTGACGAAGTTCGTTCTAACACCTTTATATGCTCACGAACAAACTCAACTAATTCACTAAAAGATGGAATTTCGGAACTACTTGATTTTAATTGATGATTAGATTCGAATGCCCGTACAGTGTCTATGTCGAGTTTTTTAAGAGCGATATGCAATAAAATAAAATCAGCGTGGTCATGGACCTTTATGTTTTTAAACCCGGCTACCGACGTTGCGAATTTATCGAGAAATGATTCTAAAGTAGCCGGCGAACCTGACGAAATAGATTTAAATTCAAATAATTGGTCTAGATATGAAGTTGCCGATTGCCGTTTATCTTCATACCTTTCACAAAGTGAATCGAATATAAGTGGGTAATTATCAGCTGACGGAGTAATTCCTGCACATATCGAACGAGCTTTGCCTGTTAATTTTCCAATTAAATAATATAATTTCTCGCATGCTGTTAGCGAACTATTATTATGCACGGCATTTCGAAAACTGGCGATGAACAGAGGCCAATTTTTAATATCCCCATTAAATTCGGGTATTTCAATCGGGGGCAAGCGAGGAGATTTCTTACATTCACTAGGTGCCTGAACCTGCAATTTCTTCTCTGCCCGCTTCACCCTACCCAGTAAGTCTTCGAATGAAGAAAGTGCCTGATAGTCGACGACATAATCAGGATTTAATTTAAGTTCATGAGCGATTATATCGTCCAGCGCACATTCAAAATCAGTACGCAACGAATCTATTGTTTCACAGTCACACAAGAATGATTCTTTATCGAATTCCTCCGAATCAATATTTTTCAATTTATCGCAAATACGTTGCATACGAGAAAATATTCGATCTCTTTTTCCTAATAATCGTTTAAGAGTAATATCTGTAGGCGCCATCTAGCAACCTTCTAATAACGATAATTAAATAAATATGTAACACGCGAAATACGTTGGGAAAGCGATGTGAGCGAATAATTTACCTAAGTGGGTATTTATTTTTACAATAATGCGTCGGTGATTGAGCGCGAAGCGGTAATTCAACGGTAATATTTTAAAATAATGCGGGATTAAGCGAAATAACCAGTTATAGCAACGATTTACTAGCTGGTGTTACGAATATACAACGGTTTTACCGAGAATTTAACGATATACCCACACCTGTCGGCGAGACAAGTGTTTGGTACAAAACTAATTAGAATACGAGTATTTTTACCGACTACGAATGGCGAATGGTTATCACTGATTTCAATAACTATCCAGGCTCGTTAGGACCAAATGGAAGCGCGGGTTATGCTAAATTTTTCTAATTGCTAATTGGCTGTGAATAAAACATGGAAATTACGTTCTGCCGGGAACACAAGACAGAATGCAGATCGAAATATAGGAAGGATTGCACAATACCTTAATTATCCGGAGACGTCCTCGCGGCTGAGGGGCGGCTGTCGACAGCAGGCAACTTTGAGCGCTCTGACGTGAGGTGCGCGTTGTGAGTAACCGATTGGCCACGAGTTTCAACTGCGGCCGCTTTTTAAGCGGTCTCTCTCGTACTAAAGCGAGAAGATATGTGCGGGAAGAGGATAGAGATAGGACCCTTCACAGCCAATCAGATTAGTCGTTCAATGACATGAAGTTATAGATAAAAGACCTAACCGTTCTTTCTGCGCAGCGTAACCAGAACTTTTAATTTATTTCGACATACTTAAATTACCTATGTAAAAATGTGACCGAATAATTTTGACATTAGTCTGTGAATTCCAGATCGGATACTTTGCATTTGGATTAAAAGCGAAAAGTATACCATCAAAGTAAATAGTTCAAATAAAAAATACATGTGACACTCGGAGACTGCCGCGGTGAAGCTATTGCATAATTTTTTTTTTATTTTAAAAGAAAAAAATCGCTTACCGCGTATATTTAACGAGAATATAATTTATTTAAAATGTTTGTGGTGCACTACTGTAATAAAGAACATCTTTGTTGTAGGAGAATTTTATAAGTAGGTTTCATTGTGAAAACTCCTTTTGTAGCTGGCCGTTTAGAATCAGTAAGAAAAAGTAAATCCCTCTTCGTACCTTTATCACGTCTGTCCGTACCTTTATCGGTGCATCCACACCGCCGGTAACATTTGTGGAGCAACAAAAGGCAACACGGTAACATTCGGCAACATTCGGTAACTTTTGTGGCTCCTTGTTACTATTTGTTGTTTGTTACTCATCCACACCGCAGTAACATCCGACAACAAAATATGTTGCCGTATGTCGAGTAACGTTGCTCGACAATCGGCAACATTGTTAGATAATGGGGGTAACATTGTTACCGAATGTTGAGCAACGTTACTCGACCACGTCAACACTTAGTAACATGTTGGCGGATGTTACCGAATGTTGAGCAACGTTACTCGACTTACAGTAACACGTCAACACTTAGTAACATTTTGTTGGCGGATGTTACCGAGCAACATTTGGAAACGTTGAGCTACAAATGTTACCGGCGGTGTGGATGCACCGTAAGATTGCCGAAGTCTCCCGAACTGAAACGACGTGCTGTCAAATGTGGTCAGGTTTTATCGTTAGGTTTTTCGCGCCCGCCGCGCTCAGAGCCTGCGATAAAAGCTATGCAATAGCTTAAAAAGTCAGCCATGGTATATCTTTTATTTTGGGTTCAAAAATCATCAAATGACAGCTCCCCCCTGTGGGAAAAAGGACTGGTAAACTCTTATTGACAAAAAATCACCCTGTTCTTTCATTTGCCTTTTGTGTTCCAGGGTCGTGGTGACCTCTTAAGATATTCTCCCTGGCAAACCTGCCAGGGAATATCGTTTATGTAGTTCTAAAGCTTTTTTTCCTCAATAACTAATTTTACACACACAGTAGCCACATCCGTTCTAAGCGCATAATTTATTCAACATTGTCAGCAGGATTTATTTATGTTATGTATACGAGCATTTGACATAGGTCAGGGATGGCGAATGTCATGCAGCTGAAAATTCTAGGCTATTGTCAGTGATTTTTAAAAAGTTATTGAAATACGAGCTTCAGCTTATTTCAGTAACGAGTTTTTCAAAACTCGTTACTGAAATAAACTGACGTTAAATTGATGAGAAAAAATCGTGCATATTTTTACACACATCAGTTTTCATTTTCAAAAAAATTAAAAAGAAAAGAAAAATTAAAAACTAATAGAAAAATAAAATATTTTTATAATATACTCCGCTATAAAATGCTGGGTTTTCCTTTTCTACTTGTTTTTCATTCACTTTTTTAACTAGGAAGGCGTGTTTTTATTAACAACTATGTTCGTTGTTCATTTGTCATAAATTGGCTTGAAGAGGCACGCTAACGAGAGAAGTGAAAGGAATGGGGGAGGCTGGAGGCCTTTGCCTCAGGAGTGGAACATAGTAGACAAGCACATAAAGAAAATCGCCTATATGTTAGGTTTTTAAAAGCCTCTTTTCAACTCTGCAAAATGTTCGCCAACCCTGACATACCAAGTACATCGATAAAGCCTCGGGCATAGTCTGACATGACATAAACCTGGATTAACACAGATACAGGTTGTAATGAGTGAAAAACATCGGATCATCCACGATGGATTAGATTTAAAACGTGTACATATTATGGATTTTAAGTAAATCAATAGCGAATAGGTAGGTTTCCATTTTGAAAAGGTTCTTTTTTGAGGTGTAAAAAACATCAATCTCCTTGGAGTCCTAGCTGGAATGGAAGGTATGGTCGGACTCTTTTTGACTAAAAACCACTCTGTCTTCCTTTATATGCCCTTTGCGATCCAGGGCCTTGGTCCTGCTTAGACAGTCCCCAAGGCCGAGATTCCGGCGGTCTAAAAACCCGGACATTTACTTCTTTTCATATCCGGTAGTCATTTTTTCTTGACAGCTGGCAATTCCTTAAAATTTCGGACAAATGATGCCTGACAAAGTCCGTACAAAACCTGCCAAATAGATATTTTTTTACAAACAGCTGAGACCTAAAAGATGGTTACTTTACAAACAGCTGTGCAAATCTGAGCAAGATATGCCTCTCCTAGCCTGTTCATCCTAGAATCACTCAATTAATGATATACCGAATCAGACAGTTCACGTCTCTGTTATACGATTGAGACAGAGTTAAATCAATCAATAAAACATGGTTCTGTAGCTATGTAGGTACAAAACTCGATGTTAATTTGACGCAAAGTAAATAACAGCAGCCGTGATTGAGTTGTGGCATAAATAAAATGATTCTCAACGCGGACTTCGGAAAACGGCGCGATCCCTTTTCCGAATTTCGTGCCTAAACTATCTAAATAGGGTCGCGTAGACTAAACGTGATTCTATTTTCTGATAAAGTACTTAAATTCCTGTTTAAAGTACTTAAACAGGAATTCAAGCCTTAAACCTATCAATTTTAAGTTCTTATTTGATAGTATAGGCTTTCCTATATCCCGGATTATGAGGCCATGTTTGCAATAGAGCCAAAGATTACTCTCAAAAGAAGCTTTAAGCTCTATTTCAAATAAATTGAGCCGAAATTCAATCTTGAAATATGAGGGGATTTGTAACGGATAAAAGATCGAGTGAATGAGCTTTGCAAAGGGGCAATATCTTCTAAAAATCGGCATTTTTTTTTCTTTACCGTGTGTGTTTTGTGAAGTAACTCAGTCGGCACGTGTAGCATGAGATTGTAGAAATTAATTTTGTCAACGAAATTATGGACAAAAAACGGAATGCAGAAAGGTTTCTATCGTCCTAATAATGGACCCGTAGACGATTGAAGAATAGAAACAACAATATAAATAATGTACCATAAATAATAGTTTAAAAAAAAAATATTTCTCGGACAGGTTGAGAGGACTCATTTGATGATTTTACCACGATAAAAAAAGAGGCAATCAACGGGCGAAGCGACGATTCAAAGCTAGCTTAATATGCCACGATCACAGCCACGATGTATTATCTTTTATGTAGTTAATGTCTAGCCTTATATTAAATGTCTCGTATTAAATGTTTCCACAACCCCACCATTATTGTAATGTGAGCTATAAATCTCACCCGGGTAGACGCTATAAAGGAAATTAAATCTGAATATGAATGTTCAGACAGGCGAAGCGAACGCGGATCGAAGCGGTTTTGTTTGTAATGTATATTATGTATATGGAATTGTTTGAAGCCAATAGCTTAAGAACGTTACATTATCACCAGGTAATAGCATATTTTTGCTACCTATATTTTATTTATTTCACCCACACTGGTCGGCTCCTATTCGTTGTTGCGTGATGTTTTTAAATATTATTTAAAGCCCTCCTCGATAATAGGACTATGCGACACGAAAATATTTATTCAATTCGAACCATTGGTTTTTAAGATTAGCGCGTTAAACCAACCAAACGAACTCTTCTGATTTAATTAGTATAAACTAGCTTTACTCCGCGGTTTCACCCGACTCAAATCATTAAAAAAAAATGTCTACCGGTGGTCAGGGCTCCTGAAAAGGGAACCTAACAATACTTGCCGTGTCCAAGAAGGCCTTCTGAATCAGAAATTCAGAATAATATATTATTTATTGGGCTATATGAATTTATTTTCGAATAGCACCTGTGTGCGGCAAGCTGGGGAGGCGTTTGTGCGGAATGCGGTTTAAGGTTCGAACAGACACACGCGACAACGAGCCAAGCTAATTTCCACTCTAAATGTACTGCGAATGGACCGCGACAAGTTGCCCCGCGCGATTAATCGTGTGTGTCTGCTCGAGGCTTTAAATGTGCAAAGATACTTTTGTTTACCATCCACAATTCTGTGTTTTGTTGTTGATTTAAAGGAATGGGAAACTGGAAATATAATAGGCTGATTATGCAAAGCTTCGCTTTTACGACCCCATTCCAACCTTTTATTGTACGGTTTATATTTACCCTGTTTATAGAAAGACCACCATATCTTTTAAACCTCTTTTTCTAGAGTTCCGTACCCAAAGGGTAACCTACGGGATCCCGTTAAAATGCTTTCGTTGACAAAAAAAAAAAGAAAATTAAAGGTAATTTTTAAACCTTTAATTTTAAACATTTCCTACTCGAGAAATATCTGTAAGTCTTTTTTTCACTGTCCTTCAGTGAAAAAAAGACTTTATCTAGGGGTTGATATCTTAAGAACCCTAATAGGCAGAGAATTGAATTATTAACAGGACGTGTATTTTTGTTACAGCATTTAAATTGATTTTTAGATTGATTGAAATAGGTTTTTACCACCCTCCATCTGTCAGCAAGCTGTTGTATCTCATGTATGTGTATTCCTGTAGCCGCTGTAACAACAATTAAAAAAATATATACAGAACCCTTGACACGCGAATCCGACTCGCAATTCGCCATTTTTAGGGTTCCGTAGTCAACAAGGAACCCTTATAGTTTCGCCATGTCCGTCCGTCCGTCCGTCCGTCCGTCTGTCCGCAGCTTAGCTCAGAGACGCCCAGCACTAGAAAGCTGTAATTTGGTGTAAATATACGGATTTGTTGCGTCAAAAAAGTGGTAAAATAAAATCTCGTAAAATATTTTTTTTAGGGTACCTCCTGTAGGTACACGTAAAGCGGGGATGTTTTTTTTTTTCTCGCGTACCCCTTAGTGTGGGGTATCATTAAATAGGCCTTTAAAAAATATTGGTAGTTTCCATCAACAATTTTTTGATAAAAAGATTCGTTTGTGAAATATCAAGCTTTAAAGTGCTAATTTTTGCCCTACTCGAGTGTCCCCCCCCTCTACCAGCTAAACGGTTATGTTTGGGGGTGTGAAAAAATTTACAATAGTAGTATATATAACGAAGTTTAAAAGAAAATTATCATGACTAAGAGGGCTTTACAAGTTTACGAGTAATAGTTGACCAACTTATAAAACGTACTGGGATAACATTTTCCTAAACAAAATGTATCGGAGAACAACTGCAAATGTAAGTTTGTCAACTTCATTTTTACAGCTATATTAGGTAGTGGAGTGGAGTGGAGTGCAGTGGAGTGGAGTGCAGTGCAGTGCAGTGGAGTGGAGTGGAGTGGAGTGGAGTGGAGTGGAGTGGAGTGGAGTGGAGTGGAGTGGAGCGGAGTGGAGTGGAGTGGAGTGGAGTGGAGCGGAGTGGAGTGGAGTGGAGCGGAGTGGAGTGGAGTGGAGCGGAGCGGAGTGGAGTGGAAGGGAGTGGAGCCGAGCGGAGAGGAGCGGAGCGGAGTGGAGTGGAGTAGAGCGGAGTGGAGCGGAGTGGAGTGGGGTAGTGTGGGGTGGAGGGTCGAAAATCGCTTGAACCTTTTTAACAGGTTCATAGCGATTTTCGACGTGCCTTGACACCTCTCAAGTTTTTTTTTTTAATACGTCATAAATCGTAAACCTTTCAAAGTTGGAACCAACTACAAGAACTTTTATAGTATGTTATTACTTGCTGCTACGGAACCCTTTATGGGCGAGTCCGACTCGCTCTTGGCCGGTTTTTTTTTATCACACCTTTTTGAATATTTACCGTGAACCGTTCCGGACAATTATGGTCACCCCGTTTTCCCTCGAGTACGACATTAGGATACTGGCTTGATAATAATCATATTGTGACCACATAATTTCCCAAAGGGGATTAGAACAGGTGGTTCCCGAGGAAATGGAACACGTGATGTCATTTTAAATACGGAAGGGTCTGTGTGTTTGTAACTCAAATAAGGGTAGGAAGAATAGTTTAATTGGGTATTTAACACAATTAACTTCTAAAGAGATTACGTGGATTACTGTATGTCATCACCACTGCTCTCAAAACGGTGAAGGAAAACATCGTAAGGAAATCGGCATGACCATGAGTCCTCCCACCCAGGGCAGGGCGAGAGGGACTGTCAGACTTATACTGACTAAAATCCACGGTGTCCTTCAATAGCCCTTTATGTTCCGGGGTCACGGTAATGGTATAAGTCCCGCGACCCCGGCAGGCTTTGGCCCTCTAGAGAGGGGGCCCCGTCATTATGCTGACGCTCTTTGAGGCGCGCGTGGAACAGCGCGCCGTCGACCCGGGCATGGTCCATGGTCGGGCAGCGAGTTGCCCTTTACTCGCCGCCCGCATGCCCGCGCCTACGGTGGCCGGAGATCGTCTGGCGACGTCCGTCGCCGTGGGCGTCCACCACTGCGGGTGGGGCGGAGGGAGGACACTGTCCTCTCTCTCACGCGGCCCGCCTCCTCCTTCGCGAGCATGACTGCTTCGCAGAAGGAGGCGACCGCTTCCCACTCCGTCTCGCCCCGCAGCATGGCCGCGACCAATGCCGGGCGCGAGAGGTCTCCGCCTAAAATCGGCATGACCTAGAACAATAATTCGAAGACATTTGTCATCTACCAACATCTACATCTTTATGGCCCATTCCTTTTAACAGAGAGGAAGTTTGTGTCCCAGCAGTGGGAACATTAGGCTGGATGATGAAAAAATAATTCAATAATTCAAAAACTCAATATTTCTAAGAATACACTTTATTTTAGACTCGAAAACCCGATTAACTTTAAAAATCTTATCCAATTTGGAGTAAGGCTCTTAAATCAATAAATTGTAAGATCATTGAGTTAACCATTTAGTGACCAGATTGCTATTGTCATACAAAATCTATGGGAGAATCGCATTTTGATAGCACATAAAAAGTATGTCAGTTGACTGCTTATAATACCTTATTGTAGTATTTTTTATTTCCCATACATACATTTCCCGTGTATGGATGGGAAAAAAGACATCTGTGAGTAAATTAAGCACTTGCGTGCAAAACCTCTTTTCCATTTCAGTGCTAAGAATATAATTAATGAAATTGATGCGATTTTGTGCCTGAATACCGTTCAGTGAGCATACAATTTGCATTTTGATTCAAAACACGGGAAAGCAGAAAAGGCTCTTATCAAAAGTTTTGATAAGATACCAAAGACTTATGAAATATTCTTGGGTTCATCATCATATCAGCTGTAGGATTTCCACTCATGTTTCCAACTAGCTTCTGGCCGCGGTTTCACCTGCTTCATATTATGGCGTTGTGCCCTAAGAGGCCCCGTCAGTTCCTTTGGGGAGCGCGTGAAACACAACGTACCGATGGCTCGGGCCCTTGTCCTTCTTCGAACGGAGAGCTACCCGTTAATCGTTACTCGCAATACTTACATACGGTGATGGGCGCAATTTGCCCCGCGATGTAAAAAAATAATAATATAAGTATAAATAGCTTAACGTTTGACTACAATCAAAAATTGTAATTGCTAAATACTGAAGCAACTACATATTTATTAACTATTAAAATACTGGTATTCAGCTGAACCAGTTCGACTGGAAACCGACCTCAACATAGTTGGGAAAATACTAGGCAGATGATGATGATGTGTTGATAGATGCCATTTTCGTTTGTCTTTTAACTGTAGTTTAACATTGTATTGTTTGTTTCCAGATTGCCTGTTCAAAATATGTCCTATGAACCGCTACTCCGCTCAAAAGCAGTTCTGGAATACTGCCAAGCAATCAGCCAACTCAAACACCGATACAGGACTGCTCAAGAGGTTACACGTGAGTATTTACAATAGTCAAGTCATTATCTTGGAATTAAAAAATAATTTACCAAAATTTTTGATTTTCTATGAACAAGTAGCCTACTACTAACTAGTATAAAATATCTAGGCATAAAATGTTACGCCACGGCATGCCGAAGCACAACCTGCCATGCCACGGCATGCTACGGAACGCCGCTGGAGGCCGCAGCACAATCTGCTGTGCCATGCCTGCACTGGGCGTCGTCGGCCCTAAAGCAAAAAATGCTTCTCCTACGCTGCTGTAACGGTTGAACGGATTTAATTAAAAATGACACACGATTAGCTTAAAACCCGAGAATAAGTACCTATATTCTTTTTATCATAACCTACGAGGGTAAAGCCTCCAGAAAAAGCCTAGCTACCAATATAACCCAAGCCTTACAGCAGAATAAAGTTAGCTGTGGGCCTACAAAACACCTGTCAGCATTTGTCTCGACCAGACGTTCAATTAACCTGGAAATTTGCCCGTGAAAGGGGCGGCCCGGGGCAGTTTTGCTAATTTCCTGTTTGGAGGGTATAAAAGCCAGTAGAATTACAGGCACGTCCTAGGTAGACGTGATCTGTGGTATTGGGGGTGGAAATGTCATAATAAGCGCTAGACCGGGGTTGCCAATTTGTCTTGAATTCCAAAATACGGGTACTTTTTCAGTCTGCCCAGTAAGTTTAGGTAATTTATCGTGTTTTAAGTTGAGACGCCTTCTTCTAGAAGGCATGGCGAAGGCTATAATTATATTATAGCCTTCGCAAGTTCTACACCTGTTACTTGTTGGTTCTTATTTTTCTTTTATTATTCCGAAAATTTGGCTTGCTGGTAGAAACTAACCAACGAACATAATAATTCGTATATGAGAACTAGCCGATCTGATCTTAGGCTACAATTTATTATCCTTAGAAGTTATAAGAAATGATATTTTATGTCGTTAAATAGTAGATTATTAACCAAGGGGATAAAGCAGTGTCTTCTGTCGCGGGTGACGATTTAAATCGCGAGCGTAACGAAGGACTCGAGGTTTACTCCCGAGCGCAGCGAGGGTGTTTAAAACTTAAATCACGAGCGAAGCGAGGGATTTAAGATGAGTCCTGAGTGTAGCGAGGGATTTAAGTTCACTCAAGACTAAGACAGCTTTATCACCGAGGAAAATACTCTACTTTTCGTACCATTTGCGAAAAAATGAACACAATAATAATATTGAGATAAGCATTTATTAAAAATAATGAAGATTAAAATAAATTAAAATAAACTTAACGTTTATGTATTTGAAGAAAACAAAAACACGGCAAATTCTTAGACTAATATTTTTTTGTCGGAAAAGCAAAGGCATCAAGCTCATACGGCCTCGTCGGTTTTCGTAATTTTATTTAATAATCATAACTGCATAATAAATGCGTATTCCTTTTTCAAAAAGATGTATGTGAAGATGTGTTTATATACAAACTCAATGGTGTAAACACAGATGTAGTTCAGTATAAAGTATTCCAAAGGACATGGCCAAGTTTTGTATGGGCGTTTGCATAGTTATTGAATTCAATGTACACCAATGATTTTTGGTGTTTTATATTCGTGACTATTCGTACATTAAATTGCAGTAAATAAAACACATACAGAACTTGTCATTACAACATACTAGACCAAAACAGTTTCACTAAACCGTTAGTCAGATTGCTGGCAATAAGTGCATAGAATAGGATTTGCTATAATAGAAAGGTGCTTTAATGAATTATACATTAAAATCTGACAATAATAACCAAGTACCTATAATATAATTTAATGTTTTTCTTTAAAGTATATTTTTATGGGTTGCCTAAAAATATATTTTTAAGACTTATTGACCGAAAAAGGTTATAGACCAATTAACAAGGAAAATGCAAATTAAACAAAAGAGTAGGTATAAATAATTATTTATTTTTACAGAGAATAAATAAAATTATTTTGTTGTACTAGATAACTCTTACGTTAAATGATGAGTTAGTGTTAAACGAGTCACAGGTCAACTTTAGATAAAACTATATTTTTATTTCATACTCTTATTAGCATTAAGTTTAAGGATTTGTAATGATTCAGTTATGTTATAAATAACTGCTTTGAACATGGTAAAACAAATACAAGCATAAATGATTACATTATTTCATAATTGTGATTCCGGGACAAAGATTTGCCTTTTTATACATTTTCCTCATATTCTTGAATTGTTAACAATATGTTATCCAAAACTCCTGCTGGTGGAGCTTGGATATTGGTTGTTCTTAGTTTCATTAAATAAAAAGCTAAAGCACGCTTAGGTTGCCTATCATTTGCAAGAGGTAAAAAATTATACAGAACTAAAAACGGAGGTAATGTAAGACCAGTCCAATGATGGCAAAAATGGTTTGGCATTTCGGAGATATTTTCGAAATTAAACAAAAAAAGCTTTTGACTTCATAATATTAATTATGTCTTCTATATGGACAGAACTAAAATGCAGAATGTGTTTGTGGAAATGAGCGCTATACAAATGTGTTTCACACTATAATATTCCTTTTTAAGGAACATCCGTCCACTGCTGAACATAGGCCTCCCCTTTCGATCTCCACATATACCGGTTGGAAGCGACCTGCATCCAGCGTCTTCCGGCGACCTTTATAAGGTCGTCTGTCAATCTTGTTGGTGGACGTCCTACGCTGCTCTTGCTAATCCATGGTCTCCACTCTAGCACTTTTCGACTCCATCGGCCATCTGCTCAAAAAATATACAGTGAACAGATGAGATTGAAGCTCACTTGTAATTGGGTAATAATGTGGTATTACTTTCCCTTCGAAGTGGATCACTTTGAACATGCGGTAATGGTGGTGGCTCTGGTGGGCTAACTACTTGAACGTTAGAGGCTGCCGCATTGTTGTCGGAAGCCAATTATGCTCGTTGTCTAAAACCAATTCCTGCATGATGTCTGAAACCAATTCCTGCATCTTGTCCGAAGCTAATGCACTGCTTGTCTATTTGCTCGCATCCAACACAAATGGCAAACAAAGTTGTTTCTTGAGGGCTGAAAATAAACCCCAGTTAGAATAAACACATATAAAAGCTTGTTTTCAAGTTTTATGTTTTTGTACAATGAGAAGTATTATGTTACAACATGCCTACTTTAAAGAAGTATATATAAAAAAATGGAAAATACATAACGATATATATTATAATCACACAAACATACTGTGAAAAATCATTTTTATAGATTAATACTTAACTAGATATTTAAAATAATGAATAAAAAACAAAATGCTTACCACATTAATGGTATTTTGTGATATTAGGACAGCGAGCAATGGACACACCATACTGACAAGATGTTGTCTTACTTTTCTGTCTGAGTCTCTCATGTCATCACCAGTTTCAGTATTCAATAATAAGAAGCATGGTCGACAAAAAAAAACTTTTTCAAAAAAAATGTAACCGCCTTCAAAAACAACCACAAAAAGGGGTAAAATAACCTACAAAATAACTTTTCTTTCAGAAGTCGGTGCCTTAATTTTTTTTTCATTTCTTTTTTTTTTTGCCACCGACTTCTGAAAAGTAATCGGCGTCTTTGATAATCTACAATCCTAGTAAGCAACAACAACGGAACTATGCGGGCCATTTCACGAGATATCCATTATTGTTATATATTAAAACCTTCCTCAGAATGTAACAAATACTTTTCTGAAAACCGCATTAAAATCCGTTCAGCCTATCGCGAGATAATCGCGGGCAAACATGCAATGGTCACTGAAAATCTACAATTGAATTAAGCAAAAACGGATCGTCGCGGGCAACGTCACAGGATATCCATTAGTGTTATATATAGAAACCTTGTCAAGAATGTAATGAACACTTTCCTGGAAATCGCATCAAAATCGGTTCAGCCAAACGCGAGATAATAGCGGACAAACATGCAATGGTCGCTGAAAGTCTACAATCCAAGTAAGCAAAGACGGCTCCACGCGGGCAAAGTCACGGGATATCCATCAATGTTATATACTAAAACTTTCTCCAGAATGTAATGAACACTTTTCTGAAAACCGCATCAAAATCGATTGAGCCAAACGCGAGATAATCGCGAACAAACATACATACAGGTTGAACTGAGAACCTACTTTTTTTTTGAAGTTGGTTAAAAACTGACAAGTTCAGAGAGGCTAAAACCTACGCAGTAATTTATTTTTATATTTTTACTTTATAATGGTATTTACTATGTACGTGTACATGGAATTGTGATGGAATGCAATTTTTGGCCATGTCTTTTAAATCACATTCTCCCCCTAGAGGATGAATGAAATTCAGTACAATTTTCTTTCCCTGTTTTTAACAGATTAATAATGACTATTGTTATGTTCGCTTTTTGTGGCATAGAATGTCACTTTTTTGAGCAAGTGGTACGAAAAATAAATTTCAGGACTGAACATTGAACTTGGGACCCATTTAGATTTCACTTCTTTTGTGATTGAAGTCAACAACCAAGGCATATATCATAATGTTGAACTTGGCTCTCATTTCACATTTATGTTTTTGATGGGTAAATATAATAACCCTTTTTTATTCCAAATGTACCCAGATCGGCATTTCAGCCACCAGTTTAGGGCTCTTGTAAATCAAGAGCCCTAAACTGGTGTAACTACTAAAAAATACGTAGATAAACTGCACGTTCAGTTCAGAAACATTCCTATAAAAACATTGAGAGCGGTTCATATTAAAGATATAGATAGTTTGCCGAGATGTCTACGGAAATCCGCGCTTATTCGCGTGCAATGAACTTCCGTTGCGTATGTATTGGTAGATAGATTTACTGAAAAAACATTTATTTATCAAAATTAAAGAGAGGTATTATTTTTAATAGTAGTTTAAAAGCTAGTTGTGCCTCGCGGTTTTACTCGTGACTCGGCTCCTAAGAGGCGATTGTTAAGACAAGCTTCCCCAGGAATTGAGCTTTCAAATTCAAAAATATTTTTTCAATGTAGCGAGCAGTTCCAAAATTAACATTTTGATGTAACTAAGACTTGTTGTCCATTTTTCTCCATATTATGATTTTTTGTTATTTTAACATGCTTATTTACTACCAGATGTACCTAAATGTCTGTAAACCCAGAATATAGAAATAGTAGAAATAATAAATCTATTTAGTCTAATATTAAATACTATGTAAAATCATACCTAGAATTGACGTATTGTGAATCTAAACAGTTTCGTATCTTCTTAATTTTGAGTTTGGTAACAGAAAAATTGGGTCAAATAAATTTTTGATAATCTTACTAATTAGATTTTTTTAGTCATTATGCAAGAGCCTATTATGAAGTGCCTAATTTATATAAATGACATGACTTAAAACTTAAGAGGGTCATGAAAAAGATGAATCAAGGCTCTCCATTTTAATTTTTCCTCTGTTGAAAGAGGAAAAATAAATTGGAAGTTTTAAAACAATTGAAAGTTGTAAAAAAAGCTCTTAACTCCCGTTTCGTTTTATCTTTCACTTCAAATGATAGGTCTTATCGTAAAGTTTTATAGTCAAGAACAGCTCATCTTTAGAAAAACGCTTTATTTTCTTTCTTTAACGGCCCGATACGATACACAGAAGTTCGGTGGGCGGCAAAACTCAATTTATGTACTTGTACGGTAAGTTTACGGTACGAGAGCAGTGGTATCGGCCTCGATTTACAAGTAGTAGGTCGTGGGTTCGAACCCCGTCAGGCGCATTACTTTGTGTAATTTATTTCAACACCACTGCTCTCAAAACGGTGAAGGAAAACATCGTGAGGAAACCGGCATGTCCTAGAACCAAAAATTCGAGACATGTGACATACTACCAATCCGCACTGGGCCCGCGTGGTAGATTACGGCCAACTCCCTCTCACAGTGAGGAGGCCTGTGTCCCAGCAGTGGGAACATTTATAGGCTGATGATGATGATGATGACGGTAAGTTTCAGAGACAATAGTCACCCCTTTTGACGTGACGTCACTGCCTTAGGGGTTACTTTTCTCTGGAGCTGACTGTATGTTCGGGAAAATATTACTACTTAGTAATACACGTGGGTTTGCAGACGATGAATAACGAATATGTAAACGTCTGATCAAGGAACACGACGGAGTCGACGCCTTAAGGAGCTGTTAGCAAACTAACCAAATAAGTGCCTCCCTGAAACGCAAAGGGCTACTGAAGGAATAGGAAAGGCAGTCTGACAGTCTCTTCCGGTCCACAAAGAGCGGAAGGACTCATAAGATGATTTTCTACCCCAAAAAATCTTTTAAAATGCCGAACGGTATAACGGTATTTAACAGCCAGTAGTAAAAGGAGTAAATGATGCATTGACGTCTGAAAGGGGAGAATGGAAGAAGAAAACGTGTTGCGGACGACCCTAACTGAAATGGAATAAGGGCAAGAAGATGATTATGATTTGACAGCCAGTACTAGCCGGTGTTAGGAATATGCTTTTGGTCGATTGAGCAGTGCCGAAAATAGGGGTTTGTCAAAGGTGCCCAGGCACAGGACGCAGACTCTAGTGGAGCAAAGAAATCAGATCAGGACCACAATTGACCACGCACTGGACGCATGAAAGGTTACAGTTACCGGCATGGATCTTGAGCGCTGACCTTCACCTGCGCAGAAGTGAGTTATTAGGTCCCTTTGGTAGATGAAGTGAGGAAGGGGGCGGGGAAAGTGTAGTGATTGGCCCGCGTAGCGTGCCGTAGCGCATCGCGTCATAGCCGCCACTCGGGATTCGTTGTTTTGTGCGTTTTATTTGTTTTATTGTGCGTTTCATTTGTTGATAAGTGTACGATGCGCAAAGCGATCCCCACTCTTACGCCGAGCGCTCAAAATCCGTGCCGGTATTTGTACGGCACTGCGACTCAGTTATTCATCTGAACATCTTAGTTATTTCTGAACAAAGAAATTTAATACACACATATATTTTCTGTCTGCGTATAAATAGGAACCACAATAATAGAGAAAAATTTTATAAATCAAAATTATAATGAACTCTAAATAGGTTAATGATATCATTTCCTTTACGAATCTCATTCATATATCATCAATCAGAATGAAAAAGTATATTGACCCAATTTCATGTCTTTGATTAAGAAATGTTGCCAGGAAAACTACCTGTGTTTCTTTTAGTAGATTTTTATTAATAACTTACCTATGAAAGTAGGTGCGCCAGCGTATTTAAAAAAAACATTTGTAGTACGATTATAGGTAACGTTTGCGCCAGGTAACCAATAAAACGAAGCTTCATTACAATCGCATAACAAACAAACATAAATTAATCAATCTTAGTTTTTCTTCTCCAGAATATTTATGGCTCTTGGTGAAGCGAAATGGACTGTCAGACTTTTTTTTTCTTCAGCGTACACTGTCCCACTGCTGGGCAAAGGCCTCCCCAAGTTTTAAGCTATTGCATAGCTTTTATCGCGGGCGCGGCGCACCGCGGCGACCTAATCAAAAAGTTTCAAAAAACCCAAGGAAAAAACCTGACACCACGCATCGTCTAACATCGTTTCAGTTCGGGAGACTTCGGCAATCATAAAAATATCCGTCATTAAAACAATTTACTTTTTATTACTGATTCTAAGCGGCCAGCTACAAAAGGAGTTTTCACAATGAAACCTACTTATAAAATTCAACCCTACAACAAAGAAGTTCTTTAATACAGTATGCAGTAGTGCACCATAAACATTTTAAATAAATTATATTCTCGTTAAATATACGCGGTAGGCGATTTTATTCTTTAAAATAAAACAAAATGTTATGCAATAGCTTCACCGCGGCAGTCTCCGAGTGCCACATGTATTTTTTCCATAATTATGTTCTTGTCCAGCGCCACTTCGAACCAGCCCTCACTGTACGAGTCCAACTCGTCTCGCCACCTTTTTTTGGGCCGGCCTCGGCGCGCGGCGGCGCCGTCCATCTCCAGGCACCCACTGTGTGGCGGCCTTCGCCCAGCGGTCAATGTTCATGTGGCTGACGTGACCCACCCAGTCCCACTTCAGCCTGGCAGCTGTCAGACTTAACTGACTAAAAACTGGTTGATTCTAAGCTCCAGAGCCTTGAACATCAACATTGAGTTGCCAGCCTATAGGTTTTTATCGCTTACATTTCGAGGAGTATGCGGTGGAACTACACAATTTGATTTCGCCGAGCCCTTGTCATCATCGAATTACGATACCAACGGAAATGCGCCATAGTTACCTACATGGTGAACATCCCTCCTTTACGTACAAAGCATTTTGAAAATACTTTAATTGTGCGCGAGCTAAGGAGTGCAATCCCCTGCCAGTCTTTGTTTCTTGATAGCTACAGCCTTGGTGTCTTAGTCAAGAGTGAATAGGTTACTTCTAGGTCTTCTACAAATCCGGGGAAACCCGGACGGATGGCAAGGGTTGCCATCCGTCCGGGTTTCCCCAGATTTGTCCTAGTTTAGAGGGCATCCGGGGAGCGTTCGGGGGGGCTTAATTTGTTGTCCGGGTTTCAAAATTTAGTCTTGGGCCGAGTTATTCCACTCTGATCATCAAAAACTGATCCCCTAGGTGATCAGTTTTATTACAAGTTATTTTCTATTCCATTCCGATCCCCCCGCCCGCGACACACGCACCCTTCATCGACCCCCTTACTCCTCCCGACGCATTTGCCACAATGCGCACTTCGACTCATGTCCGGGTTCTGGACTCTGAAATCCGGGGTTTTCAGGGGTCTTGTTCTGGTTTCCAAATTTTTGAGATGGCAACCCTACTTCTAGGCAAACGTGCTTCATTGTCGACAGTCGACCACTCATTGCTTACCATAAGCGAGTAAAACCACCCTTTTGGAAATACAGTAACTGACCATTTCTTGACCACAATTTAAACATTAGGTAATCATAAAAAAGCTTAACCGAGTAAATAGCATCATTAAGAAAATTAATGGACTGTTTATAGGCAATAACATATTTTTATGTCCTAATAATACGGGCTATTATCGTTTAACAAAATATAAGAGTGAAATAAATATTTTTCATACGGGATTATGTGGTCTTTAAAACCTCGTAAAATGGTCCGTATCTGCTCAGCTAAAAGTAAATAATAGATTTTATTTGGATATGAATAAAAGCTATTATCGTTTATCAAACAGTTGATAATAGGTCCCAGGATATTGAAGAGATATTATGCATTCAGTCGCATAATTTATTTTTATTAAATGCGACAGAAAGATTGATATAATATAGTGGAATGTCATATTGATATTGTTATCGTCTGTGGTTTTTGATTAATCTTTCTTTAACGCTATCTAAATAAACCACGGAATAAACTCGATCAAGAGCAAACAGTCTAGAAAATGACGTGACGGCACGGACCACGGTTGGCACGATGGCTGAGCAATCGACTGCTGCGCAGCGTGTCGCGGGTTCGATCCCCGCACGGAACAAATATTTGTATGATCTGCAAGTAGTTGTTCCGGGTCTGGGTGTTTGTGTATGTGAGTTTATATGTTTGTAAACGCTCCCACGACACAGGAGATTCTAGTGGCATCTTTGCTCCACACGTTACTTCATCTAAGCATTCTCCCTTTTGTGCCATAAATATGTCTGTAACCTTCGTGAGTCTTAACCAAGTTTCACTTCAAGTGTAGAGTCTCCCCGAGCTGCAAAGTCCAACTGGCCAATCTTGTCACCACGATCAATTCCTTAAGGTTCCTCTAAGGATCATCAATAAAGGCACTTTTCAGAGCCGCTACAACCGAATTTCACTACTCATCTATGTTGTCTTATTTTATATATTCAATCAATCTTCTTTTACCTGAAATCAGACTTGAGAGGCAGAAAGCACTGGTGAACATTATAAAGGAATTGTTAAAAGTTAGATAGTAAACTTATCCCAGGGTAAAAATGCTTTCAAAACAAATAAAAAATCTGGTGCAGCTGTGAACAAAGCCAGTCTCAATATAATAACAGATAAATCCTGTCATCCAGACACAGTACTCAACCCGCACATAAATTGCCCTGTTTGACCCAGTTGTAACCATCCGACGTGATTGCCTCACAAATGAGAGGGTTAATTTTATAGCAACTTCATTAACTAATTAAAATCTTCACGAAATTTCAACTAAAAGAGCGTTAGCAGATGTCCAGGTTTTCACCGTGATATTGGTTAGAAAAACCATCACCTTTGACAGTTACTGTTAGTCGGAAGCTCAAAAGTCTGTCAACCAGTGTTACCAAGGGATATCGTATTACTCTGTTAGGGGAACAGTGTATAAGACGGGGACGTTAATAATCGCGAGGCATTATGGGGACATACACTCTAACGTAGAGCAAGCGCCATCAGGACGTCATTTGCAAGCGGCCAGACGCAAATGGCGTCCTGTTGGCGCTTGTGCTACGTTAGTTTTGTGTTAAGTTTACCTTAGGTGTGTGATTTCCCATCATACCTCGTGTCCCCGTCTTATACACTGTTCCCCTACTGGGTTGTGAAGGTCAGAGAGGCAGTCGCTCCATGTAAAATACTGTTTTCAGCTGCATCCGGTTCAACTGGAAACCGACCCCAAAATAGATTGGAATAGGCTAGGATAGAAAAAAACGACATTCCTCTGTTCTCGTGAATAAATGCTTGCGTCAGTCTTGATACTGCTGCGGATGAGGTGTTGTGTTCGATTCCCAGATCGGGCAAATATTATAGTTTTTAACCGACTTCCAAAAGGAGGAGGTTCTCAATTCGGATGTTTGTATTTTTTTTTATGTTTGTTCGGGCATAACTCCGTCGTTTACCAACCGATTTGAAAAATTCTTTTTTTGTTGGAAAGGGTATACTTCCCGAATGGTCCCACTAAAAAGGATAAAATAAAAAACTTTTTCAAAAAAAAAAATGTAACCGACTTCCCACATACAAGTTCAAAATAACCTACAACAAAACTTTTCCTTCGAAAGTCGGTGACAAAAAGTCAATGAAATAAAAAAGAAATTCACCGACTTTCGATAGAAAAGTTTTGTTGTAGGTTATTTTGAACTTTTTTGTGGGAAGTCGGTTACATTTTTTTTAATTAGGAATTTTTCAGTATGTCTATTAAATAGCATGAATTTTTAACGTTTTATAAAACCTTACTTTTCGGGGATGCTATGAAAAATAACTACTTTCAGGGGCTGTACAATAAAAAATCCTGTTGTAAAAGGTTTAATGTTGTATTTTTAGGCGTCGCCGACGGATCGAAGCTCCTTTTCTGTGAGACACCTTTTTATGTCCATATATCAAGCCTTTTTATTTTAGGGTCGTCTGAATAATATACAAACATGTTCATATTTAAAGGTGTACCTACGTAATAGTAAAATTTAACTGTATCTACATACTTAATTCAAAATCTCGTTTACCCCATAAATGTTGAGATAGAATAGGTACGTGACAGCGAACCCCTAACTAATTAAATCCCCCCCCCCCCCAAAGAAAATAATAAAATTGACTGTTGAAGAAAATAAGGTTTTTAATTGATTTAAAAAAAGGCAACAAATAAAGAGCCAAAAGAAATAACTTTTTAATATTAATGTGTTGGGTGTGCTTGTTTCTTGTCGCAAATGGATTCAATTTTAGTAGTAATTTTGGACAATTTTAACCTTAATTATGACTCGGTATCAAGTCGCTTTCTGTATTTAGTTTTTATGACCCGGTGTGAAAACCCACTCTCACATAAGTATGTTGCTTGCATTGCCTGCCAGTTACCAAACCAACATTACGTAAATCTTGTCGCGAACCCCCTGCCGTCGAATGGCGAACCCCTAGGGGTTCGCGTACCCCACTTTGAGAAACCTTGAATAGATAGCAAAAAGCTTTGTCTTAAACTTGAATAGGATTCATTAGGTTCCAGGATTGTATTAAGGAATATAATTATTTTTGAAATCGGTAACATATACAGGGTGATTTGTAATTCGCCACGACCAATGAGCCTTCCCACCTTGGTTGGAGCGAAAGTTACTTTCAGATTCTCACTGACTAAAAAGTCGACCCTCGGCAATAACGTCTCACTGCGAGAATACAAGGAATAAATTCGTGAAATAATATTTGCTTTTTCTTCCACAGCATGCCGCAGAGATAGAAAAAAAGCAAAATGAGTTGGAGAACAAGAAGTTGTTGGGGTCCATCGTTCAGTACGGCAGCGTTCTTCAACTGCTGCACGTCAAATCTAATAAATACCTCACTGTAAGTATTCTAAAACGCATTCTCTTTCTCTCTCTCTCTAGTTTCTCAAGTCTCCTTAGAAATTTTAAACCTATCTTCACCGAAAGCGAAAATTACGATTGTTCTTCCTTCACCGCTATTATTTTTTAATTTTCGTCGCGGGATCCCAATAAGAAAGCGTCAAATCAAAACATTTATTTCAAGTGGACCAGTTACAGGCACTTTTGAATTTTCAAAGACATAAAAATGTAATTAAATGCGACAAAATTATGGTGCTACAGTCACAAGACATAATAACTGAAAGTACCGTAGATGCCTATTCCAAGGATACCCTTAGAGCCAACACACATATTATTAACGTTGTACTCATCGTCATTTCCATGACACTATATCGAAATTTTCTTCTCGAAGCAACCTTAAACTGTTATGTATAAGTACCATTTTCCATACACAGGTAAATAAAAGACTGCCCGCGTTGCTGGAAAAGAACGCGATGCGTGTCCATCTGGACGCGAACGGCAACGAGGGTTCCTGGTTCTATGTTATGCCCTTCTACAAGTTAAGATCTACTGGTAAGCAATGTTACCCTGTTATAATATCATACCTACAACATTTCTACTTCTGGGACACACAAGCCTCGCCTTTCAGCTCACCTGGACTAGACTCAAGCAAAATTGTCTCTAAACAAAAGGCGATAATCCGAACTAATTCTTAGATGTCTTAGGACTATTATATGATATTTTTTGGGAATTTGCAGGTTTTTTCCATAACTGTTTTATAGGAAGTGGTTATAAATTACATAAAGGGCCTTTCAGGGTTCATATTTTTTTGGGAATTTGCAGGTTTTTTCCTTAACTGTTTTATAGGAAGTGGTTATAAATTATATAAAGGGCCTTTCAGGGTTCATATTTTTTTGGGAATTTGCAGGTTTTTTCCTTAACCGTTTCATAGGAAGGAAGTTGTGATAAATTACAGAAAGGGCCTTTCTGGGTTCAAATCCACGACTTGGGGTGAGGTGAAATGAAATGTGCTAGCTCCTCCACCTCTATAAATATGCAATAGTTTTGGCCAAATGGGTAAAGAGTGTTGAAGTGGACCACAGATGATAAAGAAGAATGTAGAAAGACAACTGACTAGGCGACTTGGTGGACAGCCTATCTGCATGAGCATTCATCATCATCATCAGCCTGTAAATGTTCCCACTGCTGGGACACAGGCCTCCTCTCTGAGAGAGGGAATGGGCCGTAATCTACCACGCGGGCCCAGTGCACATGTATTCGAATTTTTGGTTCTAGGACATGCCGGTTTCCTCATGATGTTTTCCTTCACCGTTTTGAGAGCAGTGGTGTTGAAATAAATTACACAAAGTTATGCGCCTGACGGGGTTCGAACACACGACCTACAACTCGTAAGTCGAGGCCGATACCACTGGGCCACCACTGCTCCTGACATGAGCATTATCATTTAATAAAATCGGGTGGGATGTTGCGTCTTAATTTTTCTTTGTTTCTAGGATATGCCGGTTTCATCACGATTTTGGAGAGGAAGGCCGCTAATGTGTAATGTCTAATCTCGAAATATTTGCGTTTTCAGGTGACAACGTAGTAGTAGGCGATAAAGTGATAATGAACCCCGTAAACGCGGGTCAACAAGTCCTACACGTGTCCTCGAACTACGAACTGCCTGACAATGTTGGCTGCATGGAGGTGAGACTACCCTCACTACTTTAATTACTTAGTGAAACTTCACTTTGTGAATTTTCATGATTTAAAAAAAAAATTTGTTATGATAATACTTTTTTATAATGTTTTATTTTATTCCACACCACATAAGAGTGATTTTTTTTAAGGTTTCAGGGTATTTTCAGGCTTAAGAAGTGTAGTTTGAATACAGTATAGCTGTTTAAAGCTACATTTTTTTTATTTTGTACACGGCAGTGTCCATAATGATTTTTAACATAACACCTAATAATAACACATTGTGGAATTCAATCAATAAAGATTGATCATTTGAGAATTTTGCACTTTTGATAGTACACAGCATTAAGCTCCATTCAGGGCCATCTGTTCCACCCAGGATCATTCTGATCCTATACTAGGGTGAGAGAAAAAATTGTAGGTACTCAGCCAAATTAATTAGATATTTTCTGAAGTAAAAATATGTTTTCATCTTTAATTTTGCTTCTCCATATGTGAGACCATACTGTTTTCCTCCTTTCTAACGTCACTTAAAATTGGTCTACAGCAGGGTAAAGATAACACCTCGTACTGTGCCCAAATGGCAAAGAGACGGGCCCTGATCTCCTCACTCTCTGAAGAAACCTGTCCAGTCTTGGTGACACCACAATACAACGATGGTGTTAGTCTACAAGATATTTTATTGTGCTGTAGAGTGCTAGGGTATCTAGGCTAAAGATGGGATATGAAGAGATTATGCTAGAATTTTATTTCATAGTCTTTCAGACTAGGTTTTTTTCAGCCATAACCTGAAAGCCATCTGCAGTGCTAGGTAAAGAAAATAGCTTGACGCCAACAAAAGAACAATGCAAAGTCACTAGTTTTCAGGAGGGCATTGTGATGTGTTGTGGCTTCGTAAAAATAGATGTAGTTGTCTAGCGTTAACATACAGCTAAATATACGATATTTTAGAAGAATAACACTAGATAAAATTACGAATCCTAAATCTTTGTTGCCGTCAATTTGTGCTATGCGGTCATAGAACTGACAACATGTAGGTATTTGCTTAGCCAATATGAGGAATTGTACCGTTTATTTATTCATGCTATTGTGTATTTTAATTAATAATTCTTCA
The DNA here is from genome assembly GCA_950005045.1 of Agrotis exclamationis. Classification (NCBI taxonomy): domain Eukaryota; kingdom Metazoa; phylum Arthropoda; class Insecta; order Lepidoptera; family Noctuidae; genus Agrotis; species Agrotis exclamationis. Next base: position 12,330,548 of record OX465443.1, read on the forward strand.
TTACCTGGTAGAAGCGCTATTCGTGAATGTATGCTAAACCCAATTCTAAGTTGAGATCATTGCTGTCTAAGCTGTTCTTGTTATTTTACGTTTATTTGTGTCCATCAAAGAATAATTACGTTATGTTCTCCTTTCTGATCATGCGGTCTATTCTCTACCCACTATATCCGTATTTTCGTCGAAAGAAAGGGATGTTTTGTACTCAGTATCACTAAGAATTAAGGAACCGATCTTAAAATTAATGACAAAACTATCAGAAAAATGCTCCTACTCCCAAAAATTCATTAAATCGGAAATAATAGAGAGTAGGGTTTACTTCGTAGGTCCATACTACTTTCGAACGATCCGTATATTAGTTATCTATTTTAGAGAGTGCCATATGGGACGGCAAAGATGTAGCCAGTTCTGTGTTTTTTCATTTCATATGTGATAAAGCTTTAAAAAAAAAAAAAACACAATAATTCATTAATCTAAAATCCAACTTCTCATCAACCAGGTCAACGTAGTAAACTCCTCAACCTCATGGAAGGTGACCCTCTTTCTGGAACACAAAGAGAATCAAGAAGAGATCCTAAAAGGTGGCGACGTGGTGAGGCTGTTCCATGCTGAGCAGGAAAAGTTCCTCACCATGGATGAGTACCAGAAGAGGCAGCATGTGTTCCTGAGGACCACGGGGAGGTCCAGTGCTACTGCCGCGACCAGCAGTAAAGCACTCTGGGAGATTGAGGTAAAACAACATGATTTTTTTTTGTGTTAATCTTGCATTCTTTCCATATTCGAGGAGCTTCGTGGCTAAATAATTACAGTCGCACATACCGATTTTCCGGGATAAGCCGCGCTTGCCGAGGTTGGTCTGTGGATGGGTGACCAGTAATAGCGAGTTTCTTCTGTGCCTCAGAAAGCACGTAAAGCCGTTGGTCCTGACTGTCATTTGTAGATCTTTGACAGTCATTACTATTAGTAAGAAGCTCTAAAAAGTCTGACAACCAGTCTTACCATGGGTAATACAATAGTATTACCCAGTTACTGGGTTGTGGAGGTCCGATCGGCAGTCGCTCCATGTGAAATACTGATATTAAGCTACATCTGGTTCGACTGGAAGCCGACCCCATCATAGTTGGGAAAAGGCTAGGCAGGATAATATATTTAAAACATTAATCCATGTTTTTCAGGTGGTGCAACACGACCCATGTCGCGGTGGCGCCGGTCATTGGAACTCAATCTTCAGGTTCAAACATCTCGCGACAGGACACTATCTGGCTGCTGAAGCGTGTAACAGACCGCCGTAAGTTACATTGTTACGTATTAGAATAAAATAAAACTGTTCTGTAGAAATTTAAATATGTTAACGAGGTAAGTAACTGAAAAATTGAGCCATTAATTTCTTATCAAAATCTTCATGAATGACGAAGGCCATACAATATAGATATTACGAGAGCGAGTAGTGAGTTGTAGGTCGTGGGTTCGAACCCAGCCAGGCGCATTACTTTGTTTATTTTATTTCTTCACTACTGCTCTCAAAACGGTGAAGGAAAACATCGTGAGGAAACCGGCATGTCCTGGAACAAATAATTCGAAGACATGTGACATCCACAAATTTGAACTAGGCCCGCGTGGTGGATTATGGCCCACTCTCTCTTACAGAGAGGAGGCATGTGTCCCAGCAGTGGGAATATTAATAGGCTGATGATTATGATGGCGGCGATAGCCATTGCCATGAAAACCGGTCATAGTTGCGTGTGAACACTTAAAAGGCGGATACTGTCCGGCGTAATGCAACGTGTTACATAGCGAGCGTTCGTGCAGTCAGTACGGGGAAACAAGACGTTTTCAACGAACAACAAGCGGCTCGTTGCTAGCTGCGAGTGTTAAGCTGGGTACTCACTTAGCAGTGTGCATGTAACTTATCAGATACGGTATCAAGTGAGTACGTAGACACGAGCCCGCTCCGAACCACTCGCTGTAAGTTCACAGTGATACCGCCACTCGGCGGGTCATACAAACACAAAGGCGGCTCGCAGTGTGCTCGGACGAACCGTACCCACTTGCAGGTTGACACAGTATCTGATACGTTACTTGCAACACTGCTAAGTGAGTACCCAGCTTTCGGTCAGTACACAGCTGAATCGATTTCAAAAAGTTCTTTTGGACTCGGAAAGATGCGTCTGCCCAACAGCCATTAAAAAAACCAGACTATAAATAAATTAAAAATTATTGTTTCCAGTGACGCGCCAGTAGATCCTTGCGAGCCAGCCTACCAGCTGGTGTCCGTCCCTCACTCCTCGGAGATCGCGACGTTGTTCGAGCTGGACCCCACCATCATGATGCATTCTGACGCACCAGTACCTCAGAGCAGCTACGTCAGGTAAATAAAGAACTTGGTTCTAATCTACATGGCAGGCTTTTTCCAGGATTCTCTGCTTGGTTGGAAAATCCTCGCAATTATTTTTCTATGAATAAAAGACATTCAGTTTTATTGTCTTGAAGTGTACGGCTTCGTTCAAGGACATGCGGTGCGTCGAAAAGTCGAAACACAAACATACGGCGATGGCGATGGCGTTCCAGAAGAAGTGGATTTTAAAGCGTTTGTTTGGTTTCTGGCGGAGGACGCTGTGTTTACCATAAATGTACAAAATAATTGTTGCCGCGCAGCACGCACCGCGTGTTCGTGAACGCGGCCTATAACTGAGTTAAACGGTAACGCGTTAAATTTCGCACTGCTAAGCCTAAGTCTTTCGAAAAAGAACAGAGAACACAAAACTAGAAAAAACGTGTGGCACTCGGTGACTGCCGCGGTAAAGCTATCGCATAGCATTTTTTATCAACTTATGCAATTATAATTATTTATTTATTATACCTATTTATTACTGTACTAATTTGGCTATGGTCAGCCACGTCAATCAAGTGAAACGTCAAGAAACGTTCTCCTCTTCCTTCTCCTCCCTCTCCCTCTCCCTCAATAAAATTGCCCCTTGCTCAATAAAAGCATGCTTTCGTGCTAGTAATGAGCACGTCTGTCCGTACCTTTATGATTGCCGAAGTCTCCCGAACTGAAACGACGTTAGACGATGCGTGCTGTCAGATGTGGTCAGGAAATTTCCTTAGGATTTTTCGTTACGTTTTTCGCGCGCGCCGAGCTCAGCCTGTGATAAAAGCTATGCAATAGCTTAAAATAACAGAATAATAGCACGGTCGCACATATCCAAACATTTGAACTGCATGCAAATCTAACGCTTATAGATTATTAAAAGTTGGATATTATTTAACTATCTCGGTTACTATCTTTGGTTAGATCGTCTGTAACCAATCAACGATCTAATTTGCCTATGCGACTCTTTAAGATGTTCAATCAGAAGCGGCCATGAAAAACAAAGGAACGGGATTTGGATTAAGATAGAATAATATTAATTTCGCTTTTGTAATTTGCAGGCTCCAGCATCTATGCACGCATACGTGGGTGCATTCTACTTCCATACCCATAGATAAGGATGAAGAAAAACCCGTTATGTCCAAGGTAAGACTTACCTTTGTATCTACAATATGAGATCAAATTAAATTAACTAGCGGTACTGCAGACATGATTATGTAAGCCTAACTTCAAAAAATTGATATGTCATTATTATGTGATCAATTTATTTTTGGCTCAAAATGCCCACAAAAAACGTTTACAAAAATTTAACTGATCTGCTTTCCTCGTTCATACAATAGAGGCGCTGTTTCTATTTCCATACAAAAAAACGCAGTAAATACTGTAGATTCGCTGTAAGGTAAGATATAGAAAATTTGTGATAAGGCCTATTTACTTCATATGGGAATTGAGCCCGCAACACGCCGAGCAACACCCAACCATCCAACCAACTCATTCAAACTTTAATCGCTGGGAGTAACGGGAGCTAGTGCGGACTGCGCGAATAAGACGTTACTTAAATACCGGCACGGTTCTTGAGCGCTCGGCGTAAGTGTACGATCGCTTTGCGCATCGTACACTTATCGACAAATCAAACCCACAATGAAATAAATAAAACGCACAAAACAACGAATCCCGAGTGGCGGCTATGACGCGATGCGCTACAGCACGCTACGCGGGCCAATCACTACACTTTCCCCGCCCCCGCGCCTCACTTCATCTACCAAAGGGACCTAATAACTCACTTCTGCGCAGGTGAAGGTCAGCGCTCAAGATCCATGCCGGTAACTATACTTTGTATTACTTGCTCAGGTCATACGAGGACCATGCGGGTGTCTGAGATGGTCTTTTGAGGAAAGAACCACACAGATTTGAGTGGACCTGTTCAGTGCAAGCATTTGTCAGTTATCGTGTAGCTCGACTTATAACACAAGGAGCTCAAATATTACTTTGTTACTTTATTACCTTTACTCTGTCATTTCCAGGTGGGATGCTCCCTAGTGAAAGAGGACAAGGAAGCATTCGCCCTCATATCAGTATCACCCAGTGAAGTTCGAGACCTGGACTTCGCTAACGATGCCTGCAAGGTGCTCTCGGCCTTGTCGACCAAGCTCAGTTGCGGGAATATCGAACATAATGAGAGGAAGTAAGGTTTCATTTTGATTGTTATACATCTAGGTTTAGTTATGTTTAGTAATGGAATATAGAGCGTAATGAGGCGAAGTATGATTGAGTTTCGTTTGACATTTGAATATGTATTTACAAACCAAAAAAGATATTCATACGTGTAAAATACAAGCTTCTCCCGCTCATCAAAAAAAATGCAGCTTTCTAATTATTATTTTTTTAAACTTTGCCCCACACTAGGAATTATTTCCTGTATCGTGGGTGCGTTGACAAACATAGAAACTCACACACACAAACACCCAGACCCGGAACAACTACTTGTATGTCATACAAATATTTGTTCAGTGCGGGGATCGAACCCGCGACACGCAGCGCAGCAGTCGATCGCTCAGCCACTGGGCCAACCGTGTCGTAATTGTGAAAGAATTTTTGAAATTGGTCCAGTAGTTTTTGAGTTAATTCATTACAAACATGCAAAAAAAATCTTTCCTTTTTACAATTTATTACTATAGACATAGACGCGGGCACGCGGACGGTGAGTAATGGGTGACTCGCCGTCCGATCATGAACCATGCCCGGGTTGACGGCGCGTCTTGTTCCACGTGTGTCTTAAACAGGTGTCTGACGGGCCCATAGAGGGTCAAACCGCTACCGGGGTCGCGGGACTGTCTTAACAGCTAACCGTGACCCTGGAACGTAAAGAGCTATTGAAGGAACAATGTTGATTTTAGTCAGTACGAGTCTGACAGTGTCTCCTGTCGCGTTTGGCTGGGAGAACTCATTTGATGATTTTACCACGATAAAAATAAAAAAGTATTGGTTGTGTAAGGTCAATGTATACTCAGCGAAGTGTATAGCGTAGCGGATGATTGAATGACCTGTACCCACGAGTTGCGGGTTCGATTCTCACCCTGTACAAATACTTTTCTGGGGTCGCGGGACTAACGAGCTACCGTGACCCTGGAATGTAAAAGGATTATTGAAGGAACACCTTGGATTGTAGTCAGTACAAGTCTGACAGTAAAGAACTCATCTGACGAATTTATAATAAATAAAAAAAAGTAAAGATTGTTTACGGTAAATGTTTATTAATTTTTTCTTCTTTTCTCCTATTTCAGGGCATTGACTTGTCTCCTACAAGACATCGTGTACTTTATAGCCGGTTTCGAGAACGAGCCCAACAAGTCTGAGGCCCTGGAGCTGGTGGTTGAGAATCCCAATAGAGATCGACAGAAGCTGCTCAGAGAACAGAATATATTGGGGCAGCTCTTCAAGATATTACAGGTAACCCATCTAGTTTTGAATGAGAGCAGTGCTGGCCCAGTGGTATCGGCCTCGACTTACGAGTTGTAGGTCGTGGGTTCGAACCCCGTCAGGCGCATTACTTTGTGTAATTTATTTCAACACCACTGCTCTCAAAACGGTGAAGGGAAACATCGTGATGAAACCGGTATGTCCTAGAACCAAAAATTCGAAGACATGTGACGTCTACCAATCCGCACTGGGCCCGCGTGGTAGATTACGGCCCACTCCCTCTCACAGAGAGGAGGCCTGTGTCCCAGCCGTGGGAACATTTATAGGCTGATGATGATGATGATGATCTAGTTTTGTGGTAACATGATAAATTATATTTAAATCAATCTCGGGGATCAAACACGCAACACCGCACGCTGCGCAGCAGTCGAACGCTCAGATGGAACCCTGCTAAACGGGGTTTTTATTTCTGTGTTTTAGAAATAAATTGCTAAGGGGATGGAGGGGTCTGACGCCGCCATCTAATTTGTCTGAATCGGGTCCACATTTCGCTCGTTCTTTCATCCTAAATGCTTTATTTTAGACAGTAGAAAAAAAAACAGATTTTTTTACATTTGCAGGACGGTGTCAACTTCTTTTGCAGACAGAAATTTCATGTGATAAAAATGTTTCATTTAATATTTGACCTTTTTTTTATTCGCGTTTCAATGTTTATTCACTTGTATCAAACATCACAGAAACACAATGCAAAGTAAACATTAATATCATTTTTATTCAGCAAATTAATGACACGGTATTTTTTTACCCAGGGTCCATTCCAGGTGTCATCAGAAGGGGAGGCGTTCTTGAAGATCGAGGAGCTGTACGATCCTCGTTACGCCGCCTATAAGTACATTTTTCGCCTCTGCTACCGGATATTAAGACTCAGCCAACAAGACTACCGAAAGAACCAGGTTTGAATCTAAATTAAAATTTAATTATTGATGCATAACGGTGTTTATAGACAGGAGCATTCGCCATTTTAAATTCACTCAAACTGAATAACGAACAAAGCCAAACATACGCTTGTTTTATCTTAGTAAAATCATCAAATGAGTCCTCCCACCCCGGGCAGGGCGGGAGGGACTGTCAGACTTGTACCGACTAAAATTTACGGTGTCCTTTAATGGCTTCAATAGCCCGTTACGTTGCGGGGTCACGGTAATTCGTGAGTCCCGCGACCCCGGCAGATTTTGGCCCTCTAAGGGGGGGGGGGCGTCATATATTACAATCATAGCAGGTTTTTGCCTAACCTTTGGAATATAGATCATTTAAATCTAACCTCACGGTATCATTCCAGGAATACATCGCGAAGCACTTCGGCTTCATGCAGAAGCAGATCGGCTACGACATCCTGGCAGAGGACACGATCACGGCGCTGCTGCACAACAACAGGAAGCTTTTGGAGAAGCACATCACTGCCTCCGAGATTGAGACCTTTGTTGGTTAGTTCATGTCGTGATAGCGAATACTGAACCGACCCCCTAAACAAGTGGCAAGCGATGAACGTAAACGTTCAGTAGTCTACAGGGTGTAATAAGACACATCACATAGCCGTTAACTACGCATACTGTACATCTAACTAAGTAGCTTTACGCTAAAATTATGGCTGGGAACCGACTTTTATTTTTAGGTATCAAAAAAAAAAATATTGCGCGCAATGTAAAGCAAATAGGTTTCGTGTCGTTGTGTGCGTAGGCGGGCGGCTTGACGCACACAAGGGCGTCTATGCTGGAACGCGCTGTGATAAGAACGTATCGACGTGCGTGCGTATTTTTTTTAGAAAAATCAAAAATTCAGGTAATGTTTGTTAGGAAAAAAGTTTTGTAATAATACTTAGAATTCGATTTCGTAAAAAAAAGTTTTAAAAAAATGCAACTTTGACCTTCAATATCTCGAGAACCCTTGGAGTCCCAGGTACGGTCTAAAGGAAAAAAATGATCCAAATAATGGGTAGAATACGTGCCTTTCGGCTTCGTTAAGTGTCTTCTTACACCCTGTATAATTTATTTTATTTCCAACGTTATGCGCTTGGGTATAAAGGTGAAAATTTGCGGCGTATTTAGCGGCTTCTTGTCCAGGGGAAAGTAGAAGACACGAGAGCACGCGGCAGGTCACCATGTGATGGACTGACCAGATCTAGTCTGCTGTAGGTGGTCCGCTACATGAGTGCGCAAGAATTACGGCCGACAGGGAGGGATGACGTCGCATTGTGAGGCGAATTATGGCAGTACGATGTCTCGCTGCAACATGCTGACCACGACCACTCTGTCAAGAATGAACCGACGAAGAAGAAGAGCATTTAAATTTATCACTTGCCACTTACATATTATCTTGATAATCTTCAGTATATGAAATTGACATTTAGAGGTCTATTTTAAGTCAGCATTTTAAATCTATCAACCTGTACTAGAAATATCAAAAATTTTCATAATAAAGTTAATTTACCCCAGATTAAGTATGCGCGTCGATAATCAAACCTTACCACACCTAAGAATCTGTACGTTCAGAAGCAGTTTCTAAAAACGGAGTTTTCATCTGTGTTCCCAGGTCTAGTCCGCAAGAACATGAAGACGTGGCAGTCCCGTTTCCTGGACTACCTGAGCGACCTGTGCATCTCCAACAAGAAGGCTATTGCCGTGACGCAGGAGCTCATCTGCAAGAGCGTGCTCTGTGCCAATAACTCTGATATACTTATTGAAACAAGGTACGGGAATGTCGGTCGATAATAAATAGCTCGATGATTTTTTTTATTAAAAAAAATGTCGCCCATACTAGGAATTTCTTCCTGTATCCATGGGTGCGTTTACAAAACATAGAAACTCACATACACAAACCCGGAACAAGATCATACAAATATTTGTTCCGTGCGGGAATCGAACCAGCTCGCTACCTACAATATATTTTTTTTAAAAAAGCTACCCAACCAATCACTCGACGTTAATCGATAGCATTGATCGAAGAGGTAACACCTTAAAACCGTTGTACAGTCACCAAAAGAGATAAGTATTTAGACAGCAGGTTTTAAAAGGTTTTCTTATATTGTGTAACTAATCTTTTATTTTTTTCCACAGACTGGTTTCAACAAAATATGAAAAAAGTAAAACATTAGACCCGGACGATAGTAAATACACCGTAGAGGAGGAAGTCATGCTGTTATGGAACAATAAAAAGGTAACACATTCTATGTCATAATAATACACTCTTATAGCTTCTGTCGACATGCAAACGCGATTCAGTAACTCGATTTCCACTCACGCGCCACTCCCCCCCCCCCCGTTCTCTCCCCCATGTCGTCTGACACGGTTGCGCGTTTACGTCGATAACGCGTTAGCATCGCTTTTGTTACGCGTTGCAAATGCAACTAACGCACGTTTCGTAAACGCGCTACAGCTTCGCTACAAAAAGTCGCCATATGTTACAAGCCTTTAGTTAGGTCCTTAACACTTCCTTTTCTTCCCAGTGTTCTCGCCTCCTCTCGGAGCTGGCTGCGGAAGCCCGGATGGACCCGAACGGCCAGTCAGCAGCCATCCTGGACTACTACCGTCACCAGCTGGACCTGTTCTCCAACATGTGCCTCAACAGGCAGTACCTGGCGCTCAACACGCTGTCACCGCAGCTGCACATACATCTTATATTGAAGTAAGTCATCATCATCATGCCTAGCCGTTTCCCAACTAAATTGGGGTCGGTTTCCAGTCGTACCAGATGCAGCTGAATATCAGTATTTTAGATGGAGCGACTGCCTCTCGGACCTCCACAAGCCATGATAAGACTGGTTGTCAGACCTGTGCAATGCCTGTGAAATTCAATATAGAATAGAATAGACCATCAGGTCCATCCGTGGACCTCCCTCCTTAGAAAGCGCTGCTTTGGTGGATCAATCCGTGCGACGTTATTATTTAGACAAGAGCTCACCACTTTCAAATATCTCTGACGACTATTTTCAGATTTACAGACGAATGTCGAACATTTTCACTCTGAGTTAAACCATACTGTCATGATAGAAAAGTTGTTGTTACCATGACATGATTTACTCAGCAAATGCTGGTCAAAAACGTCCCTTCGTATGTTGTCCGCGTTCTGACTGCTTTGATCTTTATTGTGATAATAATAAGGTTGTTATCAACATGTTAATTTGTTCCACAGATGTATGTCGAACGCGTCCTTGTCGTACGAGGTCCGCGCGTCGTTCTGCCGCCTGATGCTGCACCTGCACGCAGACCGTGACCCGCAGGAGCCGGTCACACCCGTCAAGTATGCGCGGCTGTGGACTGAGGTGTGCGACAGGATACATATACATGAGTAAGTGTTGTAAACTTGGTGTATTTTCAACTTTATCAACAAAAAAATAAAGAAATATTTAACAACGCACTTTACCTTTACGTAGTGATTGGCGGCAGTCGCCAAACTCCCCACTTCCGCATCGCTGTCCGTACCGCTCCAAACACCGCGCGCTGCTGTAGTGATTCGCTCGGAAAAAGCGCGTTTTCGTTATGAGCGGCGTTTTGTGGCGTGCTTCAAACTTTTCTATACATTTGGCCTTACCGCTCACCATCCCGATAAGCCACTGCTCATAGGAAGACAAGGTCGTGAATGGGCAATTTAATTAAAAAAAAAAATCTAATAGTTAATCAAATTTTCAAAAATATTTGGTGCTGTCTACTCAGAACTAATTTCTTAATTTTTGACTCCTAATAAAACACATTTTGTTAATTTTACATATATTTAAAAAATAGATTGATATTATGTATAACTACTATAGGCTTATAACGACATTATATAAATAAATTTGTAATTAATATTCTTTTTTAATTTTATTTTTTTTAATTCTCCTATATTGCCCCACCGCTCGGCAAAGGTCTTTGCCATAACTTTCCATTCTTCCCTATAATATTGTAATATTATAATTATTTCCCCAGCTACCAATGCGTGAAAGGCGGCCCGGACGCAAACAGAGAGAAAGTAAAGGAGCAGTTCGCGTCAACCATCCGCTTCGTAGAGAACTATCTGTGTAATGTTGTCACCAAAACATGGTATTTTAGTGACCATGACCAGAACAAGCTGACCTTCGAAGTTGTCAAGTTGGCTAGAGAGCTCATTTATTTCGGATTTTATAGGTGAGTACATTTTTGTGGTTTTTTTAACGTACTGAAAGGAAGTGTGTGAAAGGGAAAGCAAGAGAAAGAGAGTGATGGAAATCAAAAATTCATAATCAAAGCATTTATTTCAAGTAGACCATTTACAGGCACTTTTGAATTGTCAAAAAACATAAAAGTGTGAATAAATACTACGAAATTATGGTGTTACAGTCCCAGTCACAATACATAATAGCTGTGAAAGTACTGTAGATGCCCATTCCAAGAAGTAGATCTCTATGGAGAAGAACGGGCAAGAAACTCCATGGACACTCGTTTTAGATCGCCGAAATTATTACAGAACCTTGGAATGAGAGGCAGTCGTCATTAATACGTTGACGTGTGCAAATGTGAAAAGAGTGTATAAAATATTAAATTGTTGGTAAAATGCATGAAGACTTAATTTTTTTATCCTTGAATCCTAAATTTTTAAGTTAGGGTGTAATGGACACCTTCACGTAAATTTTAACCGATTTCAAACAATCACCCTGAATAACAATCTCAAAGAAATTTTTGTCACAAATGAAAAAAAAACTCTCCGTACAAAATTGTCTACTTAGCGCACAGTTAGCGCAGTGGTCGAGCGATTGGACTGTTGCGTTTTGTATCGCGAGTTTGATTCCCGCACGTAACAAACTGCGACCAAAATAAAGGAATGCTAACCAATGTCTTCATGGGTGATAAAACTTAGCATATGTCCCAAAATAAACACTTTCATGTGGTTATAGTTTTCATCGTCATATCAGCCGTAAGACGTCCACTGCTGAACATAGGCCTCCCCTGTAGACTTCCAATAGGACCGGTTGTAAGCGGCCTGCATCCAGCGTGATCCTGTGGTCTTCATAAGATCGTCTGCCCACCTAGTGGGTGGACGTCTTACGCTATAGTTTTACTGAAACTGAAAATACTTTATTTCCCGTGTTCAGCTTCAGCGACCTGCTCCGACTAACAAAGACATTGCTCAGTATCTTGGACTGTGTCACCGCCATGGACCTGCTCAACGAAACCAACGCGCTGTCTGGAGAAGTTGAGTGTGAGTATTGGCACATATTACATATAACTCACTCCATACAAAATGTTCAATACCTACCGCTATAATAGCCTACACTTTCAAGACGATAGACGAAGCGGACGAAAATGTACCAAAACATACAAACGTAAATTAAGTTTCGCTTTGAAGATGTGCGCCGCCGCGTGGATATTGAAATTGCGAGGGCTGCCTCTGTCGAAAATTATGTTGGTACTTTTTTTTGACACAGTACACTTTCGTACGAATTTGTTTATCAACACTTAATAAATCAGTTTTTTTGTTTCTGTTGATATTTTAATTCGATAATTCGTAATAGCGAGAGTTAACGAGAGTCGGCTGTACCTATTATTACGAGTTCATCTGCTCAATCGGAAGCCAGGAAGTGGGTCAAATCTAATTATCAAAACATTATTACAGACTGCCAACGGAACAAGTGAAACTAAAAATATACACTTGTAGAAAGAAAGAAAATGTTGTCTTTTTCAAAACATTGTACTACATCAGAAATGCCTCCTGTGTCGTGGGTACGTTTAAAATAATCGAAACGTAAAAACGACGATGAAAAATGTACCTACCTACAACTATTTTTAATAAACGACAATATTAATTTGTAGGTTAGTACATTTTTTTCATAACAAAAAAAACCTTAAATCTCTGTATCACGAGGAAAACCGTAAGAAATAGTTTTTATCTCTTCAACCATATCTTAGTATTTCAAAACTAACATCAATTCGACCGAATTTATGCGTTAGTGCGCGCTGCGCGGCTATTGACAACCCGCTGCGCTAAGGTCCCTCGATAGACCGGCGGCCAGTAGGTAGTTAGCGCTTGTAAGTACATGGAGTGCAACATCTGTAATCTGTGGTATTGGTATGAAAATATTAGAAAAAATGGCTGTTTTAATTTTTTTTCTTATTTATTTTTGACACTATGTTTAGAACTTAAAATAGGATATGATAAGTCCGGGGCCCAATGACAGATTTACCTGACCAATTTCCTCTCAGGTGATAATTAGTAGAAGGCATCAGAGAGTGGTATCATGTAGATTTATGGACGTCGGCTGCGGTTCCGTTAGTGGGATAAACAGCGGTAGCCTCCCAAAAAAAATTGCATTCAGTAATTTCTTCCCAACTCAAAATTTGTTTTACATTGAAGCTTCCCAATCGTCTGGCCATGTCTTATCTGGCTGTCTCGATCCTTCATTGCATTGCAAAATGCTGATGTATGTATTCAATTTTGCAAGCAGCTCAGGAAAAGGAGCCGACTAAACGAGAGAAAGGTAAGTATTAACGTTAAGGCTAGGGGCATGCGGACGGCGAGAAATGGGTAACTCGCCGTCCGATCATAGACCACGCCCGGGTCTATAGCGGGTCGTGTAGTGCATAAAACTGTCAGCAATCTGACGGGGCCCCCATAGAGGGAGGACTTATTGGATGATTTTACCAGGAAGAAAAATAAAGGCTAGGTACAAGGTACAACACGCGTGGTCTTGAACACGATGCAGGGATACTAATTGGAATGCTTGCGGTGACTTAGCGCGGGGCGGCGAGTGGTAAAATGAAATGTATAGAAATGTTTGAAACATGCCACGAGGTGCCGCTAGTGGCGAATTCGCGTGTCTTATTTGCACCGCCAGTCGCACCGCTCACCGCTTATACCAATTTTTTTTTGGAATGTTTTTGGCATTGCTTCGAGGCCTTTTTGCCAACCGCTTAGACCAAAGTCCTCAACTGGCCGGTATTCTATCTTAATCCAATATCGTTCTTTTGTTTTTGACAGCTGCTTCTGATTGCACATCTTAAGAGCGCATATTCTGAAAGTTGGAAACGTCGCAAATACTTGTCAAATATTAACAAGTTTTAATTAATTTAGCAATGTTACTGTATGGAAATAAGAAATATGGCTCTGCAGTGCACTAAAACATTGTTATAGGAATGCAATTAAAACACTGAATTTGATGTTGTAACCGCTTCAGGTATAAAAAAGCATTTGGAAGGTTTCCAAATACGTTTTTTACATCTAAAACTATATATTCGGCGTTACGATATTAATTATTGCATTCCCTAATCAATGTTTTAGTGCACTATAGAGCCATATTTCTTATTTTCATACAGTAAATGTACCAAATTAATTTAAACTATTAAATATTTGACAGCTATTTGCGACGTTGCCAACTTTCTGGTTATGCGCCCTTAAAGACTGATAGGCAAATTCGGTCGTTGATTGGTTACAGTAAAAGACCCAGCCGTAAATAGCAACCGAGATATATTATTAATTTTAGCGTAAATTGACGGCACTGTTGGCGTAGTGGCTGAGCAATAGCGTGCTAAGCTGCTTGTCACGTGTACGATTCATGCACGCAACAAATATTTCTATGATCTACAAATAGTTGTTACGGGTCTGGGTATTTGTGTAGGTATGTAAGTAAAAAAAAAGATTTTAGACGCACCCACTTTAAAGAAAAAGCATTAATATAACCTGAAAATGGTTTTATGAAGGCATAACAAGTGTCATCAATGAACTACCAACTTTATAAACAATAGTTTCATATATCATTAGACACTTGTTCAAAGTTTTACAAGTTTTATTGTAACTTTCAGCTGAAGGCGGTGTGTTGCGCAGTATAGGCGACATGGGTGCCGTGATGACATCCATCACACTGGGCTCTGTCGCTAGAAATGTAAGTTTCTATTAAATAAGTTGCTCTTACGAACTCTGTCCAGAAATACGGGAATGTTTCAAGGAGATGAAACAAACAGAGTAAGAAACAAAAGAAAAGACGAAAATACAGGGTTTTATAGTCACCGCCAGATAAATCTGGAATAAAGGCCATTGATCCTAGTAACGCATCGTTCGATTTTTATAATACCATCGTTCGAATTTCAAAATAAAACACAAGTTCAAGGTCGCCTCTTACCACGATACGTTTGTTTTGATCGTGTGACGACAATTTCTTTACATTTTTTCTTATCTATTTGTAATATTGGAATACATTGGAACAAGGGGTCAACGAATTTTATTCCAGACTTATTTGGCGGAGACTATAGTCAGTTTGCGTCTGACACTCTTCAGCGCACATTGTCCGATGCAATTAGACGTGTTCCTGTCGCAAATGTCAAAGGCGACATTTTTTTTAGATGGGTTTGCTGTTGACTCTAGTCCAGGACAAAGGTGACTGACACAAAGCCTACGACATTACAAAGTACACCGGGCTGACTCACTTCGAGTTTCATTTCGCAACCATTTAAGTAGAGCGAGATTTGATGATATCACCAACTAAACTAAAAAAGGAAATGATACAGATTTTGCTATTGCCGTTTTTTTTATACAAACGATTAGTATCAGTATTGATAAGTGTCTAACGTACCTATTACTCCAGGCAGGAGGCAGCGCATCCAACACGAGCGCCACAGCACCGGGTGCAGGTCTACAGCGCAGTCCGTCAGCGTTACTACTGGCCAGAGAACATCCGCTTGTTATGGATACCAAGCTTAAGATTATAGAGATTTTGCAGGTAACACTAGTGTTATCCTAGTCGCAACCGCTGTTGTACCCATAGAATTTATATTATTGTAAAAAGTTGTGTTATCTTTTTGGTGTGCAATAATATTATACTAACATCTATAAATAATGCATTCCTCTACTAACAATCAGAGGCCTTATCATGAATTTCCAGTTTTTGTGACGTAAAATAAACTGGAACTTTGACATTAATTTCAAGGAAAACATTAGTTCCTTCTTCGTACACCAGAGGCGCTGTTCCATTTTTCCCTACAATAAACGCAGTAAATACTTCAAGTACGCTGTAAATAAAATACTGAAATTTTGTGATCGAGCGATAAAGCTTGCGAAGTGCACTTCATAGTGTCCATTTTTTAATCGATGTTTTCATTTTTAGGGTTCCGTACCCAAAGGGTCAAACGGGACCCTATTACTGTGACTTCGCTGTCCGTCCGTCCGTCTGTCACCAGGGTGTATCTCATGAACCATGATAGTTAAGTAGTTGACATTTTTACAGATGATGTATTTCTGTTGCCGCTATAACAACAAATACTAAGAATAAAATAAATATTTTTATAAACAATGGTACGGAACCCTTCGCGCGCGAGTCCGACTCGCACTTAGCCGGTTTTTTGATTATAGCTTTTTATATGGAATTTTTTACAGCATGTTTGTTTATCTCTTTTTATTTATCTATCTAGCTGAAAAAAATGAAGCACTTTAGGAGCATATTCAATAGAGTTCAATAGCTTAAGTTTTCTTTTAATGTTTTTAATTGGTATTTTTTTGCAAAAATGGGATGGTGCTGTACTTCTTGTTTAGTTTCATCTCTCACTCGCCCTAGTAGGTACAATGATGGCAAACAGGTCATAAGTAATAGCACCTAGCTTCCATTATATTAAAAATCTCGTTCTTCCCTACTCCCAGTTCATATTAGACGTGCGACTGGACTACCGCATCAGCTGCTTGCTGTCGATCTTCAAGAAGGAGTTCGAGCAGGCCGGCGAGCGCTCCGCTGAGACCCTCGGTAGAGCTGATGTGGAGGCCATCGGACTGCAGGCTGAGGGGATCTTTAGCTGTCGGTGAGTAGGGGACGGGCAGTATGAGGGGGTCAAATGAGGGGTACAATAGGGGGTTTCACTGTGAGTTTCAGCCGTCAGTGGCGCTACAAGCGCATAACGTAAAAAACGTTCAAGTGTACCTTCGAGTGTGTAGTTATATTATCTGTGGTGTAGTGTATGTCAAGTTAATTATACAGTATATGACATCATGCGCTGGTAGCGCCATCTGAGCCGAGCTTTGTGTGAAACCTCCCATTGATTATCAAATGGGATTTCATTTTAAGATGTTTATAAATGTCTGAAAGTTGAATTGTGTTGGAGTATTCTTTGGATTAGTAGTTTTTTATGCGGTTGATAAATCAAACAAGATTTAGTTTTCAAAGATTTTTTTAGTAACTTTTTATTAAAATATTTTGGTAGACAATTTTGCAAATTTTTCTATAAAATAAATCGTTGGCCATTGTCAGTAGCTTATTACATTTATTAATTACTTTGGTATGGGTTGGTCATAATATTAACAAAATAATTTAAAAATAAAGCAATCACAATGACAGCGTTCTAAAAAAATGATTGATTTAAAACTAAAGTAACTTAATACGTAATTTTGTTTGATTTATAATTGTTAACTTAAGGACAAATTAATGTTGTTGATACATTCTGAAAAAATGTTTTTTTTTCTCTCTTAGTGTTATCTCTTAATGGTATATTCTATCTTCTAATATTGTACTTAACAATATTTATTGGTAAATGTTTACTATCATATTAAATAGTCTTTAGATTTCCAAATCATTTCAAACAACTATTTCTTACATTTATCATTTCATACTTTTTATTAAAAGTCCTTTTAGTAAAATATCTGTAATTTTAGAAATTGTATAAACTGTAAAAAACATATTATTTCAGATCATATTGTAAATTTTCTACAAAATATTTTTTCATTTCAAATTATAAAGAACTAATGAGTTTCAACGAATCTATACAAATATAGAAAAAGTTCCTTTCTTGAGTTTCTATTACAGATTTCACATACTAAGTGTCACTCTTTCAATACGAAAAAGAGATGGAATTATACAAGATAAATAGCGCTATCTCTTTTCTTCACTAGAAAAAATATGATAACTTTCATTCTGATTGACTTATACAGAATCCAAAAAATAAAGAAACCGACTTTTTCATTCTTAGATTCATTGAAACTCAGGTAGAATCTTAAAAATTAAATCTTTAAATTTTCATCTGTAGTGTCTCTATTATCTATGACTGGTAATCACTATCAGTGACTAACGCATGCTGACTGGTGACGGGGCATTAAACTTCTATGGTCATTACATATAGACAAATACTTTTAAAATATAGCAGAATACATACTTGATAGTAGAATCAAGGAATCAGGCGAAAAACAGCCTCTAATAAAAATAAAAAAACTTGGGATTTGTGAACTCGCGGGACTGTCTCAGCAGGTTACCGTAGGGAGGACTCTTTTGGCGATTTTACCGATCCAAAAAAAGTTGGGATACTGAAAAGACCACTTTATCAGTATCATAATATGAATAGCTATTATATTATTATGTTATCTATTCTATGGCCTGAACAGTGTGCATTACAGTATTCCACTTTAGGAATTTAATCGCAATTCATTTTATGATACTGCTAAATTGGTTTAACGAGACTTGCTAAGAGAGATATCTGGATAAAAAACCTCCTTATGACCTAATCAGATCATGATCTCCATACCCGTGTACCAAATTACATTCAAATTAGTTCAGAGGTTCAGATTGGTAAATTGATTAACAAACACACAGACTATCACATTTGTAAGGTTTTTCTATCATGGGTCACTAACACAAACACACCTCAGATTTACAAACACACAGACTATCACATTTGTAAGGTTTTTCTATCATGGGTCACTAACACAAACACACCTCAGATTTACAAACACACAGACTATCACATTTGTAAGGTTTTTCTATCATGGGTCACTAACACAAACACACCTCAGATTTACAAACACACAGACTATCACATTTGTAAGGTTTTTCTATCATGGGTTACTAATACAAACACACCTCACATATTCTTTCACTTCAAAACACCTATATGTAATGACCATAAACTCTAATAAAAAACTGATTGTTAGTAAAAAATAGGCAAGGTGGCTGGAAAATCTAATTAATCTGTCAGTTTGAAAATATTAAAATCATTTGACTCGTTGTTTTCTTTTGTTTCGTAAACCAAAGTTGATGAAGATAGGACGCGTTTAAAATTCAGAATGCGCAACGGCGTGGTATATTTTTTGCATACTGACGTCACAGGCAGTACTTCAGAGTTTTGATGCGTTCTATCTTTGTCAATATTCATTTATTATGGAACGAAAAAGCTAGCATAGGTCGGTAATTGCCAATCCAACCGATTTGTGATTTCCGAAAAATCATCTGCACATATTCGGTGTTACCAGGCCTGGTGACTTACCATGAAGTCTTAAAAACGAGTTTAGTCCCACTGAGAACGAGATGGCGCTAGACCATTTGTGTAGCTCATAGTAGGCCCCCAGCTATGCCGACTCGTTTATGTGCATAGCAACCAAAACTGATGGACTAAATAGGTTTTTTTTCCCCGATGCTGTCATGCCTATTCTAGGTCTGGGATATTGACATGTAACGATACTAATGTGAAATGTTTTTCAGAGCGATTCAGACTGTGCCTGACGGCTGTCTACCAAAAAATGTAGATTTGTTAGTATGACATAGTTTATGCATGGAATGATTAATACAGCATGCGGTTCGGGATTTATACTAATCGGCTTTTTGACTTGGCTTTTTTGTTCTTTGAACGACTCAACGTTTTTTAAGGGTTAGTATGATTCTAATTTCTTCAATGAGCTTTCTAGCTTCAAAGGGATTTGATATACATATACAGGATAAATTTTCCAACTAGGTATGGGATGTTTATATCCGAAACTACGGAATATCGCGAAAAATTCTGAAAGGAATAATATAGTT
Source organism: Agrotis exclamationis (assembly GCA_950005045.1). Classification (NCBI taxonomy): domain Eukaryota; kingdom Metazoa; phylum Arthropoda; class Insecta; order Lepidoptera; family Noctuidae; genus Agrotis; species Agrotis exclamationis. The sequence goes on from OX465443.1 coordinate 12,350,104, forward strand.
TATGATTTTTTTCCAAAAGCAGTGGTTTCGATTCCTGGATAGAATTATTGATTTTTATAAAATGTTTTCGTCAAAATCAGCCTCGAGACGCCTTTCAGCATTTTTCGGTAGTCCTCATGGTTTCGGGTGTAGCCATCCACGCCCAGTTGGAAAATTCAACCTGTATATACAGCCACGCGCCCGGGCCCCAACCAAAGCAATAGTACATTGTTATCCAAGGTGTGAAAGTTACTTATTTACGTCCCGAGACGGGGTTTGGCGCCCGTAACGCAGTGAGGGCGCTAATAGTTCGAGGGACTAAATAAGTAATTTACCCGAGGTAAACACTGTGTTTTTCATTACGAATACGAGGAAAGTAAAAAGCTAAAGAAAAAATGAATGTAGATCGGATTGTCACTTTGCCGCTTGTTTTTTTTTTTAATTTTTGTGCTGTGGTCGTCCAGCTATACAGCCAGGATTTTTCATGTTCATTATTTAAAAATTGGCAAAGATTTTGTCGAAATCTGTATTATTTTAGAGAAATAGTTGAAACTAAATTATTTTAAAGTCATTATTTTCATTTTTAATACTTAACTTTATGTCATTTTAATTTTTAATCGCTCTGTAATTTCGTGGCTGTATAAAAAGTTTGAACATGGTTCAATAGAAATGTCAAAATAGAACTAGTTTTTTTTTTCTTAAATTTGGCAGCTGTCAGTTGAAAGCGATTTTCCCTAGGGCGGCAATGGATGACTTTCAAACGGCTAATCAGACATGTAATGACCTACTTTCAGAGTATGAGTAATGAAATAGTACATTGTTATCCAAGGCGTGAAAGTTACTTATTTACGCCCCGAGACGGGGTTTGGCGCCCGAACGTAGTGAGGGCGCTAATAGTTCGAGGGACTAAATAAGTAATTTACCCGAGGTAAACACTGTGCTTTTCATTACGAATACGAGGAAAAACAGTAAAATTAACAACATAAATTTTAGCTAAAGAAAAAATGATTGTAGATCGGATTGTCACTTTGCCGCTTGTTTTTTTTTTAATTTTTGTGCTGTGGTCGTCCAGCTATACAGCCAAGATTTTTCATGTTCATTATTTAAAAAATGGCAAAGATTTTGTCGAAATCTGTGATATTTTAGAGGAATAGCTGAAACTAAATTATTTTAAAGTCATTATTTTATATTCTTAATACTTAACTTTATGTTATTTTAATTTTAAATTGCTCCATAATTTCGTGGCTGTATAAAAATTTTGAACATGGTTCAATAAAAATGTCAAAATAGAACTAGTTTTTTTTTCTTAAATTTGGCAGCTGTCAGTTGAAAGCGATTTTCCCTAGGGCGGCAATGGATAACTTTCAAACGGCTAATCAGACATGTAATGACCTACTTTCAGAGTATGAGTAATGAAAAATAATATACAGTGCACGGAGGGCGTGCGTACTTATTGGATCAGTGAAAATGTTCGACATCGTAACGCGCGTCTGTGGCGCGATAGAAGCGGTCGTGGGGTTCCTATTATGATTATTTAATAGAGACAAATATTCATACCTTTTTTGTCAAAATAATTTTAGCACTTTATGTTCATGTAAACAGCGAATATTTCTCGTTTAAAAAAAATAGCATTCCTTAAAACACACTGGATTTCAAGCGTTAGACTCAACACCGAGAGTCGAATTTCCAGTGGAGGTAGCGGCAATCGAAGTTTTGTTTTTTTTTATTTGTATGGATGTTCAAAGGACAAAATAGTCTCAAGTTATTGCAAGAAACTCCAAATAACCTTGCATGTCATGCTGATTTTGTGAAAATGAATTAACACTAACTATAAACCTTAACCCTTTGTGTTAGAGATTAGTATTGTAAACACATCGTCCCTTAGAATTAGTTGTGTCTTTGTGAGGCATAGATAAACTAGAGTTCATTGTCTATGACAATGCAAAAAGTACAGTCAAAGAGCACAAAATTCACAAAAATAGAAAAATTAACAGCAAAAGTCGTAGACTAAAAATCTATAGAATCAATTTAGATTTAGTTTAGAACCAGTTCAGCTGCACTCTATTTGAAAATAAACCTTATCAGCATTGCAGTTAATGTTACAAATGTTAACACGAACGAAATACAAACTGAACTCAACTTCAAAACTAAATTTGCTCTATGTCTTAGAATTAGTCGTGTCTTTGTTAGGAGTACATAGATATCTTAGCGACACTATGTTAATATTAATGTGGTTGTCAATACAAAAAGCACATGTACACTTTAGTTCGCAAATTATAGTGATGTGAAAGTCCTTGTAATACATGTTAAGAGCGCATATTCTGAAAGTTGGCAACGTCGCACATTGTTGTCAAATATTAACAAGTTTTAATTAATTTAGCAATGTTACTGTATGAAAATAAGAAATATGGCTCTGTAGTGCACTAGAAAATTGATAAGGGAATGCAATAATGAATATCGTAACACCGAATATATAGTTTTAGATGTAAAAAAAGTATTTGGAAACTTGTCAAATCCATTTTTTACACCTGAAACGGTTACAACATCAAATTCAGTGTTTTAATTGCATTCCTATATCTATTTTTAGTGCACTACAGAGCAATATTTCAAATTAAATTAAAACTTGTAAATATTTGACAGCCATTTGCGACGTTGCCAACTTTCTGGTTATGCGGCCTTAACCTTGAATCAAAAAGCGAGTAGTCATGAATCACACCTTAGCCCAGCAATGCTGCTTTGACGACATGGTTAGCGCAGTGGGTGAGCGATACGACTGCTGCGCAGCGTGTCACGGGTCGATTCCCGCACGTAACAAATATTTGTATGACATACACGTAGTTCTTTCGGGTCTGGGTGTTTGTGTACGTAAGTTTCTATGCTTGTAAACGCACCTACGACTCAGGAGAAATACTGAGGAGTGGGGCAAAGTTAAAAAAAAATGATACCGACGGACAGTGGAGGCATAGTAAAGGCTCCCGTTGGTTCCGATTCGGGTACGGAACCCTAAAAATAGATATCGAAAATCTAATCTAGAATTTTCATTTACAAATTGATGTACAGTTTGAGGAATGTATTATGCGGCGAATTTACAGTTGCATGTAAAAAAATGTACTAACATTGCTTGCGGGGTTCAAAGGTTTTTCTAATACCCTGGCTTTTGTCAATGAGGAAGCTTCTGTGCAGGAGTTGATTCTGGTGCATTTTGGGTTTTGGACGATATTTTACTTATTTATTTTATGTTACCAGTTTTTTACTAATATAAAATAACCTCCGGCTGTGGTTTGATTATTTTATTTTTTGTTTTAGATTCTCATTTATTTTCTTACAGCCAAAACTCTTCTAAATATTTATACACAACCTGCTGTGAAACATCTTGTTAAAATTATTTCAAGTAATGTTCCTGCCCGCGAAATATTATTCCCATTAATTTTTCGTAAAATCTATAAATGCATTTCGTCCCGTAATTTCAACAAATATATCTCACTCCAAACAATATATTTTTTATACTTTTTTAATATCCAATATTTACTCAAAACCTTTTCCTGCTCGCGTAATATTTTTCCTATATTTAAAAAAAATCTATAAATGCATTGCATTCCGTAACTTCAACTTCGTCCAAATATAATCTTACTGAAACCAATATCGATATTTTTTATATTTATTTACTCAAAACATTTTATTTTCCAAATTGCGCCAATATCCACGGTGTCAATCTTGCTTAAACCCTCCGCTTCAATCTTCCACCTACACAACCCAGTTTCTATTTAACTATCCACCTGTCCAGGGATGGTCTGGACCTGGACGAGTGTGGAGGACGCATGGTCCTCCGAGTCCTCCTTCAGTTGTGCTCACAAGGAGCCTCCGCGTCTCTCGTGTCGGGGGCACTGGCGTTGCTGTTCAGGCATTTCAGTCAGAGGCAAGAGGTGTTGGCTGCTTTTAAGCAGGTTTGTTTGTTTCTATATTATTTACTCTTTTGAATGCCCAAAAGGTGTGAGTTTTTTGCTTGTTCCACCTCACGGTCCAGCCACCGCCGAAGACGCCCAGGGCATCGGACATCGCCGGGTAAATTCCGGCTACCGCTGATGCCTACAGCTTACGGACGGCGAGTAATGGGTAGCTTGCCATCCGACCAAATTCAAGGCCTGAGAAAACGGCGCGTTGTCTTCCAAGCGTTCCTCAAGAAAACTGACGGGTCCTCTATATGGCCATACGCCTAACGCAAAGCGGGTGAAACCGCAGTTAGAAGCTAGTAATATTCGACTGGCCTGTTGGTCTAGTGGTTAGTGACCCTGACTGCTATGCCGGAGGTCGTGGGTTCGATTCCCACCCAGGACAAATGGTTGTGTGATGAGCACGATCATTTGTTCTGTGTCTGGGTGTAATTTATCTATAATATGTATGTATTTAGAACTATATTAGTATGTTTATCAGTTGTCTAGTACCCATAACACAAGCTCTGCTTAGCTTGGGACTAGATGGCGTTGTGTGATAGTTGTGGAATATATAAATATTATAAAGCTGAAGAGATTGGATGTACGATCTTAGAAACTGCTGGATCGAATTGAAAAAATCTTTGCATGTCGGATAGTCCATTTATCAAGGAAGGCTATATAACATAACGCTGTGACCAATAGAAGTAGAGCAGTAGGGATTATCTTATAAAATGAGTACCATAAAACGTTCAGAAACTTCTTTTTCACTAAATATTTTCCACCAGGTCCAACTTCTAGTCTCAGACGCCGACGTGGAGTCCTACAAACAGATCAAAGCTGACCTGGACTTGCTGAGACAGAGCGTCGAGAAGTCTGAGCTCTGGGTCTTCAATAAAGGACGAGCTTTACTTGACGAGCACAGTAGTAAGTTACATATATTTATTAACCTTCCATAAGTTCCATTCGAGATGGACAGACGACCTTACAAAGGTCGCCGGAAGACGCTGGATGCAGGTCGCTTCCAACTGTGTATATGTATGTGGAGATCTAAAGGGGAGGCCTATGTTCAGCAGTGGACGTCCTATGGCTGAGATGATGATGATGATGATGAAGTTCCATTGATGTCCGTATTGTTTTAAAAAACTATGCCCCACACTCCTGTGTTGTGGGTGCGTTTATAAACATTTAAACTCAAACACACAAACAGCTAGACACAGAAAAACTGCTTGTAGATTGTGCTACACGCAATGCAAAGGAGTCTTATCGTATAGGCCTTATTCAAAAAACGCGTCGCGTCTGGCGGCGCGGACAATTGTTCGGTAATTTTTTTGCATCTTCTTTAGAGCTTATACATCGCGGTTATGTTTGTTTTTCCCGCGGTCTGCTCCGTGGAACCCGCCGCGTGTGCCTTGAACGACGCCTTAGCCACTGCGCCAACCTTGGCGCCGGCGCCGCTTTAATGTAGTCACTCGAATTTTTGTATTTTAATGTGTAAAATGATGAACCATTTTGACAATAAATCGTTTAAACCTGTCAAAATAATAAAGATCAAGGTCGATTGTAAACATATATGATATTGCACAAATAATATAGGCTACAAGAAAGTACGATTTTTCTTAAGAATGTGAATAACGTCCAGCCGGAGTCTCGTAATATCGAATCCCGAAACAATATTGATTACTGTTGTTCATACTCTTCCATATTTCTAACAAATCTGTGTCTTCTTCAGGTCTAACAGGCACAGTGGGTCCAGGCGGCGCGGTCCTGGAACGCAACGCGTCATTGGACAATGTTCTGGACACGTCCAGAACGGCCAAGCACGACCACAACGAATATAAGAAGATTAAAGAGGTAAGATTCCCATAATATTGGACGTATATTTTACATGGAGCGACTGCCTATCGGACCTCCACAACCCAGTAACTGGGCAATACGATACCCCATGGTAAGACTGGTTGTCGGACTTTAGAGCTTCTGACTAACAGTAACGACTGTCAAAGATCTACAATTGACAGTCGGGACCAACGGCTTCACGTACTTTCCGATTCGCTATGACAGATGGTCACCCATCCGCAGACGAACCTCGGCAAGTGCGTCTTAACCCGGAAGATCGACCTGTGTGGCTGTAATTATTTAGCCACGAGCTCCTCCATCCAGCCATACCGGTATATTTATAAAGTACATGAAGCGATTTCATATCCTCTTTAACCAATAGCTCGATGAAAAATGGGGCGACCAGAAGCTGGAGATGTTATTCCAATCCGATGGACAAATTGTCCATTGCCTGATTGGTGTCTTCAGTTTAGTCACTGTTACCCTCTCATTTAGGTTACTTGTTTAAAGCCGGGACCAATGGCTTCTTTGTTTGTCATAATGAATGACGAAGAAGCGAGGTATAAAAAAGCAACTACATATATTAGGGTCTCACCGTCATCAAAATATTTTTTTTCATGTTTGATGGGTTTGCTCTTGACCTTAGTCGAGGTCAGTAGTGACTAAGACAAGGTCGACGATGGAGCGAGCTTACCCAGGAGAAGCCTGTTCACTCTAACTTTGAAGAGATGAGGGTTATATGTGTTCGGAAACACAGACGCAGGCAGAGAGTTCCACTCCTTCGCTGTCCGCATTATAAAAGACGTTTGGAAACGCTTAGTGCGAATTTGTGGTATAGCAATGAGGTAAGGATGGTAATTTGCCGTATATCGATATAAAACTTCATGTCTTCCACAGATACTCCTACGCATGATAAAATACTGCACACATGGCAACAGCGGCTCGGGAGAGAGTGGACGGCCGCGCAGACATGAACAACGACTGCTCAGGAATATCGGAGTACACAATATAGTGTTGGATCTGTTACAGGTATGTACCAATACGCTTGATGGATTATGGCCCACCCCCTCTAACAGAGAGGCAGCTTGAGTCCCAGCAGTGGGAACATTTTGAGTTGATTATGCTGTGTACTATTGGTGATCGCAGAAAAAGAGATAGAGCATGCCACAAGTAACCGTGATAGTATTTTGAGCTCAAAAAATATCTGAAATATAATGCTGTCTACACACCGAAGCCCGCCTGCACAATCTGGCGGGCAAGGCCTGATTGGACAATGCAAAATCGTCAAAATCAGTCCGCCGCCAATAGGCTATTTGACAGTATTAATATATCACAAATCTAATTAGTCCGGCATTTAGAGTTTTGAGAAATAACGGACACGTGTTTTTTCTTTTGTAAATTCAATGAACATTTACCAAGATATAACGCATCGAAACTCGAGAGTGGGGGCTGGTGACGTCAGAATTCAGTAGAATTTGTACTAAATTGTGACGTATTTCCAATTTTGATAGTCTTTGTATCTCCGTCAATTTTGGCAGTCATACAAAAAGAAAAAATACGAGGCGAATATTTTTTGATAATGTTACTGACGGACTAAAGTTTTTTTTTTGTCAAATAGCCTATTCGCATGCCCGCGCCGGAATGATTTCCTCGTTGTCGGTGCGATCACCGACTTTGCAGATCGCTTACATTTAAAAGTAGCATTGAGTTCACGGTCTCAGTTGCAATGAGTTTGTGACAATATTCTCATACAAAAAAGTGTTTACGTTTATTATTTTTTATTGAATATATTCAATAAGTTCTCGTCTCATATATTCATGCCTCTCAATGTCCAGTCATCGCCCTGGCAGCCAAGTGTGAGTGCTTTATCTTTGTGAATGCGTGCATGCTGCAAGATACGACTGTGGACCTACATTGGCAATATCCTCCATAATTTACAATGTTTTATGCTAGATTATCTTTTTCGTAAATCATTACACGTGACAATCAGCTAGTCAGAATTAAATAATTGTTGCACAGGGTATCAAACACAATTTAATTTAATAATTTAAAAGACCCTGCACGAAGTCTTTTGACTAAGAATCATTTTGTGCACATCAAACTAAATATAAGTAAGAAACACTATGCAAAGAAGATGCTGCTAAGATTTGAGTGCCTTTCGGCTTCATTAACGGTACTTTTACACATAAATCAACTAAAGCTCATCGCACATAACTAGTTAGTACAGGGTGATTTGCAATTGGGTGCATTCCTACCTTGTTAATAACAACCCTATTTTTCTGGTAAGACACTAACTAAAAGTGGGTACTGTGGCACTATTTTAGAAAGGTAATGAGACAATAGAGTCTATTTCTGTAATTTATCAATCAATTGTCATAGATTTATTTTGAGAAATATGCCTTAAAAGACAAGGGAAGTTTTATGAAAACTTCAATACAGGAACTTTATGACACTTAATTTCCCAAGATATGATTAGTTTTATAACAAAACTTGTATTCACTAGATTCAATCATTCATATTCTGTCAGAAAAGTTTATTATATTAGTAAATTATTAAGTTTATTATATTAGTAATTAGTATATTAGTAATTAACTTCTAAAAATAGAGAGTTTTACATAAAATAAAACTTACCTATTATTTTTTCATCAATATCCGGAATCCATCTGGAGTCAAGCACCTGTCTTTCAGCCTGTTGACAGCGACTTCCGCTTCCTCTCCGACGGTGGCGCCCTCTATACTTACCGTTGGTACTAAGTATTTCTAGCGCGCCTCAGGTGATCGCCCGATTTACCGTCATTATGGAACTCATGATGCACCAGGTAGACCTTACATGGATTCCGGATATTGATGAAAAAATAATAGGTAAGTTTTATTTTATGTAAAACTCTCTATTATTTGTTTTGTATCAATATCCGGAATCCATCTTGAGTGATGTGTTTGTTATCACCTGGTGCGCTAGACCCAAAGACGCTATAATGTGTTTAAGGGTGTAAAATTATTGGATTAATAAAATACAATATCATAATTATTATGTAAATGTATTACAATAATAAATTCTGGTATGACATACTATTTTTAGTCACAAAACAAAATAAATGATTTCCATAAATTAATAAGTACTTTTAATCAACAGGATCAAAATAATTAGACAAAGATATAGAATTATTGGGAACACTTGAATCATTGTGATTTAAAAGTTCTCTTTGATAATAATTCTGGAAGGTGTGAATCGTTTTCCAGTTACCGGTTGCAAGAATTTGATCAATAGGAAAATTCTCTACGAAATTGAGAGAAGCAACTGCGGATCTTACTGATCCTGGAGTTGCATCAATGCCAGCAGCTTTTAAAAGAGATCTCACCCATCCACCAATAACAGTTCTAGACGCAGGTTTAATATCCCCTTTAACTGTAATAAATAAATGCTTTATATTTCCTCGACAGTTGGAAGTAATACGTATTAACTGCCTTAACCAAAAAATCAAATTTAATTTTTTATTTGGGTGTTCTCTAAGCCTCCATCCAGACTGTCTGTGGTTATGGTTGTCTGTTTTAGAACCGAAAGCAGGCCACAATACAATAGAAGAATCTTTATCGACAAAGCTATTGCTATCAATTCGCAACAGAGTAAGGTCGTGAACCCTACGACCTGATGCCAACAACAAAAGAGTGGCCACATGTCTTGATACTTGAAATATATTATTTTCATCAAAATTGTAAGCGGTCATGTGTTCCAATAAATCCTTAGGGTTCCAAATAGGTGGTTTAGCAGATTTTTCTCTTGCAACGGAAATAGCTTTTAAAATGTGTTTGATAAAGAAATTTGAAGACAAATCAATACTAGACGTTATGTGTGTGAAAGTTGAGATAACAGATTTGTGTACCAAAATAGTTCTGTATGCAAGACCTATATCACAATGTAAATGTGCTAAATATCGAGCTACCTGCTGAACATTAGGGTATTTAAAATTAATCGAATGGGACTCACACCATCGCCTCCATCTGCGCCACACTGGTCTGTAGGTATTGATTGTGGAGCCTCGCCAGCTTGACATAAACAATTTTTGTTCTTGATCTGTCCAGTCCTTCAAAATATCTTGCCACCCGAAATCAGCCATGCTTCCAGGTGTAGGTCTTGCACTTGCGGCGGGTGCATCCCTGTTCTGGTGTCTATTAGAGTGCAGGGTAGATCTGGAATCAGATAAGGGGGATGTCGCGCTCGCCGCTGAACATCCGCCTGCCAAAATACCTTGCTCCACTTCGGGGCAATCAATATGTAGTCTCCGCTGGCTTGGATCAGGTGTTGGAGAACCCGGGGTATCAAATTTGGTGGTGGAAATAGCCAAGCTAGGTCGTAATGCCACTGGTGACAGAATGCGTTGTGATGTTGCGCTTTCTGATCGGTGACGTCCGGTGACACGTACTTTGGTACTACGTGGGCTGTTTTCGATGCGAAGAGATCTATTTCCGGAGTACCCCACATTCGAAAAATCGATGTCGTTGCTGTCCTCGTGAGATGCCATTCTGGACAAGCCTTCTGCCGAGAAAGAGCATCTACTTCGGCATTGAACCTGCCCGGAAAATAATGTGCTGTCAGATGAATGTTCTGCTTGTCTAGAACAGCAAGAAGTTGTCGAGTTTGATAAAGCAGTTTCTTGGATTTTGTGCCGCCCTCCTTGTTTATGTAAGAGACTACTGTCCGATTGTCGGTTTGCAGCAGTACCTGTGCATCCTGGAGTTGCTGCTGGTTCTGACGTATCGCCGCGTAAACGGCAAACATCTCTTTTTTGTTGGCATGCCATACCTTTTGAGAATCTGTCCAGGTTCCCACAATATTCGTGTCGCCTAGTTGAGCCCCCCATCCGATGTCCGATGCGTCTGTGGTCAAAACTTGTGACGTCACTGAGCTCAAGTGTATCGGCATCGACATTCCTATGGCCTGATACCACCACTCCATCTCCGATCGAACTGGTTGAGGGACAGTGATCAACCGATACGGGTGTTTCACCGACAGCTGTCGACTGTAGTATTGCAGAGTACGACAGTGAAGGCGGCCTCTCGGAGTCACGAACGTTGCAAAGTTGAGTCTCCCCATTAGCGTTTGGTACTGTTTGAGGGACCACTTGGCTAACTGAAGCTGTTGGTGAAGTGCTTTGCGTAGCGTTAGACACTTCGGTTCCGACAAGGACTTTGCGTTGCGTTTTGTGTCCCATGTAATGCCGAGAAACTCGAGGCGTTGTGTCGGAACCAATACAGACTTTTCGTAGTTGATTGTCCAGCCTAGTAAATGGAGTATCTTTACCGTGAATGCGATGTCGTCTTCCAGCTGTGATTTTGACTGGTTTGCCAGAAGAAAATCGTCCAAATAAATTACACACCTGATTTTGTGACTCCTCAGGAATTCTGCTACCCAATTGGTTATTGAGGCAAAAGTTCTGGGTGCTGATGAAAGGCCGAACGGTAAACACGTCATCTGGAGTAGCTGATGTTGATGTAAATTTTGGTGATAATTTAGCCTCAGAAACCTGCGATGCTGCTGTGCAATGGGCAGGTGGAAATATGCTTGGCTCAGATCTAATTTGGCCAACCAATCTTGTTGTTGTAAAAAACTTGGAACACGGAAGTGACTGAATAGTTGAAATGGCTTGGCTATTACAAACTGGTTTAGTTTTTTCAAATTGAAAATAGGACGGAAGGTCTGATCTGTCTTGGGTACCAAAAAGAATGTGGAGAGGTAACTGGGCGTCAGTTCCGCAGGTTCCAGTACCCCCGACTCGAGCATTTTTTGGATTTCTATTGTCATATTGGGAGAGGTTTTGGTTCTGTAGCATTTCAAAACTGTGGGACTTGGAAATATTAGCGGCGGCTTGATTATGAAGGGTATGCGTGCCCCGTTCAACAATCGGCATATTTTGTCTGGCGCACCCAGATTGCTCCAAGCATATTGAAATTGCTTTAGACAGCCGCCTTGAAATGTCCGACAGTCATTCGCGACGCTTGTTTTTAGTGTTAGCCTGCGATTGCGATTTCTTACCCTTTGGTTTATATCGTTGGTTGCTCGATTGGTTTTTGTTCTGGTGTGAAGCGGCCTGTTTTTGTTTTTTATAGTAGGTATCTCGACGAAAAAACCTGTCGTCCGCTTGTTTACTAGTCGATGGTTTTTGATTTTTATAAAAGTTTTCTTTAGAATAAGTTTGGGGTATTGATTTAGTCGATAAAGTAAGTTTATCCACCCCCCCAATTTTTTGGAGGTAGGTTTGAACTGCCTCATCATCAAAAATATATTCTGCACTAGGAGGTATTTTATGTAGGACATCGCGATGAAAACTTTCTGAAATTTGGCGCAACATAGCCTCTCGACGAACATTTATTAAATCGGCTCTTCGGCCGCACACTATTTGTAATAAATCATCAGTAACAGTACTATAGGCGGATTCTTTCGAAAACAATGATTCTACTTTTTCGAATAACGAGTTGGGTGTCAAAGATTCTCTAGACTCATTTGACCAATCCACCAATGATTGTAACGATTTTTGCAATTCATCTTTTTGACAAAGTAAAGCATTCGTTAATCCAGCAAAAGATCTTTCCAACAAATATGAGCGCGAATCTTCTTTTAACATGTCGGATTCAAAACGCTTCAATTCATCGTTAACATTCAATTCTACAAAACCGGGGGTACTTAAATATTTCTTTTGTGCATCCGAAAACCGAATAGCATTCCAATCATCACGCTTGAAACGCTGTAGTTCCGTTATTTTTTTAATGTATGTTTCGTTTGCCTTAGGGTAAATCGGATCCTTTACTGTTGTACCGACTTCCGATAAAATCTGAAGTTTGTTATTCTTGGACAAGTTTTCAGGTCGTCGTAAATTTAAATCATGTGTGGGTACAGAAATGGGATTAATATTTGCATTAGTACTTGAAGTTAAATTATTTTCCGGAACGTAATTTTTCGTAATAATATTTGTTAAATAAGCCACTTGTTGCGACAAAAACTCGAAGTGTGCATAACTCACGGTTTGGGAGTCCCTCCTTACTTTGCGTTTCTCAGGGCTGGGTCCACTGCTTTCCGAAGAACTGCTATCACTATCTCTTGCATTTGGCGTCGGAGAACGAAGACGCTTACGCGATAGTGAACCGTCAGTATCACAATCTGGCTCTAAATTATTATTAGGATTTTCCATAATAACCACGGAGAGGTAAAAATTCACGAATTTAAAATGCAATAGTTTTACCAAACTTAATTTGAAATAAGTGGGTAACTTTTTCGCGAAGTTTAAAATAACGCTATCAACCGAACGGCGCGAAAAACGACGCTATAATGACGGTAAATCGGGCGATCACCTGAGGCGCGCTAGAAATACTTAGTACCAACGGTAAGTATAGAGGGCGCCACCGTCGGAGAGGAAGCGGAAGTCGCTGTCAACAGGCTGAAAGACAGGTGCTTGACTCCAGATGGATTCCGGATATTGATACAAAACAAATAATAACCACTTAAAGATGGCAAGGTGGATTTTTTACGAAAAATCTAAAAAAATCGATATCTCCAAAACCAGTCAGTTTGGACCCCATGTTAATTGTTGCAAATAAGGGCTAGTATCACTCATTTCAAGGAAAATGCACCAAATTACAAATCACCCTGTATACGCAGTGCACCGAATCGGCATTACCTCACGACTTTTTTAGCAGTTACGTAACAACGCGATTAAGCGGCGAGCATTTTTGCAGTTAGTGCAAAAAGTGTTTTCGAACTTCTCAAGAAGAGGTGATATAGATCCGAGGCAGTGCTTATAACTATGTATCCTCTCCTCCCCAAAAGTCTCTGGTCATATTATGGACACCATGTTAGAGGACCTTCAAAAGTATCCATTTATGTGTAGGATTCACGCTAATATTAAAAACAAAAAACACTTGCAGATAACATCCATTTGAAACTCGGTACACCAGCACTTAAAAAAAGAATCCTCTCACAATTTTTAAGACATTTTTCAACAACGAACTATCAAGTTGTTTTGTTATACATACTTTTCACACAGGTTCCTCATGACGAAGATGATGAAGCCATGGACGAACTCCTGGCGTTAGCTCATGAGTTCCTACAACACTTCTGCCACGGCAACCAGCAGAATCAAGCCATCCTGCACAAACATCTGGACCTGTTCCTTAATGCTGGAGTGAGTATTCTTATTTTTTTACAATATAAACAAATGCAGCTAGGTAAGTGTAATGTGACTTTATGATTTCGAGCTCAAGTTTTTATCTTAAAGCGAAGTTATGGCGAAGAAATTAATTAATTCGAATTTATTTTTCAACCCTAAACACTCCGTTTATGTTTTGGTAAGGGATTTTATTATCACAAAATTATAATCGCCACATTTTGGAAAGATCGTAAACCCATTGTTTCAAATGGATAAGTTATATTGATTTGCGCCCATTACAAAATTCGATAGATAGTTGTTACCAACTTGGCTAATAAAAGCTAAGGGAAAGATCTCTCTCAGCCATTTTTAGGGTTTGGTATTCAAATGGCAAAAAAGAACCCTTATGGATTCGTCATATCTGTCAGTCTGTATGTCACAGCCACTTTTTTCCGAAACTATAAGAACTATACTGTTGAAACTTGGTAAGTAGAATATGAACTGCATTAAGATTTTCACAACAAATAGAAAACAAACAATACATTTTGGGTGTTCCTCATAATTAGAACAGACACTCAAAAAAAATCCCAAACCCAAAGGTGTGGGATATTTATGGATACGAGTAGGTCTTCAAAAATGATTTTGAAGTTTCTAACATATTTTTTTTAAACAGTACCCTTAGCACGAGTTTTCAGTATTTGAGACGTAAAGTAAACTGGAACTTTGACAATTTCAAATTGACAATTTTCAAGGAAAAAATTAGTTCCTTCTTCGCACACCAGAGGCGCTGTTCCATTTTTTCATACAAGAAACGCTGTAAATACTGAAAAGACGCTGTAAAGTAAAAGAGAAAAAACTCGTGCTAAGGGTACTGAATAGTTTGCGCGAGAGACACTTTCAAAGTGGTAAAATGTATGTTCCCCCCTGTAAATTCTAAAATAAGATAATAACCGAACTTCGTGGGCATAACATAAATATCTCTAATGAAAGTTCCTTCCCCAGATACGTGAAGCCCAAACAGTCTGCGCGATCTTCAAAGACAATGCAGCATTATGCAGCCACGAGGGTAATGAGAAGGTGGTGGGACACTTCGTGCACTGCATCGAATCCAGGGGCCGGAAGCCGGAGTACCTGCACTTCCTGCAGACTATAGTGCATGCAGACACGCATTATATACGACGGAGCCAGGATCTGGTGATGCAAGAGGTGAGTTCCCTTCATCAGCTCTTCAGGACATAGAGTTCCAGTGAATTTTCACATTCTTCAGATCATTGTGCATGATTACTTCCCAGAATTTGTTCCTTATTAGCAACACTATCGAATGGTATAATAATGCAGTGTGTGTGTGTTTTTTTTTTCCAAAATCAGCTGGTTCGATACCTGGCCAGGATTTTTCTAAAATTCAATGATGCAGTTTTAGTTATCGTCAAAATCGACCTCGAGACTCCTTTCAACGTTTTTCGATATTCCTCATAGTTTCGGATATAGCAATCCACGCCCAGATGAAAAATTCACCCTGTTTTCGATGGATGCAGGAGGCGGATGCTTTTCATCATCACAGCAAGGTAAAGGGCTCCAGAGTAGCAACGTTCTATTGGATTTTCAATGCTCGGCTCAGTACCCAGACTTGAAAATCCAATGCGCGATAAAAATGTTCGCCGTACTACGGAGTTTGTTGTTATGTTGTCAGATGGTGAACGCCGGTGAAGATGTGCTGGTATTCTACAACGACAAGGCGTCCTTCAATAACTTTCTTCAGATGATGAGGCAGTATCGGAAGACCAACGAAATGTCCGAACAACTCAGGTAAGCAGTGCTTTAATATAATGGCGTAATTTGAAAATCGTTTTTTTTGGACGGAATTTAATTGTTTTTTTCTTTTTGAAGTGAAAATTTCTTTAGCGGCGTTGTACACTTTTTTTGTAATAGGTAAAACATGTTAAACTCGCGTCAGGACACGTGACCTGTTCGAAAATTCGTAAGACGGATGGAGGGTAGACAGCCGGTGCGGCGTAGGAGAGGAAGTATGCCCCTCTGTTTCTACGGCGCGGGTTCGTGTGTGTTTATGTTACAGCGTGGTACGCGCATCCATGGATGGTGACAGCTGATGGCTCGACCGTCTGTGTAGTGGCCACACTGCTGTGTTTTCGTAAAATTCGTGTATATAAAGTGTTTAAAATATAGAAATAAATGCACAATGTTAATATTCAAGTTTTCACTTCTGCCGGCACTCCCGGATTGCAACCCGTGGATTTTTATTTTTTTTTATTAGTTTTTGGTGCTACGTGCCGGTTTCCTCACGATGTTTTTCTTCACCAGAGCAGTGATGATAAAATAAATTGTACAAATTAATCAGAGTTTAGCAAAATGATGGACACGTATTTTTTCTTTTGCTAAAATTATTAAACATTATTTTTCTTTTTCTTATACGAATGCATATTTAAAAAGTAATTACGCATCGTCAAAATTCGAGAGTGTCGTGAC
This sequence comes from Agrotis exclamationis, assembly GCA_950005045.1. Lineage (NCBI taxonomy): Eukaryota > Metazoa > Arthropoda > Insecta > Lepidoptera > Noctuidae > Agrotis > Agrotis exclamationis. Next base: position 12,366,470 of record OX465443.1, read on the forward strand.
TCGAGACTCGTGACGTCAGAAGCAAGTAAAAACGGTACTTTCTTGTGCCGTTTCGGTAATTTTTTATGTGTCGTACATCAATTTTGGTTTATATCACAAATAAAATAAGGGTCAAATTGTTTTTAAATATTTAATCGTCAGTTTAAATCTAAACTGATCAGATTTTTTTAGTTCATAACGGTCAGTTCACACCGAGACGCGACGCGGCGCGACGTGACGCAACGATACTGCAAATGTGTATCTTATCGTGTAGTAAATAAAGTTAGATTTTGAGTCGCCATTAAAATGCAGCGCGGCGCCGCGCTGCGTTGTGACAGGTGTATCTTTTCGTGTAGGAAATAGAGTTAGATTTTGAATAGCTCTATTGATATGTGCGCGCAGCGTCACGTCTCGGTCTGAGCTGACCCTAAGTCGGGGCCGATACCATTGAGCTAAGACCAAGGAAAAAGGTGGTTTTAGTTAATATTAGACATGCCTATGACTGTTTATCTTTACATAATATCTTCCCCTCCCCCTCAGGTACCACATCCAGCTGGTGAAGCTGCTAACATGCTGCACGATGGGCAAGAACGTGTACACGGAGATCAAGTGTCACTCACTGCTGCCGCTCGACGATATCGTCTCCATGATCACCAATAAGGATTGTATTCCTGAGGTTAGTGACGTAAATTATGCAATAAACACTAGCGAGCAAAATTATGGAACCACTTACTCCGATTCCGCGCGATCTTGATTATACACCGTGTTCTTCACGTTATCCAAAAACTTTAGCAAATACTTCTATGGCTTTTACAGATCAAATCCAACAAAGGAAGTAGTACTTAAAAAGGCTTCGTTACAAAGATATTTGTAATTTCATTTAATGAAATTTAATTGAGCTATGCAGTGAGAAAGTATCTTAATTTGAAATCTATCAAATACTATTTGCATTTCATTTGTTTCAGCCCGCCAAATGTTATGAATGAAAATACGACGTTGCCAATTCGGATAAAGAGGCATGCATATCGGGTTATTTACGTCTAGGTATTTAGTTTGTATGAAAATTAACAAAAAATAAAAAATAAGAATTTATTAATGTGTCCATAGTGAAAAATGCTTACTTCCGTGGTTTGAACATCTGGTCGAAGTTTATGTATATCGTCCGGAACACGGTGTATAATAACTAGTTATGAATAATAAAAATTCAACCATTTTATTGGCACCGTGCACGAATTAAGCACCACCTAGCGTTCGCAACTTTGCGGCTCTGAATGTTCTAATTGAAATCTGATTTTTTTTACAAATCACTTGGTTTTGGAGTCCATGGCGATTCATCGGCACTGAACAAAATAAAATCAACAGCACATAGGCAAAATGTATTCTAAAACAAAAATATCAAATACAGGATTTAAATGAGAATATGAAGTTATTTACTTTCTTCTCTTCACGGCAGCTAACCATTTCTGGCATTGTTCATCTTTCCAAGAACCGCTTGAGAAGCAGCCATTTTATTTTTTTATTCTGCTAATATTCTTGCAGAACTGTAGTGACTTTTTTTGGAGGTATATTGCGATAATAAAAATTACTTAAGATACGTCTAACAGATTGATTCAAAATTAATAAATGACAGAGCTGAATGTACTCTGAGACAGAACCGTCATTATTTCTATTTTTGCCACCATGAGCGCTGCAATCGATTATTACCACACCTCCAGCCAATACCAACTTATATCTACAAATGAACCGCCATTACAGGTAAAAGAAGCATACGTCGGCTTCCTGAACCACTGCTACATCGACACTGAGGTGGAGATGAAAGAGATCTACTCCAGCAACTACATGTGGGACCTGTTCGAGCACTCCTTTCTCCAGGACATGGAGGCGATACTGCACAGTGAGGCGCCAAGAGCTGTTCCTGGTAACTATGAATATATTCACCATTTTTTTTTTAATAAGTCCTCCCGCCCGGGGCGGTACGGGACGGACTATCAGACTCGTAATGACTAAAATCCACGTTTCCTTCAAAAGCCATTTACGTTCTGGGGTCACGGTTTTCTGACAAGACAGCCTGCGACTTCGGCAGGCCTTTAGCCTTCGAAACAAAAGAATCAAAAAATCTTTTTTGATGAAAGAAAAATTGGCTAATTCTTATGATGTCGGTGAAAATTTATATTGAATCGGTCCAGAATTAGGCCACAAGTTTCTTGTATGAAAAAATGGAACAGCGCCTCTGGTGTGCGAAGTAGGAACTAATTTTTGCCTTGAAAATTGTCAATTTGAAGTTGTCACAGTTCCAGTTTACTTTACGTCTCAAATACTGAAAACTCGTGCTCAGGGTACTGATTAGATTTTTTTTCTGCTTTGGCATACCTGGGTACGGAGGCTGTTTATAGACTTCCAGGTCGGCCATGGCAACTCATTTCCAGAAGACAGATCTTCAGCAGGCAGCACGAATGGATCTGGTAATGACATACTCTGACTGCGAGCAGGAATTGAAACTGCGTCTTTCCGAATAAGCACTGCGGGTATAAAATTGCAACTTTAGCCACGTTGCTAATATCAATATTGCGTTTATATAAATAGTGCGGGTTCGACTTTCACTGCCGCTTTTTTTATTCAACCTTGTCTTTCTCCCTCCAGGTCCATCCACCGAGCTACCATCAACCTCCCGTTCCCCAGCGGTGGGCACTCAGAAGGCGTGGGTCAACTACGTCACAGATGTGCTCATGCACACCATCTGCACGTTCTTTAACTCGCCTTTCAGTGACCAGAGTACCACTGTGCAGGTAGGTTTAAGAAAAAACTAAGTTCAAAAGTTATCAACAGTTTAAGGGATAGAGGGTTTGAAACGGTCAATTAGTGATATTCCTAATGATTCATTTCGTGAATGAATGATACAAGAATAGCCAACCACGTTGCTGGAAATTTATGAAGAGAATCATTAGGAATTACGGCAATTTTAGATCCTCAGGGATCGCCAATATTATATACAGACATATTAAAAAAAAACTTTCTACCTGATACCATTCTAAATTGTCGCAACAAGTTTTCTTCTCCCATTCTCTCGTATCAGACGTTTCGGCATATTTTTTTACATAATATTACCCGCAAATTGCAAATTAAATTATATTTAAAATTAATTACCACATTTTTTATTTTCCCGCTTCGGATATTTCTACACTTCAACTTAACGTAAGTATAAGTTCTTTCTTCTGAATATCTCGTCTAAATAAATGTTTTAACCAAACCTCTATAATAAATTTTGTATTTAAAATACGAAGAGTGTCCATAACTTTGCCTAATCTTCTGCATAGAGATAAATATATACTTTGTAATGACCAAATAAACTTTTAAAAGTTATTATGCCTTGTGGAAAACGAGGCCTAGACAAGTGGTAAACGATAAATTTAGAGTTTGTTTTATTGTGAGCCACTTACTATGTTCTTTGTAGCTTCTATTTATTTTAATGACGTTTTAAACGTGTCTCATCATCATCATCAGCTGGAAGACGTCCACTGCTGAACATAGGCCTCCCCTTAGACCGCCACGCCGAACGACAATTCGCCACTTGCATCCATCGGTTGCCCGCGACCCTCACGATGTCGTCGGTCCACCTAGTGGGAGGCCTGCCTAAACGTGTCTGTAATAGATGAAATAAAATTAAATGCTTTCAGTTTGAAATAAATTAAAAAATTTGTATTACATTTATTTCGAAATAAATCAAATAATACTCGTAATGTAACACTCCCTCCTCAATGTTCCCAATTTTATGGCACTATTAATCAGCTTTGTGTCTTGTAATTCTTCTTCATCTTGTAATTCATCTTATTACTTTATGTATCTATTTTTTTATTCTAATTATTTGATCATTTGTTTTCCCGAAAATTTAATTATATTATACCTAATCAAATAAATTGTGACTTAATAAAACAAAATTAACAATAAGAATATAATTTCCTTAAATGAAAATAAAACTAAACTATTACAAAGCATCAACTCGACCAAATGGTAACTTGCCCAATAGACTGGCGGCGTTATCTCTATATGGCAATGCTTTATTTCCTGATTAAACCTCGGTGGCTCGGTTAGAAAGAGCGTCGGATATACTGAATCCGGAGCTCTCAGATTCAAATCCTGCTCGGGGTTCGAATTTTTTCCTTCCCTGAAAATCTTTAAAATAAAATATTTTCTCCCCCACAGACTCGGCAGTCGATATTCGTGAATCTACTGCAGACAACGTTCAGTATCTACCAGTGTCCCTGGCTCACACCTCCACAGAAACTTAATGTGGAAAAGTGCATCCGGACTCTTAGTGATGTTGGTACGTATGCTCACTTCATCATCATCATCATACACGTAGGACGTCCACTGCTGAACATAGGCCTCTTCCATAGATTTCCAATAGAACCGGTTGGAAGCGGTTTACATCCAGCGCGATCCTGTGATTTTCATGAGATCGTCTATTCACCTTGCAAGTTGCCGTCTCACGGTGCATCCACACCGCCGGTAACATTTGTGGAGCAACAAAAGGCAACACGGTAACATTCGGTAACTTTTGTGGCTCCTTGTTACTATTTGTTGATTGTTACTTACCCGTGCATCCACACAGCAGTAACATCCGACAACAAAAACTTACTAAGTGTTGCCGTGTTACTGTAAGTCGAGTAACGTTGCTCGACAATCGGTAACATTGTTAGATAATGGGGGTAACATTGTTACCGAATGTTGAGCAACGTTACTCGATTTACAGTAACACGTCAACACTTAGTAACATTAAATAACATTTTGTTGGCGGATGTTACCGAATGTTGAGCAACGTTACTCGATTTACAGTAACACGTCAACACTTAGTAACATTAAATAACATTTTGTTGGCTGATGTTACTGAGTAACATTTGGAAACGTTGAGCTACAAATGTTACCGGCGGTGTGGATGCACCGTCACGCTAACTTATTAATAGCTAAAAAGGAACCGCCTTCAAAAAACCAGCACAACATTGTATAATAACTTTTCCTTCATATGTTGGTAGCTTTATTTTTATTTTATTGACCTTTGCCATCGACTTCCAGTGGTTGAGTGATTGGATTGCTGCCCTGCGTATCGCAGGTTCGATACCCGCACGGAGCAAATATTTGTATGACTTACAATTAGTTGTTCTGGGTCTGGGTGTTTGTGTATGTGATTCATAGTGTGGGACAGAGATTAAATAAAAAACACGGAATATCACGGTACATTTTTTTCCCGACCCGGGTTTCGAATGCAGGACCTGGCAGTCACGGGTGCGACCGCAAGACTACCATAGCAATCTTAAGTAAAATACTGATTGGCCATTTAATAAGAATCGACAATAAACTCTATCCGTCGTACCACAAAAACTTTTAAACGTCTATTGAACACTTATCTAAAAAAATGTCAGATTATGTCGTTGAAATAAGGTCCGTTTTGCAGTCACACTTTTTAGACAACTGTTCAACAGATGTTTAAGTTTTTGTAATAAGGCTGTCAGACTTCAAATAATAACTTTAATTTTCCTTTGACAGCAAAATCTCGCAGTATAGCTATCCCCTTGGACCTGGAAGCCAAGATCCAGACGGTATTTGAGAAGGCAGCTGCCCTGTCTCGGCAGACTAGCAAGTGGCTGCTAGCGTCCAAGACGTCCAAGCTTGAGAAGATGGCTTCACAGGTGAGGTGGCTTTTATAGTGATCATTATTATCTTACGGCATTTCTTCCACCGTACGGTCGGGTATGCGGACGGCGAGTTACGGACGACTCGCCGTCCGACATGGACCATGCCCGGGTCGACAGCGCATTGTGTTCCACGCTCGCCTCAAAGAGCTGTCAGCAATATGACGGGGCCGCCTTAGAGGGCCAAAGCCTGCCGGGGTCGCGGGACTGTCTTGTCAAGTAACCGTGGGACCTGAACGTAAAGGGCTATTGAAGGACAACTTGAAATATAGTCAGTACAAGTCTGACAGTCCCTCCCGTCTTGCCCTGGGTGGGAGGACTCATTCGATGATTTTACCACGATAAAAGAAAAGCTATTTATATTCCTAAACTAGCTGACCGGGCAAACTTCGTACCGCCTCACCTTTTAAACCTTCCCTGGACTTCTAGAAGTAATTCAAGACCAAAATTAGCCAAATCGGTCCAGCCGTTCTCGAGTTTTAGCGAGACTAACGAACAGCAATTGATTTTTATATATAAGACTAGCTGACCGGGCAAACTTCGTACCGCCTCACCTTTTAAACCTTCCCTAGACTTCCAGAAGTAATTCAAGACCAAAATTAGCCAAATCGGTCCAGCCGTTCTCGAGTTTTAGCGAGACTAACGAACAGCAATTGATTTTTTTATATATAAGACTAGCTGACCGGGCAAACTTCGTACCGCCTCACCTTTTAAACCTTCCCTGGACTTCCAGAAGTAATTCAAGACCAAAATCAGCCAAATCGGTCCAGCCGTTCTCGAGTTTTAGCGAGACTAACGAACAGCAATTGATTTTTATATATAAGATATTGATGGCTTAGTCAGTAAAAGTCTGAAAGCTTCACTCTGGGCTAGGCTTTGAACTTTAATAGTTGCACTTACACTGGTCTATTGATTGCTAGTGCAACACTGTATGAAAGGTCCTTTTTTTATTTGGTAAAATCATCAGCCCTGGGTGGAGCTTTCTGCCTCTCACAGACTCGAAACCCTGTTCTTTCAGTTGCCCTTTACGTTCCAAGATAACGGTGTCCTTAACAGACAGGACCGCGACCCCCCAGAGGATTCCACCACTTGAGGTCCTGGTTTCGATTCTCTGATCCGCCAAGACGTGTAATTTCATATCTTAACAATTGATTTAACTTTTCTTCTACAGGCAAACCTCCAAAACGACAGATCAGTGATGGAGGGCCTGCAAGAGATCGTGGCCCTCCTGGAGGAACAACTGCGCCCTCTTCTGCAGGCTGAACAGTCCCTCCTGGTGGACATCTTGTACAAGCCTCACTTGCTCTTCACCAGCCCCGGGGAGGCACTGTCGCAGTCTGATGAAACTAGCGGGATCTTTATATCCAGGTAAAGGGGAATGACAAGAATCGGCTCGATTCATGTGGTGTCCAACAGAATTTCTAAATAAATTAAAGATAAATTCATAGCATAAAACATTTTATAATAATTCGTTATATTATACGTATACATACACATTTTTACTGATATAAAGTTCATCTTTGTTGGGTTCTGGGCCGACTCTCCTTTGAAGACTTAAGTCACCCTGTGAGGTTAGAAATGGATAAAAGAACTCGACGCAGTAGGTAAGAATCCCGTTAGCCAACGGGGTTCTTACCTACTGCGGTTTGAAAGAGTGTCGGATGTACTGGATCCGCAGGTCGCGGGCTCAAATCTTTTGAATCTTTCTTTCCAAAGAAAATCTTTGGATTTATGTACTTATGAACTTAATCTTATTTAATATTATTATACATTCGAAAGTTTGTGAGGGTGGATGGATGGATATTTGTTACGCTTTACGCTTACGAGAAGGATGTTTTCAGGAACTCTTGGGTTATTTTATTTGTCGTTTGTTGAATACGAGAAGGATGTTTTGAGGAACTCTAGAGTTATTTTTATTTGTCATTAGTACTAAATTCGTTTTGATAGTAGAGATACCGAAAAAAAATTTTAAGTAATTGGTCTATTCTGGGATATTTCATTTATGGTCACAAAAATGAATAAAATTTAACTTTCTATACGTTTTTGTGAGTTGGACTCAGCATAAAATCAGGACGGTGGAACTTGATCATAATTTGCAAAATATATTGTTAAAATAAATGACATAATGTTTTCTTCTTAGGCTAATCCGTCACACGGAAAAACTTCTAGAAGAGAAAGAAGAGAAGCTGTGCGTCAAAGTACTGCGCACTCTACGAGAAATGATGGCTGTGGACCCAGAGTATGGAGAGAAGGTATATTATTATAAATTATTATATGTTATTGTTCGTTTTACTAGAATTTAACTCCTCTTTGTAAGACGTAGAAGAATAATTTGTCCCGTCTAAAAAGGATCGCCTGCGCCCGATTGCGCATATGAAACATGGACAATGATTGATTGATGATTAATTCCTAATAGCAAACTGATGTTGGTATGTTAAAACATGGAGAATTTCGTTGGATATGCAACGTCAGCTGAATAGGCTATTTGGCAGTATTAATATATCACAAATCTAATTAGTCCGGCATTTAGAGTTTTGAGAAATAACGGACACGTGTTTTTTCTTTTGTAAATTCAATGAACATTTACCAAGATATAACGCATCGAAACTGGAGAGTGGGGGCTGGTGACGTCAGAATTCAGTAGAAATTGTACTAAATTGTGACGTTTTGCCAATTTTGAAAGTGTTGTATCTCCGTCAATTTTGGCAGTCGTACAAAAAGAAAAAATACGATGCGAATACTTTTTGATAATCTTACTGACAGACTAAAGTTTTTTTTGTCAAATAGCTTATTCTTAAAGTTGAATTTTAACGGAGAAATAATGCTTAATTTCCAATAGTAAACTGATGTCGGTATGTTAACACAAGGAGAATTTCTACCCATAATTTTTTTATCAATAAAATGAACCTTACGCCGTCCACAGAACAGTTCATCTAAAAAATTCTTCAAATTTGGTCACCAGGGCAACCAACTTCGCTCAAAGCTGTTGTCCCAATACTTCGTTAACCGGAAGTCGGAGCCCAAGATATCGCCTCCTCCAAGCTCTATCACTGTTACTCATGGGCCTGGCGGTAAGTTGCCCACTGTGTGTTTTTGGGTTTTTCAACTGGTGGTTTTAAAGTGAGATGTAACTTTAAGGTTCTATCGGTCTAGCTAAATTCTTTAAAACTTACACAAGGTTTGATAAAGTCAAAGTAAGTTTAATATTTCTTGAGTATATAGAACATAAATTATAGCTTCTATTACTTGTATTCAGATGCATTCGGGAAGACTGAAGTCCAATACCAACATAATTATGAAAAGTCCAGGTTTATTGTATGATATCGATTAGGCAATATTCACGGTTGTCCAGTTTCAAACCTTATAGCTAAGACTGTAAGAGTGAGAAGTGAGCTTTATCGATGGAACCTTTCAAGATACATAACGCGATTTTCGGGTCTTGCTATTTTGATTGAGTAACGAAACCTAAATGATCAAAATTTATGGAATATTTCAACTAAAAGTGATAGTTTTGGTGCAATTTGGAAAGGTCTTCGTCCAGCGGCTTACTATCATAAGAATTTTAAACGGGATAAGATCATAGATGAACGTTTTATCCGTGACCTCGCTAAATATCGTAAAGTCAAAGACCACAGGATCGCGCTGGATGTAAAAAATGACAGTTAATTATGTATACAGTATTATGCTGTTTTCAAGGTATCACTTTGTAATGGTTTTTCACTTTTAATGGTACTACTCGTTACTCAACCAACATACCAGCAAGACCTGAATTACTTCTTAATTTAAGGTGTGGTAGTATTTAATCAGAACAAGACTGATTTCACCATTTCTTAAATAGTTATAATAATTATTATAGATGAAAGATCGTCAAAAACCGAATATACGAAAAAAAAAACTAATATGGTGTCGAATTTGTATGGTTTTTCTTTTATGTTCCTAGAAAAATGAAACGAAAGATATCATTTTGTCCTCGATATTCCTCCTTGTTTTGAAAACTGAAGATTCTCTTTTATAAATAAGGATTTAACCCTATTTATGTTAATTAAAGTAAATTTAAATTTAGTGTTTTGTTCCTACTACAATTTTTGATCCACCATTTTATCTAATTGCCATCAGTAATTTGAAATATTATAAAGTTTTTAAATAAATTCACGGTCCTTATTCAATTAAATCTTTTACTGAATAAAGTTTCAGCCAAATACCAATTTGGGTTAACTTGAAAGTTGATGTAAGATTTAGAAAGTTATAAAATTATAGTCTTTCATGAACCAAGGACATTCTTGAAAAAACTTGAAATTTAAAGAAGATACATAGGTACATGGTGAAATAGCCTTGAGTGGTATGAGCTGACAAAATTAACAAACTTGTTAACAGTTTCCAAGGATAGTGTCAGACTAGTGTGCACCGTTAGCGGTAGATGTCAGCACTGTTCATAACTTGAATAGACAACTTTGAGAAAAACTGTCTTTTTCAAAGGGAAAGATTTTTTCTATTTATTATTTAGAGCCAATAAAAACGACCAAAGATATAACGTTAAGATGGTACCACAATCATATTTACAATACATTCTAGACGAGATGAGAAAAAAAAAAGAAAATAGCTCTTGGGTCTAGTTTTTATTCAATTCGAAAGTACACACACCAAAAAAGTTTGCGATCACTTTGAAAAATCGAAATCTTTTTGTTACGGTAGATTATATTATGATTTCATCTTCCTTTTAGATTCTTTATAAAAAAATATATGAATAATAAAAAACAGTTCAATTCTTTTTCCATAAAATAATAGGTTGGGGAAAAAGTTTCTTCGCATTTTTTAAGAAAATTCAAAACATTTTTTAATAAAGTTTATTTACATTTAACTAAAGTATGTAGGTACCATTTTGTTCGATAACTTTTTGCCATCTTGTAGGTAGGGACATGATCCCATTGCTATAGAAATTTTGGGACTTCTGGTCAAAATACCGCGACAAGTGGTTTTGGCAGTCCTCTCGTGATGTTAACCTGACACTGCCTAAAGAATTCTGAAGAGACCGAAACAGGTGGAAATCTGAAGGTGCAAGGTCAGGACTATACGGCGGATGCATTAACACCTCCCAGCCAAACTCTCTTAATTTTTGTTGGGTGGCTAAAGATGTGTGAGGTCTAGCGTTATCATGATGAAAAACCACACCCCTTCTGTTGATTAATTCCGGCCGCTTTCTTTCAACTTCTTGCTTTAATCTCATCAGTTGTTCGCAGTAGAGTTCAGAATCGATGGTCCTGCCTGGTGGTAACAGCTCATAATGAATAATGCCCTTCCAATCCCACCACACACACAGCATCACCTTGTTGCGAGTTAACCCGGGTTTCGCCACAGTCTGTGAAGCCTGACCGGCCTTTGACCACGACCTTTTTCGCACGTTCTTGTCATACGTGATCCACTTTTCATCACCAGTTATCAGCTTCTTCAAAAATGGTTCGGTTTCATTACGTCGTAATAAAGAATCACAAATGAGTACACGGTTCATTAGGTTTCTTTCAGTGAGCTCGTGAAGTACCCAAATGTCGAGCTTTTTTGTGTACCCAGTTTTTTTCAAATGCGCCAAAACTGTTTTGTGGTCAATTTCCAGTTCTTCAGCTACGTCGTAACTACTGGTATGCCGATCTTGCTCCACTTTTTCAAAAATGGCATCCATTTTATCCGTAATAGGGCGACCAGAGCGACGTGCATCTTTGACATCAAAATTTCCGGATTGAAAACGCTTAAACCTAATTTGTGCTACTCTCACAGACACTACACTAGGTCCATAAACATCGCAAATTTTTTTCGCGGCTTGCGTTGCATTTTTACCTTTTTTGTAGTAAAATTTTAAAATGTATCGAATTTCTTCATTAGATTCACTCATCTTGATGGTACGAAAAACAAATGAAAATCACACATTTTCCTAATTTGAATTTGGAATTATGTTCTTTAAAATTTAAACTTTCAATGATACCAAAACCAGCCAGATACAAATAGTATAGCCAAAGAGATTTTATTACAAGTTCATACATACTATAATGCGAAAAGACTTTTTCCCCAACCTAATAAAATAAAAAATATATCAGTTTATGCTATTAAAGAGCGACTGAAACTGTGGCGAGACAGTGTGTCACTACCAAATCCATTTGTGCCGCCTGCTGAAGATCACCCTCCTGGAAATGAGCTGCCTTGGCTGACCTGGAAATCCATAAACAGATTCCGTACCCAGGTAGGCCGAAGCAAGGAAAATCTGCTCAGGTGGAAGTTCATTGATGACTCTAACCTGAAGTGTAAATGTGGTGCTGCTCCACAAACGATGAGGCACTTAATATCGTGCCCCTGCGTGCCCTGCCGACTGTTCGTTACAGGAGCTGATGGACGTCTCGGAGAGCGCTAAACTCGTGGCCCAATTTTGGGCCGAGTCGATATAGATTGTCATCGACACGATAAGAAGAAGAAAGTTTATGCTCATGATTACAAAGTTTTTTTGTTGTGTGTACGTGTTCTTAATTGTAGGTATTTTTAAACGTCCATTGCTCTATCTATTATGCATTCACAACGAATCCTAAAGAGATACATAAGAAAGGTATACCTTGGGTTTTTTAAATAAATCTTATCCGCTTTCCCTTTGAAAAGTTGTTGGAGTCTATAGATTAAACTTTCATATTATATGACACTAAACTTGTTCTCAGTAATGGTGATAGGATTTAGTACGTATGTTTAGTGATATAAAAATGTCTTTGTTATGAGGAAAGTAATTTATATTCTGTACCTAGTATATTTAAGGCACGTTAAATATAATTGACGGAATAGCAACCGGATGGCAAGTGTTATTTTTTATAATCTTTTTCATTTATTAGGAATTTCTCATGTGTCATGACTTCATGAGTGAGAGCTGTGGTAACACCACATCAAAAAAAAAAACACCAGGATAAATCGACTTCAATGTTATTTTTTATGTGTAATGGGTTTGCTCTTGACCTTAGTCGAGTTCAGTAGTGACTAAGACAAGGTCGACGATGGAACGAGCTTACCCAGAAGAAGCCTGTTCACTCTAACTTTGAAGAGATTAGGGTTGTATGTATTCGGAAACAGACGCAGGCAGAGAGTTCCACTCCTTCGCTGTCCGCATTATAAAAGACGCTTGGAAACGCTTAGTGCGAATTGGTGGTATAGCAATGAGGTAAGGATGGTAATTTGCCGTGCGTCTAGATGTGCGATGATAGAAGGGGGCTGGTGGGATGAGGTCGGGCGCACTCTCCGAAGTACTGTCTGTAGAAGACCGACAGGCAGGCAACCTTGCGGCGATGGGTCAAGCTATGAAGCTTGGCATTCACCAATTTTATGTAACAACATTACGGTCGATTTTTCCTTCAATGGCAGGTTTTCAGTACTCTTTCAAAAAAGAATACGTAAATAAAATGCAAAGTACGTAATTTTCATTCTATACGTATTTTTTTCTTTTTAAATCATTGAATATTTACAAAGATACAATTCAAAAGCTGGGCTGTTGCTGTCAGAAACCAGTAAAATTGCACTAGATTGTGGAGTATTGTCTTACCATTTTTATGATAGAAAAAACCTAAGTAGATCAAAAGCATCCGAAAGAACGTATAAAAATACTTACGAAACGTGTTTGCTTTCCTTTTCAACATAACAAAGGCATTTTTATCCCATAACCACTTAATAGTTTAGTGTAGCAATCTTTCTTTATTTCTCACCGCATGCGACGCAGAAAGCCATCCGCTGAAGATGAAGACAGGTGGGTCCATGTCACTAGACGGTACTTAAAGTGCCATTCGACGGTACTCATAGTACCACTTTGTAAATTATTTGTATTTTGAGCTGCACAGTGTTTGGTTTATTGCTTGGCATATTTAGATTTGACTACTGTACATTAAAGGAATTGGAGATGCCTAACTTTTTATGTTACACTAGTTTATCCCTTCGGTTTCGCCCGCAGCTCAGCTCCTATTGGTCCTAGGGTGATGTTACATAGCCTATAGCCTTCCTCGATAAATGGGCTATCCAACAGAAAATATTTCTTCTATTCGATCCAGTAGTTCCTGAGATTAGCGCGTTAAAGCAAACATAATTTTCAGCTTAGTATAGATAGTGACAAAAATTTAAAAGATGCTTAAATGGTTCGTTCATGTTGAGAGGCTGAGTGAAAGACAACAGACAAAAGGAATTTCTAAGGCAGAGGTCAGTGGTAACGCTGGGAGGGGACGCCATAGAAAGACCTACACTAACCTTATTGGTGAGATGCTTCAGAAAGGCCGGGTGCGTAGTACTCACAATCGGCGTGCTTATATGACCAGATGGATGAATGTGGATGAGGTGAAAGGAGTATGTAAGGATCGCAGCAGGTGGCGCTCTGTAGTTTCTGCCTAGCCCCATGGGAAAAGGGCGTGAGTTTATGTATGTATGTATGATGATGATGATGATGATGATGGGACTCCCTTTTCCGCACTTAGACTCTCATTTGGTCCGTTGTGCGTGGGGATTCTGGCTAACAGAGCCAGCCTAGCTCCGCCCAAAAGCACAGAAGCTTCCTGGGAGCTTCACAGGCTTCGCGGAGCGACCTCATTGTTCCGAGGATTTCTTCACGTTGTGAGGCCACGGCCACGCATTCCAGGATGACGTGGGCGGCTGATTCCTCGGCGTCAAGGCATCCCCTGCAAAGGGGACTGTCTGTGGCACCTATGTTAAAAAGATGTTTATTAAGTGTGTTATGGCCCGTAATTGTTCCTATAATTATTCTAAGGTTATTCCTGCTCATGCTGAGGAGTTTTTTGGTTAATCGCGGGTGTACCATTGGTAAAGCCAATTTCGACTGTCTACAGTCTGTTGCCCGTGACCATCTGTTGTTATGGAGTTCGGTCGATCTTTGGCGAATCCACGCACGAAATTGTGAGAAAGGCAGTGGGAGAAGAGGGTACGGGCCTAGCACCTTCATGTCAGAGCCTCTCTTAGCAAGTTCATCTGCTGCATCATTACCCAAAGATTCGCTGTGTCCTTTGATCCATTGGAGAGTAATTCGATTGCACATCGACAAGCTCTCCAGAGCTAGGTGGCACTCAAGAATTAATTTATTGTTAGTTTGTTTATTTTCTAAAGCTTTGAGCACAGATAGGCTGTCGGATAGGAATTTAATACCGTAGTCCCGGATGCCTAAGCGCTTTACTGCTGTTGCGGCTTGTGTTAAAGCAACACATTCGCATTGAAAGATCGAACTGTGTGTGCCTAGTGGTATGTGTATGTTAATATTGAGGTCAAGAGAGTGTATGCCAGCACCTGACCCGTTTTGTGTTTTTGAGCCGTCTGTGTAGATTCGCACTTCATTGGCTCCTGACTGATCCCTCTCTTCCTGAACTGTTTGTATGATATAGTTTTTGTTGAACATCGGTTGGTTTGGTATTCTATCACACGGGGCAGCGATGAGAGGTTGGTACTCAATCGCCCGGTCCAGGATTTTAGCGTGTGAACTGGTATGGTTTTTGCCCCATATGCCCAAATGCATTAGCCTGATGGCAGCCAGCGCCGCCTCCTGCTGTATGTACAGGTCAAGGGGAGTTAATTGAAGGGCTATCTCCATGGCTGCTGTTGGGGTGGTTCTCATGCAGCCAGTGGTAGCCGAACAGGCCAGTCGCTGAAAGCGTTGTAGTCTGGTAATGGTGGTCGAGAGTTCTGTCCTCGTCCACCAGACCAGTGCACCATAAGCCAACATTGGCCTGATCAGCGTTTTATAAATCCACAGAGTAATCTTCGGAGAGAGCCCCCATGTTTTTCCTAACATTTTTTTACACTGGTAGAGTGTAATTGTGCTTTTATTAAGTTTGTAGTCAAGATGCTTGTTCCAGAGCAGTTTGCTATCCAGGATCACCCCCAAGTACTTGACTTCGTCCTTGAGTGTTAGTTCTGTGTTTAAGAGTTTTGGAAGCCTATGAGGTCCAAGAATTCTCTTGTTAGTGAACATTATTAGTTCCGTTTTCAAGGGGTTAACCGATAGTTCGTGCTTCGTGCACCAACCCTCGATTATTTTGAAGGCCTTTCTCATGAGATCGCATAAGACGCCCTCAAATTTCCCCGAGATTAGAATTGCTATATCGTCCGCGTATCCCACCGAGTACAGACCGCTGGCGTTGAGCTCTGCAATGAGCTCATTTACCACTAAATTCCACAGCAGTGGTGACAGCACCCCACCCTGTGGGCAGCCCCTACTCACGATACCTCGTGTGGTGGTGTTCACGGTAAATTGAATAGCACGGTGTTTTAACATGTTGTTTATCCATTCTATGAGTGTTCGCGCAACACCGTGTGTGGCAAGTGCCTGTTCGATGCTGACGAAGTTGGTTTTGTCGAAAGCACCTTCTATATCAATGAAGGCGCCTAGAGTTGAGTTTTTGTCTTTAAGAGCATTTCCTATACGTGAGACCACGCTATGGAGTGCTGATTCTGTTGATTTGCCTGCACAGTAGGCGTGTTGATTAGGATGTAAGGGTCTTTGTACCGAAATTTGGGATCTAATCTTCCTATCTCCCAGCCTCTCCAGAGTCTTCAAGAAGAACGAGGAGAGGCTTATAGGTCTAAAAGATTTGGGCTGGGTGTAGTCGCCCCTACCTGGTTTCGGTATAAAGATTATTTTTACTTCCCGCCATTTCAAGGGAATGTAGCGGTGGGCCAGGCAGGCTCTGAACACCTTCACAAGGTAGTCAGCCAGTAAACCTTGGCTCCACCTGAGCAGAGCCGGGAAAATGCCGTCTAGTCCTGCTGCCTTGAAAGGTAGGAAGGTGTTGATTGCCCACGTTACTTTGTCTTTGTCGATTACTTCTAACGCCACCTCCCAATCCAGTTCGCTCGCAGCCCTCTCCCTATGTGGTTCCCAGCTTTGCTGGGTGGCAATCTGGCATCCTGGGAAGTGGGTGGTTAGGAGTAGTTCGCTTGTCTCAGCATCATTTGTTGTGTATGTGTTATCTGGTTTTTTCAGGCATCCTATTGAGTGGTCTGTCTCTTGAGCAAGACAGGCTTTGACCCTCATTGCCTGGTTGTTACTTTCAATGTTAGTACAGAACCGCCTCCAACTATTCTTCCCTCTGAGGCGTATCAGTTTTTTATATATTTTACGAGCTGTTGTGTAGCGGTCCCAGTCTACTGGCGATCGTGTGTTCCTAGCTCTGTTGAACAGTCTTCTCAGCTTGTGTCGGTGTCTTTCCAGTTCAGGACTCCACCAAGAATGGCGAGCTCCCTGCCTAGGTACCGTGAGGGGACAAGACTGTTCATAGCTAGATAGAAGGATGGATGTGATTTTGTTAACATGTTCGTCTAAATTGGTTACTGGTATTTTAGCCGGAAGGGCGGGTAATCTGCCTAGTTCAGCCTCGACGAGCTCAGCAAACCTGGCTTTGTCTGTGTTACGAGGAACCCTTCTTGGTTGTGGTTTGGTTAGGTTGAAGTTAATGGTATAGCGAATCCATCTATGGTCAGAGCATGATAACTCCGTGGACACATGCCAGTCCTGTATGGAGTTTGAAATGCCTATGGTTGCTACAGTTAAGTCTATAATTGTTTGCGATCTTGCGTTTACGAAGGTAGGTTCGGAACCCTTGTTGAGTAAAACAAGATTATTACTAAGAATGAAATCAAGCATTTCCTCACCTCGGATGTTGGTTTTGACATTACCCCAGAGCGTGTGATGCGCGTTGGAGTCTGTCGCGATGATTAGTTCCAGTTTCTCCTTTTCACAGTACTCAACCAGTGAGACGAGCTCTGGCAGAGGCACGTCCTCATCGCCTGGCAGGTATGCCGAGGCTAGTACAATGTCCGGGAGTTCCTGTTCGGTTCTAAAAAGTCTGACTGCTGTCAGGTCCCTTGAACAGAATTCATTAATTAAGAGGTTAGGTACATGTTTTGGAATAAATATGCAGGTGCGCGGGTTATTAGCGGAGGTGTCCAGCAGTAACTTACCCCCGATGCTGCTCAGACCGCATATTCTGCCACCCCTGATCCACGGCTCTTGGATGAGGGCGATGGTCTTCCCTTGTTGGTTCTCCAGCACTCTGCGCAAGGTGGCCGACGCAGATTGGCTGTGCTGGAGGTTGGTTTGAAGGATCTTAGTCCCGCAAAGGAGAGGAGCAGAGGCTGCTGTCCTCGCCCTCACTTCTCTCCTCTGACGGAAAGCAGTCCTCGTCCGAAATCAAACCGGACGAGGGTGGATCCCTCGTTGAACCCGCTGTTGAAAGAACCTCCAGCGCTGCCATGGAGGTCGCCAATTCCACCGCCTCCCCAACAGTCTCCGTCGCGATAGGCGACTGGGAACGTCCCGGAAGCGGCAGAGCAGGCCCCTCTTCAGGCGCACTCGAGGCTGCTCCTGTTATTGGAACGGCGTCCTTCTCCCTGGTACCACCCTCCTCCAGGAAGCGGATATATATACTACCCATGAGGTAGTATACTCGCCTTTGCTGGTCCTTTATGGTTTTTACCATGGTCTCCGGCACACGAAAGAAGAGACAGGTACCCGGGGGCTCCTGCCTAGCTCTTTCGTGTGTCAGGGTCCAGGTGTTCATTTTCAGATTTGGGTTCTGCCTCGCCAGCATCCTTATTAGTTCTGTTGTGTCCTCGCTATTCTCGGGGACGAACAACATGCACATTACTTTCTTGGGTATGTCGGCTTGAGGCCGAACGGTTAGCTTGGTCCCCGGTAACGGGGACGGTATGCTGTTTACGACCTCTCTGAGCCAGGCCATCGTGAAATCATCCTCACACCATGTCTTAAGGACGCCTTCAGCGAAATGGGCCCGGCCTCTAAAATGGATCGCGGTGCTTTGCGTTGTGTCGGTTGGTTCAGGAGCCTTTAGCAGAGCCCGGAGCTGGTTTTCTATTACCTGGCGGATCCCCTCCGCTTGCTCCTGCGTCATTTCCGAGAAGGGCTCGGTCATGACGGCAACGCATAACTCGTTGCTCCTGAAGGACGCAGCCGCTTCAGCATAGCTCACCAAAGTTCCGTCAGCCATCCGGGAGCGAGCAGGCTTGCTCTTCTTGCTAACCCCAGTTGGCGTGACGGAATCTTCGGGACGCGAACGCTTCTGCGGCCTGTCCGGTTGTTTGATGTTGGTCTTGGTTTTTCGCCCTCTTGGCCTCGCGCTACGCTTGCGCTTAGCGCCGGTGGCAGCCTCGTCTTTTGGCATCTCAGCCGTAGCCGACACTGCCTTGAGGGACGTCTTCTTTTTTGTGGCTATTTGCCAGTCGCTTGATACCCCTGCCAGTGGGGCTTTGGCCAGAGTCGTCAGGTCCTTCTCAGATACCGCAGCCGTTGACGCAGCCCGTGTTTTGGGCGCATCTACATTTGCAGTGCTCCTCGAGTCGCCATGAACGAGTGCTGTCCTTGGCCTTTCGGTCAGGGTTGTGTTGGAAGGCGCATCCGTGGACGCAGATGAGGTTGGGATCGCTCGGAACGCAGCCTGTTGTGGCGCATCCCTTACGGTTGCCTTCCTCATCGCATCCTTAGACGCAGCCGAGCGCTTCTGTTTTTGCTGTGCGGTCTTGGGCAGTTGCCGCTTAGGCGCATCCTGGGACGCAGCCCTTGTGTTAGATGTGGATGGCGCATCTAAAGACGCAGCCCTTGGTGTGTTGGTTATTGCAAGCGCATCCGACGAGCGGGACGCAGCTTGTAGTTTGGTTGGTTTGGATTCTGTCTCTTTATCCATAGGTTTGGTTGTTTATAATTCACCGTTGGAGCTCTCCACCCGCCACGGAGCCCTCAGTCGGGGACGTCACTCGTTCAACGAGCGATCGCCAGAGCTACTCCTTCGGTATAGGATCAACCTAGTGGGAAATTGACGAGCCCGCACGCGACGGAAGATCAGGGGACTGTATACGACACGAGACTATGCCGCAACTCGCCCCGAGACCCCACGCCACGCCGGCTGCCCCCCCCCACTAAGCCGACCCTCGCATGACACCCCGCTTATGGGATGCCTCAGCCGGTTGATAGTGGGTAGCTACCCCACTACCTCCCGTGTAAGAGGAAATCCAGGCCAAAGT
Organism: Agrotis exclamationis; assembly: GCA_950005045.1. NCBI lineage: Eukaryota > Metazoa > Arthropoda > Insecta > Lepidoptera > Noctuidae > Agrotis > Agrotis exclamationis. The sequence goes on from OX465443.1 coordinate 12,386,179, forward strand.
GGTGTGTTGTGTGCAGCCTGCTCCACTCAACCACCAGGATCCCTTCATCCCTCCGTACGGGTCCCCGCGCACGGCACAAACACGCGGGAGGTCATTGCTATCCATCATCTGCTCTTGTTTGATGGTGGACCCCCAGGGGCATGACCTCGCCACCCCTGAGGTAAATCGCCCGGTGATTTCTGTTACGTCTAATTCATATGGAATTAGACCAAAAACGGGGGGCAACCTCGAGAAGGAACATCACCAGACTTGCCTTGAGGATCCACACGACCGTTGCGCTCTCCCTCAAGACCACGCACCCTGCCATCTCTGAAGGAGAAGGCAAGGTAGGTTTGCATCTACAAAACCAAGCCAAGCAAGTAAGCAAGCAAAGCGTGTCGTCGGAAACCAAAACATAAATTTGCAAACACAAACCCCCCCATGTATGTATGTTGTCACGCTAGTAATTTCTTTTGTGTCGCGGGTACCGATGAATCTTGTGAACACCATCTAATTTTGCATATGTTTGCTTTGTACGTCTGTCTTTTCGTGTTTACCGTTAGGCAATTATTAGATTAAATCTATAAAATTAGATTTTAAATTGTGCAATTAACATTACTACTTCTCTGGATGCCGCGCTTTAGATGTAAACCTTAAAATCTCCGAACTACTACAATCTTCTCCATCTAATTATGCCAAGCAATATTTTGTATAAATATTTATTTTAAAACACTGAGTGCTCACAAATCAGAGATGTATTTGAACTCAAGTAACTATTATATTTAATTATTTAAGCTAAGGTCACACCGTAGGTGGCACGCTTAGCGGAAAGACGTCAGTTAATAGCTTTGATGACTCACCATAGTAGTAACACAGGACTTGTTAGCCCCTTCCTACACTAGGCGACGAAGTCTCCGATAGCTTATGACTTTGGTATACAGGCGGCTATCGCAATACAAATCCAAAGAGGTTCGAACAGACACGCGTCAATAGATAACAAAGTCGTAAGGTATCGTAGATTTGCGTCGCCTTGTGTACGAAGGGCGCCGTGCGTACCGCTCGCTTGGTGCGACGCTAAGAACAAGTGAGTAGATCTGAACCTCTTGCCGCTAAGCGTGCCACTTGCGATGTGACCGAAGCCTTAGGTCTCATTCAAGGGCACGCGGCGCGTCCGGCGGGGCGGGCTGTGTAAACGCTCTCTATATCGCTGTATGTTTATGTTTCGGGCGACTCTTCGCAAATCGCGTGTTCTTGAATGAAGCCTCAGTTATACTAAGAATAAAAATGTCTGGTTTTAGCTTACTTGAGTTCTTATACCTAAATTTTTATTGGTATTAAATGTATACTGCAAGCAAGTCACCTATAGCGTTCTCGACGCCCACCCAACCAGTTGCTTTGTCGCTATTGCCATTTCTATTTTAATTTAAAATAGCACTTTACTATAACTCATATTAATGCTGTAATATATTAACTGAATTAATCTTAACACACTAAAAATAGACAACAATTTAGGAATATAATGTACCTATTTGTAATTTTATTTTAAGAAGTTTTCACATTATGATACATGTATATGATTGTTACAATGATTGTCTTAATTTGGTATAAAGGAAACTCGTTATTACTTTATTACAAGAAGTAATTAAGCTAACTTGTGAAAACGGGTATTTTTTCATTTTACTGCAACAAAAATGGGTCGGTTTATTAATTATGGCCAGAATAGTTAAATTTTTTTTTTAAATTTATTTATATATCAGGCAACGAAGGCCCATAGATAAAATACACAAACATAATCTTATAAGTAATAATAAACTACTACATATTCAATACAAAAAGTGTTAGTAAATAAAACTTAAACCTATATTAGTAACACTTCACTAGCACTGCACTGACTTTGTGCCGTCGTGTGAAAATGATGTGGCGGTCAAACTTTATAGTCACACCGTTATTAGGTATAATATTATTTAAACCATACTTTGTTTGTGGCTCGCCAAATTACTTAATCACTTAACTACTGCCCCAACGACCCCGCCGTAAAATATTCTAAACTCAAAACTTTTTATAAATAATTCTCAAGTCTTACTCCACTTTTTATAAATAAATGCCCCAAAATTGCATGCCCGCTGTAAATTATATACCCCACTAATACCCTTTTTCAATACACAAAACAACCCTTTTATAATTTATTTAGCATCCCAAAAGCTTTCTAACACGTTTTGCTGTCAGATCTCTCCCTAGTCGCCTTGTAATAACTGTACATACGCTTATACAGCCAAAGTACTGCTCCGCACGGGACAGACCCTGGCGCAGGTACAGGCTCATCTGGACAGGGAGGGGGCTTCCGATCTTGTGGTGGACTTGGTCATCAAGAGCACCAATCGACAGGCTATCTTCTTGGAGGCGATACAGCTTGGTGAGTTTCGGATGACCTTAATTTTACATTTTTTCGAAGTGAAAACTTCTTTAGCGGCCTTGTACACTTTTTTGTAATGGGCAAAAACTGTTGAACTCGCGTCAGGATCACGTGACCCTGATCGAAAATGCGTAAGACGAAGAGGCAAACGATAGCTTGCATTTTAATCGTGCAATGCCATCTATCGAGCATAAATGAAAACATTTGTGATATGACACTTGTACGACACTAACAAGATGGAACAAAATTCGTTTATTTTATATCTGTACCACTCTAGTTTTTTTAAAAAAAAGTTTTTACTTCTACCGGCACTCCCGGAGTGCAACCCGTCGTTTTTTTTGTTTAGCCCACTATGTCTCACTGCTGGGCAAAGGGCACCACCAAATGTTCTTGTTCAACGCCACTAGAACCAGTCCTCACGGTGTGAGTCCAAATCCTCTCGCCACCTTTTTCTAGGTCCGCTTCGTCGGCGCCGACCGTCTCTAGACACCCACTATGTGGCGGCTTTTGCCTAGCGGTCAACGTCAATGCGGCTGACGTGACACGCCCAGTCCCATTTTAGTCTGGCAGCCATTTTAGATTATATACATTAAATTGGTTTTACATAAACTTGGAAATAATGTTTTGCTTCGTCCTGTTTTTTTTTTTTAATTGTGTATCAAATGATATCCAGAAACACTGAAGGGTCCTGAGATGATGAGGAATAATTATTCAGGTGTTGATATTATTTCTGATAGCTACAACCTTGAAGTCTTTAAGTCAACAGTGAATAGGTTACTGTTAGGGAAGCATCCTTCTTTATCGCTTACCATCAAGCTAGAAGAAGCGTCGCTTAACGCGATCCTATCGCTAAATGAAAAAAAAAAATGAAAATATTATAAATATTATTTTATTTGTGATAGGTATTGCACTCCTGGAAGGTGGTAACCCTATAATTCAACACAGCATATTCACCAAACTACAAAATGGAGAAATATCTCAAGCATTTTTGAAGGTAATTTTTTACAAAATATTTTATTGTAGCAAAACATAACCCTAAAAATTGTTCCGGTTTTTTTTTGTGCCCAGTTCCAGCAAGATTTTTATGCCTAGTGTTTGCAATTGCTGGTTGGCGACTACAGTCCCAAGGTTCAATCCCCAAACTTTGTAGTGTTATTGGGTTTATTATTTGAAAAATTCCAGTTAAAAGTTTTTGTTTATTCATGATACATTTTTGAATAACTTTTATCTCATTTTTTTTTTCTGTAATTCACAATGCAGGTATTCTACGACAAAATGCGCGAGGCACAGCAGGAGATCAGATCGCTGGCAGCTAGCAGCACCAACGCAGCCAGTAGCGACAAGCAACGCACCAGTTACTCAGAGAAACCGAAAACGACCACCACTGATGGTAATATCCTTAATCAATGTAAATATTATCTGTATGACATGAAAAACTTTCATATGGATTTCAATGTTGTTTTCTGAGTTCCTGAAATTGATACCCGCTATCTTGGACTTCCATTTGGTGCTTAATTTTTTTATCGATGTCTCTAAGCACATGCCTCTCTAGCCAAATGGCAAACGATAAACGCAAACACTAACGCTCTAGTCTGTAATCGATTTTCAACTTTATGTTATTAGATATCTATTTTATTACAACAACAACAAGATAATAAAGATAATACACTAATAAAAATTAATTTGCCCAAAGATTTTTTTATCTTAGCCCGGGTGGGCGGCGCGCGTGGAACACGATGCGCCGTCGACCCGGGCATGGTCCATGATCGGACGGCGAGTCACCCATTACTCACCGTCCCCGTGCCAGCGTCGACGGTGACACCTTCCTTCAAAGTTGATCTCCACAATAAAAATATTATATTTGTTGTTATTTCCCAGGTACCAAAGCGCCCGTGTTGGTGGTTGGTGAAGAGATGGATGATGAGGTGAACAGTGCTTGCGGCTCCGCTGTGCACGCCTACTCGGATATACACACCATGTCTCATGGTAAATATGTGTTTTTTATACTACTTATAGTCGCCGCCAGATAAATCTGGAATAAAGGTCATTGATCCTAATAATTCATCGTTCGAATTTCATAATAAAATATAAAGTCAAGGTCGCCTCTTACCACAATACGTTTGTTTAGATCGTGTTACGACACCTTCTTTACATTTTTTTCTTATCGTTTTCAAATATTAGAATACATTGGTACACGGGGGTCAACGAATTTTATTCCAGACTTATCTGGCGGTGAATATAGCTGTTGCTAAAGGCTTCGCCCGTATGTAGAGAATATTCCCCGGGAAATGTAATACTGGTATTAAAGGTAATTAATCCAGGATAATTTACGCTCTTTGGGAGGCTTAGGTTACGTGGTGCATGATAATTGTCTAACATGATGTTGTATTATTTCAAGTTATAAACTATCCCTTTAGTAAATTTCATCCATCCATCCAAACTTTACTAATGTATCTTACGTAAGGTAAGAATAAATGTACACACGGTCATTTTATGATAATGAAACCCTGTAAAAAAAGATATTGTGTCAGGTTTAAAAAAACTATTAATAAACACGATAAACCATTGCTAAAGAAGCATCTGGGTTAAAGAAAAAAAGCCTGTGGTAAAGTCTATATTTCTTATGACACAGGTACAACAGCTCTGGAAGAAATCATGGCGGAGAAGAAAGAGGCTGGCAACTCAGACGTGTTACCTCCCAAAGTGGCTCTCATGAGGCCCATCCTACGGTTCTTGCAATTGCTCTGTGAGAACCATAACCCAGATCTACAGGTAAGTTGATCCATGCTTTCCCTTCTCGATTCCAAATAACGGTCGGAAGAAAGATACAATGTGCCTTGCGAGCTTAGAGGAGGCGGGACGCGTGAAGAAGAGGACAGCCTCCTCCTCACGACTTAGCCACTGCGGAAGACGTCCACGGCAACGAAGCGATTTTCGGCCTTCGTAGGCCTTTGCATGCGGACGACGAGTAATGGGCGACTCGCCGTCCGACCTGTCGACGGCGCGTCGTGTTCCACGCGCGCCTCAAAGAGCCATCAGCAATTTGTCTTGCGGGGTTGTCGAAATGTGAGATGTGGTCTCAGTCGTTTGTCGTATTGGCTAATGGCGTAGCTGGCTGCCTCGGCAAAACATCTAATGACCTGTTCAAGACCTTGCCGCTATGGGCGGTTGCTTAGCGTAGGTCGTTAGATGTTTGAAATAAGCCACGAAACGCTGGTCATAAGCGAAAACTTCAAAAGATTAAAAGAGTAATCAACTGTTTGTCCTCAGAACCTCCTTCGCAACCAGAACAACAAGTCCAACTACAACTTAGTGTCCCAGACACTTATGTTCTTGGACTGTATCTGCGGCTCCACGACGGGAGGCCTAGGGCTGCTGGGGCTGTACATCAACGAGGGCAACGTGGCGCTCATCAACCAAACCCTGGAGACACTCACTGAGTACTGCCAAGGTAGATTTTGCATCAATAATCTCGCGTTTTAAAACCACTATCTCGCCTGATAGTAAGTAATTAGGGGTAAAAAGTGCTTTCGGCCATAATAATTATAAATGGCGGCACGGATGGCGCAGTCGCTGAGCGATCGACTCCTGCGCAGCGTGTTGCGGGTTCGATCCCCACACGGTACAAATATTTGTATGATCTGCAAGTAGTTGTTTCGGGTCTGACTGTTAGTGTATGTGAGTTTCTGTTTGTAAACGCACCCATATACGAGAAATTCTTAGTGTGGGGCAACTTTTAAAAAAATATGTATGCGTGAAGCTTGGTCGGTACGAGTCGGAAAGTTCAAAAAAAAAAATTAAAAGAAACAGGGTGTAAAGTAACACATTATGAAAAAGGGGGGTCGTCTGACATCGCGGTCAACTTTGCATGCGCTATGTAGTGATTTAATTTTTGTAGGGGTCAGTGGTAACGATCCCGACTTATGAGTTGTAGCTCGAGGGTTCGAACTCAGTCAGGCGCATTACTTTGTGTAATTTATTTCAACACCACTGCTCTCAAAACGGCGAAGGAAAACATCGTGCGGAAACCAGCATGTCCTAGAACCAAAAATTCGAAGGCATGTGACAACTATCAACCCACACTGGGCCTGTGGTGGTGGATTACGGCCCAATGCCTCTCACAGAGTGGAGGCCTATATCCCAGAATCCCAGCAGTGAGAACTATAGGCTGATTACTCTATTTTTTTAACGTTTCCCCACACTAGATTTTTTTCCTGTGTCGGTTAAAAACATAGAAACTCACAAACACAGACACCCAGACCCAGAAATATTTGTTCCGTACGGGGATCAAACCAGCGGCACACTGCGCAGCAGTCGATCGCTCTACCAGTGCGCCAACCGTGCCGTCTAATATCTCTTTTCGTTATTGAATATAATATCTTCCGCAGGCCCCTGCCACGAGAACCAGAACTGCATAGCAAACCATGAAAGCAACGGCCTGGACATCATAACAGCGCTGATACTGAACGACATCAACCCGCTCGGCAAGACACGCATGGACCTCGTCCTGGAACTGAAGAATAATGCTTCTAAGCTGTTACTGGCGATCATGGAGTCCAGGAACGACTCGGAGAACAATGCTGAGAGGATCCTTTACAACATGAATCCTAAGCAGCTGGTGAGTAGTGTCTTTAGATCCAGGTCGAAGGCTCTGGAGCTTGGAGAATGCTGCAGCTGGTCATCATGGAGTCCAGGAACAGTTTTGAAGAGATCCTGTATGATCTGATTCTGAACCAGCTGGTGAGTGGTATCTTTAGGGCTTCGGATCCGGGTCGAAGGCTCTTAGCTGTTGCTCCAAGTATTTCTTTGACTTCTGAGAGTTCTAGAGCTGAAATACGAAGTCTCCAACGGGTTCCTGACCATCATGGACACTGGTATAAATTCTGGGGGGGGGTACTTGCACAATTCTGAACCCTGAACCCTGAGTAGCTGGTAAATTTCGACTGCTAGTCCATGGCGAAGGTTCCAGAGCTGGAAAAGGCTGCTGCTGGCTATCATGGAGTTCAGGAACAGCTCTGAGGAGATCCTGTATAACATGAATTCGCAGCAGCTGGTGAGTAATGTCTTTTAGACTACTTGTTGATCGCAATTTGTTCACTTTTTTGCAATAGATGGCGTTGTTAGTTTGAGTACAATTCCTGAATCGCGGTGTTGAGATTCGCAGACGATTAGGTAGGTTCCGAATATTGTATGTGTTAAAAGCTCCAATACACGCATTTATTAGTATCATATCAAGTTGCTTTCAATACTGCAGTGACTCTGCAGTATTTAACTTAAGGGTGCCCTAGTCGGCGGGACGAACTCGTTGGCGGGCGGGATCAACACGTACCAATGAGATGGATGAGCAGTAAGAAGCTAGGGCGCCTACGCACACATACTCCAACCTTCAACTGACTCATACATGCGTGATTTCATTGAAGAATGGACTACTGCAACTTTTCAAGAGACCTTCGGGAGTTTGGATATTATAATAAAACTACTGAATGTATCTGTTCAAAATACAACTAATTCATGTTTTTGAACAAATTATCTATCCCTGTATGGTAATTATTTTAAAATTTACCGTCTTCTTTTGTTATTTACATCCCCCCGAAGATGCGTTAAAATTAGTCTTAAAATAAGGAAGTTTCGACACCCATAACTCATAATAGATGTTTTTTTTTACTTTTTTGTTTCCATATAGGGCTAGATAACGATGAGATGAATGTGAATCATTATTTATTCTGAAAGTATACCGTCAAATGTTGGAGTAATCGCCAAACTACGTTTGTATGGTAGAATGACCGACTACTGTACCCTTAAAGGCTGTGTGTGGAAGCAAACACTACTGGTTCAGTTAGAATGTTCTCTTACAGTCTTTTATCTCTCAAGCTACGTCAGAACACCCTGACTTCTATTTTCAGTTCATCCAGTTAATCCTGGCCACTGGACTATGTTAATAAAATGAAGATGTTCTGTTGTTGTACAGGTTGATGTTGCCTGCTCCGCCTTCCACCAGGAACACGCCATGGACGCTGACTCCGACTCTGAAGACGATGCCATCGTACAAGGCGTGTCCCCCAAGGAGGTCAGTTCTAAATACTTTTTATTATTTATTTATAGGTTCGCCGATGTTATATCTACAGCGAGACGGCGTCGACACAGACCTCGTAGAAGATGACGCGATGAGCTGGACAAGACCATTCCACTCCTTGTTGATGCAGTTCCATCGCACACTTACTTTTTTAAACGTTGCTCACACTATGAATCTCTCGTGTATAGTCGGTGTGCTTACAAACATTTAAACTCACGAACACTCAGACCTGGAAAAACTACTTGTAGATTATACAAATTTTTGTTTCGTACGGGAATCTACCTAGCTTAGTATTCATTCGTTCAACCACTGCGCCAAACTATAATTTATCTATAATATGTATGTATTTAGAAATATATAAGTATGTTTATCAGTTTTCTAGTACCCATAACACAAGCTCTGCTTAGCTTGGGACTAGATGGCATTGTGTGATAGTTGTGGAATATTATATTATATTATTATTAAACTTGATATCGATCTGTAAGGCTTAGGTGGAAAAAGCCTGATTCTCATAATAGCAAATTCTCAAAAAGCTTGTATCTCAAAATGGCAAGTTCTCGATTTTTTTTAATCTATTTTAGCATGATTGTTTTGTGTTACGAATACAGTTTATTACGCAGGTGGGCCACAACATCTACATCCTGTGCCACCAGCTGGCGGCCCACAACAAGGAGCTCGCGGCCCTGGTGCGCGCCTCGCCGCACGGCGCTAACGCCGACGCGCTGCGTTACTACCGTACTCACACTGCGCAGATAGAAGTGAGTATAATGTAATGCGATAGTTAATTATATTTTAAAAAAAATGTGTCAATGATCTACCACAAAAATGCAACTAAAAAATATCTATATATATCAGTTTTCCATCCCAAAACTTTGTGGCTAGAGCAACCAAAAAAAAAAGGGCAAAATTCCGTGGTAACTAGAGCTACCAGTCCGCCATCTTAATTATTTTGTTCGACCTTGTTCTGATTTTTCATTTTACAGTTAATCCTTACCATTGTTCTCTTAGTTTAATTTCTTTCGATTTAATGTAAGATTAACTATTTGTTAAAGCTTGTAATTGGCCATATTGTTGTTATTATCCACGCTATTGTGTCAGTCTAGCTGTAAGTTTTCCGAAAGAATAAAATAAATAGTACCGTACTTCATTCCCTATGCTTTTAAAACCATAGTGCCGAACTGGAGCGCGTGTATATTTAGTAATTTCATTTCACAGCAAATTACCCATTAAAAAAAAACTGTTAAATAATATTTAGCAGTGGGCTAAAATAACCGCTCTATGGAGCCCAACTGGCAAGAAACGTCCGCAGGAGATTCCAAGATGAGCTGGACTCAGTTTTAAAGGGTTGGTCTACAATCGCATTATATCGCGAAATATGGAAAGAGGGAAGTGTGGCCTTTGCCCTGCGTGGGACTACGTACGCTTAATAATTATAATATTTTGGAATCCACATTTTTATTCAAAGACCACAGACCACATAGACCAACAATCCCTCCATTCTACCATAACTTAAAACACTCTAAATATCTTCTTGTCCCCCACAGATAGTCCGCACAGATCGTAGTATGGAACAGATAGTGTTCCCCATACCGGAGATCTGCGAGTATCTGCCAGCCGACAGTAAGCACCGTGTACTGCAGACTGCGGAGCGAGACGACCAGGGCAGCAAGGTGGCCGACTTCTTCTCCCGGCTCGACAACCTGTTCCATGAGATGAAGTGGCAGAAGAAGCTTAGGGGTGAGTCTCATGCACAGGACACACAATTACTTCACAGAATCTGATATTTTTAGCTTTCTTCCATCAAATAAGAAGTTATTCTCAAATCAAGTCATCATCATTATCAGCCTATAAATGTTCCCCTTGCTGGATACAGGCCTCCTCTCTGTGAGAGGGAGGTGGGCCATAATCCACCACGCGGGCCCAGTGCGGGTTGGAAGATATCACATGTCGTCGAATTTTTGCTTCCGGTTTCCTCACGATGTTTACCTTCACCGTTGACAAATCAAGTTAAACTCTAAAATATATTTCTGGAAACTGTTAGAGTCACCACCACGGCTTTAGTGTCAGGTCAATACTGAGGAGATCAAGAATGAATAATGGCAAATGCAATAACGTGTGGCGTGCATAGGTTGCTTTGTATGCCGAATCTAGAGGAAATTATCTGTGCACAGATATTTCCGAGAGCGAACGAAGTTGGGGCACGACATGGATAGTTTAGATTCGAAGGAGACGAAGGCTGGATTCTTAACGCTGTAATCCTCATCATGTTAAGTAACTTTAAAACATGACCACAAAAATAGAAACCCTGCACAGCGAGGCTTCCCCGACTTTACATTTTTGGTGTTCATTATTATGAGATTTTGTTAAGCCTACATATATTAGGGGTGCTAAGACAGGAAACCTGCACGTGCGCCCATGGACTGGAGTTCCTTCTCGGATACGTCCGGGGGGAAGACCAGTTTATCGGGCCGGTGCACCCTGGGATGTGGGCAACAACTCTTCCTTAGGCACTGTGTGCCTAAGGGGTCTCTTTGCCCGTATGCGAATAGCCTGTCGGGTGGACGCTCCAACGCGTGTCCCTCTGATTAGTAGAGGGCACAGCGGCGGAGCGGGCTTGCGGACGGTGAGTAATGGGTAGCTCGCCGTCCGACCAAGGACCAAGCCCGGGTCGTTGGCGCGTCGTGTCGTGTTTCGCGCGTGCCTTCGGGGAGTAGTCAGCAAACTGACGGGGCCCCCTTATGGGGCCAAATGCCTGCTGGGGTCGCGGGTTTTTCTTAACCCAGGATACCGTGGCCCCGGAACGTAAAGGGCATCCGAAGGAACACGGGTGAATTTTAGTCAGTAAGAGTCTGACAGTCCCTTCCGCCCCACCCAGGGCGGGTGGCCTCATTTGATGATTTTACCACCTAAAAAAAAAAAAAAGCCTACATATATTATGCTTTAATATCATCATGCGTTAACATTAGTATGACTATAGAGAAATTATGTTTAAAAAAATGTGCGTAAATATTATCAGAATTATGTTGAAGGAAAACAGCGTCAGGAAACCGGCATGTCCTAGGACAAAAAATTCGAAAATATGTGACACCTACCAATCCGCACTGGGTCCGTGTGGTGGATTATGGCCCACTCTCTCTCACAGAGAGGAGGCCTGTGTCCCGGCAGTGGGAACAGTTATAGGCTGATGTTGATTAATATGCTATCGGCTCAAGTCGATTACATGTCGTTAGGTGTGATCGATAAACCAAGGAAGGGATTCCTTATCTTGATATTGTTGTTCCAGGACAACGTCTCCTGTTCTGGGTGTCATCCTACATGTCTCTGTGGAGCAACATACTATTCAACTTCGCTGTTCTAATCAACGTCATCGTAGCCTTCTTTTATCCATTCCAAGAGGAGAATCCACGTAAGTATCTAAACTATTGTTAATGCATGTGCATGGTTGTTGCTTACTGTGCTAACCACCATCATAACCACAGTGGAACGTGTCTGACAGTCCCATTCCAGGGAGAGGACTCACTTTATCATTTTGCCACTAAAAAAGGTTCTGAAATAAGTGCGTGATGTAAACTTAAATTGTGTTCTATAGTACCCGCCAGATAAGTCTGGAATAAAGGTCATTGATCCTAATAATGCATCGTTCGAATTTCATAATACCATCGTTCGAATTTCAAAATAAAATATAAGGTTAAGGTCGCCTCTTACCACGATGCGTTTGTTTTGATCGTGTTACGACATTTTCTTTACATTTTTTGTTATCGTTTTGAAATATTGGAAGACATTGGTACGAATGTAACGAATTTTATCGAAGACTATAGCGTGTATAAATCGATGTGATCTTGATCGTATGATGTGATCTTGGAGGGAGGGGAGCTTCGTTTTGCATCCGCGAATAGCGTCTTAATTTATTTTTCACCTACTTCAAAAAAAGGAGGAGGTTCTCAATTCGACTGTATTTTTTATTTTATGCTTGTTACTTTATAACTTACCGACTGGGTGAACTGATTTTGATGATTCTTTTTTTGTTTCATTTTATGAACATTTTTTGCTTATTGTGTACTTGGACGATGCTATTACCGGTACTATGGATTACTACTATTATTACGGTCAAGAATTTAATGAAAAAAAGTAAAATAAAAACTTACAAAAACAACCACATAAAAGGGTAAAATAACCTACAAAAATTACCTTTTCTTTCGGAAATCGGTGGCAAAAAAGTCAGTGAAAAAAAAACAAAACCAAGATAGAAAGGTTATTTTGTAGGTTATTTTACCCTTTTTTGTGGTTGTTTTTGAAGCCGGTTACATTTTATTAAATTCATTTTTACCATCGACTTCCGTTTTTACACTTTCTTGTTGTACTTGTTTTTTGATTATTGTTCATTTAAGAGTCAGCACAATTTAGCTCTATTTGTGTTCACCTATACCCTACAGTAAAGGTCGCATACCAACGACATAGTACTTATGAGATTTCTCCTCGTTATTGTTGTTTGTTATTGCTTCTTGTGACAGAGACAATTATCTACGAAGCTGAAACTAGCCACTGCTAACTACCTCTTTATAAAAAGATCGTTATTCTAATTTACCGCTTATTTGTATTCCTTTTCATACGACACAGCAATCTGATTATTATGGCATTAATTTAATGGCATGGCATGACTTTCACAACAATTCTCTTGCTAATTCATAACGCGATGCGATGCAATTCGACTCTTTTGCGTTGTCGGACGACTAATCTCCCGAACCGAAAATCGTCCTTACTACTACGACATAAAAGCCTCTGTAAATATAAAACGTGTGGTTGTCGGTAGGTAGATAGTAAAACATAGGCTTGCTACGACGACATAAGTCAGTTAAAATACATCATTATGTCGTAGTAGTAAAGACGGTTTTCAATAGATGATCGTCCATGCTAATCAGTCGAATTGAATCACGAATTACGCCCCGTTTACGACTTCGATCTAAGCTGTGCGCCACGTGGTGGTTGGGGCGGCGGAGTGTTGTGCACGCCACGTACCCGCAGCAGCGGTTGGCGGCTTCTGCCAACTACGTCATTACCGTATACCACTCTGTGTTATGTATACTTTTGTTCCCACCGCTCGTAGCACCACGCGGCGCTGTAGCGATTCGAATGATGAAAATAGCGCGCATTTCCGCTATGAGAATAGTCTCGTGGCGTGTTCCAAACATTTCTCCACACCGCGCTAATCCATCGCTCATTGTGGCTAAGTCGTGAACGGGCCGTTACGACGCTTAAGCTTCCGCTTTAAGCGCAATTCATCTTAGTTGTTAAGCTTATAGTCTTATTGGTTCTATATATGTTTCCCTCCCCACGGTGTTCACGTACCCAGAGCTGGGCGAGCACCTGTCGCTGGTGGTGTGGTGCGTGTCGGGCGTGGCGGGTGCGCTGGTGACGTGGCTGCCCCGCGGTGGAGGCGCGCGCGCACTGCTGGCCAGCGCGGCCGTGCGCTTCATGTACTCCGCCGGCCCGGAGCCCACGCTGTGGGCGCTGGCCATGCTCACTGTAAGTACACTAGTAGTATGTCGTGCTCACTCAAACGCCTCGCTGATGGTGGCGCGTGTGTCGGATCATTTAGTTCTCTTCAAAATGGTTGAGCTGAATGGTGCTGATACATGTGTCATGTTCGTGAACGAGCGCTGTTAGTTGGGACTGGTCATTTCTCACATGCCACAGTTTATTTTAATTATTGATTGTTTTATTGATTGTGATTTTGATATTTCCTATAGACAGTTTTATCTTGCTACATCATTCTCAATTCTATTCAAATTTGTTGAACGTGCAGCGCCAATCAGTACCTTCTTATTAGCGCTGCACGATTACAGGGACAAAAAATGATGTGACAGCACTCTTCTACACGTCATCTTTATGATATTAATTAATAAATCACTGGCTTTTCCCCCCACAGATAGTGGTGAAAGGCATCCACTTGGTCAGCATAATGGGCAATCAGGGCACCTTGTCCAAGTCTCCGGGTAAGGTGCTCACTGATCCTGAACTGCTGTACCACAGTGTCTACCTCGTCTTTTGCTTCTGTGGAATATGTTGGCATCCATTCTTCTTTTCTGTTTTGGTAAGTACGTAAAATAAGGTAGTTTACTTCTTAAATAAATTGAAAATCTGTTCAGTCCGTCAGAGTATTGAGAAATAATGAATACGTAGTTTTTGTTTTTTTTAATCAATGTATATTGACAAAGGTAAAAGGCTTTGAAATTTGGGAGTGGAAGCTTGTGACGTCATAACGCCTGTAAAATTATACCGACCGAGAGATGTTTTGTGATTTCTAGAAGCGTTCTATATTCGTCAATTTTGGTTTACGTAACAAAAAAATGGACAAGGGTTGTCGCACCAACCCGGGCGGGTGCGACGTAAGAAGCGAGCTCGGGAAGAAAGAATGAGGTATGCTAGTTGGAATGTTGGGACAATGACTGGAAGAGCTAGAGAGTTAGCAGATGTAATGAAAAGAAGAAGAATAAATGTGGCGTGCTTGCAAGAAACTAAATGGAAGGGTACGAAAGCGAGGGAAATTGGGGAGGGATACAAGTTCTTCTACTGTGGAAGTGATGGAAAAAGAAATGGCGTGGGAATAGTGTTAGATAGTAATTTGAAAGAAAGTGTGATGGATGTTAAAAGAATTAATGATAGATTGATAGTTGTGAAAGTCATGTTAGGGAATGTTGTACTGAACGTGATTAGTGTGTATGCTCCACAAGTAGGATGTGAGGAAATAGTGAAAGAGAAGTTTTGGGAGGATTTTGATACAGTTTTAATGACCATCCCGGTGCATGAGGAATTGATTATTGGAGGTGATTTTAATGGGCATGTGGGAAGAATGAAAGGAAGTTATGAAAGAGTACACGGGGGATGGGGTTTCGGGAATTTAAACAATGAGGGGGAAACTATGTTGCAATCAGCTACTGCATTTGATCTAGCAGTAGCTAACACCTGGTTCCAAAAAGCCGATGGACACCTAGTAACATATAAGAGTGGGGCACATAGTACACAAATAGATTACTTCCTTGTTAGACGCAACAACATAAAGCACGTCAAGGACTGCAAAGTGCTACCGGGAGAAGATTTGGTCTCACAACATCGTCTCCTGGTTATGGAAGTAGCCTTACAAATAAGGTTTCTAAAACATAAAGAGCGTCCCCCTCCTAAAATAAAATGGCATATGCTAGAGAAGAATGATTGTGCTGGAGAATTAAGAGAGCGAGTGGTAAATAAAATGATTGAGATGGGTGATATGAACGACAAGGGCGTAAATGAATGTTGGAATGAGATAGCTCAGTGTATTAGGAGCGCAGCAAAAGATATCTTGGGAGAGACGAAAGGAAGGGGCACGATAGATAGGGATACATGGTGGTGGTCGACAGAGATACAGAATGCTTTGAGGGAAAAAAAGAAGAAATTTAAGGAATGGCAGAGCATTGGAAATGAGCATGTTAGTTTGAAAGCTGAAAGAAAGAGTGAGTATGATGCTCTTAAGAAAAAAGCCAAAAGAGCTGTGGCTATAGCGAAAGCAAATGCCCAAAAAAAGCTCTATGACACCTTGGATACTCCAGCAGGCCAAAAACAACTATACCGGCTTGCTAGAGCTAGGGAGAGAAAGGCGAAGGATGTTTGTCAGGTAAAGTGCGTAAAAGACGATGCTGGAATGATTCTGTCGGAAGATGAGAAAATTAAGAATAGGTGGAAGGGTTACTTTGAAAGACTGATGAATGAGGAGAATGACTGGAGTGGTGTGCTTGAAAGTAAACCAGTAAATAAGGGATTAGTAAGAAGAATAAGTGTGGATGAAGTGAGGAATGCGGTGAGTGGAATGAAGAATGGTAAGGCATTAGGACCGGACGGAATACCTGTTGAAGTATGGAAAATATTGCGGATGGATGGTTGGACGTGGTTAGCTTTATTCTTCAATAAGCTGATGCTGGAAGAAGCCATACCTGACGAATGGTGTAATAGTTCGCTAGTGCCCATTTTTAAAAACAAAGGTGATGTGCTGGAATGCAATAATTATAGAGGAATAAAGCTAATATCGCACAGTATGAAAGTTTGGGAGAAAGTTATTGAAAGGCGACTGAGAGAGGAGAGTGAAATTTCACAGAACCAATTCGGTTTTATGCCTGGTCGGGGTACGACGGATGCCATCTTCGCTATCCGCCAACTGTGCGAGAAATACAGAGGTGCGCATAAAAACTTGCACATGGTGTTCGTCGACCTGGAAAAGGCATACGACCGGGTGCCCCGTGAGGTTCTGTGGTGGGCCCTTAAGGAGAAAAGTATACCTGGAAAGTATGTACAGTTGATCCGTGCAATGTATAGTCGATGCAGTACCCAAGTCCGGTCTACAGCGGGCACTACCGGCAGCTTCAATGTAGCGGTTGGCTTGCACCAAGGGTCGGCTCTCAGCCCGTACCTCTTCCTGATGATAATGGATGCTCTGACGTCGGACATCCAGGAAGAGGCCCCCTGGTGCATGCTGTTTGCCGATGACATTGTGCTGATTGCCGAGAGCGGCCTAGAGGTCCAGAACAGATTGGAGGTGTGGTGGCAAAGACTGGAGAACGTTGGCCTGAAATTGAGCAGAACCAAAACAGAGTATTTGTTTTGCGATTTTGGCGGTCTCTCCAGTCCTGTGCCCATTACTCTTGCAGGAACGCCCATACCAGTCTGTTCCGACTTTCGGTACCTCGGGTCGCTTGTCCAAGGAGACGGCGATGTAGACCGGGACATAACACACCGGATCAACTCGGGATGGATGAAATGGCGACAGGTCACCGGAACAACTTGCGACCCACGGATGCCCCTCAAGTTAAAGGGGAAAATATACAAATCCGTGATTAGACCTGTCGTATTGTATGGATCGGAATGCTGGGCTGTGAAAAAGATGGATGAGAAACGATTGCATGTAGCGGAGATGAGGATGTTGAGATGGATGTGTGGAGTGACAAGAATGGATAAAGTAAGGAATGAGTTTATAAGGGGAAGTTTGAAAGTGGCGCCTGTTACAGAAAAAATGAAAGGGAATCGTCTATCTTGGTATGGACATGTGATGAGGAGGGATGACACCCATGTGACTAAGAAAGTGATGAGTATGAATGTTGATGGATGGAGAGGACGAGGAAGGCCAAAGAAAAGATGGATGGATTGTCTAAGGAATGATATGAAAGAAAAAGGAGTAAATGATACTGTGACGTCTGATAGGGGAGAATGGAAGAAGAAAACGTGTTGCGCCGACCCCAAATAGAATGGGATAAGGGCAGGAAGAAGAAGAAGAAGTAACAAAAAAAACATGGATCAAATATTTTTTGATAATCTAACTGAACGGACTGAAAACGAATTAATTTTTTATTTAATTTCACCTTTTTTTTCTACTAATTTTCTTCATAACTAGTAAATAAATAGATTTGCCTTCATCTATTGATTATCTACAGCTCCTGGACATAGTGTACCGCGAAGAGACTCTCTTAAACGTGATGCGCTCAGTGACTCGCAACGGCCGGTCCATCCTACTGACGGCCGTGCTGGCGCTTGTCCTGGTCTATATGTTCTCCATCGTAGGCTACATGTTCTTCATTAAATATGCCTTCATCTATTGATTATCTACAGCTCCTGGACATAGTGTACCGCGAAGAGACTCTCTTAAACGTGATGCGCTCAGTGACTCGCAACGGCCGGTCCATCCTACTGACGGCCGTGCTGGCGCTTGTCCTGGTCTATATGTTCTCCATCGTAGGCTACATGTTCTTCAATAAATATGCCTTCATCTATTGATTATCTACAGCTCCTGGACATAGTGTACCGCGAAGAGACTCTCTTAAACGTGATGCGCTCAGTGACTCGCAACGGCCGGTCCATCCTACTGACGGCCGTGCTGGCGCTTGTCCTGGTCTATATGTTCTCCATCGTAGGCTACATGTTCTTCAATAAATATGCCTTCATCTATTGATTATCTACAGCTCCTGGACATAGTGTACCGCGAAGAGACTCTCTTAAACGTGATGCGCTCAGTGACTCGCAACGGCCGGTCCATCCTACTGACGGCCGTGCTGGCGCTTTTCCTGGTCTATATGTTCTCCATCGTAGGTTACATGTTCTTCAATAAATATGCCTTCATCTATTGATTATCTACAGCTCCTGGACATAGTGTACCGCGAAGAGACTCTCTTAAACGTGATGCGCTCAGTGACTCGCAACGGCCGGTCCATCCTACTGACGGCCGTGCTGGCGCTTGTCCTGGTCTATATGTTCTCCATCGTAGGCTACATGTTCTTCAATAAATATGCCTTCATCTATTGATTATCTACAGCTCCTGGACATAGTGTACCGCGAAGAGACTCTCTTAAACGTGATGCGCTCAGTGACTCGCAACGGCCGGTCCATCCTACTGACGGCCGTGCTGGCGCTTGTCCTGGTCTATATGTTCTCCATCGTAGGCTACATGTTCTTCATTAAATATGCCTTCATCTATTGATTATCTACAGCTCCTGGACATAGTGTACCGCGAAGAGACTCTCTTAAACGTGATGCGCTCAGTGACTCGCAACGGCCGGTCCATCCTACTGACGGCCGTGCTGGCGCTTGTCCTGGTCTATATGTTCTCCATCGTAGGCTACATGTTCTTCAATAAATATGCCTTCATCTATTGATTATCTACAGCTCCTGGACATAGTGTACCGCGAAGAGACTCTCTTAAACGTGATGCGCTCAGTGACTCGCAACGGCCGGTCCATCCTACTGACGGCCGTGCTGGCGCTTGTCCTGGTCTATATGTTCTCCATCGTAGGCTACATGTTCTTCAATAAATATGCCTTCATCTATTGATTATCTACAGCTCCTGGACATAGTGTACCGCGAAGAGACTCTCTTAAACGTGATGCGCTCAGTGACTCGCAACGGCCGGTCCATCCTACTGACGGCCGTGCTGGCGCTTGTCCTGGTCTATATGTTCTCCATCGTAGGTTACATGTTCTTCAATAAATATGCCTTCATCTATTGATTATCTACAGCTCCTGGACATAGTGTACCGCGAAGAGACTCTCTTAAACGTGATGCGCTCAGTGACTCGCAACGGCCGGTCCATCCTACTGACGGCCGTGCTGGCGCTTGTCCTGGTCTATATGTTCTCCATCGTAGGTTACATGTTCTTCAATAAATATGCCTTCATCTATTGATTATCTACAGCTCCTGGACATAGTGTACCGCGAAGAGACTCTCTTAAACGTGATGCGCTCAGTGACTCGCAACGGCCGGTCCATCCTACTGACGGCCGTGCTGGCGCTTGTCCTGGTCTATATGTTCTCCATCGTAGGTTACATGTTCTTCAATAAATATGCCTTCATCTATTGATTATCTACAGCTCCTGGACATAGTGTACCGCGAAGAGACTCTCTTAAACGTGATGCGCTCAGTGACTCGCAACGGCCGGTCCATCCTACTGACGGCCGTGCTGGCGCTTGTCCTGGTCTATATGTTCTCCATCGTAGGCTACATGTTCTTCCGAGACCATTTCCTCGTCAGCGTGGATCGGCTTGATGGTGAGTTGATTTTATAATTACATTCTATTTTTAATATCGTTATATTTACAGCGAACCTGTATACTTTACTAAAATACAGAAAAGAAATATATTTACATAAAATAAAATGAAAAAAAAAATATTGAAAGGGCGTCAAAGAATGCGTCCACATCGCTGTCAACAGAAACAGTGCCCAGAACGCTGCCTAGGTATGATTCGTTGGCCTAGGAATAGGCCAGCCCTCTGGTCACCCGAAGAGTCAACTAATGGCTTGTTGATTTAATTCAATAAAAATGTAATGTACAATAATTTCTTTTCAAATTAGGCGTGCCGCCAAAGCCAAAACTATGAAGAATAACGACAAATGGGTATTCAAAGGACTCTAATTACATCATAAGTGTCGCTATTAAGGATAAAATTCGGGGAAGTGATATTATGATTTCTGCTATTGCATTTTTAAGAACACGAATGTTTCATAAGCAATTTACATTAATGGTTATAATGCAATACATTAAATATTAATTGAACTTGTTACTATTTAAATTCATGTCTGAGCGACAGAATGGGTAGATTTCTTGGATCCTGAATAGTTCTGAAAAGTATTTGGTTATGGCCATACCCTAACCACATTTGGTCTTACAACTGATAGTTTTGGAACCAACTGTTTATTCAATAAATGGTCGTTAAGGCGATCGCCAGATTCCAACACCTCCTCTTACAATTTTCCATCGCCCTCCTTAGACGACGACGACCCTCGCTACGAGCCGGACGGCTGCGCGGACGACGGCTCCTCCAAGTACCTGAAGGACGCCGAGCAGTGCCGCCGCTCCTCCCGCTTCGTGTCGGTAGGAGGAGAACTGAGAGAGCGCTCCTGCGACTCGCTCATCATGTGTATCGTCACCACGCTCAACCAGGGCGTGCGGAATGGCGGCGGGATCGGGGATATATTGAGGGCCCCTGCTAGTTTTGTGAGTACCATTTTCTTGAACATACACCGTGACTTTTTAGTCGTCTTACAAAAGTGGTCCAATCAATTTATCCGACGTAAAATACCTCTAGGCGCGATCATTATTTTTTTTATAGGTACATTAGAAATTTATGAAACACCCTGTTAAAAAAAACTAAAACCGCTTCAAATTATTTATGTACGATTTTTCCGGTCCCCCCACACGACGTATTTTTTTATAATTATTAATACATACTGAGGTACTTTAAGATTGAGTTGTTTTTATTATTTTTACTTTTTAAAGGGAACTTTGTTTTTATGTCGGGGCTTTTTTAAATTTTAAATTTAATTTTTTATTTTATACTTTTTATAGGTTCATACTTATTTTATACTAGCTGTGCCCGCGACTTCGATCGCGTGGATGTCGGAACTTAACAATGTATTTTTTTAGTGCTTCTTTATTAACAACATTAGCTGTGAACCATCATTCTGGAGCATACATAAATATGCGTACGTAAATCATCAAATGAGTCCTCCCATCCAGGCCAGGGTAAGAGGGACTGTCAGACTTGTACTGATTAAAATCCACGGTGTCCTATAAATCCTATAATAGGCCTTTACGTTCCGGGGTCAAGGTAATTCGATAGTTCCGCGACCCCGGCAGGCTTAAGCCTTCTAAGGGAGGGCCCGTCATTGTGCTGACACATTGAGGCGCGTGTTGAACACAACGCGCCGTCGACCCAGGCATACTCGCCGACCGCATGCTCGTGCAAGCGAAAAATCTACGTTTAAACGCCTCTGGGATCTGATTAGTATGGGCGGACTCCGAAGCCTGCCCGTTCCTGCCTTTACCGGCGCTGGCAGCCCCAGGACGTAAGCAGACATGGGCGAAAGTCATACTTTCAAGGAAACAGGTCGTGCCTATGCGTAAACCATCGTATCACATCGTATCCCATCCTATCCCATCCTATCCCATCCTATCCCATCCTATCCCATCCTATCCCATCCTATCCCATCCTATCCCATCCTATCCCATCCTATCCCATCCTATCCCATCCTATCCCATCCTATCCCATCCTATCCCATCCTATCCCATCCTATCCCATCCTATCCCATCCTATCCCATCCTATCCCATCCTATCCCATCCTATCCCATCCTATCCCATCCTATCCCATCCTATCCCATCCTATCCCATCCTATCCCATCCTATCCCATCCTATCCCATCCTATCCCATCCTATCCCATCCTATCCCATCCTATCCCATCCTATCCCATCCTATCCCATCCTATCCCATCCTATCCCATCCTATCCCATCCTATCCCATCCTATCCCATCCTATCCCATCCTATCCCATCCTATCCCATCCTATCCCATCCTATCCCATCCTATCCCATCCTATCCCATCCTATCCCATCCTATCCCATCCTATCCCATCCTATCCCATCCTATCCCATCCTATCCCATCCTATCCCATCCTATCCCATCCTATCCCATCCTATCCCATCCCATCCTATCCCATCCTATCCCATCCTATCCCATCCTATCCCATCCTATCCCATCCTATTCTACGATTCCTTTAAATCGCTTTAATTAATTTACATTTATTGGTTGTCCTTTAACACCCTGGCTATATATTTTTTTTTAATGTATAAAAACTTCTTTTCTACAGTTTTATTATTTGTATAGATCATTTTATGTTGGGCGGTTGCAGCACATTGACAAATCATCTTTGACAGAATTGCAAAGACTGAGATGTAGTAATTGACACTCTCACTTGACAATCGGATTTCCATTTTCCAATTTTCCCATCACCAATTTTCTCATCAAACGATGCTAAGAACAGTCTCGATTAAGTCATCAATATTCCCTTTCATTGCGCTTTCATTTGAAACCCCACTCGAGTTTATTTGCAAACCTTCGGTTACCCTTCCCCACTTTCACCCCCATAACTTTTAAACGGATTAACCGATTTTTATCAAACATGTCTAAGAACACTTGCACGTAAGTCACCTTTAATACAAAAAAAAAAACTAAATTGAAATCGCTTCATGCGTTCGGGCTCTATGGTGCCACAGACAGACAGACACACAGACAGACAGACAGACACGTCAAACTTATAACACCCCTCTTTTTCCGTCGGGGTTTAAAAATGTTTACGTTTCAAACTGCCTACCCAGCGGACGACTCGAGCAGATCATTCCATCTCCTTTTTCTATAAGATAAGGGTGTTTCTTACTACGCCTTGCGTCATAATAATGAATAATATTTTTTTTAAATTAAATTATTCAAATCATAAATACCTATTTTTTTTATTTTTAACGTTTACCAGTCATTGGATACAGAACTGAGCTGCCGTTGTAAGACGATTAAAAAGACACGGTGTATATCAGCCAATTGCCAAGCACAGCTGAACGTAACTTTGTTGGTAATGGGTCTGCAATGAAAAGTATTCGAAATCATTATAAAATAGCTTCTGCCCGCGAATGCGGTCGCGTTTAGTTATAACCCAACTTTACATCGCCCGAGCA